>CM053143.1:130213828-132613828 GCA_028571685.1 Heterohyrax brucei
CAATACATCTCACTGAAGATTGTTGTTTCTTTAATAAACTTCTAATTTATGAAGCACGAAGTCCTGTCATTTTCCAGAGACACATCCTTCCTAATAATACATGTGTTGTAGTTAATGAGTGTTCATCCAGTCCTAATTCTTTTTTATTGTTCCTATAGTCCAGTTTCTCAGATAATTTGCTCAGCATACAGAATGAATAAGCATGGTAAAAAGCATACAACCCTGACATACACGCTTCCTGTATTTTCTGGAGCTGTTTGAAAGACTGCTGATTGCTCCATGTACAGTTTCCTCTCGAGCATGATTAAGTGTCTGGAATTGCCATTCTTAGAAATGGTATCTATAATTTGTTATGATGCACCACAATTGAATGCCTTTGCATGGCTTTGTTTTTCACTGAATCTCTACGAAGCAATGTCTTGCTATCCTCGCTTCCAAGGAGCACTTTGGCTGTAGTTCTTTCAAGGCAGATCTGTTCATTCTTCTGACAGAACATGGTATTTTCACTATTCTTTGGCAATACCATAATTCAGAGGAATCAAGTCTTCTTTAATCTTCCATATTCATCATCTAGCTTTCACATACAAATGAAGTATCAAAAATACCATAGCTTTGGTCAAGTACACTGTAGTCTGCAAAGTGACATCTTTGCTCTTTAACACGTTAAAGCAGTCTTTTGCCACAGATTTGCCCGATGAAATATGTTGTTTGATTTCTTCACTGCTACTTCCATGAGCACTGATTGTGGATCCAAGGAGATGGATGCTCTGATATTTACGTTTCATTCATTTTATGAGTCTGCTTTTCTAGCACAAAGTTGTGTGAAAATTCTATTAACGAGTTTCTCCTAGACTGAATACAGATGAGTACTTTTAAATTCTCTTTAATTTACACTAAGAAATATAAGGGGGAAAAGGCAATCATCTAGGTTAATGTGATCAACCAGTACGTTGATATGCCACTTGATCAACCGAAACCAAACCCAACCCACTCCTGTCGAGTCAATTTCACCCCGTAGAGGTTCCAAGGAGTGCCTGGCAGATCTGAACTGCTGACCTTTTGGTTAACAGCTTAATCACTGTGCTACCAGGCTGCTTACCACTACGAGCCTGATTATTTCAATTTATCCTGTGTTTTCACCACAACTTCCTTGTTATTCAAGCCTTTCCTGCTCCTCTGTTTTTTTTTATACTTCGTAATTCTTAAATAGTTCGTCATTTATATTGAGGAGAATTTTATCGTGCTTACATACAGCTATGAAATCATTCCCCATCTCTCCACCCTTTCTCACTTGCCATGTTCCAATATTTAAGACACTGCAGCAGTGTCAAGGAGGTCGAAGAAAGGAGGCATAAACTAGTGTTACAGCTCCAGTGGCCATATCTATCCCTCCAACAAATTGAAAAATAAATGAATAAATTCTACTTCAAGCAAGATGGTCTTTTGCTTGAGTCTTAACTAGGTCCTGTAGTTTTTTTGTAGCTCACCTATACACCCAAAACAGTGTCCAGACCATAGCAATATAGTAGGAGTTTAATTTTTTAGAGTTGTTTCTTAGCTGTCACTAAAAAATAAACAGACAAAAAAAAAAAAAAAAAAAAAAAAAACATTACTCTTAAGTCAATTTTAATTTATAGTGACCCTATAGGAGAGAGTAGAACTGCCCTACAGGGTTTGCAAGAGCGGCTAGTAGATTCCAAGTGTGAATATTTTTGTCAGCAGCTGAGCTCTTAACCCCTGCTCTGCTAGGACTGTAGCTAAGAGTTCTTTAAAAACTCAACAATTGAAATCTTATATTTTTTGCAGTTACTTCTCATTCTTTCACCTGTCTTAGAGGACTGATAAAGTTAATGCTCTTAAAGAGCTATAGCTGAGAAAGATGACCTTAGCCCCTGCCCTCTAACCTTGAGCAACCTTGTATAGTGCCCTTATGTGTCTGTCAGATAAAGCAAGGCTGATATAACATATCAAATCACCAATTTGTACTTATCAGAACTCTTCTGTAACCTCCCACAATTAAGCTTATGAACGTCTCTGATAATATCACATACACTGTCCATTTTTTCTTACGTTTATTTTCTTTTTGTAATCCACATATCCAAAAGACGTTTCTTCATTTGACCCTTTCAGCTAGTTCAATAATAAAATGAACATAATGGGAAGAAAATCAGATTTATAAATATTTTATCATAGGTTTCGGGCATTCTCCAAAATTGATTATCCTCTCCCTCCAGTGACAAAATAAACACTATAGTCAATACTTATAAAAACTGAATAAACTGGATTTGCCTAATCTGAATACAAATTTTGATCAGGTTTAATGGAGATTTATGGCAATGACAGGGCTTCTTTATATCTCGTGAACTTAAAATACTACCAGCTGCTCTTTGAGCCTTTAAGACATGTGCTGAACACCTGAAGCTGAAGGATTCTATCACTTTATTCCATTCTACCCTCACACTCTACATTGCGCATCTCTGGAATAGATTTTTCAAATAATTTCACTGAAAACAGGACTCTTAGTCCCCTCTGGCAGACCTATAAATCATGGGCTTTAATGTGACTTCTATTTCCTGGACCTTCTCTATTTTTCTATTAGCTTGCACATAAGAATCTGTTGTCTACCTCTCAACTCTTGTAAGATGTAAAATTATATCCTTAAGCACAGTGTTCCGATTTTCTTCTGGATCAGCTAATTTAGCTCATTACTTTTCTGATGAGAGTAACTATAACTCATTTTGTACTTCTGGCCATAGTTCCTTCCAAATTTCCATGATTTCTATTGCTGCTACAAACTATGCGGCTGTAACACCAGCGATGCCAGAGCCTATTTTCTGAGCCTGCTAGCTAACAAGGCAGTTGCACAGCAAAAGAATCTAACTTATGATAAATGGTCAAGCACTTTAAGGTTCTTACCGATATAAAACAAAGAATCTTTCAGAGGACTTGGTGGAGGCTTCACCACCTGGTACAGAAATACAGAAATTTAGCAGCCAAAGTTCTACGCTTTGGAAGATAAAAGGGGCAGAGAAGGCTGAACCATTCTGCTAGCACTATTGAGTCATTAGACTGAACTCATTCTTGCAATTTCATCTCCTCTCCTTTGTTCTACAATGAAGTTTCTGAAAACCATGCAGGAGGCAAAGGGAACCTGCAGGCAATGGTAAACGGCAGGGCAATCATTTTGAATTAACCACAAATAAGATAATGAGTGTCTTAAAAAAAATCTAAGCTATTCATTGCTATATAGATTTCAGCTCTGCTATGAATGATGGCGTAAGCCTAAAGTTCTGGGTGGGGCGGGGATGGGAAAGCAGAAGTGTGAGAGAGAGAGAGAGAACTAAAAGAAAATTTGAGCTAACCCACAACAAAGTAAATGGCAACTTGTAGGATGTTATGGAGTCCCTGGATAGTGTAAAACCTAGGCTTCTAACATAAAGGTTAGAGATTTGAGTCTACCCAGAGGCACCTTAGAAGAAACACCTAGCAATCTACCTCCAAAAAATCAGCCATTGAAAATTTTATGGAGCACAGACCTTCTGTAATACATATGGGGTCAGCATGAGTCAGAGTCAACTCAAAGACAGCTGGTACACAAGTAATACAGTGATACATCTGAAGTCCTGCTGAAATATATGAGTACTTGGAAATTTAAGGTAGTAGTATTTGGCAGCCTTTCAAAAAAGAGAAAAGTTCTTTATGAGATTGCTGTGAAATAAATAAAACAAATTGTTTCTAAAATTGTCAACTTATAACTTACTTAAAACAACTATTTTAGAATTTAAAAAGTATAAACACAAAACTAAATTGAAAGGCAACACTATTAGCAGAATCTATAAGTTAAGAATGTGATTTGGCTTCTTTTCAAACTTATAATCAAACTATTTCACATTCACCTAAATTTATAACTATCTCTTTCTCCCACTGCAGTATTATTTGAACCACTCTATTATCGGAAACCCTGGTCACAGGGTAGTTAGGTGTTATGCCTGCTAATCAGAAGGTTGCTGTTCAAATCCACCAGTTGCTCCCTGGAAACTCTTTGGGAAGTTCTGTTCTGTCCTATAGGGTAACTATGAGTCAGAAGTCACGCAACAACAGTGGACTTGGGTTTTTTTTGTTTGTTTGTTTTTGGTTTTACTATTATTAGAACCTTCTCCTATATCTAACGAACATATCCTATTAGAATTCTCAAATGCAACAAAACTGTCTAGAAATAGTTCATTCTTCATCACTCCTAGTCACTGGCAATCTGAGGAGTCATGTGGTGACATTCTATGTCCCAATTTCAATCTTAGTCAGAAAAGTAAGCCTGCTAATTCTGTCACCACTTAATGATAGACATATGATTTTGCACTCATTTGACCTTTTCCATGTTCTGTTGTTTGATTAGCAGCCCGTTCCTGTTCTATTAAAATAAAAGGTAGGATGGATTACCCTGTCAGAATTCAGAATATTTAAATAGTTAAAGCATAACGACAAAACACTGCTGGCATTTGATGCAGACATTAAAATTCTGACTCATTCGTCTGTCACAGACAAGGAAAGGGATAGAAATAGACATAACATGGATCTGTTCTCCTGAAACTAATTATAACAGGAATTTAAGATGGTAAAGACTTCACCCATTGATGTAAATTAGTGTTTCCTTTAGCTCAGTGAAGAAGCCCTAGGGAATTTACAAAAACTCAGGCTTTCTGAATCAGGTTGGTTTAGGGTTTGATATTAAAAGGATCTTTTGATGATGAGAAAATAGAAGGTAATGTAAAAGAAGGGAAAAAAATAAGTTCAAAGACAAAATTAGACCCTCATTAATGAGGGCCTAATTTAAGAGAAAAGTTGAATTAAATACAAAAAAAAAGGAAATCAGACTCTAAGAAAAAACATTGGGATCATTCTAAGAAAAGAAATGAAGATTTATATATTTTCTTGTGCTACCATAATAAAATACTAGACATTGCATTTTTATCTAACAATACATCAAAATAATTATAATTATATGGCAAATATTTCTTGAACATGTGAGAAGACATTTGCAAAGTGCTAGCTGTCAGCCCTAGGCAGATTCCAGGCCACAGTTTTGTATGAGGAGAAATAGAAGAATAGTTTGAAAGTTTATTCAAGATCAATGTTGTGAGTTAAACCGAACTGGGGTCTTTAATAGTCATAGCTGATGATGACCATAGACATAAAATATACCAAAGATCTTGTCCTCAAATGGGAAGAAGGAAGCCTATAGCACAAGACTGCAAAAGATAAAGAATAAAGTTATTGCTTGACTGTCCTTTAGTAACTTGAACCTTTTCAAAAAACTCCTAACTAAAAGATCAGTGGTTCAAGCCCATTTCCTCACTGTGGCAGAAAGATCCAGCAATCTCCTTGCAGAAAGATTCCCAAAACCAGTACTACTAAAAATCAAACACTTATGCTCATCCAAAGACTTAATTATGAGAGTTAAAGGACTGTCTACAGAATGGGAAAAAATATTTGGCAACTATGTATTGGATCAACATCTAATTTCCATAATCTACAAGGTACTGAAAAATTATAAAGAAAAAGACAAACAGCCCAATTAAACAAAGGGCAAAGGAGATGGACAAAGCCAAAAGACACATGAGGAAATGCCCAAGATCATTAGCTATTGGAGAAATCCAAGTCAAAACTACAATGAGATACCATCTCAGCCCAACAAAGTTGGCAATAATCCAAAAATCACCAAACAATAAATGTTGGCAAGGCTGTGAAGAGATTGGAGCTCTCCTACACTTCTGATGGGAGTGCAAAATGGTATGACCTCTTTGGAAAGCAATTTGGCATCTTCTTAAAGAGAGTGGTTGGACGGGAGGGGAAAGGAGACTGTTGGGAGGATCAGACATGTATGGAGCAGAGAGGAATAGTGTGCTGTCACCGGACAGGGAGAGCAGTGGAAGCTGCATATAGCTGGGCATGTAAATTTATACGGGAGTGTACATTTTCACTCAGTCATATTGAATAAAAAAAAGAAAAAGCTAGAAATAGAAATACCATGCGATCCACCAATCCCACTGATCAGAATATATTCTGTGAAAATAAGGGCAGTCACACAAATGTTTGTTACAACAGTGTCCACAATAGCAAAAAGATGGAATCCACTTAAGTGCCCATTAACAGATAAACGAGTAAACAAACTAGGATATATATACACAATGGAATACTACAAAGTGATGAAGAAAAATGATTTTAAGAAGCATCTCATAAACTGAATTCAATTGGAAGATGCTATGCTGAATGAAATCAGTCAGTTACAAAAGGGCAAGTATTATATGAGACCTCTGCTATAAGGACTTATGCATAGAAGAAAAGACTCTTTGATGGTTGTAAGAGGAGAGGGGAAGGAAGGGGAAGGGAAAGGCAGAGTTGTTCATAGATTAGATAGTCACAGGAATTCGGTTAGGTGAAGGGTGTGACAGCACTCAGTAGAAGATAGATCAGCATAACTGGACTACACTATAAACCACAAAGTTTCCTAAATTCAACCCTGTATCTCAAAGGACAGAGTAGCAGGGACAAGGGTCTGAGAACTATGTTTTCAGGGGACATCGAGGTCAATTTGCATAACCAGTCTTTTACTAAAAGAGTCTTCTGCACCTCATATTGGTGAGTGACATCTGGTGTCTTAAAAGTCAGCAAGCTACCATCCAAGGAACATCAGTTTGCCCTAAACCACCTGAAACAGATGACAATCAAGCACATCAAAGACACAAGGAAAAAAGGAGCCAAGGAGACAGAAGGACCCCTGTGATTAGGAGACAACATTAGCACGAGACCAGAAGAACTAGAAGGTGTTTGGCCACCACTAAAGACAGCCTTAATGGGGCACAATGTAGAGTTCCTGACATCACCTTAAAAAAAGAGATATACAGATAATAAATTCTACTAAAAGACCAGAACTGATGACATGACAACATGACAACATGAAGGGTCCCCTGGGAACATATGCCCTAGACTTGCTGCTGCCCTAGACCTGAAACCAGTACTGAGGTCAACACTTCAGAGAAAAAATGTACTGGACTTGGGGGGTACAGTCTGAGCATGTGGTGTGTATACTTTATGGTTTTATACATTTTTAGGAGGCTGTCCTACTGGTTGCTTTCTAGAAGGGACAGGGGAGGGTAGAGAGGAGGGGACAGATGTTCATTGAGAGGATACTGTAAGTAAAGAGTGAAAAGTAGAAGTATGCTGTCTCACTGTGAGGAGAGCAGATGGAGTTGTAGAAAGGAGGGCATGAAAAGTTGACTTGGATTGTATACTTCCACTTAATCATAATAATCAAAAAGATTCCCCAAGCCAAACCCACTGCCATCGAGACAATTCCAAACTCATAGCGACCTTATAAGATAAAGTAAAAGTGCCCCCACAGAGTTTCCAAGGAGCATCTGGTGGATTAGAGTTGCTGACTTTTTGGTTGGCAGCCATAGCACTTAATCAATATACTCCAGGGTTGCCTCCAAAAGATGACAGCCAGGAAATGCTATGGGGCAGTTTTACTCCATCACATGGTGTCACAATGAGTCTAAATCGACAACAGTGACAGCACAGCAGCTATATACAGTATGTTTCAGTCTTCTTGAAACCTATAATCCAGGAATCAAAGGATCACACTGAGAAATATAAAGTTTCTACTGTAATCAATTATGTAATTATGTATTAGAAAGACATATCATGGGTATAAGAACATATAATGGAGGAACTGGCCAAAATGGGATATAAAGGGAAGGCTTGGCCCTGATTGACTGAGAGTTGGAGGAGAGGAAGCTTTAACAGGTGAAGGGGGGGGGTGCATGGAGTGGAAGGGGCTAATAGTTCTTGCCAATGGGAACAGTTTCTGAAAAGGCAGACAGAAAGAGGTGCGATAGTTTTAAAGAAATAAAAGTTTAAGGTGTTTTGAACAGAGATTGTGGGAAAGGATGTTTTGTATCTTATATTCATGTTAAGTATTTTGGTCTTTCTAAGGACAATGAGAATCATTTAACAAATGTATGTACGTGTTTGTGTGTACAAAAGCATGTGAAAATGAGTACATTTCAATTTAAAAATGTGTCACATTAGTACATTGTGGAGAATGGGTTGCTGGGTAGTAAGGTAACGGGTAATAGGGTAACAGGATACAAAGAGACTGGTTGGGAAGCTGTCGTAGCTGCTCAAGTTGGAAATGATTGCAGTCGGGATAAAGCAGGAGGGTAAGCGGAGGTGGGGAAAGAAAGTGAGAGAGAAAGATGCGGGTTACTAAGCAGAAATAGTTTGCAAGTACTATCTTTCTAAAACTGAAAATAATTTGAGTAGACTAAGAAAAGGCATTATAGTTGTGAAGTTTAATACAAAGACAATGCTAATAATAAAGACGGCAACATGGATTATTGAGAATTATCTAATTGTACATATTGTGATTTTTATTCTTTACCAGTTTAAAAAAAGTAATATTTATTATTCTCAAATTTACCTATAAAGAAATTAATGATTTCAGGAGTGAGGTATCTTTGTCATGTAAAAAGCAGTGCACACAGATTTTTTCACTCTCAGTCTATTCCATGATTTTATCATAACTTTGTTGAAGTGAGCATGATACTTGTTGAAACAAACCTTTAGAACTCTTCTCTGCCAGTAAGAAATTTCTTGAGAATGGTCTAGAATAACATTTCACAAAGTGCCCAGGATTTTCTCAGGTATTACATGAAAACTAATAAAAAAAAAAGGAAGAAGCATAAGCTCCTTTTAGTTTGAAATACTGCCTTGATTTGTCCCCACTCCTTATATCTTTCTTCATCGTGAATGTTTGTATGTTTGTTCCCCATTCCTTGACTCTGGACTCAGTCAAATGAGTTTCTTTGACCAAAAGCATGTGTGCAGAAGTGATGGCATGCCAAATCCAAGCTTGGGTCTTAGAGGGTCCCACAACTTTCTGCAAATTGTCTTACGTCCCTGCAAGAGTCATAAGAAAAAAATAACAACTCTTGCTAACTACTGCCCCATGGAGAATGATGGACAAGGAAGCAGAACCACCCACCCTACATTTGGTCCTTAACTTAGAAGCAAAATTGCAGCTATCACTGCCGGCATAGAGCTATCTAGTCAGGTCTACTCTAAATCAACATGCCTGGAAACAGCAGTCAAAAAATCAAAAGATGCATTGCGTTGGGAAAATTTGCTGCAAAGGACCTCTTTAAAGCAATGAAAAATAAAGATGTCACTTTGAAGGTTAAGGTGCACCCGGCCCAAGCCGTGCTGTTTTCAGTCACATCATATGCATGTGAAAGCTGGACAATGAATAAAGGAGATAGAAGAAGAATTGATGTCTTTGAATTGTGATGTTGGAGAAGAATATTGAATGTACCACGGACTGCCAAAAGAACAAACAGATCTAGAAGAAGTACAACCAGAGTGCTCCTTGGAAGCACAGATGAAAGACTGTGTCTTACATCCTTTGGGCATGTTGGCAGGAATGATCAGTGCCTGAAGAAGGGCATTGTTTTAGTCATCTAGGGCTGCTCTAATTGAAATACCACAGAGTGAATGGCTTTAACAAAGGAAGGTTTATTCTTACACAGTCCAGTAGGCTACAAGTCCATATTCAGGATGTTCACCCAGGGGAAGTCTTTCCCTTTGTCAGCTCTGGAGGAAAGTGCAGTATTACATCAGCTTTTGTCCAGAGAGCATCTTGGCACAGGAACCTCAGGTCTGAAGGACCCGCTCTTCTCCCAGTGCTGCTTTCTTGATGGTACAAGGTTCTCAATTCTCTGACTGCTTGTCTTTCCTTGTATCTCTTGCAGGATGAAAGCATTAAGGGTGGGGCAAGCCATGCTCCAGGGAAACTCCCTTTACAGTGGAGCAGGGAGGTGATCTTACAAAGGGATTTATAGTGCCACCCTAATCCTTTAACATACAGCATAGGAAAACCACAAAATAGAGGACAGTCACAAGATACTGGGAATCACAGCCTAGCTATGTGGCTACACCTATTTTGGGGGGGGGGACACACATCAATCCATGACAGGCATCATGGTTGGTACAGTGGAGACTCAGCAAACCAGAGGCAGACTCTCAATGAGAGAGACTGACACAGTAGCTGCAACAAAGGGCTTCGGCATAAAAACAATTGTGAGCATGGCACGAGACCCAACAGTGTTTTGTTCTGTTGTGCATAGGGTTGAAATGAGTTGGATCCAACTCAACCTCAGCTAACAACAGCACACATAGATCACCAAAATCAATGTCAACCCAAGTGCTGTAGAGTCGGATGAGTGTTGCTTTAATCCACTTAGTGTTGATTGGTTAGTATGCAGCATTGTTATGATTTCTCAAAATCTTTAATAACCTTGGGTCCTGAGGAACCTACTTTGGAGAACCAAACCAAACCCACTGCTGAGTTGATTCCAACTCATAGCAACTCTATAACAACCTTATAGACCCTACAGAAAACCAAAAATAAGACCCTGTAGAAGTACCTCTCAATACCAGAATTTGGAAATGCTAGATTAGCATAAAATTTATCAATCAGAAATAAGTTTTCCCTAAATCTTTCTCAGTTACATATACCTTAATTTTTTTGTGCAGCAAATGAGTGTAGTGATACATATAATACATATAGTGATATGACTCAACGGCACTTGGCTTTGGCTGGCATATATGTATTACATAATATATATGTATATATAATGTATAATTATACATATTTATAAAAATAATGTATGTATAAAAACCCACCCTACTGCCGTTGAGTCGGGTCCAACGAATAGTGACCCTCTATGTCAGAGTAGAACTGCCCCACAGAGTTTCCAAGGAGCGCCTGGGGGATTTGAACTGCTGACCTTTTAGATAGCAGACATAGCACTTAACCCACTATGCCATGAGGGTTTCCCAATATATGTATAATATACATATGATATATATATGTATGTATATTATGTATAGTTATTTGACAGCACTTAGGTGGCTATATATATTATGTATAATATATTACAGTATATTGAATGACATAGTTTCTATCACTTGAAAAATTTGGCTCAATCTAAAGCAGCAGATAGTAGGTGATATACTACTCCCACATTCAAGGAGATGTGTAAACGCATTGCCAGAGTATTTACTAAGGTGTGATTGAAACGGCCCTTCAACTATCATTTACCATGGTGGAATTCTGATCTTCTAGAAATGACTTGGAGATACACTAGGGAAATTATTTAAAGAGAATATGTAAGGTTGCAGAATGTTATGGCCTTTTTCTTTCTTTTCTGTTGGAAAAATGACAATTAGTCTCTCTATGTCCCCATGTCATTAGTCAGGATACAGAAACAAAACCAGTGAGAAAGGGGACATCTCTTTACAAGAAGTTTCCCCAAAAGTGTCTTAGATATGAACAGACCATTTTAGGATATGTGGCCACTTCTAAAACTTATTTGCTTGAGTCTGCATTACATTTTCTACCACTGGAGTGAGGAACAGAGACCCCAAACGAATTCAGGGCCTGTTGTCAGAACAGAGCAAAGTAACTGCTGAGAAGTATAAATAAAATCAAATGTTCATGGCAACATACCTATAAGCCATCTACATAAGCAAACATTACCCATTTTTCCAGTAAAGTATTAAGATTTCCTTTGGATTTGGTTATGAAAATTAAGATTATAAGGTTTTGTGATACACTGTAATAAAAAATTTTCACACCAGTTTACTGTTCTATTCCCTCCCCCCTCCCCATTGTTTGCTGTTATCATCAAATAAATCATCATTTTACACACGCTCAGGGGCCTCAGTATAAGATATAGATAAAAACATATTGTCATGCTTAACAAGTACTCCCTAGCTTTCTGAAATCTGACCTGCCTGTTTTTCTCTACTTGAAAATGCAGACAACTATGTAAACTGCTCATATTCTTTAATAAAAAATTAAAGAAAGTTGTTATACTCGAGAAACTCAAGATTGTGTTTCTCTCACATTGTTTGCAAAAACTAGGCATCTACAGGGCTTTGCAACTTCAGGCCTTACAACAATTCCCTTAATAACTGGGAAGGAATTTGTAATGACTGTGCCGTGTGTGTTGTGACCATGTTTGATATGATTCGACAGCGTAAGTTCGTTCCTCAGAAGAGAGAAGAAATAATCCATTGGATAAAGATTTTCTCTCATCTCCTAGCTCTGAAAGTTTCCAGTTTGTCTTTTTTTGTCGTTTAGGTTTACTCATACCTCACAACAATCTGGAGTCACACCAGGAAACCACCCCAGAAACAGATGAAGATGAGAAGCTGTGTAGGAAAATCTTTCTTCATTGTCTCTAACAAGACATTGTTTTCCACACCTCTTGAATAGCAGAAGGAAACTGTCAACAAACTCTCAGCTGAAAGATTTCCCAGGGGCTTCACCAAAATATTTTAGTGTCCTAAATAAAGAGACATTCTGGACTACTTTGTAGTCATGTTTCTTATCTTGTGTGTGTGTCTGTGTGTGTGTGACTGTTAGTGTTAATAATATCTAATTTTGTGGTTAGAGTACAGAAACAAACCCAATACAGTAGCTAAATAATAAAAACTTGTATACAACAGGGGCTTGATAGAAGGGCCAAATCTGTGAGTAAAGTGTGAACTGTACCATGTCAGTTCTTTTAACAAAAGAAATGTCAATAATGTCAAGTTGGTTGATTGTTGTAATAAGATCTGTATCTTTACTGAGCTTTTTTCTGGATGATCTACCCTTAACTGAAAGGGGAGTGTTAAAGTCCCCAACTATTATTGTGGAATGATCAATCTCATTTTTCAGTGTTGTCAGTATTTGTTCAATGTATTTAGGTGCTTTGGTATTGGATGCGTAAATTGGGAGAGACCTACATAAATGGAGTAATCTGCCCTGCTTATGGATACCCGAAGCCAGCCAAGTGCTGTCGAGTCGGCATGGATAGGAAGACTGAATATTGTGAAAATGGCTATTTTGCCCAAAGCACTCTACTTATATAATGCAATCACAATACAAATTCCAGTGACATTCTTTAATGAAATGGAGAAACAAATTGCCAACTTTATTTGAAAAGGGAAGAAGCCCTGGATAAGTAAAGCACTACTGAAAAAGAAGAACATACTGGGAGGCCTCTCACTACCTGACTTTAAAACCTATTACACTGCCACAGTTGTCAAAACAGCCTGGTATTGGTACATATAGACCAATGGAACAAAGTAGAGACCCCAGAGATGCCACCATCCTCCTATGAACAGGTGATATTTGACAAAGGTCCTAAGATTTTGAACTGGGGTAAGAACAGTCTCTTTAACAAATGATGCTGGCAAAATTGGATATCTATCTGCAAAAAAATTGAAACAAGACCCATATCTCACACCTTATACAAAAATCAACTCAAACTGGATAAAAGACCTAAATATAAAAGCTAAAATGATAAAGCTCGTCCAAGATAAAATAGGGTCAACAATGGATGTTTTAATATGTAATATATACTGACTTCAAAATCTGACAAACAAAAGACATTCATCAGAAAAGAAAATAGATAAATGGGAATTAATAAGAATCAAACACTTCTGCTCATCCAAAGACTTCATCAAAAGAATTAAAAGACCACCTACAGAATGGCAAAACATATTTGGCAATTCTATGTCAGACTGATGCCTGATCTCCATAATCTATAAGCTTCTATAAAATATCAGTAAAAAAAAGACAAATCATCCAATTAAGTGATGGACAAAGGAGATGGACAATATTGTAAGCACAGAGTATGTACACTTTCATTTTTTATTTAATTAAAAAAAAAGGAAAAAAAAAAGAATAAATTATCTCCTAAACAAATTGTAAAGCCACTACTATCACGTTGATTCTGACTCATAGCAACCCTACAGGTCAGAATACAACTGCCTGATAATTTTCAAGGAGCGCCTGGTGGATTTGAACTGTCAATCTTTTGGTTAGCAGACGTAGCACTTAACCATTACACCACCAGGGTTTCCACAAAGGACCCTAATTTCTGGTAGTTAAACTCAAAACTAACCAAGAATATACACACAGGAGGTACCAGGAACATCTCCTTCTCTCATTCTGCCCCAACGCCCACATTCAAATAAGCATCAAAGACTGTGGGATTCATCTCTCAAATAGTTCTTAAACTTTATCCAGACAAGCCTCTATCTTGTCTCAACTCTATTGCTGCAATAGGCATTCCCACTCACTAACCCCCTTCCACTCAATCCTTTCCAGAGTTGTCACTTTCCCTTTGCCCTTAGCGGTGAGTTAAAAATGTTCTTTCTAAACACCAGTCTTACCACAGTACTCCTTACTCTTTAGATAAAATCCAAACATCCAAAAATAACTCTCAAGATCCTCAGGATCGGCCTAACATTTCCCATCTTCTCACTCCTCATTGTTCTGCCACATCCAATGTTTCATTCAGTTTGGATTCCCTGACTTTATAAATTTACATGCCATACTTTCTTCTGTCTCCGTATCATTGTTTCACGCTTCTCCTCTCCCTTTTGAAAATTACATTCTCTCTGCAGCCGACAGTCCTAACCTTTCTCATACTCCATTAGTCTAAGAAGAGCTGACACCCGCAGTATCATCCTCCAGGTCATCTCTGCATGAAGCCTCCTCTGACCCTCCAAATCAAAGTGAGTTGCTTCTCCCATCTGCTCCCAAGCACCCTGAATGACCTGTATTATTTAGCATATCACCTCTGATTATAATGACCTGTTTGGTTTTGTTTTATTTCCCATACTTAGTTACAAACTTCCTGGCAAAGATTTCACTGTCAAGTTCATCAACACAAGACTGATATGTATGAGAAGTTTCGTCATTATTCATATCCAGGCTCAGTAGAGAGCTGACTCAGTGTGACACAAGGAGTTTTTCATCTTGAATATCTTCTGAAAATGAGGCAACTTTTGGTAATACTACATGATATCACTCTAACGTCCTGCAATTAAGACATCGAGAAATTTTCCAGAAGAGACTAGGGAGAAAAAAACCTATACAAAACCCAAATTCGTTATCATGAAGTCAGTTCTGACTCATGGAGACCTCATGTGTTACAGAGTAAAATTGCTGCACCACAGGGTTTTCTTAGCTATAATTTTCACAGAAACAGATTGCCAAGCTTTTCTTCTGCAGTGCTGCTAAGTGGATTCAAACCATTAACCCTCAGGTTAGTAGATGAGTACAAACCATTTGCAACACTTACAGACGACAAGACAGCTGAAGACATCAGTTAATAAATGGAGCGTAAAATATTAGATTTGTGGAAAATAATAGAAAAACCAAAAAAATATCTTAGAAGGAAGGCCATGACTCAAAATCCAGGTCAAGTCATCAGAGTGATTAAGAGAGAAATGAATCAGCATCTCACACATGATTGAGGATTCAGAGTGAGGAGAGCAAACCCAGCTGTCAAGGACGGAAACAAGATACATCACCAGCAGTGCCATAGTGTCAGTGGCACAGGGAAATGCAAAGGCAGACACAGTTGAGGATCAGGACCATAAAATCAGGAAAGAGGTGGAAAAGAAGATTTAAATGCTAAAGTGCCATACAGAGCAGAGGTAACTTGTTAGGGTCCTGTGAGAAGAAGAAACATATTTGGGACATACTTGGAATCTCAGTGACTCAAACAGGTGAAGCTCGGAGATAATAATAGTGTTTATTGTTTTCACTTTCTCAATTCTTATTTTTTAAATAACATATATTTAGGGGCAGAGTTAAGATGACAGGCTAAACGCAAGTCTCCCTAAGTCCTTCTGGAAACCAAGACCTGATATGATAGTTAAACATAGCCTTCTGGACACCTAGTGAGCCCAGAATATGGCACAGGGACTTCATACCACTGAACGCAAAACTTCTTTTTCACTGACCCCACTCTCAGCCAGCATAGGCTTGCACAGACCAAAGGTAACTCACCATTTCAATTTTTTTCCCTCTGTCTTGGCGAGCAGGCAGAACTGGGACTTGACTAGCTGCTGGTCTCGGATGCACTGCTGGTAGGACTGGCAAGCGTAACTGCCAGGTTCTGAAAGCCTGGCTCTGGACTCTGTACACCTCGGCTCCTCTGGCCGACCAGGAAACAGAGAAGCCAGGCAGAGGCCCCAGCCGGACTTGGTTCTTAGGCTGGAAGGTGGCTCTTGCCAGGGGGAGAGTGCTTTTCTAGCAGGGAGGTGGTGTTTTGCACAGTGTCGCCTGGGGCTGGAGCCCAGCAGCCAGAGGCTGCGAACACTGGGCATTTCAGCACTCTTGGCCACTCTATCTGCCAGAAGCCTGGTCCCGGCCGGCTGGAGAGCTTATGCGGGACGCCATGTGTTTTGCTGGGATGTGAGGCCATCCTTACAGAAACCTCAGCTGGACCTAATTCCTGGGCTGAGAGGCAGTTCCTACCCAGAAGAGACTGCTTTTCTAACAGAAAAGCAGAGTTCTACACAATATCACTTACAGCTGGGGCCTGACAGCATAGGCCAGCAGGCCAGTAGCCTTTCTGTATTTTGAGCTAGTTTATAACATTGGGCATTTAGTATAGAGGCGCTCAATTTGCCAGTTGGGAAAAGGGACCTCTACACCTGAAAACCTGACTGACTTTGGGAGGTACCAAATACTTTTCGGCACTTGGCTGGCTGGCTTGGCTCTCATCTTAAGACGGCCTACAGAAACAACTGTGATATATCTTCACAGCATTTCTCCTAGCCTCTACTGACCCACATAATGCCCCAAAAGCAGCAGACTTTAGAGAGGACAGTAACCCAGAAGTTATCAATGGCATCAGAAGACCCCCAAAAGAAACCACCTCAGAACTTCCCAGACGCAGAAGCTTTTCTGAAACTATCAGAAGGTGAATACAAAAGGATTATATATAGAACCTTTCTAGACCTTATACAAAATACAGCAGAGCAAAAAGAAAAATTAAGCAAGCCGTTCAATCTGATAGAACATCAGTACTCTGAAATCCAATAGATCAAAAACAAAATCAAAGACAGAAACTTCCATTCAAAGCCAAGAAAACAGAATGGAACAAATGCAAAAGAGAATTTCTGATTTGGAAGACTGAGCCACTGACTCTAGCATCTATGAGGAGAAATCAGAAAAAAGAAACAAGAAAAATGAAGAAGCATTAAGAAGCATGTGAGACTCTATTAAGAAGAACAATCTACGATTAATTGGAGTTCCTGAACAGGGCAAGACAGCTGAGAACACAGAGAATATTGTGGCCGAGCTGCTGACAGAAAACTCCCCAGAAATTATGAAAGAAGAGAATATAGATATCCAAGATGTGTATCAAACACCACTCAATATAGATCTCAATAAAAAGACTCCAAGACATATTACAATCAAGCTCAACAAAATAAAACATAAGCAGAAACTCTTAAAGGCAGCAAGACTCAAACAAAGCCACTGACTCCATGGAAACCCTGCAGGGTTTTGTCAGATTTCTGCAGAAACGATGCTGGCACAGAGACAGTGGCATGACACACTCAAGGCCTTGAAAAAGAGGCATTTCCAACTAAGAATTATATATCCTGCAAAACTATCTCTTTAATATGAAAATGAAATTAAGACATTCTCAGATAAACAGAAACTCAGATTTTGTAAAAACCAAACCAAAGCTACAAGAAATACTGAAAGAATCTCTTGGCTTGGAAGAACACAACTACTAACTTTGTATTTTAGAAGGACACATTATCCAGAATCCTACTCAGTTAGGGGAGGCTCCAAACACAATTAAAGCTATAATAGTGAAAGAAACAATCCAGTGATCATATCATGTGAACTATGATATCACCATATTAAAAAGAGGGATGTACCTCAGTCATTATAGTCCCTCCAGAAGGAGAGGAAGTTGAAAAGACTGGTAGCAATCAAAATTGAGGTTATGTACAGCTTATTAAGCAGAATAATAGGGGCAATCATAAAGCATAATAAAGAAGCAACATACCATATCAAGAAATGTAATACAGGAGTCTCAACAACCACAAAACCAACCCTGAAAAAGGTGAAGAATCAACTTGCAAAGAAGGTCACAGAACACATTAATAAGAACAACAGAGAAAACATCAGCTCAAAATAAGCATATCACAATGGCAGCACTGAACACATACCTATCAATAATTACATTGAATGTGAATGGACTGAATGCACCAGTAAAGAGACATTGAGTGACATCTTGGATCAAAAGCTACGACTCATCTATGTGTTGCCTACAAAAAACACACCTTAGACCTAAAGATATGAACAAACTGAAAATCAAAGGATGGAAAAATATGTATCAAACTAACATTGAACAAAGAAGAGCAGGTGTGGCAATTCTAATCTCAGATAAAATCGATTTTAATGTAAAATCCACCATCATGGACAAGGATGGACATTATTTATTACTCAGAGGTTCAATACATAAGCAAGACTTAACAATATTAAATATTTATGCACCTAATATTAGAGCACCTAAATACGTCAAAGAAACACTGACTACACTCAAAAAGGAAATAGACCACTCCACAATAATAGTAGGAGACTTCAACACTCCACTCTCAATATTGGACAGATCGTCTACAAAAAAGCTCAATAAAGACAAAGAAGACCTTATTTCATCTACTTATACAGAACTTTCTACCCATCAGCAGACAACTACAACTTCTTCTCCAGTGCACATGGAACATTCTCCAGAACAGACCGTGTGTTAGGACATAAAGCAATTCTTAGGCTTTGGCAACAAAATTCTTACCATTGAATTAAAGTAAAGTGTCTTTTCAGATCACAAAGCCATAAAAGTTGAAATCAATAGCAGAAGAAACACAAATAGAAAGTGGAACTCATGGAAACTGAAAAACACTTTGCTCAGAAAAACATGGGTTATAGAAGAAATCAAGGATGAAATAAAGAAATTCATGGATTCTAGTAAGAATGAAAACAGTTCCTACCAGAACCTATGGGATACAGCTTAAGTAGTGATCAGAGGTTGATTTATCTCCATAAATGCACGTATCTGGAAGGAAGAAAGAAACCAAATCAAAGAACTGACCCTACAGCTTGAACAAGTAGAGAAAGAACAACAGAGGAACCCCTCAGGCTCCAGAAGAACACAGATCATAAAGGTCAGAGCAGAATAGAAGAACAGTTGAAAAAATTGGAAAACCAAAAGCTGGTTTTTTGAAAGATCAACAAGATTGACAAATCATTGTCTAAACTTACCGAAGAAAAACAGGAAAACAAACAAATAACCCAAATAAGAAATGAGAGGGGAGTTGTCACAACAGATCCAGCAGAAATCAAAAACATCAGAGTTGAATACTATGAAAGATTGTATTCTAACAAATTTGAAAGCCTAGGGGAGGTGGACAAAGTCCTGATTCATATCACCTACCAGAATTATCACAAGGTGACACAGAACAATTTAATAAACCCATCACAAAGGAAGAGATTGAAAAAGCCATAAAAAAAACTGCCATCCAAAAAAACTCCGGGCCCAGATAGCTTCACTGCAGATTTCTATCATCCTTTCAGAGACGAGTTATCTCTAATGCTACTGGGACTATTTCACAGTAAAGAAAGGGATGGAATACTGCCAAATTCATTCTGTGAAGCCAGCATAACCCTGATACCAAAACCAGGGAAAGACCCAACAAAAAAGGAGAACTACAGACCGATATCACTCATGAATCTAGATGCAGAAATCTTCAACAAAATTCCTGCCAATAGAATACAACAACATATCAAAAAAATAATCGATCATGAACAAGTTGGATTCATACCAGGGATGCAAGGCTGATCCAGCATCAGAAAAGCAATTAATGTAATCAACGACATAAATACCACAAAAGACAAGAATCACCTGATCTTGTCTATTGATACAGAAAAGGCATTTGATAAAGTCCAACACCGATTCATGTAAAAAACTCTCAGAAAAGTGGAAATAGATGGCAAATTCCTCAATGCAATAAGGGCCATTTATACAAAGCCAACTGCCTACATCATCCTGAATGGAGAGAGACTGAAACAGTTTCCCTTGAGAACAGGAACTAGACAAGGATGTCCACTCTCACCTCTCCCATTCAACATTGTACTAGAAGTTCTGGCCAGAGCAATTAGACAAGCCCAAGGAATAAAGGGCATTTGCATCAGCAAAGAAGAACTAAAAATCTCCCTATTTGCGGATGATATGATTGTATATGCAGAGAATCCCAAAGAATCCATAAGGAAACTACTGAAGCTGATAGGGGAGTTCGGCAAAGTCTCAAGATATAAGATAAATGTAAGTAAATCAGTAGGATTCCTTTATATCAACAACGAGATTATTCATGAAGAAATCACCAAGTCAATACCATTTACTATAGCCCCTAAGAAGATAAAGTACCTAGGAATAACTCTAATCAGAGAAATAACAGACTTTTACAAAGAGAACTACATACCTTTACTACAAGAAACTAAGAGAGAGTTACATAAATGGAGAAACCTACCCTGCTCATGGATAGGAAGACTTAACATTGTGAAAATATCTACTTTACCCAGAGCAATCTACTTATATAATGCAATCCCAATACAAGTTCCAGTGACATTCTTTAATGAGATGGAGAAACAAATTGCCAACTTTGTCTGGAAAGGGAAGAAGCCCCAGATAAGTAAAGCATTATTAAAGAAGGAGAACACACTGGGAGGCCTCTCATTACACGACCTTAGAACCTATTATACTGCCACAGTAGTCAAAACAGTCTGGTACTGGTACAAAAACAGACAGATAGATCAGTGGAACAGAATCAAGATCCCAGAGATGACATCATCTGGCTATGAACAGCTGATATTCGACAAAGGCCCTAAGACATTAAACTGGGGTAAAAGCAATCTTTTCAACAAATGGTGCTGGCAAAATTGGATGTCCATCTGCACTAACTTAAAACAAGATCCATATCTTACACCTTCTACAAAAACCAACTCAAACTGGATAAAAGACCTCAATGTTAAATCTAAAGTAATAAAGCTCATCCAAGAAAAAGTAGGAACATCAATGGAAGGTTTCATACACAATGTAGACAGACTTCAAAATCTGTCAAACAAACCACTCACAACAGAAGAGAAAATAGATAAAAGGGAACTACTAAGAATCAATCACTTTTGCTCATCCAAAGATTTTACTAATAGAATTAAAAGAACACCCACAGAATGGGAAAAAATATTTGGCAACTCTATGTCAGACTGACACTTGATCTCCATAATCTATAACGTACTACAAAATTTGAACAAGAAAAAGATAAATCATCCAATTAAGCAATGGGCAAAGGAGATGGACAGACACTTCTCTAAAAAGGAGATCCAGGCAGCCAAAAAACACATGCGGACATGCTCACAATCATTAGCTGTTAGAGAAATTCAAATTAGGATGACAATGAGATACCATCTCACCCCAACAAGGTTGGTCATGATCCAAAAAACACAAAACACTAAATGTTGGAGAGCCTGTGGAGTGATTGGAAAGCTCCTACACTGTTGGTGGGATTGCAAAATGGTGCAACCTCGTTGGACAGCCATCCGGCACTACCTTAAAATAATGGATATGGATATACCATTTGACCCAGTCGTTCCACTGTTTGGGATATATCCTACAGAATCAAGGCCATTCACACCAACTGATACATGCACACGAATGTTCATTGCAGCACAGTCCACAACAGCAAAAAGATGGAATCAACCCAGATGCCCAACAACAGAAGAATGGATAAATAAACTATGGTATATCTACTCAATAGAACACTATACAATGATAAAGAACAACGATGATAACAGGAAACATCTCTTAACCTGGTTTCAACTGGAGGACACCATATTGAGTGAAAGTAGTCAACGAAAGACGGACAAATATTGTAGGAGACCCCTACAATAAGAACTTGAAAGCAGACTCACCCATAACAGAAAAGATTCTTTGATGGCTGCAAGGGTGGGGAGGGTGGAAGGATGAGGGGGGAGGGTTTAGATTAGATAGTTGTTAGAAATTTGTTTGGGTGAAATTGGTGACAGCACACATTAGTAAGAAGATCAATATTAACAGGACTTCAGCACAACTCTTGTACTGCTCCCATCTTAACCCAATATTTCAAGGACAGAGTAGCCAGGGTAGGGGACCAGGGGCTGTGCTCTCAGGGGAAATCAAGGCCAACTGGTACAACTAGCATTTTGCTAAGGGGTACTCTCTGAACCCCACATTGGTGAGTGGCACCTGGGGTCTTAAAAGCTGCCAAGCTGCCATCTGAGGGTACAGCAAATGGTCCCAACTCAGCAGGAACAGATGATCATCAAGGTCCATAACGACATGGGGGAAAGAGAATCCAGAAGACAGAGGGATCCATGTGAGTGGATGTCTACATTGACTTGTGACCAGAAGAACCAGATGGTGCCCACCTACCACCAGTGGAGCTTACAAAGTTGAGTCTCACTGGCAACACAAGTATAAATAGGGGTGCACCCTGAGATCTCCACTAAAAGACTGCAATTGATGGTCCAGGGGCCTTGGAGTTCTTCTGGGACCAGAGCCCCTGGCCCTGATGCTGTCCCTGTCCATAAATCATAATGAAGGTCAACTTTTCAGACAACAATGGATTGGACTTGGTGACACAGAGTGACCCGTATTGTGTAGGCACTTTATGGTTCTAGGCATCTATAGGAGGTTGTCCTGTTGATCTCATACTGGAGGAAGGGGAATGGGTGGAAAGGAGAAGATAGGAGACTTTTGGGAAGATAAGACACATAAGGAGCAGAGAGGAAGTGTGTGCTGTCACCGTGCAAGGAGATCAGTGGAAGCTGCATGTAGGTTAGCATGCAAAGTTATATGGGAATGTACATTTTCATTCAATCATAATTTTAAAAAAATGAAGTGTTAATACTCATATCCTTTGTCATGGATTGCATCGTGCCCCCCTGTGTATTGATTTGACTTGGCTATGAGTCCCAGTATGCTGTAATTTCTTCCATGTGTTGTGGATCCTTCCTCTGTATAATGACAATGGAGAATGGGCAGCAGTTGTGCTGGTGAGGCAGGACTCAAGTTACTAGCTATAGATATAAGGGAGAGAAGTGACAGAGAGAGTTGGGAACCTCATACCACCAAGACAGCAGCACTGAGAGCAGAGCACATCCTTTGGCCCTGAGGTTCCTGTGCTGAGATGCTCTTGTTGAATTTGGACTCTTGGCCTACCAGACTGTGATGATTTCCTGTACTGAATGGACTTGTAACTTGTAAACAGATATGTGGCTTACTGGACTGTGACAAATAAAGTTTCTCTTCATTAAAAAAAAAAAATTTAAAAAAAAGCCATATATTATACAATAGTGTGGATTTCAGAGAAGAAAGCAATATGTATGTGCCTAGCTGGGCATTGATTTTTGGCAATAGAAATAACTGTATAAATAAAAACAAGCATTTATTGGTCAGCCAAAGTAGAAAGAGCTTTGTTTGCATCATCCCACCTGTGGTAGGTGCAAGAATGGCTCCCCAGTAGAGCCCTATCCCAATTCCAGGAACCTGTGAATGTTTTCTTACATGGAAGAAAAGAGGCTTTGTATGTGTGATTATGTCAAGTATCTTGAGATGGGAAGGAAGGTCATCCTGGATTTGTCCCAGTGGGCCTATGCATTAACACAGATATCGCGAGAGGAAAGCAGAGAGATATTTGACTGCAGAAGAGGGAAGGGTAACGTGATGATGGAACCAGAGACTGGAGAGCTGTGCTTCGAGGTGACAGTGCCACAAGGCAAGGCGTGCAGATGGCCATTAGAAATTAAAAATGTCAAGGGGAAAGATTCTTCCTTTCAAGTCTCCAGAAGGAATTAGAACTGCTGACACCTTGACATTCATCCTTTAAAACTGATTAAGGACTTTGGAGCTACAGAACTCAGAACTGTAAGATAATATATTTATGTTGTTTTAGGACACTTAGTTCATAGTACTTTGTTACAGTAGCAGCTAGAAAATAATGCACTGCTTAGCTGTAACAACTGTACAGCATAGAAACTGTTATTATCCCATTTACAGGTGAAGGAATGGAAGAAGAGAATCCAGATGCTGAAATGTGCATTTGGGGACAATTTTGTTTGGAAACGTTTTCACCTATTTTTACAAAGTCTCAGTTTCCTGACAGTTTCTCACAATGGGAATAAACAATTATTCTTTCTATCAATTTTTTTTTTAGAAACTATCATAAGACTTACATTGGTTTACTGTACACAAATAACAATATATTGAATTGTAGCTAACCTGTGATTCCGTTCTAGGAAAAAAAAGTTCCAAGAAAATATATAACGTGCATAACGAAGAACTAGACATTTGAGCTTCCAAGTTCGCAGGTATGAATTTCAGTTGCAGATCTATTCCTTAGACTGTAATCTCAAACAAGCAATTTAACCCCTTTAAGCCTTAATTCACTTGTCTATAAGATAAAAGTTTGTCCTATCTGTCACTTTCTTGTTCTCACATTCTCTAAGTCACTGATGTGAGTCTATGATTCAGTTTGTTCTTCAAACTGAACATGCTGCTCAAAGTTTAATTCTAAAAAGAAATCCATCTGTTTGGTCTCTTGACAGCTGCTTGGGCCTGCAGAGAACCTTTCAATTTAATCTCTCCTGAGACATTTCTAGTGCCCATTGACTGTACAGCCAAAGCCTTGGGGGTGGGGAGGATGCATTTATGGAATTTATTGAGCACTGAGTAACTGTCAGCTACTTTTGGATATTATCCCTTAAATCCTCACAACACTCCCTCCAAAAGTATGTGTATCCTTCTAATTTAATAGACGAAGAATTTTTCACAGACACAAAATAATTTTACCAAAATATAGTTACTATGAGCTGTAATCAACTTGATGACAATGGTTTGGTTATTTAATAAGTTGGAAAATGTCCTGGCCTCCAAATCCCTGAGATTTCTACCATACCACACTACAACTTTTTTTTCTTTTATTAAAACAATAATAGCTTCTATTCACTGCATAGCAGTCCAGGAGTAGTAGAAACAGTTAAAGGGTACACTAGTAACTGAAAGGCTGGCATTTCAAAACCATTCAGAGGGATCTTGGGAAAAATGTCTGGCAATCTGCTTCCCAAAGGTAATAATCTTGAAAACTCAGTGGAGCACAGTTCTACTCTGAAACACGTGAGGTGAACTTTAGCCAGAATCAACTGACTGGCATCTACTGTTCTGTCTGTACCGTTGTTAGGTGCTGTTTTAGGCTAGGTTCTCCAGAGAATCAAAGCCAGTAAAGTGTATAAGTATATAGAGAGAGATTTATATCAATGAAACAGCTCACACAATTGTAGAAGCTGAAAGCTTTCAAGTCCTTGATCAGGATAGAAGGCTTTACCAATTCATGTAGCTGTGGAAGCTGGAAAACCTAAGATCAACAAGTCAGAGAGCAAGGCTCTGCCTCACAGGCTGTGAAGGTCCATGAATCCCAAGAATGTTTCCCTAAATTCGTATAGCCTTCATGCTGGCACATCCAAGATCAGCAGGTTGGAAAGCATGACTGTGAAGATCAACAAATCCTAAGGTCCACAGGTAAGCTGCTAGTCTAACTTCCAAGAACCAGAGGTCAGAAGACAAGAGGGGGCAGCTTGTGGAGCCACATTTAGCAAGCGAAGCAGGAAGTAAGCAGGTGGCAGAAGGCAGAGATGTGAAGGCTGACGGGGTGGTGAGTCAGCACAGGCCCTGCCTTTGCTGGTACCACTCAGCAGGGTCCATGATGGAAGTGATCACAACGTCATCCATCTGCCAAACCACTGACAATCATGGCATCCAAGCTGACCCACAATCTGAATCACCGTCAGTGCCACCGAGTCAGTTCCTACTCACAGCACCCCTACGTACAGCAGAACAAAACATTGCATGGTCTTGCACAATATCTCATACGTTTAATCTAGAGTCCTATACTGAATTGTGTCCCCCCCCCAAAAAATGTGTGTAGTGATTTGGCCAGGCCATTATTTCCAATATTGTGTAATATTCCTATGTGCTGTAAACACTGCCTGTGTGCTGTTAATAAGGGAGGATGGGAGGAACTTGTGGATGTGGGGCAGGATTCAATGTGTGTGATTGTATTGAGCTTTGAGGCACTCTCTTGAGATATAAAGGAAAGGGAAGCAAGCAGAGAATTGGGGAGTTCATACCACCAACAAAGCAGTGCCAGGAGTAGAACACATCTGTTGAAAAGGACCTGGGGTCCATGTGCCTCAGAAGCTCCAGTCTAGCAGAAGGTTAATGGATAAAAGCCTTCTTCCAGAGCCAAGAGAGAAAGCTTTCCCCTGGAACTGATTTCCTGAATTTGGACTTTAGTCTACCGGACTGTGACAGAATAAATTTCTCTTTGTTAAAGCCATCCACTGGTGGTATTTCTATTATAGCAGCACTAGCTGACCAGTGACCCTATGTACAGTAGAACAAAATGCTGTATGGTCTTGTGTAATCTATGCAATTACTGTTATGTTTAAGCCCATTATTGTAGACACTGACTCAATCTATCTTGTTAAGTGTCTTCCTCTTTTTCACCAACTCTCCACTTTACCAAGCATAATGTCCTCTCTGTGGACTGAAAACAAGTCCAAAGCATATGAGAAAAAGTCTGGCTATACTCACTTCCAAAGAGCTCTGTGGCTGCACTTCTTCCAAGGCAGTCCATGGTATATTCAAGCACCAAATACAAAACCCTTTGTTGTCAGGTTAGTTCCAGCTCATAGAAACCCTATTGGACAGAGTAGAACTGCCCCATAGAGTTTCTAAGGAGGCCCTACTGGATTTGAACTGCCAACATTTGGTTAGCAGTTGCAGCCCTTAACCATCAGGGTTTTTGGTATATTCAGTAGTCTCTACCAAAACTGTAATTCAAGGATATCAATTCTTCTTTGGTCTTCCGTATTCATCGTCCAGATTTGGCATTGATATTAGGTGACTGAAAATATAATGAATCGAGTGAAGCGCTGCTTAGTCCTCAAAATGCCAGCATTGCTTTTTGATATTTAAAAAAGGTGTTTTGCAACAGACTTTGATTTCTTGAATGCTGCTTCCACGGGCATTGAGTGTGGATCCAAGTAAAGCAAAATCCTTTACAACTTCAACCTGTTCTCCATTTATAGTGACATTGCTTTTTGGTCCAGGTGTGAGAATTTTTTTTTCAATTGATGTTGAAATGTAACCCATATGCTTTGATTTTCATCAATAAGTGGTTTAAGTCCTCTTTGCTTTCATCAAGTAAGACTGTGTCTCTGCATATCATTGAATTGTTATTGAACTTGCCAACAATCCTGATGCCATGTTCTTCTTCATACTGTCCAGCTTCTCAGATTACTTGCTCAACTAATGATTGAATAAGTATGGTTAAAGAATACAACCCTAACACACACCTTCCTTGATTTTAAACCATGTTGTATCTCCTTGTTCTGTTCAAATGACTACCTCTTGGACTATGTGTTCATGAGTACAATTAAATGTTCTGGAATTCTTGAACTTTGCAATTTATCCATAATTTGTTGTGATCCACAAGGGGGAATGACTTTGCATAGCGAGTAAAACAAGATCAACGTGTTTCTTGTATTCTCTGCTTTTGTCCAAAAGCCATCTGACATCAGCAGCGTTATCTGTTATTTCACGTGCTTTTCTGAATCTGCCTGGAATTTCTAGCAGTTCCCCATGGATGTACTTCTGCAATCACTTTTGAATGACCTCCAAAACTTGGCTGTGTGTTTTATTAACGATACTGCCCTATAGTTTCTGCATTCTGTTGGATCACCTTTCTTTGAAAGAGGCACAAATACTGATAACCTTTCAGTTGGTTGATGAAGTAGCCATCTTCCAAATTTTTTGGCATAGACGAGCAAACACCTCCAGTGCCGCACCTTTTGTTGAAACATCTCATTTGATAGGCCATCAACTTCTGGAGACTTGTTTTTCATCAATGTTTTTAATGCAGCTTGGACTTCTTTCAGTGCCATTGGTTCTTGGTCACATGCTACCCTCTGAAATGTCTGAACAACAACCAATTCTTTTTGATACAATGACTGTGTGTATTCTGTGTGCTAGTTTTTGACTGTACAACAGATCACATTTTAATGTGGCATTAAATTTTTGATGTATGTAAGTCCAAGATCATACTACATGTGTACTCTGGTACATTAAACAATAAACAAAACCAGATAATATTCTTTTGAGAGATGATGTTACTATTAGGTCTTTTACAATTCAGATATATTTTTAAATAATAATTTATCAGTTTCCCTTGAAATTAAGATAGATTTTTATTTTATGCTGTTATACTGTTTTTCTTCACTTTGAAGCGTTTAGCTTTTACAGGAAATGCAGCGATGAATACATTTAAGCAGCAAAGCAATGACATGTATTTCAATACATTAATTTTATTATGTCAAAATTGATTACAAGCAAGCCCTAGGAAGCAGATATGATTGGTTGCCTACCCAATAACTGTTTTACCTATATAATTGCTTTCAGAACTCTCACTTTCATTTTATATTTAATACTCCCCTTCGTGCTGAGGATGAATTGTTTCTAAAAATAGGTTATATGATGCTAAGGTTTTTGGTCTTGGGGGGAAAATGTCTCAAAGAAATTGTATAGTGATTGTGAGAGATCTCTCAAGTAATAATTTAAAGTAAAATTCAAAATGTATTGTGTAAATATAACACATATTCTATAGTTAATTGCATTGTAATTGCAATCATGAGTCCAAACATTTCCATAATCTTTTGTTTTACTTTAATTAAGATGTGTTATCGTTTTTACAGTACTTTGAGAGTAGTTCATCATATACAGCTCTTCCTTTTAAAGGTGAAAGCACTGAAACCTAGGTCGATCCCTAAGAATACTTTGTTCTGATTATTTCTTTGAAACATCTCCCATAATATGTCCTTTGTAGTTCCTCTGTAAAGCTGGACAATTTTTCAATTTTTGTTAACTCTCTGTGGAAATCGGTCAATAATTTTTGCTATGAGATAATATGATGATCTTCCTTCTTTAAACATCAAGAAATACACGTGCTGGCATGTAGGCCCTCTAAATCTTTGCTACGTCTGCTCAACTATAATACACAGGCATTCCTAGAGTGGAACTCTCCCCTTAAGAAAAAAAGTAATTGGTACAACAGATCTTGAGGTTACATTTAAGACGATTTGCCTTCTAGTGGTAATTTAATAAATATAAATGTGCCAACCGAATCCTGATAAATTTTTGTCTCTGATAAGAATCTAGCTCAAAGTGAATGAAATAACTGACATTTTTAAACCAAACATATGTTTCTAATAATACTCTTGTGTATGCAGCTTGGTGTTTTCAATGTAGATGAGATTCTCTGATGACATCATCTTTTAAACTCGCTTTAGGTAAACCAGATGGCTGAGAGTGTATGCACTAAGAATGTTGTTAAAATGTCCAGAGAGAATAGTTTAATCATATTTGAGATTGTTACTAATACCCAACATGTGTATTTTTATATGAGCACTTACATTGAAAAACCTGGTGTCTCAAAATTTATTTCTGATAATTCTCATTCACACTAAATGATAAAACCTTTAGATTAAAAAGAAAACAAAAAAATCTTACAGATTCCAGTTATAAGATTCATGTAAACTAGCTTGTGTTTTTGTTATAATACTTTAAGTCAATAATATTAAAATCTAAGGGGCTAAAATTTATATTTTCTGTATGAAAAATGAAAATAAATAGCTAGAGAAGACTGGAAGACAAAAAAATACAGGAAAAGAGAAAATAGGGCTAAAAGTAAGAAACGAGAAGCAGAACTCAAACTTCTTTGTCCCCTCATGATAATTTTAGATCTCAAAGCTTTGACAAATAAATCTTCTTTCTTATGCATTCCACATACACAATGTCATGGGAAGAGATTAACTTCTTATGATGATGTAATGAGTTTAATTGAGGTTGGATCTGGAGAAATCAAAGTACATTCAGTTCATCTAATGAAGAAGAAAAGAAAAAATAAATTTTGAATTTAATACTTGAGATATTCATCTATAAAATTGCATTCTAATTAATAGCTTACCTTGGACTCTACTCAAACAAGATTTCTACCACCCTGCAACTGTTGAAATATTAAAAGTTGAACAGAAAAAAATATATCCAGTTAGAAGTTTAAAAAAAATAAAACACACATACTTTAATTCCCTCTGTGAATAGAAATTTAATACCATTTTCATTTTAAATTCAAAGTTAAAATGTTTTAAATAATTCATTATTCCAAAACTGGGTTAGATTTTTATTTTTGAGTATTTTGCAATTTCTACTTAATCTTAGATGAAATATAAAATCATACTGAAAAGCTTCCAAGTGAAGAATCTATCCTTAGATTCTGAAAACTGCTCAGAATGTTAGAATTCTGTTATGAACCAGTCTTTAATGTGTTTTCAAATTCATAGTACTGTTAAAGTTGTTGTGGCTCTCATTGCATTCCCTTGGGGGGACGTGAAGGAAGGAGCTCACCTAAATCACAGGTGAAAAAAGGATTTTCCTGACTGACATTACTGTGTGAAAAAAACTCAGCATACCTCTCTGCAATTTCTTTGCTTTCACTGTGTCTGCAGGAGGCGTATATTCCGCTCTGTTCTCTGTCTCACTGATAAACAGGCAGGGAAAGGAGACTAAGGTGTTTACTCGTGCGAGCGGTGTTATCACACTAATGAGTTAGTCTAATGGAAAAATGGATTAGCACCCAGCCAACAGAGTCTTACAACAAAATTCATATTTTCTAATTAGTCAGGAGAAAGATAAATGCAGTTTTCACTCTTGATTTACTTTCTCTGTTGTTCTCTCAGCTGGGTCCAAACTTAAACAAAGAGTAGCATTTTTCATGGTGCCCTAAAACTTGAAAGTCAAGAATTCAATGTATTTTTTACATGAGATGTACTCTGTCCAAATTTTGCATCATAGGAAATATACGAGACAATCGGAAACACGATACTGAATTAGAATCACATTCCATTTAATCTCATACAGAGATATTAAAGGATATTTGCAAAGTTCCCTAGACATCTATTTTTTAGAAGGTGAAGAACTGCCTTTCTGGTTATATTCAGACACACAATTACCACAAAACTTTCTAAACTGAAATATTTGATTTCTAATATGTTATATAAATCATATGTGGCATACATAATATTGGATCAGAAAACCAGGAAGGTAGATTGTAGTTATGGAAAGAAACTGCAAAAATTTACATAACCACAAAACAATGTCTTCCACATTGATGTTTTTCTCTACCATTCTGTTTTTCATATAGTAGTATACAATGACGTAACGTTACATGAAGTCAACCTAAACAAAGAAATTAAGTGAAAAAACGCCAAGGGTACATATAGGCAAATGCAGGCTACATATTTCTTTTCAGTTTCCCGTTTAAGAAGAAAACTTAATGGCAATAAATACCTCATTGAAACCATCCACTGTTGGCTCGGTAACACTCAGGCTGACCAAAGAAAAAGTTATTTTTCCAAGTAACTACTAGAGTAAAACTCACTGAAAAGCAACATTCAGAAATCATGTTGTCATCAACCAAGTAAAATTAAATAAGAATGAACATATAATAATGTTATTCCAGTAGCTAATCCTTAGTGACATTCTAAGCTAAAACATTCACTTTACGTTTAAATCCTCACAACAATTCTACAGAGGAGGAAGGGCAATTATTTTAATTTCATTTGATAAACAAGTAACTTATTTAATAAAGGTTACACAAGTTCATGCAGTCCATAATAAACTGAACCAGAATTCAAAATCCAGCTCTATTCAACTCATAGCTTTAAAAAGTTATTTGTAAAAGTTAATTTATTAGATCAAAATCTGAATGTGATCAAATAATTTAGATAAATTACTTAGGACATGTGGAAGGCGGAAAGGGGCCCAAGATGGCGCCTGGGCCCTTTGACAAAGCCGGACCACACCCTTGTTTACCAGACCTAGGGCTTTCATGGCGCATGCCTGTGGGCAGTGGCCTCCCGCTAGCCTACTGTGGGCCTCCTTCTTGGGAGAGCGTGGCACATGAGGATTGGAGGAATCTAGGTTATAAATTGAGCAAGCAACCTGTAAGGCTCGGCTCAGACCAGCTTGTGGAGAAGCAAGAGAGAGGAGAGAATAAAGTAAGCAAAGAGGAGAGAATAAAGTAAGCAAAGAGGAGAGAATAAAGTAAGCAACCGGCAAGGCGGCTCGAATCCGTGTGTCCTGTCTTCTTTCCGCCGGCGGACAGTTAGGCAGCGACAAGGACAGTTACTGACATGTAACAAGCATTCATAACACATCTAAAAATGGTTTACTCCATAAAATATGCTAACATTAGAACTGGAGATAGAGATCTGAAAGTCTTGAAGCTGTATTATAGTAAACTGCTTCCTCAAGATTATCTGTTATTTGTTCATATCTAAACTGTCCAAATAGCTTTTTTTAATAAATGTGTCATAATTATAAAATTTATCAGTATCAGAAATACATTATCATGGAATATATTATATAATCCTTTATAGATAAAATTAACACTGTTTATTGACCAAAAATATTAGGACCTCTCTCACAGATTGATTTTGCAGTCATGGGAATGAATCTACAGCGGCCTAAACACTCATTCTCTTAAAACTCCCTTCATATCATAATTAAAAAAAAAATTAATAAGACAGTTGATAGGGATTCTGACAGGACACAAGCAGTTAACTAACGTGTTAAAAGGTTAGGTCTCGTTAAGAGTAGAAAATATCTTTGAAATAACAAATTTTCTCTGTACCTGGTCTTGACTTTAATAAACTAGAACCATGTTTTTAATTTTTAATGTTCTGGCAAATCACCTGAGATCTTATTAGATGTAGATCTTGATTCACAAGGCATGGAATGAGCCTTAGATTCTAGATTTCAACAAGCTCCCCGATATTATTGTATTGCTCTTCTACAGACCACACAGTGAGTGGCAAGGGATTAGTGGATGTACTCTTGGGCCATATACAAGGGATGCTTAGCTAATTATCTCCAACACTTCTTTCTTGTGAACATGCTTCTCTGCCTTCATCAACACTGGTACAAAGGCAAAAATGTTCCCACGTAACCATCAGTCGCATCCCAGGAGTAAGCCCTGAACTCAACTGATCAGTCTTTTCCTCTCAAATACTGGACACTGAGAACCAGAGAAAGTCAATTTAGTATTTCTCAATTACCTCATGATTTTATAGAAATTCCAGAGTAAGAGGTGGTATTTACTTTCAGCCTATAAGACTGGGAGAGAAGAAAAAGGAAGAAAATAAAGCAAAACATGGAGACATAGCTGTGAGGGTCACCAAAGGAGCAGCTGAGTAGATTCTTGAGTGTGTCCTCACTCTAATTCTACTCCAAGAGCCACAAATATGGATGATTCAATGAATTACCTTTCTCCTCAAGCTAGTAGATTTCCATTTCATACAACCTAAGGAATACTAATTTTATATTCTGAAGTATAATGTACTTCATATCTGTTCAGCTAAAGATGCATGAGATTGAAAATGATAATCATGACTCATTTATGTGAAGTACACAGAATCTGTGTTAAACAGGCACAGGCCTCTATATAATAATATATGTTAAACATGAACACATCACTGTAACCGATTTTTACACCAAATCTATTATTTCAGTACATCTGTTACTTCAGAATTTGATTTTAAATAAACAAAGATGACAATCATTAAACTTAAAGATCTGCAATGATAGAAAAATTTACGAAGTAGCATTTGGAGTGAATACGACATTTACGTTTCTATAAGCTACACAGAATTTTTTTTAGTGTATGCATTTTTTTCCTTTGAGAGCTCAGCAGTAAATTATAATGATCAAAAATCTTACATTAAATACATGTGCTGAGTGTTAACAAAAGCACCAAAGTGATATTCTCCTGTAGATTAAAAGGTATTTAAAATTATTCTGGTGCTTACATTATTATTCACAATATCTATTCATTTTTAACTATGTAAAGCTTTGGCCTGATTAAGCAAAATGTTTACAAATAAACAAAGCCATTAAAAGATCTCTAGTTTTTGAGTTCCAGCCAAATCAGCTTCCTGTAAACAGCCAATGATGAATTCTGTAACTAAATAGCTAATAAACTCATCTAACCTTAAATCTTAAAGGAATGAATCCACACATTAGCAGCAGTCAGAGCATTTCAATAGCACAGGTGTTATCAAGTTTAGCATACAAACTGGGATCTAAAGGAAATATCAGACTTCATATTCATCAAAAAGCTAAAAACTAACTGCAATGCAAGTTCAAAATCTATTTGTCTTTCCTAAACACAAACGATTACATTATCTTAATAAATATATAACTGACTCTGAGAAGAAGTAACTTTAGGCTGATCACAGGTAGTTTTGGAGCCAAAAGTCATACTGCCTAAACGATCTGTAAAACTTTAAGTCATAAATTTACCATAAGAGGATCAGAGATATGTCTCACTTTCAGGTATCTAAAGGTAGCAAATGAAAATCTGCAAGAGGAACACACTTTCATTTTCTTACCCAGAGAACTCCCACAGACAATTTCCTCCTAAAAGTATTTCAATCAACAGCTCTGATTAAATGACAATGAGTAGTCAATGATGTAGGATATTACAGGTAAAAATCAGAAAAAAAGAAGAAAAGCAGACATCAGAAATAAACCAGAAATTCCTTGTACATCATATAGTAACATTATTAGAATAAACTGTGCTGACAAAAATTAAATAAATAAGACATAAATTTGTATCTGTACTTAGGAAACCAGAAACTATGGACAAAAATCAGGCATCTTTGAAAAAGACCAAATAAAACGTACTGAATTTAAAAATGTTATTGAAACAGGCTCAAAGGAATGTTACATCAGATTAGATACAACAGGGTGAGAGATTTAGTCACATGAAGAATAGGTGAGGAAAAATTATACACAGTTAAACACAGACAAAAAAAACTACCAAAGAAAGAGTTGATGAAGTTAACTGAGAAGTTCTAACATAGGTTTAACAAAGGACCCACACGAAGAAAAGGATACAAACTGGTACAAACAGGGTACCTGAGAGTAGTCTGTAACTAAAGACGTGGAACAAAAGTTTCAAGTTCAGTGTAATAGTTTCGGAATCCAAATACGGAAACATGGTATTGAAACTGATTAATGTCAAATGAAAAGATAAAATATTAAAGTGATAAAGACAGACTGTTTTCAAAGAACTGACAGATTCATAACAACATTTTAATAGTGAAAGTGGAAGCTAGAGGATAAGAAAAAAGAAAAAGAAGATTGCCATCAAGCCAATTCGGACTTACAGCAACGCTATGGAAGATGCAAAAGTCCTCCAAATTTTTAAAGAACACCTCATGGCATATATTACAGACAACAGAAACAGGACATCTTCCAAACACATTCTGTGTAGTCAACACTAGAACATACCTGATAGTAAAAATAAAATAACAAATAAATAAATACATTACAAGAAAAGAAAAACTACAGATGTATTGCATTCATGAAGACAGAAGCAGTATCTTAAACCGCAGTATCTAAGACAAAATATCTGATATGCAATACTAAAAGACTAATTTAAACACTATATTAACAAACTGAATCCAAATGTGTGTTTAAATAATATTCCTTGATCACAATGGTACCTCATTTATACGAACATAAGCCACAATTTTCAAACCCAGATATTGACTTTAAGATAGTAATAGATGACAAGAAAACAAAAGTACCATATGATTTCCTTGTTCGATAGATAAAAAGCATTTCATAAAATTCAATACACATTCATGATACATATTGTTATTAAATGAGGGATAGAACTTCTTTAATCTGATAAAGTATGTAAGTAAATATCATCCCAGATGGGAACGTTAGAAGCGTTGCCTTTATAATTAGGACTAAGATAAGGACGCACACTACTACTACTTTTATGTGTCACTGTATTAGTCGTATTAGCAAGGGCAGTTAAGATGAGGGAAAATATTGAAATATAAACATTTACACAGAAAACTAAAAACCCTGTTTGATAACAGACAATTGAACAAGGCAGCAATTAACATTTAAGTATTATTTAATTAAATGTGAATTTTATACTATAAGATTTAAATAATATACCATTATGCCAGCAATAAATTCTTATCAGTATTACAATTAGATGTTATAGAACAGAATAAAATAGAATATGTAACCACAGTAATACAACAGCTAAACCTAATAAAAATAACTGACAATACCAGTGTTGGTGAAGGTGTAGAGCAACAGAAACTCTCGCAATCACTTCTAGAAATAGTTTGGCATCAATTTAAAAAATTTAAAATATTCTGGCACTATCTAATAAAATTATGAAAACTTAAGAGGTTCTTGCAAATGTACATAAAAAGACACATGCTGAAATGTATTATGAAAGTAGCCTCCAAGCAGAATCAACAGTAGAATGCTCTAAAGAGTGTAAGTTAAATGATCACATAAAATACGAATGGCTGTCACAAGTGTAGAATTTAGCAAAAAATAAGTCATGAAAGCATAAATACAACTACATTTAAATAACATTTAAAATAGGCAAAAAGAAATTATAATTTTTTAGGGATGCATGCACAGGTGATAAAGATGTAAAGAAAAAAAGAAATCAATATTAGGATTGCTTTAAAAAGTAAATAAGGAAACAAATCTGTTGCCGTGCAGTTGATTTCCACTCATAGCAAGCCTATAGGATAGAAGAGAAGCACCCCATAGAGTTTGTAAAGAGTGCCTGGGAGATTTGAACTGCCAGCCTTTTGGAGAACAGCCCATACAGTTTAAAAAAAGCTAAAACAAAAGAGACAGATCATAGGCCTCTGAGTTACTGGTGAGTTTCTAATTCTTAGCTGGGCTGTTGTTAAATATGCTTGCTTTGACTGTGTGTTTTAGAGATTCTTTCTGTAAGTGTGATCTTATTGTATAACTTGAAAAAAATAAAAATAAAAAATAACAAGTAGAGAAGCACTGTCACTGTCAGAGAAACTGAGGTGGAAGAATAAATGCAATCATTAGTTACGTGAATGAAGGAATAATAGGTATACAACCCATACAAATATACAACCTGTTCTGATTAGATATTCATCGAAAGAGGCAATCTGAGTCAGGGGTTGGCAAGTCATACTGTGCAATGTGGGCTAGATAAAGACAGCTGACTGATTTCAGAGACGTGGAGGGCCTCAGCTGTGCACGTGGAGGAACCTAAGTACTCATTTTACCTGCTTGGTTAAGTGTCCTACAAAATTTATTTACCATAAAATTTTTTAAGCTTTTTCTTAAACTGGTTATTCATTGAATAGAAAAGTAATCCTTAATAACACGTGTCTCATATTTTATTCTTCCTCAGGACTTAAGAGAATTATCTATTGTTTTTATTATTGTGTCCCACTGTCACTGAAGAAATTCAGACTCATAGAAAAACTGTAGAGCAGAGTAGAACTGCCCTGTGGGTTTCCCGGGAGTGGATGGTGGATGAGATGATCGATTATGTGTCAACTTCGGAAGCTCACTTAGATGGAAAAGTAAATGCAATCAGTTGCATGAATGAGGGAATAACAGTTATAAACGAAAGCTGAAACCTATTTTCATTAAATTTTCATCTGAAGAAGTCAGCTTGGCTAGGCCACGATCCTCAGTGTTTTGGCAGTTGTATAACGCTGTGGTCCCTTCCAGGATGGAATGTGCTGTGGGACGGGTCCCGTGGTGGCTCCGTACGCCCTCTTCAGCCTTGATCTCCCTGCCTTCCACCACCTGTTTCCTGCCTGTCCACCTTGTTTGGGTCTGTTGTGGATCCAGCAGCTGCCTCTCTTGTTCTCTAACCCTCAGTTCTTGGGACTTGAGCTAACAGCGTATCTGTTGATCTCGGAATTCACTGGTCTTTACAGCCTTTGATGAAAAGTCCTGCTCCCCAACTTGCGGATCCTGGATTTGTCAGCCCCTGCAGCCATGGGAATCAGGAGAAACTTGGCAGACTTGCCTACCGTCTTGGGATTTGCCAAACTTTACAGTTTGTGGGCAGGAACCTTGCTCCCTGACCTGCTGACCTCTGGCTCACCAGCTTCCACTGCTGCCTGAAACTTGTATTTCAATTCAGGGCTTGAGACATTTCAGCCTCTACCCTTTCATGAACTGTTTCCTTTATATATATGTAAAGTATATGCATGTATAAAGTATATATATAAAGTATAAGTATATATATAAAGTGTAAGTATATATATATAATTTCCTTTATATAAATATATATTAATATTAATATATTGTACTAATACTAATATATACTAGATAGCCAAGTGCCGTCGAGTTGGATCCGACTCATGGTGACCCTGGGGTCTAGAGTCTAATATATACTAGATATTAGATCTAATATATACTATATAATATGTAATATATTATGCCAATGCCAAAGCCAAGTGCCATACTATATAATGTATATTATATATTAATATTAATGATATATTAATATAATATATTGTATTAATGTATTGTATTAATATAAATATATATTATATACCAGGCACTCCTTGAATGCTCTGGGGGTCAGTTCTACCCTGGCCCCTGGGGTCGCCATGAGTCGAATGCTGCTCGACAGCACTTGGCTGGCATTCAATATATATACAATATGTACGATATTTATAAAGTATATATATATAAAGTATAAGTATACATGTATGTATGTGTATCTCTCTCTCTCTCTCTCTGTCTTTCTCTTTCTCTCTCCCTACTGGTTTTACTTCTTTAGAGAACCCAGCCTATGAAGGTGGATTTGAACTGCTGACCTTTCAGTTAGTATCTGTAGCTCTTAACCACTGCGCCACCGGAAATCCTAAAATTATCTAGTAGTAGATGCTTAAAATATATTGGAACAAACAATAAATTTGTACATAGAACTCCATTTATGACTACTTTTTATCATCTAATCTGTTTTAGCTATGGCTTGGCGAGCGAGAAGTAGCAATACCTGAGTGGTGCAAATGGCTTATCGCTCAATTACTATCTAAATGATTGGCCATTCATACCCACCTGGAAGTGCTTCATAAGAAAGGACTGCAAATCTATTTCCAAAAAGTAACGTCTTAGAAGTTCCTATATAGCACAGTTCTATTCTGAAACACAGAGTCCACATAGGTCCGAATCAGCTTGATGGCAACTGATTTTTTGCCTAGGTTAGGTGTACAGAAACATCTGAAACTGTTTTTGAAATCTGTTTAGTTGACCCCCCTAGTTAGGTGACTAGATGTTCTTCATGCACTGAGTGAAGTGATCTCTTGCCAAAAGTGTCCTGTTCTGCTGAGAATAAGGCCATGTGACATGTCTTTCTTCTGAAGGTAGAGTTCTTCTACCCTGGCATGAGCATCACAAATTCAGTTCTGTTAAAAGTAATGAAGTAGGAACGTCAGTACAATTATCTGCAAATGGCTTGTGTCCGCTCAGGTTTTTTTTTCACAGTTCAGAGTAATAACTGCTGTGGGCTTATAAAATTTCTGTGCAGCAAAACTGAACTGCATGAAGTTTATGTGGATTTTAAATCACAGGAGGTATTTAATTATTTATTTATTTCCAAACAGACACTCAAAAAGCCGACCTAGAAGACAATTTTCATCTAAAAATCAGTTACTAGTAATGAATTAGAGAGTGTACAAGTCCCAATATTTAGGAACTTTATAAACGTAATTTTTTTGTTGTTTGTAATATAGATGTTGCAATCACAGAGCTGGAGAGAAGCTGACTGGTTTTTACTGACACTATGACTAGGGACAAGACACTTAGAGTCTCTATCCCCCAACTTCCTCAAATATGGGGAAAATAATATTATTTAATTCTGAAGGTTATGACAGCAACTTCATGTGAATACCAAATTAGATAGAGAAGACAGAAGAAGAATTGGCAGTTTGAATTGTGGTGCTGGAGAAGACTGTTGAATGTACCGTGGCCCACCAAAAAGAACAAACAAGTCTGTTCTGGAAGTATAAACAAAGTGTTCCTTGGAAGCAAAGATGGCAAGACTGCATCTTGTATACTAGGGACATGTTATCTGGAAAGATCCGTCCCTGGAGAAGGACATCTTGTTTGGTAGAGTGGGGGGTCAGCAAAAAAGAGGAAGACCCTCGACGAGATGGATTGGCACAGCGGCTGTAACAATGGGCTTAAGCATGAAAATGATTGTGGACATGGCACAAGACTGGACAGTGTTCTGTTCTGTTGTTCATAGGGTCATTATGAGTAGAAACTGACTCATGGCAAGTGACAAAAACAAATTAGATAAAACTCAGAGAACACATAGTCCAGCACTGAGAACACATTAAGTGCTCAATAAAAATTCGCTATCATGAGTCAGAACCGACTTGAAGGCAACTAATGATTATCACTAACAGTAAAAAAAAAAAAAAAAAGAAACTATTGAAAATGGTCTATTCGATACATATGGAGATTTAAATTTATTGATAATCATTTATATATTTTTTTTTTCCCCAAACTCATACAGGTAAGCCAAGGTTGTAGAACCCTTAAAGAGAGACGAGCTTTAGGCTAACTTCCAAGCTGGCTTCCAACGTTTCCTTTCTCCTGTGATTCGCAGTTGTGTGCAATCCCTTCCTCTTGCGGGGGGACTGAATTTAGTAATCTAATGAATCAACTTTAGCAAAGGTGATGAGATGGTATTTCCAAAATTCAATTAAAAGAGCCTGCCATCTGTGTGTGTGTGTGTGTGTGTGTGTGTGTGTGTGTGTGTGCGCGTGCACGCGCGCTTGCTCTAATGGAGTAAATTACCATCCTGATAGCTGGTCTGTGAAGAGGCCACATGGTGAGAAAGTGATGGCAGCCACTGGCCAAAAGCCAGAAAATAACTGAGGACCTCAGAAGAACTGGTGTTACAGACCAACAGCTCTGAAAAGCTACTGATCCAGTCAGTAACAGTGTAGAGAGATTGGAAGTAAATCTTTATGCAGTTACCATAAGATAATGGCAATCTTTGTTGACACGTTGATTCCAGCCCAAAGCTGAGCATGCCATTAAGCCTTGCATGCGTTCCTGACCTATTGCAACTGAGCTAATAAATGTTGTTTTACACCTCCTGGTTTGGGGGTGAATTACTACTCAGCAAAAGGTAACTAACACAAAGAGCGAAAACTTGAAATCTGAGCCATGCTTTCTACTGAAACAAATAGTTTTTAAAGAGGAATTAGGAAACATAAGACTTGCTTCTGTAAACTCCAAATATAATTATTTTCTTAAAGAGATTAGATTTACTCCATTGTAAACAGAAGTTTTGCTTCCATTTCTTGTTAAGCATTCTTCTCCTATAAAAATGGATCAGAACAAAAATTATCTTAGAGAGTGTCTTTGTGTAAAACTGAAGTGTTTACAATGAGTACTTTTATGGATGGAAAAGGCTTTACAAAGTTTTATATATGATATTCTGGAAGAAAATTGGTAATAAAAAAGGATAAAAATAGGATATTAGGCAATAAAATTTCAAATCCAGAATCAAAATAATCCATCTTTGTATTCTCAGAAGTTAGTATAAAATTTGGCACACAGTAGGTACCAGAGATTTGTTTTTTCTTACTGAGTGAGGGGAAAAAAAAGATTTTGTTTTTAAAGATAGAACCATGCAAATAGAGTGCAAGCTTTTTCGATAGGCAGATTTGATTTCAAACGCTGATTCTACACATCACTAGCTACATGGCCTCTGGCAAACTCCTATTTCTTTAAGAATGAAATTATAGCTAAATTTTCCCCATTACGGTAAAAGAAAATTAAGAATAAATATGAGAGGGGCCTAGTTTTTAGATATTAAAATATATTGAAATGGTAGCAATTTTAAACATATACTAATAGAATAAGGATAAGCAGACAGTTCAGTGAATCAGAACAAAAAATCCATTAGTCAATCTAAGCACTGTCTGGTACTTTAAGAATGATAAATGTGGAATATGTGTAACTCCAAATCATTGAGGATATCTTAGATTACTTGCGTAACAACGACTAGATAACAGAAATCAAAGAATACTTAAGTTATCCATGAATTCCTGTACAGCAGTACCTGGGTTACAAGCAGCATCTGTCCCAAGACTTTTGTTTGTTTTTTTCTGTGTTTTGAGAGTTTCTTGTTTGTTTGCATTTTGTGCATTTTTTTTCTTTCTTTCTTTTTAAATAGTGATTAAGTGAAACTTGACAACGCAATTCAATTTACCATATAAAACCTCGAGCACCGGCCTCTATGCAACTCTATCTGCTTTCGTCCAGCACATTCCTCCTTTCCACTGTTTGCTTCCAGTATTCACTCAGTCAACACTTGTCCCCTCCTTCCTATCCTCTCTTCTTCCCTCTAAAAAGAAACCAGTTAGTTGGAGAGCTTCACATATATACTAAACCATAAAGTACACACATCATCTGCATCACTCCATGTCCCGGGATTCAGTCCAATCTTTGTCTGAAGTGCTGTCTTCAGTACTGATTTCACCTCTAAGTTAGCAGGAAGTCGAAGGGTCATGCTCTCAGGAAACCCTCCAGTTTGTCAGACTGTTATGTCTGGTCGTATAATAGAGTTCTAGCTCTGCAATTCCCTTTTTCTGGTGCCGCATCAGGGCTAAGATTGTCTTTAAGTTGAATTTCTAGTTAAGTTTCATCAGGTGCATGTGATTCTTAGTTAATATCAGTTAGTCAAGTGTTGTCTTAAGATACCGTATATATTTTATCTTTCTGTGTATATAAAACACTTCCAAACAGTGCATTGTTTCATGAGCATCAGAGTAGTACTTGTGTTTGTTATTACAAACCATGCATTTAACTCAACTTTTCAATATTTTAATATTGCTTTACGGCAATCTCTTCTTAAATGTAAGTTGTCTATAGGTCATATATTTGTAAACTGGGGACTTCCTGTATTAAAAATTCTTTAACCAATTAATTTGTCAACATGTTAAAACAATAAATCAATAAAATAAGACCATCTACTTGATAGAAAAGTAGCCGAAGGATATAAGGCATTAATTCATGGAAAAATTTACATGATTGTACAATATATCCATGAAAAAGAGGTCAAACTACTCTCATGCTCAGAAAAGATAAGAAATAAAATCTAAAAATGAACCAAGTTAATAAAATCACAGAAGTTATGAAAAATATGTTAAAATTTTAAAAGCTAATAAGGTGACTGAACTCACAAAAAAATAATTTCAGAAATAAAGAATAACTGGAAAAACATGAGCTACTAGACTACTAAGCTTAAGAGAAATACAAAACAAAATGTAAATATTTTACAAATGCATCATAAAAAAGTAACATAAAAATTTTCACTTATTAGACTGCCAAGAGGAAAACTAATGGTAATTCTATTATTAGCCATGATGAAGGAAAACAAGCATTCATAAACTGTAGGTGACAAACAAAAATGAATGAAACTTTTGTTGAGAGGATTTTTCTGATATCTGTCAAAATTAAGAATCAACATATCCACTCTTATGAAAAATTCTGAAAAGACGGTGTTGGTAAAATAATAGTGGTTCATCCTGTTAATCATAAAAAGAGTCTAAGATCTAATGTAGTAAAACCAATTCCCCAAGGCTAGGAAGCAAATAAATAAATAAATGATGACAAGTTGTACAAACTTTAAAATACAAGCTGATGAGAACAAGTCACCAAAATAATTCTAAATATATATTGTATCAGTAACTGTAGGAGAGAAAAGAAGGAAGTAAAGGGATATTTCAAGACCTAAAAGGATGAGAACTCCAAAAATCCATCAGCATCTTACTAGGATGTACAGCCGGTCAATTGTAGACAGTATCTGAAACTTGCAGGTTTCTTTCCCCCGACCCCTCTTTATTTGAGCATTTCAATTCCTGGGTGAGTGCAGTTGTGCTATAGTAAGATCTGAGAGAATGAAATATTCTGTTTCTCTAAAAACTCCAAACTATTGATCTAAAGCTCCCATTTAGTACAATTTTCCCTGTTGAAAAGAGGCTGTTCTGAAAAGAATCCAAATTGAGTCAGACAGGCACAATAAAGGCAAAGAAAAAGGGAAGCCCAGACAAAAATAGGACAGGGGAACTGGATTAGGGCATTTCACTGAATGCAAAGCCATATTTTCTTTAATACTTCATGAAAACTAGAAGGAGCTATAGAATTATGAAGCTAGAAAAGATATCATGACCCAACCCTCTTTTCTAGACGTTCGTAAAAACTAATTTGACAAAATAATAAAAAAAAAAAGATTGATTTAAAGTTTCACACATGACAACAAGAAGAAAATACAGGACAGGAAATGTCCAACAGGTACAAAAGCAGACAGGACATGCTCAGAAAAAATAAAAAATAAAATCTAAAAATGAACCAAGTTAATAAAATCACAGAAGTTATGAAAAATATGTTAAAAATTTAAAAGCTAATAAGGTGACTGAACTCACAAAAAATAATTTCAGAAACAAAGGATAACTGGAAAAACACAAGCTACTAAACTACTGAGTTTAAGAGAAATACAAAACAAAATGTAAATATTTTACAAATGAAGAAAACTATAAATAGTTTTGAGGGAAAATACATATATACAATATGGGAAAATAACTTCTGATATATTCTTAAAGAGAGGCCCTGCAGAAGAAAACCAATGAAACAGAACGAAAATAAACCTAACTCATTACTGCCGAGTCGATTCTGACTCAAACGAGGTCGACAATCAGTCCTGAACTGAATTGTTCTAAGTGTTACATACATTACTGCTTAGCTGTCACTACATTCATGTTCCAAGTACTCTCCTTGAGAAGCTATGCCCAGACTCCAGCGCCTACTCCACCCTTCAAAGAACTTCTTGGAATTTTTGCTGGAATGGCTACTCGTGCAAGGTGGCATAGTGGCAAGTATGCGAACGTAGTTGTATAGTTGTCTGTGAGGGAGCTTTTAGCCAGTAAACAAATATCTGTATTGGAACACCCTCCCTGCTCACCTGAGCTGCCCCCCTGTAAGGTTTTCCTTTACCCTAAGGTAAAGGAAATATTGAAAGGAAGACATTTTAGTGACATTCAGGACGTCAAGGGTAATACGAAGACAGCTCTGGTAGCCGTTCCAGAAAAAAGAGTTCCAAAATTACTTTGAAGGGTGGACTAGGTGTTGGCATCAGTGCATAGCTTCCCAAACAGAGTACTCAGGAGGTTACAGTAGTGGTATTCAGAAATGAGGTATGCAGCACTTTTTTAGGATGAGTTCAGGAACTTAATTGGCGGTGCCCCTAATGTCTCTATCAAACAGAGTATGACTGCCCCATAGAGTTTCCATGGATTGCCTGGTGTATTTAAACTGCTTATCTTTTAGTTAACCACTACCACTGTGCCACCAGGGCTCCTCATGTTACGTGTGTGTGTGTGTGTGTGTGTGTGTACATACACACATATGTATAAATACATGTGTGTGTGTACACAAGGTGGTATAGCAGTAGTGGTTAAGAGCAGACTATACACACACACACTCACACACACACACACACATTATGAGGAGCCCTGGTAGCATAATGATTAAGCACTTGGCTGTTAAAATGACAGATCTGCAGTTTGCAGACGAGGGAGCCTGCTTTCATAAAGATTATAGCTTTAGGAACTCTAAGGCAGTTCTACCCAGTCCTGTAGAGTTGCTATATGAGTCAGAATGGGTTGCATGGTAAAGGATTTTTAGTATATATAATGGAATTCTCTAAACAGAAGGACTAATGCAAACAAATGGGAGAAATGCTGTGATAAGTCAGTAAAAATATCTTGAAACAGAAACAATATTGAAAAGAAGATACTGCAAATTTGACCCAGAATTGCAGTATTGGAAGTATCTTTTAATAACATTAGTGGCTTTTAAAGAAAAATAAAAATAATTTTCTGAATGTGAAGGCAGAAAGACCAAGTTACTTATGAGGAAAAATTAAAACAGATTGCTGTCAGATTTTCAACCGCAACAATCCATGCCAAAAGCTAGAGGAATAATATATAACATATTTTATATACTTAAGAAAAAGAAATGTGAGTCAAGATTTTTATCCCAGCTAAACTGTCTTTCAAGAGTAAAAGTAAAAGTTAAACTATTTTAAGATCTAAAAAAAAATCCACCGCCACCAACAAATCAAACTCATTGATTCCAACTCACAGCAACCCTATAAACAGAGTAGAAATGCCCAATAGGAGCAACTTGTGGATTTGCACTGCCCACATTCTGGTGAGCAGATGTAGCGCTTAAACACTGCACCACCAGGATTTCCATTTTAACATATAAGAACTCAGCAAGTGCTGCTCCTGTAAGCCTGTCTTGAGAACCCCCCTAGGATTTCAGAGAACGAAAATGACTGGAAATGCATTGACATAAATATCGGTGTGACATCAATAGTCATAAAAAGAGACAGCAGACATACATTTTGTGACAGAAGAGAACATCATCTATGACATAGTCTTCCCCAAACAATTGTACCTGAGTGAATCTTAACTTTTGCATGCATGTGAGGCAGTTGAATACACCAAAGCTTGGGCCAGGAACATTTTAGTTTTGAAGGTAACCTCTGTGCTTTTCAAATCTTTAAAGAAATCTTTTTTAGAAAATTTACCCAAGGCAAAACACCTTTTGATTTCTTGACCATTGCTTGCATGGGTATTGGCTGTATATCCAAGCGAAATGGGGTATTGGTTGTATATCCAAGCAAAATGAAATCCTTGATAGTTTCAGTCTTTCTTTATGTGTATGTATAATACATGCTAAAGCCTGTAGCCTTTGTTCTTCATCGGTAAGTGCTTCAACTCCTCTTCACTTTCAGCAAGCAGGATTGTGTCATCTGCACAACACAGATAGTTAATGAGTCTTGCCTCCAATCCTGATGCCCCATTGTTCTTGATACAGTCCAGATTCTCAGATTATCTGCTCAGCACACAGTTTGAGTAGGCAGGGTAAATGGCTACAACCCAGATACACATCTTTTCTGATCTTGAACTTTATACTTCTGTTCTATTTGACTATCTCTTGATGTATGTACAGTTTCCTCCTGAACACAATTAAGTATTCTAGAATTCCCATTTTTTATGATGTTCTCCATAATCTGTTATGATCCACATGGTTAAATGTCTTTGCATAGTCAATAAAACACAGATCAACATCTTTCTGGTATTTTCTGCTTTCAGGTTCTATCTGATGTCAGCAGTGATATCCCTCATTCCATGTTTTCTGAATTCAGCTCAAATCTCTGGCAATTCCTAGTCAATACACTGTTCAAAAGCTTTAGAATGATCTTCAGCAAAAGTTTACTTACATGTCATATTGATGATATTGTTTGATAATTTCCAAGTTGGTTGTATCATTTTTCTTGGGAGTACACATAAATATGGATCTCTTCCAGTGTGCTAAAATATGTCTCCTGTGGATACCATCTGTGTGGGCCTGTGGGTCTCAACTAATAAACCCACTCTACCATGCTAATTTGTTTAGGCTTGTGCATACCGAGGCAGATCTGATACTTTAACTTAATTTAGTGTGGACCACCACATAATACACGTTTCAGCAATCCAACCAAATAAAGTATCAGACACTTTCCCAACTTCTTGTGGTAAAACATTAAAGAAGCTGTGATTGCCAAGCCAAGTGCCGCTGAGTTGGATTCGAGTAAGTCCGTATCAATAAACTTAGATTAATACAACTTTATGTCTCTTATATCATTATCCCATACTCTTAATAGCCCTCTTAATAGCCATTCCAGTACCTATTTCTTAAGTTTCTTTTTGTACATATTAGAAAATTCAGACAGTTCTTTTGGAGGGTAGTGTACCTCCTCCTGCATCGCACTCTGTACTTAACCTTTTGACGTTTGCTGGGACTTAAGTTTAGAAATCAAAATGCGTGCTAGGGTTATGTTCTCAGAATATTTAGCCATGTCTTGTAAAGTATCTGCTTTGGGTAATGTCCATGCTATGACTTAGATGCCTACTCAGGGGATGACTGAGGAAAGCACTCTTCACAACTAGGCTAATCTCATCAGACACAGATGGAGGGGCCAATGGTTTACTTGGGAAGATTGCTAGCAGACAAAGATGGAGTAATCTCTTCAATTGTGAGTGGAGAGCTAGCTCTGTCGGCCAGAGTGTGATTCAACAGAATTTAGGGACTTAGTGCCCCCAGCATCCTGATTATCTGCTCATAGGTTCACGTGTCAAGTTTCAAGATGCCATTTCTTCTCAATCATTGCCCTCGCTTTAACTTCAAATACCAGTCCAGATTGGGCATTCAGTTGACATTGTAATTCAGCCACTCCTATGATAGGACTCTAGGCTTGGTTATTGGCATTATCAGCTGTTATCACAAGAAATAAGGCTGTCTTTCAAGACTACAGTGGAAACTTTGATGCAGTTTATACACCACTTGTGCTTTGACTCTGAAGCTCTACGCTCATCTCTTTTCTTTCACCACTTTGTTTAGCAAAAGTAGGATCAGCCAATCAACTTCCTTAAACTTCTCAGTCAGACAAAATTTTATAAAAGTATTAAATATGAGATTACTCAGAGCCTTACCTGTCATCAATATCTGATCTATTGGTGATGACATTTTGCATAAGTTTCTTGTAACCTCATACGATGAGTTGCAAACCCTTCTTTACTATTGGAATCTGAGTCATCAACATCTTTAAGACTAGATTTTAGAACCAATTTAGAAAACCTCTACTTACAGCGATTTATTTATTTACTTATTTTCTCTAGAACTACTGCCGTTACCAAATGTCTTAGGCTGAGTTTTCTAGAGCAGGAAAACCAGTGCAGTGCGTAAACACACAGAAAGAGAGATTCACACCAAGGAAATGGCTCATGCAGTTGGAAAGGTTGGGAAGTCCCAAGTCTATGGCTCAGGCCAGAGGCTTCTCTTGATTTGTGTAGCTGCAACATCTAGCAAACTCAAGATCAGCAGGTTAGATAGCAAATGTGTGGCTCACAGCCTACAAAGGCTAATGAAGCCTGAGACTGGCAGGGAAGGTGCTAGATTCAGTCCCAAGAACTGGAGGTCAGATGAAGGGGAACCAGCTACAGATTACAGAGACAGTAACATTCAGTGGTGACTCTTGCTAGAAAGTCCACATACATCAGATGCACCACCAAGGAAATTACTGTCTTTTAACTAATCTGCTGTTCATAAGAGATCTCATCAGGAAAGTGATTACATTATGGAGGTGATTACATCATTTCATAGCTGTCAAACTATGTCATAACTGCTAAACCACTGAGAATCGTGACCCAGACAAGCTGACATACAACCTTAACTGTCACAGCCACTCCATGGTGTATTTGCCCTTATGGCTCTAACTAAGCCTTATTTGGCTCTGGTATTTAAGGGAATACTTAAATTTTAGTATAGATAGCTTTTATGCATGAGTCAAGAAAGAAAAGAAAGATTAGAATTGTTAGCAGATAGTAATTGAAATATACTTTACTATCTTTTGACTAAATATTTCATTGCTATTTCCGTAATGATTAAACCTTGAGAGAAAATTCTTATAATAACTCGCAGGTTGGTAATGAGAAATCATATGTGCAGGAGTTAAATGATAACTGAGATTTTCTCACAATAATACTTCTCTCCATGAAGAGAATAGAAGTGGAATTGTATGGTTTTAAGTAGTCTAAAAGGAGATTTTGAAGCAAAACTTCTGTTAAATGTTGAAACATAAAACTCTTCCCTTGGGTTTAAAGAAGTAGCATTATTATTCCCTCTTTCTGTGTCAAAGAGGAAACATTGCTCTATTACTTAGGAATGTTTGGCTACATGTGCTAGAATTACTGTAATAAAAATGGCTACAAGTAGATTGAGATTTATTTTCTCTTAGGTTAAAGAGGTCTAGAGGTAAGCAATTCAGGGCTGGTATAACAAAGACCTGTGGTCTTTTAATTTTTCTACCTTGCAATTGTTACCATACAGTTTTCTTTTCAAGGTGATGCAATAATCCAGGATACCTGCTGGAGCTCTAACCATAGTCTTCTTCCAACAAGAATAAGGAGAAAGAGAGACAGTGGTTAAAGGACATCTTGCCCAGCTGAGGCAGATTTCACCCAGTATTCAATAAGCAATATTAATACTTTCAACCTACATCTCTTTTACCCAACAGACTTTGGACTAAATCTAAAATCAGAGTTTTATTATTAACTGCAATAACAATATTTAACTTGTATATACCTTATGGTTATCAGGCCAATGTTTGTAGCATAAATCCTAAGTGTTTTTACTACATTAAATTCATTAGTTCTCATAACAACTACATGAGGCAGGTTTACTTATAATCCTTGATTTGCAAATGAGGAAGTCAAGACACTGAAGGGCTAAGTGACTAGCCAAAGGTGACATATGAGTGAAGATTTGAAGTCTGATAGTTGATTCTGGAGTATGTACTCCTAATCACTAATTCAGAAGTTATCAAACTTATTTTGTAAAAAACAAGCTACTAAATTAATTAAGACTTGCAGTACATACTATCTCTATATCAGATAATGAATTCTACCTCAAAAGCAGCCCTAGATAACAAAAAAACGACACTGCTGTGTTACAATGAACAAGCCATTGACTACACTTTGTGAACCAGTGCAGGTATTCTTCTCTTTAGAGAGATTATTACTGGGTACATAGCACTCAGTCAGAGACTGTGGTTAGTAAGTGTGGTCAGTACAATCTACTGCTAACTACTAGTTTGAAATTGTAAGTGTATCCCAAGGTGCCTCAGAGTAAAAACTTGTTAATATACTTCCAGAAGACCAGCCATTGAAGACTCTACAAAACACATTTCTACTCTGACATACATGGTACCACCGTAAGTCAGAACAGACTCTGTGGTAACTGTTTTTTTAGCATGATTGGTCACTGAAGAGCGAGCTTATTTTGTCTTTCCTCTCCAACATTTTTCCTATAAATTAGAGTATGATTGAGATCCTGCTGAGCAAGGATTAAGTTTAGAAATCAATGCATCACGGATTTAGTAATGAATCTCTCAATATTCTTCCTGATTTCATTTCCTTATTTCCTATCCCATTGTTTATCTTCTTAAAATATATTCAATTTATGTTTTCTTTGAGACTCCTAATAAAGTTTATCATATTAAATATTTTGAGAATTCTGAAGTTATACATTTGTTTACATTTGTTTAAACTTATCTTTTGAAATTGACTGGACCTACAGAATCTTTCCCCACTATATAACATCTCAAAGAGCAGCAATTTGGCAAAATAGATTGAAAAACTGTTGACTGAAGTTTTAAAGTAACTCCTTTATGCTTCATTACTGTGCAAATGTCAATACAATAGAGATTATTTTGAAAAATTTTTTTTTTCCTAAACTCTTTCAGTAAGAGGTGCAATATAAACACAAATGCACTGGGAAATAATAGCTGAGCTTATTTTCAGTTCAGTACATTCATTTTTTTTTTCTTTTGAAGAACTACAAAATAGAAATACTTACCCAGAGACTTTATCACCAATAATCTGTCTTTACATTTAATTTAATAAAACTTCTTTTTCCAAGCTACCATAGCTTTTCAGAATGTGCTGGCAGAATGTGTAATGAGGTGAGAGTGGAGAGTGGGGAGCTAATACTTGTAAGCAACAATTCCTTTCCTTTGTCAAGATCTTGAGCTATAGTTTCAGGTTCAAGTTAAAGGAAAGATTATGACAAAAGAGATGAGATGACATCAGCCAAACATAAAGCAGGTCAGGTTACTTGTCTCATTTCAAAATATATATGTATATATTTATTGGATGACTATACAGTCTAATTTCAAATATCAGTCACTGAAAACTGTATGGAGCACTGTTCTGCTCTGATAGACATAGGGTTGCCTTGAGTCAGAATCATCTCGATAGCAACTAGCACTTGTTCTGGTACTGTGGGAAAGGGAGTATTCTGGTTATAGCGTTAAATGTTTGGGAAATAATTGGAAAAAATTATTTGGCTAAGCTGTTACTATGTAGCCACAGTTATATATTTATTAGTCCACTCTAATGGTATACAGTTACTTGATACAGTAGTAGTAAATAAATACCTAATCAGATAATTAAAACCCAAGAGAGACCTAATTGTCCAGAGACAGCAGAGCTACAGCTCATTTAATCAAAAAGATTTTATTACTAGCATAGATAGTTTGTAGTTTGATTTTCACAGCACCTACTTTCCATAACAATCACATCAGGATTTATTTGTAGCACACTATGTGTAGTTAAAACAGTCTTGAGAGTTATAGGCCTTTTAAGCACTTCTCTTGAAAGCATTTTGAAGCACTCTGGATATGCTACTATACAAGCCCCAAATGTGATTTAATCCTCAGTATTTTGGTTTGTTCAAAGCTGTTATTCTTCTGAGAAAAGTGAAAGTATATGCTGACTTTGTACTTTGTTAGGATTTATCTGGGATGAGGGGTGCGGATTCCATACCTTCGAAATTTTATTGAACCAAATTTATACAATTGCCTTGAAGTAAAGCTGATAGACATAGGTAGGCTTCTTTTTGTAATTAAGTTCCAGGATTAAAAAATATAAGCTTTTGAAGTTGCCAAGTCTTCAGTAAAACATATCCATTCAATTGAATTTTACTTTTAAACTGGACAAAATTTAATCTTATCTGTAATTAGATGGCAATTAAGCTTTAATTATTCCAATTAAAGATTTGCTTCATTTCCATATGATAGTCTCCCCTGTAGCTTGTTTTAAATTAAATCTACTGAAAATAATAAGTAACTTCTTCTGATGTATGCTCAAGTCATTGAGTCTCAGATTTGGAACACTTGAAACCAATTTTTTAATGAGACCCTTCAACTATCTTTCTGTCTTGTTTAGTTTTTAATGTTTCCAGACATGCTTCAAAAGTAGCATTTCTTCTAGTAGGTTTGTTCATGAAATCTCTGTAAATACTGTCATTTAGAATAAAGGTGAAGATATTGGGGAATAAAACAACGTTACATACTTATGGGTCATTGAACTAAAGAGGCAGAATGGTAATTGTTTTTTCACTTTAGATCTTCTTTTGCCAGAGCTAGAAATCCTGTAACACCACATGAGAAGGTGGCTTTTCACCTTGACATAAAGATTATGGAGGGCTCCAGTGTGTATTGAACACATATACCTCCTCAAATATTCATGAAAGTGGAGAAAAATGGTAGAATTTTTTTATATTTTTTCTACTTCTTTCCCCTTCCTTAGTTGTGTGTGTGTCTCTGTGTGTGTATGCATGCTAGAAACAAAGCTCAGTCATTCAAGTCGGATAAAATGGCTTTCAGGTACAAGGTATGCATTAGGAAAAATCCTTCCAATTTTATTACCTGAAGCAATGTTTCTAACTGGTGACAGCATCCTCTTAAACACAATCATTCTTTAATTTAGATACATGCATTGTAGTGATGTATCTCCCTCATCTACAAGGCTTCAAGCTTGGTGAGAGAAACAGCTTTCCTAGGTATATCATGCTAATCCCAGATTAACACTAATAGCATTTCATTTCTATTCTTTTTTGAGAGAAGGAGTTTATATCAAAACCAATGTAATTATCTTTTCAAGGACACATAAGTGCTTAGGAAAAAAGAAGTATTTCTCTATTTGAAATTCAAACTTATAGGACGAAATTTAATAATTCAGTATAAAAGAAAGACGGAGGAGAAGTAAATATTCCATTCTGTTTTTTGTTTTTTTTTTTAACGTTTACAATTGAGACTGAAAAACCAAAAAAACAAACTTTTGTCATTAGGTCGATTCCAACTCATAGAGATCCTATAAAACAGATTAGAACTTCTCCAGAGGTTTCTAAGGAGCTCCCGGTGGATATGAACTGCCAGCCTTTTGGTTTGCAGACACAGCCTTTAACCACTATGCCCCAGGGTTTCCAGTTAAAGCTTATTAAGGAGGATATAGAGGTTAATGGTAAGCAAGTAGAGATATGCAGCTTTGTAATACTGACTGAGTTGTAGATATAATTGTTGCTTTTGATTGACATTAAATTGGTGAGATAGAAATGGACTGGGTAGAAAAGAACAGAAAGTTAGGTCAGTCAGAAGTGAAGCATGATTTAAATAGAAAAGAGTGAAGTTTCTAAGATAGTGTCTCAGGTAGACTAGGAAAGCTATAATACAAGGAAAATATATTCTAATATTGTAAGAACAGCATGTTTGCCCAGCATCCCCTTCATGCCAACTTATGCTAAGACTTTGTCACCTTAGTTTGTGATATGGACTGTTTTCTGGCTAGACTAATCATCTGAACAAAGCATGGTCAATCTGAATCCTTCCTTGTGATTTTTCTAAAGAAGCAATCCAAGAAAGAGCCCTTTCATAGTCTCATGGAGCTATCTGATACCAAATCCAGTGCTATTGGCAAACATAGTTGTGGCTATAAAATACATGTCCTATTACAATAAGAACGGCCAACGATTTTTGAGCATTGACTATTTGTCAACCACTGTTCTAAGCACTAGTGTAACTTGGTTTTAACTGTTTTATCTATCACAGTACCCCTATGAGGTAGATATTATTATTACCCCCATTTTACAATAGAGTTAACTGAAGTACAGAGAGGATTTTGCTTAAAATCAGAAGACTAATAAGTGTAGGAAGCCAGTTTTAAACTCAGTCTAGCTACCCAACCACTGTAACAGACTGTCTCTAAATAGGAAGAAATCAAGCTGACACAAAAAGAAACAAGAATAAGACACAGAGAAAGTCTTTCTGTTTTCATTATCCTGGTTCTAAATTAGTCCTGGCTTTACCCTTTTCCTCCCTGATTGGTGAGTTAATAAATCCCATTACAAGTTATTAATGTATTTGGTTTTTGTTCAGTGATGTTCCTGTTACTTAAAGCCAAACACTTCTGAAAAACTTGGCACTGAGAAAGTGGTAGTTAGGTCACACATGAGGCAACAATATTTCAATAGAAGGAGGGCCTACTTAGGGAAAACATTAAAAAGAAAAAAATGACACTGGAAAAGGTGCTGATGAGGAAAGCCTGGTCTAAGGATTATCTTCACCCTAATCAGGCATGACCTTGAACAGTCACAGGTTCTGCACGATCCTCAGTTTATTTGTCTCTGAGCTAACAAGACTGGACTAAATGATTTCCAGAGTGGCTTCTGGCTGCAATTCTGTGAGTTTTCACTGTGTTTTTACAAGAGCCAATGGCTTTGACTGATGAGTAAAGAAGTCCAGAGAGATGGATGGAAATGACTTAAAAAAATGTAATTGAGGACTGAGACAAGGGTGGTTCTGGGACTATCGAGAAAATGGAGAGATAATGGAGAACAATGGCTGAGGAGTAAATCTCCAGATGAATAAAAAAAAGTGTTATTGATTTATGGAACAAAGAAACAACAAATAACATATCAATGATTTTTCTCACACACAGAATCAAAAAAAAAGAGAAAGGATAAAGTCAAATTTAGACTTAAAAAACAAAGAGTAGATTGAGATTGGTCAGTAGAAAAAAATTTTAAAGAGAAGATCTCATGTTGTGAGGAGATTGGAATGTAGTCTGAGTGTGAGGGAGATTGGTAAGGATGTGTTAAGACAGATGTGATAACCGAATAGAAGACAGGAGAGCTTATGTACAGCTCCAGAATGATAATGAGAAATAAACAAAAAGGTTCTAAACTCAACCTAATAATTAGTAGTAAAGCAGTAGTAAAAGAAGTAGTATAAATAATGCAAATAATCATTCTGCTTCTCTTGTAAAACACTTTCTATTGCTACAAACAAGCTACTTATCATCAAAAGGGAGTTAGAACTCCAGACTCTTGCAAAGTATAAGTTTTAGATACTTCCGTTATCAATTTGCATACAAGAAAGGAGATATAAATTGCACATGGGCTAATCATTTCCTCTAGTGGCGTTTCTCTGCTAGCTATAGAAGCCATAAATAATCCATCAAAGTCTTCTTTGTTACTAATCCTAGAAAAACCCTTCTGAAGAAAGTGCTCCATGTAGACATGACCAGTTAATCAATAGTTTTCACTCAGTTAGAACTATTAACCACTGTCACCACAGTGGACTTGAAAATTATGTCGAATATTTCAAGTGATTTAGACATATTAAGTCTTGCTAACCATCAAGAAGAGTGAGTGTGAAAATCCAGCAGAAGTGCTTTGTCTAGCCTCAAGAATCTTCTTCATTCTTACTTTTCTTGGGGGCCTCTGTGCCACTCCAGTTTAGAATAATTTCTAGGAAGCAATTTTAGGTGTTTCTTGAAACTAAAAAGAAAACTGTGAATAAGCGGAGTCAAGATGGCGGACTAAGCCCACGTCTCCTTATATCCCTCGGGAAACCAAGACGTGAACTGACAATCAGAGCCTTCTGATCACCTAATCAGCCTCAGGACATGGCACAGAGCTGTTAATTGGGACTTCATACCACTCAGCAGAAAAATCTCCTCTCTTTCGCTGACTCCTACTCCAGCTCCTGGCTAGGCCCGGCTCTCATGGACGGAAGGTAAACGCACCACTTTGACTTTTTTTTCCTCTGTCTCGGCTGGCGGGCGGAGCTGGGTCTTGCCTGGTGGCTGGACTCAGACGCACTGCTGGGGGGATAGGCAGGCGAAATTCCCATATTCTGAGAGCCGGGCTTGGGACTCTGTTAATCTAGCCACGTTGAGCCTTTTGTTTTGTAGCTGCCTCAGCAGGGTTTGTGCGGAGCTCTGCGGTCAGGGTGCGGGACCCCATGTTGGTACTGAGATTTTAGCAGGACCTCGTTCTTAGCCTGGGAGCCAGCACCTGCAAATGGGACAGCACTTCTCCAACAGAAAAGTAGTGATTTTGCACAGTGCTGCCTACGTTGGGGGCCCTGCAACAGAATCAGAGGAATCACTACCTCTCAGCACCTTTAGCCCCTCTGTCTGCTGCTTGTGTGGAGGACGCCATCTTGGATACGGTGGCCGCAGCTGAACCTAATTCCTAGCTTGGGAGCCAGAGCCTGCCCACAGGAGAGCGCTTTTCTGTCACAAAACCAGTACTCAACGCAGTCTTGGATAACGCTAGGCCCTGTCAGTAGAGCCCAACAGGGCAGAAGCATTGCTGTATTCTGAACTAGTTTGTTATCATCTGGGGTTGGATATAGTGGCGCTTACTTTGTCAGATGAGAAGAGGGACCTCTGCAGCTAAAAACCTAACTGACTTGTGAACTGGTCAGGTACCTTTTGCTTTACATTTGAAGACAGCCTAGAGAAACATTTGCAATCCATCCTCACAGTACCTCTTCCAGCCTCTATATACTCACATGGGACCCAAAAAGCAACAGAAAATTGTGGCATACAAGCAATCACTCATGGCTTCAGAAGGCTCCCAAACAAAGCAACCAAGGAGTTTTCCAGACAAAGAAACTTTTATGAAAGCATCAGGAAGTGAATACAAATTGATTATATAACGAGCCCTTCTAGACCTTATACAAAATGCAGCAGAACAAAGTGAAAAATTAAGCAAGTTGTTCGATCTGATGGAACACCAGTACTCTGAAATCCAACAGCTCAAGAAGAAAATCAAAGACATAGAAACTTCCATGCAAAGCCAAGAAAACAGAATGGAACAAATGGAAAAAAGAATTTCTGACTTGGAAGACAGAGCTACTGACACCAGCGTCTATGAGCAAAAATCAGAAAAAAGAAACAAGAAAAATGAAGAAACATTAAGAAGCATGTGGGACTCTATTAAGAGGAACAAGTTTCGATTAATTGGAGTCCCTGAAAAGGGTGAGACATCTGAGAATACAGAGAGTATTGTTGCTGAGCTGCTGAAAGAAAACTTCCCAGAAATCATGAAGGAAGAAAATATAGACATCTCAGATGCATATCGTACGCCACCCAATATAGATCTCAAAAGAAAGACTCCAAGACATCTTATAGTCAAGCTTAACAAAATGAAACATAAGCAGCAACTCTTAAAGGCAGCAAGACTCAAGGCAAAGCTAACATTCAGAGGGAAACCCTGTAGGCTCTCGTCAGATTTCTCAGCAGAAATCATGCTCGCACAGAGACAGTGGCATGACACATTCAAAGTCTTGAAGGAGAAGAACTTCCAACCAAGAATTATATATCCTGTAAAACTGTCTTTCAAATACAAAAATGAAATTAAGACATTCCCAGATAAACAGAAACTCAGAGACTTTGCAAAAACCAAACCCAAACTACAAGAAATACTAAAAGAAGTTCTTGGCTTTGGCTTAGAAGAACAAAACCACTAACTTTATAGTTTAGAACTACACACTACTCAATACTCCACTCATTTAGGGAAGGCTCCAAAGTAAATCACAGCTTTGATATGGAAAGAAGCAATCCAGTGATCGTCATGAAAACTATGGTGTCATCATAATAAAAAGAGGGATGTACTACAGTCATTATAGTCCTTCCAGATGGAGAGGAAGATGACAAGACTGGTAGTAATTAAAGTTGGGTTTATAAACAGTTTATTAAGGGGGTTCATAAGGGCAGCTGTAAAGCACAACAAAGATGTATCACACCATTTCAAGAAATCTAACACACGAGTCTCAACAATTATAAAACCAGCTCTAAAAAAGGTGAAAAATCAACTCACAAAAAAGAGTGTCCCAGAACAGACTAATAAGAACAACAGAGAAAACATCAACATAAAAATAAACATATCATATTGGCAGCAGTGAACACATACCTATCAATGATTACATTGAATGTGAATGGACTGAATGCTCCAGTAAAGAGACACCGAGTGTCATCTTGGATCAAAAGACACGACCCATCCATATGTTGTCTACAAGAAACTCACTTGAGACCTAAAGACAGGAACAAACTGAAAATTAAAGGATAGAAGAATATATATCAAGCTAACAATGAACAAAGAAGAGCAGGGGTGGCAATTCTAATCTCAGACAAAATCAATTTTAATGTCAAATCCACCATCGTGGACAAAGATGGTCACTATTTATTGCTGAAAGATTCAATACACAAGCAAGACTTAACTATATTAAATATTTATGCACCTAATGCCAGAGCACCTAAATATGTCGAAGAAACACTGATTACGCTCAAAAGAGAGTTAGATGACTCCACAATAATAGTGGGAGACTTTAACACTCCACTCTCATTACTAGACAGATCATCTAGAAAAAAGCTCAGTAAAGATACAGAAGACCTCATTGACACAATTAACCAACTAAACCTCATTGATATATACAGAACTTTCCACCCATCAGCAGACAACTACACCTTCTTCTCCAGTGCACATGAAACATTCTCCAGAATTGACCACGTGATAGGCCATAATGCAATGCTCAACAAAATCCATACCATTGAATTGCTGTAAAGCATCTTCTCAGATCATAAAGCCATCAAAGTTAAAATCAATAGCAGAAAAAACATAGATAGAAAGTGGAACTCTTGGAAACTGAACAACATGGGTTATAGAGGAAAAAACTTTGGTTATAGAAGAAATCAAGGATGAATTAAAGAAATTCATGGATTCCAATGAGAACGAAAACACTTCCTACCAGAACCTATGGGATACAGCCAAAGCAGTGCTCAGAGGTCTGTTTATCTCCAAAAATGCACACATCTGGAAGGAAGAAAGAAACCAAATCAAGGAAGTAACTCTACAGCTTGAACAAGTAGAAAGAGAACAACAGAGGAACCCTTCGAGCACCAGAAGAAAGGAGATCATAAAGATTAGAGCAGAGCTAAATGAATCAGAGAATAGAAAAACAATTGAAAAAATTGAAAAGACCAAAAACTGGTTTTTTGAAAAGATCAACAAAATTGATAAACCACTGGCTAAACGTACTAAAGAAAAGCAAGAAAGGAAACAAATAACCTAAATTAGAAATGAGAGGGGAGTTGTCACCACAGATGTAACAGAAATCAAAACTATCATAACAGAGTACTATGAAAGACTGTACTGTAACAAATTTGAAAATCTAGGGGAAATGGAACAATTCCTTGACTCATACTACCTACCCAAATTATCACAACATGAGACGGAACAACTTAGTAAACCCATCAGAAAGGAAGAGATTGAAAAGGTCATCAAAACACTGCAAACCAAAAAAAGTCCAGGCCCAGATGGCTTCACGGCAGAATTCTATCCCCAATACTACTGAGACTATTTCACAGTATAGAAAGGGATGGAGTACTCCGAAACTCATTCTATGAAGCCAGCATAACCCTGATACCGAAGCCAGGGAAAGGTCCAACAAAGACAAAGAACTACAGACCGATATCACTCATGAACCTAGATGCAAAAATCTTCAACAAAATTCTTGCCAACAGAATACAACAACATATCAAGAAAATAATCCATCATGACCAAGTGGGATTCATACCAGGGATGCAAGGCTTGTTCAACATCAGGAAAACAATTAATGTGATAAACCACGTAAATAACACAAAAGACAAGGATCACCTGATTTTGTCCACTGATACCAAAACGGCATTTGATAAAGTCCAACACCCATTCATGCTAAAAACTCCTTGCAAAATGGGTATAGACGGCAAATTCCTCAACACAATAAGGGCCATTTATACAAAGCCAGTTGCCCACATCATCCTGAATGGAGAGAGACTGAAAGACTTTCCGTTGAGATCAGGAATTAGACAAGGATGCCCACTGTCACCTCTCCTATTCAACATTGTGCTAGAAGTTCTAGCCAGAGCAATTAGACATGATGAAGAAATAAAGGGCATCTGCATCGGCAAAGAGGAAGTTAAAATCTCCCTGTTCGCAGATGATATGATTGTATATGCAGAGAACCCCAAGGAATCTATAAGTAAGCTACTCAAACTGATAGACGAGTTCAGCAAAGTCTCAGGATACAAGATAAACATAAGTAAATCAGTAGGATTCCTTTATACCAACAACGAGACTGTTAAGGAGTAAATTATCAAATCAATACCATTTACGATAGCCCCTAAGAAGATAAAGTACCTAGGAATTAATCTAACTGGAGAAACAACAGACCTTTACAAAGAGAACTATAAGCCATTACTACAAGAAACTAAAAGAGACTTAGATAAATGGAAAAACCTACCCTGCTCATGGACAGGAAGACTTAACATAGTGAAAATGTCTATTTTACCTAAAGCAATTTATTTATATAATGCAATCACAATACAAGTTCCAGCATCATTTTTTAATGAGATGGAGAAACAAATCACCAATTTTGTTTGGAAAGGGAAGAAGCCCCGGATAAGTAAGGTACTACTAAAGAAGAAGAACACACTGGCAGGCCTCTCATTACCCAACCTTAGAACATACTATACTGCCACAGTGGTCAAAACAGCCTGGTACTGGTACAAGAACAGACAGATAGCTCAATGGAACAGAATTGAGACCCCAGAGATGACACCATCTGCCTATGAACAGTTGATATTCGACAAAGGCCCTAAGACATTAAACTGGGGTAAAAACAGTATCTTCAACAAATGGTGCTGGCAGAATTGGATATCCATCTGCAAGAAACAGAAACAAGATCCATATCTTACACCTTATACAAAAACCAACTCCAACTGGATAAAAGACCTAAATATCAAACCTAAAATGATAAAGCTCATCCAAGAAAACGTAGGAACAACAATGGAAGTTTTAATACCCAACGAAATGAGGTCAGACTCCAAAATCTGTCAAAGAAACCTCAATCAACAGAAGAGAAAGTAGATAAATGGGAACTATTAAGAATCAAACACTTTTGCTCATCCAAAGACTTTATTAATAGAATTAAAAGAACACCCACAGAATAGGAAAAAATATTTGGCAACTCTATGTCAGACCGACACCTGATCTCCGTAATCTATAGGATACTACAAAATATCAATAAGAAGAAGATAAACCATCCAATTAAGCAATGGGCAAAGGAAATGGACAGACACTTCACTAAAGAGGAGATCCAGACAGCCAAAAAACACATGCAGACATGTTCACGATCTTTAGTTACTAAAGAAATTCAAATCAAGACAACAATGAGATACCATCTCACCCCAACAAGATTGGCCATGATCCAGAAAACACAAAACAACAAATGCTGGAGAGGCTGTGGAGAAAGTGGAACCCTCCTACACTGTTGGTGGGGTTGCAAAATGGTTCAGCCTCTTTGGAAGGCAATCTGGCGCTTCCTTTCAAAAATGGATATCGATATACCATTTGACCCAGTAATTCCACTACTTGGAATATATCCTACAGATTCAAGGCCTTTCACACCAATGGACACATGTACCAGAATGTTTACCACCGCACAGTCCATGATAGCAAAAAGATGGAATCAACCCAGATGCCCAACAACAGAAGAAGGGATAGGTAAACTATGGTATATATACTCAGTGGAGCACTATGCAATGATAAAGAATAACGATAATTCCAGGAAACATCTCCTAACCTGATTTCAACTGGAAGACATTATGTTGAGTGAAAGTAGTCAGCGACAAAGGGACAAATACTGTATGAGACCTCTACGATAAGACTTGTGTATAGAAGAAAAAACTCTTTGACAGCTGCAAGGGAGGGGAGGAAGGGAGGGTAAGGTGGGGACGGTTTAGTTTAGATAGTTACTAGAAATCTAGTTGGGAGAAAGCAGTGATAGCACACATTAGAAACAAGAACAACATTAAGTGGACTTCAGCATAACTTGAGTACTCCTTCCATCTTACCTCAATACTGCAAGGATAGACTAGCTGGGGCAGGGGGTAGGGGACCATGCTCTTAGGCGAATTCCAGGCCAATTGGCACAGCTAGCATTTTGCTAAGAGAGCTCTCTGCACCCCACATTGGTGAGTGGCATCTGGGGTCTTAAAAGCCGCCAAGCTGCCATCCGAGGACACAGCCAATGGTCCCAACTCAGCAGGAACGGATGCTCACCGAGGACCAAAATGACATGCGGTAAAGACAACTGAGAAGACAGAGAGACCCACAAGAGTGGGTGCCTACATCGACTTGGGACCGGAAGAACCGGATGGTGCCTGGCCACCACCAGTGATAGCCACGATGGAGCTCACAGAGAAGAGTGTCCCTGGAAACACAAGAATAAAGAGGAGTGCATCATGAGATCTCCACTAAAAGACCTCAATTGATGGTCCAGCGGTTTTGAGGTTCCTCTGAGAGCATTGCCCCCGGCCCTGATACTGTCCTTTCCCATAAATTATAACAAAGGTTCACTCTTTGGACAGGAATTGATTGGACTTAGCAATGCAGAGTGACCACATATTGGAAGCACTTTGTGGTTCTAAACATCTACAGGATATCATCTTGCTGACCTCTGGCTGGGGGAAGGGGAGTGGATGGAGAGGAGGGGAAAGGAGGTTGTTGGGAGGATGAGACATGTATGGAGCAGAGAGGAATAGTGTGCAGTCACTGGACAGGGAGAGCAGTGGAAGCTGCATATAGGTGGGCATGTAAATTTATACGTGAATATACATTTTCACTCAGTTATGTTAAATAAAAAGAAAAAAAAGAAAAATGTGAATTGAATGGCGCAACAAGCAATCAAGTGTTTGGCTGCAAAAAGAAAGGTTAATGGCTTGAACCCTCCCAGTGGCTCTGCAGGAGATCCACTTCTGGAAAGACTACAGCCATCAATACTCTATGAGAGTGTTCCACTCCATTACATGGGGTTGCTATGACTTGGAATCGACTCAATGACATTCAGTTATGACAGCAACCAAACCAAAACTCACTGCCATCAAGTCGATTCTGACTCACAGTGACCCTATAGGATGGAATTAGAACTGCCCCGACAGTTTCCAAGGAGAGCCTGGTGGACTTGAACTGCCAACCTTGTGATTAGCAGATGTAACATTGAACAACTATGCCAGCATGGTACTCAAATCCTGGTGATGTAGTGGTTCACAGCTACAGATGCTAACCAAAGATTTGGCAGTTCAAATCCACCAGGTGCTCCTTGGAAACTCTATGGGGCAGTTCTACTCTGCCCCATAGGGTAGCTATGAGTCAGATTTGAGTCAACAGTAGCATGTTGTCATTGGCATAACAGTAACAAGAGAAGGTAAATACAAGACTGGAATTCCTAATGAATAAATTATAATTATAATGCATTTTGAATGATTAAAAAATGAAGAACTTTCATCCCTGTACATTTTCACACTGGAATTGTAGGCGATTCAGTTTTACAAAGTGCAGATTTTTGAACATTTGTGGTTCTGTGCTACATGCCAAGCAAATGTATGGTCATGTGTTAGTCATATTTTTGGAGAAAGATCGAGAGGCTTTTTGTTTTGTTTTGTTTCTTTTCTATTTGAATAATTCCTGATACGTGTCTGTTAATTCTGCCCGATTTAAAATGAATAACTGACCTCTGTTTACCACGATGACACTGGTGGACTGTAAACATCATGATGAGCGCCAAGATACTTTGAACACAAATTTTTGTCTCAGAAATTAAATCAAGAAGTGATTTAATATTTTAGTTGGTTTTTATTGGAAGAATATATTGTTCAATTTTATAAATTGGAAGGAAACCTGTACTTCAATAATTAACTATATTCATCCTAGAATAAGAATTCTTCTGCTTTATTCATCACAGTGTAAGTTCTTTTCCGAAAGAAAAAAATAGTTTGACAAATATTTTGAGGACATTTAAACAAAATTAATATTAATACTTACCTGATATTTATAAACTCTGTGGCTCTTAGCAGCAGGCTACACATTGAATCTTCTGTTGAGCTTTTAAAATTTACTTGTATCTGGGCACCACTCCCAGAAATTACAACTTAATTCATGTTTAATTGAGGTGAGGCATTTCTTTTTAATACTTTCTGGGCGACTCTAATGGAAACTAGAGCTGGAAACTATGGAGCCAACCATTTATTGACCCTCACAGTAACACTTGAAACAAAGAAACACGTTCACGTATCCCCGTCTCAAAATAATTAAAATTTTATTATAAGGACTTGAGTTTTGACTTGCTGTTCTTGAATATTTTTACAATTTGCATTTAACAAAATTAAACACTATCATTAGGTATTAATTTTTTGCCTGAGCCAAGCCAAGTGCCGTCAAGTCGGATCCCACTCATTTATTAGCCACCTAGTGGTTACGTGTTTGGTTGATAACCAAAAGGTTGGTCATTTGAATCCGCCAGCTGCTCCTTGGAAATCCTACGGGAAGTTCTACTGTGTCCTATAAAGTTGTTATAAATCAGAATTTGCTGGGTGGCAATGGGTTTGCAGCTTTTTTGTTTGAATGATACTAAGGGTTAAGTGCTGGCTGTAAATGGAAGGATTGACAGATTAGAACCATTCAGAGGTATGTTGTATAAAAGACCTGGTGATCTACTTCTGAAAAGTCACAGTTATTGGTATGTTTTGAAGCATGTTTGTACTTTGACACACATGGGTTATCATTAGTTGAAATAGACCAGATGTAACTCTTTTTCTAAAGTGCAGTTTACGTACATGTATGTTACGAGTATTTTCGAATTACATTAATTAAAAATTTTTAGATTAATGTAAAAAGAGTTTAACAAATAATACTTATGGAAAAATACAACTTTAATAAGCAAAAGTCTAGCAAAGCTCAAAAAGAAAGTTTATGTTCTTTTCTATTTGAATCACTTTCTTAGTGTGTTTTTCCACATTTACACAAATTAATGGAATTTTGTTTTCATCAGTCACAACTGAATGATGGAATTAACATTGTGTTTTAAACACTAAGTATGTAAGAAATTTTGGCCTTCCAAAAATATAATGTATAAGACAAGTGGCTTATATTTTAGTGTATGGTATCTTTCTTTTTAAACATTTAAGAATAGTTATGTTAGTATTTGGAATATGGTTTATTTGATAGAAGCTAAATATTGACCATCAAATATAAGTGCTTTATACTCACAAGCAAAAAGTGCTTTATACTCATAAGCAAAACATGAATAGTTAATAGAAATAAAAAGGATTTATGATTTTGCCTCATTGGAAACATAAGGGGAATCAGTATTCTGACGAGTCTCGTCATTAGAGAATTGTGATTAGCTGACAGATCACATTCAGTGGAAGAGTAATCTAATTAATAATTTTTCTGTTTTTGCTTAATCCTATGATCTGTTTTGACTGACGTGATCCAACACTCACCCTCACCAAAATAGATGAGACTTCTTCTTTCAATTTTACACAGAATTTTCAGAGCACATTAACATCTTTGAAATAATTATTTTTTTTCCCTTGTTACAGGGATTCTATCCTAGATTAAGTAAGTGCCTCAGAGGTAAGTAGAGAAAAGTAAATGGACTTTTGTTTTATTATTATTTGACTCAGGAAAGATTTTTCAGCTGGCAACAAAATTTTCAGTATTGTAACATAACAGTTAATTGTGATTCTTAGTTTTGGAAATTGATATGTCTATAAAATTTACAGTGATAATACTTTCTGAGTAGTCTTTAATTTTTCAGTTTTGCCATACTTACACCACATTATACAAACAAAAGACAGTTAAAGATCACCAATGGTAGCAACCAGGTTGATTCTCTATGTACTCAAAAAAAAAACAACAACATAATTATCTCTAAAGTTAATCCTATTACGTTCAGATGAGCATTTATGAGAAAAATGCTGGATCTTTTTTCATAATAAGCAATTCTTGTTGGGTGATGTGAGTCAGTTTCCACTCACAGGATTAGCAGCTGTGTGCTTAGTCACTGAGACACCAGGGGATCCTTAAAGGCAATGACTGTCTGCATATATAGGTTCCTGGGTGGTGCAAATAGTTTTTGCTCAGCTGCTAATTGGAAGCTTGGCAGTTCAAACTCACCCAGAGGTGACATAGAAGAAAGGCCTGGTGATCTGCTTCCATAAAAATATCACCAAGAAAACACCATGGAACTCGGTTCCACTCTGTAACACATGAGATTGCCATGAGTTGGAGTTCACTAGACAGTTTTTTTTTGAGTGGGGAGAATTCCAGAACGCTTTATCGTGTATATGTGGAACCTGGACACAGACCAAGAAGTAGTCATTCAAACAAAACAAGAGGATACAGTGTGGCCTAAAATCAGAGAAGGTATACTTCAGCATTGTATCCTTTTAACAAATTTAAGCAGTCTGCATGCTAAGCACATAATCTGAAAAGCTAGACTACCACAGAAGAACGCAGCATGAGGATAGGAGGAAGACTCACTAACAACCTGCATTACGCAGATGATACAACCTTGCTTGCTGAAAATGAAGAGGACTTGAAGCACTTACTGATGAAGATTGAATACCCCAGCCTTCGCTATGGATTACATCTCAGTTGTAAAGAAAACAAAAATTTCATCACTGGACCAATAAGCAGTATCATGATAAACAACAAAAATTGAAGGTGTCAAGATTTTGTTTCACTTGTATCCATAATCAACATGCAAGGAAGCAGCAGTCAAAACACTGAATGAGGTGTTGCACTGGGCAAATCTGCTGCAAACGTCCCCTTGAACATGTTAAAAATCGAAGGTGTCACTTAGTCTTGACCTAAGACATGTTATTTCGATTGCTTCATATGAATGAGAAATCTGGGTAATGAATAAGGAAGACTGAAGAAGAATTGATGTCACTGAATTGTGGTGTTCATGGAGAATACTGAATATGCCATGGGCTGCCAGAAGAATGAACAAATCTCTTAGAAGTATAACCAGAAAGCTCATGAGAAACAAGGATGGTGAGACTTGCCTTGGAACTTGGAACATTTTATCAGGATGGACCATGAAGGGACCACATTTGTTCATGGGTCAGCAAAAAAGAAGAAACCTCAACGAGAGTGACACAGTGGCTGCAAGGTGGATTGACACAGACGGGCTCAAGAATGGCACTGATTGTGAGGCTGGTGCCTGACTGAGCAGTGTGTTGTTCTGTTGGACACAAGGTCGCTATGAACTGGAATCTACTCTGTGGCATCTAACAACAACAATATATACTGGTATGTGTATTTTGCATAATTACACCCCCCCACCCACTCACCACCCCCAACCCCCCCTCCACATGAAGGAGAGCCTTGTGCCACGGTGGTTAAGAGCTATGGCTATTTACCAAGAGGTCAGCAGTTTAAATCCACCAGCTACTCCTTAGAAACCCTGCGGGGTAGTTCAGTTCTGTCTTGTAGGGTTGCTATGAGTCAGAAGCCATTCCACAGCACCAAACAACAGCAACATATATATTAGTATGTATATGTACACACACTCACAGACACAATTCCACACAGATTTGGATGCATTCTTATCTCTAGTCGCACAGTTACTCTGGCTTTCCAATGTCGTTTTTATTCTAAAATATAGAAGAGTAATGACTGCATTGTAATCATAGCCATTACCAACTTTCAGAATTGACTTTATTTCCAAAAAAAATATTAACAGAATGTTTTGTGGTAAAATTGTGCAGATACTGGTAGCAAGTCACTGTGTGTTTGCAAGGAAGAGCCAGAGAAACAGTCTAACAGCCTTGGTATGCGGTAGAGCAGTGATGTAGATGCAGTTTGTTTAAAGAAGCAAAACCGCAGACTTTATCCCCCAAATAACTGAAATCAAAATTTTCGTGTTAACAAGATTCCCATGTGGTTCCTGTGTAAATGATAAATAAGAAATGCAAGTTTTAAGTGGAGACTGTTTTCGTTGCCACACGGGTACTTAATATTACAAGGCAGGAAGTTACCTTTAAATAGAGAGCGTCTAGGGTTCGGGTGGAAACTGGCACAGCCTAGGGGTTAAGCGTTACATCTGCTAAGCAAAAAGTCAGCAATTTGAATCTGCCAGACGCTCCCTGGAAACTCAGCGGAACGTTCTGCTCTGTCTAGGGTCGCTAGGAGTAGAACCGACCGACTACAGCGGGTTAGGCTTAGGGTGGGACAGTGGTGGTTCAGAGGTAGAATTCTTGCTTTCTATGCGGGAGACTCAGGTTTGATTCCGGCCAAGGTCTTCACAAGGAGCACCATCACCAGTCAGTGGAAGCTTTTGTGCTGCTATAATGCCGAAGAAATTTCAGCAGAGCTTTCTCATTAAGATAGATTAGGAGGAAAAGCCTGCTGCTCTGCTTCTGAAAATCAGCCAGTGAAAACCGTCTGCATTCCAAAGCTCTGCACCTGTTGTGCACAAGGTCCCCATGCACTGGAGACAGTACTGGAGGCTGACAGTGACATTACTAGGGCAGATCTTCTCAAGCATCATGTATCTTATTAACTGTCTTTTCGGCACTTAAAGACGGAGAGCCGACCTTTCAGGAAGCTAGTTTTAGGACAGTACCTTTAACTGATTCACATCGCCGATTGATACCGGAGGAGTCACACTTCCAGCATGTAACTGACATAAAGCAACTGTAACAAAAATATTCGGAGCAATATTTCACAAGCTGAGTAACATGAGTCAACAGTTCTCAATGTATTGCTCCTAAGGTTCCTTGAGGATTTCAGGACCGAATCATTTTGGGAAACATCATTATATATACCCTTCTTGGAGTTTTGCAGTTCATTCTGTGAAGCACTTCAGTGAAACACCACCAAAAATCTGTTTTACTTTGTTTTATTCCAGCATTTTTCTGATAAACTTAAATATAGAACTTTCTCTCTCTTTTTTTGTGTTAAATGATACCTGCCTAACGCAGTTCAGAGAGTACTTTGTTAGTGCACTGGAAGCACAGCTGTAAAAACAGTTCTTTGAGAACTGATTTTGAGAAAGTGCTTACACAGAGACTAAGAAACTGGGAGTCATTATACATGCTGTGATAACGGAGTGGGTCAGTCATACAAATCAGAGTGGAAATTTAAGTAGCACCTGTTTTAGAAGCATGCTGCCAAACATTATACATCATAGGGGAAGACAATAAAACTAAGCGAACAACAATACACCCCAAGTCAGAGTCTTTTATTTTCTAGATGAGGATTTTGTCTTCCCTAGGACATTATATAAATTTTCACTTCTTAAAATAGCTATTGTCTTTACTTTGGAGATGAGAAACTCTATCTTAGGAAGGTTAATAATTTGTTTAACGGTATAATACTGATACATTGTAGAACCAGAATCTAAAAATCAGACTTGTCTGCTTTCTGTCTGTCTGTATATAAGCATATTGTGCATAACCACCTAGTAAAATAGAATTTATACACTGTAAGTTCTGTGATGGCAGGCTCCAAGTTTTTTATGATTTCTTGGAATAACTGTATCACCCTATTATTTAAATAAAGAGCAATGGGGTATTTTCTGTCAATTAGTCATTTAGCTGATGCAGCACAATATGTTTTAAAAAAAGAAAATGTACTTTATACTAATCGATTTTGATTCAAAACTCACTAGCTGTTTGTGAGATTCAATTTTCATTCTGTACCATAAAATGAGTATGATAAAATCTATTCAATCATATTACTGGAATATGTAAATGAGGCTATATGAAGTGCCAGGCACATACTCGGCATTCAAGGGGGTGCCAATTCTTTTCCATTTTTTTCCAGAGTATTTCTAATGACACTATATTTTCAATATTTCAAAGAGGCATCTTCTGAATTAGATTTATCCAGCTGACATTTGTACTCATTTAACTGATGTTGAAAGTTAATCAACTAAATAATCATCATCTCTGGTTCTCCAAAATGGTGATTTAAATAATACCTAGTTTTGTGATCCACAAATATATCCACTAATATATATTGTGTTCTTTATACAAAAGAAAAATGACATTGCCCTATTCAATCTTCCATTTCTCCTGAGAACCAGAGGCCCATCAGCTACTGACTGTCTATTTCCAGTACTGAGATGAGGAGAAATAAGATTAGGAGGCAGATATAAGAAAGGATTCCATTATAGCTCATCAACAGCAAAACTTATTGGCAAACAGTATGTTTTTGATTTAACTTCTTCCTGAAAATAAATACATAGAACTTCTTATCTACCAGAAAATAGACTTCCATCTGGTACTATCATCAGGGAAACATAAAGGAAAAAAACAAACCAAACCAAACCTCTCCCTTATTAGTCTTGATGTGTGAAGGGCAGAGTGGCAGGCTTTGGGGTCAGAGGGGATGGACAGGATGATAAGGAAAGATATTAGGAGTCCTTTTCAATTACTTTACTTCAGTAAGAAACATACCCAAATCACAGTTTTGTTTCTACACATAATAACAATGACTACATCACTTTTTATTTACTGATATTTTTTATTGAGGTTTTAGCTCATGATTTTACATGTGATTATACAGAGCACTTATGGAGGTGGGGGAAGAATAAAAAGGTTGTACAAGGGGAAAATCCAAAAGACTGAAATCTGGTAGGTGTGTATGATGAGAATTACGTTGTGTAAATAGATAAGAATGCTGAGAGACCAAAGCCTGCAATGACTATATTTTTGTTCCCAAAATGGATATTTTTTATTAATGAGGAATAGTTCAATTAGTTGTTAGTTTTAAAAATAAACTACCATGCTTTTATCTATTTATTTTTTTAAGAGATACTCTGAATTATACTTAATTGCTTGGCAAGTGGGAAAATGATACGGAAAACCTTTCCCAAATTGTCCTTCTACCTCTAATGCATTCACAGAAGCCAAATGATGGACTATTACGCGGGTTCCACAAGTCCTGATTTCATAGTCGATGGGCAAAGATAAGTGTTAGAACATACACAAAAAAATGAGGCTTGGTTATAAATGAATGCATTCTGATTGTCCACAGTGTTTCAAGATATATCAGCTTTTATTACTTAAGATGGTAAAGGAAATCTTTTATTCACAACCAAGGCATGAAACCAACTTGGAAGAGTTTTTTCTAATCTTTCTTGATTCAAAATGTCATTCAAAACGTAAGCCATTGTGACAATTTGCAATTCAAAACATTAAAAACTACTAAGTCTTAGAGGACTAGGCAGTGATTAGCATTAGAGGACACTGTTGTTGACTTTCCATACCGAAATACCTCTACCTACTATTATAGTGCTCAAGACATTCAATCATTTTTTCAGAAATCTTGAGGTTAATTGATATACTTCATTTGCAGCCATGTTTAATTTGCCAGTTACACCTTCCAAAGAATCAGAGGGATGAATGCATTTTAAAAAGCTACTTTAGGTCTAGATTTTAAACAGATTTTCTTTCTTCTAATGTACTGTGAAATTCTGCAGTCTTGCCTCATTTCACATTCATATCTCTGACACAAACTTAACTCCTTTAAACTTTAAAATCCTCTGATTTTTAACAAACTGGAAATCTTTATAACTTTTCTCTTAGATCACAAAGGTGGACATTTCTCATTTTTCAGTTATTCAATTCAAATGGCTATGTTTATCTAAATTAGATCTTTGGAATGCTGCTTTACTTTTCCTTTTTGAAAGCTCTTTCATTTAGCATTCTAGAATGAAAGCAGCACTGGGAATACTTTCAAAAGCCTTTGGATTATGTAGTACTTTGATAATAGACCATATGTACAATTATCTATAGCAGTTTATGATTTGTGTACAATAATTGAAGAGAGAGAGATGTCTTGAGAGTAACCTTTTAAGCAGGGTAGTCATCTGTTCAGTCTTAATGTGATATTCATACATAGGTGGAATTATGTTGTAATATTAATGTTACTTGGTTACTAATTATTTTGCACAAGGTACGTAATTTCAATATAATATTAATTTAATTTTTATTTAGAAGGATTGATAATAAAGCTCTAAAAGTTACAGACACTAGTAGCATTAACTGCGTGAGTGTACAATACAGTAAGCACATAAGATCAGAGTGAAGGTGAAATGAAGCAAGATACCTATAAAGGAACATTTAGAAAATATTGATGCTTCCTTGAGACAAAGAATAGGCAGATAAGAAAGATGAAAAGGTATTAACCTGCTTCCTGTGGCATCAGCAGGAAGAAGCTGTAATAATGGAAAATCCATTATTTTTTTTCAATAAATCATTATCATTTGGTACAACATTTAAGATCTTTATCATTTTTAAAAAACTAATTTTTTTAGGGCAAATGTTTATCTGTAGATCTAATTTAACTTCTGCTACATCACCATAAATTTGGCAACTTGTTTCTTCTCTTCTTGTGTTCATAATTATGGTTGAAAATACTTGTTGATTTCAACAGAAATTTCCCTTGTATATTCTTCCTTGATTCCTTCACATAAGCCAAAATTATCCTTTCACATGACTCTTAAGAATCACAGCTGCATTTACCTTTGAAATACTCTGAGAGATGAATTAACCAAAGGAGAAAAATGTATTCTGATGCACTAATAACAGAGAGAAACATCAAAATACAGTCAAAATCAAGACTTTTAAGTAGTAACTTAAAATGGCTAGATGTTAAAGAAATGCTTTTTTTAAAAAGAATGGACAATAACTTTGTTAAAATGAGAATGCGTAAAACTGTAGCTACAAGTTCTAATGGAAACAAAAATCACAAAGCCTGCAGTATTGTAAACAAACAGTTTCTTCTGTAAGGTGAAAGTACAGGAACTAGAGTGTGTAAATAAATGTGCTCATGACAGAGATTGATTTGTCTTTTAAAACAAACCAAATAATTAGTAGGAATTAGTCAGCAGCAACATTTCCTCTTACAGGCTTTACAGGAAAGAAACAGTAACTACCACTTTGTTTTTTTTTCACCTAGTTTAAAAATACAAATTTAGATATTTAGCAATATTTTTCAAATGGCATGAGGGCCTATTTGCTGATTACAAAATTTAATTTACAATTGGGATCCACTGAATCTATTTTATGAGCTCAGAGAAGCTTTTCATGTAGAATTAATTTGCAGAGAAATGCTTCCGTAAGCCCTTCTGCAGTGTTGCCGCTTCATTGTGTGCTTTCATGGTCCCAATTCATTGAGTGAAGACACCTAACAACAGAAAAACTTGAAGTCCCACTTAAGACTGCATAGCAATTATTTAGGTGGTGAGTTACAATTACGAATTTCTAAAAATGAACTAACTGAATCTTAACTACTCTGGTACTACAATATATGTGAATTTCATGTATATTGATAGACTATTTCAGTTATTTTTGTTAGAAAAGAAAGAACACTGATGCTAACATTTTTAGATTTGTTCAAAACCAAATTAGAGTCTGGGTTCTTTTCTCTCTCTCTCCTAATGTGAACTGACAATGATTTTAGTTCTTCAGAGTTTGTCAAAAATATTCCGAGAAGTAGTAGTTTGCTATACCAAGGGGCCACTTCCAAAAATCAATTACCATTTCATTTCTAGGGGAAAATGATTGATTTCTTTGGAATTGATAGACAACTCAGAAGCCGTTTTTCCTCTTCATTTCAGCCTCTACGATAATGACTCAAGCTAGTCTTTAAAGTGTTTAATGTCATCCTTCAAGTAAGCAAACCAAGGGGTAGACTGGAATTTGTGTGGAGACAAAAACTCTAGACAGTCTAAAACTATGTTAAATAGTTTTTTTAACTCATTCCTTTAGATGCCTATTTCCACTAACATGAAACATGTTGCTTTACCAATTACGTTTACATGAACGGTTTTTAAACCTAAATCGTAAAAGTCCTTTCATTTCTTTTTAAAGATCTTTAAACAAATTTTTTTAGATTAGTCGGGATTTTAAAAATACAAATGATTAACTGTATTTTAATTGACTCATCATCACAGTGAGTTTTCCCCAGGAAGTTAGGTATTTCCATTACTCATATTTGATTAATACATTTTTATTTTTGCTTCGTGTTATTTATTAGCATACTAGCTTTTTTTAATCATGATTGTTTTACTCTACTAATTTATCTTTTAACAGCAGTATTTTAACTTTATTAGAGTGGGAAGCAAAAGAAGTGTTCATAGAATTTGCTTGTAAGTTCAACCAATTTCTCTTTCTCAAAATTTAGATTCTCCCGACTCGACGGCACTTGGCTATATTACCAATTAGGAACACAGGCTTTGTAACAATTTATCATTTTTTGAATTAACTAAACATGAAATCCACTAATTAGTATCCTGAAAAAGTATGGTGTGGATTAGACTTCAAAGGGGAAAAAAAGAAATCAAGAAGTGTGCAATGTCATGAGAGCAGCGGGGAGTGCAGGAAATTAAAAAAAAAAAAAAAAAATTTCATTGTCTACTTTCACCTGGTCAAATAATACATGGTCTATTTGATGGAAAATTACTTCTTGACTGAAAATCAGATAAATGAATCCAAAAATGCAAATAAGTAGCTCACATGTGCCACTGGGTATTGAAAAAAATGGAGTCAACAAAAAGGTGGTTTAAAAAATGCATTTACACTTGTGTAGGATCGCCATGAGTCAGATCTGACTCGATAGCACTTGGAGTGTTTAAAAAAATTGAAAAGTATACATTAATTAATAGTTCTCCATGAAAATATTTTATGAGAAAAAGAAGAGTTAAGCTTGGGAACGTCATCCTTGCTAGCGCAACAGGAATAAATGAATACATGTTAGAGATACACAAACTTCTATTCAAACGTAGGCATAAACTGACCCCTTTATCTACCATTCTGCTTTTGTTGTAAAACTTGGATAGAGGTCCTTTCTTGTGAAAGACTTTAGAATCTTAAGTCTCTCTGACAGCAAACCAATTACGAAGCATAAGAGTTCAAAAATTTTGCCCCTTCTTGATGCAAGAGCCTGGTAGTGATTGCTAGACTGAATGATCTTCTGCACCTGTTTATGTATTTGTAGAAAATTCAAGTGTTCTTCTTTCAAACTGATCTAGGTAGAGATGGGAAGGCTATGTGCTTCAATTTTTCATATAACATAATGCAAAAAATATCAAGCAGGGAGGCAGCAATATCAGATAATCAGAACCAGCAAGTTGAATTGATTTCCGTACTGTTTTGTGAAACTCACTTTTTACTGATGGAGGTGTTTTCATAGATTTCTGTTTGATTGGCAAACCAAGCATAGCCTTTACAATCCATAGACCACATCTGCATTTCTGAGGTTGTCTTAAATATTCTAAAAATGGTCCTTTCATTATCAAATGTGTTATATGTATCTGATGGGCTAAATACTTCTCAGGTGCTAATATTGTTAGAGTGTGGTTTGATAAAACTTCATCATTGTTAAAGTTCATGGTTTTCCTCCAACTGAGAAAGAAAATTCAGAGACTTCAAAAAACTACTCAGGTCAAGTGGCTGAAATGATACATAAAATATTTTGAGGTGGTATTTTCACATACTCTGGCCTAGCACAATTTATGCGTCTGTATACCATGTGTCATGTATTTTTAACCTCTGTAGAAATTACTGGGCATTCATTAAATCACTCATCTTGATCTAACAAATTCATTTAAGGTGGTTGGTGTTTAGATTTGGGTGGAAAAAAAGATAAAACACCAAAACATCATATAACAAGAGGAAAATTATAACTTGGCCTATCCATTCTAGCCTTGCCTGAGGAGGGGTTCCATGCTTGGACCTTACAAGCAAAGGCTCTGCAGCTGATGGAAAAGCTGAAATTTTCTTTTGAAAGAGTTTTTTCTTTTTTGCTATTTCCCTCACATTTAGAAAGAGAAAAATTATCACTGAAAATGTCTTGTACTATATTGATAAAATATATATTCTCTTTGCCACAATCCTTGCAGCTTTCTAAAGCCAATTGCTTGGTTTAAAATTTCTAACATTAAAATGGAGCTTCCAAAGGAGGAAAAACACAGCCCTCTTAGGCCCAAAATTCTATACTTAAATCTCTGCTTAAATTTGGCTTCCATAACAAGCACATAGTGATTTCAGCTCTTTTATATAATAAGCACATAGTAACCTATATATTAACCTGCTCAAAAATAAGTTATACATCTTATTTCAGCCTACACAAGCATACCCATTCCATTTTTCTGGTTTACTTTGTCTGCAAAACCTGTATAATTTTGTGCTTAGGTTTTTCATCTAGGGAGAATAATTTCTTTTGCATGGCTCATTTGGGCCACAGAGAATTAGCAAAATTTAGGGACTGAAAACAGTAGGTGAGAAAAAAAAATGAAAAGAACAATTAATAATATAGTATATACATCCATACAGTATATTCTAAATCTCAATCAGTTGTTTATTGGTTGGCAAACAAGTTTCACTTTTACAACAAATATTAGTAATGAGGTCATCCAACTCTGAGACCATACAAAATGGATCATAAATTAAAAAAAAAGTAAATATGTGTACTGCTAATTTACTTTTTGTATTTCTATATTACTTAAAATCCTGTCAAATAAATAAATCTTTCTGTTAAAGAGAGGACTTTTAAAAAAATCACTTCAAAGTAACTAGATCTTTCCATCATTCCTATGGGGGACTGAATTTCCTTTAAAAATTGGTTGTGCAGGTGCCCACTTGGGGGTAAGACAGCATCCCACACTGCAATGCCTATGGCATATCCTTTTTTGTTCCACATGCAGAAGCCCCAACTAGTTCTATAGATACCTCCTGACTCCTAGAATCACAGCTACTGTCTTGATGATGAAATCCTTGCCAAATATGCTTTGCATTACAACAGATAAGCACAGTAAAGATAAAAGTTCATCCTTCTCTAATTTGCAAAAATGCTGTTGGAAATATTCTGGCTGAATAAAGATATGTAGTAAGGGAATGAAGTCTAATTTTATTTATTTTATTTTTTTGTAAAAAATAATTTGTTTGCATTACTAGAAAATGATTCTTATAAAGTGATAGTTTCATTTATTCATTTTTTTGCCAGATGAAATTTTAAAGCAAAGTAAAAAGAAAAAAAAAAAAAAGAAGAGAGAAGGAAGAAAAAAGAATAAGGAGAACAGAAAGAAGGAAGGAAACTTTGCTCTCTTACTGGTAGACAAACTTGCAAGACCAGCACAAAAGAAAAAAAAAAAAATCTTTTTTTTTTTTTTTTTTTTCCCACTACATTAACAGGACTCAAATTCTGGAGGAACAGAAAGCAGACTCATATATGTGCAATGCTAGTATCTGTACATTACATAGAAATTGTTCATTTTTTCTGTCATTAGTTTTATCATCAGTTAATACAGCAAATCATAAAATATGCATTTAGCATATAATTCTAGAATTCCTCTCCATTTCTTTATTAGTTTTGTTGTTTCACTTTTGTTTTCACAGCTATTCGCGCTGCGCTGACTTCAGGTTGTGAGTGACCCCAAACCACTGTGTGATACAGTCTCCGTTTGCTTTTATGTTGGTTTGTGCAGCACTCCAATCTCGATGCAGCATTGTTACTCATCTGAAACGACTGCCCTGGCCTTTTTAAAATCAGGTCCTTGTAATGACAGTAACAGAGCATCAGAGATGCTAAAACAAACAGCATAACTGAACAAGGCCACAATGAGTGCCATTTTCTTCGTATCTGGTTCATTAACATAATGAAGTCTCCTTTTGAAGGGGCAGGAAAAAAAAAAAACGGGAAAAGAGAGGGCACAGGAGAATTTCAGCAGTTATCCTTCTCCCCTGGGCTGGCCTAAAAATCCCAGGTTTGTTTGTTTTTGTTTTTTTTTTAGAAAACGTCTGAGGGTCTTGTGTTTTTCTTTCAAGAACAGCGTCAAGATTTAGGAGTACACACATCATTATCACTGCTTACGTCACCGCAGAACAGTCAACCAGGTGCTGGCGGTTTGGTGGGTTGAAATTTCTGCATCTTCTATAGACTAGTGACCAAATGAGCAGGTCCCTTTGAACTGCCCTCGGGAGGGGTCCCATCTTTGCTGGGAGGAACTATAAATCCGTCACTGCTGCCTCGCCCCAGCTGGTAGTAAGTGTGCAGCTGATGGACGTGGTTTCTGGAGCCTAGATTTGGCATGCTTTTGTAGTAAACATCTTCGGCATCGCCGCTTCTGGCCGGTGGGGGGTCGGTCTGGGTGCTGGTGGTGACACTCTCTGCGGCAGACACGCCAGCCAGGGCCGGCATGCTCGTGTAGAGGGAGTCCCTGTGGGGTGACTGGAGATCTTCCGCGTGCTCGCTGGTGAGTAAGGGGAAAAAGCTCTCGCTGTGGTCCTGGGGGATCCGCCTTCTGGTGTAGTGGTGTGGCTGGCGGTTCTCTGTGGAGTAGACTCTTGGGGGCAGCAAGGGAGCATCGGATTCCTCGTGGATGAGTTCCAGGCCCAAGCTCTCCTCGTGGTTAAAGGAGGTGGCATCATCCAGGACGATGGCGTCATCTTCACTGGCACTGCCCAGGTTATTCACCAGCTTGTTCATCAGATTCCTGTTCTGTTCGCTGGAGCGCTCGTGGTTGTTCAGGTAAGAAGGGATATAGTTGGAAGTGAGTTCCTTCAGAATTTTTTTCTCTAGGGCGGTCTCATTATGGTTATAGCCACGGTCTATGATTTGCACACAGTTGCTCAGGTATTCTCCACTGGCAATGCTGTAGCTATTGCCATGGTTACCATTCAGTGGTAGAGTATCCATGACACTTGTATCCCTGGCATTGTTCAGAAGCCCCTCTGAAAAAGATTACAAAACACTATGACATTTACATCCAACAGGCCATGGAACATGCACATAAACACAAGCCAAAAACATTCACCGACTATGAAATATGTATAAATTGCTAGCAGTTTCACTTCCGTATTAAAAGTTTGACAAGAAAGAAAAAATATTATTAAATATATATGTTCTTGGACAAATGATAGAAATCTTCCAAATGGAAAAGAAGCATTTCAAGTAAATCCTTGAAAGAATTTTAAAAAACTAAAAAAAAAAAAAAAAAAAAGCAAAGAAAGCAAAACTATAGATTATAACATTGTAAATTGGCCATTTCCACACAAACACTGTCTGATGTTATTTGAAGCATTTCAGATATAACATAGGGGAAAAAAGCTAAATTTTGCTGTAGTCGTTCATTGCTTTCAATTTATACACATCAACGTCAATTAAATAATTCATTATCCTTAATTTTATATGTTGTCTTAACATTGAAATGGCTATAATCTTAACAGAATTCATTGTGGTACTTTTAATATATTGGCTAAAAGGTAGAGAATGAAGTTATTGATATGTAATTTTGTAAGACTGAAAACATAACTTAGCACATAACCACAAAAGGATTATGTTAAATTTGTCAGAATGTCATGGATCATGACATAATGCTTAGTTAACTATATGGCATATCAAAAAAATTACATGTAGGACTTTTCAAAATAAAAATATTTGGATTTAATTTTTTTTCCTGCTATAAACACTTTGGTTAGTTTTAGATATTAAGCCAGCAGACACTGTTGAGGGTCATTATGTGAAACTACAAAAGTATGTGTAAAGGTATAGGAATCTGGCCTGAAAGCATAGTGTCAGTATTAACGGATTAAAGGTACCATTTTATAATGAGGGATGGCTTGGTGTGCATATTGAATTTTGGGTTTAAAAGAGGATAAGCAATTTATTGTGGGAAGAAATAGCTGCAGTGAGATAAATTTGATCACATGCTTCTTCAAGGTTTTTGCATATCCTAGAAAGAACTAAACCAATAATCTACAGTAGTTCCATAAATCCTTTCAAATGAAATCACAAAAGAAAAAGGAACACAAACACTTAACCAATACTAGTAAATCAGAAAAGGTATTTCTGTACAGAAACAAAATCATTTTAGGAGTTTTAAGGAAACTTCTCAATACACGGCTAACTTGTGAAAATATAGCATTCATTCTATATCTGTGATGCAGTTATATTTATCAAAATGTTTACCAAAGCTCAGTGCTGTTTTAAATAAAGTGTCCCAATGTGCCGGTTTTTATATGGACTTTTGATGTATTATACTCTTGTAGTTCAGTAAAACGCTTTCCAAAACAACAGTGCATTGAAAAGCAGCCATCACAGACATAGGGTGAAGCCATTTATTTTCATGTTGTAAGATACCTTGTAGACAAATCCACGATGTTAAGGAAAAAAAAAAAGAAAACTAAACGTTTTGCAAAGGGCCATATGTGATGGGTGACTGCTGCTGCAGAGGCTGGCATGGTATGCTTGGGATGGCTATGGCTGTGTGACTGATGCATTGAAACACGTGGTTGTTGCTTCTGTTCTCAATGCATAGGTACAGGTGGAAAACGGCCATAGTGCAAAATACAAATATGTTGCATGTGACACATTTTTATGATGGAATGCACTAATAAAACGTAAAAGTTTATGAATTACTTAGCAAAAAAAAAAATGCTTAATTTAAAAACAATTTAACTCACACAACAATTACATGAGACTTAACAATCATATGACAATAAAAGAATCAGACAACAAAAGCGTCTAATCTCTATTAACATGTATTTATATAAGTTGATTCATAGGCTCTTTAGTTTTAAAATTGTGAGATGAACTGTTTTTAATATCTACATCATCTATATGTGATGCAATAAAAGTGAACTAAAAAAAATTACATTTGATATGCAATGTTTAGCTTTACTCCCATACTTGTCTCTCTGTAGGGCTCTAAACGACAGCATGAAGAAAAGGAAAGAAAAAACAACAAGTAAGCTTACAGCGACAGTAGAAGAAACATGAGTCAAAAGCAAATTGATGATATGCAGAAAAAAGAGTCAAAAGAAATAATTTCCACTGCCCCCAAATTCATGAGTCTGTGTTACATGGTTTATCATAATTAAAAATACTGAAAGGTTAGTCAGAAAATAAGAACCCCCCCTTAACACATGCTAATAAGATGAATCTTTAATAAGCGTTTCTACAGTTTGTAAATTGCAAACAAATACCCATTTATTTTAACATTAAAAGTATCACACAAACCAGGAGAGTACAAATTTGAGTGCAAGTCATGACTATTTCCACAACTATATTTCAATATTATATATGTATGTCTGTGTTAGAAAGTACCTGTTTCTAAAGTAATCTTAAAATTTGCCATTAAAGAGTATCAGTATAATATTTAGCTTACTTATTGGGGGAAAAACCATGAGTTTGAAGTTTTCGTCACTGTATTTCTTCCCTTATGTATCTTCTATTCCCTCGTAGAAAGTTTATTTTTACCTCATTGTATCTGCACATGTGCTTTTTATAAGTATTATTTTATAAATAATGCTGATTAATAGTTTCATTTCTCATGCTTATATTTAAAATTTGTCTAACATGGAGAAAAAATCCTCTGATTAGTTGACTATTCTGCATCAAGATAAAATGAGGGAAAAATATTATTCTCAATATCATATTTTCTTCTGGATTGCTGCACACTGTCATGCAAAGATTTTTAGAGCTAATCCTTTAAAAACAATCCTAGCAAAATTATCTTTTAATTACTCATATTTTAATCACTTCAGAAGAACTATTCTTGTTGATTTTATTTATACAAAGTATAAAACATCACAAAATAAAAACTAGTAAGTTCATTGGGCCAGATCATTTTCAGAGTTCCAGTGTGTTTTACTTTTTGACCATTGCCCTAAAGCAGCATGTTTTGTATTTAAAATCGAGTTGATTCTTAGCAAGACAACCAACACATTTCACAATTCACAGGAAATCATTTTTAAAGTTTCAAATTCTTCAGAATAAGAACTTGAAGAATTACATGAATGCAGCAACAGATGGAAGTCATCTGTAGGTTTACTGTGTTCCTCCCTTAAATGAGACAATCTTTGAACTTTCTGGAAAGCGCGTAACAGACCACTGACATTCAATTTCCTCTTTTCAGGATGAGAAAACTGTAGCCAAGAGAAGCCAATCCTTGTCTAATGCCACTGTGCTTCCTGTGGCAGAGTCTTTGTAAGACATTCTCTGTGAACTGTTACTTCCTTCTCTTCATATGTGACTTAAGCTTTGAAAACCATAACAATATTTGTTTATACACTTTATAATATAATCTTTTATTCTTACCAACTATAATGTCCTTTTCACTCTATCCCATCGTATGGCTATGTCTTTCATTAAAGTTTTATTTAGAACTGAATTAAATTACTTGAAAATGTAAATTCTTTTAGTAAAGTGATGACTTCCTCTCCATATTGTGTTTTGTTGATAGGTTTATCTGTAATGGGATTTGCCTTGCAAAAACTGAATTCTCCAAAACTAAGAGAAAGATAATGGTCTAGATACTCTGCATGATGTTTTAAAAATTTCCACAGCTAGAATCTGAATTCAGTACAATAAAAATATATTATCTTTTCTTACTGGTAACTCTATATATTTCTATAACACTTTAAACACATCTTTATATGTTTTTTAAAGGCTTTACAAATAAGAAGGGACACTTTCAATGTGAAAGCTTCTGTGTCGGTGCAATAGAATTAGAAGACCCACAGAACAGAATCAAGTGGTAACTCAACATAAACCACTCCAGTACATACCGAGCCACCTATATTTCATGTAAGATTTCACCTTGCCAGTAAGAATATAAGTGCATTCATCTGAAAGCATAAGATTAGTAGCAATATGACAATCACCAAATTTTAATTTTTATCAGTGGTAAATATACATATTTAAAGCTTTACCATAGTCTCTTAACATCTTAAAAAAATTAATGGCCCAACAATCCACTTCTGACTCTGAAAAACTTTAATGATACTACTTACTTTTACTTTTAAGAAAAATTAAGTTGAATTTATTGGAATAAAAGACTAATCCATTCCACAGAATCCTTCTTTGAGTATTTACTGAAAACCATACAACAGTTTACACCTATATGATACTAATTTTTAATTTTTACACTGTCAGAATTTTAATTCGATAGTGTTTATAGAAGTGTTCCATTTTTGGAGAAAGCCCTTAATTTAGGATATTCACAAAAATCAAATGAGATAAGAAAGCAGATACTAGTTTATAAAAGCATACATATTAATAATTGTATTTTTTTCAAGATAGGAAATTAGAAGTTTATAAATGAATGACTAAAACAAACTGAAAGATAACTTAATATATTACTTGTTTTAAATCAATTACTAATAACTCTTCTGGGTAAGATGAATATAACTCTTCTGGATAAGATGAATAATGTAGAAAAGATTTACTTTACAAACAGGAATCCAAGTCTTCAATTCATATCATTCAAAACTTAATAACAGGTCAGTACACTTGGAAATGCTTACAACAACACAATTATCTCTAATTCGACTTAAAGAAAATCAAGAAAAAAAAACTAGCTATAAAGTTTACTAAATTGTTCTTCTAAATATAGCCAGTGAATTATGAAATGTACAGTTCGTTCAATGCCACAGTGACTTTGGGACATTAGCAATGAGAGATATTTAGAGAAGGATGACCATAATGACTCATATATTGAGTCTGAACTGACTTGGTGGCAGTGATTTGGTTTTAGCCATAATTAAGGGTCCAGAAACTCTTGTTGATGGCACTGAGGTTGGTTAGCTGGGGAAATGGCAGACTGAAGGAAGCCAGTTAGCTTCTTTCAAATGTCTCCAACATTTACTATGCAGAGCAGAAAATGCTTTACTGTAATCTATCTGGAGGGCAAACCTAAGAGTCATGGTAAAAAGTGTAACCTAAGGAGTGATGCAAAAATAGAATATACAGATTCCTGAAATGGAAAAGGCACTGTCAGAGGTAATTAAGTGGGAAAAAACAAAAACAAAAACAAAAACAAACAAACAAAAAGCAAGCTGAACAAAGTGTCAGCAGTGTTTCAAAGAGGAGTCTTGAGCTGTACCAGGAAGCTGATTACAAAGTTCTCTAGGCTTTAAGAATCCTCATGAAATCAAAGTTTTGCTGAATTATTTCATCCTACTGACAAACAGCTTGATCATATTTGTGAGGTCATTTCTGCATTACTGACTTGCACATTTTTTTACGTAAATCGCAGTCATTCTCTGTATGTGGCAAGGAGTTACCTGGGAAGCTCACATGGTTTTAGATGCCCAGTGCCCACACTGCAACAAACATGCTTTTCTGTAAGGGCACTCCCATGCCACTAAATTCTATGCACTCACACCACTGATCTATTACATCTGACAGAGAATAATAACAATAAAAATAACACAGATTCCCAAATAGAGTAATAAGATTTTATTTAAAATTTCCTGGAAAACTTGAAATAATCGATCACATTCATCTTAAAGGAACCTTGAAAGTCTTTTTGTTATAATAAACCTTTTTTCAATCATTTTAAATAAGTGAATCATTGACTGAGATTACCTTCTATAAAATCTTTATTAGAATACAGTTTCCCTCTACTCTCTTATGATGTTTCCATTTCTTGTGCTTCTAATGAACTTTTGGAGCTGTGCTGGTACAGTGGTTGAGAGCCATGGCTGCTAAGCAAAAAAAGTTGGCAGCAGGAATCCACTAGCTGCTATTCCTTAGAGACCTATGGTGTAGTACTCTGTCCTATAAGATGGCTATGAGGCAGAACGGACTCAATGGCAACTATTTTTTAATAAACTTTTATTCTTAGAAAAGTTAAAACCACTTCCAAATACACCGTGAGTGGTTTTAAAGACTTTCAAATACACTGTAAGTGGTTTTAAAGACTTCCAAATACACTGTGAGTGGTTTCGAAGACAACTATAAATATATAAGACACAATTTTAAATATTTTGTTGTTACAGCTGGAGGATATGCAGAGGAACTGTATACAGAAGGCTTGCTTTCAAACAAGTAGTCACTGTAGACTAGCCAGCTATAGTCAATGACCCAGCTAAAAGAGAAGCTGAGCCACCATTCTAGGGTTCACTGCCTCCATCCACTGCTTACTTCAGTGTAATTTTCCCTGTATTTGTTCTAAATATTATAACCACAACCGACACTTTGTGCCCAGAGTGTGTTTCATAGCATAACAAAGATTTCTTTTTCTGGATTTTTTTTTTTTTTTTTTAACACTAAGATGACTGAATCCAATCTTCCTTCTTATCACACTTACCTTAGGCAAATGTCTCATTTCTTAAAATAATATATATTATTTAATATAGAAATACATTGACAACAGAAAGTACTGACAAACAACAGTACATTTTATAACATTACAGAAAAACACATATGGAGGGACATTGTTTTTCAGAAGGAATCCACTCCTTTTTAAGGAAAACCTATGGAAAATGGAAAATAAAACCACCAAGACACGTGGAGTGGGAAAGGAGTCTGTGTGTCTGCTTCCAAAATAAAAGAAAAGGCAGGAAAAAGTAAAGAAAAAAATATATAATGTGCCCATAAAAGCTACACATAATGGGACTCTCACTTGAAAAAATTAAGATAAACTCCAGCACACCTTGTGCGTTGTACATGCTGACAGAAGGGTTGTTACAGACCGCCGGTTCCCCAAGCAATGTATTATAGGGATTGTTAGTACCATGCGGACGAAGCAGAGCATTGCTTATAAGATGGTTAGCCATGGCTCCTGGAGCAGCCCCATAGAAAGACAGAGAAAAAAAAAAAAGGTCAATCAGGCAAATGTGTTTAAAAAAAAGAAATGAAACATTTAGAATGACAACAGTTGATATAGTCCTGATTACAGGCAGGCAGCTAATTAGACTCAAAAATAAACGCTGCTAAAGCACACGTGTTTCCAACAATGCACATATCCGTGTCAATGGGAAAGAAAGAAAATGATTTACAATGTTGATTAAGCCACATTTAGAGTGTTCTCTTTCCCAGGGGGTAAGCAAGAGTATATTCCCATGCTTTCTAAAAATAAAGAGCAAAATCTAGTTGCCCAAACAAACGCAACACAAAAGACAGAAAGAAAAAAAAAGGGGGAGAAGTTAAAAAACTCAGCAAGAAAAGCTAAAATTAAAATATTCCCTCATTCACAGAAACCATTGGATTAATTTCAATGAAAGTAAACAAGACTAAAAAGCGACATTTATGATAAAACACTCATTTGGATAGCAGATATTGACACAACAGGCAGGTATCAACACAACAGAAGAATCTGACATCTAAAAATCTATGACGAGAAATTATTTAAACTATATGAAGTGAAATCACTTAATACACTGTAATAAGCATACAAATTTGGTGAATTTATAAATCTGTTAAAACAATCATGAGTTTTGTTTTTAAATATTTTAAATAAAACACTAAATTCATGGCATCAAACAAAATATATAATTCCATTTTTCCATTTTCCAACTGGTTGGAATTTGGCACAGCAAAGTAACACAGTTTAATTATTGCATCTTTTTGTGAAGCGAAGCATTTGGTTTCTAACTCACTATCAGTATGAACTGTAACCTCCCATCCTCCACAGCCACTTAACCGAGAAGCAAACGTTCAGAATAAGAGTTTTATTAAATACAAATATTAATACATGTATTAAGCCAAGAACTAGAATTGTGCATCTGTGTTAGATGATGGAGAAAGGAAAGTAACTAAGGAAATACAAATTGTGTGAACAAACAGGTAGGTATATTTTGATTTGTGTATATATGGATAAAAAATGTTATAGACTGGGAGAAAATATTTGTGAACAGATTTATGAATATTTATGATCCAACAAGCGCTGATATTTAAAACATACAAAGAACTCTCAAAAATCAATGGTGAAAACAAAACAAAAAAGTCTAATAATAAATGGGCAAAATACATGAACAGATATTTCACTGAAGAGGCAATACAGGCAGCAAATGAGCACATGAAGGTGTACTATTAGCCACTAGGGAAATTCAGTTTAAAACCACAATGAGATGCCAGTGCAGATCTAAAATAATTTAAAAAATGATACCACCAAATATTAGCAAAGACACAGAAAATCTTGATCACTAGTACACTGTTGGTGAGACTGTAAAATAGTACAGTCTCTCTGTAAAATATTTTGATAGTTTCCTGTAAAACTAGACATTCAATTACCATACCATCCAATGACTCAGACTTTAATTTGAGGAACGAAATTTTATATTCAAATATAACCTTGGAGATTAATGTTCATGATAGTTCTATTTTTACTAGGCCAAAAACTCAGATAGTAGAGATGCCCTTCCATAGGTGAATTATTAAACAAATTGTGGAATCCTATAAAGCAATAAACAGTAACGAACTACTGATATACATAACAACCTGGACAAGACTCCAGAGATTTATACTGAGATAAATAGCCAATCCCAAAAGGTTACATAGTATGTGATTCCATTTAAATATGACATTCTTAAAAAAAAAAATAGAAAACAGGCATAATTAGCAGCTGTCAGGCATTAAAGATAGGGAGAAAGAGAAAAGGCTAAGTGGGAATGATTATAAAAGGGCAAGTAAGACATCCCTGTAGTGATGAAACTACACCATATCTTGACCCTAATGGTATATTCATGAACCTACTTACTCTTATAAGATTGCCAAGAATTAAATCACCACATCCACACATGCACACACACACACACACCATATACACACCCAAATGCAAGTGAAAAAATCTGAACAAGACAGGTAGATCATATCAATGTCAAATCATAGTTGTAAAACAGTTTTGCAAGATATTAATATTGAGGAAAATTAAGTAAAGGGCACATGATCTCTCCAAATTCTAAATCTGCGTGTGACTCAACAATTATTTTAAAATAAAAAATAATCGATATTGACTTAAGAAGATAAGAGTTTAGTCACTGGTAAGAAACATTAAAGAAAAAAAAAAACAGAGAAAACTTTCCCTTGGTAATTTTAATCTTTCCTAAACTACAGTTCTTTGGTATTCAGAGAATTCTCAGTCACTTAACATACACTTTGACCTCAAAATTGAGTAGGTAAACACTTCTTGAAGGCACCAGAGAATCAATGGAACATAACAGCAACAACAGCAGAGTCTGGGAAAGCTCAAGAGTATTTTAGGCACGTCAAGTTGGAAGTGTCAGTTCTTTCAGATGGGAGCCTTGTATTATTTGTAACCTGCACAGAGCTAGCACAGAAGTTTTGGTGGTATAGTGCTTAAGTGCTATGGCTGCTAACCAAAACATTGGCAGTTCGAGTCTGCCAGGCATTCGTTGGAAAATCTATGGCGAGTTCTACTCTGTTCTATAGGGTCGCTAGGAGTTGGAGTCAACTGGAAGGCAGTGGGTTTGGTTTCGGCAAGAGCTCACTGGAGACTTGCTGGTGTAGGGGTTAACAGCTCATCTGCTAACCAAAAGGCTGGCAGTTCAAATTTACCAGGTGCTCCTTGGAAACCCATGGGCCAGTTCTACTCTGTCCTATACGGTTGTTGAGTCTGAACTGACTCAGTCAACAGGATCAGCAGATGAAGTGCTCAATGAGTATTTGCTCAAGTACAAGCATTTAAATATTTTTATATAGTCAAATGGGAGATCTTCAATGTATCACATGCAATGAGTATGTTATTGCTTGCTGTTCTGATTGATTCCTACTCACAATGGCTCTGCAACGGAGCTGAACTGCCCTATAGGGTTTCCTAGGCTATAATCTGTACAGGAGCGTGTCTTTTATTCCCTGGAACACCTGATGAGTTAAAGCTGTCAATTTTCCAATTAGCAGTTGAGTGCTTAACAGATGCACCACCAGGCTCCTTGTAATGGATATTTCAGGATATTACTTATATGTAAAATATATGCACACTATAAAGAAGAAAAGCTGAAAACAGTGTGGTATAGTGCTTTCTGGAAACCCTGGTGGTATGGTGGTTAAGTTCTACTGCTGCTACTTCTAACCAAAAGGTCAGCAGTTTGAATCCACTCAGTGGGGCAGTTCCGCTCTGTTCTATAGGGTCACTATGAGTCGGAGTTTACTCAATGACAACAGGTTTTTTTTTCTTTTTCAGTGCTTTTCAGAGACAAAATGGAATGAATGGTGTTGAAAATACTAAAAGATACATATTAGTGATATTCCGACTCGACGGCACTTGGCTTGGCTGGCATACAAAGTTAAGATTAACTGTTAGAGACAGGATTTGGTCAGCAAAACAGTTGCTTTTTCAACAAATTACCCGTAAATTGTATCTGGTACCAACTCATTGCTGTTGAGTGACTCCATATGACAGAGTGGGACTGCCTCAGAGAGTCTGCGAGGCTGTAATCTTCACTGACGAAGATGGCCACATTTTTCTCCTGTAGGTGGCTGGGGGGTTTAAGCAATGGACCTTATTATGATTAGCAGCTGAGTGCTTAACCCGTTTACCACGAGGGCTCCTTAAATTGTACCTAGTACTTAATATTTGTTATTCTAGCTTTTATTCCAAGTAAAAAGAAAAAACTAGTCTCCTCATATAAATTATTTTTTTCTCAAGTTACTCAAAGATTGAAAAAGAAAATTATGTTTTAAGTGATTTAAAATGAACTAGAGCAAAAACCTTAAAAACAGAAAAGTAATTGCTCGAATTCTTTACATTCCCTCAAAGATCAAGTAGAAGGTAAGATTTTTATGGCTATGTATACATTCCTTGTCATACAATACACTATGTCGCTCAAACTAGTTGGAAAGCAAGGGTGTGAAGATTGTTTGCCACATTTCTCTTTATTTTCTACATTAAAAATACAAGTATTTCCTTCACTTACTAGTGAAGACTGAGAGAGCTGGAACTGAACGGGACTGCCTCCCTTTTCCAGGTCTCACAACTTTTCTGCCTTTGATACAGACATCTTACTATCACTCTCTATTAGCGTAAAGATTTGACATTTCCTATTCTGACACCTTCTGCCTTCCACAGCCTCCAGCTTCCACAGGTCTTACTGTTTATGATTTCACTATATTGATGTAGAGGCACAGATCTGTGCTTTAGAATAAGGAAACACCTGAGTTGAGGACAATCGAGCATATTCAGGAAGCAAGGACTCGGTATTTTGGCTCCTGTATGTATCACCCAATTTATTAAAAGAGAAGAATATAAGAACAAAACAGATAGCATAGTCACAAAAAAAGAGTTCCCTAATGGCTCTAATAAACCTTTCAAAATTATTACAGCTAATCCATCTGGTTACATATTTCACAGAGAAATTCTTTTTTGCTCCTCAAGGTTTTTCTAAAAACCAATAGAAGTAGCACATTTATGGTTCAAACCATGAATCTAGAAATATTTAGTTCTAAAGTTCATTTTATTTATCACCAAGTTTCTGCTCAGCTAAAAGGCTAATGACAGTGTCAGAAATGCTATCATTTACATCTAAGGGTTACGTTGTAACCATGACTTCGTTGATCTATGTTGCTGTCTGGTTGATTCCAACGCACTGCATGTGTGCAGAATAAAATGACTCTGCAGGGTTTTTAAGGCTGTGACCTTTTGGAAGCAGATCACTGGGTCTGCCTTCCCAAGTGACTCACTAACCTTTTAGCTAAGAGTCATGTGAATCATCCAAACACTCTTTATAATCACAGCTAAATAGGCCAATATTCAATCAGAGTTACTTGGCCTTGGTAAATTGCTTCCTTAAATTGGGCTCAATTCACAGTTACTTGTCTAAAACACAAAAACCCTAACCCATTACCACTGACTCATAACAACCCTATAGAACAGAGTAGAACTGCCCATAGAAGTTCCAAGGAATGCTCGGTGAATTCAAACTGCCAACCCTTTGGTTAGCAGCTGTAGCACTTAACCGCCACATCCCCAGGGTTTCCATAATTGGAAGGGCACTAAAGCACTGCTACAACACTGAAACCGTATCTACACATCGGCAAAAATAAAATTAAGCGAAATACACTTTTCCCTTTATCTTCAGTAGTAAGAACTTTATGAATTAAAAAAAAAAAAGTCACCACTTCAAAATGTTACTTATTCACTGTTTATCGCTCACTTTTGTATCTCATGAAGCATTTGAAATCAATGTAATTACTGTCACTGGAACTAAGTTTATTCCTAACAACGGTGAGGGCTTCAGCTACAGGAACAAAAGATTTAGAATATGGAATTTGATGGTTAATGTTTTTGCAGAGTCTAAAGTTATAGATAAGCTAATTCAAAATAATAAGGGATATATTTGAGTAACCAAGCAATTATCTCTCAAGGAAATCCTGGTGGTGTACGGGCTAAGTGGTACAGCTGCTAACTACAGGTCGGCAGTTCAAATCCCCTACATACTCCTTGGAAACTCCACGGGGCAGTTCTGCTCTGTCTGTAGGGTCTCTGTGAGTTTAAACGGACTGGACAGCAGTGAGTGTGGTTTTATTTACTTATTTACGTGTTTGGAATGTGAGAAGTCAGCCCAGCTCCACGTTTCTCACAGATGCTGGAGGCTTGAGGAGCGACCCGGGACGTCATTCTTTTCTACTGCTCATCTCAGACAAGTGTAATTTTTCTATAGAGGGCATTATCACATGATTCCTGCACTCCACACTCACACTGAGAAATTTCAATTACACTTTTGCAAAGGTGGCACTATACTGGGAAAAAAGCAAAAACAAAAAAACAAAAAGCACAGCTGTTACTGACAGTAGCTAAAAAATCTCGCAACTAAAATGTCGCACAAAATTTGTCTTTGTCTTTTCTGTGCAGAGTCACCTGTGTTACTCTGCTGTAAGTGCACTGTATTTCACTCGTCTTTGCAAAAGTCTATTTGGTTTGCTTTGACTGTCTTTCCAATTTACTTGGGTCACTTTGAATTCTGATACTATTTTCCATGGTGCTGTTCATCCTTTCTGTTCTTGTCCCCTAAAAGTAACTTCTTATTTGAAAACTTCCCATTTAATAGCCATGGAATTGTTGAAGCCTTCCAAAAAGATCAGTACTTACAGATCACCTGTCACTGCTTTTTAGTGGAAAAGTTAATTTAAGCTTACTGGTCGTTCAGTTTAAAGACACAAACAAATTAGTGTTCAGGAGACAAAACAGTTACCATCCTACATATGTAAAAATGATGTCTATGTGCTGAATTTCAGTGGAATGTAACTTGTGGAAAAAAGGGACCACATATGGCTTTTAATTGCTCTTGACCAAGGTTCTAGTATATTTTCTAAATATATTCATTTTCAATGAATATTTGCTTAATTAACAAAAATAATAGAGAAAATCTCTTAAGAAATCTAAGACATCTTGAAAATATAAACTAAAACAGTAATTTTTATTAGCTAGCACCAGTTCTATGTACTTCAATAAATTTTTAGTGTTAATAATACAATTCCTGATCTTTAAAAAAAAAATTTTAAATTTCTAATACTCCATTGCTGTTAGCTGCTGCCAAGTCAGCTCCAATTCATAAAGATGTTATGTATAATAGAGTGAAATGTTGTCAAGTCTTGCAACATCTTCAAGATCTTTGATATGTTTGAGCCCACTGTTGCGGGTATTTTATCGGTTTTTCTCACTGAGGGTTTCTTTCATTTGTGCTGATTCCCCATGAAACACCACATCCTTCTCTAGGGATTGGTCTTTCTGGATGATGTGTCCAAAGTAAGTGAGCTGGACCCTTTTCACTTATAAGAAGTATTCTGGTAGTACCAGGTACTATTATCATTATAACTGTTAAAGTAGAAATAAAGAATTATACAATTATTTGGAAATATCAAATGCTACTTAAAAACTAACTTCCGATAATAAAAAGTGGATAAAAATCACAACCTGCCATTACTCAAACAAACAAGATCAAATTGGGTTTTAAAATAAAGTGACTGTGTGAAAATAAGGAGGACTGAAAACGAATTGACACTTTTGAATCATGGTGTTGACAAAGAAAACAGAGTGTATCATGGAAGACAAACTAAAATGCCTCGGGAGAAGTATAGCAAGGATGGTTAAATTTGTCTCATGTACTTTGTACAAGCTGTCAGGAGGGATTGGTGGTGAAGCACATCATGCTAGGCACAGGACCAATGAAAACAAGGAAGACCCTCAGCAAGACGGACGGACCCAGTGACGGGAACAACTGACTACGAGTTACGGTTGCCACGAGTCAACACCGACTCGACGGGATCTACCAACAACAACATGTAAAAGCAGCTATTCCTTAACTATTTAACTCATTAAATCTTGGTTGTAATATCTTCACACCCACTTACCTGCTCTCAGAAATAAAGTGTAGCACTCTAATAAAGACACAGAAGAGGAATCAGGGTTGAATTTCAACTACATAAATCATCAACAGATGGTCAATCATATATAATCTTTATTTCTAGAATAAACTGATACAAAGCAAGAATTTTCATATCCTATACTGAAAAATAGATCTTTGCTAGCACAGTGATTAATAGCCCTGCTGCTTCTAAAACGTTGCTGTTTCAAATCCACTAGCCACTTCTTTGGAAATCCTGTGGGATAGTTCTACTCTATCCTATAGTCACTATGAGTCAGAATTGACTCCATGGCAACAAGTTTGTTTTCCTGGTTTTAGACGTTTTAAAAACTGGGGGAAGTTTTTCTACGCATTATTTAAAAAGCCAGGTGTAAAACCCAATGAAAAGGATTCTAAACGTACAATCATAGAATGTCATTTTAGGAAGTTTTTTTTTTTTTTTTTTTACTTTTTTTATACCTGAAGATTGAGATTGATATGAAAATTTTTCAATGAGGAAATTTTGATGAAATAATCATAAACAGTAAGTCTTTTCAAAAGTACAGTTTTGCCCCCAAACTGCTATTTCTTTCCTTATGAAATTAAAATAGGTGTTTTGACATTGGGAGATCCTGAATGACAGCAGTGTCTGGGCTACTTCAGTGTGATGCATGTAATTGAGGATTAGAAATTCAAGGCAGCCAGGAATACTTTGAAATTGCGAAGAACAGATCTGAAAAAGGATGACAGTTGGATCTCACTTGAATCTGTGTCTCATCATTCAGAAACTTAGTTCAAACAACACTTCTTGACAGCAGGCTAACAGAAGCACACTGAAAAGCTCTTAAAATAACTTTGGTCTGTCCCTCAGACTTCATTAAAAAAAAGTACAGATATTCTTATTTGATCATATTGGATGAGCAAAGTTATATCACTCAAGATGTGAGTAGCCTAATGAAGCAAATGTTCTCAACAGTCAAATACTGATCAGTTTTGAACTTCTTGTTATTGATCAGTATGCACAATGTTAAATGTTCTTTATTTCCCAAATAAAATCCCTTTACCCCAAGTATCCTCTCTCTTCCTTAGTATTGTTAACCCTCCATTCCATTCCTTTAGATCACTCTCTCCTGTGATATTGTATAAAAGTTGCTCACAGCTTTTGTTATGAAGCCATTTCCATTATGTATATGGATTATATATATAAATTAGTTGTATATCTAAAGTAGACAGTGTTGAGTGATGCTTCTGTGCTTTGGTCTTCAGATCACAATTTTGGCTTTTAACAAATATTTCATTTTGTAAAGTAAAAACTGTCTCATTCATGACATTATTTTGTATAAAGTTAGAATACTCATGTAGAATAGTAACTTTAATGCAAGGGAAAGAATCTTTCCTAGGAAGACAATAACAATAGAGTCATGAATCCCGTAAGATTGTATGCAAACTGTTGTAGGTCTGTCTTTGTATGTTCAAATGTTCACTCACACATGACAGTACTTGTTTCAGATGAAAGAGTCTCAAGGCCTTTATTTCTCTCTCAAAGAGCTAGGACAACAGGTATAAAGGAAAAAAGAGATCAATTTCCTTGCCAAATAAATTATAACATGAACATAGAAACTGAAAAAAATGAATTAAAAATATCAGCAGCTGCAAGGGAGAAAGACCAGTGATCTCTTCCCATAAAGGTTACAACCTAGAAAATTCTATGGGGTAGTTCTACTCTCTATATAGGGTTGCAGTGAATTGGAATCAACTTGATGGCACCAAATAATAGCAATCTACCAAGATCATTTATTACATAAAGAAACACAAGCCCAGACACAAGTATAATTTATTCAAGGTGACCCATGATTCTGGTTGTTTTGCTTACACATTTTTAAATCAGTGATTTCCCAGTGTTTCTTAGTACCTCCAAATTTCCAAAATTTTTTTTTTTTTATTATAACTGAGTGAAAATGTACATTCCTATATAAATTTACATACCCACCTACATGCAGCTTCCACTGCTCTTGCTGCCCGGTGACAGCACACTATTCCTCTCTGCTCCATGTATGTCTCATCCTCCCTTGATGGTCCAAAACTGTTTTAAACATAATTTTAATACGGGCTTTTGGGTGCACATTTGTTTTGCCTTGTACTTTTTTTTTTTTTTTTGTAATGCTGAATTGTTGTGGTTTTATGTTCATGTATTAACTCATTCAAAATAAATATAAAAGTGAATAGATAAAACAAGAGGTTTCCAGAAATAAAAGGTTACTGATTGAATAGGTAGCATAGATATTACATAGATTGCTTCTATTTCTTACTTTTACACGACAAACCAATACCCCCCCCCACACATACACACACACACACACAATCTACTGGAAAACAGTTAAATAATGGCTATTACAACTTTATGTTACTCCATCAAGTGGACTCATACATATAAACCAAGATCATATAATTTGATATTTATAACTAATGGAATCTACATACTATCCTTGAAAGTTACATACAAATGCCTTAAAAATAACAAAAAACATAATTTCTTTTACTTCTTAAGTAAACAAAAAAATTATGAAGTGTCAGAACAGAAATATTTTGTTGAAAGCCAAGAGCTCTTTCTGAAGTCATAAACTGAAGAGCTGACTCCTTGATTTATCACATTATATACTTTTAAAAGCCAACAAGTTTGCTATTAAATCTATCAACCTGCCTATTAAATTTCATTCAAATGGTTTGGAGAGAACTCAGTTCCTTTTAATAGCAAATTCATTCACTTGGAATCTATTAACATGAATTTCAGTAACAACTTCTCTCCAAAGTACAGATTGGGTTATTGTTAGTTGAATAAAAAATGACACATTTTGAATGCAGAGGTGTTACCTCTATTTTAATATATAAATTCAAAGCTTTAGAGTTGGGAATCCTAGAAATGATCTAGTCTACCTTATTGTTTTGTCCTTATTGGCTTTATATATATACATCTTCTTGTCCAAACATGTGAATTTCTTTACATTAAATACATTACATTAAATAAAGTAAAACTGTTGGGTCATCTGTTGTGTGTATTTTCAGTTGCCACTGTGCTGTCAAATTTGGTTGGATGAATTCACACTCCCTTAAGCATTGTCAAATTATTTTCAACTGACATTTTTTTGTCAATCTAGTTGGGGTATGAAATGATATCTTGTATCACTATTGGGCACTTGGCTTGGCTCTGGATTTTAAATTTCTCTTAGTAATAGAAAGCTAGGTAATTTTTCATATATTTACTAGCAAAAAGAGTTTCCTATTTTGTAAGATGTTTGTACATATATTTTGCCTGTGTTTATATTGGGCTGGTGACTTGTAGACATTCTTCATAAAATTTGGACACTAATATTTTGATTCCTATATATGTTGTTTACATCTTCTCTCAAAGTCTTGCCTGTTATAGAATATTTTTTAAAATCTTGGGAAGTAATTGTTTCGATCCTTAATTGTCTTTTATAAGAAAACTGTATCTCTTTCTTAGGGTTTGTGATCTTCGCTATTTGATTTTCAAGAACTCCTTCCTTAACCTGAAAACCTTGAATATATTTTCCTCTAAAGGCTTTATGGGATTGTTTTCATTATTTGAATTTCCTTTTGGTATGATATACAACTCTGACATATTGCAGATAAATAAAGTGATATTCAATAGACAGTGACTTTTTATTTTCTACATAATTAGCCCAAAGCAAAGCTGTATGGAAAACACAAGTTCAGTTTCTGCTAAAACCAACAGTATTTGGGTTGGAAATCAGAATTGTTAATGAAACTTTGGTTCATAACAGAGGAAACTGTTGGTTTACAGTATAAGTGACTCACATTATTAGTCATCTCCAAAGTTCATAATTTTGATCAAAGGCATGCATCTCTGTGGGTTCTTAATGTGAATATTTTTTATTTCACTGACATAGTGCTTCAAATAAATGCAAAACCTGAAGTTAATGGGCCAGCTGAGCTTAGCCACAGGCAAAAGTATCAGTAAAGAAAAGATTGACATCAAAGGCATTTAGCAACATGTGTGTATGTAAAATCCTTGCCCTTTATGACATAGCTACTTAACTCATTTTCTGTAAGCCAGATTATTTCTTGATTAATCATCTATTGGTGGGCAATCAACCATACAGCTATATTTATTTGCAAGCCATGCATCACTTGTACATTTTTCCTAAATAAAGCAAACAGAGCAAAAGAAAGTATTACTACTTAGCAAAATTTTTTAAAAAAATTATCAAAGTGAGGAAACAATCACGTTTAGAATAAGTGTCTGCCTTTCTTTAGAATAAGTGTCTGCAATTCTTCTCTTTCTTATATTGTATGAATCGTACAAGCTTATATGTAGAGGAAACTCTGGCAGCATAGTGGTTAAGTGCTACAGCTGCTAACCGAAAGGTAAGCAATTTAAATCCACCTAGTGCTCCCTGGCAACTCTATGGGGCAGTTCTCCTCTGTCCTACTGTATAGTTGCTATGAGTTAGCCTGCACTTGACAGCAGTGAGGCTTTTTGGATATATGTATAAGAGCTGTCCTGTATAAAATCTGAACTTTAAAACTGATAGTTGTAAATAAAGAAGTGTGCCAGAAAAAAAAAACTGGTATGAATCAAAACAAAATATCCATAAAGAAATTCTTGATAAAGTTGTTCAGTGGCTTGTTTTATATGTGTGATTGTCATCAGCTCTGTTCTGAGGCTAGACTGAGGCTGATACAGGAACAGGCTGTCTTCCTTCAGTCTATATATCCTCTCAGATGTTTCTCAGTTCTCCAGTGGTTTTTCTCCAGTTGTAACATCACTTTTGATGAAAGTGAAGGGTGACTTATGTTTCAAACATCTACACTCCTTATAATGATATACTGCAAAGAAATTTTTAATGAAAATTACAGGAGAACCTATCACAGAAATGCTTCCTTTTCAGTGGCATACAGTACAAAAGACTGAGCTATATAAAGTGCAACTGTTTGGATGTCATTCAAAAATACCTATTTTAATGAGAGACTACACAGCTACTGACCAGGACAATTTAATTATCCATTATTTTAATGGAGCCCCGGGAACCCAGTGGTTGAGAGCTGTGGCTGCTGAAGAAAAGACTGACAGTTTGAGCCCACCACCCACTCCTTGGAAGCTCTCTGAGGCAGTTCTACTATGTCCCACAGCATCAGTATGAGCTAGAAATGACTCCACAACAATATGTGTGGGTTTCATTATTTTGGCAAATGCATATTCTCTCTTCACACTTTAATTTTTTATGTAACTGAATTACCTCTTACTTCAAGATAGCAGACAAAATTAGTCTGCTTCTTAGAAGAATAATGCAATCAAGTGGTGACTCTATTAGTTACCTTGGGATATTACATGCTACAGTTAATATTATCACAACTTCAAGGCTTATAATACAGTGGGGAAATTACTCCATACACGACAGATCAGCTTTGTTTTTTGTCTAATTTTGAAGCATAAGATACTTTTACTTTTTCTTTAAAAATAATTAGTATCATAATAGTACAAAGGATTTAATTTCTAAAACTGTCACTTAAATTTCAATCCAGAGATTGTCTACTGGTGGTTGGCATTTTACTGACTGAGAAGGGCACATCCTCAAAGAACACCACATTCAGGAGGACTCAGATATGGGAAACCTGAACTATTCAAAGTTAAACTATCCTGTTATTAAAATGTAGGATATTAAAAATTAAAGAGAAAAAAGGATCCTACCAAATAAATAAATAAATTAAAAACAAAAAAGTTGGACGGTTTCAGCAAATAAAGGAATACTTTTAAAAGTCTTTTGACAACTGAACACCACTAACTGGATGACAATATGTACTTTACTCATCATGTTCCCTAACGACTCCTGGTAGAACAACGGTTAAATTCTTGGCTGCTAACCAGAGGGTTGGGGGTTTGAACCCACAAGCATCTGCACTGAAGCACAGACCTGGGGATCTGCTCCTGTTTCGATTTCAGCCTAGGAAACCTTGTGGGACAGTTCTGGTTTGTCGTACAGGGTCATTGAGCTGAAATTAACCAAAGGGCTCCTAACAACACTATCTTCATTTCAGACCAAATGGTTTCGTAAAAATGACATATTACTTTAAGAAACTCAAAGTTTCTTAAAGGTTTTTTATCCTTTCATGAACACAGTGAATCCACACTTAGAATAAAATTAAGTGGAAGCAAGTAAATAAAGGAAGTGCAGAAATAAAGATGCAAATAACTCTGCCACTAAGAACACCGAAGTTCCATGAGAGGTAATACAAAATAAAGGTCACTTTGAAATACACCTTTAGAAAACATATGTCTATTTCCAATCTTCAGCAAGCCTCATAAAACTTACTGTCATCACAACAAAAAAAACTTAAAATCTTCATTATAACGGGTTAGGTGTGAAGTAAGAAAGATGCCTGGTTGGCATCTAAATTTCTGCCCTTTACTAGCCTTGGGATATTGAAATAAGTTAATTTAGGCACCAAGAAGCTCCATTTCTTCATGGATATAATGACAATAATGAAAAATGAAGCACATGTGTATGTAGTGAAGCAGGCAAGATCTATGCACACTAAAGGAGCAATCATACAAGTATCAAAATCTAGAGAGACCTACGTGGTCCTACTAGAATTCTTGAAGATATGTTGGAATCTCTACATTTAGTTCAAAGATACTTTTTTTTGAAAGTTATAGTCTCTCTAACTTACGTGAACTAGTAGTCACTTTTCAAAGCTAAGTGAAAGGTTCTATGGTATTCGTATTTAAAAGTGAACAAAGTGTCTCACTGCAGATTGCTTAGTTTATATTACAGAGGTAAGAGAGACTGTTTAACTACATGGAAGATGACTTGCTAATACACCATAAGCACTAGGATTCCACTTTATTTAAAGACTTCTCTCCCTAAATATGTTTTAAGTCAATAACTGTAATAATGAAAGAAAAATAATTACAGATCATGTTTACTACTGTAGAGTTGGCAGTGAAGGTCTGGATGATTAGAAGCAGCCCTCATACCAAAACAGACAAAGTAAGAAACAAAAAACAAGAAGGATTCACTGGGTGAGCATTTGATTTCTTTCTTTCTTTTTTTATTTTTAGTTCCAGCGTACAAGTTAGAGAAGAAACTTTTGTCTCTTACTGAGATGGGAGCAATATTCAATATATTTCATTTTGCCACTTAAATAGAGAGCTATTCTGAATATTATTTGACTTTCTGTGGGTTAGGAATAAGGATATTACTAGCATTCTGTTTAATCTATTTGACTCAGTGTCTCACTTTTCAAATCAGTATCTATTTCATTTTTGCATTATTAAACTGATTTTTTTCTAACAGGAAGATTATTTTATGTCACATTTTCTAGCTATGTCTTTGTGGGTGACAGGTCCAAATGAAGGCAAATAACATAGAGTATGATTGTCTCATTTATATGAGAATATAAAGAAAATGAATAGTACATACAAATATAATGGTGAATAAAGATTAATTTTTTTACCTATGCTAGAGAGTATTTAGTATATTTGCAGTCCTATCATGATAATTTTGTTAATAACAACTAATGTGTTATACAAGCTACTGCAATTCATTAGCTATGTAAATACTCTTGTATTAATTATTTTGCAAACCTCACAAATACACATCAGATTGTATTAGGAGCTGGTTAATATTTACAACCAATGATTTTATAATCTTGCAGAACAGCAAAGCTTTTGGGAAATATGGCATATTTTATGCATATAAGCCAAATTATATTTGGTGACATTAATAAAGTGCAGTGAGGGAGTTATGAGTGTTTCACCCTAGTGGCTTTCATTTATATAAGTCATTAATCGCAGTCAACCACCACTAACAGTATTACATTTGCATTTTTTCTTTAGAAAACATAAAAACAAAATATGTTTAGAAGTCTGAATAGTAATGAGGTGGCAGGTGATTTATTGTGACATTTTTTCTGCCTCAGTGACCAGGTTCCTGGGGAAGACAATACAGATTCTTGAGAAAACAGGAGTTACAAATGGATCTGAAGTACAGCCCTGTTCTCCCACCTAACTGATTCTCCAGCAGGGCTGTATGAATTAAACTAGTGTTAGCTAGGATTTCTGAAGGGCAGAGCAGAGCATGGAAGAATAGGGAAGGCAGTGTTTGCTTGTATCATTACCCCAGATAGGGAGAAGAAATATATTACCTTTATTTATTCATTACTGAAATATGGCGACCATTCAAAAGTGGAAAAGTATAAGTTGGCAGACGTAGTCTGCAATCTTTCTAATTGAGAAGAGACCACTCAGTTGTATTAGTTTCTTTGTGTTAGTCTTAAGGGTGGTGCCTTCTTAGACAAATGCTTACTTCTTTTTCTTAGCACTCAGTTAACCATGCTACTTCTCCCATCTACCTATGATACCAAAAGAAAAGCCAAACCCACCACCACTGAGTCGATTCTGACTCAGAAGGACCCAGTAGGACACGGTAGAACTGCTTCATAGTGTTTCCAAGGAGCACCGGGTAAATCCAAACTGCAAACCTTTTGGTTAGCTGAAATAGCACTTAACTACTGCGCCACCAGGGGAGAGGAGGAAAAAAAAAGAAAAACATTTTGGATAGTGATAATAAAGTTTTGATATCTGATTATTTGAGATCACTGAAAAGGACCTATAAGTGACCTTTATTAGAAATTATTAAGTAAGCATTTGAGTAATCATAATAGCACTTATGTGGTCTAGACACTGTTAAGAAACAGCATATTTTAACTCATCTACTCTCTACAAGGACTGTCTAAAGCTGGTGTTACTTATATTTCTATTGTACTGACACTGGGAAGTTAAGCAATTTGCCAAAAGTCACAAGATTAACATTCAAACAGTTCATTTCCAGTGTTCATTCTCAAAACCACTCCAAAACAATGCAAAGAGAAAGTCAAGTGCTTGAAAATGTCTATCTGATGGCAGCACCTGTCTCTTCTGTCTCACAATCCAGCTAACAGACGAGGTCAGTCCCCTGTTGTGTCATTGATGGAGAGGCAAAATTCACCTTTAAAAATCTATGAAGAGAAATGTGTTCCCACTGGCAACCATAGTAAGAAATTTATTGGAGAATGTTTATTCAGATTATAGAAGAATCCTTTAGCATTATTAATGAGTACAACAGATTCACAGATCAGCCTTCTTCCTTACAACTCCTAAATTTGGCTTATGTAGGTCTAGTCTCATTGGTCAGATCACCCTGTATAAAATTGTAAGCCATAATTAATTGTGTGGGTGGTTGATGAGATGGAGGATGGGAGGTTAGGGGAAAATAACACACAAAGGGCTATCCAAGTCATTATTCCAGAAGAAGAAATTATTTTGTCTAAAGAGGGTACATTTCTGCAGTAAATCCCCAGTTGCATGAAAGTGTGGAGTGCCTTTTTGTAATTCACACAAAGATACCATACTGGTAGCAGCTACTTAGCTGAACTTGATTTAAACAGAAATTTCTGACTTCAGTCTAATTAATTAAATGAAAAACAAAATGAGAAATGAAATCCTATTATACATAATGAGAAAAGCCTAATAAAACCTAATTTCAGAAAAGGTTCCGATTTCTATATAGATCTACAAAGATAGTGACCATGTTTACCAAATAAGTGAACCATCAGAGAAACTTGTCAGCTATGCTTCTTTTTTTATACGTAATTCAAATTTTCAAAGTACTGTGAATCTTAACTCTTCAGGATGAAGTTTCGCCTGTAGACATTATGGATTGGCAACATTGGTGGGAAAGAGTATTCTAGCAACAGTTCTAGCACAACCATAAATCTGGAGCTCCCAGAGATGTGGTTTACATTTCTCATAGGCCTGGGGCACGATCTGGGGTTGAAGACTGACTAATCCTTTGAGGAATATGCAAGACAGAAAATACTTAAACAGTTGCCCTGAATATGAAAACTTGGGTTTAGATGGGAATTAAATTGCTCTTAAGGTTTCTGTAATAAATCTTCTCCTTGCAAATCAAAACCAAACCCACTGCTGTCGAGTCAATTCTCACTCATAGTGACCCTATGGGATATAGTAGAACTGCCCCATAGAGTTTCCAAGAAGAGCCTGGTGGATTTGAACTGCTGACCTTTTGGTTAGCAGCCACAGCACTTAGCCACTAAGCTACCAGGGTTTCCATCATCTCCTTAGGACTCCCCTAAATTTCCTTTTATCTGTATACGCAATGGCATTAGTGAAGTTAACACAATAGTGCTGAGGTACTGGCCTTCAGGAATTCCAGGTTTGCCTGAGGGTGCAAGATTACATCAAACATGTCACTAGTGAAAAAAATATTTGAAAATACATAGGTATCATTTTAGAAAACATCTTCACAAATACACTTAGCCTATAAATGGAAAGTTTTAAAGAGATGAGATGACAAAGTAACCAAATCCAAGGAGAATCTACATGAATTATTATATGATTTGGAAATTATCAGTAGATCTCCTGAGGCTTTGCATGATTCCAAGGAATTACATCCCAATAGTAATCAGGATATCACATTGGGAGATCTAGAAAGTTACTTAGATACACATGGTATAACCAGTTTGTGTAAGAAAAGAATGTTAGAAATGGTTTAAAAAAATAAAACCACTGATAAGTAGCTCTGCACTGCATGCTAGATTTTTTAGATGATAAAGATGCATTATTTTTAGAAGGAAGATGAAAAGACATACAAAACAAAACAAAATACTCTTTTGATGAATTGGGCTATGAAATGAATAGGGAAGAAAACCTAAAGTGGAACTAGAAATAATTATTTTGAAAAGTGCTTATAGTTTTTAAGGACAAAAAGTATTCTAAAGATAAAAATAAGATACTCAATTTACCTAACTTTGAAAGAAAGCAATCTGGACTTTGATTTGGAAAAAAAAAAAAAAAAAAAATTGCTAACATTAAGAAACTTAAGAATGAATGGGAAGTTAGAATATATGAAGATGTAAAGATGTAGTGTTTATTTTTAATAATAGAAAATGTAATCTTTTGCATAAACAGTGGTGAATAATTATGTTGCTGAGGTGACTGAAGTGTTTCTGGAAAGGTGAATCTGGATGTCACCTACCTAAATATGATACACACGCCTGAATGCAGGGAAGATAGGACCCTGGGGAATAAGACAAGATTAAGAAGGAGGTTAAAGACTATCTTCAGAGATATAAAATGAAGAAATAAAAATTTAAAGTACTACACTCATGTAAGATAAAAAATAATAAGATGGGAATAAAACTAGGAAATGCTGAATTGGTGGCTAGGAAATTAATATGGGGAATCAAGAAGATTACTGCCTAGCATCATTAAAATTACTAAGTACAAGGATGGATATATAACATGATGAAAAAGATCACTGCCTAGGCACACTTCAGATTATAAATTCAATTGAACCCTGTCCCAAAGTCAATATTAAAGTTACATAACATGTCACAAGAAATTTTATATTCTTACTTTAACAAGACTTTTTAAAAATAGAAGTTTTAACAGAGAGACCTAAATACATGACCAATCAATAACCATACCCACTGAGGCTGAGTAGAATCTGACTCATAGCAACCCTACAGGACAGAGTAGAACTGTTCCATAGGGTTTCCAAGGAGTGCCTGGCAGATTTTAACTGCACACTTTTTGGTTAGCAGATGCAGCACTTACCCACTACACCACCAGGGTTTCCAAATATATGACTAGTCCATACCAAATATTATTCTTTTCTTTAAATATATTTCATATTGACTAATTCTCATATCAGTATATTCCAAGTTGATAAAATTCTTGAAAGTGGACTAAAAAAGGGCACCATGATGTTACACAATGTGATTAACCTTAAAATTTATTATTAAAAATCATCCATTCCAAGTCATTTTTTTTACAGTCACACAGCTAACTGCCTTCATGTAAATTTAGATCATAATAGTGGGCAGAAATAGTAGGAAATTACCAGCAGATCAAAATAACAGTAGAAGATAATACTAGATCAAAATAGTATGGGTTATACATATTTCATTCACACAATAGTCAAATAAAGTGTATTGTTTAAAATCTCTTATTTTTTGCTTAATCAACAGCTACTCTATGACTACAATGATTGTAGATTCAAGCTTTCTAACAACAGTTCCTTTTAAGGATATTTTTCTTTCTAGGAAGATACTCTAAATTCTCAATCTGTGGGTTTATTTAAAGAATAAAGAAAATTAGTCATAACAAAAGCAAACTAGTTCATATATAGGCTTTGGGGGCATTTGTATTTCTTTCTCAGCAATTTGAAAATTATAGTAATGTCAAAAAGTTATAGTACTCATATTTAAAAAAATTTTATAAACAGGAAAATCAACAAAACTGTCAAGTGAATTCACTAACAATTAAAACAAAAAACTAATAATAAAAAAATAATACACAAGAATATAATTGTTTTATTTTCATTAAAATAATGTAGTTTCTTTCTATTTGCAGGAATATTTCCACTTATTGTTCATACTTAAGCCAAAGTGATGTCAGTACACTAAAATCAGTACTAAGCTATAGCTACTGTATCACTGCCCCAAATAACATGAAATTTGGCTTGGCATATGAAACATAGATCCCTGCATCAAATTCAAGTTGAATAATATTCCTTCTAACACCTTCATAAGACTTCACAAGACTTAACTTGCTTGAGTAAACTTACTTGTACAAAAGTAACTGAGTGAACCAGCATCTGAATCTTTCTTACTTCTAAGCCATAATTGATATGTTTGTTCTTTACTTCTAAATAACGAGTGATGCAACAAGATGCTGACAGACACAGGTTGAAAACAAACTAACACATTCTAGTTTGGGGTGAGGAAAACAATGTGAATCACAAAATTATTCAAAATATGCATCAAAAATTATCTCTTCGGAGAGTGTTATTGGAATGAGTGCATACAAACACCACTTTCCGAGACAAAGCTTCATTCTAAATATTTCCCAACACTGAATGTAGTGTCCTTTTGCTCTCTATAAACATTTTTACTGCAGTCAAATTAATTCTAATCACACACATACACTGGGAAAAGAATCAGAAAGAAAAACACAAATCAACCCCAAATAAACAGTAGATTGAGGGCACTTTACGGATTCAGAAAGCAAAATGATGTCTTAGGAGCATTTTTACCAGAAGCACAAAAGCAAAACTCAAGATTTTCATGAAGTATTTTTTCTCCTAGATCTTTAAATATCTGATATTATCTGGATACATATTTTATACATTAAGATTAGGTGTTTTTTTTTCCCCCAAGTACCCAGTTTGCCATTAGTATGTATTAGATAGTATATTTTTACATACACAAAGACTATGAAATTGCTTTATACCTGGGACAATGTGGAATTCTATGATGCTTAGCAGACTATATAGCCACATAATTGCCCATTTTCACAGCTTCCAATGAGGCCTGACATCTTACCAGTTTATAGGAGTAGCAGAAGACTAGAAAAAGAAGTTTCTTGTTCTCTAACTTCCTTTTAGAAAAGATTTTCTGAAAATTCAGTATTTAAAAAAAAAGGCTTATGAATAATGGAACACACTGCTACACTCCACTCAAGCAGTTTTACGTCTTTGCAATATTCCTATTACATGTATCAAGGTCCAAAAGTCAAAAATAAAGCAATGTATTTAAGAAATTCTTAACACAATCACCAAAGAATAAACACAAAAAAATCGTCTCTAATTACCTCTGTTGAGTGATGCTGAACTGTTTATATCTCCAGTAATAAAGGAAGACTCTGACTGCTTTCGGACTGTGTCATTCCACATCCTACGAATTCGGCTCTGGATGGAGAAAAAGAAAGGAAATGAACTCACTAAGTAGTGAATTTTCACACAAACAATTCTTTTTCTTTCTGCTGTTATGTGGGAAAATGCATTTTCCAGCATCTGGAAAACAACTTCCACGTGATTGCTGAACAGTATCATAACATCAAAAATGAAATTAATGATAATAATTAGTTCTCATTAAGAGCATTCTTAAACACTTATACCAAAGATAACTATGAAAAAGGAACAAATGCAAAGTAATATACCAATTTAAGTATGTTGCAAACATGAGGTAATTGTACTATAGAAAGTTATAATTTCATAATTTTAGTTTCCAAGATAAAGCAAATTATTTTTTTGGTAATTTTATGAGTATAGTATTATTTGAATATGTATTAAACTGCTACTTTTATTAATAAAAGATCAAGCTTAAGAATTCAAAAATCTTGCAAAAAGGAAATAGCACTGTAACAGAAGAACAAAGAATACTACTGAAATACTACTGAGCTTACATTTCTACAAACTTTGTTAGAAGACCAATATAATCTTGGAGATTCTCTACTGTCCTGACTTTGTTTTTTTTTATTTTTTTTTGAAGTAGATGAAGTTAATTCATTCCTATTCGTTGTTGCACAATAGGAAGTTTTATAGAGAAGTGGAAATTCTTACAACACTTTTTGTATTCTCAAATTCAAACTCAAATATATAATTCAATAAAGCAGCGTAATAGTTTCCACTGTTTGGGGGCTACTTTTCTGATTTATTCTGTTTTGTCATCTCCTGCATTAGGGACTAAAAAAAAAAAGTATTAACAATCCTGTGAGGAAGAAGCAAAATATTTCTCAGAAGTTTCTCCAAGCATGAAATAGTTACTAGAACTATTACTATTACTACTGGTGACACCATGCTTAGAAATGGCTTGTATTGCAAGAGTGTTTGAACCTCTTGTACAGCAAAAAAAAAAAACAAAAAAACAAACTCAGTGCCCTTGACTCGATTCGGACTCACAGCAACTGTATAGGACAGAGTAGAACTGCTCCACCGAGTTTCAAAGGAGGACCTGGTAGATTTGAATCCAGTCTTTTGATTTGCAGCCACAGCACTTAACTACTATGCCACTAAGAAACTAGAGTACTAGTGATATAATTAAAGAGAACGTTGACACTGTGATAAATGCAACTAATGAGAAAGTTCTACTTTGTCTGTAAAAAAAACCAAACCTATTGCCATCAGGTTCATTTCGACTTACAGTAAGCCTGCAGACAGAGTAGAACTGCTGCAGAATTTCCAGGGAGTGCCTTGTGGGTACGAACTTGTACCTTTTAGTTGGCAGCTGCAGAACTTCTCCAATGGAACTGACTTAATGTCATTTTTTTTTTTTTTTGGTACTATCACTGAACAATTTGTGCTGAAATTGTCAAGTGGGAACCTAATTTGCTATGTAAACTTTCACAAAAAACCAATAAAACAATACTAAAAATATATGAAGCTTTCTCCAGTAGGGAGGCACAGCTATCGATTAGAAATAAGTTTCAGGAAGACTGAGTTCGCAAGTATTCATTTTAGTATTACGCTTCACAGTACTTCTATGTGGCACAGACAACACTTCTATGGTTTTAAATATTATATAATGAAGTGTAAATACAAGTAACTTGTCAATATAATAAATAAAAAATGGAGGAAGAATTAAAGGGCGATCAAAGTAAGAACGACAATCTTCCAGTTCACAGTGTTTGCTAAACAAAAATATATCCTATCCACACCTCTGTGAAAATACAAGTGTGAGTGAGTGTGTGCAGTACCAGCGTGGCATGACTGTTCAGCTCTAAGAAGGGTGTGTTGGGTGGTGTGGTGGTCAGCAGTTAGAGTTTCAGTTTTCAGTCTTGCCATTCATGCCTCTCCGTTATCTACACAACTGCTAGACAATCTTATGAAATGTGAACAATGTCTTGTCACTTTCTTTTCTAAATTACTATTGGCTTTCAAAGAGAAAAAGTCAAAATAAAAGTGAAGTCTGTATTGTCTTACAAAAATACCTACAAATCTGTCTTTTACCTCCTTCTTTGATTTCATCTCACATTCACTCATCTAGTCAGTAATATTCTTTCTATTACTGAATCTTATAATTCCTGAATCTTATAATTCATTCCTGAATCTTATATTCATCTCACATTCGCTCATCTAGTCAGTAATATTCTTTCTATTCCTGAATCTTATAATCTTTGTTCTATATAGCTAGCCTCTCCAGACTCAATGGCAGTGGGTTGGGTTTCTACCTGAAATTCTCTTCCCCTGAACCTGCTTCTTATCATTCAGGTTACCATAAAAATATCTCCTAAGTTGGTCTTGGAGCCGTGGTGGGGCTGTAGTTGACAGCTCGGCTGCTAATCACAAGGTTGGCAGCTGGAATCCACCAGCAGCTTCTCAGTAATCTGCGAAGCCGTTTTGCTCTGTCCTACAGAAGTTTCTATGAGTTGGAATCCACTTGACGACAACGGGTTTGGGTTTTGAAAGATGGTCTTTTCTCATTACGCAGTCCAAGTAACCACCTGGACAGAACATCTGACATGATCATATTTTGGTTCTTTAGTATAGTTTTCACAGTCCGGTATTTTATTTTCTTTGTTCATAAATTTTCTGTCTCTCATTACTGAAAGCTCCAGATAATAAGGCAACTTATCTGTCTTTTAAACTATTGTATTCCCAGAGCTTACAGCAGTGTCTGTTATTACATTAGAGACACTCAGTATTCTAATTAAAAAGTAAACATATACAGAGTGATATTTAAAAAATGTTTCACTTTTGAAAAGTGCATCTGTACTCTCAAAGTCATACCTTAATACTAGTGAGTATTTTAAGCTTTGTTTAGGGAAGGCAGAAATGACAATTTTAACATAAGTTATAAGATAAATTTATTGTTTCTTTTTACCTAATAAATAAACTATTCTTAAGTAACTATCACTTTATGAAGGGTTCTATTTTCCACCAGAATAAACAATACATTATGTATATGAGATTTTTTACAAAAGCGTAACTTTGACATTTTGATTTGATACTAAAATGGCAAAAGAAAAAATACACAGCTTTAAAATGTAGATCTAAAATAATTCTGACATAATGATGCTAATCAATGGTAGCAACTATTGTTTAATGAACACCTACAACTTTTTCCATGTTATGGATACATTGTCTTAATCTTCACAACAACTTAAGAAATTGGTATTATTATTTAAGGTCACCACTTCTAAGGTCAGGAGGTTTACTGCTCACCAAAAGGCTGGCAGTACGAATTGGCCAGCTGCTCCTTGGAGACCCTATGGGACAGTTCTCCTCTTTGCTGTAGGGTTGCTGTGAGTTAGAATCGACTTGATGGCTGGCAACGGGTTTTTACCATTATTTAAAAGAAGAAGCTCCCGAGATTCAATAAGACTAACTTGTTATGTGTCACAACTGGTAAGCAGAAAGACCAAGACTGAAATCGAAGTTAGCCTGCCCATCAATTTAATATTATTTTATTAACCTGCACTGCCTTATTAAATAGGTGAAAAATATTGCTAAACATTACATAAGCCTGTTTTAACTTACCAAATAAAATTACCAAATATTATTATTTTATTAATGATGTGTCTATAAAATGACCACAGGATGGCAATGGATGACCCAGGTAATCTGAATAGTAGATAGGATCTAACCAGGCTGGAGGACATACAGAATCTCAGCAATTTCAAACTAAAGCTGTAGAAAGTTTATTACAAAGGTAGCAGGGGGCACTAAGTGGTCATCAGATCGAAAATAAGGGCACGGGTTATACAGGGTTTGGGCTCAGAACATCATATGGGTTTCCTCCCCATTCTTACGTATGACTTTCAGTTTCTGATTGGTCAGTTTTGCAGTTTCAAACTCAGAAACCTCAGCCTATCTGAGTTGCTAGATTTGCTTCCCTTTGAAACTTTGCAAACTCATTAAGGTTTTATTTATCTCAAAAAAAAAAGTTATTGAGTTAATTCTGACTCACAGCAACCCTATAGGGCACAGTAGAACTACCCCTAAGGTTACCCAGGAGCAGCTGGTAAATTTGAACTGCCAACCTTTTGGTTAGTAATTGAGATGTTAACCACTGAGCAACTGGGCTTCCAGTAAGACACAAAAAAAATAAATCAAATTCAGAATATTAATGGTTGTGTGTGACATTTAAGAAGCTTCATGATTATTACAATTTTGGCTTGTTACTTAATCTTTAAGATGATCTGATATACTTAAAAGTTACATGTTAGTTTTTACAGTTTTAGTTGATAATAAATACAGATTTTATTTGTAAAGTAAGAGAACATCATTCAGTTTGGAAAAAGTGTTTATGAGAACACTATGCATGATCTGTAATTTACAAGAGTTGTACAAGGGCTATTCAGGTTTGCATGTCTCTCTAGGCAAGCAGTTTATGTACTTGAAAGGATCAAATATATTAAAATAATAAATGATATTTAAAAAATTCGAAGGAATTTAATTTTCAGAGCATATAAATTAAATTGTTTAGGGAAATTTAATCTATTAAGCTTATAAGCAAACTGAACAGTAATCCAAGAATGAATGATCTTTCATATTTCACACAAAATTAATAAACCTCATGAAACACATTCATAGGCTGAGTTTAAACAGTTAAGGAAAACTAAGTTCTGATTTATAGCTTTAGCTGAGTGTCAATTTAAATTCAAGCCTTCGGCAGAAAAATTCAGTTGATAACACTCAAAATATTTTTTTTTCTACCGAATCTTGAAATTTTGACAACATTCAAGTGTGGCAGTCTGAACTGAAACTCACTTATTACCTACATAATGCTATATCTTTGATTTAATCTCTGCATCATAATCGTAGATATGACACCATGGCTTGAGGAAACAGCAGACAGGTTTCTAAAAGTTAAAAATTTCCCTAGCAAGGGCTGATGCCACCACACTGGGTGTTGTGCTCCTTTGGGAGTAGCACTCCGACCCGCTGGTCACTGGTGCTTTCATCGTATTCCTTACTGCTCAGACTTGCTCCTCAACAGACCAGAGCACAGGGTGGTAAAAATCATTTTTCTTAAATATATCATTTTATAAGTACTATTTTCAGTATATAATAACTATTACATTGGTGAAAAGAAGTAAATGACTCAAGAAACATATAAAAATAGTAATTTCTTAGAGTTTGGGGTTCAGAAGCAAATTGCTTTCTTTATACTTAATCTACCAGAAACTATCTGAAATCATTAGCTATTATTCAAACTTAACCCTGAAATAATACACAATTCTCAGGAATTTTAGAATTCTGAACTACTGGGTGGATATAAAGAAGACTTTTTTTTTTAATTTGCCTTTCTTGTAAATTGATTATACAACATCATGATCGTATTGGAATTGTAATTTTTTCTATTTCTTTATAACAGCACTTGGCTGGCTATAATCACTCCAATTTTATACGTGGTAAAACAACACATTTGATGTGTTAAATACCTATCAGAGACATAAAAGTAGTGATCAAGAAAGAACAACAACTCATAACAGAATGTAGGTAAGTGGTGGTTCATTTCAAATAACAAATGTTAATTACCTGTGAGCCTGTGGAATAGCGTCCAGGAGTTCGAGAACCAGATGTTTTCCCTGAGCCAATGGAACTTTCTGTACTTTTGCCACTGCAGCAATGTGTTCGCAGGCATTTCCCATATTCTTTTCGTACCTAGCCAATTAAATATTAACTTCTATTAGCAAGTAAGTCATTTCAGCTAGAAACTAAGGTAGAAAATGTGAGCTTTATATTTAGATATATATTATAATCATTTCCTTGCCCTACAGATAAAAAAAGTTTGTTCAGCACACAATATGCATTTATAAAATAATTCACACCAGCAAGCTAGAAATTTTGTATGAGTGGCATCTTTGTCTTTCTCTCTCTCTCTCTCTCTCTCACACACACACACACCCCGCCTCCAGTTACAACATGACTGTATTACTTCTTATTTCAAAGAACAAAATCTTAAGGTACCTTAAGACCCTATTCTGCTTTATATATTTAATATAGTCTATTGCTGCTAAGGGATTTTAACTAGTATTCAGTAGCAGAAGTCTAATGATGAAGTTAGAGAGAGGGAAAGTAGGGACAGAGAGTAATAGGAGGAATGTGGGAAGGTAAAGAAGGAAAAAAAGTGAGGAAGAAGGAAAGGTGAGGAGAGAGGGAGGCACAGAAGGAAAAAGAGGACACTTAGAAAAAAAGAGTATGTTGGTATAAGCATTTCTTTCCAATCTATATGTCTGTTTGAAGTCAGTGTCTTTTAAAAAAAGGTGAAATTTGCAACTTTAGAAAATAAAATTCAAAAAATGTGTCTATCTTTCCTAAAAATAGTTCTAATCAATAATCACAGAGAAATATGATTGATAGTCTTTACAGTACTGCTAATGAAATTTTCGATCATAGCTATAGTATAAATTATAGGGAAAAATTATATAAACATGTTTTAATTATGTTTCCAAGCAGATAATACAACAAAAATTATGTTGCTGTTGTTAGCTGTCACTGAGTCAATACAGACTCATAGCAACCTTATGGACAACAGAATAGAATACTATCCAGTCCCATGTCATCCTCACAATCATTATAATGCTTCAGCTCATTGCTACAGCCATTGTGTCCACTGATTTGTTGAGAGTCATCTATTTTTCTCACTGGCCTTCTGCTTGACCAAGCACGATGTCCTTTTCCAGGGACTGATTCCACCTGATAACATGTCCAAAGTAGCAGAGCCCTAGTCTCATCATCCTGCCTTCTAGGGAGCACTATGGTGGTATTGCTTCCGAGACAGATGTCTTCATTCTTTTGTCAGCCATGGCATGTTCAATATTCTTCGATAATATAACAAACCAAAGGCATCAATTCTTCTTTGTTCTTGCTTATTCATCATCAGCCTTCACATGCATATGCCAGCCCACATGCACACGAGGCAAATGAAAACACCATGGGTTGGGTCACCTGCACTTTAGTCTTCAAACTGACATCTTTGCTTTTCAACACTTTAAAGAGGTCCTTTGCGGTAGATTTGCCCAGTGTGATGCATCTTTTGATTTCCTGACTGCTGCTTCCATCAGTGTTGATTGTACATTAAGTACAATGAAATCCTTGACAACTTCAATCTTTTCTCCATTTACCATTATGCTGTTAATTGGTCCAGTTTTGAGGATGTTTTCTTTCTTTCTTTCTTTTGAGATGTAATCTATACTGAAGGCTACAGTCTTTGATCTTCATCAATAAGTGTTTCAAGTCCTTTTCACTTTCAGCAAGAAAGGTTGTGTCATCTGCATATCACAGGTCAGTAATGAGTCTTCCTCTAGTTCTGATACACCACTATTCTTCACACAGTCCAGTTTCTCAGGTTATTGTCCAGCATGTGGGTTAAACAGTATGGCGAAAGGTTACAAACCTAAATACTCAACTTTCCTGACTTTAAATTCACAGTATTCCTCGTTGTGTTCAGATGGAACCCTCCTGATTTTTCTCAAAAAATTTTTATCATGCTTAATTACTGTATTATTATTTATTTAATCAAATAGTCAAGACATAAAAAAATTAGATGCATCTAGTCTGAATTATACCTCCACTACCAAAACCAACAATGAACTGTGATTCCCTAACTGTGTATTCAACTCTGAACACATTCTGTGGTATTTTATCATACTGCCTATATGTTAACAAATTTACATTATCATATACTACCACGTACACATTATCCCTAGCTCTTTCTAGATACAATTTCATATGGATTCATAACTCAAAACTTATGGTAATATAACAGTTCAATATAATTTCACTAAAAACAAAGTTGTAAACATGCTTTTCTGAGGAATATTATTTGGAATCAAGAGGAAGATAAGAATTTGAATGCTATATTAAAATTATTATTTAAAACTGTAGGTTTCTTCTGCACAAGATATAACAGAATCTGAGATAGGATGTATTCATCTTTCTTAGATGCACTCATATTTATTGAATTCTTACTACATAGTAAGAATACTGATAGAGGTAGGGTTAGGTGAATCATAGAATGGACGAGAAGTGCCCACTGAAGACTAAAAACAAATAAACAAACAAAAAGCGAAACCTCGCTCATTCCTATAGAGTCAACTCTGACTCATAGTAGGGACACCAAAAAAAAAAAAAAAAATACATGAAAGGCTTATCCAAGAAGAGAGCATCTGAGCAAATGTTCATTAGAAATGTTAGAATTAGCTTAATGGGTGATGTTTAAATAAAGGAAAGGGGGCGACAGCAAAGGCATTTTAGGTACAGAATCCATTGTGAGCAAAGCAAAACAAGTAAAACCATCTGTTGCCATTTAGTAGAGTCCAACTAATAGTGGACAAAGCAGAAACCATCCCATGGAGTTTCTTGGTAGATGTGTACTGCCAAATTTTTGGTTAACTGCTGTAGCACTTAACCACTATACCACTAGGGTTTGGGATAATATAGCAAGGTGTGCAACTCTGTACAAACTTGTATTCTGCAGAATGTTAAAATACAGGAAGAAAAAAGTCATCTAATAGACTATCTTAATAATGGTAAGAATATTTTTTGTCTCTATTGGGATAGAATAATGGCAAATGTTTTAAATAGCATTTGAGAAGACTTAACCTCTGCTCAAAGATAAGCACTAAATTTCTACTGAATTTTGGAAGTATCTCTAAGCACCAAAAACTGTGATCATAATTTTCCCTGCCTTGTTTTCCCTAGCATATTCTGCATGTGGTATTTCTCTTTCAGGAAGAGTTTGTTTGTTTTTAAATAAATTAATTTAAATTTAAACCAATACTTTTGGAGAGAAAGGAGGAATACTCACAGAGAAAGAAGCAGAGACAGCGAAAGAATAACAGGGAGAAGAAGAGAAAAAAAATCATTTCCTGTCATAAACAGAAGATATTAAAAACCTCAGGAATTCATCATGGGCTATTTGCATTTTCAAGGAAGGTTAAATATTCTGCAATGGTTATATAAATAATCTGCATATCAACCTATTTGTTGATGCCGAGTCTTCCATTAGGTATATTGCTTACTGAATCATTATACTGACTTTATTGTGCTGTAATTTGATTTGAAATGGTGATCATGTGTTTTAAAGAGAAAGCAAAATAACATGGACCATGTCCATGAAATATGCTTGTAAAGATCACAACAAAAGTTATTTGATTACTCTATATTTTGCATATTTTAATCTATTATTTCACATAATATTCCATCTTAATTATCCCTAATTAGATATGGACATCTTATTATTTCACCCTGAACTCTTTCAAGAATATAGAAGACAGGTAAGAGAATATATTTACCAATGTAATAGTTTTTTCACTCTCAGAAACAAAATCATACAACCTTCTGAGAGTATATCAAATAATTGGCTCCATAAAAAAAGCAAGTGACCATTTCAATGTCAGCCAAGTGCTGTAGAGTTGGTCACTAGTGGAAAAATTAGTGAGAGTCATGGAATCTATTAATATATAGTCGGAAAAGGCCCGGATACTCAGAATGCCCTAACTCCTCCCTTTTAGGAGCCATGTCACAGCGTCTACTGACACAGCCCTCAGAGACTCCACAAGTAGGTTGCCATTTTTGTTAGCTGGGAGGCAGGGCCTGCTACCCCTGAGGGCCTGGCTAGTACTGGCTGCTGCTGAATAGCACCTCTCTCCGTAGAAGAGAAGTTTTTAAGAAAATCACATTTAGAAAACACAGCGGTGGCTGGCGGCTGAATGTGGCAGTGTCATTCCTCACTTGCTTCACTGAGCCACACCACAGCATCTACTGACAGCCCCCTCAAGACTCTATAAGTAGGTGACCATCTTTGTCAGCCAGAAGGTGGAACTGGAATCCCTGAGGGCCTGGCGTTGTACTAGCTGTCTGTGGACAGCACCTGTCTCAGCAGAAAAACAGTTTTTAAGATAATCACATCTACAGAATGCAGAGGTTGCTGGCGGTCAATTGTGGTGGCAGCCTTCTTTCTTCCCTTCTCTGAGCTACCACAGTGTCTGCTGGCATTACCCAGAGAGTCAGCACAAGTAAGTCACCATATTTGTCAGCCAGGAGGTGGGGCTTGTCACCCTTCAGGGCCCAGATGGGGCCAGCTGTCAAGCTGAGCAGCACTGCTGGGCTGGATAGTGTCTGTCTCACCAGAGAAGCTATAGTTAAGACAGCTGAATCCAGAGAGTGCAGAGGTGGCCAGAGGCCAAGTCTAACACTGCTTTTATTCACTCCCTTCTTAGAGTTACACCATAGCTTCTGTTGGTACAACACCAGAGAAGCTGATGGCATGAACACAACAATTAATATCTAACCATTTAAAGAAGCAGAACACCATGGCTCTGGAAAACTCCCAAAATAAAGAATCAAAAATCTTGCCAGATGAAGAAGCTTTCCTTTAACTACTGGAAGTAGAATATAAAAGGACTATGTATAGAGCCCTTCAGATTCTTAGGATGGAGATTACACAAAGTTGAGCAGCCAAGCCAGAACAAAATGAAAAATTAAACAAGCTATAAAAACTGCTATAACATTAAATATCTGAAGTTCAGCAGATGAATAATAAAATCACAGTTAGACAATTCAATGGAAAGCCAAAACAGCAGAATTGAGGAAATAGAACGTAGAATTAGCAAGATTGAAGATAAAGCAAATGACACCAGCATTTATAAGGAAAAATTAGATAAAAGAATAAAAAAAAATGAAGAAGCATTAAGAATCATGTGAGACTCTATTAAGAGGAACAATTTACATGTAACTGGAGTTCCAGAACTGTGAGAGATAGCAGAAAATACAGCGAGAACTGTTGAAGAGTTGGTGACAGATAATTCCCCTGACATCACAAAAAAAGAAAAGAGAGCAATGCAAGATGCTCATTGAACTTCACAAAAGGTAGACTCCAAAAGAAAGACATTAAGACATATTATAATCAAGTTTAATAAAATGAAATGCAAGGAGAGGCTATTAAAGGCAGCTAGGCTTAAACAAAAACTAACATATAAAAGGAAGCCTTTAGAAACCTTCTTGGCAAGAAGGCCATGGGATGACACCTACAAAGTTATGAAGTTAAAAAACATTCAACCAAGAATTACATGTCCTGCAAAACTGTCTTTCAAACATGATGGTTAAATTAAGACATTCTCAGAGAAACAGAAGCTTACAGACTTCATAATAACCAAATAACAGTTACAAGAAATACTGAAGGAAGTTCTTTCATTAAAAAAATCAATAACATCAGATGCACACCCAAGGATGCAAAGCAAGACACAGCATCCAGAGTCCTAATTTGGGAAATCACAAAGCTCAATCAAAGCTAAAACATTTAAATTAGGGAAACAGAGAGCTCACCATGTGTAATATCACAGCTTTATACTATAAAGAGGGATATATTACAGTATTGATAGCTCTTTCAGATGGACAGGAAATTGAGGAGATATAAAGAAGTTAAAGACTGGTTTAAACTTAGAACATAGGGGGGGACCCAGAAGGTAGCCACCAAAAAAGCTAACAGTGCTGCATATCAAAATAAGAAACACAATACAGAAGTCTCAACAGACACAAAACCAACAATGAAAAAGATGAAAAGAAAACCCATAAAGAAAAATAACCTGGAACAGAATATTAAGTGAAACACACAAAATGTCAGCAACACAAAAATTAAGGCATCAAAATGACAGCACTAAATACACATCCATCAATAATTACACTGAATATAAAGGAAGTGAACGCTCCAATGAGGAGACAGAGAGTAAAAGGCTGAATCAAAAAAACACGATCCATCAATATGGTGCTTACAAGAAACACAACTGAGAAACAGAGATATAAACAAACTGAAAATTGAAGGATGGAAAAATATATACCAAGCTAACAACATGCAAAGGAGAGCAGGAGTACCAATATTAATCTCAGAAAACAGATGTTACTAAAATCCACCATTGTGGAAAAGGATGGTCACAATTTATTGCTTAAAAGTTCAATACATAAGGAGGATATAACAGCATTAAATATTTATGCATCCAGTATCAGAGAATCTAAATACACTGAACAAATGCTAGCTACACTGGAAAATGAGATAGATCACTCCACAATAATAGGTGGAGACTTCAACACTCCACTTTCACAAAGAGACAGATCATCCAGAAAAAAGCTCGGTTATGATATAGCAGATGTTATTGTGACAACTGACCAACTCAACCACAAAGACATATACAGAACTTTCTACCCAACAACAAAGTACACCTTCTTTTCCAATGTTTCAACATGGAATATTCTTCAGAGTTGACCATGTGATTTGTTATAAAGCAAGTCTCAACAAAATCCAAACCACTGAATTACTGCAAAGCATTTTCTCAGTCTATAGAGCCATAAAAGTTGAAATCAATAGAAGAAGATACATGAGTAGAAATTCAGACTCATGGCAACTGGATAACACCTCACTCAAAAATTTATGGGTTATAGAAGACATCAAGGATGCAATAAAGAAATTCATGGAATCAAATGAGAATGGAAATACATCCTACCAGAACCTATGGGATATAGAACAAGCAGTGCTCAGAGGTCAATTTATCTCTATCAATGCACACATTTGGACTGAAGAAAGGGCTCAAACCAAATAATTAACACTACAACTTGAATGAGTAGAAAGAGAACAAAAGAACCCCTCATGCACCAGAAGAAACAGATAATAAAGGTTAGAGCAAAACTAAATGAATTAGAGAATAGAAAAACAACTGGAAGAATTAACAAAACCAAAAGCTGGTTTTTTGAAAAGATCAACCAAACTGATAAACCACTGGCTAAACTCACAAAAGAAAAGCAAAAGAGGAAACAAATAATCTAAAGGAGAAATGAGATGGAAGATGTCACAACAAACCCAGGAGAAATTAAAAATATCATAACAGAACACTAAGAAAAACTGTACTCTTAACAAATTTGAAAACGTAGAAATGGACAAATTTCTAGATTTGTATCACCTGCCAAAATCATCATAAACAGCAGAAGAACAATCTAAATCATCATGAAAGAAGTGATTGAAAAAGTAATGAAAAAAATTCTCCCAAGCTCTTAGAGAGGAGTTAATTCCAATAATACTGAAGACATTCCACAACACAGAAAAGGACAGAACATTCCCGAATTCATTCTATGAAGCTAGCATAACGATGATCCAAAGCCAGGCAAAGACTCCATAAAGGAAGAAAATTACAGACCAATATCATTCATGAAGCTAGATGCAAAATCTTCAACAAAATCCTAGCCAACAGACTTCAACAACATATCAAAAAAATAATTCATCATGACCAAGTAGGGCTCATACTAGGGATGAAGAATTGGTTCAACATTAGAAAAACAATTAATGTGATCAATCACATAAATAACACAAACTATAAGAATCATTTGATTCTATCATTTGAGGAAGGAAAGGCATTTGACAATGTCCAACAACCATTCATGTTCAAAACTCTCAGCAAAATAGGAGTACAAGAGAAATTCCTCCATGCAATAAGGGACATCAACATTGTGTCAGAGGTTCTAGTCACAGCATACAGACAAGACAAAAAGATATAAAGAGCATCTGCTTTGGTAAAGAAGAAGTAAAATTATCTCTATTTGCAGATGACATTATTGTATACACAGATAACCCTAAAGGATCCATAAATAAACTGCTGAAACTAACAGAACAGCTCAGCAAAGTGTCAGGATATAACATAAATATAAATAAATCAGTAGGATTCCTTAGCCAAAGGCCAAGTGCCATCGAGTCGGATCCGACTCATGGCGATCTAGGATTCCTTAACATCAACAAAAAGATCATCAAAGAGGAAATCACCAAATCAATATCATTTATGATAGTCCCCAAGAAGATAAAATACTTATGAATAAATCTAACTAGAGATGTAAGAGGAAATTACAAGACCCCACTGGAAGAAGCCAACAGAGTTACATAAGTGGGGAAACCTACCTTGCTTGTGGATAGGAAAACTTAACATTGTGAAAATGTCTATTCTACCCAAAGTGATCTACATGTACAGTGCAATCCCAATACAAATTCCAATGTCATTTTGTAATGCAATGGAGAAACAAATCACCAACTTTGTTTGCAAAGGGAAGAAATCTCAGATAAGTAAGACACTCCTGAAGAAGAAGAACACAGTGGGAAGCCTCACACTACCTGACTTTAGAAGCTATTTCATTGCCACCATAGTCAAAACAACCTGGTACTGGTACAAAAACAGACATACAGACCAATGGAGCACAATAGAGAACCCAGAAATACCTTCATCTTCTTAGAAACAGCTGATATTTGACAAAGGCCCAAGGTTGTACACTGCGGTAAAAACAGTCTCTTTAACAAATTGTGTTGGCCAAATTGGATATCCATCTTCAAAAAACTGAACCAAGATCTGCATCTCACACCTTACACAAAAACTAAATCAAAATGGATCAAAGACTTAAATATCAAACCTGAAATGGTAAAGATAATAGAAGGAAAAAATAGGGACAACACTGGAAGTTCTTCTAATACATGGCTTAGACAGACTATGAAATCTTACCAACAACACAAACAGTAGAAGAGAAAATAGATAAATGAAAACTATCAAAAATCAAACAGTCATGTTTATCCAAAGACTTTGTCAAGAGATATACACAGAATGGGAAGAAAATATTTGGCAACGACTTATTGGATCAATGTCTAATTTCCATAACCTACAAGGTACTGAAAAATATCAACAACAAAAAGACAAATAACCCAATTAAGCAATGGGCAAAAGAGATGGACAGACACTTTACCAAAGAAGACATTCAGGTAGCCAAAATACATGAGGAAAGGCTCACGATCATTAGCTATTAGAGAAATCCAAATGAAAACTAAAATGAGATACCATCTCACCTCACTGAGGTTGACAATAATCCAAAAACTACAAAACAACAAATGCTAGAGAGGCTGTGGAGAGACTGGAACTCTCTTGCATTGCTGGTGGGAAGGCAAGATGGTATAGCCTCTTTGGAAAGCAATTTAGTGCTTTCTTAAAAAGCTAGAAATATCATATTATGTGCAAATCACATGGCTTGGAATGTATCCTACAGAAATGAGGGCTGTAACATGAACAGATACATGCACACAAATGTTTATGGCAGCACAGCTCAATGCCCATCAACAGAGCAATGGATTAACAAACTATAGTATATACATATACAATGGAACACTATACAATGACAAAAACAATGATGAACTTAGGAAGCATCTCATAACCTGGAATCAACCAGAAGGCATTATGCTGAGTGAAATGAGTCAGCTGCAAAAGGACAAGTATTGTATGAGACCACTGTTATAAGGACTTAAATAAGGACTTGTGCACAGAAGACAGGATTCTTTGATGGCTACAAGGCTGGGTAAGGAGGGAGTGAGTTGGTCAAAGATTAGACAATTGATAGGAATTTGGTTAGGTGAAAGGTGTGACAATACTCAGTAGAAAGTAGATGAGTGTAACTGGACTACACCATAAACTAAAAGGTTTTCTAAGTTCAACTCAGTATTTCAGAGGACAGAGTAGCAGGGGCACGGGTTTGGGGACTGTGTTGTCAGGGGACATCAAGGTCAACCGGCAAAACTAGCCTTTTGCTAAAGACTCTTCTGCACCCCATATTAATGAGTGGTGCCTATGGTTTAAAAAGCCAGCAAGCTGCCATCTGAGTACCATCAATTGGCCCCAGTATACCTGCAACAGATGACAAGTGAGACCATCAAAGACAAGGTAAAATGACGCCAGGAGACAGAAGGACCCATATGATTGGTAGACAACATCAGCATGAGACCAGAAGAACCAGATGGTGTCTGGCCACTGCTAAAGACAGCCTCAGTAAGGGGCACAATATAGGGCCCTTGACATAACATGAGGAAAAGAGGTATGCAGATCAAGAATCCTAAAAGACCAGAACTGATGGCCCAGAAACCTGGAAGGACTCGTGGGAACATGGGCCCTAGACTTGCTGCTGCCCCAGACCTGAAACCAGTACTGAGGTCAACACTTCAGGCAAAGAATGTACTGGACTCAGGGATACAGAGTGAGCATGCGGTGTGTGTACTTTATGGTTTTATACATTTTTAGGAGACTGTCCTACTGATTACTTTCTAGAAGGGTGAGGGGAGAATGGAGAGGAGGGGACAGGTGTTCACTGTGTTCACTGAGAGGACACTGGCAGTAAAGAGTAAAAAGTAGAAGTGTGCTGTCTCAGGGTGAGGAGAGCAGATGGAGCTGTAGAAAGGTGAGCATGCAAAATTGACTTGTATACTTCTATTTGATCATAAAAAAAAAAAAACCAAAAACACTTAGGCCAACTATAATTGGTGCCAGCCAATAAAATATACTCACTATCACAGTAATTATTGTATGTTTTTTTTCTAATTTCTAGGAAATACTTTTATTTACTTTAAAATTATAAAATTGTTAGTCTAAATTTCCAGACCATTTATAAGGAAGGATGATAGATAATCTGATCCAGTATATTTCAAGATGCTATGATGGATTATGATGGTCCAATAGTCCATCCTTTTCATGGACCATATGACTTTCTCCTGATTATATTCCTATCTTTCCATGTATATTTCTCTGTAAGATCAGTAACAGCTTTCTTTCATGCAAACCTAGGTAGATGTCTTTCCCAAGTACTTAGTTTCTCTGACTTCTTTGAAGTGTTTTACAATGTTGACCTTGTCTACTTCCTGACATTTCCTATTATCTTTAATTCTTAACTCTTATTCTTCTCCTTTGGCACCCTCTGGCTTTCATCTCTGTTCTTATTCAACTTTTACATATCTCCAATTCTTTCAACTCATCAGATGTGACAGAATGCTAGCTATTTGCCACATCCAGTCCCTCTTCTTCCTGGGTGAAAAAAAACTACACCAGTTCCCCAATCTTCCTTAACAACGAAGTAGTACCACTGAATGAGTCTTAACTGGTAGAGTAGGCATAGAAGAGGTATGAGTCACTTCTAGACCTTTTACACAAAATTGTCTTTGCCAGATTTTTTGCAGCACTCAAGGTGATTTTGCTGAAGTTGGTTTGAAACTCCAGAGCCCTGGGTCCCTTCAATGAGGCACCTTCATCATTTGGATTATGGATAAAAATAAATAAATACTTCTGTGGTTAAGTCACCATAATTTAGGGAGTTTTCTGTTTGTAGCAGATAAGCAATGGGTACAATAAGTATTTAAGAAGATTCCTGCTCTCCAGAAAACATCTTTCTAAGGTTATTTCTAATCTATCAGATCAGAATGCATCCATTCTAATACAACCTCTTTTCTATAATCCATATTTACAGTCCTGATGCATCATTTATAATCCTTCTTGTATTTGTGATCATGTCAACACATTTTAGATGCCTACTACCACCTAAAATTGAAAGAGAATAAAATATGACTTATCTTGGCAAGTTGACATCTTTCTGTTTCAGACCCCACTACTCTCTCAAAGCAGAAATTCTAGAGATTCTCCACCCTTTGTTCATTTCTTCTGAGAAAATAATTACAGATCTTGATGCTTCTCTGTTATATATATATATATTTTTTATTTTTACCACTTCATTTTAAGACCTATCTCTTTCAACGTCTCATAATTTAGCTGTAAAAACTAGAGCTCTTTTGCAATTCATGATTTTACTGGCCTAAAGAATCCTTTTAGAAATTACATCTTATTTCAACAAAAGAAAACCTCAGATTCATAGTCAAAGCTTTGCAATTTGGTTTGATTATGCCTATTTAACAATACATGTTCTTACTTTCAACATGAAGCATTTTTCAGTTAAAAATTCAACTTTATGCTTTTCCTCATGGGACATGCTCAAACATCAAGTACAACCAAGCCAAACCCAACTCCCTGCTGTCCAGCTGATTCACAGTGAAAACAGTGATCATCTAGGACATAGAATTGCTGCCCCATGGGGTTTTCAAGACTATATAAGCCTTTACAGGAATAGACTGACATATCTTTCTCCCACAGCGCAGTTGCTGGGTTCAAATTCTTGACCTTTTGGTTAGCAGACATGCGTGAGATGCGGACCCACGACAGCGCTCCTGTATTTAAGTACAGGCATGTGCTCACTGCATAGAAAGCTCCCATAGTGATAGGAGACACAAAGATAATTAAAATGTAGTCCATGTAGCATACCACAGTGTACCATACTGCATATAGCTTAGAAGGCAACAAGATAGTTTAATGGTTGGTTTCACAGTCTCATATGTAGGATATTAAGATTCTGGAAAAGGAACTCAGACTCTGGAATATTTCAAGTGTACATTTTTCAGGAATGTAGAGAAGTGAAGAGAGCAGATGCTAAATCCAGGCTTTTGTCAAAATTCATAAATGTAGAGAATGAAACCAAATAGATATAATGAAATGTCAACAGAAATAAAACCTAGTATTACTAGTATTATATGATGGTCAATGAAGGATGAAATTAACAGCAAACTTTTATAAACCCTGAGTCGGATCCGACTCGATGGCACTTGGCTTGGCTATTATATTTCAGGGATTTTTCTTAGAATGTAACATTTGTTAATTCAAATAATTCTCACAAGAACTTATAAGTAGTTTATTAACTCTATCATCCTCATGTTACACATGACAAAATTAGGGTATACAGAAATTACTTAACTAAATTCATATAAGCTTTTAAGGACAGGAACTGGAATTTGAACTGTGGCAATTGACTCTATGATCTATCTGACCACAATTTAAATACAGTTAAAAAGTATAAAACTGAAAAATCAAATCTTTGATTTTTGTGTCTGTTTTTGCTTTATTATTATTATATAAAGTTTATATATATAATTAGACATAATTATGGTGAACAGCAAGGAAAAAAGTCCATAAAATTGTTAATCTGCACTGGTCTCATTGGTGTAATAATACTTGATTATACTATCTCCCTTTATGTTTGATCTGATGCATTTTTATGCCATTTTTCTGAATCTCCTATTTTTCTACACATATGTGTGTATATATTTCTCATGCCCTGTGCCATGACATATATATCCCATGCCTCCATAAAATCAAGAACAGAGCTACAACTTCATATATAAATTCCATGTGTCTAGGATGAAGTGTTTAAAGACTTCATAAGGTAATGTCTACAAGAAAATAATTGTTTTGTATTATACAAACCACAACATAACATGCCTTTTGCTGTTAAATCCTTGTATCAATGATTATGCTGGCATGTTGCATCTGTTTTTCTTTTATTATTATTAAGAAGAGTCAATGAAATAATAACCACATTTCTCAGAAACATGTCAAGTACGATGCATTAAAATATGCTTGCTTTGTTACCATAAGATGTATGCCACTTATTCTTGATTAGAAAGTGCTAGCTTACCTTCTTCTGTAGGACACAATGGAAAATGAATATAAACATTCCCTGCAGAGAATTGAAAATGGTGAAGAGATACGCCATGATGACCGTGTTTTCATTAATATACATGAGTCCAAAGGCCCAGGTCAATCCTAACAGGCAGAGAAGAGCTATTGCACCTATAACCCATGACCTGTAGAGAGAAAAGAAAATGAAGAGTTATCAGATAATTGGTCTTTAATTAACACAGCCATAGTAATCAACAGTATTGACACTGGGAAAAATGTTGTGGTAAGTTCTATTGACAGAAAATGTAAGACAGGTGATATAAGTACTTCAAGAATTTAATGAGGACTACACAGTTTCAAGCTTGAGTGGAAATATTTAAATGAAAATGTTATGGACACAGAAATCCACTTAAGCTAAAGCACATGGGTACCATATATTAGTCCTGTTTTTACAGCACAGAAGCACATATGCAAATGACACTGAGACACAATTATGGTGAATGGCAAGGAAAAAAGTCTACCAAATTGTTAATCTCCACTGGTCTCATTGGTATAATAATATTTGTCTGACTGTACTATTTCCCTTTGTGTTTGATCTGATGCATTTTTACCCCACTTTTTCTGAATTTCCTATTATTCCATAAGTGTTTTAATATCTGCTCATAAAAAACATATCTAAAATTAGAAGGAACCAGCATTTGGAATACATGTATGGATTTTAGAAGTTCTACTTGTCTTATTCTCTAGTTATATATAACAATTTGAGATACAGTGGAAGGCAAAACAAAGAAATCCAGTCTCCATCATTGACTACTGTCAGTGTTGGAATTGATGTCTTATCCGTTGTATTAAACTAGATTCTGGAAATCAGACTTTTGGAAGATCTGCTGAAAAGAGGCTTATATGTTCAGAACACCTTCATCTCTTTTTGAAGTTAAACTCAAAAGAGAAAATGAAGCTGAGAATGGCGGTGGAGCGGTATGACCAGGTCATCTAGAATGGAAGACAAATTCTCACTCTCATTCCATTCTTTTGATTTCTTTCAAGTCGATATTCACGATAGTGATAAATGGAGGCAAAAGTTCATACAGTTTTGGTTATGTGTTACTATTTACTATAACATAAAACGGGTTCTTCCAGCAGGTGGGAATGCAACAATGCAACATTCTCTTAGTAGGTGAGAGAGTACAGACTATGCTAGGTCTCTATACACTCATTTATCTGTCTTTTCTTTCCCAGGCCTCTAGCTCTGAACAGGATGAACTAGTATTTATTTTCAGGAGACTATTAGCCTCCACTTACATTTTCTAGAAAACAGATATTTATGTGAATTGAAATTTTGCAAACTAAAGATCATCACGTTTGCCATAATCCAAAACTGAGTTCAATACGTTTTTCAGAGAAACCTACATCTAAAGATACAATCCCAAAGTAGTCATTATCGAAGTCTTTTTAAATATTTAATGTTTTTCTTTTAGAATCATTATGTACTAGACTGTTTGAGATGTAAACAGCAACTAAATTTAACATGTTTAATTTTAAACACTAATGTTCTTGAACTAAAAAATCCTTGAGGTTTGTATGTATTATGTTTCCTTATATGAGTCAGAAAACATTCTAGATGTGAATATTTTATTCTACCACTGGATTCAGAGAAATCAGAACTTTCAAGGTAAAGCAATCAGCTTCTTGCAAACACTGCCAAAAGGAAAAAATGGGAATAACTGCCATTAAATCAAGGCAAAAATGCTCTTTAGGCTTTGAACCAAAGTGACAAGATAAAATATTCATAGCAGCTATTATTCACCAGATTATGCATGATGGAACCATGGGTTCAACTACACAAAGCTGCAATGAGCCCTAAATAAAGAAGGAAGAACATGAAGAAGTAAGTGAAATGGCACTGGAGAAAATGAAAACAAAGGACTCTTCACCAGAAGAACAAACTGAAAGTCTACAGCAAAGTCAACTTAGGTTGCCAATCTTAGTTTATTGTTGCAGGATGTTTAATTAAAAAATGCACATAGGAAAAAAATCCAGATATCAGCGTGTAAGTTTATTTTTTATTATATTAGTACAGACTTGATGCTTTGCTTAAGAAACTTAAAATATATATTCAGAAACTTGACTACATCATTAGTTAAGTGATAAATGTCAAATTTGAAAGGGATAATTTTACAAATGTATGGTTTAATTTTTGAAGGAGGTCTTTCTTCTCCTTTTTAATTTTTTTAATTGAACAACTCATTAATATCAATTGCAAAAGGGTAGTTTTAAACACAATGTCATTTTGAAGAACTGCCACTAAATCACAATGTAATGATAAATGAATGATGTCCAAACAAACAACAGAAATGCAGACATGTGCAATAGAGAGAAACATATTGCAATGGAAAGGGAAAGTTATTAAAAGCAAAACAAGTCTGTACCATATGAAATTGTTATTACTGTTGCATTGAATTCAGGTGATATCCAATTAAAAGAAGTTATACAGAAGTTTTGGCAATACACCTGCAGCACATTTATTCTGCATAAAAGTTGTATGCCTAAGTCTTTTCCTGCACAGTTTGCTCTTCTGCCTCCATGTGAATGACAGAAGCTCTAATGATTTTTCAGTACTGTCTGACAACTGGTTCATGGGACCACACTGATAAATGGAATTTATCAGCCATTCAGGTCATTCTTACTTGATGAAGGGTCTGTTATCCTCATAGCTAAAGAATGCATAGACATAAAGACAAGAACACCAACATTAGCATTTTATGACAAAGATTTCATATGAAAAGTACTATCCTAATCCCCAAAGGCATCTGTCCCCCACCTTCCTAAAAGTTATCATAACCTTCTCATTATATCCAGAAGGGAAATCCTACAATGACCGTGTTATTACTACTTAAATAACAAGGAGTAAAATCAATTTTACAATATTTAGAAATTCCCTATGAGACTGCAAAATTCCATTTTTTCATCATGTGATTATATTACTTGTGACTTGACAGAGGTATTTATTTCTTAGAGATCACATTTCTCTGGAGAATGAGAAATCTTATGTGCAGTCTGCAAAAGCCTTGGGGGCATACTTAAAATGACAGATTTCATGTCTCCTGAAGGTATTCTGTAATATCTGCAGATAAGGTTACTTAATAATGGACAATGTACCTCTAAGTAATTTTAATTCTCAGATTATCGACCTGAGTTGAATCTGAACATTGTAATCCTTTGAAAATAATTGCAGTTGACTACTTCAAAATTCTGTTAGTGTTTTGAGTGGCCAAAAAAAAAAAAAAAAAAAAAAAAATCCTTTGTAGTGATTGCAACAAACATAGGGCATCAGCTCATTGTCGATTAGATTTAATAATTTATTTTATAATTCTGATGAACGAAGATTACAGTGCCAAATTAATAAACATGTTAGGAAACATTTTGGACTGTATTTTTGAGTTTCTGCTTAAATAACTATGTTAGGACAGAAAAACAAGAGAAAACACCTGCTCCTTTCTTTTCCTTCTTCTTAGAGACAATATGAAGTTATGACTAGTTTTTCATATTTTACACACAATTAAAGTCATTAGAAAAGTCCCAACTATGCTGCATTTTGCACAAAGAGTACTACTGACAAAAAACATCCTTTTCCGAAAGGAAACAGTAAAGAATGGAGTGAGACAGGGAACTGAAGCCAAACAGACTAATTTACATCCTGGCTCCACTGCTCACCAGGTGAAAATTTAAAGTAAAAGTGATCAATTTGTGGTTATGTCAGTATACATCTATAAAATGAGAATAATTATAACTTTCTTACGATAATGAAATGAGGTTTTTTATGTATGAAGTGGTCAGATCAGTGCCTGATACATATTAAGTTCTTGATAAATAATGAAGAGTGGAAAACAAAGTCTAAGATACGTGACTACAGAGTAGTTAAGTTCATTTAAAGATGTTTCAGAATAAATGGAGTGAAGAAGATGTGGCCAAAGTATGTTCATAAGTGAAGAATGGAGGGATTAGAACTCTGCATTTGAATATAGTGGCTATTAAAATTTGTTTATTGAAATGAAATAGAAAATAAATTCAGTTATTTAGTCATACTATTCATTTTCCAAATGCTGAAAAGCTTCATGCACCTGATAGTTATCATACTGAATGCCACAGTCATAGAATGTTTCCATTCTCACAGATAATTCTATTGGACAGTGCTGGCTGAGGACATCCAAAGAGAACGTTAAGCCAGAAATTGGAATTCTAAGAGATATTAAAATAGTGTCTTGGACTTTGGAAAGATAAAGACAGAAAAATTTTTAAAGAATTGGTGCCATTTCAGAATTTTGAACCACATCTAAGAAGTCAATCCTCTACTTGTATTAACACTAAAATGTAAGCAAACATAACAATGTGATATTTATTATATCATACATGTTGCCATTGCACAGTATATGCCATATTTGATACCAAGTTTACAGCTAGTATGACTTTACCTGAATATTTAATAGTACAAAATGAAGAAAGTTACAGAGATTAGCATTTAAAAATATATGTAAAAATGCTCTACAAACTGTTTTAGGCTACAGAAATATTTAAAATTTTAAAATACAAAGTTTAGAGAGACTTTTTTGTACTTAATATGAAACAGCAAAAAGAGATATGAGGTCTGACAATTAAGTCCGCAAACTTAATTGTTCTAAGTGCTACATACCTCACTGTTGAATATCACTATGGTCACCTCTGAAGCACTCCCCTTGGAAAGCTACACACCAATGCCAGTGTCTAGTTCACCCTTCAAACCAATTTTGCAACTCTTTTCGGAATGGCCATTGCACACGGCAGCATGGTGGCAAGTTTGCAAACTTAACTGTCTAGCTGTCCGTGAGAAAATTTTTAGACAATACATAAATAATTGTATTAGAATATGAGTTGGACCCAACTTGACTGCAATGGGTTTCCAACTCACCTGATCTGGCCCCCAAGACTCTTCTCTTTACCCAAAGATAAAGGAAATATAGAAAGGAAGACATTCAGATGGCATTCAGGACATAAAGGGTTACCATGATGACAGCTCTAACGGCCATTCCAGAAAAAGAGTGCCAAAATTGGTTTGAAGGGTGGACTAAGTGCTGGCATCAGTGCATAGTTTCCCAAGGGGAGCATTTCTAAAGCGACTGAAGTGATGTATGTAGAAACTTTTCTAGGATCAGTTTACAAACTTAACTGGCAGTCCTTGTATCAGAATACAGTTTTGTTTTTGTTGTCAACTGTTTGACAGGTTAGTTGGCCCACTCTGTAACAACTACAGCATTTCCAGCTTCACTTACAGTTGGCTGAAACCATGTGTTAAAGTCCTGCTCACAGAGATTTGAGAAGGAGTGAATTGTTACATTTGAGCCCTACATGTAGGAGACTGGAATTGGGCTCCCCTTGAACATTTTTTTCTTTCTCTTTGGCTAGGAAAACACAAGAGTCTTAGATCTAGAATGGGAAGCTGCTTATTAACATGATGTTTACTGATATATCAGAGCTTGACCATCTGCTTCTAGACCTATACGACAGAGTTTAAGCCTCTATATTTTACAGTTTGTTTTGCTGTTATGATAGAGCTAGCTGTACAATAATTCATAAGGCATTTATATTTTAACTCATATTAGAACAGAATTTCACAGTACCAGATAAAGAATCATTCATTAATTTTACCTTCAGAATGATACAATGTACAATGATTCAATATTTAAAGATCATTACAGTTGACCTGTAACATAGCAGTGCTTTCATTCCTATCAGATGTTCTTTTAGCTCTGAGAATCCAGTTTTATAATCTCTCCCCAATAAATGCAAACAAGATTTATGTTAATTTTGCAACCACAGTAAAGCTATTATGTGTTGGCAATTTTTTTTTTTTCTAAAAAGCACAGCTATTATTCAAAGCTGAATAATTTGCATTCTGAAATAGCAATCAAAGTCCATCTCAACAAAATCTCTTTCAAGGTTGTATGACTAAAACAACTACATTGCAGTTCTTTCAAGATTTTATAAAGAACATAAAAGCTTAAAATGCTCTTTGAAGTTGTTAAAGGAATTTAGAGAATGCTTGGGATTTGTAAGTGGTGACTTAACTGAAAATGAAGTAACATATCTTCTACTTACTTTTCAAAACAACAAATGAGTAAAAAATAATTATTTTCTTTAGGGAGCATATATTTTGCCAAAATGTTTAACACTGTATTTTTGACTACTGTCTTAGGTTACCTTCACTGAGCCACATATGTCATGAAATTCATCTCTAATGGTCAACATTAGAATGAAAATAAAAAGTTTTAGGGGTCTTTGCCTAAACTGGAAACCCTGATGGCGTAGTGGTTAAGTGCTATGACTGTTAACAAAAAAAGTCAGCAGTTCGAATCTACCAGGCACTCCTTGGAAACACTAAGGGACAGTTCTACTCTATCCTAGAGAGTCACTATGAGTCGCCATCGACTTGACGGCAGTGTGTTTGGTTTTGTTTACCTAAACTGGAAACCCTGATTGCACAGTGGTTAAATTCTAGTTGCTAACCAAAAGGTTGGCAGTTCAAATCTGCTAGCCACTCCTTGGAAACTCTATGGGGCAGGTCTACTCTGTCTGTGGGGTCATTGTGAGTTGGATTTGACTTGATGGCAGGGGGGTTGCTTTATTTAGTTTTGCCTAAATTGGAGCCTTGGTAGCACAGTGGTTAAGTACTAAGGCTACTAACCAACAGGCCATCAGTTGGAATCCATCAGCTGCTTCTTGTAAAATCTATGTGGCAGTTCTACTCTGTCCTATAGGGTTGTTATGAATCAGAATTGACACAATCACAGCAGGGCTTTTTTTTCTTTCTTTGTTTGCCTACATTAGAATGAACCTTTGTGCAGTTGTGAAAGAACTTGGCTGCTAATCAAAAGGTCCATGATTTGAACCCACCAGTGACTCCATAAAAGAAAGTTGTGGCAGTCTGCTTCCTTAAAGATTACAGCCTTGAAAACCTATTGGGCAGTTCTACTTTGTCCTATAGGGTCATTGTGAGTTCAGATTGACTCAATGGAAAACAGACTGCCTAAACTATCAATTATTATGCTTATATTTATATAGTCTGTAAAACTTTAAAAGACATTAATAGGCCAATAAATTCAGCCTTATATAAAGCTTAGTTCAAAGTACATTTTAAAGAAGACAGTAAATAATACAAGTAGGTAACAAATGAACAGAAACAAGTGAATAGGAAGGTTATCATAGAACATTCTTTTTCTGACTTCACGATTTATTAAAAAAATAGATTAGTTTTTTGAATGATATATGAAGGCACTACTTTCTAAAATTCAAGATATGAAATAAATAAATTCTTGAAACAGTTTAAAATTTTATTTTTTATTATATTTACCTAGTACAGAATATCTCTAAGACAATTTCGAGGGATCAATCCCTCTACCAAAAGACCTTCTGGTCACTGATAAGTCATAACAAATAAAGGAAAATGGATGGTTTCGGTAAGATGGTTTTGTGTCATTGACATCAACATTAATAAGTTTTGGGATTCTCTGGAATTGTTGGAGAATTACCTCACACTCTAATCTGGGAGTTGTTGTTCAGTAAACCACATATTTAGTAGTGGGTAGGAGAGTTACCGTGACCTATATACTAGGTTTGACAATTAAATCCATGAATTTAACGGTTCTAAGTGCTACATACCTCATTCCTGAATATCACTAGAGTCATCTTCAAATTTTGGAATTTTGGAACTCTTTCTGGAATGGCCATTGCACACGGTGGCATGGTGGCAAGTTTGCAAACTTAATTCTGTAGTTGCCTTTGAGGGAGTTTCTAGTCAGTAAATGAATAACTGTATTGGAGCACCCTCCCTACTCACCTAATCTGGCCCCTGATGGCTTTTGTCCCTACCCCAAAATAAAGGAAATATTGAAGGGAAGACATTTTGATGACATTCAGGACACCAATGGTAACAGAACAAGAGCTCTGATGGGCATTCCAGAAAAAGAGTTCCCAAATTGCTTTGAAGGCACTGGCATCGTTGCATAGCTTCCCAAGGGGCATACTTTGAAGGTGACTAGTGACAGTCAGCAATGAGGTATGTAGCACTTTTTCTAGGATGACTTTGTGAATGTAACTGTCAGGCATCTTGATTGGTATCTCAATTTGCAATTGAATTTGCTTCTCTGTGATAAAAGAAAAAAAGATATTTTTCTTAAATTTGGTTTGAGTCATTTTAAGATCCACCAAAGGTGACTGTGGATAACATTTTTAAGATGAAAGCGTTCTTCATTTGTCACACATTCACTTATCTGTACATCGAATGCTATTTCTCTATTGCTCCCTAAACAAGGTAGCTTCAAAGCTGAAGAGTAAGAGGATACAGTTAGCTCTTTTCCAACAGGAGCCAGCAGCAAGTTAAGCTGCAATGCTTCCTCGGAGCTTGGTTAGAAGTGATTTAGGAAACACTGTCTGCTTCGTTATCACCTCGGTTGCCACTCACTCTTAAAAAAGTAGAAAGGATAAAGATAAGGCCTTCTGAGGACGACAATGTTAATACAAAATGTCAAACAGTGAAAAGAGGAAGGATACACCTTTACTGTACTAACACCGTAGTCCTAGACCTTAGTAGACAATAGAGAACAATGCATTTGATGGCATATATTACTCAAGTTTTAAACTGGCCAATGTTTAATACTTGGCACAGTTCCATTATCTAAGATACAATTAATATACCTGCTACCCCTGGGTAAGATATTTATCACAGCATAGTTGGGGAAACATAATGATTAGGGAAAAATCTAAACATTTCATGTTTACAATCCACTGAGTTGAGAGTGCTCAATCAGTAGGTTACACTTATGATAGATACCCTGACTTCTTTATATTACTTCCTGATATACTTTGCATCAGTGGGACTACACTGTCTTATATCCAATTATCTTTCTGTATTTTATTTATTTAGATCACCATCACTATGGGAAGGCTAAAAACAAAAGGCATTTAGAAAGTAATTCAATAGTTCTCAATAAAATATGAATAATGTATCTTTATGTTCATATATTTAAGTCACTGAACATTAAAGATGTTAAAAATTCTTTAAAAATCATGAAAGTACTATCTATATACAAAAATTATAAACAATTCAGAAGATAACATTTCAACTATGGATTTTATTGCTACTAAAACATTACTGTCAAAAGCTATATTTATCTACATATCTATTGTCTACATTTTGTTCATATGAAGTCAAGAGGAGGACAAAATAAATAAAATATACGGTTTAGAATACATTATATACATTTTCATTTCCATGCCACCATGTCCCTATAACAATATGAAACAGATTTCAGAAAAAAATACTCAATATTAAATTTTGAATCATGCATTTCACACTGATGATAAATCAGACAAGCATGAAATTAGAAGAACTGACTATAATAAATTAGGAATATTAAGTGATACATCAATATAAAATAGTAAATTAATGTATATACAAAAAAGTTAAATGCATTAATAAAGAAGAATGAATAAACTTTTGCTGTACATGGATAACTGCATCCTTACTCTAATTTACTACCTCCATCTATCCAGATTTATACAAATGGATTGGTAGGTTTCAGGCAAATAAAATATGAACTTTTAAATATTATGTTGGAAGCACATAATAATGTTGAAACATGATTAATAAAGTTAATGTTTGGGAATAAAATATCATGCAGCAACTGAAAGCATGGAGCTCTGAATCAGTCTGCATGTCTTTGAACACCAGCTGTGTCATTTACTAACTCACTTTTATCTGTGAAGTGGAGATAAAAACAGAACTCTCTTCATAGAGATTTAGTATGTATTAAATAAAAGCCTTGGCACTTTTTCTGAATGCAGACAAAAATGCAAATTCACAATTTTTAATGCACAAAAGCATTATACAAATATCTGCTACAATTATTGTAGTTTGTTGACATTCTATCTACAAAAATGAGTGTAAGAGAAAATTCAAGCAGACTGCTACATTTAGTTTATTCTGTTTTTACATGTTTTGGAAATACAACTATTAAGTAGAAGTCCGAATAGGAGGAGGGAGCAACACAATCTTTCTGAATTGATCATTAACATTTACATTGAATGAATCTCAGTTTGGAAAATGTTTTATTTTGTATTAGATGATTTCTTTAGGCTTAGGAAATTGCTGTGAATTTTCATATTCTGAAGTGAAAGAAAGTACATCTAGATTTCTAATGAACATTTAGTGCTAAAGACTAAGAGGCAGTCATTCAAACAGAACAAAGGAATACTGCCTGGTTTAAAATCTCCACAACTGGAGCAATAAGCAACATCATGATAAAAGGAGTAAAGATGGATGTTGTAAAGGATTTCATGTTAGTTGGATCCACAATCAATGTCCACAGAAGCAGCAGTCAAAAAATCAAATCATGTATTGCACTGGGCAAATCTGCTGCAAAATACCTCTTTAAAATGTTGAAAAGCAAAGCTGTCACTTTGAGGATTAATGTGCACTGGACCCAAATCTTGGTATTTTTAATTTTCTCATATGCATGTGAAAGCTGCACAATGAATAAGGAAGACTGAAGAACTGACGCCTTTGAATTACGGTATTGGGGAAGAATATTGAGTACACCATGGACAGACAGAAGAACGAACAAGTCTGTATCAAAAAGTAGAGCTAGAACTCTCCTGAGCAGTGTGAATGATGAAATTTCACCTCATATACTTTTGACACGTTATCAGCAGAGACCAATCCCTGGACCAGAACATCATACTTGGTCAGTGAATTTGCTTCTTTTTTTCACCTTAGAAGATGTACAAACTTTTAAGTAACTTAAGAAATTAATAACTTTTTGTTATCTTTGCCAAATGTGTTTTGGAAGGTTGAAATACTGTTACAGTTTTTCTCATACCATATGGTATCATCACCACTCTTTTCACCAACTTGCAACAGAAACATTTATCATATCCCTTCTGTGAATAAACACCTTATTACAAACTGCTTGTAATAACAACTGAAACAGGAGGAAAGCACAGCTGAGTATCTAAAACATGTCAGTACTTACTGAAAATTCCTTTATGTGGAACCAAGGGATACATTCCAACACAGCAGAAAACAAACAAGCTTTATTTAAGTTTGGAAAAATAATCTATCCTCCATAAACCTTAACTTACTTCCATGCTGAGTAGAATAATCTCAATGGCATATTTTTAGTAAAGTGGACCCAGGAAAGAAATAGTATATAGCCCCTAGAAGGTTATCAGTTAGTTGTGGCTACTGCATTGCACTCTTAAATGTATTCTTCAATGTAACGGTCATGTCAAGTGGTAAAACTCTCCTCTTTTTTTTTCTGGAGAATAATTTGAAAAACATCATACTGTACTACATAGATGTAAGAACTAGCTACTTAGACAAAAAGTGGGCTAGTGATGACTCAATACCTCTATCTCAATTCTATTTTTAATGAAGAATTTCTACAAAATGTTATTGTTCAATATCTCTATCTCAATTTTACTCTTAATGTAGAATTCCTATAAAATGTTAGTTTCTAAATAAAAGATCAGAAAGCAGAAAAAATTATATGTCACAAAATTATTTGAGATTCTCAAGATCCTATACATTTATAGGGCTTCTCCTATCAAATGACAAAAGTCTCTTAGGCTATTATTCCATATTTGTCATGAACAGAAGTCATTAGTAGCAGTCCTGCTCATTTTGAATAAGATAAAGGTCTCAAGAATAAGGACATGTTTTAGGTTCGGCATGAGCACTATTTTAGTCAGCTTCTTCTTTTCCTCTTTACCTCCTCTCACAATACTTTTACACTTATTCCAAGTCTTTCTGTGTGTGTGTATGTGTGTGTGTGTATGTGTGTGTGTATATATACACATATACAAAATAGAGAAAGGGAATTCAGAGGCAATGTGGTTTTCCTACGGAAACTAGGAAAGGACTTCAGCACAAAGCAAAAAAAATGGAGATCACAATCCTACAACCACAAGACACTCAGTTTTGCCAACAGTATGAATGAACAGAGAAACAGATCTTCCACTAGAGCATCCAGAAAGAAGTACAGCCTTGCCAACACATTGATTTCAGCCAGGTAAGATCCATACTGAATTTCTGAGCTACATAACTCTAAGAAAACAAATTTATGCTGTTTATCTGCTAAATTTATTGTATTTTTTAAGGCTACAGTAGGAAATGGACACATATGAATAATGGTTTTAAGGTGACAATGCACTAAAAGAAAACAGAATGCATAACTTTTATAAGAAGTCGGAGGAGGTGAAGAAAAAAAGGAAGCCTGATGAATAGAAAAAATGATGTGAGATGGCAAAACTAAATCCTAACAGTAATTTAGCCTATTACAAATAGGTTTAACTCACCAATTTAAATGATCCAGCCATGTAAATATATACAAGACAAAGAACACTGGAATTTTGAAAATATAACAATGGCAATACACAAATCAGGCAAATATAATCAAAACAAAGTAAAGATTTTCATTAAAATATTATACACAGTAAGATTAAAAAAAGACAAAGTATCCAAGAGAAATGATAAAGACATAAGATGGTAAACTAGGCATGTCTCCGCAATTCCGTCTGAAAACTAAGGTCTGGACTGATAACTGAACAAAACACTCTGGACACCCAGGGAGCCCTAGGATACACCATAGAGTTGTCAGATTGGACTACACATCACTAAATGAGAAACTATCTGTCTCTGATGAGATGGAGTGTGCTGAACCCCACTCCTGCTGACTCACTGCTTGGGTGGACTGCAGGTACTGATGCTTTTTTCTTTTTTTTCTTATGTGGGAGGTGCGGGATGGCATGAGCTAGTAAATATGCTGAAAACTGCAGTGCTAAAGCAAACAGCACACAGCACAGCAGAGAGACAGTGTGTGGGACAGCCACTTTTGAGAGCCCAGCTCCTGACTGAGGGAACCACTGCTCCCCCCACCCTTTTTCTGAGCTCCGCCATAGATTCTACTGCATTGTGGTGGGAAGGACAGCTTGGCTGGGAAGCCATCTTGATGGGCTGAGACGTGGAATCACTTAACCAGAGGCCTCAGTAGAGGACAATTCCCAAGCTGAGAAGCAGTGCCAGTCTGGAAAATGCTTGTCCAGGAGAAAGGCTGTGTTTAGCACAATGTTACCTTATAGGTAGGGTCTGGCTGAGGATGACAGCAAGGCTGTAACCTCTTCCTACTCTGAACTATGTAATAGCATCTGGGGATGGCTGAAGAGGTGCTTCTGCTGTCAGCCAGAAGGCAGGGCCATACCTGACAGCTTGACTGATTTTGGTAGCTGTTGGATAGCTACTAAATTTTTAAAACAAGACTGCCTAGAGAAACAATTGCTGAGTGGCCCAGCATCATCTCTTCCACCCTTTAATGACCCACATCATAGTCAATTGATGGCTCCCAATGACTTCAAAAGTAGGGTGCTGTCTTTGCCAGAGAAGAGGCAGACCATGCCACTCCAGAGAGTCCATTAAGGCCAGTAGCTAGAGTACAAAGAGGTGGCTGGTGACCAACTACCCTCTCAGAACTACACCTCAACTCCTGTTGAAGCAACACTGGAGAAACTAAATCACCTCTAGATGGCCTGAAGGCAACAGTCCATCTCTAGTCATTTAAAGAAATAGCCCACCATTGCTCTGGGAAACTCCCAAAATAAAGAATTAAAAAAAAAACATTTCCAAATGAAGAAGGCTTTCTGAAACTATATATAGAATCCTCCTAGAGGTTAAACAAAATGCATCATAGCAAAATGAAGAATCAAGCAAGCTATCTGAACTGACGGAACATCAGTGATCTGAAATCCAGCAGATCAGTAACAAAATTAGAGTTAAACAACTCAATCCAGAGCCAAAAGAGGAGTATTGAGGAGATGGAGGCTTGATTTAGTGACCTTGAAAATACAGCAACTGACTCCAGCATTTATCAGGAGAAATCAAAGGGGGGGGGGGGAGAAATGAAGAAGCAGTAAGAAACATGTGGGACTCTATGAGGAGGAATGATCTACAACTAACTGGAGTTCCTGAACAGGGAGGGATATCTGAAAACACAGAGAGTACTGTTCATTGCTGACAGAAAAACTTCCCTGAAATTAGGAAAGAAGAGAACATAGATATCTAAGATGCGTATGGAACACCACAAAAACTAGACCCCAAAAGAAAGACAAGACATACTATAATCAAGTTTAATAAAATGAAATATACACAGATTCTCTTAAAGCCAGTGAGGCTCAAATCAAAGCTAACATTCAGAGAGAAATACTGTAGGCTTTCATCTGACTTCTCAGTAGAAATGATGTTGGCAAGGAGGCAGTGGGATGACACCTTCAAAGCCTTGAAGGAGAAAAACATCCAACCAAGAATTATATATCCTGCAAAGGGAAGTCACAAAACTGAATCGAAGCTACAATATTAAAAGGAAGGAACCAGTGATCATATCACAAATACCATGACACCATCACACTAAAAAGAGGGATGTACTATAGTAGTTATAGTCCTTTCAGATGGAGAAGTTAAAAACATATGTGCGAGTTAAAATTGGGTTTAAACTTAAGAGTATTAAGGGGTATCATAGGAGTAGCTGCAAAGCACAATAACAATACAACATATCAAAACAAGAAACCTAATACAGGAGTCTCAACAAACACAAAACACTGAAAAAGATGAAAAGTCAACCCATAAAGAAGAATGGTGCAGAATAGAACATTAAGAACAACATAGGAAACACCAACACAAAAATAAATAAATCAAAATGACATCACTAAGCACATACTTATCAATAATTATACTGAATGTAAATGGAATGAATGCTTCAATACAGAGACAACGAGTGATATCCTCCATCAAAAGACATGATCTATCTGATACTTACAAGAAGCTCACCTTAAAGATATGAACAAACTGAAAATTAAAAGATGGAATAATATATACCAAGCTAACAATAAGAAGTGCAGGCATGGCAATACTAATCTCAGATAAAATACACTTTAATGTGACATCCACCATTGTGGACAAGGATGGTCACTATTTATTGCTGAAAGGTTGAATACACAAACAGGACTTAACAAAATTAAATACTTATGCACCCACTACCAGAGCATCTAAATACATCAAACCAACACTGACTACACTGAAAAATGAGAGAGATCACTCCACAAGAACAGTTGGAGACTTCAACACTGCATTTTCAGTAATAGAGATCATCCAGAAAAAAGCTCAGTAAAGACATGAAGATCTCATTGCAACAATTAAACAACTAGAACTCCCTGATGTATACAGAATTTTTTATCCATCAACAGATTAGTATGCTTTCATCTCTGATGCACATGGAAAATTTTCCAAAATAGATCAGGTGTTAGGAAATAAAGGAAATCTCAACAAAATCCAAACCATTGCATTATTGCAAAGCATCTTCTCAGATCATAAAGCCATAAAAGTTGAAATTGATGGTAGAAAAAACATAGATAGAAATTAGAACTCACGGAAACTGATCATCACCTTGCTTAAAAGCCATAGGTTAAGAAGAAATCAAGGGAAAAATAAAGAAACTTAATGAATCAAATAAGAATGAAAACAAATCCTACCAGGACCTATAGGATACAGCGAAAGCAGTGCTCAGAGGTCAATTTATCTCTATAAATGCATACATCTGGAAGAAAGAAAGGACCTAAACCAAAGAATAAACCAGCTTGAATAAGCAGAAAGAGAGCAGTAGAGGAATCTCTCAGGCACCAGAAGAAAACAAATAAAGATTAGAGCAGAACTAAATGAATCAGAGAATAGAAGAACAAATGAAAAACTTAACAAAAAGAAAAGCTGTTTTTTTGAAAAGATTAACAAAGATTGATAAGCCACTGGCTAAACTTACAAAACAAAAGCAGAAGAGGAAGCAAATAACCTAAATAAGAAATGAGATGGGAGATGTCACAACAGACCCAATTAAAATCAAAAGTATCGTAACGGAATAGTAAAAAAGACAGTACTCTAACAAATTTGAAAACTTACAGGAAACAGACAAATTTCTAGATTCATATCACCTATCACAATTATCACAAGGAGAATTAGAATGACTTAATAAACCCATAACAAAGGAATAGATTGAAAAAGTCATCCAAAAACTACCAAGCAAAAAAAGTCCTGGCCCAGATGGCTTCACTGGATAATTCTACTAAACTTTTTGAGAAGCGTTAACTCTGATACTAGTGAGGCTTTTTCATAGCATAGAAAGGATGGAATACACCCAAATTCACTCTTTGAAGACAGCATAACCCTGATACCAAAGCGAGAGACAGACCCCACAAAAATGGAAAATTACAGACCAATATCATTTATGAACCTAGACACAAAAATCTTCAATAAAATCCTTGCCAATAGAATTCAACAACATACCAGACAGGGAGAGCAGTGGAAGCTGCATATATGTAGGCATGTAAATTTATATGGGAATGTACATTTTCATTCAGTCATAATAAAAAAAAAAGAAGAAAGAATTCAACAACATATCAAAAAAATTATTCACCATGACTAAGTTGGATTTATACAAGATATGCAAGGCTATTCAACATCAGAAAAACAATTAATGTGATCAACCACATAGATAACACAAAATATAAGAATCACCTGATATTGTCTATTGATGCAGAAAAGGCATTTGACAAAGTCTAACACTCATTCATGCTAAAAACTCTTAGCAAAATAGGCACAGAAGGGAAATTCCTCAATGCAATAAGGGGCATGTACACAAACTCAATTGCCTACAGCATCCTGAATGCAGAGAGACTGAAAGAATTTCCCTTGAGAATGGGAACTAGACAAGGAAGCCTAGTCTCACCACATCTATTCAAAGCTGTACTAGAATTTATAGCCAGAGCAGTTAGACAAGACAAAGAAATAAAAGGCATCAGCACTGGCAAAGAAGAAGCATAATCTCTCTAATTGCATATGATATGATTGTATATACAGAGAATCCAAAAGAATCCATAAGTAATCTATTCAAAATAACAGAAGAGTTCAGGAAAGTATCAGGATATAAAGTAAACATAATCTGACTCGACGGCACTTGGCTGGCAGGATTCCTTTATACCGACAAAGAGATCATCAAAGAGCTCACCCAGTCAATGCCATTTACAACAGCTCCCCCTCCCCCCCAATAATACATCTAGGAATAAATCTAACTAGAGAAATAAGAGACCCATACAAAGAGAACTACAAGACCTTAGTGCAAGAAGCCAAGAGAGACTCACATATATGGAGAAACCTACCCTGCTCATTGACAGCAAGACTTAAGATTGTGAAAATGTCTATTTTATCCAAAGTGACCCACATATAAAATGAAACCCAATACAAACTCCAGTGATACTTTTAAGTGAGATGGAAAACCAAATTACCAATTTTGTTTGGAAAGGGAAGACACCCTGGATAAATAAAGCGTTACTGAGGAACAGGAACACAGTGGGAGGCCTCACAATATGTAAATTTAAAACCTATTACACTGCCACAGTAGTCAAAAAAGCCTGGACTGGTACAAAAAGAGACATATAGACCAATGGACCATTGTTGAGACCCCAGAGATGCCTCCATCCTCTTAGGAATAGTTGACTTGTGACAAAGGCCCTAAGACTGTAAACGGGTAAAAACAGTCTCTTCAACAAATAGTGCTGGCAAAATTGGATATCTGTTTGCAAAAAATTGAAACAAGACCTGTATATCACACCTTACACAAAAACTAATTCAATATGGATCAAAGACCTAAATATCAAAGCTAAAACAATAAAGATCACGCAAGAAATAATAGGGTCAACGATGGATGCTTTAATACACAGACTTCAAAATCTGACAACGCACAATCAACGGAAAAGACAATAGGTAAATGGGAGATACTAAGAATCAAACGCTTTTACTCATCCAAAGACTTAATCAAAAATTAAGAGACCACCCACAGAATGGGAAAAATATTTGGGAACTATATGTCGGACTGATGTGTGATGTGTATAATCTACAAGATATTGCAAAATATTAGCAAGAACAAGGTAAATAACCCAATCAAGCAGTGTGCAAAGAAGATGGACAGATGCTTAACTAAAGAGCACTTTCAGGCAGCCAAAAGATGCATCAGGAAATGCTCACAATCATTTGCCATTAGAGAAATCTAAATGAAAACTACAATGAGATACTGTCTCACCCCAACAAGGTTGGCCATGATCCAAAAAACAAAACAACAAATTTTGGAAATGCTGTGGACTAATTGGAACTCTCCTATACTGCTGGTGGGATTGCAAAATGGTACAACCTCCACGAAAAGCAATCTGGCGCTTCCTTAAAAAGCTGGCATAGATATAGCTTTTGGGACAATAATCCCACTGCTTGGAACATATCTTACAGAAGCAAGGGCAGTCACATGAACAGATACATGGACAAGATTGTTTATGGAGGCATAGTCCACAATAGCAAAAAGATGGAATACACCCAGATGCCCCACAGCAGATGAATGGATAAAGAAACTACGAAACACTACACAAGGATAAAAAACAATGATCACTTTAGGAAGCATCTGACAACCTGGTTTCAACCGGAAGACATTAGGTTGAGTGAAATCAATCATCAGCACAAGGACAAATATTGTATGAGACTGTAGTATAAGGACTTAAAAATAGACTCCTGTAGAAAAGAAAAGGCTGTTAGATGGTTGCAAGGGAAGAGAAGGAGGAAGAGGGCTGGTCATAGATAAGATAGTTGATACTAGTTGAGTTGGGTGAAAGCAGTGACAGCACACAGTGGAACGAAGATCAACTTAACTGGACTTAAACATAAACCAAAAGCTTCTAATCTTAACCCAATACTGCAAGGATAGAGTAACAGGGGCAGGAGATTGCGCACTGTGGTCTCAAGGGACTTCAAGGTCAACCGGCACAACTAGCCTATGGCTAAGAGAGTCTTCTGCACCCCAAGTTGGTGAGTGGCATCTGGGTCTTAAAAGCTAGCAAGCTGCCATCTGAGGTACGCCAAATGGTCCCAACCCAGCCAGAACAGATGATCACTAAGGACAACAAAGATATGAGGGAAAAAGAGCCCAGAAGACACAAGGACTCATGTGAATGGGTGACTGTATCAACATGTATCTAGAAGAACCAGATGGTGCGCAACTACCACAAAAGATGGCCATGACGGGGCACACAATGTTAAGTCCTAGTACCAACATGAGAAAAACAGGGGTGCACCTCAAGAACTCCACTAAAAGACTACAATTGATGGTCTAACAACCTGGTGGCTCCCTTGGTAGCATGGCCCCTAGACCTGCTGCTGTCCCTGACAAGAAAACATTACTGTCAAGTCTTTGGACGGGAATGGAGTGGAGTCAGGGACACAATGTGACCACATGATGTGTGTATTTTATTGTTCTGTGTGTCTAAAGGATGTTGTCATACTGGCCTCTTAGTAGATGGGAGAGGAGAGGGTGAGAAGGAGGGGACAGAAGATTGTTAAGAGGATATGACATACACAGAACCAAAAGGAGAAGTGTGCTATCACCAGGCAAGAAGAGCAGAAGGAGCTGCAGACAGACAAGCATGCAGATTTAATTTGGATTGTATACTTACACATAATCACCAAAAAATATATATATCTATTCACCTAAAATATGACCTTAAAGGTATATAGAGGACACAAAAAAAATAACAATTGTTACTAGGAGTTTAAATATAATCTTTTAAAACCTATGTCAATTAGAGAAAAAAATTAAAATATGATATAGACTCAACAGCACTTGGCTGGCTTTGGCATAGACAATTTGAGCAAAACAAAAAATCCTATTTTTTACATACATAAAAGGTCTAAACTGTAAAATAAGAATCTTACTCATATTTAAGACCAAAGAGCAGTCTCAACAAAGTACTAAGAATCAACATTAATCATAACATATTTACCATGAGAATGTTAACTTAGAAAAAATAACTAATGTACATGCATGTATATGTATATATAATAATTTCCTATCCACTGTTATGAGTCCAAAAAATGGCTCAAGCATCTGACCATTTTACACATAAGTTCTATGTAATATCCAAGCAATCTTTTTCTTATATTGATGGACTAAAACAGAGAAGAGAAAAACTTACATGAGTTACCATCTCTTACGTTCTAAAATGAGACAGTTTAAGAAAACATCAAAACATTATAAGGGCCTTTTACTTAAGAATCTAACTAAAAGTAATAAATAAAGTATTATAGATCAGAATTTAATGGAGCTTGAACTACACACATTTATCACGACCAATTAAGGTTTATCATAGAACTGTAAGGAGAGGGAAGTCAGTAGCATTTACCACATGGAAAGTGTGTAGGAGACAAACTACCAAGTTAAAATAAAAATGAGTTGATGAAGTTCAGTATCATTTATGAAAATCCAAAGGAACTTATAACAGTAGGAGTATTAAGTAGTGTTCTAAACTTGATAGAACAATCTAATTTTTAAAATCCACAGGAAACACACATTTAATGGAGACACTTGACAATACATAATTTAGTTTCAGGACCAAAACTTGGATGTGAGCCATCCTTGGAACAGCTCAGCATTGCACTTGAGGTTGTGACTAATAAGGAAAAAAGTTCACTAGTTTAGAAGCCTACGGAAGACTTTAACACTGTTATTTGAATATGAGATGACCAATTGCATTGAAAATGTCAATGCATTGAGACGAATTTAACAACCATTAAAACAGCTCAGTAAATTTGTCTAATATAAGATCAAAATGCAAATACCAGTATTATTCTTCTATTTAGTAACAACAAACTAGAAAATCAAAGAGAATACAGATATCACTCACAATGACATCAAAAGTACAAATAACCTGGGTAGGAATTATTCCAGCAAAGAAAAACGTGGATCTTAATGAAGGGAGTTTCAAAATATATAAAAGGATATAAAATAAAATTTCAGTATACAGCTTATGATGGCATGACTTAACCTCAAAAATATTCTATCAATGTAATCTCTGCATTTAATGCAACTGTAACCTTAATCTGGGAAATACACTGAAGAACATAAAAATCAGACTTGGAAATCTATGGAAAGAGTAACAAAAGCCCACAAGTGACTAAGGCAATTTTGAAAGAGACTACCCAAATAAGAATACTCACTTAGCCAGGCAGTAAGCTAGTTTTGATAGAAAAACAGTATGGAAATAGTACAGGAACAAAAAGGCATGTCCAAAGAACAGAAGAAAGAGCACAGAAACAGGAAACTGATTTTAAGATAGTACGGCAGTATCAGAAACAGGTACCTGATTTTAAGATATTGTGGTAGTATCAATCTGCAAGCTAAAGATGTTGGAAATTTGGCTCATTATATAAAGAGCACAAAATGAGCTCCATATAGATTAAGATCTCAATGTGAATTGTAAAATTCTAAGATAAGCAGAGGAGAGAAATATACATATTTTTACCTCTTGTTTTAAAAGATTGCTGTTAAAAAATCTCTATAGAGTATATAGCATAGAAGAAACAAGTCTGCTGGTTTAAATTTATGTATCTATTTTTAACAAAGGTAAAATTAACAAAGAAATCTCAGTCTAGGAGAAGATACTTCCAATGCCAAAAGTGTTCAGGTAACACAGAAGAGGGACAGGAAAGGTAACAGGGTGTAATGGTCACATATTAAACATCTTAAAATAAAGATTAAACAACTCTAGAAGAAACGAATGATCACAATACTTTCACTAACAGAATTCCTGTGAGGACTAACTGGCATGGTGCATATTTGCTGTTTCATTAGACCACATTAATAAATGTTGCTGAGTGGGAGAGTGGCTGATTTCAGAAACCTTTCTGCCTCTAAGTGGGCAAGATGCAGTAATGTAACACAGGCCGGAAGAAAACTCAGAGAATTTCAGTGACACACACACACACCCCCACACAGTCTCAGCTGAAACCTCGCCACCATGGGTGATCCTGCTGGTTCTCTGTATACCAGTGGCATAATTTCCACTGTCACAGGAACATGCAAGCTCCCACAGTACAACAAACTCTCAGACAAGTGAGAAAGACCAACAACAATCCCATGACTTACATCTTTTCACCACTTTAAACGAAATGAAGAAAAAATATAATTTTAAAATAATGTGACATTTCTCTTGGAAATAACTCTTGACCCATAAGAGAAACCAAAAAACTACTGCTTTTACTTCAAAGCAGTATATTCACTTGGATTTAAGGAAACTGATCAGCACCCCATTTGTGGTAATAATTTCTGCTGTCCTTCTGTAGAGTCCATCAGTGATCATCTGGAAGACTTTTAATCTTAGAGCATTTGAGAGTCTCTTTTTATGAATTAGGATGCAGTTAAACAGCCAGCTGGAATTCTTCTGATTTATTTATCTTGCTATTTTCTGGAATTTTGAGAGCACGTATGTATCAGAGGCAAAGGTAAGTAGTGGCTTCATACAACTAGAGGACATTACATTCACTAAAGGATAGGACTGTTACCCAAGATGCTAAGTAACCATAAGAAGATAATAAGAATTGGGTTTGGAACAAAAGAGATAAAAGTTGAAAGACAGGTTTATTCCATATTTCTTCTGACATTTCTTCGAGTATCACTTAACTGAATTCAATTTTCCGTCATTTTTCTTCCTCTCCCTAATTCTACACTACCCTTTGAAGCTGACAGTCAAATATATAGTAATTTCTCTGTATCTTTTTCCTGTCACTGTCATACTTTATGTAAAATTGTTCCCTGCTGTCACAGCTTTGTCTGAAGACCTCATACAAAAGTTAATAGTTTCTTCATAGCCCTCAAGAGGTAGAATTCCCACTGCAAAGCCATAATTTCCCCTACAAACAACCCAAGGTACTCTGAGATTCTCAGCATGAGATGTTACCAACCTCTACTTGATTTCATGTTCTTGTTATCCACTAATGTCCTTATCTCTCTGCTTCCCCTATCTGTCTTCTTTTTCACTGTCCATCCTCCCCTTTATGTCCTTACTTTTCTCTTTGGTCAGCCTAGATCCTATGATCTATTACTGTTTTATACACAAATTTAATGATCTTCAAACACTCCAGCCTCGACTAACTAAATATTGCTAGAAATAATTAGTAATTAAACCCATTGTTATTGATTCCATCCTGACATATAGTGACCCTACAGGACAGAATATGACTGCGCCATAGGGTTTACAAGGAATGGCAGCTGGTGAGCAGCTGAACACTAAACTGTTATACCACCAGGATTCCATGATCACTAAAGTCATGTTAAGTCAATGACAACAAATTTCTAACGGTACTTAACAATACAGGACAGGAGAGCTAACTCTACTTCCCTAATAAATAGGCTTTCTCTTTCTCTACGAGGAATACTTCTTGTCCCAGATTTCCTTCCTGTCTCAACTTCTTGGCTGAATATTGACCTCTGTATCCTTAAAACATGTAATTACAACAATCTGACAGCTGGAAACATATTTGGGCCCTGTCCAGACCTTCTCAGTCCCTTGTAGAGTTCTTCTACTCATTCTCAGCTCCTATATGATAAACTACTAAAGACTTGCCCTTGTGACTTTTGGATTTTTCCCTTGGGTACTGGAGTAGCTAGGTCTATACAACTAAGTTTTCTGGGGGCTTACATTCTACTCCTGTTCCCTTGGCAAGCCTGTAGTCAACTGCCGACAAGTATGGGTTATAACACCCTAGCTTCTTTGCTTCAAGGTGGAACAACACCATGGTGTACTTTAATCAGAATGTTCACTGTTAGGATCAGACTCAGTCTGGGACTTCACCTGAAATCACTACTTGTTGAGCTTCTTCCTCTTACTTACCCTACTTTCTCACTTTATTCTTTACTGACTTCTTCAGAAAGCATTTCCTTAATAAATTACTGGTACAGAATCTTTGACTCAGAGTCTCTATTGCTGGGAGAATCCAACCAAAAATACTCACAGAACTATTTTCATATTTCTAATACCAGTCTATGAAACTACACAGTACCTACAAACATTGTCTTCCCACTTGTTACAAAGCAAGAAATGCTTTTGTTATTAATCAAGAATTATTTTCCTTCAATAATCCTCTCTCTTGATTTATCAACATCTCTTCTGTACCGGCCCATTTCCATAAAGCAGACATACTTTAATTTCCCTTATTTTTAAAACAATGAACAAACCTTCTTAAACCTGAAAGATTGTCTAGGACCATACTATATGTTTTATAATTTGCAGAAAATGTTATCAAGAATTTTCTATATTGTAACTCTGTTTTCTCACTTTTTATTAAAAGTCATTCTATTTATGCATATACTGCACATAACTCCATAATCTCCCTGTCATTGAAAAATCCACTGGTTTTCCTTTTTGATCTCATCATACTTGGCTGCCCAGCAATATTCTATGGCTGACTATCCTCCCCTCTCCCATTTCTTGGCTTCCAAGAAAACATGTTGTTCTGGGTTTTCTGTTTATTTCACTGATTGTTCTTCTGAGTTGCCTTTACTAGTACACATTCTTCCTGGCTATCTTTTTTGGTAATAGGCCTTTAACTACCAGCAATGCCTAACTCTCTTTCATCAATCCTGATGACTCTCCAAAACTGTAGACTCTTAACATAACTGCCTTTTTGAGTCCTAAGCTTGATTCATCCGTAATGATATATTCGCAAATTAGCTTTGCTTAAAAAAAAAAAAGAATTTCTAGTTATCACTCTACCAAAAGCTGTCACAATGTTGACTTTAAAAGAAACTGAAACCCATCCAAACTAATCAATCTTAACAGCTGGGAGTTATCCTGATACCACTTTTCTAACACTTCATATGTACACCTTCCTTCCTATCAATGGTACCCTTTAAGCATATCTAAGTGGTCACCATTTCCACTCCTATCTCAGTATAACTCACAATCCCCAATGTCCAGAAGTATTCTGATACAGAATCAAATAAAACCTCCTTATTCTAGTCTTCAAGGCAACACATATTTTGGCCCTGTTACATTAAGCTATGACCTTGCTTGGAACGCAAGTCCTTTTCATACGGCTAGTTCCTTCCTGTTTTTCAGATATCAGAGTCTCACATCCCATCTCCTTAGACAGTGCTTTCTGATCATACAAGAAAGTAATGACTCCATCATCCTCTGTCACATTTTTCAACTTAGATTTATTATCATCTGATACTTTGCGTATTTGTTTTCTCAATTTGTGTATTAGATGCCCATTAGAATATAAACTCCATGAGAATGGGATCATTATGTAACACACTTCAACAGTTTCTAGAACAATAACAGCTTTGATAAATATTCATTAAAAAGAAGGATGGAAGGACAAGAGGGAAGGAAATAGGCAGGAAATAATCCACCTCACTTATTACTAATCATGGAGTCCTAGAAAGTTCTGGTAGCACAGTGCTTAAGTACTCTGCTGCTAACAAAAAGATCAGCAGTTGAAACCCACTACCTACTCCAAAGGAGAAAGATGTGGCAGTTTGCTTCTATAAAGATTTACAGTTTTGGAAAGCCTATGGGGCAATTCTATTGTCTACTATAACGTCATTATGTTGGGAATTAACTTGATGACATTCAACATGATATTAGAAGTGATATGAGTTGGAAAGTAACTGAACATTTTGAAAGGTGATTTTAAAATGATATTAATGTTTATCCATATTGATTCCTTGGAATCGGGTTGGAAAGACTTTATCAACTACTTCCATCATGAGATCAACAGAGATTCCTAAGGCTCTTCAAAACAAATAATCATGGTGAACAGTGTTTACCATGTTACCTATGACCCCAGGAATCACAGATATCAAACACAACTGGGTTCAAAAGGATTCTGATTCTTATGATTAGAAACATTCTACCTTACATGAAGGTCCAAAATAACACACAAAAGCTAACTTTTTGTTTTAGGTTAGCAGTAAACAGTAATAAAAACTATTATCAAATGATACATTATGCTTTCTTTCTTGTAATTTTTATCTAATATGTGTATAATTTTAAAAAGTTTTGGCTTTTTACATATATTTGATAAAAATGTGTGTAATTAAAAAGTTAAAATACACAATTTACATTTGCTTTTGCATTTTCTGAAAAATTTTTATTTTAAGATACATAGAGTTACATTTTCTCTAGTTTAAATAATTGTCAATTTGATGGTGCTTAGTGGCAACAAATATTTTTAAAAAAGCATTCACACATCCATTATCTATTTCATAATTATCATTTTTTTCATTCTCTAGTTTGTGAGAAAATGAAGTCTCACCAAATACCAAGTAATGTTAATAAAATATAATGAACACACAGATAAAATATGCCTTATAAAAGGTCTCAACAAATACTTGGTGACCAAGGGGTATATAATTTAAACGTGATAATATATATTGAACCGCATAATATGCCAAACAACATGAGTTTCCTTTCCTTCATATTCTCTATTTTGTCCCCCAAAATGTTAGTTTCTTCAGTATATGATAATCCATATCTTATTAAACCTAACTCAAAAGTAAAGGATATTTGGCTTTCTAAATGCAGCAAGAAGATCACTGAAAATTAGAAGAGAACTACTGAGATGAAATTCAGTGTTAACATACAAAATTTCTATTAAGTTACTCCTGATAAATGTTATCTCACAAAAGCAAAAAACTGGTCACTTAAAGGCCTTGATAAATATTCAGCTAATTTTAAGATCGATGTATTCTCTATAGTAAGTTCTAAAGCTAGGATAAGAAATATGCAGAAATCAAAGCCAAAAGGAAATTACAGAGGATGCAAGTGTCACTCAGCAATATTATCTACAGTAAATGTCCCATTAACTACTCATTTCAAATATATTTTTATGTTTTAAAGTAAAATTTTACTAATAAAGTATATTTAGCAGTTGAATATTTTTTAAATTACAGTTCAAAAGTAGTTTAACTTTGAATTTCCCATTTTGTTTCCATTCTGCTAAAATCAAGTAAATATAGCTGATATTTATGCTTTGCAAGAAAACTGTAAAGACAAAACTAGCAATGGCTTATTATGTCATGGTTGTGTACCTCCCCTATGAATAAACTTTTAAGTCCTCTACTTCCATTAACAATAAATTAAGGGGTTCCTAGTTAAAGAGATACTGATTTGAATCAGTTAAAATAATTGATCATAAAAGCATTTGTAAAATAAAATGGAAACAATAAGTGTATGGGTATATTTTTAAAGGACTATAATCCCAGTGTTGTTAAATAAATTTCATCATAATGTCTCACTTCAGTCTGTGAAAGAATTTCCATGGTTTTGTGTAGCTTCTAAGTTTTTGAGTTTTAAAAATCACAGAGAATACAGGTAAACATCTAAGCTTTACTCTGCATTGAGAAAGCTCGAGGAACTAGTTTTTAACTTGAGAATATATTCTATCTATTTGGCTAATGGGAGTCTCTGGGTAGCAAAAGCAGTTAAGCCTTAGGTCACCAATTGAAAGGTTGGTGGTTTGATTCCACCCAGGGGCACTCAAAAGGAAGGCCTAAAAATATATTTACAAAATAATCACAGCTATTGAAAAGTCGATGGAGCACAATTATATTCTGACACAGCTGATGTTGCCACAAGTCAGAGCAGACTTTTGAAACTAGTAAAACATTACTATTATGTTGATATTAATTCATTCATTGATTCACTCTGCAAACGTTTGGTGGCATCCTTCTACGTGTGATACTGCATTAAGCCCCAAAGGTAGAAACAAATGAAACAATGTCCCCATCATGAAGAAGATTCATGGGAGAAAGAGGCATTTTGACTGATATTTAAGACAGTAGAGTATTATGGGGGAGGGAGGGGAAATTCAACAGCGATCAGTGGAAGTACATAAAAATTCTCTGAGGATTTCACAGTGAGTTGAGTCTTAAAGCATATTTAAGAATCAGGAAAACAGAAAAGAGAAGAACCTTTGTGGTAGAGAGAAGCACAGAGCACTAGAACACCTGTGTGACTGAGCTAAAACACCACGAGCTATGTAATGGTCATGTCACTCTGTGCAAATCACATCAACTCTCCAGACTTCAGTCCCTTTACTTGAAAAGAGAGATAGTACTATTTACCATTTCAGGGTTCTGGTGAATATTAAATGAAGTGACATACCAAGATCACTTAGCGTGATCCTAAATCCAAGGAAACCCTTGAGTCCAATCTGATTCACAGCAACCTTATAAGACAGAGTAAAATGGTCCCACAGGGTTTCCAATGAGTGGCTTACTAGATATGAACTGCAGATCTTTGGTTAGCAGCTGAGCTATTAACCACTGCACCACTAGGGCATGATAAATAACAAGTGATACTACTATATTTTATTAAGAAGCTCTAAAGCTAACTGAAATGTCCATGGTTAAAGTCTGCTTCCATCAAGGTTACAGCCTTGGAAACCTGGTAAGTAAGTTCTACCCTTTGCTACAGACTCACTATGAATAGGAATCAAATTGATGGCAGTGGGTTTTCATGTTGGGTAGTATATTTTGTTACATATTTATTTCATTATTTTATATTGGTGGTTTCTACAGTACATGATGGGTAACAAGTACTTAATAAAACTTTGACAACGCTACTGTGCAAATAAGACTCCTGCCTTGCATTTTGCTAGTCTGAGGGTTTATAAATTAATATATTAAAACATTCACAGGGCCCTCATAGATTATGCAATCTAATCAATATTAGGATTTAAAGCTTCTTAAAGGATGTCTTCTAACCAAAAGTTTAGCAGTTTGAATCTGCCAGGCACTTCTTGGAAACTCTATGGAGCAGTTCTACTCTGTCCTATAGAGTTTCTAGGAGTTGTAATAGATTCTACAGTAGCGTGTTTGGCTTTTTTATAGAAGCATATCCGCAACACAAAATGCTGTTTACTTAAAATAAAATCATATTTTTTAAAATTAAACACAGTGTAATTTATTACAGATCTTTAATGAGATAATGACAATGAGTATATGGTAATAGTTTAAGAAAATACTCTGAAGTCATTTAGCCTGTGTTTGAATTGAATCTCGATTCTGTCACTAACCAGACATGGGTCTTGAGTGAACTAATAAGCATCCTAGAAACCTGATAGAATTGTTGCAAAGATAATATTAGTTTAGATAAAGAATTTAGAAAGGTGCCTAGCATACAGTAAAAAGTCACTAAACTTATTTTCCACATTATTTCAAACAGATATTACATGTAAGATCTCAAATCAGTCTTTCACCAAGTGTAGCAGTTATAGATGATTTGGAGCAATACTGGTGAGTTCCTGTCTTTTAATTAAGAAGGCATGGTTAAGATTCTACTACTATAGGACGTCTGACAATTAAGTCTGCAAACTTAATTGTTCTAAAAGCTACATATCTCATTGCTGAATATCCCTACAGTCACCTTCAAAGCACTCCCCTTTGGGAAGCTATGAGCAAACGCCAGCACCTAGTCCACCTTTCAAAGCAATTTTGGAACTCCTTTTGAAATGGCTATTCAGCATAGTGGCAAGTTCCCAAACTTAACTGTATAGTTGTCTGTATAGGAGTTTTTAGCCAATAAGCAAATAACTGCATTGGAATACCCTCCCTACTCACCTGGCTCTGCACCCCAATGACTTTTTTCTTTACCTGAAAATAAAGGAAATATTGAAAGGAAGACATTTGGATGACATTCAGGATATAAGGGTAATATGATGGCAGCTCTGATGGCCATTCCAGAAAAAATTTCAAAATTTCTTTGAAGTGTAGACTAGATTCTAGCATCAGTGCCTAGCTTCCCAAGGCAAGTACTTTGAAGGTCGCCATAGTGATATTCAGCTATCAAGCATCTAGTACTTTTTCTAGGATGAGTTCGTGAACTTAATTGGCAGCCTTCTATAACTGTAAAGACAATGTGATAGTTAAACTGAGAATACACATACAGTTTTCCTTTAAACTTGTAAGACATATTGATAGTCAGTTTGATGTAGATTTGGGACACAAGAGTGTTTTAGCCTAATATTATTTCTTCAAAATTCTCTCACAGTAAATTTAAAAAATCCATAAATTTTGGTCAAAGAAAAACATTACATAAATACATGCATTTATATATAGTACTAAACAAAACTATCAAAATACACTATTCTTAAGTATAATTTTTTTAAAAAAGTTATTTCTTGTTGGTTCTGGTTATGATAACCAAGAAAATCTCTTAAAAGACATGTGATAATGCTATGAACAATATTTCATATGTATCTCATTCAACATTTGGAAGAAATCTTAATTTCCCTTAAGACCTCTAAGAACTATGATGTTAAATAATCACTGCTTAAAAACTGACATCAGTATAGAAAAAAAAAAGCTGCCCAGAAAAATTCCAAAGTGATTCAAATACTTGTATTTATATTATTCATATGGCTCCAAATCCATTTTTTTTTTTTTTTTTGCATAATTGCTTATGGGCTGAAACTACATTAAAATAAGTGTGTTCAGCAAGTACATGAAAGCACCTGAGGATAATATTTGTGAGTTTTACCCCTCTGTGTAGAAGATTCAACACTACAAGATGGAATAAAACAAAGGCTTGTTAAATATATATACTTAATTGTTAGCTTTTATCTAAATGTTTACCGTCTAACGAGAATACATAGTAATTACCTTTACAAAATAAACATCAAGCAGACTGTCTTAATTTTTTTTTAAATTGTAAATGGATTCTTCCACTAACTTTTTAAAACAATGTGTATGATAGCAATTCAAAACACCAGAATGAGTTCAACCTCACAAAGCATTTGCCGATTGATTACAATACAATATTTAAATATTCCTGTTTTTGTAAGCCTTAATTACATTTTCATCATATAGAAATTTCATTCTTTACAATGTCCATAGTAAAATATTCTTAACAGAATATTAGTCATGATTTTTAAAGTTTGGGAAAAGTTATAAATGGGCACGTGTGACCCATTGAGAGAGATGACTGCTTTAGACTGACTTTCAATAATGTTACGGGCATAATGTAGAGCAAGCCAAATTTTTATAAAATGTTTTGATAGATTCTATGTGTTCATTATACACACCTTATAAAATTCAACAGCATATAAAAAGAACCTTTTTTAATTACACATAATTTTGCCACCATGAGTTATGCATTATTAACATTTTAGTATATGTCTTTTCAATCTTTTTTCTTTTTCTGTATATATACCTATTTATTTCCATGAAATAAGCACAAAATTGCATCTTTTATATCCAAAAAAGGTGTACCAGCATACAGGTATTTCAGATAGCATGGTTAATAAAAGTTCATAATACACAGGTTTACATTTGATTTTGAGGAAGACAGACAAAGCATTTTTAAGATATCAAAATGTTTTACTTATTGCTAAAACAAAAGGAGAATCATTGTTTAGCTAGTTTTTAGAGATGGCTAACTTGTTCTGAAATTGCACAACACATTTATCCTCCTAAATTCATGAAATGACACATAACATGTACCAAAGCTGCTTAAAATACAACAGATTTTTACTTATAAGTAAAGTTTTTGACATTTGCATTTTATAAAATGCACAAGCATACAAACAGAAATATATATAGAGAAACCCTGATGGTGTTGTGGTTAAGTGCTATGGCCACTATCCAAAAAGTCAGCAGTTCAAATTCACCAGGCATATCTGGAAACTCTATGGGACAGTTCTACTCTCTCCTATAGGGTTCTAAGAGTTGTAATCAACTTGACGGTGATGGATTCGGAATGGATGTATACATATGTATGGATATATTTTATAATCAGAATATTTCTTTTATACCTAATATATACTATTAAAATAAGCTCTGGTGGTACTGTGGTTAAAGTGCTCAGCTGCTAACCCAAACGTCAGTGGTTTGAGCCCACCAGCCATTCTGTGGGACAGAAGACGTGGCAGTCTGCTTCCATAAAGAGTAAAGCTTTGGACACCCTATGGTGCTGTTCTAATCTGTCCTACTGGGTCACTATGAGTTGGAATGAACACAACAGTTTAAACAGGACACACACTAACATTTATTAATATGAAGGTGAAGAACACAGGATTAAAATAATCTTCAAATGACCTATTTTTCAAGACTACATATATTTGCTTTACAGCTTAGAAGAATATTTTTGAACAATGAGTACTTAATACTTCAGTATCTATGATTCGGGATAATACACTGCATTACCTGAAAGGTTAGTAAGCTAGCAGCTCTCAGTCACAGTGTTATCACATGAAGAATGAACTGCCTTGTCTATGCTCCTTCTAAAGATCCCTCTTGCATAATCAAGTGTACATCAAACCAAACCAAACCCACTACTTTTGAGACATGTCAGACTAATAGCAACCCTAGAGGTCAGGGTAGAATTGTCCACAGAGTTTCCAAGGAGCACCTGGCAGATTTGCAATGCCAACCTTCTGGTTGACAGACGCAGCAGTTTATTCACGATGTCACCAGGGTTTCCAATCAAGTGTAGGTACCATGCAATTTTCTTTCTTTCCAGCATCAACAAATTGTACTTTCTTACCAGATTAAAAAGAAAAATCTGTGATGCCTCTTATAATTAAAAACCAACCAACTGATATAACAAAAACAAAGAAACAAACAAGAACTTTCATTGACCTAATAACTCTTCTGCTAGCTTCTGTATTTCTCCAGTTTCTGGCCATATGCATTACTATACTAGTAAGAAGTAGAAAACTTAAAGCATTAGAATACTATTAATATTATTGTACTTCTCAAGATTATATCATTTTTCTATTTTACTTTAAAATTTTTAGGACCTACTGTACTTAACCCCGAAACTCAAACCAAACTTGTTGCCATAAAGTCGATTCTAGAGGATAGAGTAGAATAGCTCCATAGAGTTTCCAAGGAGCTCCTGGTGGATTCCAGCGGCTAACCTTTTGGTTATCAGCTGTAGCTCTCAAAGACTATGCCACCAAAATTTCCACCCCTAAAACTCTAATCAAATCCAGTGCCATCGAGTCAATTCCAACTGATAGTGACCCTATAGGTCACAGGAGAAGTGCCCCCATAGAGTTTCCAAGGAATGCTTGGCATATTCAAACTGCCATCTTCTTGGTTAGCAGACATATCCCTTAACTACTACGCTACCAAGGTTTCCACTAAAGGTACTAATTAATACTAATTGAGCTAAATAAAATTCTTGCTCAGTTAAATGTTTCTATCAACACCTAGAAATGCAGTTGACAAAGTAAATGTTTACATACTAAGAAACAGAGTCAGTTACTACGGATTCTAGTAAGGTTGAACATTATTTTCCACTGAAGTTATTCAGGAGCGTTCTTGGATCTCCTTACATATGGCAGCTGTCCAAGCTCACTGAGGACACTTTCTGTTTCTACTGAACTCTGTATTTATTAATCAAATGAGCATTCCACCCCTGGAGTCAATTCTTTCATAATAGGATAAGTCTGCCCTAAAAACAAAAACAGGATGATAGCATGCATGATTCTTAATGATACCATACGGTGAACAATGCCAATCAAATTCTAATAGAACTCTGACACAGAACGAGCAAAACTTCATTAAAGAGAACACAAAGAATCAAAGACAGGAGGGTATTTCCACACAGTGGTTAAAATAATCAAAGCATTTTGCTTGGGCACCAAACTATGTGCTGAATACTTCACACACATAGTTATATTGAATTACTACAAAAATTCTACAAAGTGGGTACATTTATTCCCATTTTAGAGGAGAAACTGATAATAAAAATCATTATGCAACTTGTCAGAGTCATATAACCATTACAGGATACAGAAGAAATTCAAACCCAGTGAGTCAGATGCAAAAGACATTACTCTTGTCTGCCAATGAGTCTTCCTTAGGTCGTGAAAGCACAGAGAAGAAAGAACAGAAGAAAAAGGTACTTCCTTAATATGTCTGACACTGTATTTTCCAACCCAGTTTTCCTGTAAAACCTGTTACAAAGTGAGATCAGAAATCAGAAATCATGACTAGGTCAAAACCAAAAGCCTGGATATCGAAATCTGTCAACAGGAAAGGTTAAAGGTGAAAACTCAGCTCACTGTCACTGAGTTGATTCTGACTCACAGCGACCCAGAACTGCTCTATACAGTTTCCGAGGAGCACCTGGTTGACTTGAACTGCTGATCTCTCAGTTAGCCAAGGTGGCACTTAACCCCTAAGACACCAGGTTTTCCACAGGAAGGATAAGCCTGGTAAATTATTGTTCCCTGCATAGAAATCTGCTACTGCTAATTCGGACTCACAGTAACCCCACAGGACACAGTAAACTTGTCTCACAGGGTTTCCAAGGAGCAGCTGATGGATCTAACCACTGTGCAACCAGGACTCCTCATATAGATAACAATTTATTTTCCAGGCCTAAAAGCCTCTTTTATAACTCTTATTCTTCAAAGTCTTTGTCATGTTTTCAAATACACTTTTCAATAATAGAATTGGGTAGTGATCATAGAAACTATCAATTTTCATTTTGAAGTGTCAAGAGTTTCTCATGGATTAAACTTTTACATGTCATAACACTATAGTTATATACATTACTTCTGTGCTGGTAACAATTCAATAATTGTCTTATCCATATTTACATGAGCTATCATTTCCAAAAATAAATTAGGTTAGATTTTAGCTCCAATTTCAATTTTTCAGAAACTGAACCAGAAAATTCAAATCTTACATTCTGCCCCCATTAAATACAACTGTCTATTCTAATAGAAAAGAGACAAGCAAGCGAGCATCAAAACAAATTTCTTATTCATTTTAGTTACCTTTTTACTTAAACTTGAGATATGACACACTGCATTTTCTCAGTAATCATAACACAAGTAAGAATTTACACTAGTTTCATTACTTTTTTTTAATCTAGAGTATACCATTAAACAAATAAGGAGCTGGCCAAGTAAAATTCTACACTGACTTTAAAAAGCATTTAGCATGATGAAACTGAGGTAAATTTGGAACTAAAAAATAATTACAATAATTATGGTTAATAGAAATTAGCCAGGCACAGAGTTTACCCAACTATTATTCAAAGTTATGCACCAACCACTGAAGCAAAAGATGAAGAGACTGAAGATTTTGCCAGCTTCTGCAGTCGGAATTCATAGAACATGCAATCAAGATGCACTGATAATTAATGGTGACTGGAATGAAAAAGTTAGAAACAAAGAAGGATCAATAGTTAGAAAATACGGCCTTGGTGATAGAAATAATTCCAGAGATTGCATGACAGAATTTTGCAAGACTATTGACTTCTTCAGATACCCTGGTGGTGTAGTGGGTTAACTGCTACATCTGGTAATCAAAAAGTCAACAGTTGAAATCCGCCAAGCATTCCTTGGAAACTCTATGTGGCAGTTCTGCTAAGACCTCTGGGGTTGCTATGAGTTGGACCCCACTTGACAGCAGTGGTTTTAATGACTTCTTCATTGCAAACACCTTTTTTAACCAGCAGAAATGGTGACTGCACGTGGATCTCACCACATGGAATACACAGGAACCAAATAGACTACATCTGTGGAAAAAGAAGATGGAAAAGCTCCATATCAGTAATCGGAACAAGACCAGGTTCTGACTGTGGCACAGATCATCAAATGTTTATATGCAAATTCAAACTGAAACTGCAGAAAATTAGAACAAGGCCACAAAAGCCTAAGTATGGCCTTGAGTTTATCCCTCTTGAGTTTAAAGACCATCTCAAGAACAGATTTGATGTGTTGATCATTAATGACTGAAGATCAGATGAATTGTGGAATGACATCAAAGATACCATCCATGATGACAGCAAGAGGCCATTAAAAAGACAGGAAAGAAAAGACCAAGCTGGATGTTCGAGACTACTCTGAAACTTGCTCTCAAACATAGAGAGACGAAAAGAAAAGGAAGGAATGGCTCAGTAAAAGACCTAAATGGAAGATTTCAAAGAGCAGCTCAAGTATGATAACGATCTGTAAAGAGCTGGAAATGGAAAATCAGAAGGGAAGAACATATCCTGCATTTCTCAAGACACTTAATTGCGCTCCTAAGAACTCTGTATGTGGATCTAGAGGCAGTCACACGAACACAACAAGGGGACAGTGCACGGTTTAAACTCAGGAAAGGTGTGTGTAAGGGTTGTATCCTTTCACCACACCTTTTCAATCTGTATGCTGAGCAAATAATCCAAGATTATTTGAAGATTATATGAAGAAGATTATATGAAGAAGAACGAGGCATCAGGATTGCAGGATGATTCATTAACAGCCTGTGTTACACAGACAACATCACCTTACTTGCTGGACATGCAGAAGATCTGAAACACTGATGAAGATCAAGGACCACAGCCTTCAGTATGGATTGCAACTCAACATCAAGAAAATAAAAAATCCTCACAACTGGACCAGTAAGCAACTTCATCATAAATGGAGAAAGGATTGAGGCTGTCATGTATTTCAGTTTACTTTAGTCCACAATCAATGCTCGTGGAAGCAGCAGTCAAGAATCAAAAGATGCATTTCACTGGGAAAATCTGTGGCAAAGGATCTCTTTTAAGTATCGAAAAGTAAAGATGTCACCTTAAAGACTAAAGTGAGCCTGATTCAAACCACGGTATTTTCAATTGCATCATATGCATGCAAAAGCTGGTCAATGAACAAAGAAGATGGAAGAAGAATTGAAGCCTTTCAATTGTGTTAGAGAAAAAACTTGCTCTCGAACAGTGAGAGGTACCATGGATCACCAAAAGAACAAACGCATCTGTTTTGGAAGAAGTAAAATCAGAGTGCTCCTTGGAAGCAAAGTTGGCAAGACTGAATCTTACATACTTTGGACATGTTGTCAGGAAGGATCAGTCCCTGGAGAAGGACATCACGCTTGGTAGAGCGAAGGGTCAGTGAAAAAGAGGAAGACCCTCAATGAGATGGACTGACACAGTAGCCACAACAACAGACTTAAGCCTAAAAATGATTATTGACTTGGTGCAAGGCCACAGAGTGTTCTGCTCTCTTGTGCATAAGGTTGCTGTGAGTTGGAACTGACTCAACAGCATATAACAACAATAAGCATGGACTTTAGGGAAGAAGAAGAAAAGCAGAATTAAGACCTGAAACACAACACAGGACATCCAGAGTGGCCAGAGAGAACACATGGCATAAATGAGGGTGAAAAGGCAGAAAGGGGTAAAATGATCCAGAAGGTCTATTGACCATGGGAAGGAGTCTGGACATTAGTTTAAGAGTAACCAGAAATTACAGAAGGCTTTTACCCAGGAGAGAGGTGTGATCAAATTTAGACTTTTCAAGAGATCACTTTAGCTGCTGAAGACAGGGGCGAGTAGAGAGAGAAAATAGGAGATCATTTCAATGGTTCTGTAAGAAGATGGTGGTGTAAAGGGTGGTGGTGGCAGTGAATATGAAGAGCAGAGGACACTCTTTAGATGATAAGAGATATCACTGTGTGAAAGGAAACCCTCGTGGTGTAGTGGTTAAGTGCTACCTCTACTAACCAAAAGGTTGCCAGTTCAATCCGTCCAGTGCTCCCTGGCAACTCTATGGAGCAGTTCTACTTTGTCCTATAGGGTCGCTCTGAGTCAGAATCAACTTAGCAACAATGGGATTTTGTTACATATGAAAGAAGCGGTATGAAAAGGGTAAAAAATATTTGAGAAATGAATAAACTGTTTTAGAAAGATATCAGCTTCTGAAAGGCCTTATATCCTGATTTTTATCTTAAAAACTAAGCACAGTGGTCCCTCTTATTCACTATTTTACAATGAAAAAACATTAAAAAGAAAATCATTCATTCTTATGTTCTTAGCCAAACACTCAAAAAAAAAAAAAAACCTTACCACATAAACTATGCCTTTAAAACAGTTTCCTTCCCATCACCCCTAATACTTTATAAACAAACAAACAAAAACCCGAACAAACCCACTGCTATTAAACTGACTCCAACTCACAGCAACCCTACAGAACAGAGCAGAACTTCCCCATACAATTTCCAAGGAGTGCCTGGTGGACTCAGACTGCTAATCTTATTGTTAGCAGATGTAGCACCTAACCACTATGGAACTGGGCTTTCCATCTTATAATAAAAAGAAAGCTAAAAAATTAAATGTTTAGTTAATGCTTAAAGCCTTCATTATACTCTTTAAATTCTTCATTCATCAGTCATACTTGCTGCTTTCTTCATGGCTAATTCTTTGATATAATTATTTTAAAATAAAATGTCTTTCAGACATTCTGAAATTCTTTCAGATTCTAGAAAGTATTTTTAAATGTTTCTGTTAGATTTCTGCCTTATCTCTCTCATCAGCACCGCTTGCATCCTGAAAACAAATGCCTTTCCTATTTCTTGGTGGCATGCAGGCAAAAGCCCCTCAATTTGCTGTCTTACCATGGTTCCAATAATTCTGTTGTTATTTACTTCAACCAGTTGAAGCTCAGAAGGATTCCCTTCCTGGCATGTATCAGCTCAGTGGGAAAATACCTTCCCTGGGAACTAATGCAGTGTAGGTTGGTCTACCATTGCTGGGGATCACATTTCTAACACTAACTGAAGTCATAACTACAACAACGACTCTCCTTCCTATGTTTTTAACCTCCCCCACACTGGGTCTTTCCCATCAGCATGTGTCTATCCACGTCTCCTCCATGTAAATACCAATCTCTATACTCCCATCTCACTGGCTGGTCTTTTAATGACATTTCTTTTTAAGTATAATCAAAATGCCTTTTATAATCCTCTGCCCATTTGATGGTCAGGTACTTTTCACTGGTACTATCAATTTAAAGAGGAAAGGAAGACTCATTCAAGTTAAATAACTAGCACAGGTCTATATACTGTCAGTTTAGACAGAATTCAAGATACTCTGGTATAAGGCTCCACTTTTCTTTGCAATACAAAACTTGATGTCATCAATCCCACTAACTGCAGTTAGTATCTCTTGCTTGCATGCCGTTCCAAAGAGTAGTCTCATAACAAGCTAGCTCACACTGCGTATAGGAATATACATGAATTCTGAGAAAGCAAAATAGTCTTTTAAAATATGTGATAATACTAATTATAAGTTTCAGTGAAAAATACAATATATAAACTTTTTTTGCTGAATTAGCCAATAAAGAAACTGACTAAAACAGTACACTTGAAGATGATGATAAAGAATGGACATCCTGAATTGTAATCTTTCAAAATACATTCTAGAAATATCAAAGCTTTGTTCACTTCTTTCTGATAGTACTTTAACATCACAACACAAATAACACACAAATTATTATACTTAATTTTACATTGAAGAATAATCAATACAAGTGTTATAACACATTTAAATGAGTAAATATTTGATATGATAAATCATTATGAGTCTAATATTCCTATTAAATGTCATCAGAAACAAAAAGACCATGGAATTCATAAAATATGTAACAAGGACAATTAAATTTCACATAATTCCATAATATAATGAATATTAATTACATAGCATTGCATACTACAAATACTGTTAATTACAGTAAACGTGCTAGCTTTGCTTATTATATTTTTATTTTTCTAACTCCTTGATTCTGCTTTCAATTAATTTACAGACGTCTTCTTCAATAAAAGTAACCTCCTAATACACTTTTGTCCTTCAAGTCTGTAATGTATTAATTTGTCTTCTAAAGATTCATAGAGGGTCTTCCATGGGCCAGGACCTATGTCAGGCACTGAATGTACAAAGATGGAAAATGGGAAACATAACTAATACCTCAGATAGTTCAAGAAGCACGTCAGTAGCACATGAAAGTCACAGTGACCTCATACCTTTTCTAGAAGGACATTTATTTAAACAAAGATATTTACCAAGTTAATACACAATGTAGGTAAACTACATAAATATTCAGTTTGATATATGATATGTATTAACGATGAAATGACATCTCAATGTGGCTGTCTTTCTGAAAAGTCACTACTTTTAAAAGAAGAAGATAAGTTTTTGTTGTTGTTGTTCTACCAAGGAACTCAGTGACTGTCCTTTTCAGAAAATGTAAATTAGCATATTTTTGTCTATATAAATAAAGTGCTGGAAAGCAATGCAATTATTTTCATGTCTATGCATGGATATGATTTTCTGAACATATAAATATAAAAGCTGGGTCAAAGAACAAAACTTGGAAGTTAAAATATGACTGTATAGACAGTGAGACATCACTGCAGACATTTACCTCCTAGGAGGTATCCATTGATATTTCAAAGGTGATAAAAAGCTAAAATATTGAAAAAAGGAAAAGTCTGAAAATACATTCGAGGTAGCCAAAAAAAAAAGTTGGGGGGAAGGGGAGGGTTGAGAGAGGTAACCGGTTTATATTCCAAAAGATTCGTTTATACTAAGGAGATGAAGTTTCTCTCTCCTTTCTGCCTGAGAGGAAGGGCTGAACAGCAGTTCCTACACAAACTCCCAGGCTTATAATTTCCAGGTTCCTCTCCTGTGGGGCAAAATGCCTTTCTTGGCAGGGAAAAGGATCATCACCTGTTCTCATCACATCATTCTGCAGAAGGAAGTAGAGGGTAGGAACTGACGGAGATATTGCTCTAAAAAATGTTTGCCTATAGCCATCTACAAATGCAGGGTTTGCTTCACGACAAAACGAGTAAATACAGATATTGAAAACTTACCATATGGTTAATCAAATTTCATGAGGGGAAAAAGAAAATTTGTTTGAAGATACAACTTCGTTGTACTTATTTTCAGGCAGATCAAGTCACAGCAGCATCTTACCCGCAAGTAATAATAAATTAATTATCAAAATAACAATATCAGGTTTTATGTAGCCAAGATAACACAGCGATCTTCTTTGCCATTTTGTCACAGATTTCAACAAAATATAAAGGATACATAAAGTATGTATGGGTGCGTGTGTATACATATATGTACATACGTATATGTACATATGTATATGTACATACACACACAAGAAAAAATTTTAGAGTAATAGTAAAGCAGCTATAGAAAAACAGAAATAAAAAAATCACTTACTTGATATTATCAAGACAGCCTGATTCAGGTTTCAGTATGGCAGTATGATGAAACATTTTATATAAAGCAATCCCAAGGAAGATTACATTAAGCTGGAATATAAATGGTAGTGTTATGTAGTATAACTGGAGTAGGGGGAAAAATGTCCATTCTCAGTAACAGATGCATTGTTCTGGGAAATTAGCTGTCACTACACTTTTGAAGTGATTGGATCACAGATGATTGCCTAGTATTTTGGTAAAGGCAAGGAGCCAGTTTGAGGAATTGGGATACTACTGGGTTATAGAATACTATTATGCCAAATACAGACAAAGAAAAGTCATCAGCCTTTCGAATGATGCTGTAGCATTTTTAAAACAATACAGATCCCTTTTTACCAGTGTTACTTTTTTTAAAGAAAAACAATAATTATTCTTCACATGTTAGCATTTCTACACACTGCACATAGTTCCAACACTGTTTAGGGATATCTTTTCAAGTGCTCAATTACAAAAACACAAATATTAATGTCAGTATTTTCTGAATAGCTAGCAGTATAACCAAAAACTAAACCACTGTCTTCAAATCAACTCTGACTCATAGAGATCATACGAGACAGAGCGGAACTGCCCCATAGGGTTTCCCAGGAGCAGCTGGTGGATCCCAACTGTTGACCTCTGGTTAGCAACTAAGCTCTTAACCACCATACAACCAGGGATCCATACAAATACTGGTTAAGGATGAACTAGATGGTTCCTCAATGCGACCAGTGACTGCCCCAGCAGGGAAGACAACAGACAGTCTCTGATGGAGCAGGAGGAACCTGGGATGCAGAACTCAAATTCTAGTAAAAAGGCCAGACTTCATGGTCCTACTGAGACTGCAGGGACCCTAGAAGACACGGCCCCTGGACTCCCTAATATCCCCCATTTAGAACTATTCGTAATGCCAACTCTTCAAAGATTCTAAGACATAAAATGCTTCCTGGGTCAAGTAGAAACATGACACTAACTAGGCAGCTCCTGGCCAGAGGAATGATGGGGAGGCAGAAGGGAAAGGAGCTGGCTGAATGGACATGGGAAGCCAAGGGTGGAGAGAAGGACTGTGTCATTCCACTGTAGGGAGAACAATTAGGGTCATATAATAATGTGTGTATACGTTTTTGTATGACACACTGATTTGAATTGTAAACTTTCACTTAAAGCACAGGGAGAAAAAAGTCTGGTTAAATTCTGATGCTACCACAAACTAAAGTGGGATTTCCCAGTGATATTACCAAGACCAGAGAAAGTACCTGATTTAAAACAAAACAAAAAGGTACAGTATGGATTCCATATATCATATGTAAACTACATATAAAAACATACATTAAATTTTTCTTTACCATCTTATTTATATATTCCACATTTTGAGACTGTTAGGAACTAGGAAAGTCTAAATATAAAATCCCCCAGAGCTCTTCCAATAGTATAAGTCCATAGTCCTTTATCAATCATCCTCAACACCTAAACCTCAGGAAAGTGAAAAACGTTAAAATGCAAACTTGGTGCCCCTCCTAAAAACCTTAACCAGAATTGAAGCTATTGGTGGGAAAATCTTATTTGAAGTGACATAACGGTCTACATGGATTTATTCTACTTTGTCTTATTATTCCTAGTTTTCTCTGTGGAAATATTGCTGCATTTGGATTCAGCATCCTGGCTAGTCTCTAGTGAGTGAGAGCATTAGCTGACATGTTTGATATTGGTCTGCCGCCTCCTTCAAACTAGGGGCGTCTCACAGCATGCAGAATGTGTACCATATTACATTTCAAAAGTACAAAAACTTCTGAATTCTGAAAGACTTCTGGCCTAGGGATTTCAAACGTGGGATTTTCGAACTACCTTTAATTGCAAATCAAGGGACTAATATCTTATTCAAATAAAATGGATAACAGTTTGGTATTTTAGAATTCTACATATAAACTGCAAACCCTGGTGATGTAGTAGGTAAGCTGTATGGCTGCTAAGCAAAAGGTTGGCAGTTCAAATCCATCAGGTACTCCTTTGAAACTCTCTGAAGCAGTTCTACTCTGCCTTATAGGGTCTCTATGAGTCAGAACTGACAGTAGTGGGTTTAGTTATATATAAACTATAAGACAAAGCAATATCATTGGAATTAGGAGGAGTATTTTATACTTGAAATCACAAAATGATCCATCTAAGAATTTCAGCGGAAGCATGATTCCATGTTTGACTTTTTTCTGGTTGTACCTTTCTCAAGTAAAGTATTTTGCAATTTTAAAGTCTTTGAGATGTATGAAAAACAGACAAAACTGGAGTGAACATTAAGGTGTTTTCCTTTCCAATTTCTGATCCCATTCCTATTTCAAATAAGAAAGGAAAATACTGTTATTAAAGTTAGCCCTCACTTTTCACATTTCAACAAACCAAATACAGTGTGTTAGACTGGACTCCTGAATTGGTACAGCATTCCATAAACTCTCGCAAATGCATTTTTCTTCTCCCAGTAGTTTTATCCAACTATTTACAATGTGAAAGCAGACTATAATGAATGCTTAATTGCTTGAGTTCCACAGGGTCAAAGAAGCACTTGCTTTCCACAAATTAACCTATGTAAATTAAAGATACACTGTAAAGGGTGGGCGAAAAGTTTTAGAATTGGGAAACACATAGTCAAGTAGTTCTTACCATAATTATCAAGGTCGCTGGTCCTATAAAACTCCAAATGAAATAGGTGTCAAGTCGGAGCCAACATCTGCAATGAAACACAAGGGAGAGAAGGCATTCAAGGACTGGGTGTGGGACATACATCAGCGGGGAGCCAGTGACAGAGAAGAATGGGAGCTGCAAAGCATTCCACTGGGAGACAGGAAATATTACATTGCTTGTTCATTTAAATGCTGAATTATGTGCCCAATTTCTGACAGCACTATTGATGGAGTAAGATAATTACCTCTGGAGGAAGCAAGGGAAAAATGGCACTGGGCCTATTTGCTAAAGCCTTTTGTGTCTGTCACAGAAACTTCAAAAAAAAAAGGAAAAGGAAAAAAAGGAAAAGCCAAAAGCCATACACACAGCCATTAAATCAAGGAGTTTTAAGCTAGCCTTTTCTCTCCAATTATGGTGCTACATAACCTGTCTATCAGTTGTCAGGTAAAGTGACATTTTCCTGTCAAGAAGATCTGAGGAAATTCAGTACAAAGCAGAAATAAATTTAGTATCAGAAAATTGAAGTTTAATTAGGTTGGGCAGCCAACCTTTGAAGAGTTCTCAAGTCTTAAAAAGAGCATTGTTACTGCTAGTGCTTCTGTGGTTGCAAATGATCCTTAGCCTCCCATGAAGTTGATTCATGGCCCAAAAGTAAATTATTAATCACTTAATTTCAGCTACATTTAATACTCCTCCAATTCTTAAAGCCTCTGGGAAATTACATTTTCATTCTTCAGTGTGACAGGAAGGCAAAATGGAAGTGACTGGTTATAAAAAAGATTAACATAAAGTTTGAATATGTTACATGTGATATTAAAAATAATACCTTAAATTATTTGCCATTTGGAGGCTTAATTAAAAAAGAAAACATCTGCACTGTAAATATTTAAGAGTGGCGTGTTAGGTGGTCTAATATGAAAATAAGTACTTAAATATTTTTGTGACTTTAAACATATTAATGCTATCAAAGCAATAATGGAAAACCAGAAAATCTATTTAAAACGGAATTTCTAAATGTCTATTAACAGTGGAGTAGATACAGAAAATGTTTTATGTTTATAATGCAAAAGGTTACAAAAGAGCTAAAAGGGATGAAGTGAGACTGTCAATTGAAGTGATCACAAAAATGAAGTTGAGTGATTAGAAAGAAGAATCAATGCCATAACACATACAGTTAAAATAATACTCTAGATTGTTGATAAATACATATATATGTATTTTTTAACACAAAGGAAAAAAAATCACCAAACTCATGACAGTCAAAAAGAACAGAAGTAGACTAAAGTGGTCTTAATATAAGTTTTATTTTAATAATTACTGAAAGCAAATGTGTCAAAATGCCAAAAGTCAATAACTTTTAGGAATAGAGGCAGCAACGTTTACTAGTAAATATTTTTTTCCTTCTCTGTAATTTTGACATCTTTTAAAAAAGTTAAAACCTAGAGTTTTACGCCAAAAAATAATCAAATTGCCTAAAGTGAATCAATTTCAAAACCACAAAATACATTCACCTTCTACTAAGCTAAATCCATGTCAACTAATTTAAATAGAAGTCTAATAAGTGTTCCAGTAATATACTGGCTATAAATTCATACTTTTTGCATAAATAAGACTTCTCTTTATTAAAAATAAACATAATCCTGTTGGTGGGGGTGCAGTGGGGTGGCGGGAGTCATCGCCAAGGCAATCAGTAATTAAGTTGTCAGCCCTTAGTTTGTTTGAATAATAGTTGTTACCTTTTATTTGTTGTTACTCCAAAACTTCTGGTTATGGTAAAAAGGAATGTGGCACTATGGGTAAGCATAACATGGCAGAACTCCAGGTTGCAGATACGAGTGCTGTTTTTGTTCTTACCACAGGCTGATTGGTTACCACTACTGTCAGGCCTGAGCCCCAGAAATTTTTATGGGTCTCTTTGGCTTCTCAACAAAGGCCCTCTTTTCCCTCAGGTGACTAAAAATAAAAAAAAAAAAAAAAAACACAAAGCATGGATATTCTCCCAGGCTAAATCACACACATTTGTAGTCCAGGAATATTGATGAGCTCACAGCAACGTGATGCAATACTGACAGTACTTTTAACAATACTGCTCCAGTCTTTCTGTAGATCAAACAAGTTTTGAGAGCTAACCTGAAAATAAAACATGTTTTCAACAATTTCTTTTTATAGGGAAATGTGTTTCAGGAAAATGTTCTTTTATAGGTTAAGGACTTCTTATAAAAATAACTTCTCTTATACTTGCAGAGATTTTCATGGAAGAAACAGAAAATTTTAAAATTTCAAATCATGTCCTCACCAAATGTTTTATTAAAATAATGTCCATAACTTTGGGGCTTATCAAGCTTCACTTTTTTGAAAACAGTCTCAGCTTAGCAAATGCTTTATTTAGAAATAAATGTATAAAATTCTCTGATCTCTAAAGGTGGAAGTAAAATTATTCTACAATGTATTATTTGATTTCTTTAACAAAGTTTTTCAATATCTGTTTGGTACAATAGATTCAAATTCCTTTTGGGACTGAACAATGAAAGAGGCCTTATGAAATACTTAAAATGTACTGAGTAAATCGTCTCTCCATGACACTGCCTGGCTTGAGTGACTTCTGGAAGGCAGTGTGGCAAACATCCCTTTTCTAATTTGATTGCCATATGGCTACACCTGCTGTTGTTTTTGGCCACCTGCTGGTTTCTCAAAGCTTTCCGTATTTCCTCTCTTTCTCATTAACTACCTTAAAAATTTTGCATGATTCCTGCCCTGAGTTCACTGTGCCAATACTGAAACACTTCTCAGCTTTAAGCAGAAGGACAGCATTTTGTGGAGTGTGCATACACGTGCCTAGGCCTATGTATTTCACCACTGAGCATTCTATAAATCTAGGCTATTCAACGTCATTTGGATACAGTGCAAAGCCAGTGGGTAAGGAGAGACCTGGCCAAACTTGTGAGACAAATGTTAGAGAATTAACTTACACTAAGCACAAAGCACAAAAAAAGTCTAACTTGTAAACAGACAGACTTGCAATTGAAGAACCAGGTTCAACTAAAAATTGCCTTAATCCAACAAACATTACGCAATTTGCAAAAACAATAATAATTTTGATAGGATAATCTGATTTTACATTTATGTTAATTTTTCCTTCAGTTATATGTATATAGTCTATAAATTATGGCTATAGCAGTAATGTAACAAAGGACATGATTCAGAGCTGAAACAAATAAGGACATCCTGACTACTGAAAATAATTTTGTTGTCTATTAGATAGATTCTATAAAGAAACAATGTCATATATCACAACCTTGACTTTAATCTTCTTTAAAAAAAATTGTGAAATATAAAGATCTCATTGAAAGTATCTTTTTGTGGCCTTTTTTAAAACTAAAAACCCAGCACATATAATTATACATATGATAAAGACTTATTAAATTAATACAAGTTTATTTACTTTGGTACTCTAAAGAACCGGTTTTAAGTCACAAGAATAAATAACATTCTCTTCCAGAATAATATATTTAGTTACCAAAATAAATAATAAAATAATGCCAAGCCAATAATAAACATATTGATATTTGGATCATTCTCCCATATGATTACCAGTTCAACTAGTGCTACTATCATATTAACTCAGAAAAGAGAAAACAAAATAAAACAAGTTAATTTCTTAAAACAAAATAATAGTCAAAAACCAAACTTCTAAAGTTCTTTCTCCTTTGCTCTACCATGTCTCATCACTTAATTAGTATCAGTCATTTAAAAAAGGCATGATTCCATATTTAGAAAAATGAAAAACCAATTACACAACATACATAAATATCACTTAAAATGTATGCTTTAAATTGTTCTTAGATACTAGTAACATCACCAGGGCTTAGGTCCTCATTCAATGCTAGCATGGTTAATGTAGTGCCATTAATATGCTTTGTGATCTTCCTTTCTCCCTTCCTCCCTCTCTCCCTCCCTCCGTTTTTCCTTCCCTTCCTTCCTTCCTGCTTGTTTAATTCACCCACATTGGTTTTCACTATTAACTAAAGTTTTCTTGAAGTAATACAAATTAGGAATGGTGTTTGCTCCATCTTCTACAGCAAGTTAAATCATAACACTAAACCATCCTTGGTGAGCAATAAATGTATTCAGTAAGCAACCTCTGGCTACTACTGGAGCATGAAATTTGCAAGGCTGAATTATATGTCATTTATGAGAGTTTGTAAATTATATAACCTCCTTTTCCCTGTAACATATGTATATCCACCCATATCTTACATACTTACATACCTCTGGCAAGACTGGGGGGTACAGAAGGAACAAAGAGAGACGAGGGAAGTGTGGCAAGAAAGAAGGAAGAGAATGACAAATTTTCTCATACACAATTCATCATAATAAAACTAGCTCTAAGCTTAGGGACGGATCCGACTCGACAGCACTCGGCTGGCAAGCTTAGGGAGTAACACATGTGTTAAGAACTGTTTTAGACCTTTTCCATGACATCACACTCAATAGTTTCTTATTTTCAAACATGCATTTAATCTTGAACTACCTCGTAAGTAACTGTATGAGTTGGAAAAAAAGGTTGGCTGAGTGACGCAGGAGTGGAGTGTGACTGGTGAGAATCACAACTAGCATTTTATGGCCAGCTATAATCTTGGGTCACCATGAGTCGGGTCTGACTCTACGGCACTTGGCATAATCTTGGATCTTAGAATTAAAATCTAGCTCTAATACATCAAACATAGGTTATGCTTGACTCACAGTTCACAATATGATGCCATTCAAAAAGGAGGGGGGTGAGGGTTCACTCTGTCATCAGCAAAATACATCCTACATTTTTATGATGGCGCATAAAGGTTAGAATAGCATCATCTACTATAATTTACCAAATATTATTAAATACTAAATATTGGAGTAATTCCCACGCACTCCCCTTGCTTAAGTAACTAGGAAGTGGTAGCGCAAGAACTGTAATAAATACTCTTATAAATGGATAAGTTTTGATATTCTTCTATAGTTGTAACCAATATTACCATAAGATAAGGGAAATTTATTTGGGGTCCTCCTAAATATAAGGTCATCTACTGATTAAACTGGAGACTTTGGTAGTGTAGTGGTTAAGTATTAATAGATGCTAACCAAAAGGTGGAGCTAACTGGACAGCAACAGGTTTATTGATAAGTTAATTAAATTTTTAGTATTTTTTAGATAGCTTTATTGTAATATAGTTTATATACCATGAAACTTTCCTAGTTTACAGATTAGTGATTTTTTTGTATATTTAAAAGTCCTGCACATATCACCATAATCTAATTTTAGAAAATTTTCATGACACCTAAAAAGAAACCCCGTACCTATCAGTAGTCACTAACCACTCCTTCTTCCCCACTTGTCGCTCGCTGCTCTTTTTCCCCACCTAGACAGACTTCTATACCTTCTTGCTACAGATTTGTCTACTCTGGACATTTCATAAAAAATGGAATAACTTCATGTAAATGGGGTCATGTAAAATATAGTCTTTTGCTTCTCTCAATTGACAGGTTTTCGAAGTATATTCATGTGTCCGAAAACAAAATGTTGCTGTCTAGCTGATTCTGACTCATAGAGACTCTACAGGACAGAGCAGAACTCCCCCATAGAGTTTCTAAAGAGTACCTGGTGGACGCAAACTGACAACCTTTGGATTAGCAACATAGCACTTAACTACTACGCCTCCAGGGTTTCCTATCCATGTTTATTACATATTAAAAGCCAAAAAATAAAAACCTGTTACTGCTGAGTTGACTCCACCTCACAACGACCCTGCCGTATGCTGCAGAGCTATAGTAAGTACAGGGTTTCCAAAGAGGATCTGGTGGATTTGAACTGTTAACCTCTTGGCTTGCAGGCCAGTTCTTAATCACTGCATGGCATGCCCTAGTACTTCATTTATTTTTATTGAAAAATAATAAGCCATTGTATAGATATATCATTTTATTTATCTACTTATCAGTGGATGGACATTAGTGTTGTTCCACTTTTGGGGCTACTGTAATAATGTCACTACAAATATTTGTGTACAAATTTTCCTGTGGACATGTTTTCATTTCTCTTGAGCAAATACCTAGAATTGTTGGGTCATACAATAGTCCCGTGTTTATCATTTAAAGATCTAACAAACTGTTATCCAAAGTGATGGCACAAGCAATTTATGAGAATTCGTTTTCTCCACATCTTCACCAATGTTTGTTATGGTTTGTCTTTTTGGCTGTAGCCATCACAGGCGGTGAGGTTGTGATATATCGTAAGGGAATCTCTCACTGTGTAAACAGGCAATGGTGGCTCAGTGGTAGAAATCTTGTTTTCTGTAGGGGAGACCTGGGTTCAGTTTCCAGGCAAAGCATCTCACATACAGTCACCGCCTGTCAGTGGAGGCTTGCGTGTTGCTTTGACGCTGAATGGGTTTCAGCAAAACTTCCAGACTAAGATAGAGAGGAAAGACAGACTGGTGATTTACTCCCCAAAATCAGGTAATGAAAACGCTAACAAAAGTCTGATTCACAACTGATCAGAGAGATGGCACAAGACTGGACAGAATTTTGTTCCATTGTTCAGGGAGTCACCATGAGTTGGGAGGTGGCAACAACTAGATGGGTAATGACAGCTGTGCAAGTTGTTGTTCTTCTTTAGTTCCAACAAGAAGTCCAATCCAACACTCAGTTTTAAGGTCACCACTTCATTGCATTTTTGGAAATAACAGGACAACAATCCTAACGTTCTCTAGTAGGGTTCTGGTTTACCTAACTCCTTACTATGAAAAATTTGTGTTCGTACCAGAAATACTATTTAGGATGACCTGTTACAGCTAATCATAGATTTCTTTGATGATTACAGAAGTACAGTAAGTACTTGGTCTCAACACACAAAATTCTTTGTCTTTATATAAAACAATATGGACTTCCCAGACCTATAATGATTGGTTACTTTGATACGCAAATAGAAACTAATTCTTTATCTATAATATTTCTCACTAGCCAACCTATAGTGAATTCCTTTTAGTAATAATACATTCAGTAATGTACATGCTTCCTGTCAGTGAAATGTTATAAATACGCTTAAATGTAAGACAGGAGATCCTAGGTGGCAGAGATGCTTCAGGGCTTGACCACTGAGTAAAATTCGGCTGTTTGAGTCCACTCGATACACTTCCAAATGATAATGGAAAACCTGATAGAGCACAACTCTACTATGAAACACATAATATCACCACGAGTCTGAATTGACTCAACAGTGACAGGTTCTATATAAGGCAATTAGAGAAACATTCCAAATGAAAATATGATGTCCTATGAGTGCCCTGAAGTGCTGAGAAATTATGGACACATACGTTAAATACATCTGTGCAGATAATCTTCAGATATTATCAAGTTCAATGTTCCTTGCTTAGACGCCTTCCTAAATAACAGTATAACCTAACATTTTTAAAAAAATAATCAATTTTTCTATCCAAATTACTATGCTTGGTTAGATAATGAAATAAAAGTAAAGAGATTTAGGAGTTTAGCCAACAGAGGAAAAATTACCTCATTTAGAACTGCTCTTAAGCGGGTGATTCAGGGAGATAAATGTAAGACTTAATAGATGATCTATAACAATTTTCAGATCATAAAACTTGATTTAAATTATACTTAAGAACTTGACTATTCTTCTAGTACTCAAGGATGTTCTCAGTGATTATAAATGTTCATGACACAATCCAGATGTTTCAGAAACCCCTTATCAATTTTCTAGTCCAGATTTTAATTCTTAGGGTAGTCTCTGGGTTTCACCTCTTCCCAAGGATCCCTCTCGTCTGTAACTCACTTCAAATCTACCCAAGATGGTAACCCCTGCTCTTTCTGTTATGCACTTGAGATTGCAAGAAAAGTACTACAAACTGTAAAAGTGATTACTTTCTTTAGATAAAAATTAATTGCTCAAATAGTTTGCCTGTTTTGATAATATGGAGATAATGAAAGTTTCAATGAACTGATAGGCTTTAGGTCATAAAATCAAAGTATTTAGCACTAAATTTCCAAATCAGTCCTGTCTGAATTACTGTTAAGTCAATGACCACCTTTGCCATAATTAAGTTTCTGTCTATGTCATACTAGATAGCTTCACTGAACATCCACATGAATAATGTAAAGACACCAAGAGAGGCCACAAAAACAGAGATAAAAATGGAAATAAATGTCCATTGTTAACGGTGCAGTTTAGAGACATGGTCCATTAGCAAGGGGTTATTTTTTAAACAAAATGACTGCACTGGTCTCTTGAACTGATTTTTTTAACGTCTGATTATTGTGATCTAATGTGAGTCTAAGTACATTCCTCAGAATAATGTTAGTACAGATAAAAGATTTCATTAAAGAAAAATCATAAAATAAGAAGATTGTCTTACAGGCATTGTAAATTCATGGAAAATAAAACAACTTCTCAAAATCAAATTATGTATGCTTTGTGAGTATGTGTTTTGTATATAATAATCAATTCAACAGCCCTAATAGCATTTCATAGAAAAATACATCATAATACATCAATCAGATGAAATATGATAGTTACCTCTATCTGTAGCAAAATAACATTGAAGTATAAAATAATTTAAATCTAATTCTATCTCCTCATATTGATACAATTTTCTAGTCTCTAGAAATGTAAACTACTATTATTGTTAAAGGTTTTAAGAAATAAAACCTCAATGTCAGTATAATACATCTAAGTGCATTAAGGAGACAGAAGAGAGAAACATACATTATTGGGATTGTTACAACATATATTCAATAGCTTTATTCTAGATGCACTCTAAGTGGATAAGAATGAGAAGTACAAATTTAATAAACATGAGGTTTCAAAAATAAGTGAAATAGACTTTCAAATCATGTAAATTCAGTACAGAGCTTGAAACCCTGGTAGTGCAGTAGTGAAGAGCTCAGGCTGCTAACCAAAAAGTCGGTAATTTGAATCTATCAGCTGATCCTTGAGTTCTTTTGTCCTATAAGGTCACTATAAGTTGAAATTGACTCAACAGGATGGGTTACATGGGCTCTATTGAGCTTAATAAGAATTTTACAGGAAATAATTATGTTTCTCTGAATTGTGACTAATTCTACCCAACTCATAGCCACCCATAGGACAGAGTAGAACTGCCCCACTGAATTTCCATCGAGTGCCTGGCTATTTGGAATTACGCACCTTTTGGTTAGCAGATACAGCACTTAACCACTACACCATGAAGGTTTCCTTTGAACTGTAGACTGTACATATTTACAGAAAATCAGTGTGGCACATAAAAGAAGGTAATGCTAGCAAAACAACAACAGAGAGAGAATTTTAGAGCAAGTTACATGAAAAATATAATCATGTGGTGAGCAAAGAGTGGGGAAAGCCATCTGAAGTAAAATAAAAACAACAAAACACATTTAAACAAGCTGGTACACAAAGATAGATTTGATAATGAGGAACAAGATATATAATTCAATATGTAGAAATCCTATGAGTACTATAAAAATTCATTGGCTTATATTTTTCTTAGAGAAGGTATCTTGATTAAAGCCCTGCTGGAAACACAATCCATGCATTCCAGCTCCTTAAGCAAACACAAATTACTGAATAATGTTTCTAGTTTCAACACCTGCTTCTTCAATGGTCAACATTACACTGTATTGATGTTGAGCTGGAAGAATTCCCAAATGGAAGAAGTTAAACATTTTCCATGTATTCTAAAGGCTTCTCTGTGGATAATTTATTAAAATACACAAATGAGACACAGAAATACTCTGTGTCTGTGACTGAATTTAACATAAATTTCCCCACTCTTTTCTCTGTTTCTTTCATCTCTCCACTCTTCCTAAAATCTATTTACCCCCGGTTTGTGTTGGGTAAAATCATATCTGTATAATCAGTTATTAAGATTTGTTTTAAATCTGTGCCTGGGAAATAAGTTAGCCTCTATTCCTACACAGCAGTAATGTCAGAAAATGAAAGCTTCCAGATATAGCGCAGGAAATTAAAGCAATGATGGCCAAAGCTTTAACAAAGTCACCAGAGACTACATACTATTGATTCTAAGAAAAGATAGATTTCTATTACCTACAAAATGACATCTGTCTCAAAATAAAGGTCTAAAATACAAAGCAAACAACTTGAGTCAGTTGAGCAACAACAACAACAAAAACTACAAATACCTACATAGAGAGAGAAAAAAAAGTCCCCATACGGTAAAAACAAAAGCAAATCATGAACTTCAAGAGAGCAAAACTGAGCGACTTAAGAGTCATATCTGAAGTAGTATAAAATCCTAAGCAACAACCACACCATACCACTTAACATCTTAGGGGAAAAATACACTAATCAAACCTTAAAAATTCTATGACTTATGGAAAGTAATTGCTAATGGGTACGGGTGTCATTTCATGAGAATGAAAATGTTCTAAAATTATATAGTACTGATGGTTGCACAACAATATGAATATACTAAAAACCATTGAATTGTAAGTATATTTTAAGTAAGTAAGTATATTTAAGAAATTTATCACATGTCATTTTATCAATAAAGCTGTTATTAAAAAAAAAAAAAAAATCTTACAGCTTACCAGCCCGTCTCCTGCCCTTCATACGCCCTAAGAGACAATCCCAGACAATAATTCCTACCAGCTCATTTCCAGTACTGTCACCAGGATCCTAAGGATATATTCAGATTTGACCAACAGTCACAAGGTCACACTGAAAAATGAAATACCCTTTCATGGTACTCAAGGAAAAACAAAGCAAGACAAATCCTCAAAATAAATTAGATGGTCCTCCTTCAGTCATGCTGTTGGTGCAGTGCTCATGCTGTTTGAACTATGCTCCTAATAATTCTGGAGTCCTCGTCTGTTCTTCTGTCCTTAGGAATCGCTACCTCTGGAAGCAGGCTGCTTAACTGCCCGTATGCTTAGGCTGCTGAGTACTGGTGGAAAGTCACGAAACTTGGCTTATTAAATTCTGTACAAATTGATGTTACCTAACCTCATCTCAGACTTCACTGCTGCTTATAAAACTTTATATTAATGTCTAATTGGCTTCTTAGCACATTTTCTATAGTGCTGATTTCAAAGCTTTTCAAATCTCCTGTCTTCTGAAGGTAGCCTCAAAAAATCCTAGTTGAAATGAAACAAATCTGGCTGGGTTTACCATATCTCTATCGCCCTCTAGTTTTATAACTATGCCAGCCAAGTGCCTTTGAGTCGGATCTGACTTTATAACTATAGCCAAGGCAATTACTTTGAGTTTTTAAGGCTATCAATAAAATCAGTTCCTTGGACTTGGTAAATCCAAAGGCCACTTTCTGTACTAAATCAAGGGTTTCCTCATCTGTTCCACAAATCTTATCTCTTTTACTCCCCATAGGACCTTCCATTTCATTTAGCCTATATATTTTGAAAACAAATGAGGAGTATAGTATTTTCAGTTTATTAATTTCCTCTCGTCAACTTGATTTTTTCTCAATTTAGTATGTGTAAGATTTCATCTGCTTAAAACTTTCCTTCAATACAATTAACATATAAGTTAATATCTTCACTATTAATACTTCCATCAAATGTCTTAAAAGTATAGACAACATTTGAAGACTAGTTTTTCGGACTCCAAATGGCACAGTGGTTAAGAGCTATGGCAATCCACCAGTCCTTCCTCAGAAACTCTACTGGGGAGTTCTACTCTGTCCCATAGCATGGCTTTAGTGTCAGAATCAGCTCGATGGAAGTGGTTTTTGGGGGGCTTCAACCTTTCCAGTTTGCTTTCTGCTTCTAGAACTTTATTAAAATAGCTGTTGAAAAAGTCAGAGTCCTCTCTGCAGTGTTTATTCTACTTGAATTATCTTTGACATATAAACATCACTGGTTATTTCTTCTTTCCTTAAACATTTTTCATTCCCCTTAGCTCTGAATGTCCTGGTTGTTTTCTGAGCTCTTCTCTTATATTCCTTTCTTAGTCTACCTCTTAACGTGGATATTTATGAGAGATCCATCCTTGTCTTTCTCCTAATCTTTTTCTAATGAATCATTCATTCTCATTATTCTGACCATTATATTTACAGATAATATAAAAACATTTTTCACTGAACTCCTTTCCAGTACACTGGACATCTCTGCACATGTTTCATCAATTTCTAAAGTTGTATTGAAAATCTAATTATTTTATTTTTATTCTCATTCCTACACAGAAAAAAAAAAAAAATCAGGGAGGGGGCAAGGGGGGTAAAAACCCCCAAGCTATCTCTGCTATTATGACATCAATCTTCCCAGGAACCTAGAACTAACACATCAGGTAAAGAAAAGTCAACAATGCCAGGAGCCCCTCAGTTCATTCATTTATTATTGAGTTGTGATGTAATATAAACACCTTTGCTCTCAAGAACCTCTGAAGTTTTTTTTCAACTGTTTTTAAAAAGAGAAAAACAAAACAAGTAACTCACACTTTATCTGTTCCATAACTTCTGTAATCGACTGCAGCTGACACAGCTACGATGAGTGCAGGCATCCCATAGCCAACCAGATAGAAATATTTCCTGCGTGAATGTTCACTCTCAAAGACCTCCACCAGCATGATGTAGAGCTGCACTCCCTCCAGGAACATCCAGGTGAAGGCAGCCAAGAAGAAGAAATGCAACAGGGCAGCAAAAACCGCACAGGCGATCTAGAGAAAGCACCCAGTGATCCACTCAATTAACTACACCAAATAAAATACTTGTCAACTACCATGAATTTAAAATCGATATTCATTAAGGTTATAGTAACAAAATAGGTTTGCAAAGAAACAACCTGGATGAGGTTCTTAAAACATACATATTAAAAGTTAATTAAATAAGAACCTTTAAAACTGCATTTAGCATTTTATTACTTATGGTTTATGGATGACAGAATAGCATTATAACAAGGAAAATTGTAACATTGAGGAAAAAATCATACGGGATTTTTAAAAATTATTACTCAGATTAGTCTAAATATTTTTAATCCATGGCAGAGAATTTTATTGTTTCATTGCAAATGAAAGAAAAACAATAAATACAAGGAAAACAAAAGCTCTTAAAGTTAAACACTATAATAAAGTACATTCTTTTATAAGATAACTAATGAAATATTAATTACCTCTTTTTTTCCTTTCTTGCCTTATAAAAGAAAGGATTTAAAATGACACTGAGACATTCATACTGCACAGGTGAAAAAACAGACATGGCTAAACTACAGGGTTCCTAAAGCAGGTTCTTTCTACAATTATTTTGTTATTGTAATTAATGTTAGTCTAGACAACTTTGTTCAAAAGAAATAAAAGATAACTGGCTTTTAATTTGATGTGTCTTGTAATGTACTACAAAATTCAGCTGACCATATGTTAATTAATTTCTTATTATGTCAGTTCCTGAAATTCTCATTCCTTTAGAGTTTTTCACTATTTACAGGAAACAAGAACTAAAATCTATATCTTGTACTAGCAAAGGTCAGCACACTATAGCAACTATCAGATTAGTATAGATTCATTGATCAATATGATCCTTAAGAAATGAGACAAAGGGCAGGTCAATTTCACTGAGTTACAGAGATGACAAGAGCAAGGAGGAAATCCAAGTCTGAAGGACTAAAGAGACACACTTTGTGGGAAAGTGGAAGAGGACGCCAAACACATTTGGTTGAGCTGTACTCTAAAATCTCTGTTATTTTATGCTACTTGTCAGAAGTTAGTTACGCAACATCTGATGAACTTTATCATACGATATGTAACATCAGGAAACAAATCTACAAAAAAAGATTAAGATTTCCAAATGTAAAGAAATCATACAGCACTTGACTGCAGGTTAATTCTAGAATAAAATAGTGTCTTCTTGGAAAATAACACAATTTCCCATTTCTTGCTTTTTCTGAAGTTAGAACTTCAACCATAAATTTTGGGTATCAGATGGCTTTGCTCTTTTGGAGAAGGAAATGCTTTCTTTGATTGCTTATTCATATGTATGCATTTATAGGGAAAGCTGTCCCATTTGTATGTGATGGTCAATTAAAAGTATAATCACCATAATTGTATCCTTTACAGCCATTAATCATGAATGTGTAATCACGAACATAAATCCAACTGCATTTTTATTGTAAAGCACTGCATACATATGAACATACACTAGAGAACAGCACTCAGTGATGGAATTATTATTATGCCCACAAGTCTTCTAAAAACTAAAAGTTTTCATTTGCAGTTTCAGTCATGAGAGCAAACTTGTACCGTACACACGATTCTTAAGTAAACATCATAAAGGGGATCACTAAAAATGTAAGTGGACATGAAATCTGTGAAACATTAAATATAATCTCTTATTTATAGTTTGTTTAGTTTGTCCAAGAGCAGTAGCCTAGTGCTATTTCTTTTCTTTCTTTTCTTACTATTCCTTCTCTTCCTCTGTTCTTCCTTCCTTCTTTTGTTACTTGACATTACTAAATTTGGGTAGCATAAAGCATGGAGGTGACACTTAAAAGTGTGAACAGAAGTCAAGCAAATGTAAAGCATCAAACAAAAATTGGGAAGAGATGATATGTTCTGAAAATAACCAGCAGTTTGTACTGTTTTCTGAAATATGTCAATTAAAAAAATTTGTAGACATATAGTTCTTAATGTAATGTATACTCACTGCCATTGAGTTGATTCTGTCTGACATATATATATATTTTCCTCAAAGGTATATTATAAATCTCAAAGTCTAACTATCACATCTGATAGAAAAGATACTCTTCCATTCCTCAAATGGCTCTGGAGGAATGTCTTTGTTGTTAATCTTCCCCTGGACTGGAAGCTTCTGAGGCCCCTTTCCAAAGGATGCACTCAGCTTCTGGCACAGCTTCTTGATAGTGTGAGGTCCCCTGGAACCAAATTTGGACCTTTAGCCTACTGCACTGTGACAAAATAAAATTTCTCTTTTTAAAGTCATCTACTTGTGGTATTTCTATTAAGGCAGCACTAGAAGACTAAAACAATTTTATTAAACTTTCTTCAGTATTTGGCCTTGGACTAAAAAAGTAAGGAAAACAGCAAGACGAAACAAAAACAGTGCAAAAACAGCAGTTCTTTAGAAAGACAAGTTTATAATCCAGAATTTCTGAATATATACTTCATGCATAATATTAATTACTTCTTTATGATAATGAGACCAGAAAGATGACAAACTGAATATTAGAAAATGCGTGTCTCTCTCAGACACCTGGAAGAGTATTGCAACACTGGAAAGTCAGAAGCAGAGAAATCTCTGACTGACATCCATGCACGTTTCTTACTGGTTGGTCAGTTCGGTTGATCCCGATGAGGAAAAGGAGCTCTGCTACAAAGAGGCTGATGCAGAGGTTCTTATGTATCGTGTTGCGGTCACTCTGGAGCCCACGGAAGAAGCAAAATGTGAAGATGCATATCAGCAGACAAACAAGGGACAGCAAAATTCCAACCCACGTGATCACATCCAGAAGAAGGTCATGGACTGCATCACTATGCTGGAAACATAACAGAAAAGCCATAAGTTACCAATTATGCAAAATAATGTATAGTATTATAAGGGTCTAAATAGCCAGCCAAGTGCCGTCGAGTTGGATCTGACTCATGGCGAAGGGTCTAAATAATGTATGCTTTTAATGATGTACTAAAAGACCACCATAATGTATAAAATAACTGGAAAATTATTTAAACCAAACCAGAGTTTTCTACTTCACAGATAAAGCATTTTATTCTTTCTCAGGGTATCAAACAGTTTAATACATTGGACGTCAACAGTTTTTTCTCCTTTCTTAGCTACTTACATTTTTGAGATATAAAAAACTGAAGGAGATTAACTTAATCCTGGATAAAGATTTTAAACCATTTTTTTTTTTCTTTTTAAGCAAAGGTATTACTTATTAAGACTAATTTTCAGACAACTCATGCTAGAGAATTCTACTCTATTTTTAGTTAAGCTATGTACTTGGGGAAATGATGTCTCAATTGAGATGACGTTGAATCACCTAGGGATTTAACAAAAAACATATAATTCTGCTGTCCTATCAATTCTTTATCATAATTTCCAAGCATGTGTTTTTATAAAAAACAATCACAAATGTATACCATTTACTTAGTGGAAAGCCTAAAAGAATAAGGATATTCATTGGATTTATATTCCTGTTGAATGGCTTAAGGAAAGCATGAGCTGGTTACACATGGAAGGAAAGTAAATATTAATAATTATAATACCAGATAGCAGCATAAAACAGAGAGCAGGTCTAAGGAAAATAAATGAATAAATAAAAAGATACAAAACTGTTCATGTAAACTTACATATTAAAAAATATATATATAGTCTCCATAAATCATTATTTCAAGCATCGTATTGGCCATGCTTCTTGATCTATTTATTATCTGATGTCTGGTTATTGACTTGGGTCCTTGTTTGCAAATTAAAACTTTAAATTCCGTGCACTTTTAGTTTGCCTCAACTCAAAACTATTTTTGTGAAGCTTCAGAATTTATACTTTATAATGGCCCATCATATCAATATCTCAAGATACTAGACCAGAGTTAAGAAATTGTTCACGACTGTCAATTATTCATTTCTCACCAGGATTTGTGAAGACTTAAGCATCAACTTTCCTTCAGCTGGGGAAGGGATAAATAAATTACAGTTAACTTACACAATGGTAGTCTAAAAAGTTGATGTTCTAAAGAGTAGTAGGAAATCTATGTACTATATTGCGTACAACATACAAAATATTGTATATTTTGTATATAATACACAGAAACCAATGTAGATATGTCATAAAATCTATGATTAGATTTAAATGTCAAAGTATATTATAAAGTATGTTATCACACATATAAAAGTATAAAACACACACATCAATAACACTGATTTTTAATGGATACATGTATAGTAAAAGTATAAACATGTACATGGTAAATTTTTTTGGTTAACAATGAGGAGATGGTTGTAATAGATACATTTTTCAGTAGTATAGAACAGACATGCTGATGGTGGTTTTATGATGTAAGTTATTATATTCAGTTGTTGGCCCCAGTAAATTACCCTATTTTACAGATACATAAGTATATAGGTTTTCTAATTTAATGCTTTTTTAGAAACTTTATACTTTCAAAAATTGTTCTGTATGCAGAAATTCTTCCTAGAAGTAAGCCACTACGCTGTAACCTGACTTCACAGTTGTTCTTTGATGAAGAACTCTGCTAGAGCACTGTCAATGAAACCATTCTGAAATATTCCTGCATAACTCTAGAAATATTTCTCAGGAGTTCAAATCATGAAAGAAAACCACATGAAATTTTGTTTTAACAATTCTGTTCACCAAGGGATACTACTTAAATAGTGTTGGATCTCTGATAACATAAATTATTTTATTATTTGAGAGTAGAGAGTAGTTAGTGCCACCTGGTTCCCTGAACAGAGGGCTATTTACTCTCATCTTTGACTCAGAGGCAAGATGCTGTGACTGAGTGCCAAGCACCAATGTTCAGCACAGCAGTCTTCCATAATGGGAAAAATGGCAGGTATAATACATTCTTGAATGTATCCTAAAGACCTAAAACACTAAGGAAAAAAAAAAAAAAAAAGAAGAAAAATCAAAAAGTTGTCTTTGTCTTGGTAGTTGCATTATTAGACATATATTTACTTTACTCAATGCCTTCCAAGGCCCTTCAAAAACCCCTGGAAGAGCTATTGAGAGAAAAATACAAGATTTCCAAATGTCAGTAGAAAAACTATGTGCCACACCAACACAGAGTAATAATGCCTAGTGACTAATTCACCTTTCAGGTATGACAGTCTAGCTCTGAAATATCAACACTAAATAACCACTAGAATAGCAGTGACTCTCAAACACAACTTATCAGTTGAATATTATTAGCAAAAGAAAAATAAGACTAGTTGACACTAAATGCTACTAAGAGATACATATGATTACAGCTTTCTTTGTAAGCATCTGTCGTAGTAGAACTCCCAGGATGCCAGTGTACAGTGAACTTCCCTTAACTGTGATAATCAGCTGAGTAAAACTCTTAGGTATAAGACTTGATCAAGTATTCATATTTCCAAGGTTATATGATTAACAGTACTGCATAACTCAATCATTCATAACCCAAACTATACATCACTAAGAATATAAATGACCTGAGATTAAAGATCATGTCTATCTCATCATGATTGTACCCTAGCAGAGTACTGTGCCCAACACTGAAAAAAAATGTTTAATACATATTTAGTTTTGAATGATTATATTCCTGTTCATCAGATGAAATATCTCAAATCTGATCCTTTTATATCTGTGCATGTTTAGCATCCATTTTATTTCCATTTGCATTTTTAATAAAATATTACACATTACATCTCCAAAACTGAGTTCCTGCTCTTATATTGCCTTTCTCTTCACCCCACAAAATCTGCAGCTTCCTTTTCTTTTTTTTTTCCATTTCTGTAACCAGCAACTCCATTCTTCGACATGGTCTGGTCATAAACTTACAATCATATTTGATCTTTCTCACTTTTTTAACACAGTACATTTAATCTATCAGGAAATCTTCTACACTTGATTTTCTAAACACAAAACTTTTTTATCCTTCTCCTGTACCAGTCTGATAAAGTCAACTATTTTGTTTTTAATAGCTTCCTATTTGATCTCCCTCCTTTGATCCTCACGTGTTTTTCCAACAGATCCAATTTCAATATAAACCAAATAACATTACTCCTCTGTTCATAATTTCTAGTAGCTTTCTCACTATAAATACAAAAACTTAAGTCTTCACAAAGGTCCAAAAAGTCCTGAGGAGCCCTGGTAGCATGGTGGTTAAGAGCTTGGCTACTAAATTTCAGTAGTTTGAACCCACCAGCTTGTCTTTGGAAACTTCGTGGGCTGTTCTACTCTGCTTCTAGTATGGCTGTCTCAAAACTGACTCAGTGACAATGGGTCATACAGTCTTCTAAGACTGTTGTTGACTGTTGTCTCTCATTCTTCCTGTCATTCATGTCATTCCACCACAGCAGACTGTTTTTTGTTTGTTCGCTTTTTAATTTGTCAGAATATTTCAGCCTCACTGTTCACAGTCTTTGCATATAATATTCCCAGACCCCAATACTTTTCTGAATGGTATCTGCAAGGCTTACCATCTCCTTCAGCTCTCCACTCAAACATCACTTTCCCACAGAAGTTTTTTCTGAGTCACCCTATTTAAAACTGCAAACAACTTTTCCCTATTACGGCTTCCTGTATTCCTCTTCCAGTGGTATTGATCTCCTTCATCCACTGCCATTGAGTCAGGTCCAACTCACAGAGACCCTAGACGTCAGAGTAGAACTGCCCATATGGTTTCCAAGGAGCCCCTGAAGGATCTGAACTGACGAGGTTTTGGTTAGCAGATGTAGCACTTAACCCATTAACGCCTCTAGGGTTTCCAACCGATCTCCTTAGCACTTAAACTATGTATTTTATTTATTCTTTTAGTTGATTGACTGTGTCTCCCATTGGAAAGTAAGCTACAGGAAAATAAATTCTTTATTTACCAATATATCCCCAGATTCTAGAATAATGTGTACCATGCAGTAGATATACAATTAATGTCTTGATTGAAAAAAATGAATCACTTCAATTAGCCTTCTCCTCCACAAAGGATTTAGATTACACACTGTGAATTGAATCATACATAGTCCTTGGAGTTCTTTGGTTCTTAAATAATCAGTTCTAAAAGCTTGAGTAAAGCATAAAAAAAAAAAAAATAAAGAGTGGGACGATTATTACACCATAATATCTGAGGGTATCTTGTAATGCCAAACAGTAATGACAATGGAACCACAACTATGTATGCAAGTAACAAGATTTTAAAGACTTGAGTTTAACCCTCTTGCTCTAATCTAGTAGTCTTTACCCTGAACAAACTTTATTTCTCCTCTTTAAATATCAGAAGTCTTATCTTTACGGGATAAAGTGATGCAGGCACCAGAGCTCTACATGAGTAATTAATACATGGGAAAGTAGGAAAGTCCGTATCTCTTCTTTTTTTAATCAGAAAATACTCTTACTTTTTTTTGGTTCCTTTTGGCAAACAATCTTCTTTTAAATAATGAAATGTCTATGTGAATCACACAGGGTAGACAGAAATAATAATTCTAATAATGGTGACTATTACCTAACCAATTAATAATGATCTAATTTTACCTTGTAATATTTCCAAGGTAGTTTATATTACTAATGATATTTGTTCTACTGAAAAAAATGAAGGTTACAATATACCTGTGAAATATAAAAGAAGACGATTTTAACTAGAATCTGGTTTTACTTTCATTACATATAGTCTTCAAGTTACAACACATTTTTTTCTTATTACTATTAGAAATACACACTGCACACAATGCTACAGTATATAATTTGTTGATATCATCATATCTGTAAGCTTATATGTAATGTTTCTAACCCCAAAAGATGAAAACCTATTCTATTTATAATGAGTGCTAGTATTTGATAATTTGACTCCTAGTGACCTTCTAGGTACATTTAATAAACCTCAGTTCAAATTCATGGAATAGGGAGTTACTTCTGTCTCATGACTTAAAAATAATGCAACTTCAGTATACTAAGATCTTTTGTGTAAATCTTGCTGTTTCTAACTTTATTGTGCAAAAAGCAAGTCAGCAAGCAAAATGGTGAAATAGATTCTTAAATGTCTTTATTTTAACTGCATAAGTGTTTCCAGATGGAACAAAAACTTTAGGGTTAATTTCAAACCCTTCTGGATGATTTTTTTTCTTTTTTGAAAATATTTTTAGGGAGCTGCATTTTCCAGACACTTATTGAACAATCATCATATAATAATTATTAACTTCAGGTCAGTAATTATCAATGACCTGTTTTACTTTCTGCATAATAATGCATTCTAATACGGCTGAGATGGATTTGTTAATGTACAATATGATTTTAAAATTGCCTCTCAGCATCTCTTGTTCTGAAATATTTGTCATGTAGCTAATAAGACTTCTTTTTGCAAATGGATGAGTTTTCACTTTGCTACTAACATATCAGATAAGTATAATGCATTGGTTTGAATCCTGGTTTTCACTGAAACCAGTAGGGTTCCAAGGGCCTATGTTCTAATAAATGCTGTATGAACTGTGAAACACATTCTTAGCGTCGCTCTAACTCTGTAACCAGGTCATCAGATACAAAGGTCACTTCAAAAATCTCTTGGGAAACAGAAATGCTGAATGGTCTGAGAAAATTAGAATTCGCTTTGCAGAACAGCATAAAGGTCATAGTTGAGTAACACAGTTATGACCATATTCTTTTGGGTTTTTACATAGTAAATAATCCCAAATCACTCACCAATAGTTCTTAAATTACATTGAATTGAAAAATCAATATAAATATTTTCAGGCTTTCACATCTCAAAGGGAAATGCTAGCGAGTAAGAAATCACAAATAAATTCACACACAACTACCCTTTGTATTCAGCAGAATGTGTTTATCAAATTCTTGAGATTCAGAAGCATAACACAGCACACATTTGGTTATTACAAATTTCTTGTTTTGAACAAAAAAAATCTGAATATAGTTGATAAACGAGATCTATAAATACATAACAACACTGAAAAGCAAACAGAAAATATGGAGACTAAGTACCTTATGGGAACTGAGAGTTACATTCAGATACAGGTATCAAAGTAGGCAGAATACAGTTTATTAACCAAAAAGCAATCAGTGAGTGATTGAAGAATTTAAAGGAAATTAACTCATCAAATGTTCTTAATATTAAGTAAAATCCTAAGCATTCTATGCTCAAACATTTTTGTTAAGAGGATAGTTAGCCTGATATCATTACTTTGAACTGACACCAGTGAACTAGAAAACAAAATCAATAATTAAGGTCCCTGACTAGTAGGAAACGGCTATGTTCTTGCCCAATGTCAGGCTGTATTCTGATTTTTAGCAAAGGTTCTGAATGAGAACTTAAGCCTGCTTTTCTATAAGTTTTCACTATGCTTTGCCGAAACCAATAGATAATAACTTCTAAAAAATAAAGAGAATTTTAACCACCCTCAGCAAACAGAATGACAGGACCAACACGTATTCCTAGGAAACAAAAAGTCAGGGTGTAAAGTTATTTAAGAGTATGTTGGACTGTAAATGACTGCTTTGGGGAAGAATGTGTTCACAACTAACCAAACCAGTCAGGATGTAAACTATCTGAGAAGGTAATGTGAACAGATAGCTCTAGAATCCACTATAACCATGCACTGATTCTGACTCACAGTGACCTTGCAGGACAGAGCTGAACTGCCCCATAGGATTTCCAAGTTGCAGCTGCTAGATTTGAGCTGTAAACTTTTCCTTAGCAGCTAAATGCTAGTGCTCTCTTTTTTAAACAACAACAACAAAAAAAAAAAACAAAAAACTCCTCACTGCTGTTGAGTAGATGCCAACTTACAGGACCCTATAGTGCAGAGCAGAAAAGAACCATCGAGTTTCCAAGTAGTGCCTGGCAGATTCTGTTAGAAGACATGGCACTTACCCACAATGCTACCGGGCATCCAGGGCTCTCTGTCAATGATGACAGTTCTATCACCAAGCCTACCAAACCAGCTGACTCAGTCCTTCCTATTTTGGTAGTTGATCTTTGCATTTCAAAAGTCATCAAACTACGTGGCTTAGCAATAGTTAACTCCAAACATTCCCTTTGTTTCTCTATGTATAAAAACTTCACAGGATAGGGTTCTTGAGTACATCTTCCACTCCGTGCTTCCAAATTCATGACTTCTTATTATTTTTATTCATCAATAATACTCCGTGCTTCTATTTTAAAATGCAGACTTTGTGGCTTTGATCCACGATACCAGGAATAACAAAATGTTGGTTTGAAAAGGGCAGAACTGCAAGTTAAAGTGAATTTTTTGCTGGACTGGGTTAAGTTTTGCACTTCAATAAAAGAAAACATGTTATTATTTAATTTCTTAATACTAATAATTCTAATTGTCACTGTTAATAATTTTTCCCAAAAAAATAGTATTTATGTAAGTAAATAATGTTGAATAATATATAATTCTAAATGGACACCTATTTTTTATACTATTATGTTAAATTAAGAACACATTTGTATAATTATTATAAATTATATATATTTTGAACAAGTACCACTGTTCTATGAATTGAGTCTCAAAAGACTAATCACGTTCATTGGTGGCCAACTAGTCCACACTCTTAAATAACATCACAAACAGGGAAGAGGACCACAGATATTCTCCTATATTTCTTTTGGTACTCAATTACACTGAGCTCCTTATAACTGGAGAGTCCAGCTTCTATGTGTCAGGATGAGTCTTCCTGATTATCACTTGAATGCAATGATAGAACCCAGAAATTTTGCTATAACAAAGTTTACTACTAATTATGAACAATTTCCCTCATATTCAAACAAGTGGATAACTTCTCGTAAGTCAATTTTCATTTAAAAACAAAGAAACAAAACAAACACCCCCCAAAAACTAAAAGCACCTCTTAACCAAAACCAAGTCCCCTGTCATTGAGTGATTCATACTCTTAGTGACACTACAGAACAGAGGAGAACTGCTCATGGCTTTTCCAAGGCTGTACATCTTTACAGAAGCAGCATACTGCACATCTTTCTCCCAGGAGCGGATGGTAGGTTTGGACAGAGGACCCTGGTTAGCCGCTGAGCACTTTAACCACTGTGTTGCCAGGGCTCTGCATTTCTAAGGAGGGTGGGGGATACATACTGGGGTAGAGGAGCAAAGTGTAAGGAAAGGACATCACAGAAATACCATATTTTTTTAAAAAAATCATTTTTATATCATTTTTCCCACAGAATCATTTCTTTTGGAGTGTAAGAACAAATAAACTCACAACAGCTAGAAAGAAAGGTTTCAAATTAAAAACAAGTTGAATTAAGTTTTAAAAGTAGTTTTTTTAGAGTTAGACTATAAAAACAACATAATAGAGATAACACTAGATTAAGAAGACCCAACAAATGTTTGGAAGATTCATTCTAAGAATATTCATTGGCTGTCTATTATATGTCACACAAAGAACAGAAAATATGTAGGTATTTTCCTGTAAACTCTGGTGATGCAGCGGTTAAGGGCTATGGCTGCTAATGAAAAGTCAACAGCCGAAATCCACCAAGCTCTCCGTGGACAACCTATGGGGTAGTTCTACTCTGTCCCATAGGATTGCCATAAGTCAGAATTGACTCAGTGTCAATGAGTTTGTTTTTTTGCTTCACATATAGGAAGAGAATGCTGGTGGCATTGTTCTTAAGTGATAGGGTTGCTAACCAAAAGTTGGTAGTTAGAATCCACAAGCTACTCCTTGGAAATCCAATGAGGCAGATCCCCTTTGTCCTGTAGGATTGCTGTGAGTTAGAATTGACTTGGTGGTGGTGGGTTGGTTTGTTTTCTCTTTATGACAGAAACAGGTATGGAGACAACTTCCTTTACTTCCTGTCCCTTGTTCATAGCAGCATTAGCGTCAAGGCTGTGCAGTACTCTAGTATCAAGGTGATACTTGGGCAGACAATTCTTCCACTATACTCATTCATACTGTAACATATGTGTCTCCTGCCCATTAACATACATGAGAAAAGAATCTCTATGCACTCTCTTTGACCCAGGGAATTAAAAGATGTATATTTGTAAATATTTGTATCGTTCATGAGAGAGGAGAGGAGGACACACAAGAAAAGTAGTAATCATTATTGATTTTATCAAGGGAACAGGATATGTGCTTCTTGGTAGCACACACAAAAATGTAATCAACTCCAGGAAAATACAAACTGTTTACATACCTAGTTCAAAGTATATAAGAATCCAGAGTAAATACATTAACTAATCCTAAAGAGCTTAAAATATAGACATAAAGATAAGCTATGTTGCAAAATACATGCTTCTCAGTGCCCCAAATGAAGGAATCCATAGTTTTTGTAAGTATGCACAGGGAGAAAATGCTCATAGCATAGTGGTTCGGTGCTACAGCTGCTAACCAAAAGGTCAGCAGTTTGAATCTACCAGCCACACCTTGGAAACTCTATGGGGCAATTCTAGCCTGTCCTAATAGGGTCACTACGAGTCAGAATCAACTGCACAGCAAAGGGTTTGGTTTTCGTTTTATACACAGGGTAAGTCAATGGGACTGGCTCACTTTCTGAGTCTCTAAAGTTTTTTACCTTTGATGGGGTGCAGTCTCACAACTTTTCTATCACTTCTTGTAGTGGATGATTTTTGTGTTTTCCTTCTCTGACAGGTTTTCCCCTTGCATAGGTTCTGGCTTTCACATCATTAAAGGGACTGGAAATAGCTGATGTTTCTACCTTAAAACATGTATTAACTGTTGTTGTTAGTTGCTGTAGGGTCTATTCCCACTCATGGCAATCCCACATGTGCAGATTACAACTGCTCCGTAATGTTTTCAAGGTTGTGATCTTTTAGAATCTGTTTTCCAAGGAGCATCTGTATAGGTTTCAACTGCCAGACTGTCTGGTAGTAATCAAGTGCTTAATGGTTTCTGCCACCCATGGACTTCTGTATGCTCAGTAAGTAAATGTAGAAGGTTAAATACATCACGTATGTATATGTCAGCTCATACCCTTCCTCAGCCCCAAACTCTCTTGTGGCTTTCCATCTTATTCGGCTAAAATCCTAAGTCCTTGCAAGGGTTACAAAGCATTCGGTTCTTGACCCCCTTTATTGCTAACAAACGCTCCCGCTTGCTCTTTGCACTGCAGCCACACTGTTCTCACGGTTCCTCTAACATGTCATAAACACCCCTGGTTTGCGGCTTAGTTCTGGCTGACTTCCCTCATTTGCCTTGTCTCGGATGAGGTGCCAGGTCTGCACCCTCACTTCCTTCACATCTCTGCCGTTAATACTGAGCTTACAGCCTGGTGGAGGAGGTAGTCAAGAACACACAAGCCACTAAGCAGTTTTAAATCGCATTAAGACATATAGTGAAACATAGTATTATAAAATTATTCTATTGGAAAGCCTAAGCACAATTCTTGATTCTAAAAGGTTGCCTTTTTTTTTTTTAAAGTATCAGTACTAAAAACCAAAAAAACATACCCATTGACATCAAGTTGACTCCCACTCACAGTGACCCTAGAGACAAAGCAGAGCTGCCCCATCGAGTTTTGGCAGATCTGCACCGAGGACCTTCTGGTTAGCAGCTGCAGCACTTAATGCCAGCCATCATGCAACAAAATCTTAAATGTTTGAAAACGCTTTCTTTTTCATGGACTTTTCCATACCTCAATGACATTCAAGCCATTATTTAAGGACAGTATACTACTTATGATTTTTAATTTCCATCTCCAAATCAATCCACCTCCACTCGCAAAATAATGCACCCCCACTCACAAAAAAAAAAAAAGCGGTGCCTTCGAGTAGACCCCGACTCATAGCACCCCTACAGGGCAGAGTAGCACTACGTCATAGAGTTTCCAAGAAGCGCCTGGTGAATTCCAACGCCAGCTGTTTGGTTAGCAGATGTTTCATTTCACTACTGCGCCGCCACGGTGTCAGTAGCAAAATACAAACTGACTATAAAAATTTTGGAATGGAAGTGGTCTGTCGTTAATAAGATATACTAAATATTTTCTTTTACTATCCATTAATTCAACTATAGCTTCAACTCTTAAAGTAACTTTTCTTTTTGGATTGTAAAAAATTAAAATATCCTTTTTGAAAAACAATATTTTCCTTGACGCACAACTATAAAACTTTGCAATGCAACATCATCTAGTGTTTTCTTCCTGCTTAGAGAAAGGTGAGCTGTGAAGTATTCAGCACATTGAATCAATGGTACGAAATGGAAATTTTCAAAATTTCATCTTGAATTAACACAAAATTAAGAAAGGAATACAATAGCTTTAAACAAAACCATTGTGGATAATTCAGCTGGGGCAGAACCGGGGTGAGAGTGATAAGATACATTAAACTAAATTAAAAAATAAACATGCAAGTATGCAAACTAAAAGAAAAAACAAAACAAAAACCCACTGCCCAAACTAAAAGAGTGAAGCCTTTTAAAGATGATAAAAATCAACGTCAAATTTAACTGGTAAGGGAGAGTAGGGAAGTATTTATTATCTCCGAAATAATTATAATGGAAGTAGACAAAACAGCCACAGATGATGTAAATTATGAGTCTCTTCTAAGACATATGTTACAGTGCTCCATAAAACCACATACAAAAAAATTAATTAGTTTGAAACTAATTCTTTTGCTAACTAAAATGCTTCTCAACAAAGGGTATTCACAAAAGAGACAGGTTGTATGAATGAATACAACAGAATTACTGGTAAGAGAAGGACACAAAAAATTTATAACATTCTGCTGAACAACAGACCAATAAATCTGTAGGTGAGTGCCAGTAACAGAAAGGTTTTTAAAATGTCATACAGAAGATTCCTAGCTCAGTTTGTTATAAATTTGCATTAGCTAAATTCCTGTAATGGTTACCATTGTACCATTGTACCATGCTTCTTTAATAATAGAAGTAGAGAGAACTCAGAGGAACTTGGTGGTCTTTTGCTGCCTTGGGGTTAAAAACAGCAATTCTGGAAAGTTGCACATGGGTAAGACAGACTTCAGGGGAAGTACTAAAAAACAGGTCAAACTCTAGATTTTTGCATAATTAGGAATTCAGATATAACTCCTCAGTTTATCAATATTTCCTGCTAACACAAAATTCTTACAACACTGGCATTACTAAACTGGCAATCATATAAAATCAAGAATAAAGACAGTCAAACAAGACAACTCCTGAACACTGAAAAACCAAACTCATCTCCCATGATACTTTTATAATGGTTTCTCTCCAGTCAGTCAGCAAGAATTGTTTTGGATTTGTCTAGGCACTGAGATTGCAAATAAGAACAAAAGGCAATTCTTAACCAGGAGAGAGTCACAGTATGGAAAAGACATTGACAACATTTCAAAAATAAGTTCTATAGATGTTAAGAGCTATAATAGAGGAGTACACACAATGTTCTAAAAACAAAGTTAACCTTTATTACATATTTTTTTCTGGGTCAGTCACTATTCCTAATATTTAAATTTGAACAACTTAAAGGATTCCTGAATATACAGACTAGCAACATTTTTGAACATCAAAGGCGATGATTTCTACATACCTAGTAAGAATCATAGAGTATGTAATCAATATGTGGAATGGGAGACTTAATGAATGACAAATGAATCAATTAAAAGGTTAGAGGATAATTTTAGGCTGTTTACAGAAAGCTTTAATTTTTTTTCTCACAAATTACAAGCAGTTACATTTTTCTTAAATATCAGTATTTTCAAAATAATTAAACAATGCTTTAAGACATTTTCCTTTTAGCAACGGTACTGCCCCTTATACTCAAATATTAATTTAGCTTTCACTAAAATCTTTGTGAATTCCCTGGTGGCCTAGTGGTTAAGTTTCACGGCTACTGATCAAAATATCAGCATTTCAAGTCTTTGGAAATTCTATGAGGTGGTTCTTCTCTTCCTATGGGGTACTATGAGTCAGAGAATCAACTCAACAGCAATTTTGGGGGGTACATAAATATAGTCAAGAGAAAAATAAAACCTCATTGAACCAGTAACTAGTCCTCTTTCATACAGGACAGTTACTTATTTTTGGCAGTAACGTAAATTCAGTGTATGGGAAACCTTTAAAAATTTTCAAGATAGTGATTTATGAAATGTGAAATGACTTGGTTTAACTAATATTTTATTTAAAAGTTCTCATATAACCAATTCTAATGACTGATCATTGCTGCTTTATTGAAATATTTTCCCAACAGAAATCCATTCTATTCAAGCACAATTTTTGTATGTTTAAAGTTATGTATTTAAAAATATATTTGACATTACATAATCACAAAGACAAAAATAGATGTATTTTAAGAAACTTATTAAACATTTATTATGCACGTATTTTAACAGGTATAAGCTACACTTCAAAGTCTGAAGAACATATTAAAATACAATTAGTAAGTATAATTTAAAATAAATTTACTTTGCACTATCACTTAGTTGGAAACTCTGGTGGCATAGGAGTTAAGCGCTCCAGCTGCTAACCAGAAGGCTGACAGTTCAAATCCACCAGGCACTCGCTGAAAACTCTATGAGGCATTTCTCCTCTGTCTACAGGGTTGCTATGAGTCCAAAGTGACTTGATGGCAGTGTTTGCTTGTTTTCTTCCCCATCTAGCTCAAGAGCTAAAGACGAGATCACTGACAATTAGTCCTTCACTACTGTCTTGTCACCTCTGATATTAGATCAAGGGTTTTGACCAAATAATCAAAATAAGGAAAGTAAAATTAAAAACAAAAAACACCTACCGGCAACTCCAAACCCCTATTCCGCAAAAAACAAGAAACCAGAGGTAAAAAAAAAGAAGCCCCTTCAGTATTCACACCCGATTTTCTGATCAAACTTGAGCTAACTGATTGGAGGAGCTCCCTTTTCTTATCTGTCTCAGGTGATGTAGCTAACTTCTCTTTAGGCACCCTATTCAAAAATCATTCTTAATACTTCTGTTACTTGATAAACTATAAACTCACTGAAGGCAATGAACTAATTTGCCTTATTCTAGACTGCATTTTGTGTGGATGGGACAGATTAAAATTTAAATAGGGCTGGCAATGAAAGCCTCATGGAGAAAGTGGATTTGAATAAAATCTTGCAGGAGGTGACGAAGTTACCCATGCGGTTCTCATGGGGTGCCAGATAGGGCAGACAGTATCAGGTCTATCTAGAGCATACCTGGTATGTTTACAGAAAGATAAGGAAGGCTCTGTGGTTACATCCAAGCGAGCAAAGGAAGAGAAGTAGAAGAGGTTAAGAAATGTTCACGGGAGTCAGGACTTGAGATTTTGCTCTTACTATGGAGCCAGTATGGACTGGATCAAAGGTATAACGTTTCTGATTTGATTTTGAAAAGGATTATAGAACAGCTTTTTGAGAATAAACTGAAAGAGTGACATACCTGACTTGCACTTTAAAAAAAAAATCCCTCTGGAAACTATGTTACAAAAAGAGTCAAGACGGTCAAGGAAGGAAGCAGGTAGGCCAATTAACGGACTGTAGCAAGAAGGCAATGGACAGATGACAGGAGCTAGACTAGGTGGTAGCCATGCGGGTGCAATGACCTGATCAGATTCTGGATCTGATATTTTATAACTGGATTACATATATGGTATGAGGGAAAAGAATAAAATGAAAAAAATCAAAGTTGATACATAGTTTAGAGCCAAAAAACTTGAAAAGACAAGGCAGTTATTCAAGACAGTGGTGAGAAAATAGATAGAGATTAGATCCATATGGCTCCATGAGGTCATCTAGGGAGCAAGAACAGACAGTATTCAGGAAAGTTTAGGATTATAAACAAACAGAACAAACAGAAATAACACAACAGACAGGTGGTTAGAGGTTATAGGTAGAGGTTGGGCGTCAACACAGGTGGATCAAGATACCATACTTAACTCAACAGCTGTCATGATTCCTCAGCTAACTCTTCTCGCTGTCTTTTCAAGCTCATCAAGTAAGATTTTCCAACATAATTTTGTGTCCTCTATAGCCTTTCCTCTATGGTTCTGAGGGCAGGAAGATTGACAATGACAGGAGGCAAGGAAAGACCGGCTGCTGAGGAAGGAAAGGACCACAAAACAGCAGCATGCCTAAGGCAAAGTAAAAAAAGTGTTGCAGGATTGTGATCAATTCTTTCAAATTCTGTCACCTTACTAGAAAAAAAAAAAATCCTATTCATCCTGCAGTGTGAGATACTTTTATTAATTTTTTGTGAAGCCTTCACTGAGTAAGTCTGTCTCAGATGTTCTCTCGTCACCTGTGTCCCTAATCACAGTGTAACTCCATACAGGCGCTTCTTCCCTCTTTCACTACTACCCCTACTCAGAAATATGAGTTTCATTCGGCTTTCATCAGAATCCTTGGGCTCTTGAATCTTGTAATATATCTGGCAAATGGGCGGCAAAAGTTATGTTTATCAACAGCTTAGCAGGAAAGAGGCAATATATCAGGACTTTTATGATGCTTATCTCAGAAAGTCAAAAAAGTGTTGATAAAAAAAGCAACGAAGAGTTGAACAAACAGAAATAACACAACAGACAGGTGGTTAGAGGTTATAGGTAGAGGCTGGGCGTCAACACAGGTGCATCAAGATACCATAGCTTAACTCAACAGCTGTCATGATTCCTCAGCTAACTCTTCTCGCTGTCTTTTCAAGCTCATCAAGTAAGATTTTCCAACATAATTTTGTGTCCTCTATAGCCTTTCCTCTATGGTTCTGATAACTAATGGACACAAATATCTGTTCCATCTGGCTGTTGTATTTCTCACGGTCAATGAATAAAGCTAGCTTTGTTTTTTATAGCTCAGTCTAAAGGTCTAAAGTAAGTCTTGTTAGTGTGTTTCTCTTTGGACTTGAAGGTACGATTAGTGTTCTTTGTTTTTGTTTGTTCTGAGTGATTATTAGTGCCAACAATCATGTTTTGAAATTACAATGGGACTAACTCTGACAAGGACAAGAGATTATAAGAAACCCAGGACTCATACACTGTGTGACTACTAAAGAAGAATATTAATCAATTATTTTTCTCTTGTTGCACACACCACAATGACCACATTCACTCATGTAATGGATTAGGGAGAGGTTGCTATGGAATGCACTGAGCAACACACTATTTTAAAAAAAAAATTGTTTATTATGATTTAGTGCAAATGTACAGTCCCATATAAATTTGCATGCCCACCTATGTGCAGCTCCCACTGCTCTCCCTGCCCGGTGACAGCACACTCCTCCTCTCCATTCTGTACATGTCATGTCTTCCTAATAATCCCCTGTCCTCTCCTCTCCACCCTCTCCCCTGCTTCCAGTAAGAGGACAGCAGGATGACATCCTATAGATGTCTGAAACCATAAAGTGCACACACGATATGGTCACCCTGTGTCACCAAGTTCAATCCATTCCTGTCCGAATGGTTGACCTTCATTATGATTTACAGACAGGGGTAGCATCAGGGCCAGGGGCCATCAATTGTGGTCTTTTAGTGGAGATCTCAGGGTGCACCCCTTTTTATTCTCCTGTTGCCTGTGAGACTCAACTTTGTGAGCCCCAACACAGCTATTACTGGCGGTGGCCAAGCACCATCTGCTTTTTCTGGTCACATGTTGACATAGTCACCCACTCACATGGGTCTCTTCGTCTTCTGGGTTCTCTTTGTCTCACGGCATTCCGGTCCTTGGTGATCATCCATTCCTGCTGGGTTGGGACTATTTGGTGTACCTCAGATGGCAGCTTGGCAGCTTTTAAGACTCCAGATGCCACTCACCAGTGTGGGGTGTAGAAGACTCTCTTAGCAAAATGCTAGTTATGCCAATTGGCCTTGATGTCCCTGAGAGGATGTCCCTAGGTCCCCACCCCAGCTACTCTGTCTTTGCAACATTGGGTTAAGATCGGAGGAGTTTTGTTGCTAATTCAAATTTGATCTATTTTTCTGAGTTTAAATGTATTTCCTAAACAGAAAAATAGAATTCCAGAACACTACTAATACATTTCAGGTTTAAATCTAAAATTTGTCAGTATTCAGCTGCAGTGACCTAGATCAGTTGCTGGTGCTTGGACAGACAGTGGCTACAGTCCTTTAAAAACCAAAGCCTGAACTGTACTGACACAACTATGGTAATTCTACTCTTTAGGGAGCTAACTAAGGCTGCAGCTGGTTTTCCTCTGAGATACCTATACTTTTCTCTTTCCAAATACAGCATGATTGAAGATAAATCTGAATGAAACTATTTGTATTGATGGTATCAGTTAGCTCAAACCTTCCCATAGTATTTACTTAGGACAGATATTAACACTTCGTTTATTTTTATTGACACTGGGAAATAGGAAGAGGACTTACATGTATATACTTTTTTTTTTAACTAACCCATCTATCAACCTGTATAACTAATAAATCCTCTGTATTTTTGTTGTAAGTATACCTGAAATCTAAATGGTTTCTGTTTCCACTACCACAGCCATATGCTAAGTCCTAGGCAATATATGCAATACACAGCATACTAAGGTCAGTCTAATTATTTACACATTTGTCACCCACATGGTCTTAAGGACTAACTTGTCAATACTGCAAAATAAGCCACTGTTATTACTGCTTAAAAATCAAACTATTTCTTGATTGTCCACAGAATAAAAGCAGAGATTTGTATCTTGGTTATACCTCGTGACCTAGAGAAGAAAACCTTCACCTGGACCTCATAACATTGGCTGGGAACCAGGTTGTGAAATTATAATGGGACTCACTCTGGCAAGGACAGGAGATTCTAAGAAACCCAGGGCTCATACGCTGTGTGACTGACTCCTAAACAAGAATATTGATTCCTGCCACACACAGGTGCAGAATTCCGGGGACCCGAGTATTCTAGTTTCAGCTGTGTTCTCTGTCATTATAACCATAGGTTTCATTAGGAGGGTAGGATATACTTCATTTAGTAGTTTGCTAAGTTTATTTATCATTCGTAATCATTTAGACACATGGGATATGTGACATATGGACTTCCACTTGAATTCCTATTCTGGGACTCAGTGTTAGGATGAAACCAAACCCAATCTCTTTGTCATTGAGTTGATTCCAACCTTATAGGACAGAGTAGAACTGCCCTGTACAGTTTCTAGTGCTGTGAATCTTCATGGAAGCTGATTACCACATCTCTCCCATGGAGGGAGCTGGTGGGTTTGAGTTGCCAAAACTTTGGTAGGTAGCTCATTGCTTAGCCACTGAGCAACTAGAGGTCCTTTATGTTGGAACTAAGTCTGCTGAAACTTCCCATTAAGTCCTTGTCCACATCAAATTTTGTAGACCATCTCCTGTTGTTAACTTGCCACCTTGTACTATGTTCCAGTGATCCTTAACTACTGACACCATCCTTTACACATCACAATAAAAAACAGCTGGATGCTTTTGCTCACTCTGTTTTCTTTGACTGGAATGTTTTTCACAACTTCGTAGGCTAATTCATTAATCTCGTAACACAGATCTTGAAAATCATTTCTTCCATTATCTTCTTTGGACCTTTGAATATTCAGTTTTCCCACAGTACCCTGTGAAAAGCTTGTGCTTCTCACCACCTTATTATGATACAAAGCTATTTGTTTCCATCTCACCTACAAAAACTACACGCCTGTGGAAGGCAGAATTTATGTTGTTTTTCTTTACTATTCCTAACACTTAAATAAGTGCTGAACTGAAAAAATTGCCCACTGCCATCAAGTTGATTCTGACTCATAGTGACTCTACAGGACAGAGGAGAACTACTCCATAGAATATCCAAGGAGCACTTGGTGAATTCAAACTGCTGCCCTTTTGGTTAGCAGATGTAGCACTTAACCACTACACCACTAGGATTTTCACAGTAGGGTTTAAAAACACACACCTTTTCATAATTGCACTTGAAAACATCACGTACCAATTAATAAGTTTGAATACCTAAATAACATTACTTGTATAGTAGAATAATATCATTAATTGTATGAAATAATGGTCAGTTTTTGACAAAACTATTCTAGGTTTTTAAGTAGTCATAGTTACTTCACAATAAAATGTGTAGCAAATAAGCATAACAGAGCTATTATAAAATTCAATGAAAACTAAGCGATATAGTTTGCATACAAGTATTGAAACTATAAGCAGTATGTCCTGTAATGAAATATTAATGGTATTTCCAAAGACAAATAATGTTGTTGACATTATATAAGATTAAGAATCTTAAATATACAAGTTATATTGTGTTTATCACAGAAAAAATCTTGAAAGAACTACATGAAGATACATTTTAAGATTTTTAAATGTAATTATTCATGTAGTCCATAATTTAAAATGCTTTTTAAAAGTATTCTCTTTATTGGATATCTTGTTTCAAAGTTTAGAAAATAATCCGTTTTTTTGCAACAAAATTTATATAATCTAGCTTTTTTCATGCTACAGTTAATGTTGAATCCAGCAAGTGAACCCTAGTTCCTAAACTAACGGTAACAAGAGAAGTCAAATATCAGTTATTTCTATCATCCTTAGCCATGAGGTATCTTACTCGAACAGAACCAAAAGTTTCCAACTGTATACATTTCCATGAATGGAGTATCTCAGCATTAATCACGCCTAGCACAATGTTTAAGCATTTGGCTGGTAACTAAAAGGTTAGCAGTTTAAATAAACCAGCTGCTCCTTGGAAGCCCTATGAGGCAGTTCGACTCTGTACTATTGGGTCACTATAAGTTCACTCACTAGAGTTATAATTGACTTGAAGGCAATGAATATACAAGTATTTTTAATTTCCGATGCGCTGACATGCTTAAGTGTGCATATCTGAGTTTCCTGGCCTAGGATCCTGGGTCCCGATAATAATGCAGTCCTACCTTTAACAGTTCTCTTGCTTGGTTGGTACCAAGAAACCCGATCAACCTTCTCTTCTCTTGCCAACTCAGTCTCCACCTCTCAACCCTCAACACATATGACAGAGTAACACCAAAAAGAGACGGTTGCAGCCAAGTGAGCCAGGTGTCTGACCTTGGAAACTACGTATTACTTACTTTTCTCCTTAGAATAATAACTTTTGTGTGAACAGAACTCATAACATATTGATAAGAGTTCACCACACCCTTTGTATTACCACGTTTTATTCAGTCTGCTCACAGCAGCTTTCCTAAGGGAATCAATCAACTATACAATATTCAGTTCCATGTACAGCTTTTCAGCCTCCAGTCTTAGTCTTCAGCCTCCTGAACCTAGCTTCCTGGTTTTCCCTACTGTGATCCCATCCCAACTTGTTCATGAGCCCACCACGTTATAATGGGACAGAAATAAGCACCTATGACATACACTCATGTGAAGTAAAACTCGGAGAAGGTAGGGGAAGTTTTAAAGATCAGACATTAACTGCGTTAACTATTCTGATAATACCAAACGGGAGACTTATTTTTCTGAATCTTCTAGGAGAATACATGTTGAATGCTGCAGATATTTAGATAGAATCACTGTAAAAATCATTGAATCTCTTACCAGGCAGTAAAGTGAGACTGGCCTATATATTAGCACTGTTTACAGTTACCATCTTGAGTGCATGATAAAAGCATTTCTATTTTATGGTAAATAGCTTACCTTAACTTCCACATGTGCCATCAATACAGCAAAATTGGTTAGGTGGTTACAGGAACATGTAGTATGTGTTTTATTTGTTGTCAAAAGTCGACAGCCTTGTGTTGACCAATAACCTGTCATTGTACGCTTGGAATAGCTCCAAAATGAACAGTTAGGGTTGAAATTTTCCTCTGACTGCTACAGAAAAGAAATCAATAAAACCAATAACTACTTTATGATCACATAAATTAGGTAGGCATTTTCTTTACAACTAGTACAACTTCATATGCTGTTCTGATTTTTACTGCAATTCCTACTAGCATTTTTATATTAAGTGGTTCTCATTAATCTTAAACAAATTGGGATATAAGTTGCTGTTCCTTTGCCCTGATTAGATATTTACTGTTTCTTAAATAATCTTAAAGCAATATTAGTACCAATATCCTACAATTGTTCTAAGAAATCAGTTTCTGAAAGGATGGTCTTCAGAAACATTTGTTGAATGTACAACCCTAATATTTGATATATGGACAAAGACACAATTACCTGTAACATTTTATATAGAGTATTTAGCTCCATGTAAACTATTACTAGCATGTTTCATTATGAAGAGTATCTAGAAATCTATTTGACTATTTTTTCCATAAGTTTAATATTTATATATACAAGAAACATTCTTCTCCATGGAAGTCTCATTTCTCAGGAAAAAAAAGGTAACATTTCAATAGCCAAGCCAAGCCAAGGAGGAGAAACATATTACAAGAAAATTAATATACTTTGTATTAAAACAAACATGGACAATGGATAACTAAACAATATTCCTTTTTTTTTTTACCTTGATATGCTTAACAGTAAACACCACAGGATCTGCCAAATAAACCTTATTACTGAACTCCTTGTTTATTGCTGCTGTAATAACTGGGGAATTGACAATAACAGAGTGATTTGTAGACATAGCCTCAGTTCCCAACTTCATACTGGCATTCTCCGTGGACAAATAAGGACCCAAATTGTTATACAGGACGAAGGCCACTCTGATCTCTCCTAAAATACATAAGAATGTGAATTTAAGCCTGGGAAGAAGCTATGATTAATTTGTATATTCTACTTTGATTAGTTAGTTCTAATTCATTTGTAATTCAATGCATATATGATAAATGTTTTTATAACTGAAAACAAGCATTCATTTCACTAAAGCAATTAAGTCATTCATGAGGAAAAGTTCTATCATATTGCAAAAAATATACATATATATACATACAGACAGAAAGGTAGACATAGATATAATCACCACAAAATACATTTCAATTCCTAACTCCTTCCTTATGAAAAACTTAAGACAGATCATAAATTGAAAAAGAAACACCAGAACCATAAATCTTCAAGAACAAAGTTACCTAGGATCTAAAAGGCCCTACAGTACTCTAATCATAAAAGAAAAAAAAAATATTGCTATAATAAATTTCATAAAAACTAAAAATACATGTCTATTAAACACACAATATTAAAATGAGTAAGTTGCATAGAGATTATCTTTAAACCTTAAATCAACAATATTCCCTGATGTCTTCTGAAAACCAAACAGCAGTTTAGTTTGAATAGTAGTGCATGTCTTCCCTGAGCATTATGCTCGTCTAAGATTTACCTGGGTGGGACCAAACTGACAACAGAAATTCAAAAGATTACAAAGGAATCTCAGCGGTCTGTGAGTATGTCTTAAAGGGAGAGGAACAACCCAGGAGAGGAGGGTGACAACGGCTGCACAATCCAAACAATGTAATAAATATACAAGGAGAAAGTTGAACTGCTATATTTTTTGCTATGTATATTCTCAAGAACACTACAGCAAAGTAAGATAAATTAATTACAGAAGAAAGATAATGGGTAGGCAAGTCACAGACTCTCTCATATAGATCATCTGTTCTTTTTTTTTTTTATATTTGCATTCTACAAGTTCTGAACATTTTGCTGCAACTAACAAGTAAAGGATCAATTTACAAACCTGGTTGAGAATGCTGTAGAACAAGTGTCATTGCAATATTGATGGTGTGATAGACTAGGAAGTGGGAAAGAGGATCATACTGAGAGCAGGAGAGGGACAGGGTATAATGGATCTAAAATTCTAAGCAAAAAAACAGTGAACCGACGGCAAGTTCTACTCCATCAAGCTAAAAAAGTAAACTCGAACCTACCATTTCGACCATTTTGTTTTAAAGTATTTGCAGAAAGCTGGATAGTGCTTCCATGGCCCGTGTTTTCTGGAAACTTTAGGTCTTCCAGATTTCCTTCCGTGCTCAGCCTGGCAACTTCCAGTTCTATTAACAGAAAAGACATACTCATTGAGGAACACGCCAAAGCTGGTTGACTGAAGTATTTCTGACAGTCAAACACTGGAATTAATGTGCTATTTGTCATACTTTGGAGTACCTTAGTCTCTTATTGACAAATAAGTACTCCGTTCTTATTTTAATATTTTTCCCCCAAAATGAAAATAGAGGCTATTAAAAGTGATATGAGGATCTCTAGTGGCGCAATGTCATGACTGCTAACCAAAAGGTCAGTGGATAGAACCTACGTGTGGCTCCCCGGGAGAAAACACCCAGCAGTCTGCACCCTTACAGATTTACAGCAGAGGAAACTGCAGGGGCAGCCGTGCTCTTCTGTATAGTGTGGCAGGGAGCTGGAATTTACTTGATGGAACATAACAATAAGAACACAGTTATACAAATATGAATACAAATGTGTCTATAGTAAAATTTAAAATTCAAGCCTAAATCTATTGATTCTTTATTTTATTGTACTTTAGGGGAAGGTTAACAGAACAAACTTGTTTTTCAGTAAATAGTCAGTACACATATTGCTTAATAACATTGGTTAACAACCTCACAACAGGTCAACACTTTCCCTTCTCAAACTTGGGTTCCCTACTACCAGCTTTCCTGTCCCCTGCTGGCTTCTAGTCGTTGACCCCGAGTGGTGTGCCCCTTTAGTCTCATTCTGTTTTATGGGCCTGTTCAATCTTTAGCTAAATGGTGCACCTTAAGATTGACTTAGTTACTGCGCTGAAAGTGTGTCCAGAGGCCATGCTCTCAGAGTTTCTCTGGTCTCTGTCAGGCCAGAAAGTCTGGTCTTTCTTTTTGAGTCAGAATTGTACTCGGTATTTTTTTCCAGCTCTGTCTGGGACCCTCTGTTGTGATCCCCGCCAGAGCAGTCAGTGGTGCTAACCAGGCACCATCTAATTGCACTTGTTTCATTCTGCTAGAGTCCATTGTAGCTGTGGTCCATGAGTCCTCTAAACCAATCTTTCCCTTGTTTTTTTAGTTTATTTTTTTTCATTATTCCCTGTTCTTGCAAGGGTAAGATGAGTAGAATACACCAGATGGTCACTGACAGAACTTACAAGACCCCAGATACCATTCATCAAAGTACATTTCTTTATAAACTATGTTATGCCAACTGAACTAGTTGTTCCTTGATACCACAGTCCCCATAGTTACTAGCACTGTAATTTAGTCCCGCAGGGAGTCTGGATGTGTCTATGAGGCTTCCAGGACCTTGCCAGATACAGGTTGTGCTGTCTTCCCCAGCAGTGTGTGCTGTTTTACCGTTCATCACAACTACCACTTATCTACTGTATATTTAGTGTTTTTCCATCCTTACTGCTCTCCTCCTTGGTATCAAAGATTGTTTCTTTTCCTTCCTACTTCTTTTTTAATATTTTATTGTACTTTAAGGGATAGTTTATAATCCAAGTCAATGTGTAATACCAAAACTTGTACTAACACTGCTGTGTAGCTCTAGCTACCCTCAGCATCCTGTGACAGCACACTCCCCCTTTCCACTCTGTATTTCTCATGTACATCCAGTCGGCATCTCTCTCCCTCCACCCTGTTCTCTCACCTCTGGACAGGAGCTGCCCAGTTAGCCTCATGCATATCCATATGCCAAGAAGCACATTCTTCGGTGTGATTTTATGTCTTATAGTCTAGACCAATCTTTTCCTGAAGAGTTTGCTTTGGTATGGTTTCAGCACTGGGCTGAGAGTCCAGGGTCCATGTTATCAGGAGACCCTCCAGTCTGCTTGACCACCAAGTCTGGTCTTTTTCATAGAATCCTAGTTCTGCATACCCGCTTTTCTCTCACTACATCAGGGACTTATGTTGCTAGAACAGTCACTGGTGGTCGCCGGGCACCACTACTTCTTCTGGTCTCATGGTCTCTGGATTATGGCCCTTTCTATCTCTTGGGCTCATGTTTTCCTTAAGTCTTTGGTGTCTTTCATTGTCCTGTGGGTTGGGACAAACTGATGCTACTTAGATGGTCTCTTCCTGGCTTTCACAACCCCAGATGTTACTCACCACAGTGGGATGAAGGGCATTTTCTTAAAAAAATGTTCTTATGTCGGTTGACCTAGACGTCCCCTGAAGCCATGGTCCCCATATCCTTGTCCCTGCTACTCTGTTATTTGAAGTACTGGGTTACATTTAGGAAACCTCTGAGCTTTTGCTTTGGTCTAGCTGTGCTGACTCCCCTCTCCTGTAAGCTATCTCTCTCTTCACCTAACCCAAAGCCTCTCTATGAACTAATCAGTGAATATCTCTTGCCCTCACTCCCTACCTCCCTTTGTAACTGTCAAAGACTGTTTTCTTCTGTGTTTAAACTTTTTCTTGAGTCTTTTTGTATCTGACTAATTTCAATCAGTGTAATATCTCCCAGATTCCTCCATGTTATGTTTTCAAAATTCATTGTAGTCCTTTACTGTTGTGTAGTATTTCATTGTGTGAATATAACATATTTTTGTTTATTCATTCATTTGTAGATACACATTTAGGTTGATTCCATCCTTTTACTATTGTGGGCAATGCTGCAATAAACACTGGTGTGCACATATCTCTTCATCTGACAGCCCCTGTTTCTCTAGGATATGTTCCAGGAAGTGGGAATGCTGGACTATATGGTCTTTCTATTTCTAGCCTTTGAAGAAAGCACCAAATCAATTTTCAAAATGGTCGTACCATTTTACATTACCACCAGCAGTGTAGAAGTGTTCTAATCTCTCCACAGCCTCTACAACATTTATTGGTTTTTTTTTTTTTTTAGATTAATGCCAGCCTTGTTAGGGTCAGATAGTATCTCTTTGTAGTTTTGACTTGGATTTCTCTAGTGGCTAATGATCACAAGCATTTCCTCATGTATGAGTTAGCTGCCTTAATATCTTGTTTAGAGAAGTGCCTGTTCCCATCCTTTGCCCATTTTTAAATTAGGTTATTTGTTTTTCCATCATTGAGGTTTTGCAGCATCTTACTGATTACAGAGGTTAGACACTGATCATATTTTTTGTATCAAAATGTTTTTCCTATCAAAATGTTTTTCCTAGTCAGTAGGTTGTCTTTTTACTCTTTTGGGGAAGTCTTTGCATGAGCTTAAACATTTTATTTTTAGGAGTATCCAGTTATCTATTTATCTTCTGGTATTTGTGCATTGTTTAGCAAAAGACTATTTCTTTTTATGTGTAAATGTTTTCATGAGTTTTGATAGCAATCGTCTATGCAATACTTGTCCTTTTGCTACTAATTTCACTCAGCATAAAATCCTCCAGTTTCCTCCATGTTACAAGATTACATCCAATTTTACCAGCAATACTTGCTGAAAAGACTGCCTTTATCCCATTTGATGGACTTTGGGCCCTTGTTGAACATCAGGTGACCATAAGTGGAAGGGTTCTCAATTCTGTTCCATGTATTTGTCATTGTACCAGTACCTGGTGTTTTTGTTTCCAAGATGTGTCTCTTGTAAATAACGTATTGTTGGAGCCTTTTTTTAAAAAAACAAAACAAAATAAAAACCTTCATTCTGTCACTATCTACTTCTTTAAGGGTACAGTGACACGATTTCCATTCAGTGTAATCAGTGACAGATGTGAGTTCATCACTGTCATTTTCTTTGTTCCTTTAACATTCATCTGTTTGAATTGCTTTGGTTTGTGGCTTCTTTTTCATTTCTTCTTTTTTTTTTGTAGATTTCATTTCTGTTGAGAATTCTGTGTTCTTTATGAGTAGGTCTAGATGAGTAGGTCTGTTAACTTTCTTTGTGCTTACCTTGAAATTTACCTCTCTCTTTCTTGCTTTGAACTAGTCTATTATTACTTGGTATCGCCTTCCCTTCCACTCCATTAGAAAATTCCATACCTACACTGTTTATTCCTATTTTTTGTTCTAATTTTCTTAATATTTACAGATTAACCTCTCTGGTTCCCTGTTACAATTCTTTTTGATAGTCCTTGAGAGTTCATTTCCTACACTGGTATATGGCGGGTACAGTCTTTGCATCCTACATTGAAGCTGTGGTCTGATGTTGTTTGTTCTAAGATCAAAAGACTCCCTTTAATAATTCTTGTAAGTTTGATTAGGTTCTTATATATTCCTTTAATTTGTGTTTCTCTGGAAATGTCTTAATTTCACTGCGTATTTGAACAACAGTTTCACAGGACATATTATTCTTGACTGGCAATTTTTCTCTGTTAAGGTTTTATATATACCATCCTATTGCTTCCTTGCCTGCATGCCTTCTGCCAAATAATCGGAACTTAGTCTTATTGATTTTCCTCTGTGTGTGACTTTTTGTTTTTTTCAAGCTGCTCTGAGAAGTTTTTCTCCGCCTTTGGTTTTAGCAAGTATGATTATGATGGACCTTGGTGATTTTCTTTTAGAGTCTATCCTAAATGGGATTTGCTGAGATTCTTGGATGATCAGCTTTTTATTGTGCATGGTGTTAGGGAAGTTTTCTGTAAGCTGTCAGCAATTCTTCAATCACTCTGTGTTTTCCATTTTCTCCCCGTTCTGGAACTCTAGTCACATGCACATTTTTGCTTTTGAATGTATCCCACATCATTATCAGAGTTTCTTCATTTTTCTTCATTCTTCCTTCTGATTTTTCCTCAGAGCTGTAGCGAAGTGTTTGTCTTCAATTTTGCTGATCTCATCTTTCATTATTTCAGATGTGCTCCTCAGTCCTTCTACGACACTTTCCATTTCTGAAATCTTATTGTTTATCTTTTGGATTTTTAATTCTTGTTATTATGTGACTTCTGGTTGTGAATTTGTGTTGGCATTTTGTTCCTGTGTTATTTTCATGAATTCTTCTGTGAAATTGTCTGCATTGTCCATGAATCTGTTTACTCCTTCCTCGTTTTTATCTGCTTTTTGCTTCAACTTTTGCCTAACTCTGAACACTAGAGATTTAAATTGCCATGAGGTAATGTGTATCTCTGAGTTACCATGTCCTTTGTCTTCTGCTGAGATTTCTGTGAACCTGTTTTCCCATGTTCCCTGTCGTCTGATATATGACAGGAGTTCAAGATGATGAATCAGTGCTTGGTTAGCTGATAGGGGACTTCCTCTCATACCACTTCTCACTCTGCATTCTTTCAGTTTCTTATTCCATTCAGTGTTTGGCTGGGATCTTTATGTCTTCATTTGACACTTCGGGTTCTAGGACTGAAATCTGCCTCATTTTTAATTAGTTTTTTGGTCTTTGCTGTAGAGACATGGTATGGTACTTTTGTCTACAGAGCGATGTTGGCTGGCTGGCCTCCACCTAAAAGTTTATATTTTATTATAAACTTTCAATTTATTTTCAAAATATTTTATTTATGAAATAGGTAAAAATCCTTTTTAATCATGATGAGCTGCACAACTATATCAATATTGAATTATCTTTTAATCTAATTTTTAAAAATGTTTTATCAAATCTTCTGAAATACAGCTATCACTACATCCTTATATGTAATAAAAATAGATCTATACTCTTTATGAGCCAAATAACACAATAATCAGAAATTGTTTTATCACTCTGATTTAATCAAGAAATTTCTTTCTAGTATATAAGGACTCTTCTTTTACCTGGAAAGACCCATTAACTTTCCAACTGGAGGATAAAATTTTAAATTGTAAAATAAGTAGACATACACATAAAAATTCAAAACAAAAGCAGAAACGAGGACCTCACTGTAAATGATCTCAGGCTAATACAGTCAACACTGGAATGTCCTAAGGAGGATAATAAGCATAATTATGAAGACTCTTTTGCATCAATAATAACTGATCCCCTCATAATTATACAGAAAGTAATTTATCATCCTTGAAATAAGGCAGTGTTCGTAATATCCGGGGCACCAGAGATACTAGTTTTCCTTTCCCTCTTCTACTGTACTAGAGACTCTGGACTGTCTATATAACAAGGACCACTTACGGATATTGTCTGTGTTCTCCCTGACAATGTCTGTCTTCAAAAGGTTATCAGCCAGCACGAAAGCACTCTCCTCCACAGTGTCAAGCAACATGGTGGCTGCTCGAAGTTGATCACTTGTAGTCAGGTCTCTCCATGCATTCAAAGCTTGCGGCTGGAGAAGGTTGTTAACTGTCTCGACCATTGCCTACAAGAGGATGAACAGAATGACAGAGGTCTCTAGTGAACCCACATAACTGTCAAATCTTCATGCGCACATGTTGCCCAGCAAGCAAGGATCAGCGGTGGGCACAAGCTCAGTATTGTCCCAGCCTCCCCTGTGACACGCCGCAGCAGAAGCATTCATTATTTTGTTCTGTAAAACCCTAGCTGAGACTTTCAAGGCAAGAGGAAAACATGTTTTTGTTTTGAAGGACAACAAATAGAGCCATCCTTTCTTCTTAGAAGCAGTAATAGCGCAAGTTGCAATTAAGACTACGATCATATAATTAAACTATTTGGTTGAGGAACTGTTTTCAAGTAAGTTAAGTCAACACTTTACCACATTACCGATCTAATTTTTTTTTTTTTTTTACTGTTTTTCTCTACCTCTCCATAAAGTTGGATGCTGAACATAACAGAGATTAAAAGGATTATTATAGACTGGGTGACATAAGAATGTGTCACTTCTAGGCCAAAGACTCACTTGGCTTTTTTTTTTTTATTTAAGTCAGCTAGTAAAATGTCCAAATGGGAGATATATCAGGATACATACTCCCTGGAGTTTTGAGCATGTTGTGTGTCCAGAGAAGCTTTCTTTATATTATTAACTAGCAGGAAGGGAAATAAACAGACTGCTCTAACTATGGCCCTCAGGTGGTTCCTTCTTCAAAATATCAGTAGGTACATTCACATGTAGAGATGAAGCACCACACTGCTTATTGCTTCATGCAACAAAATCGTCCCTATAGTTACAAATTTATATATTTCCTGTGGTTTGGTTTATTTTCTAGTTCACAAAGAAAAGGTAGCTCTCCCAATAATGTCTTAAGTTTTTAGTCAAACACAGAGATTTGAAAAAACAGAATAATAGAACACCTACAGTTCCAAAGTGTGCATCCCTGAACTCACTGACATCATGACATATGCATCTAATCCAGAAATTAAGTTGAATAAATAGCTGCCACAGATCCAGTTTCTAGGCAGCGCATAGTTGTCTGAAAAGCAGGATTGGGAAAGGGTGGGAGAAATATCTACCACACTGCAGCGTTTTCTTCTAGCTGGTGTTTTCATAGTAACCAAGTAACAACCGTTAAAAATTCAACTTCATAATGAAACACCTTGGCTGCCAATTAACACCAGCAGTGAAAAATGAATTTGCCTTTTAATGAAAGCTATTTTTCTTGATATTTCCTCAGCTCTTCCAAGTTCTGACCCAAAAATAAATTACCAAACTTTTACATAAAAGAGTCCTACTCATACTTGGGTGCTTAGTGTCAAAGAAGACAAAACAAACAAAAGTCTGATGAATTTAATGACTGGGCATTTTCATATAGCATGTTCAGCTCTGTCACTTGTTCTAACTTTAAAGCATGACCTAGCAGCCAGACAAAAACCTTCCTGGACCACAATAAAATAGTCTGTTTTCTAGGAAGTTCTCCACAGAGAAAAAGCCAACAAGATATGCCAGAAGGAGGTGCCAGATTCGGGGGGGAGGGGGGGTTGGGGGAAATGTATTTTCTGAAGTCAAACAGAAAATTCAGACCTCCTGAGTACAAAGAAGGATTCTTTCTGGAACCAGATGATGCAAATGTTCTGAAAATCCGACACACGACTTAAATAGTGCCTCTTCTTTAAGGAGCACTAACACTAACATTTCGAAAGCCTGGTGACATAGTGGTGAAGTGCTACAGCTGCTAACCAAAAGGTCGTTAGTTCAAATCCAGCAGGTGCTCACTGGAAACCTTGTGGAGCAGTTCTACTCGACCTATAGGGTTGCTATAAGTCAGAATCAACTCAGTGGCACTAGGTTTGGATTTTGGTTTAATACTAATATTAGTTAATAACATTACAAGGATTATTTTAAGCCTTATCTTGGAAAAAAAATGGAAAATCTGGTGGAGAAGTGGTTAAGAGTCATGGCTGCTAACTAAAAGGCTAGCAGTTAGAATCCAGCAGGTGCTCCTTGGAAACTCTGTGGAGCAGTTCTGTCCTGTGCTGTAGGATCAGTATGAATTGGCATTTACTCAACAGGCATGCTTTTTTTTTGGTCCAGAAAAAATTTATTGGGTATCATATTTCTGTTTTACTTTCATTTCTTTTACTTTTTTAATTTAAAAAAAAAAAAAGCAAAGGGAACCAAAACAGAAGAGAGAGAGAGAGTAAAAGCAAAAAAAGCAAGAAACAACTACTGCAGACCATTTGATGGTCAGCTGAGTTCTTGAACCACTTTGCAACCAGGGCTTCACAGTTAACTCTTAAGATGGTTCAACAGACTGCTCTAGTCAAATACTGTGCCTTTGAACTGATAGTAAATTAATCAAAGGAATCTCTTATTAATTTATTTTAATTTTCCACTGAAAAATGTTCCCATTTCAATAAATGAATCTTCAAAAAATAACACATAGTCTTTAAAGAAGCTTTCCATTAACATCTAAATAATCTACAAGTTTATTAAAGAAAAGACAGACTTAAGATATTGCTCCCAAATCTAGGATTTGGTGGATTGTGATATAAAATTAAAATTCATTTATTCAGCTTAAAAGATACCTCTCAATGACTGCTTATGTTTAACTGTAAGTATATGTTACCAAAAGGATTGAGGGACAACATTCTGTAGTGCTGAAATCACAAGACTGTCTTTAGAAACACATTGGTTAATTCATACCTGGACTTTTAACTCACACTTTGTGAAATTTGATAAATGACTTAATTTTTCTGTGTTTTAGGTGTAATTTGCAGGTGAAAATATAAACATTCCTTGAGGTTACCTGGTGTTCACTATGTGATCAGGGTATGACTTTATTTCTAACTTGATATAAAAGCTCAGTGTGGGCAGAAAAGAAGTCTTCACTGAATGAAGCCTACATGGCATCTGATATAAACATCCTTGCTGTAATGAGACACAGAAGTAATCTCTTCTGTCATAACCTTCATCATTAAACCTGTTGCACAAATTAACTACCTGAAGATTTGAGGAATAGGGCAGAGCAAGGAGCATGGTAAGTATTTTAGAACTTGAATAAACTGACTCATTTTCTGATAGTGAGATCCAACACAATAAAGTCAATCTTACTAGCTTTATAATTAAAACATATCCCTTTGCCAGCTTAAGGAAGACCTGTTAAGTAGTCAAAACTGTTCAGTGATAAAAAGACATCTGTATTTGGTTTTCCTTATACATCTATGGATTTGCATAATTTTGACTATAAATGATGACATCTGGCCACAAAATATATTTTTTTCTCAAACTAAGTCTTTGAATTGCTAACATTTGCTCACAAACATCCTTTGAAAAGGAGGCTGATTTTCATTTTATTTGGTTACAAAGAAATGAGCTTAACTACACATAGAACACAGGTTCAATTGGAAATGTGAAATGAATGGGCCTAATTTACAGTAGGCACTAGAATATCACTTTATGGTTCCACAGCTCTCATGATATACCTCTTCTACTATCATGTTTTTTTCTGACCTGAAATGTATATACTAAGTAGGAAAAAAAGAAAGCTGATTCTAAATCTCCTTCTGACTCAGAAGGAAAAAATAAATCACATGTACAGACTGAAATAGTTTAAAATTTTGAGAAGGAAATTTAATCTGAAACATTAAAAGAAACTTAATCGTAACTGTCTTCATTAGTTTTTAAAGCACTAGAATTTTAAAAGGAGATGCATATTGAGATTTACATATACTTCTGGTGCTAAATTTCAGCATGTCTTTGGACAAGTTACACTTTCTAACCAAACAACAAAATATGAACTATACAAGAAAATAAATCTCATCTGGATTTAATTTGAGGGCAGGGATACATATTTGCCAGAGTTTATAGATTAGCCTCTAAATATTAAATATAAATCCATAGCAAATTACATGCTTTATATGCTATGAGTAAAACTAGTCAAATCAATTTGCTTCATGGTCTGAATTAATGATAGAATTCCAATTAAGTGTTGTGTAATGCAGAAATATGGATGGAAAGATGTGGTATGTCGTGATTCTATGTGTTTGTTAAAAGATAGTATTCTGCTTTATAAACCCACTGTCGTTGAGTCAGTTCCAACTCACAGAGATTGTATAGGAGAGTAGAACTGCCCTACAGGTTCCTGAAGCAGACTACCATATATTCCTTTCACAGAGTTGCTGGTCAGTTCCAACCAGTAACATTTTAGTTAGCAGCTGAGTGTCTGAACCACTGAACCACCAAGGCTTCATGCTATTTTATAGCCAACTGTCACCATGAGTTGGATCCGACTCGATGGCATTTGGTTTGGCTTATATATTTCAAAAAGGAGAATTTACTTCCCAGTGCAATAATAGCAAAAGACTTTGGAGAATGACACCTCTAAATCTTTACTATAACAACTTTTGTAATTATTGCAAGACAAGGTGCTTGTGAATTCTTTAGCAAGAATATACAAAAGTAGCAATGGTGAGAAATACATCAATGGCACATCTTACCCAGGTGAGCAGTGAGTCTCAAGATGGAAAGCTGAGAAACAAGTGCTCCAATTTTAAAACTATCAAAATAAAGATCCAACAAAAAAGGATGCCTTCTGGGAAACATGCACAACTTAATCACCACAGCAGTTTTCTGAAGACAAAACCTTGAATGGTGTAGGTTTCAGCTCAAGTGTCGCCTACTCAGAGAGATCTTCTGTGATCAAGGTAGCAAAACAAAACCCTCTCATCCTTACATTCATTACCTGCCTTATTCCCTTGGTAGCCAGTATCATTATTTAAAAATAGCTCATACATATATTTATTTATCTTCATGGCTACTATATATATATCTCCCATTTAACAGAAGATAATTTCCACCAGGATGGGATTCTGTCTCATTTAACAGTGCCAAAAGCCCTACCTGGCTCGCACACGGTACGTGCTCAATAACTCTTTAATGAATGAGTAAAAATTCAGTGAAGATTCACATTTAAGTCAGTTTTTCTAATTTTCATATAAGCCAAGCCAAGTAAAGCCAAGTGCCGTCGAGTCGGAATAAAATCATTGAAGGTACTGATTTTAAAGATATAATGTATCTAACCACAAACAAATATTATAGATTGAACAGTGTCCCTCAAAATCTGTTTCAGCTTTGCTAGGCTGTGATTCCCAGCAATGCGTGGTTAACCTCCATTCATGATGACCACATGTATTCTTGGAAGAAGCATAACCAGAATGCTCCGTGGAAGCAAGGATGCTAAGGCTACATCTTACATACTTAGGACACGTTGTCAGGAGGGATCAGTCCCTGCAGAAGGACATCCTGCTTGCTAGAGGTTCCTAGAAAAGACAAAGTTCCCCTGCAAGATGGAACGACACAACGGCTGCAACAACAGGCTTAAGCATAACACACTGTGAGCTGGTGCAGGAGCAGGCAGTGTCTCATTCTGCGGGACAGAGGGTTACTAGGAGTCGGAACTGACTCCAGGCACCTAACAACAACCGTATGCATTGTAAATTCTCACCACTATGGTGTTAATGAGGCAGAATTAGAGGCAGTGGTGGTAATGAGGCAGGACACAATTTACAGGATCAGGTGGTATCTTTAGTCAGTCTCTCCTGAGATATGAGAGAGAGAAGGGAGCAGAGTGGAGAGGGACTTCCTGATGAGCCAGGACCCAGGGTCCCTTCCCTGAGAAGTTCCTAGACCAGGAGAAGTGTGACAACAGGGGCCTTCCCCCAGTGCTGACCCAGACAGAAAAACTGCCCTTGGAGCTGCTGCCTTGACTTCTAGTCACCTAAATTGTGAGAGAAAAAAATACCTGTTTTTTAAGGCCATTCATTTGTCCTATTTCTTTTATGGCAGCACTAGATATCTAAGACAAGTATTCACTAGTCAGTGTTTCCTGAATCATTCTCATTTTAAAAATTAAATGCCACACTGAGCTCCCATTTTAGTGTCTATTCCTATTTAGCTGAGTTAACCACATTAATATATTTATGCATGGTTTTCTCACTAGATTATAGGATACTCAGGGGAAAGCTGATGCTCATTTTTTATTTTCCTAGGTAAAGTTCTGACTTCATAGCACTTCGCTTGGTAGGTAAAGTTCAGAGTTTTGAAATATTTTACTTACTCAATAAATGCTCTTTACACAGAAACTCTACTTTTATTACCAAATAATTCGTATTGTAGCAGGAAAATTGAAAGCAGTCTCTTCTGGTTGTATAGATTCTTGCCATGTCTTCAAAAAAGTCTTCTGAGAAAACAGATTGCTCAGGTAGATACAAACATAGTTTGTAGGGAAGGTAGGCTAAATTAGAGGATTTATAGAGTGGAATTGTGTTCCCCCCAAATGTGTCACCCTGGCTAGGCCATGATTCCCAGTAACTGGGTGGCTGCCTTCCACTTTGTGATGTGATATAATTACCTTTGTGTGATAAAACCTACCTCCATAATGGTAATGAGGCAGGATTAGAAGCAGTTACGATAATGAGGTAGGACTCAATCTCTAAGATCAGGCACTATTTTGAGGTGATCTTTTCTGAGATGTAAAAGAGAGAAGCAAAGAAAGCAGAGGGTCAGGGGGACTTCATACCACCAAGAAAGCAGAGCAGGGAACAGAGCACCTCCTCTGGACCAGGAATTCCTGCACTGAGAAGCAACCAGACCAGGGGAAGATTGATGACAGAGAACCTTCATCCGGAGGTTACAGAAAGAAAGCATTTCCCTGGAGCTGATGCCCTGAATCTGGACTGCTAACCTTTTAGACTGTGAGAGGATAATTTCTCTTTGTTAAATCACCCACTCATGGAATTTTTGTTAGAGCAACACTAGATAACTAAGACACATATTAACAAGTTTAGAAGACAAGCAATGAATACTATAATAAATGCATACCACTATATATAATAGCAGTATGTGTTATTATAAAAATATTGAAATCTGCCTTTTAAGTGTACCAGAGTGTACACTGAATGTACACTTTTTACAATAAGAAAACACATGATTTCTGTTTAGATTTCTCAATGTAAATCAGTGGGTTCTTATTAAATATGTATGATGTGCAAAAAAGTAGAGAAGACATTCTTGAGGTTAGAAGGTGAAAGAAAACATGGAGACTTTACCAAATTAGCCTATGTTTCCAGGCAGAATGCAAGTACAGATAAAATCTCAGCGGGGCATAAAAAGTAGCAATAGATTTTAACTGGAGAAAATCAAGAAAAGATTCAGAAGTTGCTTGGTTTTGAGTTTGACACTTCAAGATAAAAAGATTTTCCATAACTACAATGAGGACAGCTGAAAGATGTAATAAGCAAGTTGATGACGATAAAAACTGTACTGACCCAGAGAATGTTCTGGATTCAGCGAGTATGTGGGACATAGAAAGTGGGTGGAGATGATTATTGGTGGCAGAGATGGTAAGTGGAAGTCAGATCTTTGAAGGCTGACACTATTGTACTAAGAAATTTAGTGTGTAGTATGCAGGTTTCAACCTGTAAAAACAGATACCCACTAAAGAGTCCTAAGCAAAGAATTTATATGTTTAAAATTGTTACTTTTTGTGAGTCCCTAGGTAGTGTCAAGAGTTAACATGCTTGGCTGTTAACCCAAGGGCTGGAGGTTTCAGTTCACCTAGAGGTACTTCAAAAGGAAGTTCTGGCAAAACCTTTTTAAAAAATCAGCCACTGACAAATCCTATGGAGCGAACTTCTACTCCGACATACATAAGTTACCCTGAGTTGGAGCTGACTTAAATTTTTCTTTTGTATTTTTGAAAATTTCCACTGAAAGCATACTAAAGGATGATAAACAAGACAAGAAAAATGACAAAATGAGGAATAAATTCTATTTCACGCCCATTCATTATTTTTAAAAGTTCCTTTGAGTTACAATAAATAAAGCAAAAAAATTATAAATATATACAGTGAAGTAGTCCATTTGAAAACTGAGAAATTATAAAAATTTATAAATGTTATAAAAAATTATAAATATATAAAGTGAAGTAGTCCATTTGAAAACTATGAGAAATCTACTATCATACAAGTAATCCGAAAAAACCAAACCCACTGCCATCAAGCCAATTTCGACTCATAGTGATCATATAAGTAGATACATGTAAATTAACATGATGGAATCCTTTTAAGCAACTGTTTAGTAATAAAAGTTCTTTTTACTTGTATATATTTTTTTTCAATAAATTCTGATGAATGCAAATTGCTGGTTTACTATAATAACTATTATACTTACTATAATAACTATGATAACATATAAAGTTATATGTTTTTCTAATATCTATATCTCAGGATACATTGAGATAAATAAGATTTAAGTTACCCTGTTTCCATCTCCTGCTTTCTGTCACTCTTTTATAGTTCAATATATGAGAATAGTTTATATTGATTTATAATTTCAAAATGTATAAAAAGCTTTCTTTAATTTTTCTTTTTTTAACCTTTTGATACAAACTTTGTCAAGGATAAAATAAAACAGAATAAAGTTGAAAGTCACTACTCAATAGGGCACGCTGAAATCCCACCTGTGTTTAGATATTGATTTAAATCAAAACATTGAAGGTCAAACATAATAAGAGTCTTAAAAATGGAACTTGCAGGATTTTTATGAGAAATCAAGTTGTGTTACTGATATTTACACATCTAATCAATAAATCTAAGGCTATTTTTATAGCCATTACATTTAATATTATCAAACATATAAAAACTACTAGTGTCTAAACTCCTTCCTTATATTACAGTGAAATATTGGTATTTTCAAGTCTTCATTAAAATTAGATTTTATAGAAAAACTGAGCAAAACTGATCTTAACATTGTAATAAGAATTACAAAATTACAATATTACAATATTATTAAGAATTACAACTGATCTTGACAAATAGGACAAGATGAATCTAAAATTTCCTACAAAAGACTCTCCTTTTTCAAGAGACCCTGTGTCATGTAAAAAAAAAAGTTTTTAACCAACTATAACTCATCACATCACTGTTAAAATCTAGTGTGAAAATAAATGATTGAAAATTGTTGAGTGAATCTATATCATATTATAGAAATTAAATAGAGCTATTAACTTGACTCAACCTTTTTTATAACTCAATATTCACCAACAAATACTAATTGAGCACTTCCAGTGTGACACTCAACTGGAATGCAACAGGAAAGAAGGATATTCTCTCTTCTCTCATGGTGATGACAATATAGTGGTACCAGACAATTTAAAAAGTAATTAAAACACAGCATACCAAGCATTTTAATAATAGAAATACAGAGTTCAAGAACTGTGTTGGAAAGGCTTTATGACATAACAGAATTCAAGGTTGACTATATGTCTACCAAGAAAAGAATCACAGCACATAGCATGTACTTGTAGACATAGAGGTGAAGCAGAACAGGGTACTTTGCAGAAACAGGGGATTTCTTAGGGCTAAACAAAGAGCCTAATGTGTTCAGTGCCAAGATCGGTAAGTGAATGCTACATCTCAAATAGGCTTTCAAATCATATTAAGATATCAGCAATTCTTCCTAAAAGCAATGTGAAGTCACTGAAATTTTTACATAAGGGAATGATATACATAATAGTTAATATTTGTTGTGAATGTTTCAGACACTGATATGAATGCTTTACAGGCATTAACTCACTTAATTTTCACAATAACCCAATGAGGTAGAAGTAATTATTATTCTCAACTGACAGAGGAGGAAATTGATCCTCAAAGAAGTTAAGTAACTTGCTAAACATTAATTATGTAACTTAGGGTGGAGACGAGATTACATGCATTCTGGCTCTGGAGACAGAAAAACACAAGATTTCAGAGATATTGCTGAAAATTTATTGATTCATTGAAGCTGGTTAGGAAGGAAAAGAAAGAAGCATAATGCGCAGCATTATGGGTATGGCAAAAAGTGCATGTGAGCGACACTTAAAATAGCAATAAAGACAGAAGGGTAACACTTTTTATCCTTTAGGAGACAGTGGGTGTGTGTTAGAAGTGCTTGGGTGATGAAAATGGTACAGTGCTTGCAAAATAGAAAAAACACGCAAAAGTTGCTTCTGAGGAGTAAACAGTTTCGTTTCATGTACTTTAACGTTGAAACAGGACATTTATTGACTCAATAAATATTCTCAAGCATTTAATATGAGTGCAGATTGTTCTAGACTCTCAAGATACATTTTAAACAAAGGAGACCAAAAAATCTAGGAAACAAACTTTCTGACAAGAAAGAGAATAACAAAACTTGGCTTGGACTTGGCAACATATACACACATATATGTAGCAGGTTAGAAGATGCTATACAACATGGAAATGAAAGAAAAATAGGGTAATATAAGGAAAGCTAGAGCAGAGGCAGGGTTGTGGGAGGGGAGCTTGTGACCGGATGATCAGAGTGGGCCTCACTGTAGGTACAAGGAAGATTAACGGAGCGAATTGCCTGAAAAAGAAAGTATCAAGGAATAAATACTAGAACAAACAAATCCATTACCAAGAAGTCCATTGTGACTCATGGTGACATCGTGTGTTACAGAGCAGAACTGCCCGTAAGGATTGCTTATAATCTTTATGGGAGCAGATCACGCAGGCTTTCCTCTGTGGAGCCACTGTTTGGGTTTAAACCATCAACTTTTAGGTTATTAGTCCAGTGGGAATCACTGGGGCCACTTACTGACTTGCATCAAGGAACTCGGAATGATTAACCAGGCAAGAGGTTTCTGAGTGGTCAAGTAAGATATGGACTGAGATCTGGCCCTTAGCCTTAGCAGCATAAATTCATTAATGACCTCAACAAATAAAATTTCATCTAAGTAGTGGGGATAAAATCCAGATAGGGTGAGTTTAAGAGCATATGGGAGAAGAGGGGTTGGAGACAGTAGACACAGAGAACTGTTTTGAGGATTTTTACTACAGTGCATATACAATATTTGGAAATATGGGCCTGGAGCTTCAGTTAAATAGTAATTATTCAGAGGTCAGCTGGTATGTGCTAAGGATAGTGTAAAAGGTCTTGAGCATCACACAGAAAAAAAAGTGTCAATGTTCCCACACAAGGACCTCGGAGATACATAAGCGAACATACACTGAATTCTAACTCACCTATCGATGTCAAATGAGAACAGTGGTGGCTGAATCATGGCATTCTCATCTTCTGTGCAGGAGACCCAGGCTCAATTCCTGACCTGCAGTTCAACTACAGTCACCACTTGCCTGTAAACAGAAGGGCTGATCATGCTCCAGTGCTGAACTGGTTTCAGTAGTGATACTACACTCAGATTAGGAAGGAAGCCCTGGCAATCTATTTCTGCAAAGGAGGCGTTGAAAACCCTATGGATCACAATGGTCTGAACCTGTTGTACGAGGGGTTGCCGTAAGTCAGTGGCTGACTTTACAGCAGCTAACAACAACTTTGCTGTAATCGAGTGAAACTTAGGATGCTCTGTATGCAATACAGGGGACTTGGTGTGGCAGTCTGCTTCCATAAAGATTTAAAACGTTGGAAACCCTACAGAGCAGTTTTATTCCATCCTATAGGACCACAGTGAGTTGGAATTGACTTAGTGGCAGTAGGATTTCAGTGGCACCAAAAAATTCATTGCCATTGAGTTAATTCTGACTCACAGTGAGCCTATAGGACAGAGCAGAACTGCCCCATAGAATTTCCAAAAAGTGCCTGGTGGATTTGAACTGCCAGCCTTTTGGTTAGTATCTGTAGCTTTTACTGGCACAATGGTTAAGAACTTGGTAGCTAACCAAAAAGATCTGTGGTTCAAACCTACCAACCACTCTGCAGAAGAAAGATAGGAAAGTCTGCTTCCATAAAGATTACAGCCATAGAAACTAAGGGCACTTATACTCTGTTCTATAGCATTGCTTGAGTTGGAATCGACACAAAGGCAATAGGTTTGGCTTGGTTTTATGTACAATTATGAGGATATTTATCTACATTAAATGGGATAAACCATGTTTCCTTAAGGGAGTTGGCAAGTGAAGTGAGTCTTGACAGATGCTCCACAGTTACTGAGATAAAGAAGGGAAAGAGAAAGAAGAGCAAATCTAAGGACAATCTAAGTGAAGATCCTGTGATTATAAAGGCAGAGATATGAAATGCAAGTACTTAGGTGGTTTGGGAAGGTAGAATCTCAGGATACCAGCGGGGCTTTTTACAGGTGTGAGAAATCAGAGAGAGGAGTCAGATTCTTGTAACAGTATATTCCAGAACAGAGAATTTTCTCCTGAGGGCAACAGGACAGTCTAAGAGTAGAGCTAAGTCATAGTCGGATTTGTATTTTCAAAACTTTAGTCTGAAAAGCAGTAGAGAGAATGGATAGAAATTAAAAATATATAAAGCAATCATTAACTATATACATAAGCACACACACACTCACATATATATATATACATAGATGTTGAGAATATGTTGAGAATCATCTGCATAAAGATGACAGCTAAAGCTGTAAGAATGTATAACAGAGGAAAAACAAGTTTCCAGCCAAAGTAATCTTGTGAAAATATCATGATCCAGGGTAAAGCTCTTTAATGGCATTCTGAAATTGACTCTTTCCTACAGGAAGGAAACAGTATTCTCCTTCAACCCATGCTTTACTCATGTTAGTCTACTTTCTTTTCCCAGAACTCTACAAACAACTTCCCACTTGACCACTTTTGCCCGATGTGATCCCTGTGCTTGGAATGCTCTTTCTCCACATGGGCACGTGTTGTTAGTTGCTGCTGAGTTGATGCAAACTCACAGCAAACCCAATGTGTGCAGAGTAGAACTGCTGCAAGGCTGTGTCTTTTTTGAAGATCATTAGGCCTTCTTCCAAAGCACCTCTGGGTAGGTTCAAATTGCCAACTGTTCAGCTAGTAGACGGGAGCTTAGGAATTTGTGCCACACAGGGACTGCAGCCACATAGCTGCAACCATATATTGCCAGGATTTAGCTTCACTGAAACTACCCTAGAAAGGGCTTCTCTGAACTTTGCAATCTCAAGTAACTAAGCATTCACTTTTAATCCCATGGCTCTGTTTCAATACTTCGCAGACATCATCTTGTTTTATTATTTTGATTGATTGATTTACTATTTCCTCCTCAAACTCTAGCCAGCTGATCCAGGATGTGAGATCAGCAGCATCAGGTGTCCCATCTGTCTTTACCCCGGAAACCTTGCACCTGGAGCAGTGCCTGAAACACAATGTTGTTTGAGTGAATACATGACTAAAATGATTCCAGTCTTAAATTACATAGGTTTATTTATTTTTTTTTAACAAAAGGTATATTTTCACAACTTTCAAAAGGACAAGCCTGTAGGAAAGTCTGAGAAACTGTTACAGCCAAGAGGAATCTAAGGATACATGGCAGTTAAACACAATGATGTACCCTAGATGGGACTCTGGAACACAGTCTAGAAGTATCCTAAAAAATAAACTCTAAACCTAAACAATAGATTAGCTCAACTTATAACAAATGCTTCCCTTGAGCAGGGTGTTGTTTTAAAGAATTACAACAGCAACAGCAACTCTAAAGCACAAATGAGAACTTTAAGGGGCAGAAAATCTAAGTTAATGGCGGTGAAACAAGGCAGGAAGAGACACTCAGAAAAGCAACACAATGTGAAATATGTAAACAGTGTCTTTGAAATGTACATGTAGAAACTGTTGAATGGATGCATGTTTGTTGTGTATATCCTTTCCAAAAAAGTATGAAAAAAGCAATAAATTATAAGAAACATTAAAAAAAAACCTCTTGGCTTTTGGCTGGCTAGTTAAAAAAAGTACATGCTTGTCAATAGTTTTGAAAACGCAGAAGTATCTAAATTGTTGTTGTGGCTGTTGTTGTTAGGTGTTGTGGAGCTGGTTCCAACACAGAGACCCTGCCTACAACAGAAGGAAACGCCTGCTCCCGTGCCACCCTCACAATCACTGTTCTGTTTGAGTCTATTGTTGCAGCCACTGTATCAATCCATCGCATTGAAAGTTTTTGTCTTTTTCACTGATCCTCTACTTGACCAAGTATAACGTTCTTTTCCAGAGACTCGTCTCCCCTGACAACATGTCCAAAATATGTGAGACAAAGTCTCTCCATCCTCTCTTCTAAGGAGAATTCTGACTGAAAATCCATATATGAAACAACAACACCCACTCTACCCCAAAACAATCGCTGTTGACACTTTGTTGTGGACCTCTCCAGACTTTAAATATTTACATACATATATACACACAGATATGATCACTCCAATAATGCCATTATCTGCTGTCATTTTGCTTGTTTATTTTTAATCATGTCACACACATCTTTCTAAGTCAGTGCACACAGATCTACCTTAGTCTTTTTGAGGCTTAAGAATATTCTGTTATTTGGTATATCATAATTTATCTAACCAATTTCCTACTGAAGAAGAGTTAGCTTTCTTTCCTTTTTTTTTTTTGCAATTTACTTAAAACTTGGTGATCACCTCTATACACCTGTGTTCTTTTCAATGATTAAATGCTTCCCAGTTATGTGGGTCAGCCACAAGCTACTTCTGACATCATTACCTTAATATAAGGAATAGCAACACTGTTGTGTGATTGCATGGCAAGATTTATAAAGAAACAAGTGGATGTGACTATAAGACATTTAAGAGACTGAAACAGTGACTGCTCAGGGGTAGGGGAGAGTCAGGGTTACATTATACAACTCCGGGGAGTATCACTCAAATAGATAACAATGACTGTGGCATGCCTGGAAGTTAGCAGTGTAGTGCACCTAGGAGAAGGAAGAGACATACTTCTCCTTTAGCTTTTGAATTTTATAACACGTGCCTTTGTTAACTATTCAAGCAATTAGTAATTTCAAAAGAACAGAAATATGGCCTGACAATGGTTTTGAAACACCTTTAAAAAAAAAATCAATGGCCTCAGATTTTGATTAAGCAACAATCAAAACATATTTTTCTCTGCAAATAAAGATTCAAAAGTAGCTCTAATATTGTCAAAATTCAGTGGTATTACTCCAAAATTGGAATAAAAGCATCACTCAGTATCATTAAATAAGAAAAAAAAAAAGTATCTTTAAATACATCTGGGTTAAAAGACAGTGGACTAGACACATGTCTGCTCATTTTCCTCTGATAACTAAGGCCTGGAATGATATTTTTATGGAGTACTGAACATTTGGGGAGCCCTAGGACCTAGCATATTTGACTAGGAACCAGTATCAGACTGATCTTCCCCTCTCAAAAACAAGCCAGTGGCTGTCTAACCTCTGCTCCTACTGTTTCACGGTATCACAGAACTGCAGCTTCTGCAAATGGCCGGTAATTTACTTTCATTACCAGCTGGAAGGCAGAGTCTGATGCTCCTGAAAACCTGTTTCAGCCCGCACGTTGGACAGCTCCTAGTTCAACACTTGGGCAGCTCTCCAGATAGAAGTGAAGTTTACTTTTAAGGCTGAGAGGCCTATGTCTTTACCTAGAGATCTGTCTGTTGAGAGGGCGGGCAGCTTTTCTTTCCATCCTTCTCTGACACATATTGTAGGGTTGGCTGACAGTGCCCAGTTTCTCCATAAGTAGGGTGGCATCTTTGCCACACAATAAGCAGAGACTTCCACCCCAAAGAGTCCACCTGGGGCAAATCACTAGAGCACTAGAGACAGCTGGTGACCAACAATTCTCTTAGATCTAATGCCAGAGAAATCAAACAGTGTCTAGATGGCACATGGGCAGCAAACCATAATTAATCATTTAAAGAAGCAGCCTTTAAATGCTCCAGAAAATTCCCAAAATAAAAATTTTAAAAAATTGCCAGATGAAGAAGCCTTTCTGAATCTATCAGAGGTCAAGTACAAAAGAATTATATATAGGACCCTGACAGAAATTATACAAAATGCAGCAGAACAAAATGAAAAAAAAAAATCAGTAAGTTATCTGAACTGATGGAACATCAACAATCTGAAATACATCAGATCAATAACAAAATTACAGAAGTAGATAATTCAATCCAAAGCCAAGAGTAGGACTGAACAGATAGACGTTAGACTCAATGACCTTGAGGACAGAGCAACTGACACCAGCATTTATGAGAAGAAATCAGAGATAAGAAATAAGAAAAAATGAAGCATTAAGAAAGATGTGGGTCTCCATAAAGAGGAATAATTTATGTTTAATTGGAGGTCCTGAACAATGGGGGATAAATGACAATACAGAGAATGTTGCTATAGTGATGCTAGCAGAAAACTTTCCTGAGGTTATACCTATGAACATAAGGTATCCAAGATGTTTATCAGACATGGCAAAAGCTAGACCCCAAAAGAAAGACAAGAAGACATATTATAATCAAGCTTAATAGGATGAAACATAAACAGATGCTTCTGAAGGCACCAAGGCTCAAAGCAAAGCTAACACTCCAAGGGAAACCCTGTAGGCTTTTGTCTGACTTCTCTGCAGAAACGATGCTGGCTAGAAAACAGTGGGCTGACATATTTAAAGCCCTGAAGGAGAAAAACCTTCAATTAAGAATTATTTATCCTACAAAACTGTCCATCAAATATAGTGGTGAAATTAAGACTTTTGCAGTTAAAGAGAAGCTTAGAGACTTCATAATAGCTAAAGCAAAACTATATGAAATATTGAAAGAAGCTCTTTCCTTAGAAAAACAAAACCATTAAATGTATATTTAAGGAAACAATGCAACACACATCATCCAAAATCCTAATCAGTTAGGGAAGTCACAAAACTTAATCAAAATTACAATAATAGAATATAGTAATTTGTGATCATATCATGGCAACTATAACACTATCACATTAAAAGAGGGATCCACTAGAGTAGCTATAGTTGTTTCAGACTCAGAGGAAGTTAACGAGCTATACAGTGGTTAAAATTGGCTTTAATCTTAGCATTTTAAGGGGGATAACAGATGTAGCCATGAAGCAAATTAACAATGCATCATACTTAAATAAGAAACACAACAGAGGCGTCTCCACAAACACAAAACCAACACTGAGAAAACAACCCATAAAGAAGAATGGCCCAGAACAGAATATTAAGAGTAATATAGAAGACATCAAAATAAAAATAATTCCATCAAAATGATGGCACTAGGCACATACCTATCAGTAATTACAATGAAGGTAAATGGACTGAATGCTCCAGTAAAGAGACAGCGACTGACATCCTGGATCAAAAGACATGACCCATCTATATGTTGCTTACAAGAAACACCACTTAGATTTAAACATATGAACAAATTGAAAATTAAAGGATGGAATAATATATACCAAGCTAACAACATACAAAGAAGAGCAGGTTTGGGAATGCTAATCTCAGGTAAAATAGATTTTAATGTAAAATCCACTACTGCGGACAAAGATGGCCACTATTTACTGCTGAAATGTTCAATACTCAAGAGGACTTAATAATGTTAAATATTCATGCACACAATACCAGAGCACCTAAATACATTGAACAAATATTGACAACACTGAAAAATGAGATAGATCATTGCACAATAATAGTTGGAGACTTCAATACTGCACTTTCAATTATGGATAGATCATCCAGAAAAAAGCTCAGTAAAGATACAGAAGATCTTACTGCAATAATCAATCAACTTGACCTTATCAACATATACAGATCTCTTCATCCATCAATGGATAAGTACACCTTCTTCTCCAATGTACATGGAACATTCTCCAGAATAGACTGTGTGTTAGGTCATAAAGCACTTCTCTATAAAATCCCAACCAGTGATTTACTGCAAAGTAGCTTCTCAGACCATAAAGCAATAAAAGTTGAAAGCAATAACAGAAAAATCAAAGGTAGAAATTCAAACTTATGGAAACTGAACAATAATTTGGTCAAAAAGCCTTGAGTTATAGAAGAAATCAAGGACAAAATAAAGAAATTTAGGGAATCATTACCAATTTTGTTTGGAAAGGGAAGAAGCCCTGGATAAGTAAGGTACTACTAAAGAAGAAGAACACACTGGGAGGCCTCTCATTATCCGACCTTAGAACATACTACACTGCCACAGTGGTCAAAACAGCCTGGTACTGGTACAAGAACAGACAGTACGATCAATGGAACAGAACTGAGACCCCAGAGATGATATCATCTGCCTATGAACAGCTGATATTTGACAAATGCCCTACAACATTAAACTGGGGTAAAAACAGTATCTTCAACAAATGGTGCTGGCAAAATTGGTTATCCATCTGCAATAAACTGAATCAAGATCCATATCTTACACCTTATACAAAAACCAACTCCAACTTGGTAAAAGACCTAAATATCAAACCTAAAACGACAAAATTCGTCCAAGAAAAGGTAGGAACAACAATGCAAGTTTTAACACAAAATGAGGACAGACTCCAAAATCTGTCAAAGAAATCATAATCAACAGAAGAGAAAATAGATAAATGGGAACTATTAAGAATCAAACACTTTTGCTCATCCAAAGACTTTATTAATAGAATTAAAAGAACACCCACAGAATGGGAAAAAATATTTGACAACTCTATTTCATACTGATGCCTGATCTCCATAATCTATAAGATACTACAAAATATCAATAAGAAGAAGATAAACCATCCAATTAAGCAATAGGCAAAGGAGATGGACAGACATTTCACTAAAGAGGAGATCCAGGTGGCCAAAAAAACACATGCTGACATGTTCAGGATCTTTAGTTATTAAATTCAAATCAAGACGACAACGAGATACCATCTCGCCTCAACAAGATTGGCCATCATAGAGAAAACACAAAACAACAAATGCTGGAGAGGCTGTGGAGAAAGTGGAACCCTCCTACACTGTTGGTGGGGTTGCAAAATGGTCCAGCCTCTTTGGAAAGCAATTTGGTGCTTCCTTAAAAAAATGGATATCGATATACCATTTGACCCAGTAATTCCACTACTTGGAATATATCCCACAGAATCAAGGCCTTCACACCAACAGACACATGCACCGGAATGTTTACCGCAGCACAGTCCATGATAGCAAAAAGATGGAATCAACTCAGACACCCAACAACAGAAGAAGGGATAGGTAAACTATGGTACATATACTCAATGGAGCACTACACAATGATAAAGAATAACGATGATTCCAGGAAACATCTCCTAACCTGATTTCAACTGGAAGACATTATGTTGAGTGAAAGTAGTCAGTGACAAAAGGACAGATATTGAATGAGACCTCTGCGATAAGATCTCAAAAACAGACTTGTGTATAGAAGAAAAGACACTTTGACAGCTGCAACAGAAGGTGGGGAGGGAGGGTGATGGGGGGAGGGTTTAGTTCAGATAGTTGTTAGAAATCTAGTTGGGAGAAAGCGGTGATAGCACACATTAGAAACAAGAACAACATTAAGTGGACTTCAGCATAACTTGAGTACTCCTTCTGTCTTAACTCAATACTGCAAGGATAGAGTAGCTGGGGCAGGGGGCGGGGGACCATGCTCTTAGGTGAAATTGAGGGCAATTGGCACAACTAGCGTTTTGCTAAGAGCTCTCTGAACCCCACATTGGTGAGTGGCGTCTGGGGTCTTAAAAACTGCCAAGCTGCCATCCGAGGACACAGCCAATGGTCCCAACTCAGCAGGAACGGATGCTCACCGAGGACCAAAATGACATGCGGTAAAGACAACCTAGAAGACAGACAGACCCACAAGAGTGGGTGCCTACATCGACTTGGGACCAGAAGAACCGGATGGTGCCCTGCCACCACCAGTGATAGCTGCGATGGAGCTCACAGAGAGGAGTCTCACCGGCAACACAAGAATAAAAAGGGGTGCATCCTGAGATCTCCACTAAAAGACCACAATTGATGGTCTAGCTGTTTCGGGGTTCCCCTGAGAGCATGGCCCCTGGCCTTGATGCTGCCCTTACCCATAAATTATAATGAAGATCCACTCTTTGGACATGAATGGATTAGACTTGGCAATGCAGAGTGACCATATATTGGACGCACTTTATGGTTCTGTGCAGTTATAGGATATCATCCTGCTGACCTCTGGCTGGAGGAAGGAGAGTGGGTAGAGAGGAGGGGAAAGGAGGCTGTTGGGAGGATGAGACATGTATGGAGCAGAGAGGAATAATGTGCTGTCACCGGACAGAGAGAGCAGTGGAAGCTGCATAAAGGCGGGGATGTAAATTTATACAGGAATGTACATTTTCACTCAGTTATGTTAAATAAAAAATAAAAAAAAAATTTTAAAAAGAAAACCTGGAGGAAAAAAAAAGAAATTTAGGGAATCAAATGACAATGAAAGTACATTCTACCAGAATTTTATGGGATACAGCAAAGCAGTGCTTGAATGTCAGTTTATCTCTGTAACTGCATACATCCAGAAAGAAGAAAGGGCTCAGATTAAAGAATTAATCTTGCAGCTTGAACAAGTAGAAAGACAGCAACAGGAGAACTCCTCAGGAACAAGAAGAAAACAGATTATAAGGATGAGAGCAGAACTAAATGAATTAGAGAATAGAAAAATAATTGAAAAAATTCACAAAACCAAGAACCGGTTCATTGAAAAGATCAACAAAATTGATAAACCATTGGTTACATTTACAAAACAAAAACAGCAGAAGATACAAATAACCTGATTAAGAAATGAGATGGGAGATGTTACAACAGACTCAGCTGCAATACAACAAAAGAGAATACTATGAAAGGCTGTACTCTAACAGGTTTGAAAACCTAGAGAAAGTGGACAAATTCCTAGATTCATATCACCCACAAAGATTATCCCAAGGAAAAGTAGATCAACTTAATAAATCTATCACAAAGGAAGAGATTGGAAAAGTCATAAAAAATCGACCAACCAAAAAAAGTCCTGGCCCAGAAAGCTTCACCACAGAATTCCACCAAACTTTTAGAGAACAGTTAACTCTGATACTATTGAGGCTACTTCACACCACAGCAGAGATGGAATACTCCCAAATTCATTCTACGAAGCCAGAATAACTCTAATACCAAAGCCAGGGAAAGATTCCACAAAAAAAGAAAACCACAGACCAATATTACTCATGAACCTAGATGCAAAAAACTTCAACAAAATTCTAGTCAATAGAATTCAACAGCATAAAAAAAAAAAAAAAAATCATCATGATCAAGTTGGTTTCATTCCAGGCATGCAAGGCTGGTTCAACATCAGAAGAACAATTAACGTGATCAACCACATTAGTAAGACAAAACATAAGACTCACTTTATTTTGTCAATCGATGCAGAAAAGGCATTTGACAAAGTTCAACACCCATTCATGCTAAAAACTCTCAGAAAAATAGGAATAGAGGGAAAATTCCTCAACACAATCAGCAGTATCTACGCAAAGCCAACTACCTTCATCATCCTGAATGGTGGAAGACTGAAAGAATTCCCTTTGAGAATGGGAACTAGACAAGGATGCCCACTCTCATCACTTCTATTTAACATTGTGCTAGAAGTTATGGCTGGAGCAATTAGACAAGCAAAGAAATAAAGGGCATCTGTATCAACAATGAAGAAGTAAAAATCTCCTTATTTGCAGATGTGATTGTATGTACAGAGAATCCAATGGAATCTGTATCTAAACTATTGGAACTAAGAGAGGAGTTTAGCAAAGTATCGGGATACAAGCTAAACCTAACTAAATCAGTAGGATTCCTTTACACTAACAATGAGACTGTTAAACAAGAAATCACCAAATCAATTCCATTTACTATAGCCCCCAAGAAGATTAAATATCTAGGAATAAACCTAACTAGAGAAATAAGGGACCTTTACAAAGAGTACTACAAGACTTTACAATAAGAAACTGAGAGAGACTTACATAAATGGCGTAATCCACCTTGTTCATGGATAGCCAGCAAGCCAAGTGCCATCGAGTTGGATAGGAAGACTCAACATTGCAAAAATGTCTATTTTACCCAAAGCGATCTACTTATATAATGCAATCCCAATACAAATGCCAGTGACATTATTTAATGAGATGGAGAAACATATCACTAGCTTTGTTTGGAAAGAGTAGACACCTCACATAAGTAAAGAAGTACTGAAGAAGAACACAGCAGGAGGCCTCTCACTGCCTGACTTTAGAACTTATTACACCACCACAGTTGTCAAAAGAGCCTGGTACTGGTACAAAAGGAGACAGACAGACCAATGGAATAGAGTTGAGACCCCAGAGATGCCACCATCCTCCTATGAACACTTGATATTCGACAAAGGCCCTAAGATTTTAAACTGGGGTTAAAAATGGTCTCTTTAACAAATGGTGCTGGCAAAATTGGATATCCATCTGCAAAAAATTGAAACAAGACCCATTATATCACACCTTTTACAAAAGGCAACTGAAGTTGGATAAAAGACTTAAATATAAAATCTAAAACTATAAAGCTCATCCAAGAACAAACAGGATCAACAATGGAAGTTTTAGTACACAACGTAGACAGACTTCAAAATCTGACAAAGCATGATCAACAGAAGAGAAAATAGATAAATGGGAACTACTAAGAATCAAACAGTTTTGCTCATCCAAAGACTTCATCAAAGAATTAAAAGACCACCTACAGAATGGGAAAAAGTATTTGGCAACTTATGTCAAACTAACGTCTGATCTCCATAATCTACAAGCTATTACAAAACATCAACAAGAAAAAGATAAATAATCCAACTAAGCAATGGGCGAAGGAGATGGATAGGCATTTCTCTAAAAGGATATCCAGGCAGCCAAAAGATACTTGCAGAATTGCTCATGATCATTAGCTATTAAAGAAGTTCAAATTAAAACTACGATGAGATACCATCTCACTCCAGCAAGGTTGGCCATGATCCAAAAAACACAAAACAACAAATGCCAGAGAGGCTGTGGAGAAATTGGAACTCTACTGCACTGTTGGTGGGATTGCAGAATGGTACAATCTCTGTGGCAAACAATCTGATGCTTCCTGAAAAAGCTGGAAATAGATCTACCATTTGATCCTGTAATTCCACTGCTTGGAATTTATCCTTCAGAAACAAAAGCTGTCACATGCACAGATACATGTACACAAATGTCTGTTGCAACACAGTCCACAATAGCAAAAAGATGGAATTAACCCCGATGCCCATCAACAGATAAATGGATAAACAAACTATGGTACAAATAGTCAATGGAACACAATGCTATGAGAAAAAACAATGACGTTTTTAGAAAACATCTCATAACATGGTCTCAGTTGGAAGAGATCATGCCGTGTGAAATCAGTCAGTGTCAAAAGGACAAATTTTGTATGAGACCCCTGTTATAGGGACTTAAAACGAGAATTATTCACACAACAAAACGACTGTTGGCTACATGAGTGGGTGGGGGTCTGAGGGTTTATCATAGATGAGATAAATGAACGATGTTAGAAATTTTATTCTTTTAATGTAACTATTAAAAAAATAAAGAATGAATAAAGTAGAAAATAATTTCTAAAATAAAAAAATAAACATACCTGAGAATGCTAGAAGCCCAGTATTCCTCTTGCCTTAGACAGGATCACTGGACTCTCTGGTGAGATATAAAGCTCCACGTATTCTTACAAAGAAAGTGTGCTAGGAGATATGATTGGAAGTAGGTATGTAGGACTTTTGGAAAGTTCTAAAAGAGGTGAATCTTTTAGCTGCCAGTCCAAGTACTTCTTCCTGTTCATAGTGAGCCTAAAGTGAGGACTGGAACCTACGTTGGCATCTTGTCACCTTCCCCTTGAGGATAGAAACCATGAGCTAAGGACAATGGAGCATAAAATCAAACCTGACGATGTCGTGGAGTTTCTATGCTAATCTTGGGCTACCTTGCCTTCACTTGTTGGTGTGCAAGAATAATGCTGTGTTTCCTTAAGCCATTATGGTCAAGTTTCCATCCCTGTAATCTGTACAAGATTCATAACTGACACTTTTGATAAAGGAAAACATTAAAGTTATAACTGTGTTGGGAATAGTCCTAAAATATCATTTGCTTGGTTCCAAGCCATCAGGCAATTCTTTCCTGCAAATTGCTCTTTAGAACTTCCATTTCATTTCTGACCTGTACCAGAAAAGCTAATCATAGTTTCAGAAAGTAAGATCTTAAATCCATAACGCTATTTTTAGTATCATTTTCCTTCTGGTTAACTATGTGATCATGAAATTATTAAAGAAATAGCAAACTAAATGGATGAATATTTTGTCTTGCATTTGGAAAGAAACAGTATCTATTTATATTCTTCTATTTTTTAAAACTTCTCTGAAAGTTAATACTGTTCAGAAAGTAATGATGCATTAGAATGGACTTCAAATAAGCAGTTTTCCTACTAATTAATGATCCAAGTTTTGATCAGATATTAAATGGGAGAAAAAGTCTACAACTTATTGAAAGGGAGAGAATATAATTTTGTTTTAGATATAAACATGTTATTTAAAAACAGAAGGGAGTTTTTTTTTTCTTTCCAAACCTCATTTGAATTATTTCCTGAAACATTCACAAATCATGTATACACAAACAGCAGCTGGGACATTTGTTTATTTATAGGAAATGTGCAGAAGGAAAGAGGCAGAAATGCATTCATTGGTAAAGCAGCCATTTATTTCTGCCTGACCCGACAGAGGAACTAAGGAGATTTTGAGAGATTCCCAGAATGATGTGCTTTCCACGTCAAAGCAGGTTCTCCACCCACATCTGTCATTGTCCTTTGGAGGTCTTTGCATCATTAGATTTATGATCTGCCCTGTTCAAGCTCTTAAGCAATACCTGTGAGATTTATACTGCTTACATTATGCATGGTTTAACTGTCTTTTGATTCAATGATTGCTTTATGACAGTATTTAATGACTGTAACTTCTAGGAGGGGCTTCTTACAACTATTCTTCATCTAAAGAAAACCACTCTGGGTTTTGTAGATTGGAGTCACTTTCTTTGATCTCCATGTCTTTTAACATTAGGTTCAGGGCACCAGAAACACCAGGGTGCAGATTTATATTTTCTCTTTTACTGACACAAATCAAGTACAGATTTATCAAGCTGTGAAATATATTAAGTTCACAGAGCTTTAACAAAGGGTTACCAAACCACAAGACCCTGCTGTGATTCAAACTACTTTCAGATGTCCTTTTAATTATATTAAATGAAAGTTTGGTCTGGCTTTGATGCTTATGGGCAAACATCAAAATCTCTTGAAAGAGCTGCTAAAAGTACTCCCTGTTGCTGTACTTAATATACTATATTGTATGCACACTGCTAGCCAATTTATTCTAGGCACTTTAACAAGGATATCCAGCCAGACAGCCCACACAGAATAGTATCACAAGTCAACCAAAGCACAAATCATTAGAGGACTCCGAAAGTTGTTTGACACGCACCACAGAGCTCTTTGTCACACAGCCAATTAAGTGACCAAACAAGCAACTTGAAAATACGCATTAATTTCTTCCTAGTGGTATCAATGGAGGTTAGAATCCTTCTTGTGTTATGCACTAAAACACACAAGTAAAACTGAAATAATTCAATTTGCACGTTGTCAAACGTGTAAGTGGCAACTCTGGTTCACAGAAAACTGCATTAACAACACACAGCAAAAGAAAGAAGTAGGTAAAAAATCCCTAGGTGTTATACATAGAGCAATATAGATACAGGAAACCCTGGTGGCACAGTGGTTACACGCGGTATCTGCAGTTCAAATCCACCAGGCGCTCGCTCCTTGGAAACTCCATGGGACAGTTTTACTCTGTCTATAGGGTTGCTGTGAGTCACAATCAACTTGATGGTACTGGGTTTGGTTTGGTTTCAATATAGATGCACGGGTTTTAGAAATTTTTAACTAATCAAAAATGGACATTATTTGCATCCTTGAAAAGCTGCGTCAGCATTTCAGAGCAGTCAGTTACAGCTGCCATAACTTCATCCTCCTCGAAACAAGAACTTATCCCAGGACAGCACCTTCTCCTGAATACCCTCTTTCCCTTGTGGTGCTTCTTACTCTTTACCGCTGTTTCCTCTTCTTTTCTCTGACCACTTCATACTGCAGTATGCTGCGGATGGATCCTGGATTCTTTTCACTTCTGTCTACACTTTACCCCTTGATGAACTCATCCAGTACAACAGATTTAAATGTGCTGTCAAATAGTTATTTTTTGCCTAACCTCTCAATCAAATTCCAACTTCATGCATCTAACTGCACATATAACATCTTTATCTGCATATGTAACGGGAATCTTGAACTTAATATTCGAAAGTGATGTTCTTTTCTTGTGCCTCCCAAACTGGCAACAGATAGACTGTCTCAGCTGTTCCTCTTTCTATTTGCTCCAGCCAAAAGCTTTCTGTCATTTTTCACTCCTTTTTTTCTCTTGCACCTCATTTCCAATCCCTTAGCAAATCCTGCTAGTTGCACTTAAAACAAAAAAAAGATGAAGCTGAATAATCATTTTAACATGCAGCACTGATATCCTAGCGCAAGCAACTATCATTGCCCAATTGGTCTCTAAGTTTCAACTCTTCCTTGTCCTGCTATATTTGATTCTCCATTTAGCTGCTAGGGGACCCCATTTAATACATGTCAGATCTCGTCATTCCTTTACTCAAAAACTTGCGATGTTTTAGCACGTCACGCAGAACAAAAGCCAACCGTCTTACAAGGGCCTATGACATCTGGGTACAGGCCACGTGGCAGATTCATGCCTGATTACTCTCACCTCTTGCTTCTGCTCCAGCTGCAGCAGCTTCCTTGAACACCACAGGCATATTTCCACCTCTGCCCAAATGCTCTGTCCCAGATATCTGCAGAGTTTGCTCACTGACCTCCTTCAAAGTTTAGATCAAATTTCATCTTTTCAGTGATGTATTTCTGGACTACACTATTTAACACGGCAGCTCCTCATACCAACACACCCCGCATGTCATCTCTCTGGCTTTTCCGGTTTATTTTCGTTGATAGCATTTACATCTCACATACCATTCATTTTTAATTATTTTGTATGTTGTTTATAGTCTTCCACTAGAATTCTGCCCCAGGGAAGGGAGAGCATTTCTGCCTATCAGGTTCACTGTGGTTTTCCAACTGTTGATAACATTACTGGGCACAAAGCAAGTATTTCTCAGTTTTTTTTTGTTGTTGTTGTTGACTTCTCTGGGGATTTTTTCTAATTCAGGACAATTGTTTCTGCACAACTGGTACCACACACAGTGATTTCTAGTGGGTTAATAAGATAAACAGAATTGAAAAAGTAAAGTGAGCCAAGTATAGCTCCATATTAAAATTTTATAAAAGCGCTTGCTTGAAATAGTCCTACCAAAAAAAAAAAAAAAAAAAAAAAAATGAGGAGGGAAAGGAGAAAGGAGGCAGACAGTGTAGGTATCACATAAAAACACACATGTACATGTCAATTCATTTAAATTTGTATCTATTTTTTCTAATCATCTCTCAGCTTGATTATTCAGGTAACAGCAACCTCCAAAGAAGGACTCAAAGGATCTTTATCAGTACCTAGACGTACTGACACTGCCTCCTAAGCAAACATTCTACACCTGTAAACTCTGGAAGACAAAAAGAATGTCTCACAAAAACAAAATAGAATTTTCACTTGTAAAAGGTCCTGCTTTTGAAGGATTAATAAGTTAATTACAGGTAGTTCCTCTCTTATGATCCATTCATGTTAAATGAATCATATTTAAATATAACATTCCTTTTTTGTACATCTTTTTGTTAGTAATATATATACAATGTTACAGTGCATAATTTATTGATGTTATCATTATCAGATGCTCACTTGCACACATTTAAAGATCAGATTTCAAAAGATACCGATAATATTAGGCAATAATAACAAAAGAGAGAGAGAGAGAGAGAGAGAAAGATCTAACGTGTCGGAACTGACTTATGACAGAAAAGTCAGAAAGGAATCCTGTCGTAAGTTGAGGACCATCTGCACAGCAATTCATAATACTTGCTATTACGGAAAAGGACAATATAAAGACAACCATGATGGTAGTTGTGTTTAAGTTTGTGTGTCATGGAGTACTTCCAGACTTTCATGAGTACCACAACTCCCTCTTTAGATCCGCATAATTTTTTACTGGTTCACGGATTACACTTCCAAAACGTCCCCTGGTCTCACCCACAACAAGAGTTAAGAACTTCTGCGCATCACTCACTGCGATGAGTATAACGAAAAAGAGAGGAAATAACAAGTGCTGATGAAGATTTGGAGAAAATGGAAATCTATGTATCACTAGTGGGAATATAAAATGATGTCACCACTTTTGCAGAATGGCGTGGCACCTTCTTAAAATGATAGAGTTACCATAGAATGAGTTGGGTTTATATTCAAGAGAAATATAAACATATGTCCACATAAGTACTTAGAGTCAGATTACCACAGCATTATTTATAACAAAGAGGTGGAAACAACTCCGATGTCCATCAACTGATAAATGGGTAAACACAATGTAGTGTATCTGTACAAGGGGATATTATTTAGACATAAAAGAAATGAAGTATTGGTCCACTCTGTAACATGAACGATCCTTAAAAAACTTAACTAAGTGGAAGAAGCTGGTTATAATAGGCCACATATCATATAATTCCATTTAGATGAAATGCACAGAAGTGTCTTTGAATTCATGGTTCCTTTAATTACTACTGTGTTATCATGTCATAAAAAAGTCATTTAGCCCTCTCTGGTCCTAGGCAGTATAAACAGTTAACTGACAGACTGGCTGTTTGACTCCACCTACAGTCCTCTCGGAAAAAAAAAAAAAAAAGATACTATAATCTACTTCTAAAAAAAAAACAAAAGCCATTGAGAGTACTATGGGATATTGGTTTTTAGGCCTATGACAATTATATCACAGGGTTGTTTCAAATATTAAAGGTGATTGTGAGAAAACGTTCTGTACAAAGATGGCTATATATTTAAGGCTTAATAAAGGCAGTTATTAATAATATTAATTAATGCTACTCTTAATCTTAGTGCTGATGAAGCGATGGACACCATTCAGAAGAACAGCCTTGGTGCCACCACTGCCAGTGTGTGACCTTGGATCATTATTTCATCTCTCCAGATCTCAGCTAACTCATATCTGGGGTCCTTTCTGCTAATAATACATATTGTTAGCTATTTAGTACGCATTTTTAACAGAAACTTAGTTGTGTTCTCTGGCAAAAAAATTAAAACATTCTTCTTAAATGGAGGAATTATATCAAAGTTACAGTAATGATACCTCTAGAATGTCACATATCAATGGTCATTTTCAGCCATCAACGAAGTTTTCAATATAATTTAAAACTTTGTGTGTGTGTGCACGCGTGCAGAGACACATTTTATATATATATATGATTTTAGGTTACAATAAAACATTTGTATAGTTAGGTACATTTATATAAATTTTATATACATATGACAAAATTTTCTTCTGTTTTGAAACTTGCAAATCAAGTAGTACAGGCAGTATGGCTCATACATAATTTTTAAAAGTCATATCAACAACTTATTATTTGCCTTGCAATCATTCATAATAGCTGCTGGCTAACAATTCATATTTCATTATATTTTGTGCACGTGCGTGTCCGTGTGTGTGCATACGAAATAAAGAAAAGTCAGGAGGCAAGAAGCGAAAGTTAGGTCTGCATCTTTCATAAAAGAGTCCCTGAACATTCAAATGATTGAATGGTAAATGAATTTAGATGAGTCTCTGGATGGTACAAATAGTTAAGTGCTTGACAACTAGCCAAAAAGTTGACATTTCAAACCAGACAGGCCTGGCAATTTGCTCCCAAAAGTTTATAGCCTTGAAAATCTCTGTGGGAAAATTCTATTCTGCACTCAGAGGGTTGTCATGAGTTGGAACTGAGTCAATAACAACTAACAACAAATGGATTTACATCATGAAAATCAAACCTACAAGAATTACTGACTTTGCCCATCCAAAGGCTGTATTAAGTATAAAATAAGTGATCACATCTTGAGTACAACCTACACTATGTTGTTTCTTAATTTTACTTCCAAGCAGAAGTCCATGTTCTTCCTCAGTTTTTCTGAAAGTTGAGGACCAATCTAAAATCTCTTTAGGACTGTGGTAGAACAAGTGATAATAATTTAAAAACCATAAAAGAAAAGCAAAGTAATCTACCTTGTGAATGGGAACTTATCTGACAGCTATACTACCTCAGAGCCCAAAATACAGTTAAGGTATCAACACATCTGGGAGGAGACCACTGTGGCCACCCAGAGAATTAATCTTCTACAAATTCCTAGGACTCAGGAAACCTCCTTCCCTTTTTCTATAAAGCCTCCAGCTAGTTTCCATTTTGCAGAGGCAGAGTTTTGAAGAATGATCCCCTCTGTCTCCTTGCTGACTGATACTCAATAAATGTCTTGCTTCTCATCTCAGCCCTGTCTCAGAGATGGGCTGCTTGCAGCTGGCAGCACAAACTGTACTTAGGAATGTGGTAACAATGTTAGTTTAAGAACTGCACAATGATTACAGTCATCTTGTTTCAAATTTAATTCATACAGCGCTCCAACTAGATTTCATACCTACTTTAACTTAGAGTGTGCCCTGAACACAGAAAACCCAATAAAGACAACCAAGTCTTTAAAATTCAATCATACTAATGTTTAAAGTATTACACATTCTGGCATTCACAGAGTAACAATCGACATTGAGGCAAACAGACAAAAGTGGCATGTCTTATTGCAGAGCATTTCCACTTCACCAATATTCTGTTTGTATTTGGCCTTATCAGATGTTTAGTCAATAGCTGAAACATTTATTCCTAGCCAGCCAATTATAACACCAGGAAATCAGCCATTGAATAAACTGTGCTATTAATTTTCCATCAGAGATTCATGTTTGAATGACCATGCATGCACTTCATAGATTTAAATATCGAAAACCTAATTATCTCAAAGGCTCCATTAAAAGGATAGTGTAGACTGCAATAAGAAACAATCCTAATATCACTCAGAAATGATTTTCAACTTTCAGCACTGAAAAAAACCTTTAATTTTTCTCTCTATTGCACACACTGGGAATATAGGTTGCACATATTAACCTCCTAAATCAATTTCTTTCTCAAAACCTTAGGGCAATAAACCTGAAATTTTTCTTATACTCAAGGATTCACTGTTTTGTAAAACCAAAACAAATAAATAAATAAAATAAAACCCAATGCCGCTGAGTCCATTACAACTCATAGCGACCCTACAGAGTAGAACTGTCCCCTACTTTCCAAGGAGTGCCTGGCTAACTTGAACTGCTGACTTCTTGGTTAGCAGACGTAACACATAACCACTACACCACCACACTTTTCACTGCTTTGTAAGATAAAATGTTATTTTAAAGTCTATTTCCCTAATGCCTGTTCAACCTCAATTTATTATTACTATTATTTTCATTTGAAATTATTGCCTCACAAAATGTCCTTATTGCTCTTATCCTCATGGCTTCACATTCAGAATAAAACTCACAAGAAAAAATACTTATAAAATTCATTTTAGGCATTCATTCTATTTTTTAAATGGTTGATTCTGCAAGCAAAACTAGTAAGCATCAACATGCAGTGGACACGTTTGGTCTTCTGACAGTAAGTGATCTGCAGGACCAACTGTAATATGTTCCAGTGTCACAGAGGAGAAGTGGATCTCCCAACTCCAGTCAAGACGACGAGTATGCATTCCCAGGAGGAGAGGTACTGAAACAAATGAGATTCTATTCAACAGTATTTTAACTTATCAGGAGTTCATATATATTATCAATATGTTCCCTAGATGGTGAAATCCTAGTGCAGGGTTTACATTTGTCTTGTTCACTATCAAAGTTAGAATAGAAAAATAACTTACAAGATAGAATTAATCAAAAGACTATCACTAGGAAATAGAGATATCACCATTCATTCAAAGTTTTATTGTGCTTTTTACAACTTGAATGAGCATTTCCTCAAGGCCATCTAGTTCCTTTTACTATAATTGTAAGTTTACTAGGTTACTTCCAGAAACTCTGATGGTGTAGTGGTTAAGAGATAGGGTTGCTCTTAACCTTGGAATGTCAAGAATTCAAATCCACCAGGTGCTCCTTAGAAGTTCTATAGGGCAGTTCTACCCTGTCCTATAGTGTTGCCATGATTGGCAATGATTCCATGGTACCTAATAACAACAATAAATCTAAAAAAAAAAAAAAAAAAAAAACAAAAAAAAACCTGGTGGTCCAATGGCTGAAATGGTCTGCTAACCAAAAGGTCCACTCTTTGAATCTAACAGCGTCTCCTTGGAAACCCTTTGCAGCAGTTCTACTCTGTCCTATCGGGACACTGTGATTTGGGTCCATGCAATGGATTTGGGTTTGTATGCTTTTAGTAACCTACAGGTTGGTGTTTCTAGTTTGCTTGGTGGTGTCATTCCCAAAAGGTCTGATGATCTGCTTCCATGAATATTATTATTACCACCAAGGAAACCTTAGGGAACAGTTCCACTCTGTAACATACGGTATCACCATGAGCTGGAATCAGTTTGAAGGCAATGGTTTTAGTTTGTATTTACATGAGGCTGAACAGGTTTTAGTGATGCTTCCAGACTGAGATGGATTATGAAGAATGGCCTGGTGATCTTTCAAAACGCAGCCAGCAAAAACCCTACAGATCCAATGGTCTCATTTTCTACTACTGTACACAGGGCTGCAGGAGTCAAGAGCTGACTTGTCAGTAGCTAACATCAACAGCCACTTAAGAGATTTGCTTAATAAAAGTCAATGTCCCAAATATTATGTTCAAATGTGAATAAAAAGATAAGGTTTATTTTCTGGACTTCTAATGTGATAATTAGTAACTGTGGTTTTCAAGAGCATTTCTCTTTATAATTGCAGTTGATTTTCCCCTTTGGTTCTCTGCTTTTTTAGGCTAACATATAGTATCAAATGCTATGATATGTACACATACAGAATAAAACTTACAGTTGTAAACTTTCACATATTGTTTTCAATTTCCTCCTTCGTTCTTCTTCTGTTCCTGCCTCCCTACTTTCCTTCTTGCAAAAGACCACTAAAGCTTTCTTGCAGAGATTTTTCTTTTTCACAAAGGTCCCATAATCATTGGAATAATTTTTACTTTGTTTAAAAACAAATGAGGACATACTAGCAGGATAAAAATTACATTTATATTGGTATTACTAAGTATCCAATGAGCAAGAAAGTAAGACAATAGTTTAATTTCAGAACAAAAGCTTAATATGACAAGCATCCTGGACTATTTTTTGTCATATATAAACTTGACTGAGTGTCATTTCTGAAGGATTTGCCACTTAAACAGTCGCTGACCCCAGGTATGGGCTGGGCATATACCTACCTTTGTGAAGAACATAAGTATTTATACATTATACCCAACTCACCTCTTAGTGACGACCACAGTGTTCGCATCTCAAGCTGCATCTCCTTCTAGTGTGTGTTGCTCTTGTGTAACAGAACATGATTAGCACTGACCCATTTCTTTCTATCCCATACTCTTTTTTATGTCTTTCCACTCCCAACCTTCAAGTCTTGCTTGAAATTACTTCAAGTATGTTATATTACCACTTTCTATCAGGAAACCACACATGCTAGCACCAACAGAGGCAATTCAACAACTTAACACATTTAGAAAAACAGGGAAAGTACCTGGACATAGGCTCTGCAAGAGCGCTCTCTTTTCTGAAGCTGAATCCATTAAGACAGCAGATTAAACACAGAATAGAAAAAACAAGTTAGTGACAGAAGAAAACAAGAAAAATAAAAGAACACATCTACACAAAACACCTATTTATTGTGTGTTCTACTTTCTAGAAGAGAATGAAAGCTAAGCAGCAACAATACGTAAGCAGCAGCTTGGAAAATAGTGGCTGAGACCCCTTCTGGACAACCCACATGAAAACTGGATGGCACAAAGGTGTTAATAATGAAGAGAAATCTTGACATAAACTTAGTAGAGATTAGTAAAAACCAATATACTTCATACACTATACATGGTCCACTTCACATCAGGTTAGTTATTATTAATTCATGGGCCACAAATGAAGACATATGAAGTCAAAAAATTGATGTCAAATATGTTAAGCCCATTTTTCAAAGATGGGAGACTGTGGTTTAGATTATACAGACAGTTAATATGTACCACAAACCATATGTTCATAAATACAAAAAAAAAAATCAAGAAAATGGGACTACCTATTGATTATGACTACTTAATTCTAGGGGACAAATACAAAGAGATATACAACTTCTGCTTACAAGAATCTGATTAATCTCCTAATTTATCACCGTATTATTTTGTGGAAACAAACAAAAAAACATGTTGACAGTGACTAACAATCCAAAAAAAAAAAAAAAAAAACCAAACAAAAAAGAAAACCCCACTAAAATACATTTCTAAAACTGTAGAATAAAAACCAACTGACTTTGTACTCTGCATAGAGTCATGTTGTCTAGGCAACAGGGTAACAAAACTCATACTTAATCCTAAGCATTTTTTTTCCCAGGTAATAAAATGAGTAATTAATAACAGTTTATTTGCCACATTTAAATACATGAAACCAAATTTGATAAATTAGATTGTGGTTTCCTTCCCTTTCCCTATTTTTTTTTTCCACTTCAGTAGCCTTGACTATTGAAGGAGAAAATTATCCAGCTTTAAGAGGCAGTTACTCTGATGGCTTTTGTGTAGCTAATACTTTTCCAACTTTAATTCATGCATTCTTCAATGAGCACAGAGCAGTTGCTCTTCTAAAGAATTAAGTGAGAAATGAGTGCAAGTAAATTGCCAGGGCTGTCATTTGGATCACTGACTCACATCTTGGTTTTGCAGGACTCTAAATCTCCAGAATTTCATTGTGAAGCACAAAGTGATTTGTACAGAGTTTACTTTCAAATCTGATGGGTAGTAACTGCTTCAGGAAATTGTGGGGACCACAGAAAATGACAGCAAATCAGCAAACATGTGAATAACCCTTGTCCTCCCATCTCCTTTACCCCATCATGCAAATTAACGTATAACAACCCACATTATATAAACAGTTGAAAAGAGACAAATGGGAAACAAAAGAGAGCATTAAAAAGCATCACAAATGGAAATTTGCCCATTATATATTAGATATTCAGAGTAGGCAAGCTGATTAGCTGTAGCCAGTTAGAATGTGACATTAATTGCCAGCTTTACCTGATACTGTCAGACATTAATATCATTTTTAAATAAAGATACAAAGTATTGCTGTAACAAGTCATGTTATGAATATGTAACATTAATAGAAATTACCACTCCCAGTGCATTACAATAACAATAGCTGGCAGCAGTATTCATTAATAGCATCCAGTCAGCCTGGGCAACAACACAGTAAAATCACAGCATGCCCATATTATACAGGCAATTGTAGATTATAATCTATCAGGGGTTTAGTTACAGTTCTCTCAGAGGTACAAGTGACAAAAATAACTCCATTATGCTCTGCATGAAAAATCTGTAATAATACATATCTAGTAGATAAAAACTATGTGTTTTCTGAGAATGTAACTGCAGGAAAAAATGTATTTGACAAATAAAAGTTATCTGGCTTTTTTTGGTTGAACAATCTTTTTTTATTTTTTTAATTCTTCTGCCTTGATGAGTGAAACTCTTACATCAATAGGACACAGAATTAAATCTTTTAAAAGGCCACTTTGTAAAGTCCATTTTTACTTTAAAAGGACATGTTTATTTAGTGATTCCATATCAGAACTTTAGTTTGCCATTGCCAATTTACTGCATATTTAAGCAGCAAAATCATTGGGATATTCAGACTCTAAACCCAGTTTAAAGTACTCATGACCTCTACCATGAAAAAAATGTCATTTACTGAACATACCCCTATAATGGAAACAATTCTAATATCCTTTTCCCATGGGAGTTATTTACCCTGTGATGTTTTGTTACACCAATAAATTCTACTTGTTTTCATAATTTATATCATTACTTATTTTGGCAATTAAATATATTTTTCCTTGACATAGAAGAAAATGAATCCTTTTCATCATTCATGATTCAAATTTACTGAGAAATAGGTACAATTTTCAAGATTGGATGCTAGTTGTATAAAATTTGAAAAACAGGAAATAAAAAAATCACTCTCCCCTTGATTTTTAAAAAGTAGTATTAATCAGGTTAACTTACTCCAATTCCTCAATCTGTCCAGAACAGATTACTGATTAATATTTCCCCTCTTTGCAGCTCACTGTCTAAATCTCTACTTGTTACTAAGATACCTGTCTTACTGGCACATTTTTGATAGGAAGGTTTGACACAACAAGAAGGTAAAATAAATTGCATTTATCCCTGTTAATCTTGTCATAATATATCATACAAAACAAAGTACCTGGAAGTAAAATCATACATTCAAAATATTTATGGAGAGATTACTATTGTTATTTCCTAGATTAGAAGTCAAATAATGTCACTCTTATCATGAAATAATGAACTGAATATAACAAGAAATGAGCATTACTAGCAACTTTCTGTAGAACATGCCTGTTCTGTAGAAAAAAAAAAATTAAGAAGTGATTTCTCGTTAATTTCACAACTTTGGAGATGTATATAACTCTAGGACTCTACCTTGTTTAAACTGCGTGCAGCACTGTCTTTGCCCCCTGGGGTCAAATTCCGGAGCTGTACATCCAAGAGGCCCACCAGCTGATCCATGGCCCGGACTGAGTAGGTGATGTCCCCTGCATTCAAATGGTTTCTTGTCTGTTCAGCAAGTTCTCTAGCAATGTTGGCAGCTGTCTCTCCAGATTTCAACTATAATTTTGAAAACAGAATAAAAAAAGAGATTTTATAATAGTAATTTTATTAACGTCTTGACTATTATTTTGCATGTAAGTTATAATCACTGAGACAAAGACTTGTCACCCAGGATATATTTATTCCCCAATTTCTCCTTCTGATCCATCTTTTTCTTCAAAACGTGGCTTTAAACTTGCACTTTAAGAAGCTCTTGCTAAGGAGCTTTAGTTCTAAAATTATTTTCACTTTAATTATCCATTTGGGTGCTTAAGTCTAAGACATGTTTTATTATTTTCTCTGTGAATTTTTAATTTGGACACTGATGAGTGTGCTTACTGAATCCCAACCATATTCTAAATTTACACAGACAAGTACAAAATTTCCATTGTGCCTAGTTTAGCTTGTGGTTCACAATCAGTACCTCATTGGCTGCTACACTCTGTGAACATGTTATCCAAAATAAAATTCTTGTTTTTGAAAGTAGCTTTCTTATTATACTAACACAATAAGAATTTTTTTTGCCAACACACCTGGTAGCAAACTATGAGAACTGCCAACTAAGTTTGCAAACTCATCCTAGAAAAAGCACTACGTACCTTTTTGCTGAATAGCACAACAGTCACCTTGGAAGTACTCTCCTTGGAAAGTTATGCACCAATACTAGTGCCTAGTCCACCCTTCAAACCTTTTTCTGGAATGGCCATCAGAGCTGTTATTCCCCTTGATGTCCTAAATGTAATCAAAATGTCTTCATTTCAATATTTCCTATATCTTCTGCTAAAGAAAAAAGTTATTGGGGGCCAGATCAGGTGAGTAGGGAGGGGGTTCCAATATAGTTAATTGCTTACGAGCTAAACTTCCTCACAAACAACTACACAATTTGAGAACCTGCCAACGTGCCACTGTGCATGCACAACAGCCATTCCTGATAGAGTTCCAAAACTGCTTTGAAGAGTGGACTAAGCACTGGCATCAGTGCATACCTTACCAAGGAGAAAACTTTGAAGGTGACTGTAGTGATACTCAGCAGTGAGGTATGTAGCATTTAGAAGAGTTAAGTTCCAGGGCTTATGCTTAGTGTCTGGCATTTTCCTTTACTGAAATGACCAGCTGGTTTTTCCAGTATCTTCTATAGGAATGTATCAGGTCATCAACACTCCAGAGATGTTAAAAGAGGTTGAGATTTATACTCATGTTCATTTGAATGAATTTGATAGCTTCAGTAGCGGTAAGACAGAAATATACTTCACAGTATTTCATCAAGAAGTCTAAATGCATGATAAAATTACTTGATAAACATGAAAAACTCTTACAAGCACACATGAATTTTTATGTAGCTATAATCTTTGTAACTTCCCAAAGGAATGTTCTTTTAATCAATGAAACATCCACAGTATCTTGCATTTGTTGTAGTTTTCAATCTCAGTTATCACTATGATGATCAATATGTTGGTGGAATCATTGTTGCTTTATGGTGGCATAGTGGTTAAGTGCTACATCTACTAACCAAAAGGTCGGCAGTTGAAATCCACCAGGTGCTTCTTGGAATCTCCACAGAACAGTTTTACTCTGTCCTAGAGAGTCGCTGTGAGTCAGAATCGACTTGATGTCAGTGTTTTTGTTTTTTGGTTTTTTTTGGTTATTCTTTTCTTGTATAACTGTTTTGTTAAAACCACTTGCTGTGAGTCAGCCCCAACTCATGGAGCCCCCTGTGAGTCACACTAGTACTACGCTGCTGCACAGTTTTCAACATCTACCCTTTTTGGAAAAAGACTACCAGACGATCCTTACAAGGTGCCTCTGGGTGGACATGAACTTCACTCCTCACAGTTAGCAGTCAAGCTCATTAACTGCTGTCTGTACCTCACTCCCTAATTTCAACTGTTTGTTAACATTATTATTTTATTTCTTTGTTAAAACTAAATACTTTCTCCTATTCGAAAAAAGCAGAGTAGGTGGATTCCAGGGTCTTTTGATCCATTTAAATGGGCCATAGTTAAAAAGAAGAACGTTCAAAATGCACCAAAAAGACAATATGTTGTCTTTGTTAACACTATCTTCAAAGCAAGTACTGATTGTTACATCTATTTATAAAAAATATCAAAAGCAAAACATAAAGTAGAAAAAGATAAGAAATAATACCACTGACATTTTACATTTTAAGTCTATTTCTTTTATTCCCCTTCTGTGTGGTCATGCAAAACTGACTTTCAGTGTTAGTTACTGCAATATTTGGGTAGGAGATGATAAGTGGAAGGAAAGCCTATATACCCCGCTTATACAACAACTTAAAACTATATTTAACTCACAAAAGGATAACAATGGAAAGTGTGGCTGGCTTATTGTCAAAGTATAACTTTTCATAGTAAAAGGTAATGATGAGCAATTTAGTTAAATATATGTCATTAGCAAATAATGTAGTTGTGTAAAACTGTAAGTCAAATACAGAAAATTATTAGGCATTTTTTAAAAATAGTAGCTACATTCTAGTACTTTGAAGATGTGTATTTATGAATAAATCTAATTAGCACCACAAACTCTGAAACTAAATGTTAAAATTACAATATAAGTTTTTATCCACCTATGAACAGATATATCCATGAATTCTGAGCCAGGCCTCTATTAAAAGTAGCCATCAGCAAGAGTACACACATATATAATTTATAAAAGTCTTCCTTATGAAGGCTTCTTGACCCCATCATTGTTGTTAGCTGCCATCTGGTCAGGCTTTCACTCATGGTGACTCCATGGGCAATGCAGGAGATGCTGCTCAGTTCTACAGAATCCCTAGGAAGGACTGCAGATTGGACCACAGATGTCCTTAGAGTTTTCACTGGCTGATTTTTAGAAGTAGATCATCAGATCTTTCTTCTACACTATTTTAGTCCAGAAGCATGATGAAAACTTCTTCAGCTTCATATCCACGGCCGTTGAGTCATACTGAGTTTTATACCATCACATAAATTCACTAACAGATGGTGTATTGACAGGTAATCAAACATTGGGTATCTTGTGTGTAAAGTGAGAATTCTACCACTGCACCACCAATGCCTCACTGACCAAAATAATGCTACCACGACTAATTGATACATATTTTTTGTAAAAAGTCTTTCTTTGAGCTCAGAAGGAAGTTGTAACAAAAATTAGAAATATATATGATATTAAAGTGTTTACAATAAAAGTATGACATGTATGTACAGTTAAATAAAAACTGACATGGCATTATTCTTCCTAATCCTCACTCTTGAAATCCTGGTGGTGTAATGGTAAAGTGCTATGGTTACTGACCAAGAGGGCACCAGTTCAAATCCACCAGGCTCTCCTTGGAAAATCTATAGGACAGTTCTACTATGACCTATAGGGTTGCTATGAGTTGGAATCGACGTGATGGTACCTAACAACAACAATAAGAACAACAATCCTCACTCTACCTTAAAATTCAATACATCCTAGCAAAAACTTTTTATTCATTCAACAATATTTTAAATACTTACTATTTCCTGAGTAAATAAAAATGAAACTTACACAGTTCTTGCTGTCAAAATCTTCATATTCTAGCAGTAAAGGCAGTACAGGTATAAAAGCAGACAGATAATATTGATCCATCTGTCTGCATATCTATCGCCTATCTATCCAATCATCTATCAATCATTGTTGGCGATAAAGGTCCCTTTCTGTGTAACATATGCTTTTAATTATATCTCATCATTCTGAATGCATTCTAGTTTTTTTGAGAAAGTTTCTTCAAGGTGTCATGACTATAAAAGCTTATATTTTCTCTACTGGAATATAATCTACTCTGTATTGCACATACACACAAATAATCTGTAACTTCATCAGTATATAAGTGGCCTGCATTGATTTGTTGAGTGAGAAATCATCAAGATTCTTTGCCTGTTTTCTCCCTTCTGGCTTGACCACAGGGGATAAAAATAACAAATAAATTCATTTCCTAAAGATAACACAAATGTGAAGTTTTCTTTTTCCAACTAAAGTAAGCATCTTGATTAATTTACTTGGGTGTAACTGCTGTCCATAATGGTGTCTGACATTCACTGAGTGAATATTACTGAAATAACAAAATTAACGATCTATCCCATTTAATAAAAGATTATATTATACACAGTAAAATAAGTGCCTATTCAACAAAGCCTACACATAATGTTCAGTGACACTGGTTGCATTCTTCACATTTGGTCAAAGTTCTATTTCCATCTGAGTTGTTCCGTTCCCATTAGCTTAGTCTCACTGCCTCCCAACCTTCTCATCCATGCTTTAAAGTAACTACTGTCCATTTGGTCTCATACAGAATACTTTTGTTGACAGTTTATTTTAAGGAACTTTGGGGGCAGGAATTTCCTAATAGCCCTTTGTAACCTGTCCCACTATGTTCTTGTAGTCAAAAAAGTGGTGTCATTCTGTACACTTTGCAAATTAAAACCACTTTTGCTTCTTCTCATCCCTTGGATGTTGGAATGAACAATAATAGCTAGTATTCTAAGTATAACTAACAGAAAGTGTCACAGATTGAATTAGTTCCCCCCCAAATAATGTGTAGCCATGTGGCTGGGCCTTGATTCACAATATTTTACGATTGTCCACTATTTTGTGATTTCCTATGCTGTCTGTTAAAGGATTAGGGTGGGACTGCAAAACTCTTCATAGGATTACAACCCTGCTCAACTGTAAAGGAGTTTCCCTGGAGTATGGCTTGTATCACCCTTTGTCCTTTCATCCTACAAGAGATAAAAAGAAAAGGAAGCAGTACTGTAAGAAGAGTGCATCCTTCAGACCTGAGGCTTCTGTGCCAAGATCCTCCCTGAACAAAGACTGACACAACACAAGGACTTTCCTCTAGAGCCAACAAGGGGAAAGCCTTCCTCTGGAGCAGATATCCTTGAATTTGGACTTGTAGTCTACCAGACTGTGTCAAGAATAAACTTTTCTTTGTTAAAGCCATCCGCTCAGGGTGTTTTTGTTAGAGCAGCACTAGCTGACTAAAACAGGAAGAAAACAAGTATATGAATTACATGAGCAAAGGAAGTTGTTTTCATATTTGTCTACTGTTGATGTGCCGGATCTGACTCCACGGCACTTGGCTTGGCTGATGTGACTTTGATAAGAGGACTAACTGACGAAGTCTAAAACTCAAGAGTAATAGCTACCATTTATCGCACACTTGCTCTGAGCCAGTAGCTGCGCCAAATTCCTGAACGGTATTATCTTCTCAATGTTCACAACAGTCCTAGGATGTGGATACATTGATGACCCCCATTTTTCAGATGATGGCACCAAGGCATAAAGCTGCTATTTGCCCAAGGTCCCAGGACGGCTGCAGTGATAAGAACAAAGGGATAGTGGAATGTCGGTTTCCCTATGTAGTGCAAACAATGAATGCTCTTCGCTGCTAGCCAAAAGGCTGGAGGTTGATCTACCTCATTTATAGATGAGGAAACTGATGTAGAGATTAATTGACCTGCCCACCATAGCCCAGTTATCAACATGGCTAGGCCAGTGCTCTTTATATCCAAATTCCCAGGAATTCCCAGAGGCACAAGAAAGTCAAATGGAAGTGGCTCATGACCCAGGATGTAGTCACCTACAAATCACCTGGAGAAGGTGAAACTAAGTACCCAGCTGCAAGCCACGATTTTGCCCAGGGTTGGCACTATTAGCTCTGTCGCTAGCTCTACATTCCAGCTCAGTACCTTGTAGTTTGCCTTCCCTCCACCAGTATCACTGTAAACAGAGACTCTCTTCAAATCTTTCATATACCAACACCCGCTCTGTACTTGATTAGTACAGTGAGAGGAGATAGGAAGAATAAGGAGTTCTCTGAAAGACGCTTTGGGGAGGAGGGAGAGAAAAAGTAGACTAATAACTGTGGGCGCGACATATAGATTCTTTCTCGGAGGTTAACAATGTACTATCCATTTATATTTAATGAACAGCATAAGTATTTTGGGGTATAAGGGACACAGCCAAGTAAAAGGGCAAAGGGGACTGAAGAAAGACAGCCAAGGGAAGTGATTTTGGAGACATAAAAGTTCTATCACTGACCCTGAGTCAGCCTTATAAGCCAATTTAGAGAGCTCAAAGGCATTCTGTCTTAGCCAACTAGTTCTGCTATAATAAAAATACCATAGGTGAATAGCTTTAACAAAGAAAAATTTACTGTCTCACAGAAAAGTAGGCTAAAAGTCCAAGTTCAGGGCATTAGCTCCAGGGAAAGGCTTTCCTTCTCTGTGGGCTCTGGAGGAAGGTCCTTGTCATCAGTCTTGACTCAGACTGAGAGTTTCTTAGGTACAGGAACTCTGAGTCCAAATCATGAGCTCTGCTCCTGGTGTTTCCTTCCTGGTGGAATAAGGACCTTATGTTTCTTTGCTGATTTCTTTTATATCTGAAGAAATTGACTAAAGGCAGAATACAATCTATAGATTGAGTCTTTCCTCACCAGCACAACTGCCATCCATCCTCTTTCATCAACACCATGAATGTAGGATTTACAATGTACTGGAAAATCACATCATACCAGGAATCATGGCTCAGACAAACTGATATACACATCTTGGGAGGACACAATTCAATTCATGATGCTTCCTATTAAACTTTTGAAGATGTTCTGCATTTTTGATTTATTGATCTAAAGAACTGTTATAAATTCAAGTCGCTAAATGCTATAATTTTAAATTTTCATTGTAGACCCCAAAGGATTAAACAAACACGCTCTGGAAGAATGGGACACACTTTTTAGAAAATGAAAATACCCCATCCATAAATCAAATGGGCTGCAGCTGTCTGGGCTTTGAAAGGAATTATCTTCTTTGTCACTAGATTAGCAGGTCTGCAGAGGAAAGAAAATATTTAACATCATAAATAAGGAGCTCTTTTGGCAAAGTGGTTAAGCATTTGGCTGCTAACTGAAAAGCTGGTGAATTGAACCCCCTAGCTACTCTAATGGAGAAAGATGTGCCTATTCTGCTTCTGTAAAAATCATAGCCTTGGAAATCCTGGGGGGCAGCAGTTCCACTTTGTCCTATAGGGCCCCTAGGAGCTGGAACTGACTTGACAACAACGGGTTTTCTTGTAGGCTTTATCAGTTGAAACTGACTCAGTAATTTCTGCAGTGAAGTAGTCCAACTATATGCGGGAATTAACATGAAAACACTCAGCTTTTTAGGTGAATTATTACTGAATTAATATTAAACCCTGGGCTAAGAATGTAAGGAGTGTTTTTAAAAAGTTGCTAATGTAAGAAGATATGCTACTGATCTCTTAAATCCGCAAGAGTTATTTGCCCTGGGGTCTGAGCTACACTGTAATAAAATCAAAGAACATAAAAACTGTGGCAGGAACAGTGCAGAAATTGGAGAAGCACCATTATGAATAGCAACAAGTAAGGAGATGCATATGTAAGAGGATAACTGGAGTCAATATAACTATAGTTCTTTCATGATTTAGGGTAAATAGATAGTTATGGCTCATCTGCTAAATGATCTACTGGGTAGATATTTATAGATTATTATACAGTATATTATTGAGGATAAGTCTGGTTAAAAACAAATAGAAAAAAGAGAAAATGGCAGAGACAGGCTTTTAGTAAAGCCATCATTTGTAATATTTCTCAGAAAAGATCTCTTTCAGAAATTTCTCAGCATAGCTAATGTGCCATAGAAGGACTCTCCATTTCAGGAGTGCATAAATTCCCATAAATTGCTATAATAAGGATTCATCCCAGAGCCCTGTTGGCATAAATGCACATCTGGTCTGTGTTTGTAATGAAATCAATTCAAAGCCCCACAGTGCATTAATAATAAAAGTGTTCAACATATTGCAACCAAATAAGCCCTGCAAATTTGAGTCTGCAAGATTTTGTCACACAGGTGTATACTTCTAACACTGATAAATGATGAGGTTACAGGACATTTATCAAATAGCTTTAAGATTTCAAAGGAAGATTTTTTTTTATTATAATTATTATTTCTGTAGGAAAATCCATATGTATGCATGCCACAAGCTTTGGCTTGATTTATGATGCCCCTTGGACTTCTGTATCTGTAGCTCACAATGCCGTGGAAATTTTATTAATAATAAAATTATTATAAGCAATTCTGCCTGACTTATAGGAAGTTCATGGCCTTGCACTTTAAAAACAACAAAATTCTAGAATAAGCTCTTAACATATCAGATGTTGTCTTAAATTTTACATTAAATTAAAACACAAGAATTTTTCACAACTTGATCAAAAAGAACTACCATGAAAAAAAGAGAAAACGTTGAAGTTGCCAAGTTCATTTCACTTGGATCTGCAATCAACACTCAGGGGAGCAGCAGTAAAGAAATCAAAGGACTTACTGTTTTGGACAAACCTGCTGCAAGTTTTAAAGTGTTAAAAAGCAACAGTGTCAACTTGAGAACTAAGATGGGTCTGACCCAAGCCATGGTGTTTTCAACTGCCTCATATGCATGCAAAGGCTAGACAACAAATAAGAAAGACCAAAGAACAATCAATGTCTTTGAATTATGATGTTAGTGAAGAATATTAGATATTCCATGGACTTCCAGAAGAACAAGCATCTACTTTGGAAGTCTAGCAGAAAACTCCTTAGAAGCAAAGACGAAGAAACTTCACCTCACATACTTTGGACATGTTATCACAAGACACTAGTGCTCTCGGAGAAGGATACCATGCTTACTGAACTAGAGGACTGAATTGTATCCTTTTAGATTGGCTAGGCCACGATTTCCAGTATCCTAGGATTGTTCAACATTTTCTCATCTGATATGATTTTCCTTTCTGTTGTAAATCCTACCTCTATCCCATGAATGACGTAGGATTAGAGAGAGATTTATACTAATGAGACAGGACTCAATCTATAAGATTAGTTTGTACGTTGAGTCAATATCTGTTGGGGTATATAAGAGACAAACAAGCAGACAGACAGGGGACCTCCTACCACCAAGAATGAAGAAGCGGGGGAGCCCCTCCTTTGGACCCAGGTTCCCTGTACTGAGGAGCGCCTAGATCAAGGGAAGACTGAAGACAAGGATCTTTCCTAGAGCTGACAGAGAAAACTTTGCTCTGGAGTTGGCACCCTAAAATAGGACTCCTAGTCTCCAAGACTGTGAGAGAATATATTCTCTCTGTTTAAGCCATTCACTTGTGGTATTTCTGTTACAGAAGCACTACACACATGACTAAGACAACACTTAACAGGATGGATTTACACAGTGACTACAACAATGGGCTCAAATACAGCAAGAACTGTGACCACGGTACAGGACTGGGCAGTGTTTTGTTCTGCTGTATGCAGGGTCACTGTCAGTAGGCACCTAACAATAACAATTTTTTTCAAAATAAAATTTAAAAATCATGATTATAAAGTTGTAGTTAATAACAGCATATATGGGTTTAGCAAAGCCTTATTTCTGAGTCACAAGGTTTACCTTTTGTGTGATATGATTGATCCAAGGAGAAGAACAGTTGCTGAGATCTGGTCCTTGGGGATCCCAAATTCCATCAGGAGCAAGGCAGAGATAAGTTGATACACCTATAATAATTGTAAAAATAGGTTTGTTTCAGGTATTCAAATCAACTTTCTTAGAATGACCTCACATCTGCATAATGTTTGAAAGCAAGCCAAGGCAAAAATAAGATAATTAAATTGAGATCATAGTTATTTAAAAAAAAAAACAAATACACTGGCATGGAACTGGTATTTGAGAAATGTAATACAACAACAACAAAATATAAATTTTTGAAATACTTTCAGCTAGCATGTCAGGCATGGGCAATGATTCAGTGAATTAGATCTGGTAACTGCCTCCATGAAGCTTACTGATAAGTCTATCAAAGCAAAGTAGCAGTTGAGTCTGAAAGGAACCAGTTTACAGTTTTTCTAGGAGAATAAGATTGGAAAGGGCATTTTAGGGAGAGGAACAACGTACTGTCCTAGGGAAACTTCAGGTTATGTGCTTTGAACTGGGGTCTACTGGATGGTAGAGTATATTCAATGGAATTGGAAATTAGTCAAGACTACATTACAAATTTCTTTATGTATCAACTTCTTGACTGGGAAATCAGTCAGAAACCCTAAGTAGAGGTGAGACCGAAGTAGATTGAGGCTTTACAAAAATCTCTGGCAACACCCCAGGGGATGAATTTCTGGAAGTGATACGAAGGTTTTAAGGAAGCTATGACTGTGAGTGTCCAACTAAGGTTTAGCAGAAGGCAAAGAGAAAGGTCCCAACAACACCAAGGTGGATTGGCTGCTATTGGGAGCTGTAGAAGATTTTCTTTGAATCTCATTCCCAGTTCTCACAATAATACCAACATATTTCTGTAGTACCTTGCTGTTCGAAAAGCAGTTGTCTTCCAATAGACTATTACCCTAATCTTTGCAAGAAACTTCTGAAATAACAGGAGGGGCTGTTAACTTTTGTTTCCAGAAGAAGGAATTGAGACACAGAAATAAGGAAATCGTCCTTAGAGGGACAGCTCAAACTAAGGTTCTCTGATCCAATACTACACAAATATTTAGAAATAACCACATTTCTCCCTCCTTTCATAAAGGGAAGGAATATTTTTGAATATTTTCAAAGACTTTGCTGAAAAAAAAAATTAAACATGTCCTCCTAGTAAAATCAGTTATAGCCCTTCACCTTGACATCACTTCATACAGCATGCAATTCTGAATGATGTATTACACCGCAACTTTCTAAGAAAAGCATGCTTCCTTCAAGTCAATGACACTCAGAGACAAAGTTCATAATATCCATTAAAATGGTGCTTTAGTGACATCCATTGTGTGTTTATTTTATTTACATATTTTGGAAATCATAAAAATTTATTTTACCAAGTGTTAATCTTATAATGAGCCATCAAAAAATACTTTTTATTTTTTACTTAAAAATATAAATAATAATATGGGCATCCTGGGGATATCATAAATTATAACAGTAATAATGCTGGTAATATCTAACCCCTAGAGAAAACAAGGCAGAACTACTTTCAGTGGAAGACGGTGACTAAATGAAAAGAGGGCTCCTGCCAGTATGGCCTTCCATCATAAAAGCCTGTGATAACTAAAAAATTAGGAAAATGATAGGAAACTTTCTCTTCTGTTAAATTTGAGGTACAGAGCTTAATGATCATCTCTGAATACAGAACTTCTCGATTTCTTTTTTGCCAATAAGCATCTAACGGCTGGTAATAAGCTCGAGGCTAATTCTCAGCATTCAAGACATACATTGTGTGCTCCTGTATGAAACTGCTGGTTCTCTGGAGTAGCAGGAACACTCTAAGCCTACCTGCAACTCCATCCACAGACCTGACATCAAGAGTGGAAACTACTAACCTCACACCTATTCCCACCAAATTCTCACCTGTGACTTCAGGTTGCATTTGCCAACTTAGACAATGAGTTCAGAAGGTAATCAATTATGATGTGACAGACATCTGTAGCAACAATTAGCCTAGTGTTTTAGGACGGACTTACCTATAGTTCCTGCAGGACATGGCTGCTTTGCCATCTGGCCTTGACGGGTCTTATACCACATGATTTCTCGAGCTTCCACAGCCTCACAGCTCTCTTCAAGAGCTGGGATTTGAGATGATGCTGATGGGAGGTGTGTGGTCATGTCATCAAGCACTTCAACAGCAGGAGATGGGGTGCTGGTACTTCTGTTCTTTCTTCCCGACAGTGACGGGGTGGTATTCCGCCCTGGGCTCCACGTTGTCGTTCGAAGGGTCGTACTGGTGGTGGTGCTTCCCAAGCCAAGAGATCCTGTGGTAGAGATTTCTGAAATAAAAATCAAAGGAAAACACCCACTTTGCTTGATCAGTCTATGACCTCAGTATGTCCTATTACTTCAAAAAACATACTTACTCAATGGTATAAAAAGATTTTAAACAGGGCAAAAGAAAGCTAATACCAATGTACCAAAATGCCACTTGAGAACTGAAAGAGCCATTTGACCATTGCCAAACATAACCCATGGTTGTCAAGTCAGTTCAGACTCGTGGAAAATTCACACGTTACAGAGTAGAAATGCTCCTACTTTTTCTTTTCTTTCTTTCTTTTTTTTTTTGCAACTGTAATCCTAATGGAAGCAGAGTGCCAGACCTTTTTTGGTGTTATCACTGAGTAGGTTCAAACCACCAAACTTTAGGTTAATAAAAACCAAACCAAACCCATTGTTGTCTAGTCAATTCCAATTCAAAGTGACCCTCCAGGACAGAATAGAATTGCACCTACGGAGTTTCCAAGAAGCAGTTACTGCACTTGAACTACTGACCTTTTGGTAAACCAGCCAAGCTCTTATCCATTGTACTACCTTTAGGCTAGTCAAGCCAACTGAACCCTAGGGCTGCTGACTCAATCTCAACTCACAGTGACCCTATGGCACAAAGTACAGCTTCCCAAAAGGTGAGCAGAAATCATTTATATCACTCTAGTGAATTTTTCTTTCTATGATTCTTGTAAATTGTATCAAAGAAAATAAAAGTGCAACACAAGTTAATACTGTTTTCTTAACACAATTCAATTCTTCAGCAAGTTTATTAATGCCTCTGGCCTTTTGACAAATAAGGGATGGAACTAAAAGCCTTCTCTTCAGAACTGCTAAATTTAGTATAGAAATAGTATATAATACTCATTCTGTATTAAGTATAACATGTGTTACTACAGACGTGGCACACAGCGGAGAAGAAAAAAGAGGGATCAGAAATTAAACGGCACACAAGGTAAAAGAACAAGGAGCAGCCTTGATTACAGTCTCCTTAACACAAATTAGAGCAGCTTGGTGATCTCCCAATTTTCTTAAAAATGACCCACCTTAACAAAGTATGTGTACAGTGAGATTGCAATGAATTATGCTTATACATTATTTTCTAAGTAGGTATTTTTCTTAATGAGAATTATATTCCAGATTCCAAATAAAGCAGTTAGGCCCCTTGACCAGATACTAATATTACAGGTAATCAAATTTATATCCAAAGTCCTAGTAATGCTATAGAAATAATCATTGCAGAGAATCATCTTTCTGGGAAAATATGCACTGCTCTGAGCATGGGAATGAAAGAGTATATCATTCTTCCACATACATACACTGCATTCTTATCATTAAGAAAAGAGAAAACCTTTAGCATTATTACCGACAAACAGTAAAGGCATTGGCTTTAGTCACATTCAAGGTAGTCTAGGTTTAAGGAGTTGTAGAGTATCCTGAGGTGAGCTATAGGGTCGCTATGGAAATCCTGGTGCACAGTTGTTAAACGCTACCTTCTGCTAACCGAAAGGTTGGCCATTTAAATCCACCAGGCTTTCCTTGGTAACACTACGGGTAGTTCTCTTCTGTTCTATAGGGTCACTATGAGTTGGAATTCACTCAATGGCACTGGTTTGTTTTTGTTTTTTTAGAGGTCGCTGTGAGTTGGAACTGACTCTACAGCAAGTTTGTTCTTTTGGGTTTTGCCTTTTATAAAGAAACCCCGGTGGTGTAGTGGTACAGTGCTGTGGCTTCCTGGAAACTATTATAGGGGGCAGTTGTACTCTGTTCTATGGGGGTTGCAATTAGTTGGAATTGACTTGATGGCTAGGTCTTTGTTTTTTTAGTTTGCTTTTACACACCATTTCCCTGACTACCTACTTACAAGATGCCCCAAATTCTTCATAGTCTATACATATATGGATGTACCCAAACAAAGAAAAAACTCATTGCTGTTGAGTTGATCCCACTTCATAGATTTGCCTGGTGGATTTGAATGGCAATTTTTTGGTTAGCAGACAAATGTTTAGCCACTATACCATCAGGACTCCTATTACTTGCTTGAAAAAAACAAAGTAAGCAAACAAACAAAGCCTGTTGCTGTAGACCCATCGTGACCCAATAGGCAACAGGAAAGAGTAGAGTTTACAAGCAGGATATATTAAGTTTTTGAGCATTTCAAGTCATTGAAATTGGAGCATTTCCTGAAGTCCAGGTATTTGGTACTTGTCTTCTTGCTTTTCTCCTGTTTCCCCCTCCCCTTTTCCTCTACTGTGTCCCCACTGTGTGAATGTTACTGCTCAGAAACACATCTACAGAGAGAATGCGATGTATCCTTTCTTCTTCTCCTTCTTTCACACACATCATACCCCAAACCCAACACATCTCCTTAATTCTATCTCATCCATCAGTTTCAAACCTCTCTCTTTCAAACTGCCACTAAATATGCTCAGCCCACCGTCATCACTTACATGAATAAAGTCGCCATCTAATTGTTTTGCTAACAAAAACAGTATCATGAGCATTTCAGTATTTTGTTGCACAAAATAAATTTTTGGAAATCATAAGATAAAAGTTATTGATATTAAGTATTCAACACAATTCATACTTTTAAAATTATCATATTTAAAATATTCAATGAAACAAAGTTAGAAACATATTATTCTTTACATGTGAAATGAATGAAATAATTCAAAACATTACATAAAAATTGAAATTTAATAAGGATAAATTAAAACAAAATATAAGTTGATTAAAAATATTAGCTATAAGAAACCTATATCAATGGGATCATAGAGATTCAACCACCTTTTGTGGTAAACTTTTCCAGCTGCCTGAAATTTTTTTTTTAATTTCATACTACCTGAAGAAGTGTAGTATAGCAGTTAAGTCCTACATCCGCTAACCATAAGGTCCTAAGTTTGAGTTCGCCAGTTCTACTCTGCCCTATAAGGTCACTATGAATCAGAATCTACTTGATGGCAGTGGGCTTGGTTTTTTGGTTTAGAAGAACTAATAAGAAGATGTGTGTAACCTAACTCCAGATATTTTCTTTAGACTCCTTTGTTTTTAAATATCACTTGCTATTGTATTTTTGAGGGAATAATTTTAATACAATCCTGTAATTGATAATAAGCAATCATTTCTGCTTCAAAGAAAGCATTTCTAGTTCTTCTTTACTTACTTTGGTTTGATCATATAAAACGGGGATGCACAGCAGCTGCCTGTGTTGGTTAACACCGTGGGCTGGGAGCTGCTGTGTCCTGGCCCCGCCCCCGCCCCCTCTTCCCTGTCCCCATGGTTTGTACCTCTCTGCTTGGAGCCTTAGAAACTGTTTATAGAATAATAAGAATCATTTCCTTGAAACTGTTTGAAGGATACTAGCCCAGACTGAACTGTTTGCAAGTTAAAACCATTTCCTTGAAACTGTTTGCAGGATAATAACTCAGGTTAAAACTATTTGCATGTTCCTGTCCTTTGTTCTGTAACAAAGATCATGACCTTTTTTTGGCTATGTACCACCTTGTTGACTTCCTACCTGTGAAGTCTATAAATAAAGCTTGTGTTAGTAGATCGGTGTCCATGATGCTCCATCAGAGATCATGGTCCCACCTGGCCCTAATTTTATCTTGTGTGACGTGTTTCATGTGTAAGTGACATGTTTTCATGCATGAGTGACATTTCTCATCCTGTCCACATTTAGCCTTCAGACTTTATCCAGCACGGCCACTGGAATGTTGGACGCAACAGGTTAAAATAAACTCATGCTCACGTTCTGTTTCTTCAGGTTGTCTTTAAACTACAGTAAAACTTGATTTTACAGAAGTCATATGGCAATCGTCTTGGTCCTCTTGTTGAGAATTATACAGGTATACTGGAGAATGCTTCCCAAATAAATGCAACTTTCTTCCATCAGACATTTTAATTAGTGTATAAATTCAAAGCCAGCACCTGCCTGTCAGTCTGTTGTATCACTGTGGTCTTATGTTGCTATGATGCTGACATCTGTGTGACTGGTATTTCAAGTATCAGTATGGTTTCTCATGGTAGATGAGTTTCAGTGGAACTTATGGATAAGATGGACTAAGAAAAAATACCTGGATAACAACTTCCAAAAACTATCCTATGAAAGCTTTAAGGACCACAACAAAATGTTCTACTTCTTGCTTTGGACATGTCATAAGAAGAGATCAATGGCTAGAGTAAGACACCATACTTGGTGAAGCAGAGAGCCAATGTGAGCTTGGGAGACCCTTGGTGTGACAGATTGGTCCAGTAGCCAAAAGGATGGACTCAAACATGCTGGCAATTATGAGAATGACACAAAATTGCATTCTGTTGTGCATAAGGTCACCGTGAGTCAGAGACGACTGAATGGCAACTAACAACTTTGGGAGTAGAAAATAATTTTCTTCAGCAATTATTTGCATTATGATAAAACATCACAGTCACATTCAAGTGTTTGATGGAGTGCTGCGGCATGGAAGCTACTGTGTCCTAGCCCCCTTGCCTCTTCTTCCCTGTCCCCACGTTTTGTACTTCTCTGCTTGGCACCTTGAAACTATTTACAGAATAATAACTATTCCTTGAAGCTATTAGCCCAGACTAAGTTATCTGTAATATAACAGGCCCAAAGTTAGAGCTAGTTCTGTTGAAATTGTTTGCAGGATAATAGCTCAGGTTAAAACTGTTTGCATGTTCCTGTCCTTTGTTCTGTAACAAAGATCATGACCATTTTTGGCTATGTACCACCTTGTTGACTTCCTACCTGTAAAGTCTATAAATAAAGCTTGTGTTAGTAGACCGGTGTCCATGATTCTCCATCAGAGATCATGGTCCCACGTGGCCTCAACTTTATCTTGTGTGATGTGTTTGTTCTTGTGTGAGTGACGTGTTTCAGACATGTTTTCATGTGTGAGATTTCTCATCCTTTCACCTATCCACATTTTGCCTTTGGACTTTATCCAGCGCTGGCCCTGGAATGTCGAACGTGACAATGGAACACATGCCCTACATCAAAGGGGTAAGCCCATTCAAGAATAACAGCTTTACTGAGGATGTAAAACACACCTCTGATGACAAGGGCTTTATTTTGGTATAAGATGGGGTGGGTTTCAAATTCCCCAGAGAACTTCTCCTTAGCAGAGGCTCCCAGACAGAAGGAATGCCGTCCAACTGCCTGTGTCCTGACCATATGTGGTCAGACTCCCTAGCTGTCTTGTCCTGTAAACACCAATCAACAACTACACATTTAAAACAAAACAAAACAAAACTTCACAGTTATGTGTGGTGAGGAGATTTTCCACCCAATGGTCTCCATCAGACAAATCATACTTCAACACCCTTCTAAACACACAAGGAACAATGACACCCTCACAAGATGTTTGCATAGTATGATGCCACACCTGTAGCTTTTGACTAGATCAGTCTTCTGTGGCAGATGTAATTTTAAGTCAAGGTGTTGGTAAAGAACATTGAATGTATCATAGACTGCCAGAATAACAGACAAATTGGTCTTGAAAGAAATACAGCCAGAATGTTCCTTAGAAGCAACAATGGTGAAAATTCATCTCGTACACTTTGGACATGTTATCAGGAGGGTCCAGTACTTGGAGAACCGCATCATGCTTAGTAAAGCAGAAGGTCAGCAGGAAGGAGGATGACCTTCAACCAGATGGACTGACAGAGTGGCTGGAACAAATGATGGCAATATAGCAATGACTGGGAGGGTGGCACAGGACCAAGTGGTGTTTCCTTCTGGCATACACAGTGTCACTAGGAGTCAGAACCAACTCACCAGCACCCAACAACATAGATTATATATATAATATATATATATATATATTATATATATATTTTGTCTTCTGCATAAGGAGCTCTGGTGGAGCAGTAGCTGGTTGCTGGTGGCTGCCAACCCAAAGGCTGGCAGTTTGAACACACTGGACACTCCATGGCCATAAGAGAAAAATATAAGAGTCTGCTTCTGTATGATTTTACAGCATTGAGTACCCTATGGAGTCACTATGAATCAGAATGACTGCAGTAGGTTTGGATTTTGGTTTGGTTCTATATTTAAACAATTTCTATTTCAGAAATTTTTAAACTATTAAAATGAAAATATTATGCCAAAGTGTCTAAAAACAGCATCCCAAAATAGAAATTATTCTAAGAAATGGATGTTGGCCTATCATTAAGAAAAATACTTCCCAGCTGAGAAAGAAAATAAGCATGGAAAACACACAGCAAAAACAAAACAAACAAAGAAAAACTCTATCTCAGGTTTCTATCGAACATACACTTGTGAAGCAGTAACACTAATTGAAAACAAACAAACAAAACAACCCACTGCCATCGAGTTGGGTCCAACTCAGCAATCCTAGAGGTCAGAGTAGAGCAGACCCACAGAGCTTCCAAGGAGCACATGGTGGATTTGAACGGCCAACCTCTTGGTTAGCAGACACAGCACTTAAGCCACTGTACCACTAGGGTTTCCAAAACTAATCAAAGAGACAATAAAAATCTTTTAAAGTTTATATGTAATGCATTGCATGGACCGTTGCTGACTTAGTTTAATACAGACACATGAATGTTAAAGATCAGTATGGAGCTTCTTTCCCTGGAATTGTGCCACAGAGAGATGCTTACAAGAAGGGTCATACCATTCTGTTTGACCTTAGCAGAATAAGGGTCAACTCTAAAAGCTGTCCCTGATCCCCCATGTCCTTCATTCTACTTACTGCCATACAAGCTTCCCTAGAGCTCTGCTCAACGCCAGCTTTTAGCAGAAAAAGTGCTAGTGATATACATGCTGTCACCAGTGTTCAAGAAAGAATTCATCTTATTGCTAGGCACTAGAAAAAATGAAATAAAATAAAAATCCACTGAAGAGCCATACCTATTGATTGGAGAAGTTTTAGCCTATGTTATATACTATAAGAGTTTGTTTTTCTCTACCTTCTAGCAAACAAAAGCAGTATGATACTTGCTCAGTGCATAGGGTTACTGAATCTTATGTGATGACATACCTAGCTTAATGAAAATATGTCATCAAGAGCTTCATATGGCTGTGTATCAAGGGAAGGTCACGTGTAGAAAAAAAGTAAGTTTGAAGGGCAACTTAAATAATGACTTATCAAAAATGTTGTGCAGTTTACCTTATTATTTTACTGTTGTTAGTTGTGAAAATTAGCATTTTCAACAAAAGAATGGACCAAAATTCCATGCTAATATTTTCCTTCATAACTAACCTTATTACAAAAAAGAAAATTTTAATTTCTCTGTCTCCTAATATTTCTTGTTCATGGTTTATTTCATTCTTATGATTTGGTGTATATATATATATATATATATATATATTTCCTTTCAGTTTATCTTGAAAGATAAACTACTATTTGAATGTTATCATAGCTTACAGACTATAGAGTATACTAATGGGAAATGATGAAAATACCCAACTTTTGTACAGAGCTTTATATTTTATTATGTCTTGCTTTCTATCTGTTGTCTAATTTAATTCTGACAAAAATATATAGAGTAACGATTATTAGAGTCCCTGAGTTGTGCATATGGTTAAGCACTCAAATACTAGCTGACAATTTGGTGATTCAGGTTCTCTGTCTACCTAGAGGACCCTCAGGACACAAGCCTGGTGTCATGGATTGAATTGTGTCCCCCCCAAAATGCATGTGTTGATTTGATTTGGCTGTGAGTCCCCATAGGGTTCCCTTCCTCCCATGCGTTGTGAATCCTTCCTCTGTGAGACTGATGATGGAGCATGGGCTGCAGCTGTGTTAGAAGGTAGGTCTCAAGCTACAAGTTTGTGGGTTATAAGGGAGAGAAGTGAAGCGAGGATGTTGGGAACCTCATAACTCCGAGAGAGAAGCACCGAGAGCAGAGCATGTCCTTTGGACCTGAGATTCCTCTGCTGAGATGTTCTCACTGGATTTGGACTCAGCCCACTGGACTGTGATGATTTCTCATACTGAATGGACTTAAATTTATAAATGGATTTGCGGCTTACCAGCCTGTGTCAATAAAGCTTCTTTTCGTGAAACTTCCCACTCCTTGTATTTTCTGTTAGAGCGGTACCAGGTGAGTAAGACACCTGGTGATCTGCCTCCAAAAGGTCATGAACTTGAAAGTGCTATGGATCTTATGCAGCAGCTCTACACTGAGCACATGTGTTGTCATGAATGGCTATCTCGTGTTCATGAAAACCCCCAAACTAAATCCATTGCTGGTGAGTCGATTCTGACTCACAGCAACCCTAGAGGACAGAGTAGAACTGCCCCATGGAGTTTCCTAGGAGCACCTAGCAGATACAAACTGTCGGCCTTCCGGTTAGCAGCCGTAACACTTAATCACGAGGGTTTCCTCCTATTCATTAAGAACATGGAATTTCTTGTTCATTTCCCTTCTTTCCCCAACTTTTCTAGGTATATACCTATCTTCATGGTTGCCTCTTTAGATCTTTCCTGTTGTGTTAAACTCCTTCTAACCTAAAAGATTTTTGCTGTCTTCAGACAGCATTTTCTTCACCCTACTTTTTAAGTATTCATTTAAACAAACCAAAAAAACAAACTCATTACCACTGAGTCAATTCCAACACACAGAGACCCTATACGACAGAATACAACTGCTCCATAGGGTTTCCATAGAGAAGCTGGTGGATCTGAACTGCCAACCTCTAGGATAACAGCTATAGCTCTTAACCATTGTGTCACCAGGGCTCCAAGATTAATTGCTGAAGAAATTTCCTCAAGAGCTTGATAGAGGAAATGGGAACAATAAAACTAAGTAATGCTGCAAGTGGCTTTTGGCTACTTGAGCATTGTTCTAGATAGAGGATAGAATGTCTGCCTGGCAGCAGATTTGATTATACCTACTTGTAAAAAAGCAATTAATATTACCAGTCACTAAATTATCTAGTTTGTCTCAGAATTCATTTATAATACTTGGCTCCATGGTCTCTTGAGATGATAGAATCCCACAGAATGACCACCACATAGAGGCATATTTATTTTTGTAAATTAAAACATTTATATTTCCTGATTCTCTCTTAAGTACTATATTATCCTTACAGTACATACAGGAAATGCAGGAACTATATTATGTGTTATATATATGCTCTAGTTCACAAGCTTACATGGCTGCCAAGTGATAGATCAGAATCTTAATCCAGTGGTTTCGGGGTTCCCCTGGTAGCATGGCCCCTGGCCTTGACGGTGCCCTTGCCCATACATCGTAACAAAGGTCCATTCTTCGGACATGAATGGATTGGACTTGGCGATGCAGACTGACCACATATTGGATGCACTTTATGGTTCTATACATCTGTAGGATATCATCCTGCTGACCTCTGGCTGGAGGAAGGAGAGTAGGTGGAGAGGAGGGGAAAGGAGGCTGTTGGGAGGATGAGACATGTATGGGGCAGACAGGAATAATGTGCTGCCACTGGACAGGGAGAGCAGTGGAAGCTGCATATAGGTGGGCATGTAAATTTATACGGGAATGTACATTTTTACTCAGTCATATTAAATTTAAAAAATTAATAAATAAAATTAAAAAAAAAAAGAATCCTAATCTAGGTCCATTAAAGTTTTTTCTTTTCTACTAGGTCTAAGATGTTATTAAACATTTACCCCAAATTTAACTACAGAACCTCATCTGTAAAACTTTTTTAATGAATTCAGGAATTAACTTGCCCTTAACACCGGTCACACATACATTTATAGTTATTGATATGCTCAGTAACACTGGGAACTTATATTGAATATTTACTATGGGCCAGGCATTATTCTAGGCACTTTACAGAGATTGACTCATTTAATTCACACAGTAAATGCATGAGGAAGTACTATTAATTATTGCTAAGGTAGAGAAACTAAGGCACCAAGAAATTCACTGATTTCCCAAAGATTACAAGTTCATAAGTGGCAACACTTAAGCACTGTTACAGATATCCCACACAAAACTGTACTAACTTAGAATAAATGTTGAGCATGTAAACTTATCCTTAAGAAGGTAGTCTATCCATTGCTTTTTGAAGAGAAGCATGTAATCCTCCTTGAAATAGTTTCTGTCTGTTTATAGCATTTTTAATTTCCACAAATTATAAATCCAGGAGCACATAAGGAAAAGATGTTGATTCCAGAAAAAGTCTGAAAATGAAGACAGTGCTCAGACTGCAAACAGGCAATAAAGAATCAGTAAGCAATAATATGAAACAATAGCCAACATTTGTTGATCCTCTGTAATGTGCCAGGCAACGTGTTAAATCTTTATATGCATACCTGAGGCACAGAGCAATTAAGTGAATTTCCCAAGCTCATACAGTTCATAAGTGATAAAGCCAGGATTTTAATACTGGTAATTAGACTCCAAAACCCAATGCACATCTACATTATCTGACAAGCAGATAAAGATTTAAAGCTTTTTATTTGTTTTAGTTTTTTCCCCTTCCTTTCTTAAGTATCAGAGTATGGTACGTATTATTTGCCTATAAGAGAGTTCATTTCTGGAAATTACGAGATTATTTATTCAACATATATCTATTAATCACCTGGTACATGGGAGCACCGCATTGGGAATAAAATGTTGAATATAATTATCATGTTTTCTGCCCTCATGATGCCCTCTCTACAAAGGCTTTACAGAAGAACCTAGTGAAGAAAACAGGAATTAGAAAAGATATATACAGAAGATATTTATTCAGTTAATATATTTTTATTTGTGTTTCTTTCATACAAGATATTGTACTGGGCATAAAGGACTCAGAAAAGAAAGAAAATACTGTCCTCCAAAAACTTTAATACATTGTATTCTATGGAAGTTACTTTATTATCAATCATTCTATATCCTACTTAGAAAGAAAGAAAAAAAAACTTGCCAATTAATCCATAGTACACTTCAACTGTTGGGTACAATACAACTTACAAGATGCTAAAGACTGAAGCACCATAATTTCAGATTTGAGAAAATGTTCCAATATCAGAAGTGTCTCCTTATAATAATACAATTTGATAAATGCCCTATCATTTAAAATAGACATGACCTTGGAAAAATTTTAATACTTGTGTCTTAGGCTTTTTTTTTTTCCCCTTTCTTTTTTTATTCTGTTAAGTGGAGATATAATATGCATACTTATTTGAGGAAAATGCAACACACATGTAAAGTACTTAACAAAGTATATTACAAAATGAAATAGCAATAAATGTTCTCTATCCCCCAGGCACTCCTTGGAAACTCTGTGGTGCATGCCACTCTGACCACCAGCATTGCTATGAGTCGGACCCACAGTGGCTTTATCAGTATTAATGCAAACCCTGGTGGCATAGTGGTTAAGTGCTACATCAGCTAGCCATGAGTTCAGCAGTCTGAATCCACCGGACTCTCCTTGGAAACTCTAAGGGGTAGTACTACACTGTCCTATAGGGTCACTATGAGTCAGAATCAACTCGATGGCAGTGGGTTGGGTTTTTTTTTAATCAGTAATAATATTGTTCTTAGTTTCTTAATCTAGCCAAAATTAACTGACTGCTTACTCATAGCAGGTAATAGTCTAAATGGGGGTTACAGTAGTTAACAATAAAGACGAAAAATAAAAGTCTCTACCCTCACTGAGCTTACATTTTAGTAGGAACGACAGATAATAAATACCATAAAAAATTAAAATGCAGAGTATATTTGATAGTAAACATTTTTATGAGTAAGAAAAAAATAAATGAATAAAACCAAGAAAGCTAATAGGAGATGTTGTGGGAGGGGAACTGGAATTTTCAGTGGGGTGGTCACACATGGTCACAATGTTAAGGTTATATTTGATTAAAGATCCAGTGGAAAAGAGGGAGCGATGATTGTGAAAAATTGGGGAACTTTCCAAGTAGAGGCAACAGTATCCTAGAAAGACCCAGACATAATCAGGACATGGCAAGATAGCCAGCCTGGCTGGCACAAAGTATGTGAGGGGAATACAGTAAGAGGCGAGGTCGTGCAGGTGATAACAGACTGCAATGCAAGGGGCTTTTCACGAGTCATGGTCAGGATTTTGGCATTTATTCTGTACAGTGAGGTAAGCCTTTGGAAGGCTTTCAGTAGAGTAGTGACATGACATAATTTGTGTTCAGTAGGGTCACTTGGGTTGTTGTATTGAAGAGCAACTCACTGGGGGAAAAGTGGAAGTAGGCTGACAAGTATTGAGCTTTATGTTTGTGACTGAGGTGGTGATGATGATGATTAGGGACATGCACCTACAAGAGCATGGGAATGTGAGAGAGGAGGTGATGGTTTTTCAATACGGGTTCAGTGATCCTCAATGGCACACAGTAGGGCTTCAGTAACTGCTGACTGAATTGAACTGACATTGGCCTTTTCACTCTCATGAAAGAAATGTAAATTTTTCTACAATTCCATTTCAGTTATTATTACTTGTTTAAAATTGAAACAATTACATAAACACATTGTTCAGTAGTATAAAAATATTCTTGAATACATAGTTATGCTAGTTGCATTATACTATAAAATTTCTGGAAGTGCATATAGTGGGGATGTCTGATAACTTTCTCAGTAACAAAAACAGGCAAAGAAACTGAGGTATTCAGCTCAACCAGAATAGTTTCTTAACAACACTTCTGTAAAATATACAAAGGAATACATAGTTTATCACTCTGTAAAACATACAAAGGGATAGTTGAATTAGAATTAAAAAAAAATAATCACTAAACCTACTGCTGTTCAGTCAAGTTCAACTCATAGTAACCCTACAAAACAGAGAAAAACTGCCTGCAAAGAGTCTCCAAGGCTGTAGATATTTATGGAAGTAGACTGCGACATCTTTCTCCCATTGAGATGGCTGGTAGGTTCCAATGTCTAACCTTTCAGTTAGCAGCCAAGCATTTATCCACTGTGCCACCAGGCCTCCTCAAATCGGCATTAGGATTGAGAATAACTCCTTGCTCCTTTCTCAATACTGCAAGCAGCAATCGAGAAATCAAGACCCACTGTATTGGGCAAATATGCTGCCCAATATATTACAATATATAATATTACAAAAAGAAATAGCAATAAATGTTCTCTATCCCCCAGGATATAATATAATATAATATATCATAGTGTTGAAAAGCAAAGATGTCACCTTGAAGACTAAGGTGAACCTGACCCAAGCTGGACAATGAATAAGACAGAAGAAGAATTTATGCCTTTGATTGTGGTGTTGGAAAAGAATATTGAATATACCACAGATTGCCTGAAGGACCAAGAGATCTCTCTTGAAGGAATTACAACCAGAGTCCTCCTTAGAAGCAAGTATGGTGAGATGAGGACCTACATGTTGTGGACTTGTCAGGAGAAATCAGTCCGTAGAGAAGGACATCATGCTTGGTAAAGTAGAGGGTAAGTGAACAAGAGGAAGACCCTCAGTCACACGGATTGTTACAGCAGCTTCAACAATACGCTTACGTATAGCAGTGATGGTGAGGATGGCACAGGACCCGGCAATCCCACCCCCTGTGGGATACAGGGTCACGCTGAGATGCAGCCTACTGACAGTTCCTAACAATGAAAACAATCTCAATATTTCATTTTATTACTCCAGTTTTGACAATATTATTTTGTAGGCACTGGAGCTATTGCCTAATATTTGCAGTGACATATATCTTACTATAAACTTATGAATTACAATTTACCTGTGAAGATACCGGGATGCCCAAATATAGGGTACAGGATGATTTCTTTATGAATAAATAAGAAGTTAAAGTAAATTCAAGAAAAATAAAACTATCCTCTGTGTTTGAAATGAAATAGAGTGAATAGGGAAGAAGAGCCCATGATTTAAGATGTGAGGTACAGATTCTGAGACTGCAGCTTTAGTAATATTGATCTATTGCAGATGCTTGGAGAAAATGTATGTGCTTGTCCTTGTTACACACGCACAAATTTCTAAGAAACTTATAAAATGTGAGGCCCTGTTTCAAGGTGGCTCCTGTTTTTGGCACTGACTTGAAGGCAATTAACATCAACAACACTTATTTCTGGTTATTCACATTGTTTATGTCAATAGTCTAGGAAGAAAGAGGGTATTATTACTTTTAAGTATCTCAAGATATTTTTTATAAAAACAAAATGTTGATCATTAATTTTTCACCAAATAAGAATAATAGGCACAGAAACAGGAGCTTTGATACAGTACTGGAGTCAGAATACAAGGCTGAAAAGAACACGGCCATCACATCAAAGAATTCATATGAGGACTGCCAATTAAGTTCAGGAACTCATCCTAAAAAAAGTGCTACATACCTCATTGCTGAATTTCATTCACTACAGTCACATTTGAAGTACTGCCTTGCAAAGCTATACACCAACACCGGCACCCAGATCACAAAGCAATTCTGGAGCTCTTTTTCTGGAATGGCCATGAAAGCTGTTATTACATTACCCTTGATGTCCTGAATGTCATCAAAATGTCTTCCTTTCAATATTTCCTTCATCTTCAGGTAAAGAAAAAAAGTAATTGGTGAGTAAGAAGGGTGTTTCAGTACCGTTAATTGTTTACCAGCTAAAAAACTCCCTCACAGAAAATTACACAATTAAGTTTGTGAACTTGCCACTGTGTGCAACGGCCATTCCAGAAAGAGTCTCAACATTGCTTTGAATGGTGGACTAGCTGCTGACATTGATGCACAGCTTCCCAAGGGGGGGGACTCTGAAGACAACTGTAGTGATATTCAGCAATGAGTTAGGTAGCACTTAGAACAATTAAGTTTGCAGACATAATTGTCAGACCTCATATGCTGGACACGACAATCTGTCATGGGTCATACAGACAGTGTCAAAGCTGGGTTTTTCAGTGTGAACATCTAATTCAGTTGAAACAACTACACCTTCTCCGATAAGATTGAGTCCACTAAGTGTTTCATTTTTCAAGTAGTTTAAACAAAGGAAAATAGAGTTGCACAACTGATGAACAAGTGATTCTTATATTCCAGTAAAACTAAAAATACACTCTCAGTCATTTGAAAACTAGTGTATAGTTCATTTATGTAATTTAAAATGAGAGTGTGTAGTTTATAGAGCCCTGGTTACACAGAGGTTAACAAGTTTAACTGTTAACCAAAAGGTCAGCAATTTGAGTCCACTAGTGGCTACTTGGAAACTATGGTGACATGGTTTTTAAGAGCTAGGATGCACACCAAAAAGGTCAGCAGTTCAACTTTCATCGGATATTTCTTGGAAATCCAACGGTATAGTTCTACTCTGTTCTATGGGCTAGCTATGAGTTAAAACTGACTGGATGTCAATGGGTTGATGTTTGAAATATACAACAGATATTCAGCAACAACACTGCTACAGTCTTACAGAGGTAAAATATTTCCTGTACTTACGTTAGAAGAACAAAAGATAGGCCAGTCTAAAGCCTAATATCTGTAAGGAATATTTAAGACTCCAATGATAACCTAGTGCTTGGGAAACCCTGGTGGCAGAGTGCTTAAGAGCTATGGCTGCTTACCAAAAGTGAAGCATTTCAAATCCACCAGGCACTCCTCCGAAATCTACTTTATCTTATAGGGTCGCTATGAGTCGGAATCAACTTGATGGCAATTTTTAGAGTTTGATGATGACCTACTACCAACTTCATTTAATTGAGCTTCAGAAAAGATGTGATAGTGCCATTTGTACTGTGATGTGATTTTATTTTATTTTTTAAATAAAGGATGATCCTGGGTAAATGTTTCAACATCATTTGCCTACTGTATATTTCAGAATTTCAGATAATGAAATAATGGGGCATAAAAAACATCATATAATCTTTAAAAATTTCACTATTCAGCTTTGAAAATAAACTACAGTGATAGATGAGGAAGGAAATGAATATGTTAAATCAATATAAGAATATATAATATGAAGATTAAACCATAATGCAATAAAAAATTGTAGACACTTCATAATTTAGAAGTCTAGTGGTGATCCTGGAATTTAACCCATAACTGAGTCACCTAGGAACACACCTTAATTTTCATATTGAGGAGAACCAAAAGTACCTATAAGGGCCAAGTTTACATTCTTTTTGTTAACTTAAAAGCACTCAAAAGGCAGAGATTGTTTTGCTCAGCAACAGTCCTAAATGTTCAAACTGAGTCAACATATAATGTTGACAATTAATATTTGTTAATAAATATACACTCTAACACCAACAACACTGATTTTAATAATGATATTGAGACTCACTAATTGGATCATGAGGAGTCCCAGTGGTGTAGTGGTTACCCCTGGGCTGCTAACCGACCAGCTGTTCTGGCCACTGATGTGGCAGTCTGCTTCTGTAAAGACATACAGCCTTGGAAATCTTACAGAGAAGTTTCACTTTGTACTACAGGGTAGCTAGGAGTCAGAATTGACTGAATGGTGGTAGGTCTGAAATAGGATTATTGATGTATCTAGAAGTGATCACTGTCCCATTTTTTTTCCATTACTTTTCTCAGTGTACATTAAGCCTAACCTGTTTTAGCAGCTCCTTTCTTCTTTTTTTAAAAAAAAAAAAAAAAAAAATACACACAGAAAAATCTGCTCCCATTCCGGTAACTAGACATGATAGAAACATTCTTGTTATTTGTGTTCTAATTGTTTCACTTCCATTTCTGCTTTAAAATTGCTGTCAGCCCTTTGGTCTTTAAAACTGAATAAAGATAACTAAAGGTAATTAAAAAATAAAACAAAACATAATACTCAAAAGTGACAATCTTTACTCTCTGGACCAAGCTCTTAGTTTAATGGTGACTTGAGAGGACAGTTTCATGATTTAAAGAGTAATTCAGCACTTTAATCTCAGGTATTCTTCCAACCTCAATTTAGTACAGTAATACTACAATAGCCTAAATATACATACACACGTATATACACACACACACATATATATACATACACACACATACACACACACACACACACACACACATATAATATGGTGAGATAACTACAGATTCACAGGAAGTTACCAAAATAGCACAGAGTTCCTTCATCCAGCTTTCCCTCAGGAAATTGATACTGGTACACTATGGTTAACTTGACCAAAGATCTTATTCAGTTTTCACTTTTTTTAACCTGAACTTATTTCTCTCTCTGTGTGTGCTTTCATGTGTGTATAGTTCTATGTAACTTTGTCTCAGAATATTTTTGTGTAACCACCACCATATTTAAGATACAGAACAGTTCCATCATCAACCCAGCAGAACTCCTTATGCTAGCTCTGCATCTGAATCCCCCACCCCAAACCCCTGCCAATCACTATCCTTCATCTCTATATCACCTGTTTAAGAAAGTTGCACAAACAGAATTGTACAAATGCAAGCAAGTGATCTTTTGAGACCCACTATTTTCACTAAGCATAATGCTCTTGAGGTCCACCCAGACAATTTATTGTATGTATCCACAGGTAAATCAATCATCTTTCTGCATCATTACATGACACCTACAATCTACCTTTCACCTTGAGGCTGGAGTGATAGTTAAAAAACGACAATCTGCTCTTTAGAAGCTCCTGAGAGTTCTTATTGTAAATTCCAAAATTCTTAAACATGATTTAAAAAGCCATCCAATCTACACCTTATCCACCTTCCTGCCTCAAACTGAGCCTCACTAGACTTTGCTCACTCTCTCTTCCAGTCCTCCTGGATTTAGTTTCTGTGCTCCAATAAGTACATTTTCATCATCATCATTATTATTATAGAACAATATCTTCTTACAGTCAGCCCTTCTTACCACCCAAGTACTACTTCCTTTCCACGGGTAACTGGCTCATCATTCTGCTGCCTGTGATATACAGTGAATGAAAGGAGAAAATAGGGAACAAGGAATGAAACTGACATTTTAGGCTACTCATCCTTCCAATTACTATAAGGTTGTTACTTTTAAAATATTAATTCAGAAAAAAAATAATTTATAGATTGCATTTTTCAGAAGAAATGATCATTTTTTTGCACTACCACTCAAGCAGAAAAACATGAAAGGAAAGAAACAAGTGTACATATGAGTACCAGCTCCTGCCCTTTTTGTTGTGGAAATGTGGGCCAATCACAAGACTGAACTCAACATCAGCTTTCTCAAAAAATGTGTAAAATAGATTTATAAATGACAATGCAATGTACATCCTGCACAGTTCGTGGCACATAATAGGCACCCAACAAAATTTTAAAATGTTTTGTGTATTTGCAAATATTCATGTAAAATTCAAATAGCACAAACATGTAGGCAGGCTATTTGAAGGATAAAAAAAATGGCTAGATGAATTCTACAACTTCACATATTATAAATGGAGCATAATTTATGTAAAACGAAAATCACAATTTCATCTATGAATGTGAAAAGTACACTTGTTATCAGACATAATGCAATTTTATCAGTTAACCTGTAAACTAAACACCATCAAAATGTCTTACAAAAATGTTTGAGAGGTCAAATACTGTATGAAAAGAACTAGTTATTTGTAGACATTAAAGAAATGGATATAAGGTTCAGTGTAATCATGTCGTTCTTATTCAGCGATATTTGTGCCTCTTTGTTTCACAACAAATCTCTTTCCAATTACTTTGTATTATCACATTTTCACCTTTTAAATTAATTCCCAACCCTGTAAGAAGTTAAACTCGCTGCTGACCAAAGAGTGGGCAGTTTGAACTAGATGCTCCTTGGGAACCCTGAGGGCATTCTAATCTGCCCTCCAGGGTTGCTGTGAGCAGAAATGGACTCAGTGGCCCTGGATTTGTTTTTATTTATTTATTTATTTATTTATTTATTGGTATGAGATGCAGACACAAGCAGAGTTCAATATCAAGAAATGAAGATATGGCATATACTTAAAGTGAAAGTAATCAGAAGATGTGGTCCAGCAAAGAACAGTAAACAAAATTTATTGGAACAAGTGATAAAAAGACAAATCTACTATGACCAAGTGCCATCTACTATAACAAATCAAATTTAATTTATGGTAAAAACGTAACATAGATATTAAATAAAATTTAATATCTATTACTATATTTTGTAACTCACATTATCTTCAGTTATTCCATTTATTCTATTTGTAGTTATATATTCTAAATGGTATTAAACACTTCATTTTCACATTCCCAGACAAATAATATTCAACTATAAACAATAAGAAGTGAAAAATATATTTGTGAGTATATTTTAGGTCTACAACATCTTTTAAAATATGAAATGTATCATTTTATAGAGCAATGTTTATAGAATGCAAATAAGTTCTTAACTATCTATTTTTACTCTTACGAACTAAAGGCTCCAGCTCTCAAGTTATGGTGGCAGAGTTCACTGAACTATTTGGAAAAAGGGCTAGTCTCATCTTTGGGAACTCTGGAGGTGCAGTGGCTAAGCTATAGCTGCTCAACAAAAAGTTACGCTTAAGTAGTTTAAATCTATCAGGTTCTTCTTTGAAATCTGTCCTATAGCATTGCTGTGAGTAGGAATCAGCATGACTTGCCAATGAGTTTTGTCTTATCTTAGTACACACTGGATTATTTTAACTAAAACCCAAAACAGTGCAGCTTATGTCTGTATTTCAAATTAATTTTTAAATGAGTTTTCATCTTCCTCCTTAAAATATCCTTCAGACCATGAAGAGGAGAAGGTAAAACACTGTAGCCAACAGTACCACACAGAAGCATGCCCAGTATCAGCCAACCATACTTTTTAAAGTTATCAGCTGAGGGCAAGTTGACTCCATCTCACGGCAACACCACGTATGTCAGTAGAGCTGTGATCAATAGACTTTTCAACGGCTTATTTTTTTGGAAGTAGATTACCAGGCTTTTCTTTCACGGCAGCTCTTGGTCGATTGCAACCTCCAACATTTCAGTTAGCAGCTTAGTATGTTGACTATTTATACTACCCTGGGATTCCAAGAAAGGATGAATTACTGGTATAATTACTACAATGGTTATTGAAACTCCTGAAGTTTCCCTTGTGGCTCCCCCTCTGGCTAGAAGCCTGCCAAGCCTTGTTTCTATTTGCGGCTTGGCCCAACTGTAGCCTGGCCCAAGGATCATTTGCATGGTTTACATGGTTTGAATTTGGTGTGTGGAGGCTTGAATTTGGCACTAAACCCCCCCACATACACAGACTGGGATCTTGGAGCATGTGCAGAGCCCAAAGAACTGTGTGCTGACCTGAATCTGAATGGAACTTCACCAGAGGGAGGTGTTCTCTCCATACAGCTGCACTTGGACCCATTTAAGGAGCGAGAAACCCTTTTCTTTCCAGCGTGATTCAGCGTGAATTAGAAATCAAACAATTGTATGAGATTTGGTCTACCTGTATTTAGAGTGGAGTTTCTCAATCTTGGCACTATAGACATTTTGGACCAGACAAGCCTTTGTTGTAGAGAGAGGTGGGCTGTCTTGCGCACTGCAGTGTATTTAGCAGAAAGAATCCTGGGCTTCTAACCACTAGATGCCAGTGGCATGTATCATATCCCACATTATGACAATGAAAAATACTTCTAGACACTGCTGAATGTCATGGGGGAGATGTGGGAAATCACTCATCTTTTAATCACTGATTTAGAAAACTTTTTTCATTTATCTCTGATCTATATTTGTGTAATGAGAAGGGTACTGCATGCTAACAATGGTTTCAGATTCTTTTAAATATATAACAATCTAAACATGAAATGGCTAGATGGTTGCTTTTCAATTTGTGAAACAGCTCAAAGGCTGCAAATGAAAGGAAATTGGATAGCTTTCAAAAACACAGATTAAGCTTTTTAAATTTCTAGTGATTCATTGCTTCTAAAATATACTGCGCAAATCATATATTGATATTTAAAAATTGCTTTTATTTTGCTGTTTTACTTAACGAGAACATGAACAACAAAATAGCACAAAACTAACAAAAAGCAAAAACTACAAAGCATCTCGACTGCATGCTCGAGTTGCATTAAAGAGGGAGGGCGAGAGAAAGGGAAATTGCAGTGGCTTCATGCTTTCTGATTTCAGAGATTACACTGCACAGAATGAAGTCTGCAAGCCTCCTGTTTATTACATTTTATCTGCCTTCCAAAGATGTTCAAATGTCTCTAGTGTTCAGCTACTTTCTGAAAGAGATATTTGAGAATTGAAACTTCTTGCTTCATTGCCACTGCTTTCCATGATCACAAATTATTAGCTTTTACATAAGCATACCTCATAGATGTGCTCTTCAGTTAAACATTTTAAAAAGAAATCAGGAAAAGCAAACAAATCTACTCCCTGAAACAAGCTGCTGTCTTCCTCTTCTCATGTACTATACAGTTGGATTCACCTCATTAACATGCAAATCATACTGCACTACAGTGCACTGTAAACAAAGAACTGAAAGCACCATTTGTCAATTCCTTAAGACCAAAAAACCAAACCCACTGCTGTTAAGTTGCTTCCAATTCATTGCTGCCCTATAGACACAGTAGAACTGCTTTACAGGTTTGCCAAGGCTGTAAGTCTATACAGAAACAGACTGTTACACCTTTTTCTTGGTAAGTGGCTGGTGGGTACAAATTGCTGATCCTAGCAGCTTAACCACCTGTGACACCAAGGTTCCTTGCAATTTTCTTATTGGTAGATAAACAGATGTTGTCGTAAGCAGGTGAGATAAATTCTAGTGACTTTATGTTCAACATTTTTTGGTTTAAATAACAATTTAAAATCTGAATAGCAACAAAATAACCTTGTTCATTGACATTACATCAGTTACTAAAATTTTGGTGTATAAATCTAAACTCTGGTGTTACCAAGGTAAATTGGAAAAAAATTCTTTGGGTCCTCCCATTTCCACTGCCCCAAGTTTCATCTTGCCTGAGTTTCTACTAATTTATGTACATCTTAATAATACTAACATGGTGACTAGAAACATTATAAAATCATGATTGTCTAAATAAGTGTGTGGCTTGTATCATGTAAAAATTTCAAAATAAAACTAATAAACAAAAAAAAATGCACATCTGACCTATGAACTATGTCATTAGTGTCACTGTAAGTTGCTAAGAGTCAGAGTCAACCCAATGGCAATGGGTCTGTTTTTTTGTTTAATGTTACCACACTTCTAAATATGTGATAACATAACTCTTAAAGAAAAGATGAAAAAATACTGAGTCCCCTTTCTAACTAAGATGAAGAAAAAAAGAGAGAAGCTTACCATTTCCTGCTTCCATAAATGCATGCAACACAACAATAATAATGATCAATTCACTCCTACTCATCCGTCTTCTTTCCATGGTTGTTTGCCTGTCTGTAGAGTATAAAACTAAACTCCTGAATGTATCTAATTGAGCCTTCACTAACGGACTTCTCTGTTTCTCTACAGCAATATCCAAAGTCACGCTGTACTGGCTGTCTCATGATCTTCCATCACAATCACTTGTAATTTCCAGAGAAACCTGGCTGTATGCACCACATCTTTTGTGTGATACCACTGATTTGTTGAGAACAATTTAGTGAACACCTACTATGTCCAGGTCTTTTCTAGAGGCTGGAGACACAACAAATAAAAAAAAGCTACAATCTTCCCTTAAAGAGGAGGCAATTAATAAGCAAGATAAATAAATAAAATATGGACCATGTTAGTGATAAGTGTGAAGGAGGGAAACAAATATAGAAGAGTAGTAGACAGGAAACAAAGGAGTTTTTCAAATTCAGATTAGGTGACTGAGACAAATCTAAGCTAAACTGAATTTTGAAGGCAATGAGGCAGTGAGCCATGCTGATGACTGGGGAAGGTCATTCTATATAGAAGGGAAAGAGACACGGGCATGACTTCATCATCCTATCCTTAATAATAGACTTAGCCCAAGCCCAGTGCCGTCGAGTCAGATCCGACTCATGATACACTATATCACTCACTCATTTAAAGCGCATAATTCAATGGTTCTTCATATAGTCAGAGAATTGTATACCCATCACAACTGTATCATCACAATCTATTTAAGACCATTTTCATCACCCTAAAATATACCCTGTACCCATTAGTAGTTACTCTCAACTTTCCCCTACCCTCAGCTCTAGCTAACCACTAATCCATTTTTTGTCTCTATAAATTTGCCTAGGGAGCTTGGTGGTACAGCAGTTAAGCATTTGGCTGCTCACTGAAAGATCTGAGGTTCAAACTCACCCAAAGCAACAAAGAAAAAAACTGTGACAGCCTGCATTTGTAAAAGATTTACAGCTTTGGAAACCCTATGGGGCAGTTAGCATTGTTAATGGGTCAAAATCAGTTCAGTGGCTATAAGTTTGCCTAGATAGCAAAAACAGTTATCAGATTTGAACTGCAAACCTTTCATGTGGTAGTCCGGTGAAAGGTTTGCAGCTCCGATCTTCCCAGAGGCACATCAGAAGATGTGCCCAGCCATCAGCTTCTAAAAGGCCACAGCCTTGATGACTCTAGGGAGAAGGTCTACTATGCATACATGGGGTAACCAAGAATATGAATAGCAGACAGCTCAATGGCAGCCTCGACAACCACAAACCAATCTACATTTGTGTACTCTAGACATTTCATGAAAATGGATTCACACAATATGTGGTCTTTGGTGACTAGCTTATTTCACTTAGCATAGTATTCTCAAGGTTCGTGCATAGCACATATCAGTACTTCTCCACTTTTTGTGGCTGAGTAATTTTCTGTTGTATGGGTGTCCAATATTTTATTTATACATTTATCAACTGATGGGCATTTAGGTTGTTTCTACTTTTACGTTATTACAGATAATGCTGTTATAAACATTTGTGTATACGTTTTTGTGTTAATGTAAGTTATCAGTTCTTGGGTATATATCGAGTAGTGTAAAAGCTGGGTCATATGGTAACTTTATGTCTAGTCATCTGAGGAGCTGTGAGACTTATTTCCAAAGCTGCTGTACTATTTTACAATACTACCAGCAGTGTACGAGTATTCAAATTTCTCCATATCTTTATTAACACTTTTTATTATTTTTATTACTTCTATTCCTTCCATTCCAGTGAGCGTGAAGTAGTGTCTCATTATGGATTTGATTTGCATTTCCCTGATGGCTAATAATGCTGAGCATCTTTTCATCCATTTACTGCCTATTTGTATATCTTTTTTGCAGAAATGTCTATTCAGATATTTCCCCTTGTTTTTATTGGGTTATTTGTCTTTATGGTATTGAGATGTAAGAATTCTTTACATATTCTTTATTTATTACTGTGTTATAAGAATTTTTTTTACGTATACGATACGGCCTTTATCAGATACATGATTTGCATCTTCAAAGATTAGATAAGAAGTTTAGGGGGCAATGCCTTTAAGTTAATGATAACCATTGATGTGGAGTCAATCTCAACTCATAACTACACTATAAGACAGAGTAGAGCTACCACTCACGGTTGCCAACGAGCAGCTAGTAGATTGGAACCACTGACAGTTTAGTTAGCAGCCAAGCTCTTAATCTGTATGTCAGGTTAATGATGGTGTAGAATAATCTGGAAAACCACAGAGAGAATGGTTACACAGATTCAAGGATGTACATGGTATAACTGAATTGTAAATGGAAAATTTGTCAAAATACTGTTATCTTTTGCTGTGTATATATTTTCCCAAAAATGTACAACTAAGATAAGTCCACAGATTGTCAGTTTTACTTGATTTAACCAGTCACAGTGCAAATACTCCTTACCATATCTACTGAAAAACAGTGGGAGCCCTAGGTGGTGCAGTGGCTATAGTGTTTAGCCGCTAAGGAAAAGGTCAATAGTTCAAACTCACAAGTAGCTCAGCAGAAGAAAGAAGTGGGAGTTGGATTTCCATAAAGATTTACAGCCTTGAAAATCTAAATGGGGTAGTTCTGTTGTGTCCCATAGGGTCACTATGAGTTGAAGTCAGGTATGGGTTGATATAAAAATGACATCCATCCATCTAGCATCTGTCTTCATACCTACTAGCTCTCTTTCATTCTTTTTTTAAACCTATAAAACAGACCATAAAGGCCAAGTGCACAATTACTTTCCATGCTGTAATCAAAGAACATTATAATGAAGTCAATATAATAACTGTAAAGTTTATGCATCATCTTTACTGTGCATATAGTTGACTGGTGATGCAGTCCTTAAGTGCTATGGCAATTAATCAAAAGGTCAGTAGTTCAAATCCATCAGGCACTTCTCTGAAACTCTGTGGGGCAGTTCTACCCTGACCTTTAGGGTCATGATGTGTCAGAAACAACTCATCAGCAATGGTTTTGATTATAGGTAACTCTCAGGTAGTACTTTTGAAGCCATGAACTTCAAAAGATTAGAAAATTCCAAAACCCACTGCCATCAAGTTGATTCCAAATCGCAGCAGAGAGGTTTCCCTCTGTTTAATTTTGTTATTAAACAAGCAGTATAACAGGCATAAGACAATAACTTTTCCTTAAAGAGGGCTTTCTATTAGTCAGACTGACTCGATGGCAGTGAGTTTGGTTTGATTTAAAGAATGTGGAGGGTGCGCATTTCAGTTATGCCAGGGCTTTGAAGAAGATTTCAATGAAAAGACTGACTCTGTATGGGAAGTTCCTCAGTAATGAAGTTGAGAAGGCATATTGGAAAGCTCAGAGGCCTTCTGAAATATGAGTATTTTGTACTCTTGCTGATGCAAAGGAAGATAGCGAAGTAGTTCTGGGCCAGTGCCACCAACACCTGAGTTTCTCCTGACACAGACAACAGGTACTAAAGAAAAGACTCACAGCTCTAGAGCACACAGATCTGGTGTCAGTGAGGAACTTCCTGACTCCTAGCTTTATTATGTGATGGGACCACGAAGAACAAATTGCCATGGGTTGAGTATCTCATGCCATCATAAAGTCTGTTTAGGTTATTGAAGGGCCGTAGTGTTTTCTTTTCCCCTGTCCTTTGTCAAACACAGAACAGAGGCTGATGCTTCCTCCTCATTTAAACCTACAGAGAAGTACTTCCTGGGAGTTTAATAGGTATGCTCCAGAGTCCCCCAACAAGCTACAGGTGTCTCTTACGCACCAGCGAGAGACTCCTTGGAGGAGACTCTTGAAGGAGGAAAATGGTATCAACAAAAGAGATGCATAATTGGACTTCCAGGGGCATAGACGGAAATGTATGTGACCATCCAGCCGGAGCTACATGCATCATTCATTACCACAGGAAGCACAGTCAAAACCAAACCAAACAATTCCTTATAAGAAGATTCAGCTTTCAAACATCTGCCCAAGGCAGATTCATCTTTAATCATCCTCCTACTAGAGAAAACAAAGGCTAGATTTCATCATGCCTCCCTCCCCTCTTGCAAACTCCCCATCTTCTCCCTTTACTGTTTTGAAGCCTGAGGCAGTCTAGCTATAGGACACTAGCAGAAGTACTGTTGTTGGTAGCTCCAGCCCAGTGCCCCCCATGCCCTACTCACCCACGACCCCTTATTGAAGGGCTGTGGAGTTATCTTGTCCCCTCTCCTCTGTCATACACAGAGCAGAGGCAGATGTTTCCTCCTCAGTTAAACCTACAGAGAAGAATGAAACTTTGCCCGGTTCTAAATCTGATTGCAGATCAGATTGCTGTGATTCAAAGACTATTCATTCACTGACATTCAGAAATAGAAATCACTATGTTTTTCTTCTTAGTCCTTCTTACTCTGGAAACTCTGGGGAAATCTAATCAGAATCATGGCAACACACAAGCATTTAGGTGGTAAAATCAGGCAGCCCCCTAAGCCCCTGTTTTGAGGGTAGGTTTTCCATTTACAAGGACGGAAGGAAGAGGAATGTTTAGAAGAAATTTTATTTTAAAAGAAGCTCAGAATTTTTAACTATTATATGTAATTGGATATTAAATTTCAAAAATTGAATCATAGGAATAAAAGGAAAGCTTGTGGGACAGAGGGGAATTATAAAGGGCAGAAAAGCATATATTGTTTCATTAGAATGCAGTTGTTTTATGATTGGCCTTGGAATACTTTATCTTGTATGTTAATTACAGTCTAGTTGGACTACAGCCTTCCAATCACATACGCTGTTTTAAAAATTCCATCCACAATACATCTCCATGTTCTCCCAGAGCTGGAAACCTAAAAGTCTAATGATATTTTTAAAGCTAATGAGAGAGTTTATTTATCTATCTTTTTTTAAGTACTTGTTGGGGGAGGAGGGTAAGGATAGCTAACTGCCCACAGATACCATTATTAGTCACCTATACAGTCCCTATGAATTGGACTTGACCCAGTGAAAATGAATTTGGTTGGTGTTTTGGATTGAACTGTGTCCCCCCCCCCCCCCAAATGTCTATTAACTGGCTAGGTCATATTCCCGGTACTGCATGATTTCGCTATGTGTTATAAATCCTATCACTATGATGTAATGAGATGGATTAATGGCAGCTATATTGATGATATCTACAAGATTAGATAGTGTTTTAAACCAATCTCTTTGGACATATAAAAGTGATAAGTGAGTAGAGAGACATGTGGACCTCACAGCACCGAGAAAGCAGCACTAGGAGCAGTGTGTATCCTTTCGACCTGAGGTTCACACACTGATATGTTCCTACATCAAGGGGAGACTCATGAGAAGGACTTTCTTCCAGAGCCAAAAGAGAGGGCAAGTTTTCCCCTGGAGCCCATGCCCCGAATGTGGACTTTCAGCCTACCAGACCATGAGAGAATTAAACATCTCTGTTAAAGCCATCCACTCACGGCATTTTTGCTACAGCAGCACTAGATGAGTCAGACCATCAGGTTTCAGTTTAAACATATCTCAGATGCTACTTATGATCAGAGAAATCTGACTATGAACATAATTGCCCACAACACCAATGATATGCTCAATTAAAAAAAAAATCACATTGTGAAACAACCATTGTGTATTGAGTAATCTTATTCTACACGCAATCTCTTTTTAATTGCTGATTAGTATACTTTTAACCGAAAAAAACATGTTAGATTTTCCTCAGGTATCATCCAGGAATCCAGTGATTCTTAACTGGGGGAGACAGTGTCTCCTAGAGGACATCTGGCAATATTTGGAGACATTCGTGGTAGCCAAACTGGGAGGAGATGACTGGTACTGAGTAGAGGCCAAGGATGCTGCTAAATATCCTACAATAAGCCAGATAATTATCACAATGAACAACTATCCTGTCCAGTCTATAAACTGCGCCAAGGTTGAAAAATCCTGCAGTGGGCAGAAGGGAGAAGGAAAAAGGCATAAGCTTTTGGGATTAACGTTTACTATCGAATAAAGTGTGCCTCTGTACATGTATATGATTCAGGAATATCTGACAACCTACCTATTAGCTGACATTCAAAAATGTCAAAACAGTAAAAAATTATCCTGCTATGGAAAATGATATGGCACCTTCTTAAACAAGTAGAAATAGAAATACCATATTATCCAGCAATCTCACTCCTAGGAACATATCCTAAAGAAATAAAAGCTGCCACATGAATAGATATACGCACACCCATATTCACTGCAGCACTTACATGACGGCAAAAAGATGGAAACAACGTACGTGCCCATCAGCAGATGCATAGATAAAAAAATTATGGTACCTGTATAATGGAATATTATGCAATGATAAAGAACAATGATGAATCCAGAAAATATCTCACAACATGGATGAATCTGGAGAATCTTACCCTGACTAAGTGAATCACAAAACGAACATACAGTGTATGAGGCTTCTGTCGCTCTAGTCGTCTAGTGCTGCTGCAACAAGAATGCCACAAGTGAATGGTTTAAACAAAGAAAAAGATCATGTTCTCACAGTTAAGTAGTCTGAGACACCAAATTCAAGGCATCAGCTCCAGAACATGCTTTCTCTGTTGGCTCTGGAGGGGGGTCTTTGTTGTCAATCTTCACCTGGACAGGGAGCTTCTGAGGCACATGGACCCCAAGTGCAAATGATGTGCCCTCCTCTGAGTGCATCTTTCCTGGTGGTATGAGATCCCTTTCCTTTACATATCTCTGATTTCTTCCCTTTCCTTTATATTCTTCAAGATTATCTCAAGGTACAATACAATCTTACACACTGAATCCTCCTCACAAACACAATTGCTGCCCATCTTCCCTCATTAACATCATAGAGGCAAGGTCTACAACACATAGAAAAATTATATAATACTGGGAATTACAGCCCAGCAAACCAATAAATACATTTTTGGAGGGACACAATTTAATCAATGACAGCCATTATTCATAAAAATAACTTAAACATTTACACACAAGAAAAACAATTCTTTGATAATTATAAGGATGGGAAGGGATGGAAAAGGGAAATCACTAACTAGCGTGTCAGCTTTTGTAACACTTTTTTTGGTAACACTTTTGAAGCCCTGTTGGTGTAGTGGCTAACTGCTATGCTGCTAATCAAAAGGTCAGCAGTTCAAATCTGCCAGGTGGTCCTTGAAAACTCTGTGGGGCAGTTCTACTCTGTCCTATAGGGTCTCTAGAGGGTCACTGTGGGTTGGAATATACTCAGCATCAGTGGGTTTGATTTTGGTTCGATTTGGTAAAGTGAAAGACAACACACAACATAGGTGAAGTCAGAACAACTTCATCAAGGTAAAGTCAGAGAAGTTTCCTATACACATCCAAACACCATAAGGACTACTTTGATGGGGCTGAAGACTGTTGAACACAGTATCAGGGAACATCTAGGACAATTTAACATAATATAATTCATAGAAATAAAGTTCTACATCCTACCACGATAAGTAGTATCTGAGGTTTTAAAAGCTTAAGAGTGGCCATCTCAAATGGTCCCAACTCAGCAGGAACAGATGATCACCAAGGGCAACAACAACATGGGGGAAAGAGAACTCAGAAGACAGAAAGATTCATGTGAATGTGTGGCTACATCAACACTGACCAGAAGAACCAGATGGTGGCTGGCCACCGTCAGTGACAGTCGTGATGGGGCTCACAAAGTTGAGTCTTAGTGGCAACACGAGAATAAAAATGAATGCACCCTGAGAACTCCACTAAAAAGACTGCAATTGATGGTCCAAAGGCCTCAGGGTTTCCCTGGAAGCATGGCCCCTAGACCTGATACTGCCCCTGTCCACAAATCATTACTGAGGTCAACTCCTCCGACAGAAATAGAGTGGACTCGGTAACACAGAGTGACCACATCGTGTGTGTACTTTATGGTTCTGTGCATCTATAGGATGTTGTCCTACTGGCCTCTTATTAGAGGGGAATAGCGAGGGTGGAGAAGAGGGGACAGGAGATTAAGAGGATATCACATGTATAGAACAGAAAGGAGGAGTGTGCCGGCACCAGGCAAGGAGAGCAGTAGAAGCTGCACATAGGTGGGCATGCAAATTTAAACTGGATTGTACACTCTCACTCAAATCACGACAAATAAATAAAATAAAAAAATAAAAGATAATAAAAGATTGAGAGTGGCCATCTCATATACCATCTATTGGTCCCAGCCTGTCTGGAGCAAAGAAGAATGAAGAAAACCAAGGATACAAGGAAAATATTAGCCCAAAGTACTCAAGGACCACATGAACCAGAGTCTCCACCAGCCTGTGCCCAGAAGGCTACCACTACCAGCAACTCGGACAGAAATCACAGTGGAGAGTCTCAAACAAAGCAGAAGAAAAGTGTAGAACCAAATCCAAATTCACAAGAAAGACCACACTTACTGGTCTGACCGAGACTGGAGGAACTCCGGAGACCATGCGCCCTGCCCTTCCCCACCGCTCTGCTAAATCACGGCTCATGCCTCTTTCAAAGCCTACTTTTCAGACAGTGATAGACAAGCCTATAAAACAAACTATAACACATGTGAATATGCTTCTTAGTTCATTCAAGTATACAAGACTAAATGAACAATTCCTGCCCAAAAGAAAGATGAGAAGGCAGGAAGGAAAACTGGACAAGTCTGTATGTCAATTTTATTGACAAACTAACTTGAGTTATAAACTCCCCTAAATCACCATAAATTTTTTTTAAATGCCTGCACTTACTGGACTAATCAACACTAATTCCTGCTGTTTTTGCCTCCTTAGCTTCCACTCGTTCTTTTGCTTTGAGAAATTACCTTGGATCTTTTGCCTGCAATCTTGCAGAAATGTCAATCAGTGGCAGAGAGGTGGGCTTATGAGTCAAGCTAGGCCAGTGGGACTCTTGTTACTGGAAATCTACGTGTTGTGTGGGTGATATTGTGATGCCACGGAGGTGCCTGATGTCAACTCTGGGTTTTTTTTCTTTTTTCTTCTTCTCTTTTCTGGGACAGTTTCCAGTTTCCCATCTAAGATATTCTATTTTAGTCTTCAGACCAAAAGTTGATTACATAGTTTATGCTTAGTTTAAACAAATCTTTTGATGAAATACACATAAGCCACTTAGAAAATTTAAAATATTCATAAATAAATAAAAGCATCTGCCTTATATCCCAACAGGCTAAAGAGAACTAGGTTCTACATTATTACTTAAATATTTGTGTCGTGTTAGGATCAAAGTAACAAATAGGTGGTAGTGTACAGGCCCTCAAATGAAACTGCAGCAAAATACAATTAAAATGAAACATTATATAATATGCTTCTGTTTATTGCCTCTTAGTTCAACAGCTTTACAGTTTTACCAGCTTTCCCAAAGTGTTCCTTTTATGTTCATTCAGAGAATTCTCTCAGTTCAGTAAATGTTGTTCGTTTTTCTTTTTTTTTTTTGTCTCCAGTCAGTTCAGGATCAAATTCAATGGAATCAGCTTGAAAGTTTCATTATATGCTCCAGTTTCTTTTAGTGACCTTAGCTTCATTTGCTGCTGTAGTAGTATAAAGTTATTCTTACCACAAAAAAAGGAAATAATAGATCAAAATTCTGATATTGTGAAGGTAACATTTCTGGTGTCTCCATGCATTAGCGGATGTTAGTGACGACCACAACAATGTTTAAAAGCGTGGCTTTCCGGTGAGCTCATCATAACCTCAGCATCTGCTTCTCTGGGACTCTGAAATGTTTGGAGTCAAATGTAAGACAGGGAAGGTCACAGTTTTATGTTCTATATGCCAATATTTACTGAGGTTTATGAAAGGCCTTTTACACTGAGGAGAAAGTTAGTTAGTCTTCTCACTCTGACCTAGAACTTGTATCAAATGGGGAAAATATTATTGGATTAGAAAAGTGATCTTTATAGATCAGTCCTCACTATTTCCTGCCAATTCACTGCTGAATTAAAATTATGACATGGCAATCATATCAATGTGAAAAGACAATTTAAATTGATTATATTGGTTATTACAGTCAGGAATTTCAGTCACTGAATTTCCAAAGACAAATGACGTAGTACAGATTCTTCACGTAATGGCTTAGTGCACACCACCTTTCACTTCAACATGTTCAGATTAGTTTCAAGATTTTGATGATGATCTAAATACTAGTTGTCTTAGCCATTGAGTGCTGCTATAAAAGAAATACTACAAGTGGATGGCTTTCACGAAGCCTCTTTTCTCTCACAGTTCAGTGGGGTACAAGTCCAAACTCAAGGTGTCAGCTCCAGGGAAAGGCCTTCTCCCTCTTTTGGTTCTGCAGGAAGGCTCTTGAGAACTATCAGTCTTTCCTCGGCCTGGGACCATCTCAGCACAAGGGCCTCAAGCCAACGGTCATGCTCTGCTCCCGGCACACTGCTTTTTATAGTGGCACGAGGCCCCAACCTCTCCGCTTTGTACCCTTTCTTTTGATTTTTTTTTAAGAGAAAGTGCTACAGGCCACATCCTACGGAAACTCTCTTTATATAGGATTAGGGATGTAACCTCAGCAAGGGTGTTGCAGTCCCACCCTAATCCCCTTTAATATAATCCACTCTTGTCCCATTAACCGCAGACAGACATTTACAACATTTAAATAAACCACCCGATACAGGGAAATCATGGTTCAGTAAAATTGTGACACACATTTTTTCAATCCATGACACTAGCCATATAAAATATACTCTGCAGTTACCTATTTAAGACCATTTTCTTTTTGCTCTGTTGAAAGCGAGGCATTCAGAATAATCAATGCTGATGAAACTTTCACACAGAATATTGCAATATAGCATTTCATCCCAAATACCTGTTTGAGCATAATTAAAATGTTCTTTAAAAATGAGTCTTTTCTACAGCTATGCCAGACAAAAATCAATATTTCTGAAGTGATGCTTATATGATTTCAATCTCTTCAAACTGTGCCCTCATGCTGGTAGTGAGGTTTTACTGCTGGTAATAAATTACTCTCCTGAAGTTACAAGACATCTAACTTCCATCTATGATTAAAGTCGTGTATTTGTACAATTTTGTTAAATAATATTTGGAAATAAAGTTACTTGAGGTATATGTTTGCATGTATTCATGTATATACTGTTACCAAGATAAATATTCCCTTTGTTACACTTCCATGAAAGATGCCGGACTGAAATTACTGACTATGAGTGATACCCAGATACTACATGCTGGTGGATATATTTCCTGGACAATAATGAATTGATTGCAGGTTCAGGGTATCATGAGTATATTACCAGAGAATGTCAGAATGGATATTCATCTGAAAACACTGGTTTCTTAAATCCAAGTTCTGTCTCTGCTCTTTCACCTGTATCATTGTCTCCCTAATAATCAGAATCATTTGGATGATGGGACCTTGGCTGCTGAATTTAATGTGACTAGTAAATGAATTCTACTCTCCTTCACCCACTCCCCAAGGAAAAAATGTTGGGTTTGGGTATATTCACTGTACAAAGACCAATGACCCAACAGTAGTATTGGAGCTGTGCTTCTCAAATTTGAGCAAGCATCAGAGTCACCTGGAGACCTTATTTAACAATGGGCTCTTGGGCCACTTTCCAAAGATTCTAATGTAGTCAAGTCTGCGTATCCAGTTAACCAAGTGTTGTGAAAGCAATTCCAATACACGGCAGCCCCCTGTGTGTTGGCGTAGACCCATACTCCATATATAGGGATTTCAGAGGCTAGCTTTTCAGAAGTAGATCACCAGGTCCTTCTTCCAAAGCACCTCTGTGTGGACTTGAACCACCAACCATTTCTTTAACAGCTGAGCATGTCAGCTGCTTGCACTATCCAGAGACTTCCAGTCTTGGTAACTAGTTTCCAGAGGAGGCTAATGTTGCTAGTCCAGAGATTACATTCTAAATTGCATTACCGAGGGAAAAAAAAAGGGAACAGTGTGTTTGGAGATTCAAAGTAGAGGAACCTTAATTTCCAAGAGTGGTAGTACCCATTACATCAAAGAATAGCATATGCTGTGGAGAACTCTAGGCTTGGCTGTCTTCCAGGACCAGGACATCAAACATCCTATCACATTCCAGTCTCCTTATCCTCTAACCTACATTTAACATTGTGAACAAAAAACAGGAGTTAAAAAGTGGGTCAGGCCAGCTAAAAGATCATTCAAACAACTGTGCTTTGGCTGATACAAACTCTGGCTTGTCATGTTTATAGCTCTGTCCTACAGTTTCCATCTGTACTGCAGACTGTATTTTGTGCAACCATATCTTTCATCCCAGCACTCTTTTGAATGTGATCTTGCCATAGAGGAATCTACTTGTCTCAGTTTTCCCAGGACTTTTCCAATTTTAAAACTAAATTCACTCATCAAGGTAACTCTCTGACTCCCAATGAAACTTAGAAGGTTGGTCTGCTCTTAAATCTTGGCAGTCCTTAATGATGGACCTGTACCAGTGGGATCTGGGCCAAAGTAACGCTTCATGCCTTCCAGGACTAGGTCAGGAAAAAAAAAACAACTGTGCTGCTTCTACCATTTTCTTGAAACTTTTACTCTCCAGAAGCAGTAATCTGGGACGTTAACTTTTGGAAAGCAGATGCCAGGTGGAGAAAAAGAAAAGGCCACAGGGGAAGACCACATGTAGGTGTTCCAGTCAACACTTCCAGGTAGATCTGGCTTTCATGTAATCTAACTCCATAAACAGACATGTAAATGAGATGATTTCATCACACTTCCAGCCATTCTAGTCTTCCTAGCTAAGGCCAAAGACACTGTGGAAAGGGGAAAAACAATACAAAACAGTTCCACTGTGCCCTGGAGGAACTATTGGCCCCAGGACCCATAATCAGAATAAAATGATAATTCATGCTACCAAATTTGAGATCATTTATCACGCACTGAGAGATCTTTGCAACCTCCTCTAATCCCAAAGTATCATCCTTGTTTCTATTCTGAAGTAGCCATGTCAACACTGTTGCTCAAGAGCGCTAGTTCTTGGTATTTATCATTTGTTACCCCTTTGATTCTTGACTTAATGTTATCCATTAATCTGGTGTTTCAGGATTTTTTTTCTAAATATGCATTTTCTATTCATCAGGAATGAGCATAAATGAATAAACTGTACTACTTTATTTCATCTTCACAACCATTTAAAACTATTCTCCCCATTTCTTTTATGTCCAAATTCATATTTTATAAGCAGTAGATTCTGAATTGAAACATACTTGTGATTCCAAAGTCTTTGCTTTCAACAGTCAGGATCTACTCTCCCTAATCTCTTCTTTCTCCAGTTCTTCTCTGGCAGTTCCGAAGATGCTTTTCTTAACTAAAACCATGCCGTCAAGTCGGACAGGGGCACATAATTGCCTGCCTATAACTATCATATTTCAAATTGTGTCTTCTGGTACAAATCTGCAACCTACATCCTCAGTATAAGTAGGACATAGATTTAAATATTCAATATACAGAAATACCAGTTGGACACAACATGAATAGTTTAACCCAGTAATATTTAGCAGAATAGCTTGGGACAAAAAAACAAAGACTTAAAGGGTAGACTAAACATGTTTCTGATCTTGGTTCTACCACTTTCTACTGTTGATTAAGTTATTTTATTGTTAAGAAGACTCAGTTTTCTATTTTGTGGTATTTAACCATAGATGGTGAGTTGATTCCCACTCATAGAGATGCTATAAAACAAAGCAGAATTGTCCCAAACAATTTCCAGGGAAAGCCTGGTGGGTTTGAACTGGTGACCTTTTGGTTAGCAGCTGTAGCACTTAACCAGTACATATCAGGGTTTCCAGCTTGTGGATAAGAATAATAACTATTTAAAATATTGTGATGGTCATTAAATGGGAAGAATAAATGGCATATGACAGGTACTGTCTGAGAAGCTATTAATAACATGAAAGGGCTCTAAGAGACAACTGCACTAGAATGAGGGATGGCAATGACAATTCTTAACTATAGCCCCAAGGGATATACCACAAGTGGAGTAAAGTGGATGAGAACCTTAGTATAGTGCTGGCATTAATATGAGGACCCAGATTGGCATTGGCACACTGTATCGATGCCAGTTCCATAAAGGTCTTTTACTCCACCCAGATCCAGAGAGATCTAAGGATTAGTTGGCAGCTGCTGTTACCCTATCTCTGCTTGTGGGCAAATTTGTTCATTTTCCAATCAGCAACACAAATAAGTTCACATTTTATGCCAACTCCGATAACTGGAGTTTTGGAAAATGATGGTAAGCAAAAAGTCTTAAGTTTATCTCTGCACTGTCAAGGAAGAAAAGAAACAAAACAAAACAAAACAAAAAAAAAAACAGAAATAAGGGGGTGGGATATGGCTTTTTTTTCCAGGCTTGTTGTACTAAGCCTGTTGCAGAAAAGGAAAAGAAACATAATACACATGTGCGTGCACATCACAGCAGTTTTTTAACTTTGAAGTGCATGTCAGAAAATACCTAGGGGGCTTTAAAAAATTACCATGCCTAGTCAGCTCAAACCTACTGAATCAAAACCCTCCCTAAGCAGTTTTGAAACACATCTTGTAGTTAAAATCTTTGTTCTGAAACAGTGAGCATAGATACGTACCTTTCTTTCTATTTTTAAGAGAAACACAAAGATTTCTACTCTGAAAATACCTATTAGCTTCTAATGTAACGTTATTTTATTAACCTGAAATCAGTAAGACTATAGCTTCTATAACTCACAGAGCATACTAAAATTTATTTGTTTAACATGAATAATCAGATCCTAAATTGGCTACCCTAAATTTGAGTTCATGGAGGAGAGGTAACTGGTTCTGTTGAGTGGTTGCTTTTTAGTAAGAATCATGTCACTTTCATACTACATACAGCATGATCACAGTTCCATAACCCCAGCTATTTCTAAGTATTCTATCAGAATCAAGTTATAAATTTATGTTCTACTACTGTTCTTAAATTTTTCAACATTTGAATTATTTATGCTTCTTGCAGTACTGCATGAGCTTATTCTTGCTTTTATGTCATGGTTTTCAGCAACCTACCAATTATAAAGAGAAAAACAGTTTTGAGAAAATGTAGAGCTTGCTTCACTAAACCAACCTAATGATTATGGGCATTGTTATTAAATGTATTTTTTGATAATAATCACTTTTCAACAATAACAACAAAAAATTTACATCTTTATGACTGCAACTGAAGAAAATTCAATTTAGTCACTAATGTGCCATATTACCATTAATAATACTTCTATTATTATTTAATTTGCATATCATCTAAAAGTTTCTATGTATTTCTCTTGGTTTCCTTTCTGCATACCTGAATTAACAGACAGGAGGAGAAAAAAGCAAACAAAAAATACCTCAACTTCAGGTGTTAAATCCTGCAGCTTTTAACATGGGCATTTAAACATGTGGCTAAACATTCATCTCTTGCACTTTTCGATATCAGCTGTTACAGAGAGTACACAAATCCCATTACTGCAAAGCTGATTCTAGCTCACAGCAACCCTACAGAACAGAGTAGAATTGTCCTATAGGATTTCCAAGACTGTAATCTTCACAGAAGAAGACTGGCAGGTTTTTTCTCTTGAGGAATAGCTACAGGGTTCTAATGACTGAACTTTTGGGTTTGTAGTTGGGCCCTTAAAGCATTGTGCAACCAGGGCTCCTTCACAGTGCACTGAAGTACTGAAAATGCAAGAAACCAAAACCAAACCCAGTGCCATTAAGTTGATTTCGACTCATAGTGACCCTATAAGTCAGAGAAGAACTGCCCCATAGAGTTTACAAGGAGTACTTGGTGGATTTGAACTGTTGGCCTTTTGGTTAGCAGTCCATAACAGTTAACCACTATGCCACCGGAGTTTCCAAAAATGCAAAAAGGAAAGATAAAAAAGAACTCAGAAGTGTATATAAAGCCAAAAAAAAAAAAAAAAAACCTCCTGCTGTTGAGTCCGTTTCAACTCCTAGTGACTCTATAGGACACAGAACTGCTCCACAGTTTCCAAGGAGCAGCTGGTGGATTCAAACTGCTGATCCTTTGGTTAGCAGGCTGAGCTCTTAACCACTGTGCCATCAGGGATCACTGGTGGTTAACAATTCAGGTTGCTAACAAAAATAAGAGCAACCATGAATGAAAGCAAGATATTTAAGACAGCCTGAAGTAGCTGAGGGCTCCTTCGTTTGTGCTCTTATAGGTGTTCCTCGGTGATGCAAAAAGTTCCCACACTTGGCTGTTAAGCAAAAAGAATTGGAGCTTCAAATCCACCGAGCAGCATCTCAGAAGAAATCCCTGGCAATCTGCTTCCAAAAGAAACCCATCCATTGAAAACCCTACAGAGAACAGTACTACTCTGATACACATAGGGTAACCATCAGAGTTGGAGTCAACTTGAAGTTACCACTTATGCTTGCTTTTAACATTTTACATTACTATGATAAAATTCAGTTATAAACCATTATTACCAAACAAAACAAATCTGTTGCTGTTGAATGGATTACGACTCATAGCAACTCTACAGGAAGAACAGAACTGCCTGTAGGGTTTCCGAGGAGCAGCTGGGGGATTTGAACTGTCAAACTTTTAGTTAGCAGCTGTGTTGTTAATGACAGTCCCACCAGGGCTGCAAATCAATATTAACAGATTATTAACTAAACTCCATACTTAACTTGGATTTCATTAGCTTTTCCTTAAAATCCCCTTCCATTTTAGGATTTCACCTAGGATATCACATTATAATTAGTCAACATGTGTTCTTAACATCACCTAAGTTGCGATGCTATTTTCCCTGTTTTAGGTGATATTGAGAGTTTTGAAGAGTGACAGTCAATTAGGTATTTTGTAGAATGTCCCTAAATTTGTATTTCTCTGATATTCTTTTCTTATAGTTAGAATGGAGTTTTTAGATGAAAGAACATAAAAGCAAAATGCCATTGTGTCATCACATCTTCTCAAGGCTGTGTGTGCCGTCAACATGACTCATCGGTGATGCCGTTAACTCTCATCATCTGGCCGGGCAGGGGTTTCCAGGTTCCTCCACTGTAGGTACTTGTTTTACTCCCTTTCCTTGTGGTAACAGGATAGCAAGTTGCTGAAGGTAGCTCACACTTAAGGCATGGAGAGTTCGGCTCCACATCCTTGATGAAGGAGTATCTATACAAATTATTTAGGATTCTTTTTGACAAGGGCTTTGTCCTTTCTCTTCCATTTTCTTGAGTCTATCATTTATCTGTAACAGCATTAATTCATAGACACATTTTAAATTTTGAATTATTATCCAAGACTACATAATTTATTGACATGGTTCAGTTCCAACGATTAGGCTGTTTTGTGAAGCCAGTGTTATACAAAAATGGAGGATTACCACTTTATCTCATAGCTGCCAAATCACATCAGTACATAACTGCCAACCACTCCAGATCAAAAAATGGATGATAACCACACTGTCATATGACTGTCCAATTGTATCAGCACACAACTGCCAAACCCCTGAGAATCAAGGCCCAGCCAAATTAACACATCATTTTAGCCATCACAGCAGTATTACTCTGGCCTTGCTCCTCAGCATTTGTTACTGCCAGACGTACGTCGTTAATGTGCAAAATAGTACATTTTCTACTATTGTTGTAAATGTGAAATATTGGATAAGGAGATAGCTGACAAGTGAGGAGAAGGTATAATGTTCAAATTCTTTCAGCCTTGGCCATGGAAGCTCTTTCAGGTTGGCGCCGTTCGGAATAAAACAAAAACTCACTGCTGTGAAGTTGATTCTGACTCATAGCAATCCTGTACGATAGTGTAGAACTGCCCCATGGAGTTTCCAAGCAGTGCCTGGTGGATTTGAACTGCCAACTTTTTGGTTAGCAGACATAGCACATAACTACTGGGCCACCAGGGTAGCTCATCATTTTATTTTATTTATTTTTAAGCACTTCCTTACTTTCTAGTCATCTAAGATTTTCCAGGGTCATCTTGTATATTTCCAACCTCAGTCCTAGACTCAATCCTCCCAGGAACCCTGATTTCTTTTATTAGAGAATCACTATTAGAAGCCCAAACCAGGGTTCTGAAGGGCTTATTTTATTTACTTATTTTTAATTATTTTGGCTTCAATTTTGTGAAGAAGATTTTGTCCAGTGAACTCCATAGTTTCTCTCCGTTACTACTTCATTTCTGCTTTTAATGAATGTGAATACAGATGTATTTGCACACACACATATTTCTGCCAATAAAGACGCAATAAACTTCCACATTCTTTGGTTTATAAATATTCATTTTCCATAAAACAAACCAAACCATATCTGAAAATGATAACTGTAATGTGTCAACATCCATAACTACCCAGAAAGATACGCATCATCCTTCCAATTTCAAGTAATAATCTTAAGTTAGAGATCATAGAAAAGAGGTTATACATAAAAATAACTAGGTTGAGGAATCACTGTATTTCAGACCTCCTACATCTGGCTGTGTCTTGTTGAGTTTTAAAATGAAACCTGTCCCTTGGGACTATGACTGAGAAATAAGAAATGATATAAAAAGTCAGGAACTATCTATAACCATCAACATAAGAAATTGTTTATACAATAAGCCCAGTGTTTCAGCAGCAGCATTCAGGTAATTTTCTCAGTAGGTCTCAACCCCCAAACCGACTGCCATCAAGTCAGGTCTGACTCACAGAGACCCTAGACGTCAAGTGGAACTGCCCCATAGAATTTCCAGGGAGCACCTGGTGGATGTGAACTGCGACCTTTCAGTTAACAGACATAGTGCTTTAATCCACCAGCCACCACGGTTTCCTCTCAGTAGGTCACAGACAGTAATAAGGCTTGATATGCAATGAGAAACCTGTGATGGCAGAGGAATTAAATGCTAAGGCTGCTAACCAAAAGGTTGGCTGTTTGAATCTACCAGGAGCTCCTTGGAAACTCTAAGTGGGCAGTTCCACTCTATCCTACAGTGTCCCTATGAGTCCGAATTAACTCCAGATAGTTTGGACACTCTGGTGGTACACTAGTTAAGAGCTATGAATGCTAACCAAAAGATCAGCAGTTCAGTTACACCAGCATTTCTTGTAAACTCTCTTGGGCAGTTCTACTTTGTCTTATAGTGGTTGCTATGAGTTGGAATTCACTGAATGGCACTGGTTTTTATTACTATTATTACATTGATAGAGAGTACCTTTTTAATCTTTCCAAGTAATTTCATAGCCATTATACTACAACTCTGCAGCCTAAAGTAAAATTCTGTGGTGGAGTACAAGAAAACTAGAAAAGGACGGCCTAATAAACACACTGGAAGTTTACTGATGGTTTAGGAAAGGAAAATGTAGGATAATAACAACCAACTTTATCAGAAATGAAACAAAATGGAAAGAAATGATAAAATGACCCCTTAAAGCAATGACGATACTTTCAAAGACATAACACTGAGTCCTTTAGTAGTCTTTAATTTCAAATGTTTTTCCTTAGTGTCTTCAATGCCGTAGGAGGAAAAACAAATAAACCAAAATCAAAACAGAAAAACAATTCTTCATATTTTAAAACTGTTGAGAACATCATTTTCTTTCTCTCTCTCTTCTCTCTCCTCCCTTTTGCCCTCTCTCTAAGCACACTAGGCACCTAGACTCACACGAGAGAAAAGCACAAATGGTAAGTTTCCTACAAAGAAATTGAAAAGCAGAACATTCTTGGCGGCGACACAGACTGCTAGCTCGCTAGAGAGGAAACGTTGCTGCTGTGATGCGACACAACTTTAAACTTTAAAACACAACGTCAAAATATTTCATTTGTTCCCAACACTGGCTGGAATTTGAAGGGGGACAGTTTTCGATGAATAGGCATAGAAACAGACTAAGTCATTAGCAACAAGTCAAGAGAGGCAGCATACTTGTCTAAAGCAGTAGCTCTCAAATGTCACTCCAAGAGCGTGTGCTAACCCATTCTACTTATCAACGGAATTCAAAACAAATCTGAGTGGGATCTACAGCATTCTTTCTTTTTAAGAAATTATACCAATATGAATTATTTAATACACATGTCCTCAATCAAAAACAAAGAAAAGCAAACTTGTGTTTCTCATCTCTTAATTATTTATTATATATTTATCTTCTATTTGTTGATGTTTTACATATACAAAAGAAGTCGTAATATGAATTGTCAGGGGACTTTGGGTGTGTTGTGCCTTAGGATACTAATAGATTAGGTAACAAGGGTAGGAGCACAGCACTGGATTAACCAGAGTAGGAATCTATCACGGAGAAGCAGTACATCAGTCCCTTTGATCAAGGTGAGATATCAAACAAGTAAGTCTCCATGAGTCATGCTTATGGTTCTCTTAATCTCAATTTGTGATTAAGTAGTTACCAGAACTAGAAAGGTGTTTCTGCTTTAGACCAATGACTGCAGATACTTAAAAGTAATCTTATGAGAGTGATTAAGAAAGTCTTTTTTTCCCCTTTGCTTTAAAAACTAGTGCTATTTGAGTCAGATGACTCAATTCATTGTTTAATAGATATCAGAATTCATGAGTATGATGCATGAATTTGTCTAGTCTGGCATATTGCTTTTGTCTGCATTACCTATCTTGGGGAGACTCTAGGATCATTATAAGTTTTTAAATAAACACTCAGATCCTTAAGGAAAGGAATTTCTATAAATGCACATTTTAGCTTTATAACTTTGGGCAAGTTACCACGTTTTCTGGGCTTCAGTTAACTCAAGAGTAAAATGAAAAACAGTGTCTACCACATATATATGTTGTAAGTATTTTAAAACTGTATTTAAAAAAACTGTGTTGCTTCACACATGCCTAGTATATGGTGTTTAAAACCTGTTAGACTAAGGTATGCATGACTCAAGCCATGGTATTTACAATCACATCATATGCATGTGCTAGACAACAAACAAGTAAGACAGAAGAAAAACTGATGCCTCTGGATTGTGGTTTTGGAGAAGAATACTGAATATATCATAGACTGCCAAAAGAACAAATATATCTGTCCTGGAAGAAGTGCAGAGTGGTCCTTAGAAGCAAGGACGGTGAGACTGCAACTCACATTCTTTGCACAAAATGTCAGGAGGGATCAGTCCTGGAAAAGGACATCATGCTTGATAAAGTGGAATTCAGTGAAAAAGGGGAAAACTCTCAATAAGATGGAATGACACAGTGGTTTCAAGAATAGACTCAAGCTTAACAATGACTGTGGGCATGGAGCAGAAGCTGGCAGTGTTCTATTCTGTTGTATATAGGATTGTTATGAGTTGGAACGAACTTGACAGTGCCTAACAACAGCAATAACAGTAGCAGTAGGTATTATTAGTAGTAGTGTTACTGTCACAATCATTAGAGCTTGTGGGTCACAATTATTAAAATCTTCAAAGATACTTAGTAACAATGCCAATTCTTTTTCACCATCACAAAACTGAAGGATCAGAATCTCTGTGACGGCACCTTGGAATCTGTACTCTAGATGATTCTTCTGTATATTAAATTGTGAAAATCATCAAGTAAGCAACTTAATAGTCCTTAATCTATACTGATTTATATATATTTTATACATTATATTTATTTCAGAAATATTTGTTTGAGACCATTAATGAAGAGTGGATTATTAAATCTCATCTGTGGGTTTCCAGATTATAGCCACTGTTAATTAAGAATACGAAATCAACAACAACAACAAAAAGATAAATTGTTGAAGGGACACCTCTAGGGCATAAAACAAGTTTCTTTCTGTCTTTAACTGCAGATATCAAAAGAGAAAAGTTGATTTATTTTCCCTTTTTTTGGACAAGTTGTTACTTAAAGCCAAGACGAGAGACTCAGATATTAAAGGAATGCATGTTAAAAAGCTAATGAAGGTAAAATTACATTTATTTTAAAGTAAAAAAATTAAAATAAAAAAAAGAAGCTGAATTCCCAAATAGGATTTTTCTGTGGACAAAAATACCTACCCAATAATTCCACACATTCAGAAGCTTGACTCATAAAGGTTTTTCCATATTTAATATTACACATTCTAACTAAATGGACTAAATAAACCATGGCATGTGCACTCCAAAAGCAGCTGTTTAAAAACTTCTGTTAAATAATAAAATGCACTCAATGTAATATCAATGCTAACTAAGTAGAGTTCAGAGAGAAAAGAAGACGAATTTTCATTTTTGTCTTTCTAAAAACTGCTCTCACAAATAAATGAAAACACAATCATATGGCAACACTCAATTCTGTAAATTTCCATCCTAGAGACCTCCCAACATGTATACTTTGAGATCCACATTTTGAAGTGCTTTGGAAGAACTTAAACAATAACAACATATATTTTAGTTATGGTATTTTCTTCCCTCTGTAAACACACATATAACTATGTAATCAGTTCCGGACACACTAAAAGCTATGCCAATCTTTTTTTCTAGGAGTGTAGCAAGCATGGTTTTGTTTTTGTACATTAAATCTCAAGATTTAAAATGAAAACCAATCGCATCCATTATATCATGCCAACAATACCTAAGTAGTTTCACATGTCATTAACTACTGCCATGGAGTCGATTCTGACTCTTAGTGACGCTATGGGACACAATAGAACTGCTCCATAGAGTTTCCAAGGAGCCCCTGTGGCATTTAACCACTACTCCACTAGAGTTTTCTTATATGGAACTGGGAAGGCTTATATAATAACTCAGGGGGCAGGGAAACATCTTTACATTTTCAGAAAAAAAAAATCTCTACTAAATTACCCCACAGTAACTGTTCCCGAAAAACAACACTCATATGCATATTGAATCAAGAACTTCATTTTGTTAATCTCATTATAAGTAGGAAATAAACACTGGTGAAATAAATATACATCCTTTCTGAGCTATAGACCTTGGTTACACAAGTTACTATGAAAAATTTCCATGACTTCTCTATGGAACATACTTTTTGGATAAATCATTAGTCAAAGCCAAGATGAGAGACTTAGATATTAAAGGAATGTATGTTTAAAAAGTTAATGAAGGTAAAATTAAATGTATTTTAAAGTAATAGATTTAAAAAAAAAAAGTCAATGCTGACTCAAACAGCAAGGTCACGTATGTCAGAGCAGAACTTTGCTCCACAGGGTTTTCAACAGGCGATTTCAGGGAGGTAGATGGACAGGATTTTTCTTCTAAGGTGTCTCTGGGTGAAATGAAATCTTCAGCCTTTCAGTTAGCAGTCAGTGCTTTAACTATCTGCAATACTTGGGGGTGCAGAGACGACAGATACACGGCATTTAACTGAGTTTCAACTGCTGAAATCATTAAAAATGCCATTTGGCTTCCATTTTGATTTGATTATTAGAGAATATGCTTTTCTTCAATAGAGTAATGACACTGAGGCAAGTATTTCTACACGGGACTGAAATTTAAACAGAATTTTTTTTTTTTTTTTTTGCTGTTGTTTTAAATAATAATGTATTATTTCAGTTTATTTAAATTCATCTTTTAATGATCCACAGATGGTGCTATTTAACAGTCCACTGATAAAAAATTTAGATCTTCCTTATATGTGTAAATTTTCACTTAACAATAATAACTGTACAATATGGAAGGTATTCAGTGCGGTCTAGAGAGATCCCAGAGAATTACTGTTTTTATGCAGGCATTTTATGTGTCATTAATAATGCAATTTTCCTGCATAGGCTGGAATCCTGATCCATCTAGCACAAAATTAGGCAACAGGATCTAAAATGGATCAAGACTATTCGCTTAGTGGCTCAACTTTATCATCTAAGAACGGTAAGAGTAGCTAAGGTCTGATATTAGAACCCGTTCTACTCTTCACAAAGTCCTGGTGGCAGAGTGTATTAAGACCCTGGCTGCTAACCAACATGCTGGCAGTTTGCATTCACCAGTCCCTCCTGGGAAACGCTAGGGGGCAGTTCTACCTGGTCCTACAGGGTCGCTATGAGTCCTACAGGGTCATGAGAAGTCAGAATCTACTAGACAGCAAGGGTTTGTTTTTTTTTTTTTTTTTTTCTTTAACACTCAGTGTGGACAGGTCTTTTCTAGAGGGGAGGATAGAATGTTACACCCATAAAACAACTAACAAATGAAATAATAAACACATTTAGCACAGTACATGTAGCCCACAGAATATACTTAACAGGTAATAGAGAATGTGGATAGATCACCATCAAGTTCTGAGTTAATGAATTTCTGTACTTCTTGTTTCCATCAACTGGTATCAAGAAACACTACATATTTATTAAGCCTATGAGTCAATTCCAACTCATTGCAGCACCATGCCTGCCTTTCACAGTAGAACTGTCTTCCTTAGGGTTTCGACTGGCTGCAATCCCACAGAAGTAGATGGCCAGGGCTTTCATCTGTGGCACTGCTGGTTGGTGTCAAGCCAACAGCTTTTTTGTTAGTTGTTGTTGTTAGGTGTCATCGAGTTGGTTCCAACTCATAGCAACCCTGTGGACTACAGAATGCAACACGGCCTGTCTGGTCTTGAGCCATGTCCACAATCGTTTTTATGCTTAAGCCCTTTGTTGCAGCCACTGGGTCAATCCATGTCACTGATGGTCATCCTCTTTTTCACTGATCCTCCACTCTACCAAGGATGATGTCCTTCTCCAGGGACTGATCCTTACTGACAACATGTCCAAATTATGTTGCCATCTTTGCTTCCAAGGAATACACTGGTTGTACTTCTTCCAGAACAGATGTGTTTGTTCTTTTGGCCACTCATGGTACTTTCAACAGTCTTCTCCAACACAACAATTCAAAGGCATCAGTTCTTCTTCTGTCTTCTTTGTTCACGGTCCAGCTTTCACATGCATACGATGCGACTAAAAATATCATGGCTTGGGGTCAGGCAGGTGACATCTTTACTCTCATTGGTAGTTTCGGGCAAACCATTTGTACCAACAGGGACATACGTACACGTTAGGAATCAAATTGTGATGTCCATAATGGGTAAAATGAAGAAAATAATATCCTTTGGAATACTGTCTTAATAATGATAAAAATTTGCCTGAATATGCTATATTATGTCACATAAATTTTAAAAAATGTTCTTGAAGTCAATCTGTTTTGCAAAAAGCATTCTGTATTTATATGTAATGTGTTCATAACTAAAATAACCACACGCATGTTTACAGGGATATGAAAATATTTCAAGCAATACTCAAATTAGGAGTAAACTAAATGTGTTTGGTTATGTTGATTGCATTTTATTGTTGTTTGTCAGAAATGAAGTTGCAGCTGGCATTAAATGTGCATAATACTTGTAAGAAAGAATTGGAAATTTAACCTACAGACAATTTAAATCAGAGACTAGAAAGAGAAGAGACAAAACTGTTTCTGGAAGCTTCATATAACTTTATACAAAATGGGTAAAAAGGAATCCTCACCAGTGCTGCAGAGAAGAATGTTTAACAGAGTTATGTAGAAAATACCAAGATATGTCTGCTTTTGCACAATAGGAAAAATGAATCCAGTTTTAGAAGTACAAAGAAGAATACAAAAACATTTCTCTCTTCAAAGCAAAGCAGAGAACATCCTGGAATCCATCCTGATGATATAGAGAATATTGGAACAAAGTGAAGCTGGATGGTAAGGAAAGCAGACAGCATTTTGAAATTTGTGTACTAGGGAAGCAATACTTCATTGGTAATGCAGTGTTAAAAAACATTGGATTTAAAGTGAAATTTGAGCATCTCTATAAGTGAACTATGACTGTTACAAATAGTAATAAGTTTTCTAACAAAAGACAGTGACATTTCGAAGTAGGCTATTGTGAGAAAAGAACCACTTCAGATAGAGAAAAGGATTAATAGAACTTACAGAGAAACAAATCCACATCAGTTAAAAACAACTAATTCTTTTGAAATAGTTGTCCATACCAGTTAAAAATAAATAATTCCTTTGAAGCAGTGGTTAAAGCATTTCACTAGTAAGTACTGGTTATAAACTATCATAATCTCACTACGTGTCACTTAAAGCATAACTTCTTAAAACACATACACACACACACATACACACATACACACACACACACGGAACTCCGCTGGCATAGTGGTTAAGTGCTATGTCTGCCAACTAAAAGGTCTGGAGTTCAAATTCACCAGGCTCTCCTTGGAAACTCTATGGGGCAGTTCCACTACAACCGACAGGTTTGTTAGGAGTTGGGATTGACTTGATGACAGTCACTGGTATATATATACATGTGTGTATATATAAGCACACAAACATATGTATACACACATACATACATAAACATACACACATATGTATGTATACATACATACTCATTCCTGTTTAATGAGAGTTGATTCAGTTATTATAAACTAGGTAGCCAACTCCATCAAGTACTTCTTTAAATACCACCTCTGTCATTATCTAAATATCTGTGACTTTAGTGCCATATGTCAGAAAATACTCAGGAGGTTTAATTACACAATTAATTATACATTGAAGGTCTGCATATAGATATCTATATCTATCTATATATATGCATAAGATTCTAAGTGAAATAGAAGGTTTGATCCTTTTATTAATTTCTCCTTGTATGACATAATACTATTAAAATTGACCCTAGTATTATCTCATTACCAAATTAATACTGTGGCTTACTAGGTAAAATATACGTTACATGTTTTTGGATTTATCTCTTCTAAAAGAAAAAATACGGTTCATGACAAAATTTAAAACACATGATTTAAAAATTATTCTGGCCTGTTCTTATCACTAGTGACATTTTTTTCTTCTTTTGTTTCCCTTCATTTAACACAAAATTTCACTTGGAATTTCTAAGTAGCAGATTTCTATAATAAAAGTTTAATGATTCTTCATACACACAAACACACACACACTGCTTCTTTAAATTGCTCAAAGTTTTTTAAATGGCATTACAAATTTGGTGAGGTTTTGAGGTTTGTGGAAAGTTGCTCCTCCTCTATACTGCTGCTCAGACAACAAATTGGTGTAATATTTCTTTTTGCATGGCAATTGTTCATGGATTTTTTTAAAAAAGTATTAACATTTTGATTATCCTTTAATTTAGAAATTTCATTACCTAGGCATTTAGTCAAAGAACACAATCATCTATACGCAGAAAAGATATAATCACAAGAATTACAAGAATATTCACTACAGTGCTATTTATACTATGAACTAATTGCACTTGCTGTAAGTATCCCATAATAGAAGAATAGTTAAAAACATTATCTTATACAATGAAAATGGAGTGCTATGCAAACAACAATGACATTGTGTAGAAATGATTATTAATATGGAACATTTTTACATGACCTATTTTGAAATCAATCAGATAAGTTACAAAACAATGTAATAGAATTTCCTTCTTATACACATCCACACATCTCTGCATAAGTAGAACAAAAGGTTACCGAAATGCATGGTCCTCAAGTCAATTCCTAATCATAGTGACCCTATAGGACTGAGCTGAACTGTCCCACAGGGTTTCCAAGACTAATCTTTACAGAATCAGACTGTCACATCTTTCTCCTGTGCAGCAGCTGCTCGCTTGGAACCACCAATGTTTCTGTTAGCAGTTGAGCATTTAACTACTGTGCCACCAGGTTCCTCTGAAAAGAAGGCTAGAGGACTATAAAAAAATAAAACCCAAACCCACTGCCATGGCATCAATTCCAACTCACAGTGACCCCACAGGACAGAGTGGATGCGCCCCATCTGGTTTCAATAGAGCACCTGGACGATTTGACCATAGCACTCTGCTAGCACACCACCAGGGTTTCCAAGAGGGATACATATTAACATAAAGTGTCAGTAACCTCACTGCCATAGAACCCATTCACACTTACAGTAACCACATAGGTCAGAGTAGAATTACCCCATACAGTTTCCAAGGAGCGCCTGGTGGATTTCAACTGCTGACCTTTGGTTAGCAGACATAGTGTCAAGGTTAGCTAGGGAAACTGATCTCTGCCTCTACATACCAACATATTTTACTCCAGAATTGAACATTTTTTCTAGGGATAACAAAGGTCGTGGTTTGCATTATAGAACACACACAGTATTGATAAGGTTACCAAGGGTATCTGATATGCCACTTACCAACATTTCTCCCTAGCAGTTTATAATGCAGAGGTGGGTTCTTCCTGATAGTTGTGATGCAAATAGAACAATTCCTCCAGGCAGTTGTAAGGTGGCCAAGTTACTACTTCCCTCTCCCATCTATGACATCACCCCCTGTTTTTGCCTATAAAAAGCACCCCCAAAATCTATATAGGGTCTTTTTCCACTCATGGAGACTGATCTGATCCCTCTTTGGAACATACTTTCCTTTAATAAACTTTTGTATCACTTGCTACTAAAAAGGATGCATCCTCCTGTGATTTGGGGGTGGAGGATCCCAGTTTGCATCCCTTGGCAGATCAAACTTGCTAGTTCAATCTCCAGAACCAAATCAGGTCACTCAAGGTCTAATCAGCTGCATGACCTCAACAGCAGTGTTTTTTTAACCCACTATGCCACCAGGGTTTCCCAAGGAGGTACATACAGACCTTTAAATTTTTGTCTTTTTTTCTTTGTAATGTGCTCTAAGAAGCCCTGGTGGGGTAACAGTTAAGCTGCTGGCTGCTAAGCCAAGTGCTTGGCATTTTGAACCCACCCAGTGGCTTGTAGGACAAAGACCGAGAAATGTGCTTTCATAAAGACATAGCCTAGAAACCACGATGGGGGGTTGTTACCGTCTCACATGGCATCACTGTGAGTGGAAAGGGACTGCATGATACCTAACAAAAATAATAATATAGTCCACATGGGCGAGAACTACCTTTTAAAAAATATATTCTTTAAGATATTTAAATACAAAGTGTAAGAAGGAATACCTGACTGTAACAAAATGTTATAAGTGTAAAACATGCTGAATGCTACATGTTAATAGGAAAAGCACTGGTAGAGTCAGTTCCTGGCAGGAATTGGTTTACACCAAATGATATAAATAAACATCTCCATTGTTTCAGTTTAACTGTATTCTATAATCTTGTCTCATTTTCTCCAATTACCATACATCTACTAAAACTTGATTTATGTCAGTAGGATTACTGTTACCACAGGGCAAATTAGGGAGCATTAAACAGAGCACAGCAAAGTGATACTGTTAATAATGGGAGACCTGATGAATAGTCACTAGGAGTTTCTTCGCATTTCTAAATTAGCATAAGAATTATCCAAAAAAGAAGGGGATATTCCAAGAGAATTTATGTATCAAATAAAACAGTCAAAAAACAGAATATCAAAATCCAAAAGTGTAAGAGGAGTTACTGAACTAACTAGAAATACGTTGGATGACTTCACCTATCCAAATATAATTTTTAAAAATGAATACAAACAGGAAAGTTGACTTACTTTAGGAATAAAAATAATCCTTCCTTCTTCCTTTCATCTCTGCCTTTTTGCTTCTTAATATTAATGGGTAGCTAAATACATGCCCCAGAAACCCTGGTGGCACAGTGGTTAAGTTCCACAACTGCTAATGGTCAGCAATTCAAATCCACTAGGAATTCCTTGGAAACTCTATGGGGCCATTCTACTGTATCCCATAGGGTTGCTGAGTCAGAATCAGCTTGAGAGCAATGACTTAGGTTTTGGTTAATATATGTCCCCACCACCTGTCTTTCAGTTTGTTACGGTAATTTACCTCTTGTTATAATGCTGAAAGCTATGCCACTAATATTTCAAACACCAGCAATCATCTGCTTCAGAAAAAAAAAAGGATTTTTTTTTTTTTAACGTTTTTTGGGAGTTCTAGACTAAGAAAGACCAGGAAAAAAGGTCTGATGATCTATTTCTGAAGACTAATGAAAATCTTTCAGATCAGAAGAGAACACCATCTGGTTCTCTTGCTTTACACACACTATCAGGAGGTGTTATTCACTACAAGAGGATGTCTTGTCTAGATGAGTAGAAGGCAAACACGGGCATGGGACACTATTGGTGAGGTGAATCCGCACAACAGCTGCAGTGATGGACCCCAAATGCTGGTGATGGTGAGGATGAGGCAGGATTGTGAAACATTTCATTCTTCTATGGATCAGGTTGCCATGAATTGAAGTTAAACCAGCGACACCTAATAACAAGATATACCCATTGGCCCAGATACAAAAATGCTCTGCAGGAACCACCAGCTTAGTTATTTTTGACTGACCTATAAAAACAACTGCACAGGGTGTAGGTGCTAAAGTGACACACACATGTTAGCACAAGGGAAGGAGCCTTGGTGGTGCAGTGGTTACACAGTTGGTTGCTAAACTGAAGGTCCACAGTTCAAGCCATTGTAGACTTCGGTGGAATCACAGCTGTTCCATTGTGCACTGTGGGAGAACGCTGGAGCATTCTACTGTGGTCAGGTTTACAGCCTTGGAATCCCTACGAGGCAGGTCTACTCTGTCGCACGGGGTCACTACGTGCTTGAATTGATTTGATGGTAGTGAGTTTGGATTTTCTAGTTTGGCACAATAGAGTGAGGGACCTAGTCACAGAAGGGAGGTAAAACAGTCCAAAGGCAGTGAAATTAGTCTGAGTCTGGTGGAGTAACACAGAGAATACGAGGGTCTGTCAGCCATAAGGCAAACACAGTTGGACTGGAGGCAAAGACAGCGGGAACAGATAGAACCACTGTAACCCTGAGAATGTTGAAAGCAGTGATAATAGAACTACGGAGCAGTTTACAGTTATTCAGTTTTAGGCAGTCTTTTTCCAACTTGTAGAAGAAAACACACACACACATACACGTACCTTTTCATTAAGAAACTTTCTTAAATGTTTTAAGTGATACTTCTGCTTTACCGGCTAGCTGCTCTTATGTTCTGGGAAAACTGACACAAAAATAAACAGATAGGAAGCAAAGATAGAACAAAAATCACATAAATGTAATTTCTAAAATTTGTATGCTTTTTTTCAGACTCAGAGACCCATATGAATGTGATACAGTTCAAGTCTGGTTGTCAAATTAAAATTTCACTCTGGGATATAATACAATTAAATTTGGCTGCTGGTAACAGAAAACCCAACATAACAATGGCTTCTGCTAAAGATCATTCATCACTTTCTGTCATGGATTGAATTGTGTTCCTCCCAAAATATGGGTAGCCATGATTCCCAATATTTTGTGATTGTCCTCCCTTTTGTGATTTTCCTGTGATGTATATTAAAGGATTAGGGTGGGACTGTAAATCCCTTTATAAGATCACCTCCCTGCTCCAGGGAGTTTCCCTGGAGTATGGCTTGCCCCACCCTTAGTCCTTCATCTTCCAAGAGATAAAAGGAAACAGAAGCAAGCAGAGAATTGGGAACCTCACACCATCAAGCAAGCAGCACCAGCGCGTCCTTCAGACCTGAGGTTCCTGCGCCAAGATGCTCTCTGGACAAAAACTGGTGCAATACCAGAGTCGACAAGAGGGAAAGCCTTCCCCTGGAGTGGACATCCTGAATTTGGATTTGTACTCTACCAGACTGTGTAAGAATAAACTTCCCTTTGTTAAAGCCATCTATCCTATGGTATTTCTGTTAGAGCAGCCCTAGCTGACTAAACACTTTCCTAAGGAAAAACAAGTTTCCAAGACCAAAATGGCAATAGGCTTCTCCTTTATGTATCTTTAATAAACAGCCTTTAATATCACTTGGCTGGTAATATGTGGTATACATTGGCCTTTCTAATATATTGTAGAAAAAGAGAAAGAGAATGCCACTTTCATTCAAAAACATTTCCTGGAAGTTGCATACCACTTCTATTTGCCTAAGTCATATATAACTGAAATGTAGAGGTGGGAAATGCCTTTATTCCCAGTAGTCAAGTGTCCAGCTGGAAACACTGGTGACATCGTGGTTAAAGTGCTTTGTCTACTAACCAAAAGGTTGGTCGTTCGAATCCACTAGGTGCTCCTGAGAAACTCTGGAGCAGTTTTGTTCTGTCCTATAGGGTTACTAGCATTGCTATGAATTTAAACTGACTCCACGGCAGTGCGTTTTTAACTGTGCAAGTAACAGTGAGGATCCTATCAGGGCAGAAGAAAGAACAGATATTGGTGGACATCTAGCAGCCTTAGGAACAATGGATTTTGCATGTCTATAAACTTAGATATAACATCAAGTTTACCCAATTTCTGAAGAGTGGAGATTTTACAAGTTTTACAGCATGACAAATCAGTCTTCCCCAAAACTGTCTTTCCTGTTCTACCCACACTGTCTTTTTTGAAAGACTTACTCCACTAGTATTCTTTATTCTTTTCTTCCATTTGAGTCTCTCTAAAATACTAGTATAAATGAATGATTGTAATAAATATAAATTGCCCTTTCTCTTTTCTTACTTGTGTTGTCCCATACTTTCCTACTGAAAGCATTTTGTAACCACCCTTGATGAAACAATGCTAGAACACCTGCTTCCAATTTCCAATGTATATACTCTCATCTTCAGTGCAGACTACATGAATTCATGACTTAGAAGTCTCCATTTAGCAGATCTTTTCAAGAAAATTATACTAAAGTCATCAGTGCTTGGAAACAGCAAACAGTGCAGCTTCATACAAAGTACAAACTGTTTTCAAGTATGGTTTATATGGATCCATCCTCTAGTCTCAGAATACCACAAGCCTGATACTTCATTCATCTAGAATCAATAAATTAAAAAGTTTCTGATTTTCTAACAGATAACAGCTGTATTAAAAAAAAAGAAAAACAAACAGGAACACCCTAGCTGATGGCTCTTTAGCCAGATTTTTTTTTTTTTCCTCTCCCCAGGGTAGATGACTCATAGTCCACAGCTGTCTTTACATATATGTAACCATATGCAAAACACAACTGAGCTCACTGGCCTTACTTTTCAGCCAACTCCCTATGCCTAAACTCTGAAAGCATCAACACAGAAGAACGAATCTCTACACTTTAAAAACAACCCTTTGATCCGACTCGACGGCACCTGGCTTGGCTTAGTTGTACTAATAAAAATTAAATATCTTGTAGGTTAAAAAGATAGACAAGAACTGAATGCAAATTTGATTATCTACTTAAGTAGAAAAATCCAATCCACACAAAACAAAGAATAGGGGAAATGAAGAGAGTTGGGGGGAAAAAATCACACCCCAAATACGATGATTTTCTTAGCCATCTGCAAACAGTTTGTTAGTTCTCTCACATTGCCTTTCTCTGTAACATATTATTTCGGGTATTAAAAAGTTTCAACTGTTTAGAGTTTTATGCACTTGTGCCTTTTAACATCTCTGTATTATGAAACTCTGTCATACATAGAAAAACAGATTTAAATTAGGTTTTGGGAGTTTGCCATTTCATAAAATTTTCTCTTAAGAGATTTAGCTAATTAAACAAATGATTGCAAAATATCCACAGTGTCAACCCTGCTGGCTCTTACTGAGGACATTTAGAAACAAAATTTCAGTCTCTTTCCTCATCCATGCTGGCATGTCCCTATGGCCTCACCCTACTCCCGGTAAAAATGTGAACTCTAGTCACCATGTGTGTAAAGGTAAACTGACATCAAGACAGCAAGGAACTCAAAGCATTAACAAAGCAAACAAAAAGGTCCCAGGCACACACGTGATTTCACTATTCATAGAGGTATTCAGCAATGAAAGTTAGTTTTTCCTTAGGATAAACAATATGTTTTACTTTATTCAGTAATATAAAACTTCCATTCTATAACTATGAAATGACAGGTAAATCATCCAACAAGTTTGTTTCTTCTTAAGAGAGAACTTGTCCCTCAGGTATGTAATCTTTTCCGAAAACAAATTTTTTTTTTTTTTTGCCTTCTTTAACTCCTCTGTATCAACCAAATGTTGTTTATAAAAGTTCATAATAATCAATCACAAATGAGCAGCTATATCAAAACTCAGGAAAATAAAAAAAAAAATCAAGAAAGAACTTCACATATTCGCTGCTATGATTTGGACTTGAAAATCACCTGAGACTATTTCTAAGGTCTACAAATATATATGCAAATTAATGTTACATAATTTACATGCAAATATATAAGTGAGCTTTCAGTTCACTGGAAAAGCCTGGGGGACCCCAGCAAGCTTCAGTTCTGCCTAAGGATTTTCATACTTATGTTTTCAAGTGGTTAAGGTTTCAATGACGATTTTCATTGCTATCATGGTTGATTTTGTTTAGCTAAAATAGCAAAGAGAAAACAGAGGCCAAAGGTAAGGAAGGAAAGAGAGAAAGAGGAGGGCAGCTGGACTTCAATAGAGTAAAACCTGCAAAAGCCGGAATCTGTATCAGGTCAGCGAAGGAAAACACTGTTTTCCACTAAAACTTTGGTGATGTTGTGGTTAAGTGCTACAGCTGCTTGACCAAGAGGCTGACAGTTCCAATCCATCAGGTTCTCCTTGGAAACTCTATGGAGCAGTTCTAGTCTGTTCTACAGGGTTGACGTGAGTCAGAACTGACTCAGTGGCAACCAGTTTTTTTTGGGGGGGTGAATAGTGATATGGAGTTGAGAGGAATGAATCCTGTACAAGGTGGAAAACTTATAAGAGCTGAAAAAACAAAGAAGTCTCATACAGTTCTGGCTTTCACAGTTTTCGCAGTGGTACGCCACTGAGACAAGGAGTGAATGATCACACTGTAAATTAGTTAGAGCAATTAGGGTTATATATCAACATGTACATAAGTTTCTACATGAGAAATTAACCTAAATAGTTAACTTTCACTTAAAGCACAATAAAAAAAACAAAAAAATTACAACAAACAAAAAAGAAGTCCTTTCCCTTCCCTCCTCTTTTTCTCTTTCAATAGTAATGAAGTTTTTGTTTTTCTTGATCTCAACATGGAATGTATGAAATACTAATCTAGAAAAACTGGAAACTATCAAAAATGAAATGGAAAAAATGCATAAAAATTGATATTCCAGACATTAGTGAGCTGAAATGGATGTTTACTGGGCATTTTGAATCAGACAGTCATGTGGCATACTATTTCCAGAACGACACCTTGAAGAGTAATGCTGTTCCATTCACGGCCAAAAAGAACATTTCAAGATTTGTTGGGAAGTACAATGCTGTCAGTGAAAGGCTACTGCCCAGACACCTATACGGAAGGCTGGTTAATACGACTATTTTTCAAATATATGAATGAGCCACTAAGGCCAAAGTCGAAGAAATTGAAGATGTCTACCAGCTCCTGCAGTTCAGAATTCACTGGACATGCAATCAGGATACACTGATAATTTTTGGTGATTAGAATGCAAAAGTTAGAAAAAAAGAAGAATCTGTAGTTGGAATGTACAGCCTTGGTGACAGAAATGATGCTGGATCTAGAATGACAGAATTTTGCAAGAGCAGTGACTTCTTTATTGCAAATATCTTTTTTCACCAACATAATGACCACACACATGGACCTTGCCAGACAAAATACACACGAATCAAATTGACTACATCTGTGGGAAGAGATGAGGAGCTCAACCCCATCAGTCAGAACAAGACTCACTGAGGCACAGACCACCAGCTGCTCACAGGCAAGTTCAAATTGAAACTGAAGAAAATCAGAATATATCTATGAAAGCCAAAGAACAATCCTCAGTATATCTTTCCTGATTTGATGCACTGCACACTAATGCACTGAACACTAATGACTAACAGATGAGTTGTGGAATGACATTAAAGTCATCAACCAGAAAGAAAGCAAGCGGTCATTAAAAAGACAAGAAAGAAACAAAAGACCAAGTTAGATGACAAAAATGTTTCCAAAACTTGCTCTTGAACATTAAGTAGCTAAAACAAAAGGAAGGAATGGTGAAGTAAAAGAACTGAACAAATTTCAAAATGGCAGCTGAGAAGATGAAGTAAAACATTATAAATACATATGCAAAGAGCTGAAACTAGAAAACCAAAAGGGAAGAACATACTATATTTTTCAAGCCTAAAGAACCGATGAAAAAATCCAAGACTTGAGTTGTAATAGTGAAGGATTCTACGGGCAACATATTAAATGACTCAGGAAGCACTAGAAGACGGCAGCAATACACAGTCATTATACCATAAAGAATTGGTTGATGTTCAACCACTTCAAGAAGTAGCGTGTGATGAGGAACAGCCAGTACTGATGGAAGAAGCTGATGCTGCACTGCTGAAAACTAAGGCTCCAGGAATTGATGGAATATCAGTTGAGATTCATGTTGAATTTCAAGCTGATTCAGAAAAGGACAAGAAACAGGGGTATCATTTCTGATGTCAGATGGATGTTGACTGAAAGCAGAGACTATCAGAAAAACGTTCGCCTGTGTTTTGTTGATTATGACTGTGTGGACCATAACACACTTGCACAAAAAGTACAAGAGGATACTCCATGGTTTAAAGTCAGGAAAGGTGTGCATCGTGGTTGTATCCTTTCATTGTGCATTTTCAATCTGTATGCTGAAAAAATAATCTAAGAACCTGGACTGTTTGAAGAAAGAATGAGGCATCAGGATTGGAGGAAGACTCATTAACAGCCTGCATTATGCAGATGACACAACACAGCTTGCTGGAAGTGAAGAGGATTTGAAACGCTGCTGAAGATCAACAACCACAGATTTTAGTATGGATTGCAACTCAACACCAAGAAAATAAAAATACTCACTACTGGACCAGGAAGCAACATCCTGATAATTAGAGAAAGGACTGAGGTAGTCAACAATTTCATTTTACTTGGGTCCATAATCAACACCCATGGAAGCAGCAGCAAGGAAATCAAAAGACATATTACATTGGGAAAAACTGCTGCAAAGGACCTTTTTAAAGTGTTGAAAAGTAAAACGTGTCACCTTGAAGACTAAGGCATGCCTGACCCAAGCCACAGTATTTTCAATCACATGATATGCATGTGAAAGCTGGACAATGAATAAGGAAGACAGAAGAACTGACACCTTTGAATTGCAGTGTTGGAGATGAATATTGAATGTGCAATGAACTATTAAAAGAACAAACAGATCTGGCTGGAAGAAGTACAATCAGAGTTCTCCTTAGAAATATAGACAGTGAGGATGTGTCTCACGTATTCTGGACATGTTGCCAGGAGGGATCAATCTCTGGTGAAGAACATCATGCTTGGTAGAGACGAGGGTCAGTGAAAAAGTGGAAGACCCACAATGAGATGGATTCACACACCAGCTACAACAGTGTGTTTAAGCATAAAAAATATTATGGGCATGGCACAGTACCAGGCAATGTTCTGTTGTGTATAGGGTCTCTATTAGTTGGAACTCCCACAACAGCACATAGAAACAACCAGCTTCATCTGAAGAGTTGTCTTCATGAATGGTCTTTGTTCTGGGCTAACACGAGTCCATGTCTTCTGAGTTCCTCCAGTGACAGACCGTCCATGAAGTCTGCTCTTTTTACCGGAATTTGGATTCTGCACCTCACTTTTCTCCAGTTCCATCAGGAAATCTCTGCTCCTCTCCCTGTCAGAGTGGTCCCTGGTGGTAGCTAAGTACTATTTAGTTCCTCCATCCAAGACACATGGAATCTTTGTTTTTCATGGCCCTTTCTGTCTCTTAGGCTTATACTTTGAAGTAAGCAATTAAAAAAAAAAAAGTGTAAAGCCAAAAATACAAAAAGATGATAATAAAAAAAATCTTGTCTCCTTACTCTCAAGAGGGAAACTTTCTCCAAGTAGCATATCTAATAAACCATCCAGAAGTAGCATCAATTACTTGAAATCTTTTTTCCCCCAACTCAGACGCAAAGAAACAACACTGTCTATTTATTCCTGTGTTTCAGATTATGTGACTCATCCTTTTAAAGAAAAGAAAAAAAAAACAAAAAAACACTTATTTGGAGAGGGAACATCAGGAAACCTAAACAAGCACCTTTATTATCATCTCTCAAAAGCCTTGTAAGTAATTAAACATAGAAAAAAGGGAAAAGAAACAACAGGAAGTTCAGTAGTGTTTTGTCAGTTTAAAACATCAAGCAGATGGAGATGATCCTTGATTTAGAAGAATCATGATTCAGAAAAGTCTCAGACTCAGGAAAGAGAACTTTCAAAATATTATTACCAGTCAGAAGTTGTCAGAATTTCCCTGATATGTACACTGAGATTTTATGTAATTTAAAGTATATTTGTGAAAATTAAATAAGACCAGCCGGTTAATGATATTTCCTTTAAATTAAAACCAACAACAATAACAACAAAAAACAACTATGATTACTCTATGGGCATGTGGATTTGTCATTTTTCTGGCAGAGTAATTTCACATATCATTTATAAAACCTATAACTAAATCAAGGCAACCATCCAATCAAAACAAAACAAATAAATTCTGACCAATTCTATAATAAACTAAGGAAAAAAGACAATCACCATAACAATGCATGTTCTCAATTAAGCAGTCAAATAACTAAAATCATAATGTAACTATATTATATAAATATGAAATATACAGACATACAAGAACAAAGAATTGCCAAGTGTAGCACTGCACATTTTAAAATTATCACACAAGGCATAAATAGTTTTTAGTACCTCAGCACACTCAGTCCTCGAGTCTGCCTTGACAGATCGCTGTCAGTTGCCACTCCGACTCATGGCAACCTCATGTGTGTGAGTGCAACTGCCTCATGGCATTCTCAAGGCATATCAACAGATCTGTCTTCCAAGATACATCTGGCACAGTTCCAGTCACCAGTCTTTAGATTAGTAATCAAAGCCTTTTCTTACTTACACTTTTGAGATCAGATTACCTCTAATTTCCTATAGACTGTTTCCTATCAACTTTAGGCTACATCAGGAGCCATTCCTTGTTTTTTTTTTTTTAATTGCTTGTATCTCCATCACACCAGGATTCCTGTCCTAACAGAGTATCACTATATGTCAGCACAACTGTTGACATCAAACAATTGTAAAGGTACTTTTTGTGTTACTCTCACTAGCATTCAACTCAGACTTCTTTAAAGAGTATTTCCATTTGCTCTAGGTACTAGAAAAAAAGGAAGAAGAATGTAATAGACAAAGCCATGAAATTGAATCACTGCTCTTACTTGCTCCACAGCAAAAACAACAAAGGGAAGAAATCAAATAAATCAACACTGCTAAAGCTTTTCTTTAAGGAAAATGGCATGTTTTGTTTTTCTCTTTCAGGGAAGTTACAGTTTTTCATCAGATAAAATTTCATTCATTAATGTAAAAATTATTACAGCTGGACCAATAAGCAAAATTAAGATAAATGGAGAAATTATTGAAATTCTTAAGGATTTTGTTTTACTTGAATCCATAATCAATGCCCATGAAAACAACAGCCAAGAAATCAAACATCCTGCATTGGGAAAATCTTCTCCAAAGGTTAAAAAGCAACCCAAGCCATGGTGTTTTCAGTCATCACTTATGTACGTGCAAGATGAGCAGTGAATATGGAAGAGAAACTATGAACTGACATCTTGGAACTACAGTGTTGGTGAAGAATACTCAATATACCTTGAACTGCAAGAATAACAAACAAATCTTCCTTGAAAGAAGTATAAGCAAAATGCTCCTTAGAAGCAAGAATGTTAAGACTTCCTCTTGCATACCTTTGACATTTTATCAAGGAGGAATCAGTCCCTGGAAAAGGACATCATCTTTGGTAAAGCAGAGGTTCAGCAAAAAAAAAGAGAAAAACCCTCAATAAGATGGATTGACACAGTAGCTGCAACAACGAGCTTAAACACAGCATTGACTGTGAGGATGACCCAGGACTGGGCAGTGTTTCCTTCCGTTATACAAAATAGGGTTGCTGTGACTCAGAACTGAGTCAATGGCACCTACCAACAATATAAAAGAGTTGTTGATTCTTCCATTTTTCTACTGGAAGATGTTAGACACGTATGTTTATTTGTCAGACATGTATTTCTGTATCAGACCAAAGTAACTCACATTCATACACATTCACATTTAGTTATAATTTCACTTCACATGTAAACAAACTGTAAAGTTCTAACAAAGAGAAAGTTCTTGAATTTACCTGCACAACATTTGCAAACTAAATATAACCCTAAATAAGGCACAAATGCTTAATTACCGTGAGGAATTCTGTAAAATTTTCCTGTTTATTTCTAAGTTTCCTTGTTATGCTTATGTTGCCACTCATATGTAATTTTAAACCACTGTAAACACACTTTTAAAATAGTTTTGTCTTCCAGAAACTTTTTAGGAGATTTCTTGATTTTGAATCTGGTCTTTATTCTTATATAAAAAGAGATGGTCAGGGTGGTTCATGATCATTTCTTCCTCTTCCCCCTTTGATAAAATATAGGCAAGTGTAGTCACTACTGTATTATCACAGTGTGGCTTTAACCTAGCGACAGCTTCAGGATCTGAACAATGTGAGCCATGATAATGAGGCTTTGATGAGAAACAAACATTTTATCAAAAAATGGCAAACCACATAATTTTAAAGCTTACTCTTCCATTGTGTATCATGACAGTAGAATACAGTTACTTCACGAGACTTTAAAAGTTATAATACAATGATACCCTCAACTTCTATTTAAAAAAACAAAAACAAAAAAAACCTAACCCACTGCCATCGAGTGAATTCCGACTCACAGCAACCCTACAGGAACTGCTCCATAAAGTTTCCAAGGAGCACCTGGCAAATTTGAACTGCCAACCTTTTGGTTAGCAGCCATAGCACATATCCACTATGCCACCAGTGTTTCCTCAACTCCTATACTTGGGAAATAAGGCCTGTTTACACAACAGTCTATTATCTTTGCCTCCTAGAAGGTAAAGGTGTTTGCTAAAAGACACCAGTATTGGGCTCTTTTATCATATCTTTTCTTGACCTAAAATATGTAGTTAGAGCTTTGAATCTTTTCTTGAGTCCAGCACTGCTGTAGTCATAGAGTTCATAGCAGTTCCGTGTGTTGCAGAATACAGCTGCTCCATAAAGTTTTCTGGACTGAAATCATTAGGGACCATTCCACAAAGCTGCTGGTGGGGGCGGGCTTCAGCATTAATAGCTTCATGCCTTTGGCTGAACAACTTCATCTCTAAGTCTCGGCTTCTTTATGTAACAAAGACAAAGATCTCTACCTTGCCCAATTTTCCTCTTGTTGTTCTGTTAGTATCTCCATGCACAACATAAGGTAGTGTTGCCGAATCCTGTACCACCATCACAACTGTTGTGTTTGCACCCATTGTTGTAGCCACTGTGTCTATCCACTTCACTGCGGGTCTTCATCTTTTTCCTAACCTTCAACTTTACCATGATATCTTTTCTAGGGGCTGGATTCTCCTAATAACATGTGCAAAGTATACAAGAGGAAGCCTTACCATCATTGCTTACAAAGAGCAATCTAGCTGTACTTTAGCTAAAACAGGTTTTTTAATTCATTTGGCAGTCCACAGAAATCCTGGTATCTTAGTGGATAAATGCTACAGTGGTTAGCCAAATGTTGGCAGTTTGAATCCACCAAGCACTCCTTGGAAACCAGACGAGGCCATTCTACTCTGTCCTGTAGGGTAGCCACGAGTCAGAAATGACTCGACAGCAATGTTTTTTTTCCCCCTTTTCCTTGGCTTGGCAGTCCATGGTATATTCTATATTCTTTACACACACTATAATTCAAAGACATAAATTCTTCCTCAAATTTTCTTATTCATTGTCAAGTTTTCACAGGCATATGAAGTGACTGAAAATACCGGAGCTAGAGTCAGCAGCACCTTTCTACACAAGTAAAATCTTTGTTTTTTAACTTTTTAAAGAGATCTTTTGCAGCAGATTTGAGTAATAAAGGATGTTATTTCATTTCTTAACTGCTGCCTGAAGACAATCTTGCCTTGAGACGATCTCCTGGGATATAAAGAAGAGGGCAGCAAGCAGAGAGTTGGAGACCTCAAGGCTTCCCAAAAGAAGCAGCATCAGGAGCAGATGGCAGCCCCTGGGCCCAGGGCCCTGCACTTCAGAAGCTCCCAGTGAAGGAGAAGATTGACGACAAGGACCTTCCTCCAGAGCCAACAAAAAAAGACTCCCCAAGAGTGGTTGCCTTAATTTGGACTTCTACCCTACTGGACTGGAAGAGACTAAAATTTCTCTTTTTAAAGCCATCTACTTGTGGTGTTTCTGTGCACTACTAGATGACTAAGATACTATGCTAGGTTCCATAACAAGTTGCAGAGTCTCTTCTGACATCCCTTTTGGTCTTTTCTTTTTTTCCTGTCTTTCACTAATGTTTTGTTTTACTTTTTATGATGTCCTTAATGTTATCCCATAGTTCATCTGGTTTGGGCCATTAATTTACTTTTTTAATAAATTGTATTGTGATTTAAGAACAATTTAACAGTTTCTATCAATTTGCCATATAACACTTGGAACTCTCACTGCTGACCTGTCCTAACTGTTGTCCCCTTCCTTGCCCTCCTCAACTCCATGATAGCACAGTTCCCCCTTTCATCTAGAACTTTCTGTGAACTTTTGACAAGACCTGATCCCCTCACCTTATCATATTGGCTCCAGCACTGAGCCAGTAGAACAGCCCTGTATACATATCTAAGTCCAAAGGTTTGTGTGTGGTCACCTACTCTCCATGTTTTGTATAGTCCAGCCCTGGTGCTGGCTGCAGGTTTGGGTTAGAGAATCCAGGGGCCATGCTTCCAGGGGCTCTCCAGTCTAACAGACCATCAGGTGTGGTCTTCAGGTAGAGCTCTAGCTCTGCCCTCTAATCTTTCTCCTGTTATGGCCGGGGCTGCATACTGCCTACCCTCCCTAGGCAGTTACTGGCAGTGGCTGGGCACCATCTAGTTCTTCTGGTTCCTTCCTGAAGCAGACTCTGACTCATCTGGCCCCTTCCATCTGGTGGGCTCATATTTTCCTCCTATACTTGATGTTCACCATTTGCTTCTGGTCTAGGTGGACTGGGACTAATTGATGTTACTTCGACGGCAGGTACACTCCAGGTTGCACTTTGGCTTCTGTGGACATTTTCTAAATCTCTTTAGCTTCAGCTTGAACTTGTACATGAGCGGTTGATGGTCTGTTCTGTAGTTCTCCCCTAGCCTTGTCTGACTGATGATACTGAGTGCCTGCACTGTCTCTCTCCACCGATATACTCTATTTGATTCCTGTGTATTCTATACGGTGGGGTCTACATATATTGTTGCTGTTTATGTTGTTGGAAAAATTATCTGAAATGAGTAAGTCACTGTTCTTGCAAAGTCCTATCATGTGATCTCAGGATTTGTGTCTTTCACCAAGGCCCTATTTTCCAACTATCAATCTTTTGTTTCCAACTTTTACACTCCAGTCACTGTGTACTGATTACATGTTTGACCACTTTCAGTCTGCAGAAGTTGGTAAAAAATCTTTTGTTTCTTTGTCTTTGGCATTAGCAGTTAGTGTGTAAATTTAAATGAAAGTCATTATTAACTGGCCTTCATTGAGGTATATGTATACTATTCTATCACTTACAGTGCTGTACTTCAGGATAGAGATCTTTAAATGTCTGTTAATGGTGAATGCAGTGCCTTTCCTCTTCAATTTGTCATTTCCAACATAGGGTATGATGAGATGGTCTATTCTGGGTCACTAATACCTAGGCTATTGATCTTTAGGTATTTCATTTCATTGTTGATGACATCCAATTTTCTTAGATGCATACTTGCTATATTCCTCCATGTTCTGATTATTGATGGATGTTTGCAGCTATTTCTTCCCATTTTGAGCTATGCCACATCAGCCAATGTAGGTTCCAAAACCTTGATTTCTTCTACATCATTAAGGTCAACTGTACTTTGAGGAGGCAACCTTCCCCAGTTGTAACCTGAGCACCTTCCAACCTGAGGGCTTTGTCTTCCTGTCTTTTGTCAGTGTTTCACAATTATTCATGAGGTTTTTGCTGATCATAGTTTTTAGACGTATACTGCCAGGTCCTTATTCCTAGCTGAAAGCCCCACTGAAACTTGTCCACTATGGCTGACCCTGTTAGTAGTTGAAAAGCCAGTGGCATAGTGCAAGCCACCACAGCACAACAAACTGACAGATGAGTTATGGGAGTTTTCTTAACAATTAGATACGAAGCACCAAACAGTGTGTCCAACAGACTTAGAAGTGCCTTCAGTCAATGAAGGCACTTGTGAGTGCCTTATTTGTATTTTATTTTCTATGGGAATTTCTAATGATATTTCCTAAGCTGTGATCTCATTTTTTTCCTGTTATTCACTATTACTCCTTTATTTACAGACAGCTATAACCTGAATAAAACTCATATTTTAAATACACAGTGGTCAAGATTTCAAATGACCAAATAACTGGAAATTGCCTACCGATTTTATTTCCTAGTCCAGAATTTATAAATAACTCCATAGAAGTACATTTGTTTCATTTAAATGTAGTAATTTAAAAATGCCATGTTATTATCTTGTTTAATAACCACTCACAAGTAAGACTGTTATTCAAGGAAAAAAGTATTACTATAAGGAACACTGCATTTTATTTGCCTCTTGATTTGAAATCATGAGCCATCTGAATTAATACAATTTTAGAAATGTATGCTGTCCTAAATGCCACACATTACAATGTGATTGGCAAATCTAAGCAAGAGTATAAATTTGTAAGTCAAGCCTTTAACATTATCTACTCCAAATCTCAGGAAAGGAAAATGTAGTGGATTTTATAAAGGCAAATATCCATTTAAATTGCTTAAATTTTGCTTTTACAATTTTTATGATCCCAAAATTTTCATAATTTGAGTTGAAAATATGATCTGACAGCTGTCTGAGTTTTTCTGAGAGATCAAAGGACTCTGGAGCTTTAACCTAATGAAGTTTTTTTTGTTTATTTATTTTTAGTTCAGAAAATTAAGAAGACAGCTTAAACCAATTCATATGTGAGAAACAGAAAAAAAGAATAAGTGTGAATTCTGAAAATACTATATATCATGTTTGTTTAGATTATATATTCTTCATTTAATTTCTGCAAATAAATCTAATTGTTCCCAAATTCTCAGTAGTTTAATGAATTTGATTAAGTAATAGTTCCAATTATACCGTAGAGGGAAAATATAACGGCTTACATTTTGGAATCATTCCATTTCTTAAAGACTAAAAATCATTTACAGATGTGTGCCTTATGGTCTAAAATAGATTCTATACTTCAAAGCTTTCTGTTATAGTTAACAAACATTTACTGGACAATTATCAACTTAAAATTGAGATTTGTAAATGTTATTTAGTAATATAGTAATCATACATACCCTGAATAAAATACAATCAGATCATAAAGTTCATCTACATTACTATTATGAATTATTGCTATAATATTTTGCACAATATGGTATGTCTTTTATAAAATAATTCCTTAGTTATTTAATTTTACTGATTTTGTTTTTCTTTTTCAATTTCTTTTTTCAGTTTTCCTAAATATATTTTCTTGAATTTGTTTTGTTTCTCATCAGGAGTTAAACATATTTTAGAATGTATGCTAACTAAAGATACCTACTAACATGGTTTATAAAGGCCACATGTACAGCTGGGAACACAGAGAAGGCAAACTGTTCCCATTTGCCTTTATGTATTTATTTTTTAATGCAGTAAGAACCAAGCGCCCAAGCAAGAATTACATAAATTATTTTATATAAAATGTTAGTATGCACTGTATTTTTTCCCACTACTTTTGTAAAGCAGTAGGTGCAGTTTGGGCATGCACGAAAAATAAAGGAGAATTTGAGTACAAAGACATGCATAAATACCTCCCTCTGTCCCTTTCTCTTTAATTTTGAGGGCAGAGATGGTGATGGTTACTTAATAATTATTTTGTACACAAAGACAGTCAAGATTTTGCTTGTTTGACATCTCAAGGACTATATATGCAGTCTACATAAATCTGATGAGCAGAAGGGGGAGAAAAATAATGATACTGTATCAGTCAAATGATTATAAAAGTAGCTTTTCCAAAAAGGTTCCAGATGATCAAGCTGATCAAATGAAGCTACAAGAAAAGCACAAATAGATGCTGAGGAAAAGAGAGTAAATGACCACAGACTTGCTGAGTACTGTCTATTGGGTTAGAACAGGCACTGAGATCTAATCAACTGTCTAGTGCTTGAACTGGCTTAGGGTTCCCCTAACTGGGGCTTAGGTTATAGGATTTGGATTTTTTGCCATCCAGCTGAGTTTTGCTGCCAGCTCCCCTTTAGGTCTGATTACACTCGGCCAAGGGTTCAAATTTATAAAAGGCAGCAGTTTTGATCAGTTCATTTTGGTAGCTTGCATATATAAAAAACTCAGTTAAACTCACTGTAAGTCACCTTACCATGAACTGTCATCCAAAAACTTAACAAATATTCTTTGGATTGATAACTAACAGATCATCCTTTACTGTTTGAACATCTTAATGAACTCCTCCAGCTATTCAGGTCACAGGGATCATCTATAGGGTAATGTCTATCTAAAGACCAGTGTCTATAACGAGCAGAACTCAGAGCCAGCCAAGAGTTCCACGCTTACTACAAATGTCTCAGTGCAGACACTTTCCAATTGCACCCTCCCACTGCATCAGGGCTTTTTCATTCTTGAGGCTAGTCAGAGTATGTCCCCTCATAGCTCCTGCTCAGCATCTCTCTCTCTTTTTTCCTTACGACATTTTTAAATTGTAGAAGACATTCCCTTCAGTGTGAATGGCTGACTTAAATTTATAGCTCCAAAGCAGAGGATAACGAACTTGTGTCCCCTTGTTTATAATGTGAGTAGTACCGTTCATCACATGGACAGCTAGAACTGGCCAGAAGACAGCCAGGTCAGCAACATTATTACACAGGGAGAGCCTTATTTTATGTGGCTCTAGTCTTTCATAACATGGTATTTGTATTTGAGTATTATTTCCTATTTGCTAATCTTTTCCTAGTCCAAAACAATTTCATCCTGACCTGGGTAGATTCTGTAGTTTTACCAGAGAGCTACAGAGCCTCTGAGCCTTTGTCACATAATAGGTCTTTTCCTTGCCCTAGTCCGAGGGGCTCCATTAGAAACCATCTGAGATATTTTTGACAGGCTTTTCTTCAGAGATGTTCATTTTAACAGAGTGTTCTTACAAGAACCAGAGATCTCTTTGCCAATGATCTTAAAAACAGCCATGGTGAAATTTTGATGACAGGATTTTTAAATTCAAGGGAAAGTTTCAGGAGGTGCTGCACACACCTGTTGTTATCTGATGTCATCTTGTGGTATCTGTTGCCACTGAGTCGATTCCAACTCATAACAACTCTGTAGAGAAGAACTGCTTCATAGAGTTTCCAAAGAGCAGCTGGTGAATTTGAATTGCTGACCTTTTGGTTAGCAACTGAGCTCTTAACCACTGTCCCCAGAGACACTAACTCTGAAAGCATGTAATGCATTTGTATTCTTTGGCTCTCTTTATCCCTTTGAATTCCTTGCTCACTGTTTTAGTCTGCTAGTGCTGCTCTAACAGAAATACCACAGAGTGGATAGCTTTAACAAAGGAAGGTTTATCCTTAACAGTCAGGCAGGCTACAAGTCCATATTCAGGGTGTCCGCTCCAGAGGCTTTCCCCTGGTCGGCCGTGAAAGAAAATCCAGTATTGTATCAGTCTTTGTCCAGGGAGCAGGACTCTCAGGTGCCGACTGTAAGGACTGATGAATCCAACAGCTGCTAGTTCAAGTCCAGGAACCAGATGCCAGAACAAGAGAGCAGGAGATCCTGCCTACTCAAGCAGACCAACAATAGTAGCGGGAAGTCAAAAGGTGAGAGCTTAGGGGCAAGAAGCAACCACAGACCCTGCCCTGCCACTTAATACAGCAGCCAAATATGGAGTAGCCAAGTTGACATAATCTTGACCACCACACTCACAAACATGACTTCTCTTTTTACTGCTCCCCTCCTGCACACCCTTTTGATCATGCCAATGCTAATCATGTACTTGCTTTCCAATGGAGACTTTGTTTTGTTTTAGTGTCTTAAGAGCATTGCCACTTAGCCAAAATCAAATAGAAGCTTATCAGTAAAGCAAGCATAAAATTACAGTTATTGTTTTAAACAGGTAATTGGATTAATATTATTGAACATGGGATTATGTGTGATATATAGTTCACATTTGGTCTAATCTCAAATCTCACAAATATACACAAAACAACTTATATTCTAAAAATCATAAAAGGATAAAACAATCAATTCCATGTGTTTCAAGAGTCTGGTATTACAAGACAGAAATTTACACTCAAAGTGATATGAACAGACCATTCGTTTGTATGGCCACTAATTCCATAGGGCAACTGATCATAAATTAAGGGCCTGACATTCAGTAATAGTTGATTATATCTGACATAATGAAGTTATAATGGAAGGTGTTCACACACCGCTTGACTATTAAGTGCCCATTTATTGTCCCTGCACCAGGTGTGATAGTGATAGGCTATACAAATCATCTGGAAGAAATGTCAAAATAGGCTTCTTTGCTGATAGAGCACCACACATGTTTATTAATACAGCAGCTTGTCTTAGGACTGGTCCATCTGCTCATTTAAAACAAATCTTTTTCCTACAAACATTTCAAAGTTAAGAACATGATCACTAGCACTGCTTCTGGAGCCACAAAAACGGAAAGGGGATACAGTGAAAAGAACCAGAGCTTAAATAAAATATTAAAGTATTATTACTATTTTAAACTTTATATGCATTTAACAGTAGAAGGGGCAGGGAGGCGGGTTTAATATAGCATTTGCTTTAGATTAGGGTGGCAAGAGTGCAGGCCATCATAAATGGTTCCAGCCTCCAGCTGCTGCTGGTGCCAGGTGAGAAATGGCAAATTTCCCCAATGTTTTCAAAGTACACATTTCAAAAAAGTGCAAAATGAAGCACTCAATTAAGAAATTCTCCAGTGTAGCAGTCCATATGCATTTAAACTTATCAGAATTGTTTTAGCTGAGTAGATTTTATAAAGAAAAAAATAGCACAGATCTTTTTGGGAGGGGAGAGGTGACTTGAAAAATCTCTAAGGATTTGCTTACAGAAAACCATTTTCTATAAGACACCAATATCACTTCTTTTATATAACAGAGGAAAACAACAGAAGCAAAATTCGAATGTTTCTCTCTTTTTTTTTTAACTTTAAGAAATCAGAAGTACAAGGCTAAGACATTTTCCATCTGGTTCCCTGGGTTTTATAGGCTTGCAGTGCAGTCTGTTCTGTGTTCTGTCTTGAAGAATGGTTTTATATAACAAACAAGTATGCCCTGAGGTGGTCCTCTTAAATGAACATACATATTTGAAATGAACAAAACAATTGTTCAAAAGAGTGAAACAAAGAAAAGGCACACGCCATTTGGTGACCAGAGATGGTTCTCACTCTGCAAACTTGGCTTCATTTATTTATTCATTAAAGTCTAAATAAAGTCTGGCAGGTGTGCTGTTCGGGTTCCAGGAAAGATCTTTATCAAACTCAGTATCACATAAATCCACGAGTCATACTTTTCTAAATAAATTACACATTGGGATAACTAACAACCTGCTGACCAAAGGGCTAATTCAATTACTTAGAAAAGGCAAAAGGTCTCACAAAATGCTGAACTTGTTTTTCACATCTCCCACAGACTGAAGGCAAACAACTTCCAACCATATTTCATGTTCAGTGAATTTTCAAGAAATTAATAAATGGGTGATCTTGAACTCTAACATGGTTAAATGGTATGGCTGCTAAACAAAAGGTAGGCAGTTTGAATCTACCAGGCATCCTTGGAAACTCTATGGGACAGTTCTACTCAGCCTACAGGGTTTCTATGAGTCAAAATCAACTCAACTGGAATGAGTTTCATGGGTTTTTTGGGGGGGTTCTGTGTTTTCCAGAATAGCATCAATAGCCATCCAAATTATCCAAATTAGAAATTTCGGCACTATCTCGTATTTAGTCTCTCTCTTTTGAACCCCCCCCATCCACACAGTCACCAAGTCCATAGGCTTTAACTGCAGTATCTGCAAATCCGTCATGTTTTCTTTATTCTCACTGCTAGTGTCTTTTAAGAAGAGCTCTGGTGGTACAGTATCCAACAGTGGGGCAGCTGACGGAACGGTAAATGGTTTGGACCTATCAGTGATACCACCAGCTACTCCACGGGAGAAAATGTGGTAGTCTGCTTGCCTAAAAATTATACCTTTGGAAGTCCTAAGCAGCAGTTCTATGATGTCCAAAACAGTCACTGAGTTGAAATTCATTCAGGTAGCAATAGGTTTGGTTTTGATTTTGCTGGCTTCTGTTAGTACTCTCAAAAACCCTTTCTGAAATAATTTACTAGTTGTCTCTGCTTCCAATCTATCTTAAAACAATGAAATGAACATTTCTATGTAGAACAACTTTATTAATGCTATCCCTGGTTGGAATCCCTAGTGGTTTCCCAGTATCTTCTGGATAGTTAAAATTTTTAGGTTTAGTATGCAAACATCTCCTAACGCCTAGGTTACAATCTGCGTTGCCAGTTTCTTTCTTCCCAGACCACTTCTGTGCAATGCAGACTAATCCAACAATCAGCAGCCTACAGGATCTACCACTACTCTTGTTTTTTAACAGGTTCAACAGGTGCCTAGCCTGAGAATTTAACCCCTGTGGCCTGGGTAAATGCCATCTTTTCATGGGTTATCTGTTAGGGCTTTTAATCACTGTAGACACAGCAACTCCAGGGCATTTATGAAATCAGGATAGTGTTCCCCCAGGCTCTGCTTCCAAAGGGCTCATCTCTTAGTCAGACTGCAGTGTGAACGTGCTTGTTTCCAACCTTCCCTTCTGCTTCAGGGAAGTCACACATTACCCAGCGGCCAGAAACTAATGGGGAAAATGGAGGAGAAAAAAAGGAAACAGACTCTTTAGAGAACATAAGTGGCGGGAGGGAATTCTGTAAATGAAATTTTAAGGAAAGGCTATGCTAATACGATTGAATTTACCTCCTTCTAAACCATTCTCCACCCAGTAGCTAGAGTCATCTTTTAAACGTCTAAATCAGATTATGCAGTGCTCTGCATAAAACTCCTTCAGGGATACTCACAGCTCTCAAAAGAAACCTCAAAGTCCTTACATGGCCTACAGGCAATTATGCTCTGAGGCCTGCCAAACCCTCTGCCAATATGCCCTCTTTTCTTACTCCCCTGCCCCAGAAAATATCATGTTCATTTATTTGTTTAATTTTTTCTTTTGTTACATTTCTCTTTTCAGTTTAGACTGTATGTTGCATGGGAATAGGAGTTTTGCCAGATTTTTTAAACTGTGGAAGCCCCTGAGTGCCTGACACATGTGATGCCTTAATCATTATTTGCTTGGTAAGTAAATGAATTAAACCATCATACATTTTCTGTTTCAAGGTCTTTGAATATACTGTCCTTCAACTTTAACCATGGCTGGCTCACTTTTATTCTTTACGTCTTAGCTTTACAGTCAACTTCTTAGAGGGACTTTTGTTGACCACCCACTTACATATCCCCTTTATAGCTCTAAAAATCATCTACAATTATCTTGCTTGTTTCTTCAATAACATCTATGCACTCAGCTCCTCCACCAGAATGTAAAGTTAAATCTCCACGTCCAGTAGTGTACAAGGGACACAGGGAATGTAGTAAGCACTGAATATACTACAGTCACAGCAAAACTTCAATTGACAAGTTTAACTGCATACACTCAACAAAAAAGTTGAGGAAAATTCCATCAGCCATTTCACTCGAGTGTATATCTCAGAGTTACTGGAAGAGCGAGGCCGATCTTCTCTCTGTCCTGTTGGTGTCCCCCAGTGCCTCTCACCACATGAACATCCTCATACCTAAGACAGAGCCAGAACATTTTTACATCAGATTTTCCTATACTGAGCAAAAATTGTCTTTGGGGCATATCCTATATTATGGATGATTTAGGAGACTCTCTAAAGTGTTTATTTATTTATTTGCCTTCCTTACATCAGAACCCAACCCATGTGCTAGCTACCACTGTCTAGAGTGTTGCACTGAATGACAGTACCAATCTTTCTGGAAGGCACAGAGAAAAGCTGACAATTGAAATTGTTGGTAGTTGTCACCGAGTCTACTCTGACTTGCTGAAGCAGTACGAACCCTATAAACTCTATCGGGGGCAGACTGTCTTGATCTGGACATAGAGAAGATACACTGAGCTCTAGACAACAGCAGTAATGTATCACTGCTAAATTAAATTAACCAACATTTGCATAAAATTCTACAGATTATGAACTCCTTTCATATTATATGTCATATTTGATATTTGACACAAACAACCTTAGGAAAGAGAGTTGTTGGAGAGTCTGAGGTGCTGTGGCTACGGTATGTGTCCTTGGTGAAATAGTTAATAAACTGTGGCACCAGGATTAAATCTGTTGTGCTTACGTGCAGCTGAGTTGATTCCAACTCTTAGTGACACTATAGGACAGAACAGAACTGTCCCGTAGGGCTTCCCAGGGTGCACTCACCTTCCAGATTAGATTGCCAGGTCTTTTCTTCTCTGCTGAGTTTCAACTACTGACCTTTCAGTTAGAACCGAGCACTTAACCACTTAGCCACCAGGATGCCCCAGAATGAAACCTAAGAATCTTGGCATCTATATGTTAACTGCATATTTCCATGTGACTCCATGGGGGAGACGGCAGTGTCACATTTATCAGAAGCACCTGAATTAACGATGGAAACTTTTTGTCTGGTGTTAGAGATGAACTGTGTCTCTCCAAAGTGCGTGTTGTAAATCCTAAAACCTATACCTGTGGATGTAATCTCACTTGGGACAGGGTTTTCTTTGTTAGGTTAAGGACACTGTATCAGTATAAGGAGTGTGTTAATACTTTTCTTACTATTGATTTAATTGTACACCAGGGACTTTTTATGCCTCTTGACCTCAGAGGTAAGGCATTATTTGGATTCTCATGCTTTTAGTGTCAAGGGGAGTCCCTTTTGAAATGCAGGAAGCTCAATCAACTGAACTGGAGCTTACTGTTATGTAGGTTGAGGATTCAGTTAGGTGAGGCCTCCTGGATTTGTTAATTTTGTGAATGTTTGCCTTTTTCTCTTTATTTCTGTGAGGCTTGCAAGCATGATTATAGCTTTCCTGCATAATACTTAGGAAGTCCTGATGGTTTTGTTTTAGTGTTTCTGAGTCACATTTAGAAAACCAGAGGTTTCCCATGCAACCTAATAGGAAGACACATGCAATATTTAATTCTCTGGAGTATACTGTCATACCAGAGATTGGTGGTACCACAGTGCCATTTGCTTTATTTGTAGCTTATATTTGCAGATCACGTATTTCAAAATGCCACTGAGAAATAGATAGATAGATAAGTTACTGCCAGAGACTTTCCACTAGGTTATTTGCACAACCTCTGGTTTCCAGCTATGATACGGAAGAACCGAAACAAAACCATCAAAGCTCCCTAACTAGCACCCAGAAAAGCCGTAATTATGCTTGCAAGCCTACAACAGAGATATAATAGGAGGGAGAAAAGGCAAACGTTTACAAACCGAACATCTTCAAGAAGCATCATCTAAGAGACTGCTTCAACTGCACATCGTGGCTCCACTTCTGTTTTGCTGAGATTCCTGAATTTCAAAAGGGACCCACCTTGACACTAAATGCATTAGGTCCAGTATAAACTCTTACTTCTCAAGTCCAGAGGCATAAAAAGTGGCTGGCAAACTGTTTATATAAACAGTAACAAAATTAAAGCCTTTCACTAGTGATATTTCTGTTACAGCAGAAATAAGAAACTAAGACATCTGAACTTTTAAGAATGGGAAATAAAGTCCTGGACCCAAATCTATAATTTACAAAGAGAAAACTGCTTCTTACCACTGAGGGAACCATGTGCCATTACAATGAGAAGAGAATGCTGTAGGGGTAACAGTCAAAGCTTTCCAGACAGAATACTGACCCTTTTGGCAGCTAATGAAACAAATCTCATTTTCCAAGTGAAGGTACCTAGGTGGACAGGACAAATGGCCAACAGGATAGAACAGCTGCACAGCAGAGGCACAGTGAGGGTAATCATTCTGTTGCAAGCCCCACACAGTTTTAAGATGAATAGACAATGACACCCATTGCCACCAAGTCAATTCTGAATCACAGTAACCCAATAAGACAGAGCAGAATTTTCCCACAGGGTTTCCAAGGAAAGGTTGGTGAGTTTTTCAGTTAACAACTGTACAGTAGTGACTCATTAGCAGAAATGCCTGTCCCCTCTTTTACAGCTGCTTCACTCAGGCATCTTTCATATCTTTGGTACCTTGGGTGTCTTGCACCTCATCTTGCACTCCCTTGACCTTCAGTTCAGGGTAAAGTACCCCCTTATTTCCCACCATTGCTATCCCTTTGCTGTACAAGACAGTACCAAAAAGTATAAATGTAATAAAGTATAAAAGTACTAAAAAGTATGAGAGATGAATCTAATCTCAGGCAACTGACTGTAAGTATAAAAGAGGGTTAAAAATTCAAAACCAAAAATCAAACCAAACCCACTGCTATTGAGTCTACTCTGACTCACAGAGACCCTATAGGTCAGAGTAGAGCTGCCCCATAGAGTTTCCAAGGAGTGCCTGATGGATTTGAACTTCTGACCTTTTGGATAGCACACATAGCACTTAACCCACTATGGTATCAGGGTTTCCTAAAAATTCAAGGGCTAACCAAATATAATTTTTATCATGACTGTATTTTCTATCAGAGGCCCTGAAAGAGCAATAACTTAAGTGTTCAGCTGCTAATGAACAGGCTGGTTGCCTGAACCCACCCAGTGTTTCTGAAGAAGCAAGACCTAGTGACTTGGTCTTGCAAAGATTACAGCCTAAAGAACCCTATGATGTAGTTCTACTCTGTCACATGGGGTTGCCATGAGTTAAAATTGACTTGATGGTACTAAACAACAACAACACATCTTATACACCCACTGTCAAGAAAGAACTGTTATATTCAAGGAGATACTCCTGATTTGGGTATGTATATCCTTGTAAGGTTCCACAGTTAAGTCAATAAACTTAATTGTTCTAAGTGCTACATACCTCGCTGCTGAATAACACTACGGTCACCTTCAAAGTACTCCCCCTGGGTAGCTATGCCCTGATGTCAGTGCCGAGTCCACCATTCAAAGCAATTTTGGACTCTTCCTCGAATGGCCATTGCATACAGCGGCACAGTGGTGAGTTTACAAATTTAACCGAATAGTTGTCCGTGAGAGAATTTTTAGCCAGTAAACAAATAACTGTATTGGAACACCCACCCTACTCACCTGATCTGGCCCCCAATAACTTTTTTCTTTATCCACAAATTAAGGAAATGTTGAAAAGAAGACATTTTGATGACATTCAAGATATCAAGGGTAACACAACAACGTCTCTGGTGGCCATTCCAGAAAAAGAGGTCCAAAATTGCTTTGACGGGTGGACTATGCCCTGGTGTCGGTGCATAGCCTCCTCCAAGAGTTCTTCAAAGGTAACCACATTGATATTCAGCTATGAAGTATGTCGCAGTTTTTCTAGGATGAGTTGGTGAACTTAACATGCAGTCCTTGTATGTACATATCAGATAATTTGAAACCTTATAGCTGTGGGAATCCAACAGGTAGAGATGAGGGTGGCTGTTACATTTGGAGATCAAGGCAAACCTCTTTGTTCAGTCCACTAGCAAGCTGTCTGTTTGATCCAGTAGTGAGGTAATTAATTTTTAGTATATAGGTATAAATTTATTTTTCAAAGGTGACATAAATATTAACCTTTTTTTGGGAGACAATATTTTTAAAAAATCAAATACAAGATGTCTTATAAGAGAATAGGATAAAATTTATATGATGGTTGTATAAATAATGTGTAATGCCTATTAGAGTGCTTGACTTCTTTTTGAGTCTGATTTTAGGCACAACTTTGAAGGCAATAGTAAGTCATTTTACAGAATGGGGCAACAGGAAGGTAATGGAACAAAGATATTCTATTTTATAGAAGAAGCCAACACAAAGAACAAACATATATACATATGTATGTATGTATGTACACACACACACTTATATATTTGTCACTGTATAGTAACATAAGTGTTCCAACAATTTGCATCATACTGTGTTCTTACGGTGAAAAATGGAGATAGTAATGTCTTATCTTAAAATGACTGTACTATTATGCTATAGACGGTCAGATCTTCCTCTACACACATGCTCTGCTGGTAATACGTTTCACTGTGAATTAGTTGGTACAATCAATAATACTGGAAATTAAGTTGCAGTCTCTTTTGTCCAGGTGGAAAACTGCCATAGGACATTTTTATAGATGCTTGGGTTTGAATACTGGCTTTTATGTAGTAAAAGAATCTCTCTATGGTTCAGTTTTTCTTACTCATAAAATGAGAATAGTTCTACTAACTGCCTCATGGATCTGAAAATTTATGAGATAAAAATCCACATACAGGGTTACTATGAGCCAGAACTGACTTGACAGCAGAGAGCTCCCCCCACTCCCTGACCCCTACCCTCCAAGTACTTAGAATAGAGCCTGATACAAATGGTAATTGCTTAATAAACACTGTTGCTTCTGCTATTGCTATTATCTTCCTCCAACTCCTCAGCACTATTATTATTAACAGGCCCACTCAAACAGGTGACATCCATGGAATAGGTATTATAATTGGTCCTCTTTGGAAACTGAATGAAAAGGAGTCATATGGATTATTTTTAGTTTGCATATGTGATTTAAAGATAATTTCCATAGTAAACGACTAACCAGCAGATTACACTACACTGTGGAATAATTACGCTTAGCACATGAATTATAGATGACAAGAGGTCTGTAAGGGCAGACTAAATTGTTTCAAATGTTGGCTTTAAAATAGTCACTTACATTTTTAAAATCTGCTAGCATTTAAAAAAAATGGATACTTATTCTTGACAGTATTGAATAAAAAGTACATCTTACCATTAGAGTTAGAATTCAGTTTCAATTAACTTCCGCCTAAGTCTAATTAATATAATACATTCTTATAGTACTATGCTAGACACTAGAAATACAATGATGATAGTTAATTGGTTTGAATGAAAAAGTGACAAAATCCTCGCAAGACTAAGTCAGCCACTGTATACAAAATATTTATTTCTCTGTCTGGCATAAAAATATGTTCATAAAAAATGAGACTCATGCTTACTATTAATATTAACAAGTACACCTTTTGCCTATATCCTGTAGGCAATCACTGTGTATTTTAAATGGAGAAAAAAAATGTTTAGCGTTTACAAGTGCAAGAAGAGAATATTTATTTACTACAGCAGAAGCAGTCTGATACATGCAAGTTTCATTTATATTCACTTGAGTAGCACGAAGACTTCTAAGGGAATTGTTATCTAACATAATACCTGCTAATCACACAAATTAGAAAAGCACCATCTTAGAATACTAGAATCTTAAACAAGAGGAGAGTGTTCAATAAGAATACCAGACAGTCTGTTCCTATTCTATTTTAATGAATTAGAAATGTATGTACATTTCACTACATAATAAAAACCAGAAAACGAAACCTATTGAAGTTGAGTCGATTCTGACTCATAGTGAGCCTACAAGACACAGTTCAAATGCCCCAAGGAGTTTCCAAGCAGTGCCTAGTAGATTTGAAAAGCTAACCTTTTGTTTAGCACCTGTAGCACTTAACCATTATGGTACCAGGGTTTCCTCACTAAATAATATTGTGCATTAACGTTTCTAATTTTTTTTTTTTAATATCATCGAATGAAAATGTACATTCCCACATAAATTTGCATGCCCACCTATACACAGCTACCACTGCTCTCCCTGCCTGGTGACTACACATTCTTCCTCTTTGCTCCATACATGTCCTATCCTCCCATAAATCACTTATCCCCTCCTCTCCACCAGTAAGAGGTCAGCAGGGCAACATCCTATAGATGCATAGAACCATAAAGGTACAAATGGTATGGTCACTCTGTGTCACCAAGTCTAATCCATTCCTGCCAAAGAGTTGGCCTCTATTATGATTTACGGACAGAGGCAGCATCAGGGCCAGAAGACATAGTCTCAGGGGAACCCCGAAGCCACTGGATCATCAGTTGTGGCCTTCTGGTGGAGATCTCAGAGTGCATTTCTTTTTATTCTTGCACTGCCAGTGAGATACAACTTTGTGAGCTCCACCACGGCAACCACTGGTGGTGGCCAGGCACAATTCGGTTCTTCTGATCTAAAGTCGGTGTAGTCAGCCACTCACATGCGTCTGTCTGTCTTCTGGGTTCTCTTTCCCCCATGCCATTTTGGTCCTTGGTGATCATCTGTTCCTGCTAAGTCAGGACCCCAGATGCCACTCATCAATGTGGGGTGCAGAGAGCACTCTATCAAAATGCTAGTTGTGCAAACCGGCCTTGATTTCCCCTGAGAGCATGGCCCCTGGCCCCCCGCCCCAGCCACTCTGTCCTTGCAATATTAGGTTAAGATGTGAAGAGTACTCATGATACATTAAGTCCAGTTAATATTGATTTTCTTTCTAATGTGTGCTAATTTCACTCAACCAAATTTCTATGAATTATCTAATCTATACCCTACCCCTCTCACCCTCCTTTCCTCTCCACCTTTGCAGCCGTAGACAGACTTTGCTTCTGCGCATGAGTCTTGTTTTTAAATTCTTATCATAGGGGTCTCGTAAAATATTTGTCCTTTTGTCGCTAACTACTTTCACTCAACATAACATCCTGCAATTGAAATCAGGTTATGAGATGTTCCCTAAAATCATTGTTGTTCTTCAACATTACATAGTGTTCCATTGAGTATATATATTCATATCCATTACTTTAAGGTAGCAGCAGATGGCTTTCCAAAGATGTTGCACCATTTTGCAGTCCCACCACAGTGTAGGAGAGTTCCAATCTCTCCATAGCCTCTCCAGTATTTAATGTTTTGTGTTTTTTTGGATCATGGCCAACTTTGTTTGGGTGAGATGGTATCTCACTGTCATTTTGATTTGAATTTCTTTAATAGCTAAAGATCAGGAGCATGTCTGCAAGTGTTTTTTGGCCGCCTGGATCTCCTCTTTAGAGAAGTGTCTGTCCATCTCCTTTGCCCATTGCTTCATTGGATAATTTATCTTTTTCTTATTGATATTTTGTAGTACCTTACAGATTATGGAGATTAGGCATTGGTCTGACATATAGTTGACAACTATTTTTTACCATTCTGTAGGTGGCCTTTTAATTCTATTAATAAAGTTTTTGGATGAGCAAAAGTGTTTGATTCTTAGTAGTTCCCATTGAATTATTTTCTTTCCTGCTGTTTATGGTTTGTTGGACAGACTTTCAAGTCCGTCTACATTGTTCCTACTTTTTCTTTGATTACCTTTATCATTTTAGATTTGATATTTAGGTCTTTTATACAGTTTAAGTTGGCTTTTGTGTAAGGTGTAAGATATGGGTCTTGTTTCACTTTATTGCAGATGGATATCCAATTTTGCCAGCACCGTTTGTTGAAGAGGTTGTTTCTAACCCAGGTTAATGTCTTAGGGCCTTTGTTGAATATCAACTGTTCATAGGAAGATGCTGTTATCTCTGGGGTCTCGATTCTGCTCCATTGATCTATCTGTTTCTTTTTGTACAAGGACCAGGCTGTTTTGACTACTGTGGCAGTGTAATAGGTTCTAAAGTTAGGTAATGAGAGCCCTCCCAGTATGTTTTTCTTCAGTAGCGCTTTACTTACCCAGGGCTTCTTCTCTTGCCAAACAAAGTTGGTAATTTGTTTCTCCATCTCATTAAAAAAAGTCACTGGAATTTGTATTGGGATTATATTATATAAGTAGATTGCTTAGAGTAAAATAGACATTTTTATGATGTTAAGTTTCCCTATCCATGATCAGGGTAGGTTTCTCCATTTATGTAAGTCTCTCTTAGTTTCTTGTAGCAAGGACTTGTAGTTCTTTTTGTAAAAGTCTATTATTTCCCTGGTTAGATTTATTCCTAGGTACTTTATCTTCTTAGGGGATACAGGAAGTGGTATTGATTTAGTGATTTCTTTGGTAATAATCTCATTGTTGGTATAAAGGAATCCTATTGATTTACTCATCTTTATCTTGTATCCTGAGACTTTGCTCAACTCTTCTATCAATCTAAGTAGTTTACTTATGGATTCTTTAGGATTTTCTGCATATACAATCATATCATCCGCAAATAGGGAGATTTTTAGTTCTTCTTTGCCAATGCAGATGCCCTTTATTTCTTGGTCTTGTCTAATTGCTCTGGCTAGAACTTCTAGTACAATGCTGACTAGGAGAGGTGACACTTTTGTCAAGTTCCTGCTCTCAAGGGAAACTGTTTCAGTCTCTTTCTACTCATGATGACAAAGGCAGTGGATTTGTATAAATGGCCCTTATTGCATTGAGGAATTGGCCATCTATTCCTATTTTGCTGAGAGTTTTTAGCACAGGTGGGTATTGGACTTCATCAAATGTCTTTTCTGCATCAATAGACAAAATCAGGTGATTTTTGTCTTTTGTATTATTTATGTGGTTGATCACATTAATTATTTCTGTGATGTTGAATCAGCCTTGCATCCCCAGTATGAATCCAACTTGGTCATGATGGATTATTTTTTGGATATGTTGTTGTATTCTACTGGGAAGCATTTTGCTGCAGACTTTTGCATCTAGATTCATGAGTGATATTGGTCTGTGGCTCTCCTTTCTGGTTGGGTCTTTCTCTGGCTTTGGTATCAGAGTTATGCTGGCTTCATAGAATGAATTTGGGGGTATTCCATCGACTTCTATATTGTGAAATACTCTCAGTAATATTGGAGATAACTCTTCTTCTCTAAAAGCTTGGTAGAATTCTGCGGTGAAGCCATCTGGGCCAGGGCTTTGTTTGCTTGGCAGTGTTTGAATGACTTTTTTAATCCCTTCCTTTGTGATGGGTTTGTTAAGTAGTTCTTCTTTAACTTGTGATAATTTTGGTAGGTGATATGAATCAAGGAATTTGTCCATTTCCTCTAGGTCTTCAAATTTGTTAGGATACAGTCTTTCATAGTATTCAGCTATGATATTTTTGATTTTTGTTGGATCTGTTGTGATAACTCCCCTCTCTTTTCTTATTTGGGTTATTTGTTTCCTTTCTTGTTTTTCTTTAGTAAGTTTTGCCAATGGTTTGTCAATTCTGTTGATCTTTAAAAAAAATAAAAAGACAGCTACTGGTCTTTTCAATTTTTTCATTTGTTCTTCTATTCTCTAATTCATTTTGTTCTGCTCAAATATTTACAATCTATCTTCTTCTGGTGCCTGAGGGGTTCTTCTCTTATTCTCTCTCTACTTGTTCAAGCTGTAGGGTTAGTTATTTGATTTGGTTTCTTTCGTCCTTCCAGATGTGTGCATTTATGGGGATAAACTGACCTCTCAGCCCTGCTGTGGCTGAATCCCATAGGTTTTGGTAGGAGGTATTTTCATTCTCATTGGAATCCATAAATTTCTTTATTTCTTCCTCGATTTCTTCTATAACACATGGCTTTTTGAGCAAGATGTTGTTCAGTTTCCATGAGTTCCATGTTCTATGTTTTTTTTTTTTGGCTATTGATTTAGACTGTTATGGCTTTATGATCTGAGTAGATGCTTTGGATCAATTCAGTGGTATGGACTTTGTTCAGAACTGCTTTATGCCCTAGCACATGGTCTATGCTGCAGGATGTTCCATGTACACTGGGGAAGAAGGTGTAGTTGTCCTCTGAGGGATAGAAAGTATGGTATATATCGATGAGGACTAGTTGGTTAATTGTGGCCATAAGGTCTTCTGTGTCTTCACTGAGCTTTTTTCTAAATGATCTGTCCAATATTGAGAGTGGAATGTTGAAGTCTCCCATTATTATTGTGGAGTGATCTATCTCTTTTTTGAGTGTAGTCAGTGTTTCTATGATGTATTTAGGTGCTCTAATATTAGGTACATAAATATTTAATATTGTGAACTCCTGCTTGTGTATTGAACCTTTCAGCAATAGTTTCCATCCTTGTCCATGATGGTGGATTTTACATTAAAATCGATTTTATCAGAGATTAGAATGGCCACACCTACTCTTGTTTGTTTATTGTTACCTTGATATATATTCTTCCATCCTTTAATTTTCAGTTTGTTCATATCTTTCAGTCTAACGTGAGTTTCTTGTAGGCAACATATGGGTGGGTTGTGTCTTTTAATCCAAGATGTCATTCCATGTCTCTATACTGCAGCATTTAGTCCATTCACATTCAAAATAATTACTGATAGGTATGCGTTCAGTGCTGCCATTGTGATATGTTTATTTTTGTGTTGATGTTTTCTCTGTTGTTCTTATTAATCTGTTCTGGGACATTCTTTGTGAGTTGATTTTTCACCTTCCTCAGGGTTGGTTTTGCAGTTGCTGAGACTCCTGTATGACATTTCTTGATTTGATACGTTGCATCCTTATTGTGCTTCACAACTGCCTCTATGATCCCCCTTAATAAACTATGTATAAACCCAATTTCAATTACTAACATTCTTATTAACTTCCTCTCCATCTGAAACGTCTGTAACGACTGTAGTACATCCCCCTTTTAAATATGATGACATCATAGTTTTCATGATATGATCACTGGATCATTTCTTTCACTGTTACAGCTTTGGTTGAGTTTGGAGCCTTCCCTAAATGAGTAGGATTCTGGTTCATTCGTGCTGTTTTCCTTCTAAAATGTAAAGGTAGTAGTTTTGTTCTTCTAAGCCAAGAGATTCTTTCAGTATTTCTTGTAGCTTTGGTTTGGTTTTTACAAAGTCTCTGAGTTTCTGTTTATCTGCAAATGTCTTGATTTCATTTTCCTATTTGAAACATAGTTTTGCAGGATATATAAGTCTTAGTTGGAAGTTCTTCTCCTTGAAGGCTTTGAATGTGTCATGCCACTGTCTAAATGCCAGCATTGTTTCTACTGAGAAGGCCAGTGAAAGCCTACAGAGTTTCACTCTGAATGTTAGCTTTGCTTTCTCTTGCTGCCTTAAGAGTTTCAGCTTATGTTTCATTTTGTTAAGCTTGATTATAGTATGTCTTTATTTTGAGATCTATATTCAGCGGTGTTTGATATGCATCTTAGGTATCTATATTCTCTTCTTTCACAATTTTTGGGAAGTTTTCTGTCAGCAGCTCAGCAACAATGCTCTCTGTATTCTCGGGTGTCTTGCCCTGTTAAATAACTCCAATTAATCATAGATTGTTCCTCTTAATAGAGTCTCACATGCTTCTTAATGATTCTTCATTTTTCTTGTGTCTTTTTTCTGATTTCTCTTCATAGATGCTGGAGTCTGTCTTCCAAATCAGAAAGTCTATTTTCCATTTGTTGTATTCTATTTTCTTGTCTTTCAATTGAAGTTTTTATGTCTTTGATTTTGTTCTTGATCTGTCAGATTTCAGAGTATTGGTGTTCCATCAAATCAAACAGCTTGCTGAGTTTTTCATTTTGCTTTGCTGCATTTTGTATAAGGTCTAGGAGGGCTTTAAATGTAATCTCTTTGTACTCACCCTCTGACAGTTTCAGAAAGGTTTCTTCGTCTGGGAAGTTCTTTGGCGCTTTCATCTAGGGGCCTTCTGAACCCATGGGTGATTTCTTGGTTACCCTTTTTTCCAGAGTACATTGCTTTTTGGGCATCATGTGAATCAACAGAGGCTTGAAGAGGTGCTGTGAGGATGGACTGCAGTTGTTTCTGTAAGCCATCTTAAAATTAAAGGTAAAAGGTATCTCACAACTTCCAAAGTCAATCAAGTTTTCAGGTGTACAGATCCCTCTTCCCAGCTGGCAAATTAAGCACCTCTATATACAATCCCAGATGTTATAAACTAGTTGAAAATACAGAGAGGCTACTACCCTTCTGGTCTCTGCTGTCGGGCCCCAGCCATAGGCGACACTGCGTAGAATACTGCTTTTATGCCAGTAAAGTGCTCTGTTCCAGGTGGGCACTGCCTCCCAGCCCAGGTATAAGTTTCAGCTGAGGACTCCATATGGATATTTCCACCTCCCAATGGAACAAGATGGTGTCCCACACAAGTCTGCTCCTGCCTTGGACCAGGCTACTACTAGGCAGAGGCAGAAAGAGAGACCAAAGGGGTCGAGATGCACAGAGTTCACAGCCTCTGTTGCCAGGCCCCAGCCATAGGCAACACTGTAAAATACTGCTTTTGTGGTGGAAAAAACACTCTCCTCCAGGTAGGCATTGCCTCCTAGACTAGAAAGTAGGTCCACCTGGGGCCTCCATATGGGTGAATCTGCCTCCCAGTGGAACAAGATGGCATCCCACACAAGCTCAGCTCCTGTCTCCGTACAAGCTACTTGGAAAGAGAGGACAGAGGTGCTGATACGCACAGAGTTCAAAGCCAGGCTCTCAAAATATGGCAATTTTGCCTATCCATCCCACCTGCAGTACATCTGAGATTAGCTGCTAGTCAAGTCCAAGCTCCGCCCACTGTCTAAGACAGAGGAAATAAAGTTAAAATAGTGAGCTAGCTTCAGTCTGTGAAAGCCAGCCCTTGCAAAGAGCAGGGTCAGTGAAAGAGAGGACGTTTTCCCTTCAGTGGTACGAAGTCCAAATTAACAGCCCTATGCTGTGTCCTATGGCTCATTAGGTGTCTAGAAGTCTCTGTTTAATTATCAATTCAGGTCTTGGTTTCCAGAGGGATTTAGGGACACGTGTGTTTAGTCTGCCTTCTTGACTCTGCTCCCAATGTTTCTAATTTGTGGTGCTTAATTACTGCTATAGATTATTTTCAAAATACATATACCAGGTAGGACTACCTGCCTATTTTGACCTTTAAAAAAATATTTTCAATGTGTGGATTTGTTTAATATAATTCAATTCACAGGTGAAATTTGATGGTTAGCATTATTTGAGTTCATTGATCAGGTGCCTAGTGAACTATGTTTGTCTACTAAGTTTAGTATAGAAAGAAAAATAGTGCTTGAAATCTGTGTAAATATTTATTTATTTTTCTCACAGTATAAATTGTAATTGTAACAAGATAGAATAATCAGCAAATGTATAAATAAATCTTATAAATTAGATCTCTTGTTAAACCTGACTCGATGGCACTTGGCTTTGGCTATTAAATGTTAAGAATTACCTAAAAGCAAAAAAAATCCACTGCCATGCAGTTGATTTTGACTCACAGTGATTCTACAGGACACAGTAGAACTGCCTCATAGGGTCTCCAAGATTATAAATCTGTAAGAAAGCAGACTCGTTTCTGCAGCATTGTGAATGGTAGTTTTAAACCACTAACTTTTCAGCTAACATACAAGCTCTTTAGCCACTGTGCCACCAAGGATCCAGAACCAACCTAAAGCAAGACTATGTGAAATAAATACAGTACTATCCTTACTAGCTTTATTATCAGCAGTTCACCAATAGTAATGTTGAACATGTAAGATGCCTGTACTTTTTTTTTAACTATAGCAGAACAGAAACCCTAGTGGCGTAGTGGTTAAGTGTTATGTCTGTTAACCAAAAGATTGACAGTTCAAATCTTGTCAAGCGCTCCTTGGAAACTCTATGGGGAAGTTCGACTCTTTTCTACAGGGTTACTATGAGTCAGAATCAACTTGAAAGCACTCGGTGGGTTTTTACAGCAGAATATCAAAAATATTATTGTTAGGAATGTTACTGGAGTCCATTTTTCAGAAGTTTATCTTTTTTCTTGGTTAATGACAGGAATTCTTCTAGGTTCAATTCTTGGCAATGTTCTAATGACTTCCTCAGTTAGGTTCTATGACTGCTAACATTGTTACCATTTATAAAGAGAACTGTGGTAATTAAAAACAAATAAAACAAAAAAGAGCCTGGTGTAATATATACTAACTGATACATTTTAAAATCAAAATACATATGTTTCTGCTTAGGATTCTGATTTGGCTTCCTACACAATCTCCTACCCAACCACTATCGTGAAGTGTTTCTCTCTATGATATTCAGTGAGACATGATTCTAGGTAGGGTACTGTGCATATGAGTAGTTTAGAGGCAAAATAAATGCTAGGCTGAAAAAATGGTTGGCAGGGATACACAACATTCAGAATTATAACTTAATGAGTCCTACTAAGGATACCAATGTGCTTATTTAGAAATATATCACAAAGTTACTCAAGTAAACTTACTTTCATTACGATGTATACTACAGAAAACTGGGAAATGATGTCTCAAAAACTTGTAGAACTTAGTGGCATACAGAAACACATAAGAAATCCCACAAAACTAACAGCAAACTTATTACAAACTTGTTTTTATAATGAAAGGTTCAAAAATAATATTGCTTCTAGATAAAGCTAATTTTTTTTTAAGTCCTGATTAAAGAGACATATGGTGAGAAAAATTAGCATACTGGTAAATGCTGATTCAGGACCTTATTTTTATTAAGTGGTTTATAGTGAAGGCTGTGACTATTTTTCTATTTATAGTGGCAGCTCTGGTTAATTACCTCATAATATATTATGACATTAATGCACTGGTAAACTACCAGAATTTACACCTCTATTCAGTAATAAAACCTATAAACTGAAGAATGCATATAAGGCCATCCCAAGTATAAATTATGTGGCCAAATGCCATGTATGATACCATTAGATTTAATGAAGAGAGTCTCTCAAATGCCATTGTATTTATAAATAACATCTATTTTGCAATTCTAGAGAACACAACATTTTTTCAAGGCTACTTTGTACTTTGCTTCTATGTTTTCCTTAGGGCTATGCAAACTCAAAGAATAAACATAAGATAAATAAATGCACCAAAGTCACAAAAATATTTATTTTTTTCAAAAACAAAAAAAACAATGAAAGAAAGCAAAAGATTTAAATTAGTAGGATAATACATGTATTGAAATCAAAATGATTTATGAGTATTATGGATTGAACTGTGTCCTTCAAAACTATGTGATGAAATCTTAAACTCTTGCACCTATGGATGCAATCTCATTTAGGAATATGACTTTCTTTGTTATGTTAAGGCAGTCATACCAGTATAGAGTGTATTTCAAGCCAAGCACCTGTGAAATATAAAAAGAATAGATTAGGCACAGAGGAGGAAGTACAATGGAGATGAAGATACGTGCCACATGAAAATGGCCAAGGAATCCAAGAACGGAAGCTGAAAATAGATAAGGACCTTCTTGAAAAGCTGATGGAAAGTTTCCTCTAGAGCTGGTGCCCTATTAGCCTTTTAAGCTGAGAAAATAAATTGCTGTTTCTTTAAGTTCCTCACTTGTGATATTTCTGTTATAGCAGCACTAAGACACTAAAATGATAAGCAATACAAAGTTTGAGGGAGTGCAGAAGATGAGGCCATATATGTATACACACACACACACACACACACACACACATACACACACACATATATATATATATATATATATATATATATATATATCCCAAAGTACACAGTCATGGCCATATTTTATGCAGGGTTTACTAGATGGTAGACTTTATTATATATTACTCATAATCCTCACAAAAACACTAAGCAGTTCATATATATCGTACTTGAGGAAGATAATATTAAGAAAGTCTAGAAACTCCCAACTTTAAATTTGCTGATTCTATTTCCCTTCATTTTTAACAGTAATTTCTCTTATTTCATTCTAAACTTATTTTATTGTATACGTAGCTACTTCTAGTAGACTACAAATGGCTCCAAACTCCTCCCCTTCCTGTCTATATAGACTTTTGTATCATGGGTCCTCCATCAGTAGACAGAGTACATTTCTTCTTTCTTAAATGTGGGCATGACTACTTGGTTTCCTTTATTCAAAGCATATTAGCAACTGTAACATGAGCAGAAGCTTGAAAAGCACCTAAACTATGTGATTTGCTTTCTCACAGCTAAAAGCCCTTTCCTACAATACGAAGAATACTGGGCTAGTCCCCTGGATGATAAGACACATGTGCCTTTCATCCCAGGTGGCATCAAGGTCACTACCAAACATGTGAGTCCCTTTCTCACCAAAAATAAAAAGGAAAATTCTAACCAACCTGCTAGCTACTAACCATCCAACCCTAGCCAAGCCAACACACAACCCACTCTACCAACTCACATAAATGAAGTTTTCTTGTTTTAAGCCATTAGGTTTAGAAATGAATTATTATAAGGCATCTCAACACAACCTAAAGGTCATCCATGGATTATGTCTGAAGAACTGAACTCAATTAAAATCACCAACCAGTGTCAACAGGCTCACATTTTTAGAAGAAACGCCATTGACTCGATGGCACTTGGCTGGCTGGCTATTAAGAATTAACAAGTATAAAACAATGAATCATTTTGCTATTCATATTTACTATCCATGATAAGTGATTATGTCCTTGCAGTGACGCCATGTCATACCTCAGGGTGATTTCTGCCACTTTTCCCGTATCTATTCAGTCAGGTGTCATACCTTCAAAATACCTCTCAAATCTTTCCAGTGCCTCTGTTATAATCCCAACTAATTATCTGGTCTTACCTGAACTACTAAAACAGTCTCTCTTTTCCAAACTCATCCCTAATCGGCTCATCATCTACATTGATACTCAGTATTTTTCTCAGATACAGAATTGAAAATATTATTATGTATGACACATTACTGACTTAGGAAAACATTAAAAAAAAAGTAGTTCATGGTTGCCTTTAGAATAAAATGTGAACTCCTTTAAAACTCCTTACTGTGAGCTACAGAATTCACAATCTATTATATATTTCCACTCCTTCCTTTAAGACTCCTTTCCAACGCACCTCCTTAAAAATACTGCAATTTTTTTTTTATCTGTATTATGGTCCTTTATGTTCCCTCTGTGCAAGTACCTTATCATTGTTCTCTTTTGCCCTTGAAAAACTCTGACATGACACATTCTTTAACATCTAGGTTGCCACCTTCACTGTTAATTATTTAAACAGAAATACCAGAATGAATTCTTACAACAGGCCAAGCACAGGCCAGTGCTTAGGCTAGAAACAGTGATTAGGACATTGTTTATCCCAAAGGAACTTGCAGCTAAGAGAGGGAAATAGATGCACACAGAACAATAAAATCATAGGTGTAATAAGTGAGGCAAGTACAGGGAGCAATTGGAGAAGAAAGGAATGGATCTGGGTCCTCCCTAGACTACAGTCATGGAGGCTTAACAGAGGGACTGATTATATAACCAGTTTCTTGGAACACTAGTAGAAACTGCCTGGATAGACAAGAAGACTTTTGGCTGAACAGCATCCTGTATAGGGAAATGCTTGTAAAAATCAGGTTTAATGACTTTTCTTTTATAAAGTAATTCAATGTTACAAGTATAAGCAATTACTTAAAGGAAAATAAACAAACCTTGAGATCTTTGCTACTTGTAAAAACATGTATATATATATATATATATATATAAAATAATAGCTTTGAACATTATAAAACATCTTGAAAATCATTGATAAAGATGTCATGAAACACAGAAAGATGAATTCTGTTTTTATATTATGAGAGATAATCACTGTTACCTTGTAATTTTCATTTTACAGAATTATTTTTAAGCTTGAACTTAGATGAAATTAATGTAAAAATGTATAGTTTAAAAAATAAATACCACATTATGACTAACACTACAGTGACTTTTAAAACAACAATAATAAAATATAAAATATTACTTTTTAGGGGAAAAAAAAAGTCTGTCAAAACAACATGGATTAATACACCTACCTGTAACGACATCAGTAAACAGAAGAACAAGAAAGTCCTGATGCAAAGGTTACATTACCTGTTTATCCCTAAATCTAAGTTAGTATTCATCTAGTACTCTGCTGGTTTATTCACTGTGAATCTCTATTTGTTGTAACCATCTTGTTTTATCTTACAAACATTTCTCAGAACAATATTTCATATTTTTGTTAAAAAGGACTCTCTTTCTGTCAACAGACTCCTTATATAATTCATTTTTCTGCCTCGTAAACAGCCATTGCCTTGCAAATTATGTATCTACAACCGTCAAAGAATGAACACAGTTCCTTTTCCTTACAAAGCAAAGCCAAAACTCACCTCTAATAGGGGGTCTTTCTAGTTCAGAGTCAAGGTGAATTGGTGGAGAGATGTAGGATACCTGTCCATGATGTGCCTGCCCTGTAGATCCAAAAAAGAAGTGTTAAAAAGCCATTGCACATGCTGTTTTACACTTTTTACATTTTATTTTATGATATCATTTGATATCTTTCCACACTAAATTAATAATAGCTCTTACAGAGTGTAGACAGATTTGCCCAAATATACAAATAATATGAATCACACAGAAATAACCCAATTAGGTTAATGATTCTCAAAGCATCTAAGCAAATGATTTTTGGTTAAGTTACAAATGTATTGTAGACCAATATTTTAAAAATACAATAAAAATGAATTAAAAGAAAAATAAGGCAGAAAAACTAAAAATGAAGACATACAAATCACAATTGACCACGTTTTGCTGTTAGACTAAAGATATAAAGTACTCTATTAAACTGCTGTAAGTGATTCTAAACATTTTGAATGTCTTTGCGTATGCTCATTTCTCTACTCATTTTACAGTCTGCGGAGTGGCATCGATCTACAGACAACCCTCTGAGAAGCACTGATTTAGATCACTTTGTTCTTGTTGTTATTAGGTGCCATAGAGTCAGTTTCAACTCATAGTGACCCTATGCACAACAGAATGAAACACTGCCCAGTCTTCTGCCACATCCACAGTCATTTTTAAGCTTAAGCCTACTTTTGCAGCCAATGTGTCAATCCATCTCCTCGAGAGTCTTCCTCTTTTTCAATGACCCTCCACTCTACCAAGCATCATGTCTTTCTCCAGGGACTGATCCCTCCTGACAACATATACAAAGTATGTAAGATGCAGTCTTGCTTCCAAGGAACATTCTGGTTGTATTTCTTCCAGAACAGATCTGTTCATTCTCTTGAGGATCCACAGTACATTCAACATTCTTGTCTAACACCATAATTCAAACTCATCTATTCTTCTTCTGCCTTCTTTGTCCAGTTCCAACTTCCACATTCATAAGATACAATTGAAAATACCACGGCTCGGGTCAGGCAGACTTCAGTCTTCAAGGGGATATCTTTACTTTTCAGTACTGTAAAGAGATCCTTTGCAGCAGATTTTCCCAATGCAATGCATCTTTTGATTTCTTGACTGCTGCTTCCATGGGTGTTGATTGTGAACCCAAGTAAAATGAAATCCATGACAACCTCAATCCTTTCTCCATTTATAACAAGGATGCTCACTGGTCCAGTAGTGAGGATTTTTGTTTTCTTGATTTTGACGTGTAATCCATACTCAAAATGGTGATCCTTGATCTTCATCAGTGTTTCAAGTCTTCTTCACTTCCACCAAGGAAGGTGAGGTTGTCTGCACAACACAGGTTGCTATGCAGGCATCCAATCCTGATGCCTCATTGTTCCTATAATTCAGCTTCTCAGATTATTTGCTCAGTACACAGACTGAAAAGGCATGGTGAAAAGATACAACCTTAACATACAGCTTTCCTGACTTTAAATGTTGCAGCACCCCCTTGTTCTGTCTGCATGACTGCCTCTTGATTGATATACAGATTCATCAAAAGCACAATTAAGTGCTCTGGAATTCCCATTTTATGCAATGTTAGCCATAATTTGTTATGATCCATACAGTTGAATGTCTTTGCATAGTCAATGAAACACACGTAAATATATTACTGGTAGTCTCTGCTTTCAAGCCAAGATCCATCTGACATCAGCAATGATATTCCTGATTCCATGTCTTCTTCAGAATCCTGCTTGAGTTTCTGGCAGTTCCTTGTCAATATACTGTTGCAGTCACTTTCAAATGATCTTGAGCAAAGTTTTACTTGTGTGTGATATTAATGATATTGTTTGGTGATTTCCGTATTTGGCTGGATCACCTTTCTTTGGAATAGGTATAAACTGGATCTCTTCCAGGCGGTTGGCCAGGTAGCTGTTCTCCAAATTTCTTGGGATAGATGAGTGAGCACTTCCAGTGCTGTAGGTATTTTTTGAAATATCTCAGTTGATATTCCATCAATTCCTGGAGCCTTGCTTTTTGTCAATGACTTCAATGTAACTTTGACTTCTTTCTTCAGTACCATCGGTTTCTTGTCTTACGCTACCTCTTCAGAAGACTGGATGTTGATGAGTTCTTTCTGGTAGAATGACTCTGTATTCCTTTCATTTTCTTTTGATGCTGCCTGAGTTAGTATTTTCCCTGTAGAATCCTTCAGTATTGAAACTTGAGCTTTGATTTTTTTTTTTCTTTAGTTCTTTCAGCTTGAGAAATGTAGAATGTGTCTTTCTCTCCTGGTTTTCCATGTCCAGTTCTTTGTATATGTCATTATAATACTTTATTTTGTCTTCTCGAGTTGCCCTTTGAGACCTTCTGTTCAGGTCTATTACTTCACTATTCCTTTCTTTTACTTTAGCCTCTCAAAATTCAAGGACAAGTTTCAGAGTCTCTTCTGACATCCAATTTGGTCTTTTGTTTCTTTCCTGTCTTTTTAATAACCTCTTGTTCTCTTCATGGATGATGTGTTTGATGTCATTCCACAATTTGTCTGTTCTTTGGTCATTAATGGTCAACACGTCAAATCTGATCTTGAGATGGTCTTTAAACTCAGGAGGGGTATGCCCAAGGTCATACTTTGGCTCTTGTGGGCTTGTTCTAATTTTCTTCAGTTTCAATTTGAATTTGCATGTGAGCAATTGATAATCTGTGTCACAGTCAGCACCTGGTCTTTTTCTGACTGCTGATATTGAGCTTTTCCATTGTCTTTTTTCACAGATGTAGTTGATTTGGTTCCTGAGTATCCCATCCAGTAAAGTCTATGTGTATGGTTGCCGTTTGTGTTGGTTAAAAAAAAAAAAAAAAAAAATTGCAATGAAGAAGTCCTTAGTCTTACAAAATTCTATCATGCAATCTCTAGCATTATTTCTATCGCCAAGACTGTATTTTCCAACTACTGATCCTTCTTCTTTGTTTCCAAATTTTGTATTCCAGTCATCAGTAATTATCAATACATACTGATTGCATGTTCCATCAATTTCAGACAGCAGAAGCTGGTAAAAATCTTCATTCTCTTCTTTCTACCTTAGCGGTTAGTGCATAAATATGAAAAACAGTCATAATAACTGTCCTTCCTTGTAGGTGTATGGATATTATCGTATCACTGACAGCACTATACTTCAGAACAGATCTTGAAGTGTTCTTTTTGATGGTGAATGCAGTGCTGTTCCTCTGCAAGGTTTTGTTCCCAGCATAGTAGACCACATGATTGTTAAATTCAAAATGGCCAATACCAGTCCATTTCAGCTCACTAATACCTAGAATATTGATGCTTATGCTTCATTTTTGACGACTTCCAATTTTTCCAGATTCATACCTTGTACATTCCATGCTCCGATTATTAATGGACTTTTGCATCTGTTTCTTCTCATTTGGAGCCATGCCACACCAGCAATCGAAGATCCTAAAGGCTTTACTCCATCCACATCACTAAGGTTGATTCTGCTTTGAGGAGGCAGCTCTTCCCCAGTTGTCTTCTGAGTGCCTTCCATCCTGGGGGGCTCACTTTCCAGCACCATATCTGACAATGTTCCACTGCTATTCATAAGGTTTTCCCAGGCTAATTCTTTTCAGAAATAGACTGCCAGGTCCTTCTTCCCAGTCTGCCTTAGTGTGGAAGCTCAGCTGAAAGCTGTCTACCATGAGTGACACTGATGGTATCTACATACCAATGGCATTGCTTCCAGCATCACAGCAAAAAACATGTCTCCACTGACAGACAATAAGGACTGCAAACTCTATCTTTATTCCTTGTATCAGCTAAGACCACTTTACAACCTGATTAACTTATACTTCACCTCTAAGGTTTACTGCCAGTACCTGAGTAGAAGTGCACTCCTACCTGCTTACTGTATTCGGTGTAAAAACAAACACTACCCACAATTTACAAATCCGGTTGATAGATTCATTTCCTTCCTATTTCTTCCAAAAAATTCCACCTGCTCACATACATATTTGGAATACACTTTCTGTCTTTTATGTTAAAAGTGTTAAAAGTTTATTTGCAGGGCTAAAAGCTGAACAAAAAACTTTCTAGTTTAAAAAAAGAATAAGTTTCCAACTAGCAATTAGGATTTTGAGGCAAGCAAATATAATTGCAGAGTCAGTACAATTTCTAAAGCTAATTTTTATAACCAAGGTTTGTGTAGGAGTCAGGGACACACCACTTTGTTTGCACAATGGAGATGTGCAGTTATATTTCACACATTTACTATATAGCAATTTACGGGGCTGTTAATCTCTTCTCCTAAACAAGGAAAGTTAATGACACATAGATTATGATAACAGTTAGAGTAACCTTCCCGTTTCAAGTAATATTCAACTTGTAATAAACTCTGCTGATTCCTCTTATGAGGCACATTTCAAATAATTAATATGACTCCCTGTTGATCATAGCTGCTGTTGCTCCCAACATTTTCTAGCAAACATCAGAGACAATGGAGAGGCTATAGTACACAGAATTCCTCATGATGGTAACTAAGAATATTGTGTCTTCACTGGCCTTATTTCAGTGGAACATTGAAAGCAACATTATAAAGGGAATAAGGCACTGGTCGTGCACTGTTAGTGTCTGTGTTTAATATAGTTTATTGTAACCTTCAATTGTCTTCAATATAAAACCACCTGATGTTCATACATCTTGCATACCTTGTTGCAAAAGCATTTCTGTTTTTAAAGTTCCTGTGTCATTACAAATAAGTGGTTTGAAACTTTATCAATCATGCAACTAAAAATAAGATATTTTCACTTTGTAGTATCAGCCAAAGGTTGAAAATAATCCTGGCATTTAAAATAATATTGACCTGATATCTAATGCTAGAGCATGTCTTTTGCCACATATTGCAGGCACCATAAAGTCTTCCTATATACCTACATCTTCTGTCCCTCAAAGAACATCTCTCTCTCTCTCTCTCTCTCTCTCACACACACACACATACACACCACTGTGGAGTTGATTTTGACTCATAGTGACCTTATAGTACAGAGTAGAACTGCTCCAAAGAGTTTCCAAGGAGCTTCCAGTGGATTTGAACCACCAACCTGTTGGTTAGCAAAGATAGCATTTAACCACTATGCCACCAGGATTTCTATCAACATGACTATGAGGGTTTAGATAAGTATTATTTTAAAGAATACATATTTTTAAAACAAACAAGAGGTTAAGTAACTTGCTTAAGAAAAAGCAAGTAGTAAACAGCAATTCTAGCAACCTTTTACTGCAAATGTGAAGGGTCTCCCAATAAGTGTGTTCTTTTACTGAGCTTGAATAAAACAAGTTGTATAAGTGTTACAGTTTTAATTGTTTTTTGAAGTATCTTTGATGACATTATAGATGGACAAGAACTTTGGGTAGACAGACACTGTGGCACCTTCCAAATTGGGCCAAAAATAATCAGTTGTCACAGTCCAGTATCTTCCGCTATTGACCGTCGCAGCTTCTCCTTGTGCATCTTGGAAAAGATAAGGGCCAACAATTCTGCTGGACCAAAACCCACAATAAATGGTAACTTTCTTAGGAGGAAGTGGACATCACTCCAAATGCCACAGTTTTGTTTGTTAACAAAGCCACTCATCCAAAAACGGGCCTCATCATTGAAGATGACTTTTTGGTGAAAAGCAGGGTCAACATCCAATTGCTCCAGAGCCAGTCATCAAATGTAAGGCACAATCTATGGTAACTGGGCTTCATTTCTTGAGTTAAACAACTTTGTTAGGGTAAAGCTTCAAGGGCAGATGCAAAATATACCAAACGGGAGCTGAACAAATGACCGGTTCTTATGCTCAGTGAGAAACTGATTAGAATCAGTTGATCAATGGTGGTAATGTTTCCAATTGCATCTTTGACTCACAGGCATTGTCTGATTGGCAACAGACCTGATTGTCTCAAAGTTTTTGACTAAACTTTGAAGTGTTCTCTCAGTGGAATGATTATACACATCATAAATTTCCTGGAATATGTTGTGAATAGAACATCCATTTTGATACTAAAATTTAATAATTCTTATGTGTTGTAAAATCATGTAACTTTTCATGGTTATTTATCAAGACTAATAAACAAAAGGCTGGCAGTTTGAATCTATGAGGAGCTCCTTGAAAACTCAATGGGGCTGTTTTACTCTGTCCTTAGAGGGTCACTATGAGTTGGTATTGAAGGCAGTGGTCTTGGTTTGGATATGAAATACATTCCCAGGATAAAATTCATCTACATATCCTTAGAGTTTAATTCTTTTATGTAGTAGAATTTAAATTAAATTTCAACCTATGCATGATATAGCTTATCACATTGGGGGGAAAATATTTCTTGGTGGTGCCTTTTTACTTTAAGTTCCTCCAGAGTACATGTGAAAGAAATAAACAATGCTTATTGGCAGATTGCATAAAATAATTTAAAAAAACAAAGTAAAAAAGGAGCTGGGAAAAAAAAAAAAAACAGGTTTCACAATTTATAGGTAGGTAGTCCAGGTAAAATGATAAAATAATACATAAACATGGAAATGTTTTATATATGTATATATACAGCTTTACTAACATATAATTCATATGCTATACAATTCACCCACTTAAAGCATACAATTCAAATACGCAATTACTGTATCAGTCAATTTCAGAAGATTTTGTTACTGCAAAGAAAAAAAAAAAAGCCCAGTAATGTTGGTTGCTCCACTTTCCTCAGATCCCCTTAGCACACTAGGAATCTACTCTTCTTCTTTCTGTCTCTATAGATTGTCTGCCCTGGACATTTCTTAGAAATTAAGTCATATAGCATGTGGTCTGTCGCAACTGGGTTCTTTCATTGAGCACAATATTTGAAAGGATCATCCATGTTACAACATGGATCAGTACTTCATTCTTTTTATTGCCAAACAATATTCCATTCTATGGACATAGCACACTTTTTTTCTATCTTTCATAAGTTGATGGGCATTGGGGTTAACTTTTTAAATAATTTTGAATAAATTTATATTCATAAATCATGCTGCTATAAACATTTGTGTACAAGTACTTTTGTGGACATATATTTTCATTACTTATGACTATATGCCTGGGAGTGGAATTGTTGGACCATATGTTAACTCTAGGTTTAAACTTCTGAGGAACTGTCAGACTGACTGCTAAAGTGGCCATACTATTGTATATCCTCACCAACAGTGTATAAGGATTCTAACGTTGTGGAGATGTCTTTTCAGCTTTCTTTCTCTTTTTTTTTCCTCTAAGCTAGTAGTGTGATTAAGTCATAGTTGAACTTATTTTGAAATAATTAATATTAAAATGACCTGTAAAATCTGAAGGGGGGAGGTAATCTCCCCATGTAACTATGAAACACAAAGGAGAGGGTATGAGTCAGTAGCTGTTCATCTGCAGTTTGAGAGCTGTTGCTGTTGTTAGTTGCCATAGCATTGGTCCCAACTCACAGCTCCTGGTTCTGCACTGTCTTCGTGATCCCTCGTAGTCAGGGTTCATTGTTTTGATTGTCGTGTCAGTTCATCTCACTGAAAGTTTCCCTTGCTTTAGGGAACATTCTAGTTAACTAAATTTGTTTTATGTTCCAACAATTTGTTTTTCTTGATCATGGGTCTAGATCGAGTCAGCTGAAGACTTATTACCTTTGCTTCTAAGAGCATTCTGGTCGTAATTCTTCTATAAGTTGATTTGTTCATTCTCTGGTAGTCCACGGTGCATTCAATTATACTTGGTCAGTGTTGATAGGTGCTGTCAATTATGCTTGGTCAATAGGACAATTTAAATGCATCGTTATTTCTTCTGTCTTTGTTTCTCACTGTCTATCTTTCACATGCATGTGCAGCTATTGAAAAGATCATAGCTTAAATCAGACACACCTTAGTCATCAGCATGACATCTGCACTCAGCAGACCTCTAAAGAGGTCTTTTGCATCTGATTTGCCCAATGCAATAATGTTATTTGATTTCTTCATACTTACTTCCATGGAGATTGCTTTGTGATCCAACTACAATAAGATCATTGACAATGTGACTTTCTTCTTTGTTTATTATTATGCAGTTATTTATCCAATTATAAGAATTATTTTCTTCATGTTCAGACAATTCATATTGAAGACTGTCATCTTTGACCTTTATTAGTGTTTCAAGTCATCTTCATTTTCAGCAAATAATGTTGTGTGATCTGCATATCACAGGATGTTAACGAGTCTTGCTCCACTCTGAATGCTAATGTCAGCATGATCTTGGCTCAAAGCAGAGAACACCATGGTTACCGGTGCTTCATTGAGAACACGACAGCAATGGACTGCAGTTCTTAGTTCTTAGCAGGTTATGGATGATATTATGGAGAATGGGAATCCCAGAACAGTTAACTGTAAAAGGATCGACAACGTGTACATGGATGAAGGCCAGTAGTTTCAACAGAACAACGGGGTATCTTGTAGCTTGGAGTTGAAAAAGCTGTGAGGCAGGGTTGTTTCCTTTCACCTTATTCAATATGTATGATGAACAAACAACTGGAGAAGCTGAGTACTTGGAATGCAGAAGAAGAAAATTCTGTAAAGTCTATTATCATATCTGTGAAATGTTATGTCTGTGGAGAAAAACTAGGCTAAGAAACATCTGGATAGTGAGGGAGCAGTTTGCAGTTTTAAAAAGAGTGATCAGAGAAGGCCAAATTGAGTTTCCATGAATAACACATGAGAAATTCAAAACTGAGAAAAGACAGTACCTTATTCTTAAAGGAAACTCTAAAACATGAAAACCAGAGATCAATGCCCAAGTTCACTTTTCATCATTAAGCCATATGGAACTAAATCTGCTGGTATTAGTTTGTTTTCCCTAACACATCTATTTCAATTTTCATATACACTCCAAGAAATTTTAATAACATAACTACCGACCAATGAATAAAAAAGACATAAATTATGGAGATAAACTCAATTGAGACATTAAGATCCTTTCAAGATAACAAAAAAAACACAATTTACTATAATGAGATTCCTATTGGTTTCTACAGCCATGCCATCTTTCTACTCAATTTTACCTCATTTACCACAAAATGGTATAAACAAGCTGAATAGTTTATGGGCCCCCAGGCAGATTTTATGCCTTCTTTTTATTTGGGTTGCTTTAAAATTTTCTGTTCCTTATCTTGATTATTGTACTCAAGAGATATGACATTCTTACCCTTAAAAACAATAAAATAAATGTCACCTTTTTGCTACTACCATTTTTAGTAATACTGTCACATTGTTTTTACGACATTTAGGACGACAGCAAGTTACATCTCTGTCTCAGTGTGATAATGATTCCACGTGGGCGCTAAGGGACCCTAAACAAGTGCATTTAAAAATAGTGTCTGAAATTTTCCTAAGTTCCTAAAACATCCTGAAGGCAGCTAATCTTCCTTCTTAAAAAAAACCAAAAATGGAAAGTTTGATTTCTTGTTGAAAATAATTCTGCTATTGACAAAAACTACCAGAGGTCAGTGTGTTGTTTCTGCTTATTGAAAATCAGGCATCCTTAGCCTATAACAATCGAGGGCACTTGGCTTTTTTTTGGCAGCCTATAACAGCACACTTTTGTCTTCAAATTCCACTCTGACTAAAGCCACCTGGCATTTATAAAGTTGGCTTTCAGGTGATGATGTAAACAACAATCAAAAGTAATCATCAAAGAAAAGAGTTATAAAATTGCCAATTTGATAGCTATCTTTCCATTCTGGCTTCCTTTCACTCCTTCATTTTATTTAACTTACTTTCAGAGTATTTAGTAAAACAAGAGGTAGCAAAACAACTACATGCTTGTCATGGTTGGAATTGTGTCCCCCCAAAAATGTGTGCAGCCATGTGGCTGGGATATGGTTCCCAGTATCTTGGAAATGTCCTCCATTGTGTGGTTTTGCTAACCTGTATGTTAAAGGATTAGGGTGCGGCTGTGAATTCTTGCTATGGGGGGAGTTTCCCTGGAGTATGGCTTGCCCCACCCTTAATGCTTTTAGCTTGCAAGGAATAAAAGGAAAAAGAACCAAGGACAATTTGAGAACCTCACTACCATCAAGCAAGCAGCACCGGGAGCAGAGCGCGTCCTTCAGAACAGAGGTTCTTGCGTGAGGACGCTCCCTGGACAAAGACTGATGCACTACCGGACTTTCTTCCAGAGCCAAGGGGAAAGTCTTTCCCTGGAGTGGACACCCTGAATATGGACTTGCAACCTACTGGACTGTGTAAGAATAAATCTTTCTTTGTTAAAGCCATCCACTCTGTGGTATTTCTGTTAGAGCAGCCTAGCTGACTAAAACAATGCTTGACTTATCCAGAATATGAAGTCATTGTCGGAGGTTCAAAAAGCACTGATCAGCTTCTTTGTCACACAGAAAACAGATGGAATAATTTGAAGCAAGGGTAACTTTCTTGTTTGTGTTTATGTACATGTATGTATGTATGTATTTTACCCAGCAAATGTTTTCCAGTACCCACTCCCTGTCTGTGGCCAGTATTCAGGTTACCACATAAATAAGACATGGTGATCCCTCTACTCAAAGAAATTTCAGTATAGATACAGGATGAAGTAATTACAGTGAAATGTGACCTGTCTTTGACACACATGAGAGAGAAAAGCACAACAGTGGCCCCTAACTGAGGTAAGTAAATTCAGGGAAGAACAACACCTGAAGAAAACAGAGATTGGAGGGAAAGACAAGTGGCCATCTGGTGAAGGAACACGGCAGGACATGGGTTGGCAAAAGGGCCATGATGAGTGGCTGCCTGCAGGACCCAAGTAAGAAGGATAGGAAACAAGAAATCCCTGGTGGGGGATGGGCATGAAAGATGACATCTTTTCAGAGATGTGAAAAAGAGGAAAGGATGAAGAATAGATGTAGGTTACAGGTCACTGTGTATATGCTCATTATGGTAGAATGATTTGCAAAAGGATAGTGAGAATAGTGACACACCTTGAAGAATATAATAAATATCACTGACCTCTACATGTGGAAATTGTTGAAATCGCATGTTTTCCTATATGTATTTTCAACAAAACTAAAAAAATATAGCTATCATCTAGCTTCAACAATAGCCAGTTCTGTTTTTATACTGTTTTCTCTCTCCTTCCTGTCATGACCTGTTTAGTATTTTAAAACATTTTGAAGCAAATTCTAAACACCAGATATTCTTTCTCTAAATATTTGAGCATGTAACTACAAAATACATAAATTCTTCAAATAACCACAATACCATTATGACACCTAAAAATTCACAAGGTACATTATGAAAAATAAATTTTATGTAAAATTCAACAAAGCAACTGTCAGAAAGAAATCAACAAATCTGAAAGACATGAAATCTCTCAGACTGCAACATCGTTACCAATGTTAAAAACAGGTTGGACTGAGGAATAGTTTACATTTATGGTTAACTTAAGTTGCTTGTGTTCATAGAGGGGAATCTGTTTCATAAAACCATACAAATGGTTTTCTTTCACAAGCAGGAAAAAGGATTTCACGATTAAATGACAAATAGTGAATTTTAGAAGTGCTACTTCAAAAAGATCTCTTGTAGCAAGGATTACAACAACTATCTAGAAGAAAAAAGAATATTCACTTTTCCTACATTTCTAGATTATTTTATAGTCCTTCAATAAATAATTCTGCATCTAGGCATATTTGAAAAATGAAGACCAGACTAATAAAAAATGGTTACTTTCTAGGAGCTAATGTTGAAAAGCACTATGTGGCGGTGTACTAGTTAAGAGCTATGGCTGCTAAACAAAAAGCTACGGTTCGAATCTACCAGGTGCTCCACGGAAACCATATGGGGTACCTCTACTCTGTCTTATAGGGTGGCCATGAGTTGGAATCAATTAGAGGGTAATGGATTTGGTTCTTTTCTTTTCTCAAAAGTTAAGCTCTGTTAGGTCAAGTACTACTTTAAAGATTACTGAGTTGTGTATAGGGGAGTCAGATTTCAAATCAAGATTTGTCTGTGAACCATGCTCTGATCATATATACCAATGTCCACCACGTTCTAAAAATACACCTTCTAGCATTAGGGGAGAAAGCAAATGTACCATAAAAATATCCAAAACTTTAAAAATTTTTAGTTTTATGTTTCTAGGCCACCTAGGTATTCAGATTACGAAAAAAAAAACTAAATCACAGAACAGAGTTCTAACATTACTTTTCTCAGACAGTGAGCATTTTTGGAAACTTAAGTTTTACTTAGCAAGAATAGGTTTATCAGCCCTCTGCTCTCCTGTTTGGTTTTCAGTTTTTGGTACAAGTTTACACAGCAAGTTAGGTTCTCACTTGACAGTTTTCACACAAATTGCTCAGTGACATTGGTTACATTTATCACAACGTGCCAATCATCTCTTTGTGCTCTGCTTGTTCCCTTTACAGGACTCCAGTTTTCTTGTCCCTTTATCTTTTCATCTTTGCTTTTGAGCAACTGTTGATCCTTTGATGTCATACTGATAGCTTTCATAGGGAATTAATCTTATAGGTAATAACTTTCTTTGTGTGTCACTGCTATTTTACTAAAATTTGGTCTCAGGATAGGCTTTGTTCTATGTTTAAGTAGTGTCTCAGGGTGAAGTCTCAGGGGATTTTCTGCTTTCTGTTGTTCCCATTCTTGTGACTTTTTTTTCCTATTTTTTGGAAATAAGAATCTGAGTTTTGTTCCGTATTTTTCTCCCATTCTATCTGGAATGCACTACTGTGGCCCTGGTCAGAATAGCCAGTGTGGGTGACCGGGCACCATCAAGTTCTTCTGGTCTCATGGTAGATGAGGTTGTGGCTCTTGTAGACATTCTTCTTCTTTCCCCCTTCTTACCGCTTTGCTCCTGGCAAGTCAAGACCTGTAGTTTTTGTCTTAGATGGCCATTGAGAAGTTTTAAAAACCCAGACTCTATACACTTCACTAAGAGGCAGAACATTGCTGTTTCAAACCACTTTATGCTGAATGACTGAGCCGCCCATGAGACTATGGCACCAAGCCTTCAGATCCAGAAAAACAATTCTGGAATGTGCTGGTAATTTCTAAAGAATATCGACATGTCTCCAATGAATATATGTAACTACACCCACATACCTGTATTCACACCTATCTACAGATACTTCTATCTGTTCTCATCTCTACTTGTGTCTGCACTTACCCTAACTCCAGTTCTCCTCTAACACCCCTGGTGTGCCAACACTCATTATCATTCTACTGTGCTGTGCTCACTACATCCACAGTGGATCCACTTTCTCCATCACCAAAACTAGCCTTTATGTGTATAAGGCGTATGTTTTCTACCTTCTCTGTCATGGATTGAAATATTTCCCCCTAAAAATGTATACAGTTTTTTGGTTGGGCCATGATCTCCAATTTTATTTTGTTATTATAATTTTTATATGTGCTATAGGTCTGAATCTCTGCCTGTGGTTAACAGGGTAAGACTGGGTTATTTTAAAGGGGATTGGGTGGAACTATCATACTCTTATTAAAGTCACGTCTCTCATACAATGTAAAGATAGTTTCCCTAGGGTATGACCTGTACCATCTTTTATTCTACAGGAAATAAAAACAAAGGAGAAGCAAGTGGAGAGTTGGAAACCTCATACAGCAAGAAAGCAGTACTGGAGCAGAACAGGTCCTTTGGTCCTGAGGATTCTGCACTGAGATGCTCCTGGACCAAGGGAAGACTGATGCCACCACCAGGACCTTCCTCATGAGCTGACAGAGACAGAACATTTTTCCCTGGAGCTGGCCCCCTGAAGCACCCTGAATTGAGCTTCTAGCCTAGCCTATGAGAGAATAAACTTCCCTTGATAAAGCCATCAACTTGTGGTATTTCTGTTACAGCAGCACCAGATAACTAAGACACCTTCCTTCCTGGTAACCATCAGTAAACACTTATCCATTTATCAGTTATCAATAATAGAGTATTTATCAATTTTTGTTTTCTTATAAAAGAAAGATCATAGAATATTTGTCTTTCTTTGCTGACTTATTTCACTGATCATTATGTCCCCCAGGTCCATCCATGCTGTTTCAAAGACTCATCATTGTTCTTTATGGTTGTGTACTACACATTCATCTGTTGATGGGCACTCTCATTTCCATTTATTTGCTATTGAGAATAAAGTAGCAATGAATATAGGTGTGCATATGTCATTTGTGTCATTATTTTAAGTTATTATTTTATTTTTAATATATACCTGAAGTTCTATTGGTACAGTGGTTAACAGCTTGGCTGATAACCAAAAGATCAGTGGTATGAATCCACCAGCCACTCCTTGGAAACCGTCTGGAGCAGTCTACTCTGTCCTAAAGGATCACTGTGACAGAACTGACTTATCAGCAACAATTTTTTTTTTTTTTTTGGTTTAGGGTATATAGCTAGGAGTAGGACTGAAGGGTTTAATGCAGGCCACTAAAAAGGATTAGTATTCAGTAGTACAGTTCTTAAATCATTGTAATGTCTAAAAGCTGGAGAAACATCTTTGAAGTGTACCTCACACAGACACACATGCACAAGCACACACACACAAAATCTTTTCTGTTCCTCATCAACCACTACACTTAGCCCATGTTTCACATACAGTAGAAAGAAATAAAAGAACACATTTTATTTACCAAAGTGGTTAGTATTTTAGCTATTCCATTGACAGTGTGTTAAGGACAGGAAGCTATGACAAGCTAGATTAGAAAAATCAGAATCTGAGTAACACAGGAAAACCTAAACAGCAGGACTGTGACATCGGAACAAAGACAAAGGTCAATACCTGTAGTTGTTCAAGTAATACATGACACGTAGTACATGAGGCTGTTCCTAAGACTCTTTCTCTTGTCAGAACAATCACAATTTAGGAATTCCAGTTACTTCAGATACTTTGCTTATAGCTTGGGTGAAGGAGAATAACCGCTTCCTCCCTCGCCCCAGCTACCTACATTCTAATCTTCAAAACCTCTGAGTGTGCTACCTTGAATGGCAAAACAGATTTTGCTGACATGATTCTGATTTAAAGAAATTATCCAGGTAAGTCAAATCTAACCAGTTAATGGTGAGACAGAAAACTAGGTCATCGAGGTGTAATGTGCCAAAGCTTCAGCCCGTTGCTGCTGTCTTTAAAGATAAAAGGGAGAGGTCAGAACAAGAGTTGGTGGCTGTCTTAAGAAGCTGGGAAAGGCAAGGAGACAGTTCTTACTAAGACTCTGTAGACCTTTGTCAGACTTCTGATATACAGAAACAATAAATTTCTGTTGTTCACTTCATGTTTACAGTAATTTGTTATAGCACTGATAGAAACGAATATGCAGTTTAATAACTGGTATTAAAATAAAACATTTTAATAACAAGCTGTTATTAAAACCATATACATTGTTTGAACAGCTAATACATGCACATGGTACATACTCAAGTGGGACAAAACAGCAGCATTTAAGCAACCTTCCCCCAAGGCAATTCCGCTTTCTGTGTTGTAAGATCCATACCGATGCATGCACACACACTCACACGCCTTTATTTATTTGAACTGTCATATTAAGACAAAATATTCTTGCACATTTTGCCACACTTCCTCTAAAAAAAAGTTAGGGCTTTAACTGTTTAACGACATCTTTGCACCTCTTAAATGCTTATAGGCCTCTGCATTTTATTATTAAGAATGTTTCATGATGCAAAATGTCATCAGTGGTACTTGTTATTAGAATTTAAAGATAAATGTAAATAAAACTACATATAATGAAATAATTAAAGCAAAAAAAAAAATCAAAGAAATGGCATGGTCTTTGTTTTGTTCATCTAGTGTTGCTCTAACAGAAATACCACAAAGTGGATGGCTTTAACAAAGGAAAGTTTATTCTTATACAGTCTGATTAAGCTACAAGTTCGAATTCAAGGTGTCTGTTTCAAGAGAAAGGCTTTACTTCTGTTGGCTCTGGAGGACAGTCCTTGTGTTGCATCCGTCTTTGGTCAGGGAGCATCCTGGCACAGGAACCTCAGGTCTGAAGGACAAATTCTACAACCGGTGCTATTTTCTTGATGATATAATGTTCCCCAATCTCTGCTTTCTTCTCTCTCTTTCTATCTCCCATAGGAAAAACCGATAAAAGGTGGTATAAGCCATACTCTAGGGAAACTCCCTTAGCAAGGGTATTGCAGTCTCACCCTAATCCTCTTTTAACCTAATCATCCTATTTACTAGCTACAGGCAGAGATTAGGATGTATGGCATAGGAATATTACAAAATATTGGGAATGATGGCACAACCAAATGGCTACACACATTTGGGGGGACACATTTTAATCAATGACAATCTCATTAGAATTCATCTGGTCCAACTATTTTAATTCACAGAAGACGTAACAGATCCAGACAATAAGGGGGACACACAAGAGTACACTCAGGGTAAGAGCACAGATAGAAACAGGATAACAGTTACACAACTCCCAGTTACGGACTGTTTCCTCTGTACTATCCTGTCTCTTGCTTTAACTTTTTTATTTTTTATGATGGAAAAGTACTTACAGAAAGTGTATAAATATGTGTCTACTAATAAAATAGGTCTAGGTGTGCAATATAGGTAAATATAATTTTCTAAAATTCAGAGTACACTCAGTTATGTAAGTTTTAAAATTTTGTAGCTTACATACAGATGGACTTGAGGAGCAATTTAATGGTAAATGTAAAGATTACTAGTGACTAGTACAGGACAAAGCTTCAATAAATGTGACTTTCGTTACCAATGTTACCTCTTTCATAAGTATTTCCTCTGTCATTATTTCATTGCTATGTTTCTACATTTCTGATATCTTTTTCACTATTATCAGTGAGCCTATCAGTAAATCAAAAGTATAAAAAGTTAATGAAAAACATTTTACATTTTTAAAGACTTTATTTTAAAGACCTTTTGGAAGGATGGAACAAAAACATGAGAAGTTTAGATCTACACAGAATATATCTTGTCATTTTACTTCTGACACTCAGAATTTGGTTGTGTGGTATATTATTAAAATGTAGGCATGTTACCTGGTTGATTCAGATATTCTCTTATATATTAGCTGCATAACTTATTTCAAATAGGTTATGCTGTTAAAAATAACATAGCAGAGATACTCTGAACAGAACTGTGATAATGAAGAATATTTGATCTTTTTGTAATATCTTTCTAACAAGTAGAATGAGTCAATCTAAAATAATAGTTTTTTTTTTTTTTTGCAAATTACCTAATGCTATATTTAGCACATTATTGATCTTGGTGTTTGTGAAGATTGAGACAAATGATACTTCAACACAAATGATGCACTGTGAAAGGAACTGTAAATGAGCTCTCTTTACTCTGCTCAATTACTAATTTCTTTGTTAGAATAATATTTAGTAAGTACCTACTATGGGACTGATAGAAGGTGCTGGAAATAAATTGGTGAACTTTTGACTCTTGAAGCTTACAATCAGCGACATAAATCTATGGAATTTAATAGAGAAATCCATTTGCTAGAGTAAAGGCAGCCTAACAAATATGTGTGTGACTCATGGTAGGTATTCAAGAAACAATTACTAATTTTTTATCTGTAAGAAAGATAAATATAACCTAGATAACAGGGAAGTAAAGTGTCTTTGGGATGATTCAGGAAAGACTGGCAGAGGATAAGCACAAAGAATTTCCTGTGACTCTGCAAGACTAATGTTCTCACATTCACAATCCTAATTTTCCTGTGATCTCTGAAACTATGATTCATCATACAATAGAGTGCTTTTGAAGGGAGACAGAAAAAGATGAAGTGTTTTCCATTGTATTTTATTTATAGCAACAATTACATCAACGGAATAATCCATGGCTTTCTTGAAATTATTTTAACTCATGATTAAATTTACCTAATCAAAAGGTAACACCAGAATATACTAATTACTTAAATACTTTCAATATGCAACCTTGGTAGCAAATCAAGTCTAATACTCTATGTGGTACAAATTCATACTTTCTCTCTCTCTCTCTCTCTCTCTCTAATTCTGTATTCTCCCAGAATCATGTACTATATGAGCAAACGACAATAGCAAGTATATGGGTATGGGTAGACAGTTAAATATCTATCTCTTTCCCTACACACATCTTGGGGCTATTCACAACTTACTCTGAGATTTCTCATACTTGTTTTAGCATTTCCTATAATTATAAATGAAACAACTTTTTACATCTCTAATCCATTTTTATTGGAAGAGTAGCCTAAAGGCACACATTTAGTGATGACTCTACACAGGACAAATCAGAAACAAAATTCCCAGTACAAGTGGAAGCATTTTAATTACAGTTTATATATTTCTCTTCCACCATCCTAAGGTCTAGGCAAGTATTTTAGACATTGTAAGAATTCAATGCATAGCTGGTCAAAGCAGACACAACTGTGATTTTAAAAAATAAAATAAATGTTAACATTGCCAAACTTCAAACTGCAAATGGAAAATATTTAAACTTTGGAAAGATTTCCTTAAAAAATGCAAGCATATTCTCATTGTAGCTTACTGTGTGAAATTATTGAGAAGGTTAAAGTTTTGATAACTGTGTTAGCTTTCTTACTCCATTCCTGAGCAGAAAACATCCACAGAGTTCTTTAAAAAAATCTAGCTAATGAGGGATATACCAGTTCCCCAAATACACAGTTTAACCCAATGCATTTGTGTAATGTGAGTCTTTAAAAAAAAAAAAAATCAATATTCTTCTACTGTTGTAATTTCTCAGTTTTATTTTTCCAAATAATATAATTATTATGTAGGTAACAGTCATGTCACTATGACACTGAGGAACATTTGGAAAAACTGGCACCTTATTTCTCTTCTTGACCTTTATTTAATAGCACTGAAAATAGTCAAGGTAAGGTTAAAATTATGTGTTTAGGAGAAAGGGTTACAGTGCTTGAAACAAGATACTAGAATTACTTCACAGGAGAATCAGCAGGTGAAAACTGGATTCTAGAACCAAAGAAGCAAACATCAAGCAGAAACCTGTAGACCAGGGCAGTCACAGCAAAGAGGTTTTTTTTTTTTTTTTTTATCCCCTAGAATACAGAATTGGGGAGCTGGCCTGCTGTGCTTACGTTTTCAAAGCCTTGCTTCAAAGACAATTCTAACATGCTAAGACAAACATAACATGGTCAATTTTCTTCTCCTCCCTAGGGACAGATAGGAAAGCATATGGTATCACTGATTTATGAATTGGAATGGGAAAGCATGTTCAAGGCACCTGAAAGAACATTCATTGGTGAACAGCAACCAAGTGCTAAGCTTCCTCCACACCCATGGCTGAAAGGTCAAGATACGAAAAATGGTAGCTTGGATTTAACAGAATAAATGTTATCAGTGAAAAGTACAATAATACAGATCTCAAATTTAAAACAACTCTTCATGTGTTACATTCAAACAATGCCTCTCAGCCATTCTTCATATCAATTCCTGAACCAGTATATTGCAAAGAAGGGAGATATAGGAGAATTAGAATGACACCTTTGGGCATCTGGATTATCCTATCTTAATTCAGAGAAGGGGGGCAGAATATTGCAGATGTATCCATCTTGGCTTGTGTGTGACACTAACTTTATTTTTTCTAAAAGGGAAGCAGATATTTATTTTTTCCTATAATTAGCTCAGAATTTCTCCTTCCTTTTCATCAGTATGTATGACCTGTGAGAGTGCCTCCAAGGAAGAGAGCTTAGCAGGACCTGACAATTTGTTAAGCTAGTTGGTTTTGATCAATATATGTGCAAAAGATCTGAGATCAGAAAATCTCACACAAAGGTACTGTATGAACAGACTTTCAAAGATAGTATCAAATAATCCAAGTGTATTAAGACCAGTACGGCACACAGAGAAATAAAAGGATGATATGAATGAATTTTACCATCAAAGTCTTTAAGGAAACCCTGGTTAAGAGCCATGGCTGTTAACCAAAAGGTCAGTGATTTCAAATCCACCATGTGTTCCTTACAAACCCTAAGGGGAAGCTCTATTGTTTCCTAAGGGGTTGCTATGAATCAGAATTGACTTAATGGCAATGGATTTGTTTGGTTTTAATTCTCTAAACAACATCATGATAAAGGAAGAACACACTGATGTTGTCAAGGATTTTATTTTACTCAGATTCACAATCAACACTCATGGCAACAGGAGTCTAGAACTAAAGTGACCTACTGCATAGAGAACATTTGTGCTGCAGATCTCTTCAAAGTGTTTAAAAGCAAAGATGTCACTTTGCGAACCAAGGTGTTCATGACCCAAGCCATGGTAATTTCAATAACCTCGCAAGCATGTGAAAGCTGGACAATGAATAAGGAAGACTGGGGGGAAAAAAACAATGATGCATTTGGGTTATGGTTTTGGCAAAGAATACTGAAAATACAATGGACTGTGTCTTAGTCATCTAGTGCTACCTTAACAGAAATATCACAAGAGGATGACTTTAGCAAAGATAAATTTACTTTGTCACAGTCCAGTAGGCTACAAGTCCAAATTCAGGGCATCAGTTCCAGGGCAAGTCTTTCTCTGCTGGCTCTGGAGGAAGGTTCTTGTCATCAAGCCTCCCCTAGACTGACAGCTTCTGAGGCACAGGGGCCCTGGATCCTTTTTAAAGCATGTACTCTGCTATTGCCACTGTTTTCTTGGTGGTATGAGAGCCACAAATCTCTGCTTGCTTTCTTTTCCTTTATATTCCAAGAGATTGCCTCATGCACTGAGTCCTGACATACCAACACAACTGCCACCCATCCTCCCTCATTAACATCATAGTAGAGGATTTACAGCATATTGAAACATCACACAATACCAGGAATCACAGTCTAGACAAATGGTTGCACATGTTTTTTGACAGGACACAAAGCAATCCATGACAGACTACCAGAAGAATGAACAAATCTGTCTTGGAAGAAGTAGAAATAAAGATATCAAGCCTTCATCTAACATACTTTTGACATGTTATCAGGAGAGACCAGTCCCTGAAGAACATTGATCTTGGAAAAGCAGAGCATCAGTGAAAAAGAGGAAGACCATCAGTGAAATGAACTGACACAGTAACTACACCAATGGGCTCCGACACAGCAAGGGTTGCAAGGATGGGGCAGTGTTCTGTTCATCTGTACACAGGGTCTCTATGAATTAGAGCTGACTGGATGTTATCTACTAACGAGAACTCTTTTCAAGATACTTAAAAATATATCACAGCATAGAATGAAACTGCCTGTTGCTGGGGGCCAGCCCCAACACTTTTCAGGGTCCCGCATGGAGAGAGGGAGAGGCGTGGCGGGAAATGAATAAAGAGAGACAGGAAAGACTTTTCTGGTTTAAGGCAGCCTGACCCAGAGACCAAGAGAGAAGGGTCATCTCAGTTTATTGTTATCTTTTTATAGTTGGTAAGGCAGTAGTACTTTGACCACGTCTGTGATTGGCTAGGCAAGAAGCAGGTACCTCGTGGTCTCTTCATGTCAATCACTGGAGTTTTCTAAATAACGGCTCTGAGACTAGTGTCTCTTTTTATGTTAGCTATTAAGATCTTCTAAACAATGGTTTTCTTTTCTTGTTGACTATTAGGGTCTTCTCTATTAGTTAGTAAAAAGCAAACACTTTGTTATTCCTTTTTATGTTAACCATTAGGACCCTCTAAAGAATGGTCTGAGACAGGCATGTTTGTGATTTATAATTAACAGCTGGAGCAAAACTAATCTTAGACTTCTGTAAACTTTACCTAAGCAGGAAGAGAAGACAAACCCATCTTAAACGTTATACAGTCTCTACTTGTTCCTTCTCTGCTCTTCCTTATCTCTTCCTGTAAGGACAATGGGTGTCCACCATCCCTTATTCTAAGTTTCTCTTAAACTACTCTAAGAAAGGCATTTCTTTAGTATTTGTCTGTTTGCCGATACCAAATGTAATAAACTTGGGAATCTAGTTATTTTCCTGAAGTAAGATGTTTGCTATCTAAGAGCTGAGAAAGAGAGGGAGGGGAGTTGTCTCTGGAAAGCCCTTCAGGGCCTTCTTGCAAGCTTGCTTATCTCATGTGAAGGGAGGGCTGAGCAGCTGGGAGAAGTCAGCAGGGGCTGGGCCGGCCTCGCTGCTCTCAAGCTGGCTGTGTTAGAAATCATTCCTCTGAGCCCTTTTCCCCAGAAATTCCTGTACAGGTTTTCCCAATATTATTCCATAAACCAAGGGGGTAGTAAAGGGCCCCTTTCAGAAGACATCTCCCCTGATCCTTGTGCCAGGAGAGGAGGGTACCTTTTTGAAGAAAATTTACTTAGGAGGCCAAATAATATCAAGGGCAGTAGGCTAGAAAACATGTCACAGGTGAGATGCTTCAGCCCGTCATTTACAGGGGTTCGTGACTTTGTCTACAAGGCTGATGGCAGACCTCCGCAGCCTGTAATAAAATTTTGACAGCTCCTCTCTACATGTTAAAACTTTTTTAGCTGAAAAATCTAAACTCTTTTTGAAAAATCATTCACTTTTTGATGGATTTATTCTATATTTATATTTGCAATCTCAAACAGAAGTATTTGGAAAACTTTGAATCAGCTTATACTCAAAGCATGGAAACATATAGCATAATTTAGAGGTACTAGAAATTTATGTCATAATTATATAAAAAAGAAAATTTTAATAGAAGCAACAGTCTTCATAAGCAAGCAGCATAGAGTTTGATTTTAAGATTCTACATATTGTCATCGAATATCCTCACAGACTTTTTCTTAACACTAGAATAAAGATTCTTTTTATGGCACATTTAACTGCTGATGTGGCAATATATCATTATTCCCCCAATTTTTTCACTTCCTGGTTAAAAAATAGGCTAAATTAGACTTGTGAACACGGTTGATATTTGGTATTCCAGGAATTGTCTGGCAAGAATAGTTTTGATCATTTTGTTTCACATAGCTGCACTTAATAGGAGACAGTCCTATACCAAAAAATGTTCAGAGACCTATATATGTAAACACACAAGAAAGCCACAAACAAGAAAGTATGGATGCAGTTTTGTGTGTACCGACTCTACTGTTTGTTTAATTTTATCATAAAGGCCAGTCATATATTTAAGACTTTTATAGTCTCCATCATAATTTGTGCCGTTTACCTCTGAAAAGCTTCTAAAGCTACTAATTGTTGTTTATCTCCCTTTACCACACATCAAGACAAGACACAAAAGTGGGAGCTAGTAAAAGTTATTTCATAAAATTCACATTTCTGATTTTCATAAGGTGAGAAGGTGGAAACAAAACACAACATGAGCAATGCATACTGAAATATGTTTTCTAAACATCATTTGCTCACAATTTTCCTTCTGCTAGCCGAATATAATAGAAGGCTATGTCCTCCCATACTAACAGATTGGTGAAATTCAGTTACATCCTTAAGTTACCATGCAGATCCACAAGAGGTAAGTGTGAAAACAAAAGAAAAGCTAGCATGAATGATAACACTGATTCCTAATACGCAAAATGAACATGAAAGAGTAAACTAAATTATCCATTAAGAACTGAGAATTCATACACATCATAATCAAATATAATCTAGAAAGGAATATGAATTGTTGGTTCCCCTGTACCCCGAGTAGCTTGATCATTCGGACCAAATCTGTAGATTTTTCTGAGTTTATCAATTGATTTGCATAACTGTTATAAGAAGCCCCTAGGTGGTGCAAATGGTTAAGAATTCAGCTACCAACTGAAAGCACGATGGCTCAAATCTGCTCAGAGATGCCTCAGAAGACAGGCCTGGCAATCTCCTTCCAAAAGATCACAGACACTGAAGACATTATGGAATATGGATCTACTCTGAAACATGTGGGGTCACCCCTGAGTCAAAATTGATTACAGGACAACTGGCTTAGTTTGGAAAGTGTTACAAATGATAACTATGTAAAAAGATAATGATTAATGTTTGATGGTACTGAATATTATCAAGGAATTCATTTTATCTGGATCCACAATGAATGCCCAAGGAAACAACAGTCAAGAAACCAAGCAATACATTACACTGGGAACTTCTGCTACAAAAGAACTTTTCAAAGCATTAAAAAGCAAAGATATCACTTTGAGGACTAATTTGAACCTGACCCAAGCCAGGGTATTTTCAATTGCCTCACATGCATGTGAAAGCTGGCCAATGAATAAGGAAGACTGGAGAAGAATGAACAACCTTCAGTGATGATGTCACCAAAGAATACTGAAGATACCATGGAGTATCAGAAAAGTGAGTCTGTTTTGGATGAAGTACAGCTGGAACGCTTTTTAGAAGCACGGAAGGTAAGACTTTGAATCAGTACTTTAGATGTTATCAGGACGGACCGTACCAAAACAAAACAAAAAAAAAAAAAAACAAACCCACAGTCATTGAACTGATTCACAGCAACATCTGATTCACAGTTATATCCTTAAGAAGCAACTTTACAGCAACTCACAGCAACTTTACAGGGGAGAGTAGAACAGCTCCACACAGTTTCCAAGGAGCACCTGGAGGATTCGAATTGCTAACCTTTTGGTTAGCAGACATAGCACGTAATCACAATGCTACCAGGGTTTCCCTGGAAGGTGGCATCGCACTTGGCAAAGTAGAGAGAGCCCAGGTGGCACCATAGTTAACAGCTCAGTTGCTAACCAACGGTTGGTGGTTTGAATCATTAGTTGCCTATAGAAACCCTTTGAGGCAGCAAAGGAGAAGTTCGGCAAAAAAGAACACTCTTGCCCTCTTGATAAGATGGTGGCTACAGCCATCAGTTCAATCAGGCCAAGGATTGTGAGGATGATGCAGGACTGGGCAGTGCTTTTGTTCTACTGTACATAAAGTCGCTAAGAACCGGAAGCAACTCAACAACAGCTAATAACTTTGCTCTAAAATCTGTGTTAAATATTTGAAAATCTCATACCAAATCAGGGAGGCACTTGTTATATTTGTGCCAGATTGACCAATAAGGAGACTATGCATCAGTTTAAACTCTCTCTCTCTCTATGGAATGTATGTATGTGTACATACACACACACACACACACACACGTATATATGTGTATATATATATATACCTGTATATATACATATATATACAGGTACGTATATATATTTTCTTATTACTCTATCTCATTATCTTTCTAAATTTTCAAGAAAATGTGACCTCAACATTAATACTGAGGACTTTAATTTAGAACAGTCTTTTGTTAGGTATTTAGCCCATTTAGACTAATTCTAAAACAATGATTTTCTGAAACATTAGTCATCATGTGGCATAAAGTCTGAAAATCCTTCTTAGATTATAGAATTCTAAAAAAAAAGAACAAACTTATTCACAAATGTATTACTCAAGCTCACTGTAAATCCAAGACTATCCAAAAACCATAAGGACAGTATTACCTAATTTCATTTAAATTGATCAGGCAAGAGAAAAAAAAAAGGGCAGACTCTTATAAGTCTCTTTAATTCTTTGGAGAAACTGAATGAGAAGAAAAGGTAAAGCCAACTTGGTAAGAATAAACAAAGGAAATGTGAAGGAAAAGTAAAGGAGGTAAATGTGAAACTTTAGAAATGCTAAAGAAATCAAACACTTTTTCTCATTCAAAGACTTTATCCAAAGAATTAAAAGACCACCTACAGAATGGGGAAAAAAAAGTATTTGGCAACTCTACATCAGACTGACACTTGATCTCCATAATCTATAAGGTCCTACAAAATATCAATAAGAAAAAGATAAATAATCCAATTAAGTGATGGGTGAAGGAGATGGACAGACACTTCTCTAAAGAGGATATCCAGGCAGCCAAAAGACCCATGCAGAAATGTTCATGATCATTAGCTATTAGAGAAATTAAAATCAAAACTATAATGAGATACCATCTCACACCAACAAGGTTGGCTATGATCCCCAAAACACAAAACAACAAATGCTGGAGAAGCTGTGGAGAAACTGGAACTCTTCTACACTGTTGATGAGATTGCAAAATGGTGCAACCTATTTAGAAAGCAATCTGGCACTTCCTTAAAAATATGGAAATAGATATACCATTTGACCCAGTAACTCCACTGCTTAGAATATGTCCTACAGAATTAAGGGCATTCACACCAAAAAATACATGCACACAAATGTTTATTGCAGCACAGTCCACAATAGCAAAAAGTTGAAATCAACCCAGATGCCCAACAACAGACAAATGAATAAATCAACTATGGGATATATACTCAGTGGAACACTATGCAATGATAAAGAACAATGCTGAATTTAGGAAGCATCTCATAACCTGCATTCAATTGGGAGACACTATGTTGAGTGAAAGTAGTCAGCAGAAAAAGGACAAATATTGCATGAAACCTCTACTATAAGGACTTAAAAACAGACTTATGTGTAGAAGAAAAAGACCCTTTGATGGCTGCAAGGGTGGGGAGGGTGGGAAGGAGAGGGTTGGCTATAGATTAGATAGTTGATAGAAATTTGGTTGAGTGAAGTCAGTGACAGCACACATTAGAAAAACAATCAGTTTAACTGGACTTGAACATAACATGATTACTCCTCCAATCTTAAGCAAATATCACTAGGAAAGAGTAGCAGGGGCAGAGATCCAGGGACCATGCTCTCAGGGCACACTGAGGCCCAACTGGCATAACTAGAACCTGGTTAAGAGAGTCTTCAGCACCCCATATTGGTGAGTGGCGTCTGGGGTCTTAAAAGCTGCCAAGCTGCCATCTGAGGTACACCAAATGGTCCCAACTCAGCAGAAACTGAGGATCACCAAGGACCGAAATGCGGGAAAGAAAACCCAGGAGACAAAGAGACCCATGTGAGTGGGTGACTGCCTGGACATACGACTAGACGAACTGGATGGCGCCCAGCCACCATCAGTGATAGCTGTGATGGGGCTCACAAAGTTGAGTTTCATTGGCAATCTGAGAATAAAAAGGGGTGCACCCTGAAAACTCCACAGGAAGACCACAACTGATGGTCCAGAGGCCATGGGGTTCCCCTGGGAACATGGCCCCTGGTCCTGATGCTACCCCTGTCCATAAATTTCTACTGAGATCAGCCCTTTGGCAAGGAATGGATTGGACTCAAAGGCACCGAGTGATCATATGGTGTGTGCACTTTATGGTTCTATGTATTTATAGGATGTGATCCTGCTGGCCTCTCACTGGAGGATGGGGAGAGGTTGAAGAAGAGGGGGCAGGAGATTGTTAGGAGGATATGACATGTATAGAATGGAAAGGAGTGTGCTGTCACTGGGCAGGGAGAGAAGTGGGAGCTGCACATAGGTGGGCAAGAAAATTTATATTGGATTGTACACTTTCACTCAATCACAATAAACAAAAAGTAATAATTAAAAAATAAAAAAAAAGAAATGCTAAAGTAGAAAACAACTCCATCACAAAATTGTACTATTGAATTATGAAAGCAGAAATATAGAAGGGGTACAAACTACTCCATGCTGAAATACTTATTTTCTTTTTGCTTTAGAATTCTGTTTCTACTTTCTTAGAACTGGAACCATTAATGTTTAAGTTATACAAAGAAAAAAATAAAATAAAACAGCATCTGAGTCAGATCCAACTCGATGGCACTTGGCTTGGCTGACAAATAATTAGCAGTACTACATTAAAACTACAAGAAAAGAAAACAAAAAAGGAGAGGGAGACATCCAGAATTAGTACAAAAAAAGCAGATAAAAAAAAAATCAATAGTCTTTTATCAAGTGACACTAGATTTAATCAAAGACTATCATTAAAACAGACATACTTTTTATTAACTTATTCAACAAATATTTACTAAATTCACTCATAACGTGTTAAGGTAGGGATTCTCTCACTCCACATTCCTCAGAATTGCATTAAGGCCTTTTTAACTCTCATAAGTCACGTGCCTTCAGTTCTGATTTGGTCCTTTTCTCCCATTCAGTAGAACATGGACTTTGCATCAACAACAAAAACTACTCTGGCCCCCACATTGGTGAGTGGAGTCTGGGGTCTTAAAAGCTGCCAAGCTGCCATCTGAGGTACACTGAATGTTCCCAACTCAGCAGGAACAGATGGTCACCAAGGACCAAAACAACACAGGGGAAAGAGAACCCAGAAGACAGAGAGATCCACGAGTGGGTGACTACATTGACATGCGACAATCAGAACTGGATGGTGCCCAGCCACCACTAGTGATAGCCGTGATGGAGCTCACAAAGTTGAGTCACACTTGCAACACAAGAATAAAAAAGGAGTGTACCCTGAGATCTCCACTAAAAGACCCCAACTGATGGTCCAGGGGCCTCAGGGTTCCCCTGGGAGCATGGCTCCTGGCCCTGATGCCACTCCTGTCCATAAATCTTTACTGAGGTCAGCTCTTCAGACAGGAATGGATTGGACTCAAAGACAGAGTGGCCATACTGTGTATGCACTTTATGGTTTCATGCATCTATAGGATGTCATCCTGCTGACCTCTTACTGGAGGCAGGGGAGAGGGTAGAAAGGAGGAAATAGGAGATTATTAGGAAGATATGACATATATAGAATGAAGAGGAAGAATGTTGCTGTGATCGGGCAGGGAGAGCAGTGGGAGGTGCACACAGACGGGCATGCATATTTACACAGGATTGTATATTTTCACTCAATCATAATTAAAAATCTATTTTGGCAATGAGGCACAGGAACTGATTATAGGGGTCCCTCAGACATGTTGGAATGAAAAAAAAATAAGTTGAGCCTCATTATGAATAAACTGTAATGAGGATATGAAATCATTATGGTATAGTTCCCCTCTAAGAGATCTCTCCAACTCTATCTGCTCTCCTCACCCTGTGACAGCACACTCCTCCTTTTTACTCTTCTAGCCAAGTGCCGTCGAGTCGGATTTACTCTTCTAGTATCCTCTAAATGAATACCTGTCCTCTACTCTCCACCCTCTCCTCTACCCTCCAGGGAGAAAGCTAAAAACCGAAAAACAAAAACAGTAGGATACTCTTCTATAAATGTACAAAACCATAAAGTACACACACCACACACTCACTCTGTGTCCCCAAGTCTAGTCCATTCTTAGTATGAAGTGTTCATATCATTAATGGTTTTATGTCTGAGGCAGCAGCAAGCGTAGGTGCCATGTTCCCAGGGGACCCTCCAGGTTGTTGGACCATCAATTCTAGTCTTAAGTCGAGTTGTTGATCTGCACATCTCTTTTTCTTATGTTACATCAGGGACACTACATTGTGTCCCCTATCAAGGCTGTCTCTGGTGGTGGCTGGGCACCATCTGGTTCTTCTGGTCTCATGCTGATGTAGTCTCCCAATTATATGGGTCCTACTGTCTCCTGGACTCATTTTACCTTGTATCTTTGATGGATTTGGATCAACTGATGTTCCTCAGATGGCAGCTTGCTGGCTTTTAAGACCCCAGATGCCACTCACCAATATGGGGTACAGAACAGTCTCTTAGCAAAAGGTGCGTTATGTCAGTTGACCTCTATGTCCCCTGAAAACTTGGTCCCCAGACCCATGTCCCTGATAGCCTGTCCTTTGAAATGTTGAGTTGAACTTAGAAAATCTTTTCTTTTATGGTATAGTCCCTTTATGATGACCTGCCTTCTAATGGATGCTGTCACACCCTTCACACAACCGAATTCCTATGGGCTATCTAATTTATGGCCTCCCTCCCAACCCTTGTAGCTGTCAAAGTCCTTTCTTCTGTGCATAAGTCCATTTTTAATTCCTTATAATAGTGGTCTCATACAATATCCTTTTGCAGCTGACTGATTTCCCTCAGCATAATGTCTTCCCATTGATACCAGGTTATGAGATGCTTCCTCAAATCATCATTGTATAGTGTTTCATTGTGTATAAATACCATAGTTTGATCATCCACTCGTCTGTTGATGGGCACCTAGGTTGATTCCATCTTTTTGCTGTTGTGGACTGTGCTGCAATAAACATTTGGATGCATGTATCTGCTCATGTGACAGCCGATATGCCTGTGGGATATATTCCAAGCAGCAGGATTGCTGGATCATATGGTATTTCTATTTCTCGTTTCTTTAAGAAAGCACCAAATTGGTTTCCAAAGAGGCTATATCATCTTCCATTCCCATCAGCAGTGTAGGAGAGTTCCAGTAGCTCCACAGCCTCTCCAGTATTTGTTGTTTTGTGTTTTTTGGATTATTGCCAAGCTCACTGGAGTAAGATGGTATCTCATTTTAGTTTTGATTTGGATTTCTCTAATAACTAACAATCATTAACATTTTCTCATGTGTCCTTTGGCTGCCTGAATGTTTTCTTTGGGAAGTGCCTGTTCATGACTTTTGCCCATTGTTTAATAGGGTTATTTGTCTTTTTTTTTTGGTGATAATTTGCAGTCAATTGTAGATTACGAAAATTAGTCATTGATCCAATACATTGTTGCCAAATATTTTTTTCCTATTCTGCAGGCAGTCTCTTAGCTCTCTTGATGAAGTCTCTGTATGTGTGTTTGATTTTTAACAGTTTGCATTTACTTTTTTCTCTTCTGTTGAGTGTACATTATTGGAAAGATTTTGTAGCCTGTCTAAACCGTGTATTAGAACTTTCATTGTTGTGCCTATATTTTCTTTTGTAATCTTTTATTGTTTTAGGTTTCATCCATTTTGATTTAGTTTTTGTGTAAGGTATGAGAAATGGGTCTGAGATCCTCCTTTTAGAGAAAAGGTAGGTATCTATACAATAGCTTTATACGGTGTGTTAAGTTCTGTAGCAGAGGTAAAAAAGTAACAAAATTAGGTAACAAGTATCTCTGCTTTGGGAGAAGTTTTCACAGTGGAGATAATGCTGAAAACGAGTCTTAAATCAACAGCCCACATGACCCACTGATGCCTATTTTCAGGGCTCCCTTTTGGTTAGGGAAACTCTGGTGTAGTGTTTAAGTGCTACATCTGCCAACCAAAATGCTGTCAGTTTGAGTCTTCCAGGCAGTCCTTGGAAACTCTATGGGGCAGTTATACTCTGTCTTACAGGGTTGCCATGGAATGGAATTCACTCAATGCCAGAAGGTTTGGTTTTGGTTTCTTTTGGTTAGATCTTAAGTATTCTAATTTGAGTGCTAAACTATAGGATCATTCCAATCTTTAAAAGTACAATGAAATTCACTTCATGAATGAGGGGGAAGGGGCAGCAAAGAGGTAATAGCATATGCAGAGGATTATTTGCATGAAGTAGCACAGGAACTATAAGTTCAGAATGTTGGGGCACAAATGTTAAAGTCTAACAATCCAGATGTAAAATAACTGACACAAACAGGGATCAGATTATGATTCCATATTCCAAAATGGTTGTAAATTAATCTGTTTAGGCACAGAAATTAAATCAGCAACTTTTTAAAATAATTTTTAAAAGGAGTAGTTCATTTAGATTTCTCTCTAAATTTTGGCATGCTTCTAAGAAACAAAGGAAGTCACATGAATACTCAAAATTATTCGTATTCAGGTTATAGTTCATAAGCAAGAAGAGTGATTGATTTTACATATGTGTGTGTATATTTAAAAATTTGCATTACACACAAACACACACACTCTCTCTCTCTCCCCTTAAATACCACCAGCTGCCACTGAGTCCATTCCAAATCATGGCCACTCCATATTCCTCTGAGCAGAGCTATGCTCCATGGAGTTATCAGTGGCTGACTGTTTCGAAGTAGATCACTAGGCACATCTAGGTAGATTCAAACCTCCAAGTTTTTGAGGTTCATCATTTGCTCCAATCAGAAGTTCCATATACTCTTCAGTGGCATTTAAATGAAGATGAGTATAAATGATTTGCTCAAGGTCACATATGAACTGAACGGAATGAAAACCAATAATTATAATCAGTAATATGCCCTCTAATCCTTAATCTGTTCCTTTTTAAAATCTAGGTTGAGTTCAAATTTCCTTTATTTTCATTTTGTAGACAATAGTTATTATTGTTTCTGTTTGATGCACAGAAGGATCCCAAGAATAGCTCTTCAATATCTCCTCAGTAATCTGACACAGAACTATTCATGTAAAATGTATTTCTTGCATAGCAATTTTTTGAGCTGCCTATGCATGAAAAGAGGTTAGAGATATGAATTTATTCATGTGGAAGTAATTAGGAAGGCAATGGCAATAAGTGATTTTCTTTAGAATAATTTGCAGTTAAGATCTATGCTGAAAATGGTCATTAGTTCAAAAGCAAACAGGACAGAAAACTGAAGGAGCGTTCACTTAATAGTTTACCTCATTTAGGCTCTAGACATACAAATGAGCAAGTGTGTCTTACGACACTACTACCCTATTCTTTACGTCAGTCAATCAACACCAAGTACATCTGAGTCTCTCTTCACTTAGAATACTCCACAGGAAAGGGAACAATCACTTGTCTTTCTTTTCAGGAACCTCAATAACAGGAAGCTTTTATTTGTTTTAAACTGGAAGAAACAGAAAACTAGGAAATGAATCAGGGTTATGCGGATTAGCATTATTTTTTAAACTGAATTCAGTAGAAAACATCACATTCATTATTTAAGAGACAGGTGTTCTCTTTTAAGATTAATTGGCTTAAAAACAGACAATTTTGGTCTTCAGAAATGTATTACAAGAAGAAATTTCCTTTCTTTTTTGAATGTTAATGAAGGACATCACTAAGGTATAAACTTCTACAGTGCAGAAAAAAATACTAAAGACAAGGTTGTTACAACTCATGCACTTCTATCCTTAGCTTGTGAGAATAATATGACTCCCTGGCTAATGCTCAGATTACAATACATTTTTCATCAATACACAGATTAATAAGCAGAGGAAATGGATAAATGACATTGCCAGAATATTGGCAAATAAACTAAGTTATGTGTTTAAGACATGAGTCTATCAACCACAGAAATAATTAGGATGTTCTAACTCTCTCAAGGGCAATGTAAACTTAACCACTCTGTTTCTGCAAAGTAGGATATGATACTATGATGATGGCACTTAACTCTTTAACAGACACCTATAATTCAATATGCTCATCATTTACATTAGGGATTTATTCTACTCTACCTATTTCTAATGTATTTAAAATATACACTTTACTAAACTTTAAAATAATACTTTTTGGAAATCATGTATGAATATATGTATAATGTATTCCCATTCATATATAGATTTAGGTGGAATTATGATTACACAGTATATCCCATGTTGAACTAATAGTTCCCATGATAGATTCCATAAAACTTTATTATAAAAGCAATAAGTATGGAATTTAATTATGTTGAGTTTATTTATTTATTTATTATGATCAATCCAAGTCAATTTTGCATGTCTACCTCTCTGCAGCTCTATCTGCTCTCCTCACTCTGTGACATCACATGCCTTTTCATTCTTTACTACATTGTTATATTGAGATTTGGAAACATCTGGTAGATCTAGGGAAGATGGATTGAGAATAGAGATGAAGGTGGGAAACAATATGCTGAGATTAAAAGCTGGGAATCAAATTGGTGCAGGAGGGCAGGGCGAAGATACTAGACTAGACACACATCTCCTTGATACCTTCTGATAACTGAGGCCTGGAAAGATAAGTGACCAGAGCAGTGTGGACATTTTGGGAGCCCTAAGATCTGGTATAGGGTTGTCAGATTAGACTAGGTACCAGTATGGGGAAATGTACCTCTATCAGAGGTGAGGCAGTGGCACACTAAGTTCTGCTTCTGCTGACTCACTGTTTGGGAGAACCTCAGGTATTGATGCCTTCTTTGATACCTGGGAGGCAGGGGCTGGGTACGAGCTAGCTAATACACTGAACTTCAGTGCTTAAGTAAACAGCATACAGAGCAACAGAGAGACTGTACTTGGGATGGCCACATATTGAGAGCCTGGCTGCCAACTGAGGCACCACTGCTCTTCCACTCTCTCTTTTCTGAGCTGTGCCTTAAATTCTACTGTTTCATGGCAGGAAGGGCAGCTCAGGCCACTTGGTCAGCTGGGAAGTGAAGAACCTGTAGTTTTCAGATGGGACTAATTGCCACACTGAGCATCAGCCCTTGTCTGGATAGTGCTTCTCCAGCAGAAAAGCTTTGGTTAGGATAGTGGTGCCTAGAGTTACAGGTGGGGCTTGGCAGAGGATGGTAGCAAAGCTCTAATCACACCCTTCTTTGAAGCACCTCATAATACTTGCAGATGGCTAATGAAGAGCTTTTGTTGTCAGTCAGAAGGTGGGAACTACCACACCTGAAGGCCTGACTGATTTCAGCAGCTGTTGGACAACTCTTTGCTCAGTATTAAAACACCTTTTTAAAATAAGACCACCTGGAGAACTGACTGCTGAGAGGGGTGGCAGCATCTCTACCCTCTTCACTGATCCTCATCATAGCATTGGCTGACACTCCCCCACTCTGACTCCATAACGAGCACACTGTCTTTGCCAGACAGGAGGTGGAGCCTGCTACCTTACAGAGTCCACCTGGGGCCAGTCACTAAAGTACACAGAGCCAGCTGGTGACCAAATCCATTAGTGCTCATATTCCTCTCTTAGAACTATGTCTCAGCTCCTGCTAAGGCAACACGAGAGAAACTGAATAGCTTCTTTATAGTGCAAAGACAATAATCAATAGCTAACCATTTAAAGAAGGAGTCCACCACAGCTGTGGAAAACTTCTTTAATAAAGAATCAGATAACTTCCCAGGTGAAGAAGCCTTTCAGAAATTATCAGAGGTTGAGTACAGAGCCCTCCTAGAGATTAAACAAAATGAAGCAGAACAAAGTGAAAAATTAACTAAGCTATTTGAACCGATGGTACATCAACAACAATAAAATTACAGAATTAGACAATTCAATCCAAAGTCGAAAAAGCAGAACTGAAGAAATGGAAGCCAGAGTTAGTGAGCTGGAGGAAAGAGCAACTGATTCCTTCATTTATCAACAGAAATCAGAGAAAAGACATAAGAAAAATGAAGAGGGGTTAAGAAATACACGGGACTCCATTAAGAGGAATAATCTTTGAATAATTGGAGTTCCTGAACAGGGAGGGATACCTGAAAATAGAGACAACATTGTAGATTGGCTGACAAAAATATTACTTGAAATTATGAAAGAAGAAAACATAGATATCCAAGATGCTTATCAAATGCCACAAAAAGCAGACCCCAAAAGAAAGACACTAAGATATATTATAATCAAGCTTAACAAAATGAATCCTAAAGAGAGGCTCTTAAGGGCATTAAGGCCTAAAGCAAAGCTAATGTACAAAGGGAAGCCCTGCAAAATTTCTTCTGACTTCTCAGCAGAAAAGATATTAGCAAGAAGGCAGTCAGATGACACATTCAAAGCCTTGAAGAAAACTTCCAACCAAGAATTATATATCCTGCAAATTTTTCCCCCAAATATAAAGGAGAATTTAAGGCATTTACAGATAAACAGAAGCTTAAAGACTATAAAATCCAAACCAAAACTACAAGAAGTACTGAGAGAAGTTCTTTGTTTAGAAAAACAAAACCATCAAGTGTATACTTAAGGAGGCAATGTAGAACATAGCATCCAGAATCTTACTCAGGGAAGTAGTAAAGCTCAATCAAAGCTATATTAGAAGATGTGAATGAGGGATCCTAACATAAAAACTATGACATCCTAATACTAAAAGGAGGGATTATGACACTATCTATAGCCCTTTCAGATGGAGAAGAAATTAAAAAGATATCCAGAAGTTTAAGTCTGGTTTAAACTTAGAATATTAAGGGAAGTCATAAAGGTAGCCACAAAGCAAAATAACAGTGCAACATATCAGCATAAGAAACACAATTCAGGATTTTCAACAAACATAAAACCAAAACTGAAAACAGATGACAAGTCAACCCATAAAGAAGACTGAGTTAGACCAGAAGAGTAAGAGTAACATAAAAAAATCAACAATACAAAAAAAAAGGCATCAAAATGACAGCACTAAACACATGCCTATCAAAATTACACTGAATGTAAATGGACTGAATGCTCCATTTATCAGTAGAAAGAGAGCAAAAGAGGAACCCCTCAGATAATAAAGATGAGGGCAGAACTAAAGATTAGAGCAGAACTAAAGAAACAGAGAGTGTCATTCTAGATCAAAAGACATGATCCATACACATACTGCTTACAAGGAGCTGAAGATAGGCGGGTATGTAAATTTAAACTGGATTGTACACTTTCACTAAATCACAATTAAAAAAAAAAAAAGACTGTCGTCTAACAGATTTGAAAGCCTAGAGGAAATGGAAAAATTTCTAGAGTCATATCAACTACCAAAATTATCACGAGAAGCAAAATAACTTACTGAACTCATCACAAAGGAAGAGATTAAAAAAAGTCATCAAAAAGCTACCAAACAAAAAAAAGTCCTGACCCAAATGGCTTCACTGGAGAATTCTACCAAACTTATAGAGATGAGCTAATTCCAATAATAGTAAGGCTATTTCACAGCATAGAAAGGGATGGAATACTCCCAAATTCATTTTAAGAAGCTAGCATAACTCTGACAATGAAGCCTGGGAAAGATCCCACAAAAAAAAGAAAACTGCAAGCCAATATCCCTCATGAACCTAGATGCAAAAATCTTCAACAAACTCCTTGCCAATAGAATTCAACAACATATAAAATAATAATAATAATTCATTATGGGCAAATTGGATTAATATTTGGAATGCAAGGCTGGTTCAATATCAGAAAAAAACAATTAATGTAATCAATTACATAAATAGCACAAAGCATAAGAATCACCTGATTTTGTCAATTGATGTAGAACAGACATTTGACACAGTCCAACACCCATTAGTGCTAAAAAGTCTCAGCAACAAAGGAATAGAAGAAAATCCCTCTATGCAATAAGCGGTATCTGTGCAAAGCAAACCACCTATGTCACCCTGAATGGAGAGAGATTGAAAGAATTCTCCTTGACAACCAGAACTAGACAAGGAAACTCATTCTCACCACTTCTATTCAACATTATACTAGATAGTCTAGCCAGAGGAATTAGACAAAACAAAGAAAAAGGTGCATCCACATTGGCAAACAAGAAATAAAAGTCTCCCTATTTGCAGATGATATGGTTGTATACCCAGGGAATCCTAAAGAATCCATTAATAAACTACTGGAACTAACAGAAGAATTCAGCCAAGTATCAGGATATAAGATAAATATAAGCACATCAGTAGGATTCTTTTATACCAAGAAAGAGATGATCAAAGAAGAAATCACCTAGTCAACACCATTCACTATACCCTGCAAGAAAATGAAATACCTAGGAATAAATCTAACCAGAAAAATAAGAAGCCTATACAGACAGAATTATAAGACTTTACTGTAAGCAAACAAGACACATTTTATAAGGGAAGAAATGTACCATGTTCATAGACAGGAAGAATTAATATCATGAAAATGTCTTTTACCCAAAGCAATCTACATATACAGTGCAATTGCATTACAAATTCCAGTGACAGTTTTTTAATGAGATGCAGAAACAAATCACCAACTTTGTTTGGAAAGGGAAGAAACCCCTGATAAGCAAAGCACTACTGAAGAAGAGGAACACAGTGGGAGGCCTCACACTGCCCGACTTTAGAACCTATTACACTGCCAAAGTAGTCAAAACAGCCTGGTACTCAAAGAGAGACATATAGACCAATGGAACAGAGTTGAGATTCCAGAGATGCACAATCCTCTTATGAACAGTTGATATTTGACAAAGGCCCTAAGACTGTAAACTGGGCCAAAGAGTCTCTTTAATAAATGTAGCTGGCAAAATTGGATCTCCATCTGCAAGAAACTGAAACAAGGTCCATGACATGGACTGAATTCTGTCCCCCCCCAAAATATGTTTAGCCATATGGGTGGGCCATGATTCCCAATATCTTGTGACTGTCTTCCATTTTGTGATTTTCCTATGCTGTATGTTAAAGGATTAGGGTGGGGCTGTAAATCCATTCATAGGATCACCTCCCTGCTCCACTGTAAAGGGAGTTTCCCTGGAGTATGGCTTGCCCCACCCTTAATCCTTTCATCCTATGAGAGATAAAAGGACAGAGAAGCAGGCTGAGAATTGGGAACCTCATACCATCAAGAAAGCAGCACTGGGAGAAGAGTGCATCCTTCAGACATGAGGTTCCTGTGCCAAGATGCTCCCTGGCCAAAGACTGATGCAATACCGGACTTTCCTCGAGAGCCAACAAGGGGAAAAGCCTTCCCCTGGAGCGGACACCCTGAATATGGACTTGTAGCCTATCTGACTGTGTAAGAATAAACCTTCCACTCTGTGGTATTTCTGTTAGAGCAGCCCTAGCTGACTAAAACAGTCCATATCTCACACCTTACACAAAAACTAACTCAAAATGTATTAAAGAACTAAGTATCAAACGTAAAATGACAACAAAGATCATGCAAGAAAAAATAGGGTCTAATGCACAGCTTAGAAAGACTTCAAAATCTGACAAAGCATGAACTAAAGAAGAGAAAATAAAGGGAACTATTAAGAATCAAACACTTCTGCTTACCCAAAGACTTTATCAAAAAGAGTTAAAAGATCACCTACAGAATGCGGAAAAATACCTGGCAACTACATATGAGACCAATGTCTGATTTTCATAATCTAAAAGGTACTGGAAAATATCAACAAGAAAAAGGTAAATAATCCAATTAAGCAATGGGCAAAGGAAATGCGTTGAGACTTCACCAAACAGGACATCTATGCAGCCAAAAGACAAATGAGGAAATGCTCATCATCATTAGCTACCTGAGAAATCCAAATCAAAACCACAATGAACTATAGTTTCACCCTAACGAAGCTGGCCATGATTCAAAAAACAGAAAACAACAAATACTGGAGAGGCTGTGGAGAGATCGGAACTCTCCTACACTGCTGGTGAGGTGGCAAAATGGTGCTGCCTCTTTGGAAAGCAATTTGGCACTTTCTTACAAAGCTGGAAATAGACATATATTTGACTCAGGAATTCCACTGCTCAAAATATATCCTACAGAAATGTTTTCTGCAGCATAGTCCACAATAGCAAAAAGATGTAATCAACCTATATTCCCCTCAACATACGAATGGTTAAGCTATGACACATATACTCAGTGGAACACTATGTAATGATGAAGAACAATAACCATTTTAGGAAGCATCTTATAACCTAGTTTCAATTGGAAGACATTATGCTGAGTGAAATCAGTCAGTGGCAAAAGGACAAATGCTGCATGAGAACTCTGCTACCCTTAAAAACAGACTTAAAAATATACAGAAGAAAAGTTTCTTTGACAGCTACAAAGGTGGGATGGGTGGGAGGGAGAGGGTTGGTCATAGACTAGTTGATAGAAATTTGGTTAGCTGAAAGCAGTGACAGTACACAGTAGAAAGTAGATCAACTTAACTGGACTTTACCATAAACTGAAAGCTCTTCTAATCTCAAGCCAATACTGTAAGGATAGAGTAGCAGGGGCAGGGGTCTGGGGGCCAAGCTTTCAGGGGACAATAAGCTGTCATGACTAGCCTATTGCTAAGAGTCATCTGTACCCCATATTGGTGAGTGGCATCTGGAGTCTTAAAAGCTAACAAGCCACTGTGAAGGAAAACCCCCCTGAAAGAAACTTCTCCTTATCTTATCCTGCCCCGTTCTGCCTACAACCCAGTCCCCTTATCTTATACTGACCAGTTGTGCCCATGCCCCCCGGCCTTGCACCTTTCCTTATCCCGTCTCTCAGACCATCTCTAACCATGCCACACCCTGCCTCGGTCATAAAAGCCTGTTCCACGTCCCCAGCGGGGCCAGTCGTTGGAGGTCTGTAGGCCCCCGCTGGCCTGCTAGCATTACTTCAATAAACGGCTGCTGCTTCTCTCCTTGGGTGTCGGTTAATTTTGTATAACACCGCCATCTGAGGTACACCAAATGGTCCCAACTCATCCTAAACAAATGATGACTGAGAACAACAAAGACATGAGGGAAAAGTTGCTCAGGATGTTAATGAGAGACCACATCACCATGTGACGAGAAGGACCAGATGGTGCCTGGCCACCAATAAAGACAGCCATGATGGGGCACACAATGGAGAGTCCCTGTGGCTACACAAGAAAAAGAGGAGAGCAACTCAAGACCCAAACTGCTGGTCCAACGCCCTGGGGGATCGCCTGGGAGCAGGGCCCCTAGACCTGCTGTTGCCCCTGACAAGAAAACACTACTGAGGTCAATACTTCAGGCAAAAATGAACTGGACTCGGGGACACAATGTGACCATATGGTGTGTGTACTTCATGGTCCTATGCATTTATAGGAGGCTGTCCTACTGGTCTCTTTCTCGATGAAAGAGGATAGAGAGGAGGGGACAGGAGCTAGTATGAAAAAGAGGAGTGTGCTGTCACCAGGCAAGGAGAGCAGAAGGAACTGCAGATAGGTGGGCTTGCAAAATTGATGTGGACTGTATACTTCCATTTAATCACAATTAAAAACCAAAAATTGTTGCTGGAGCACAGAAGCTTGACACTGGGGTCCTGAACTAGTAAGTCTCATGTTTGCAGCTTCCAAATCAATACAGGAAGGAAAGGACACACTTCCACCAGAAACAACAACTCCATTTTGTAGTCATTTTCATCAGTACAAAGAGTACTCAGAATCTTGATGTGGTATCCAAGTGATTACTTATACTATAAGCCCCCTATATTCTACCCCTGAATCTGAACAGAGAATCAGTGAACTGAACTAAACAATGGCAGTGGGATGGAAAACCTGAGTCGGATCCGACTCGACGGCACTCGGCTTACTTGGCTGGCTACTTTTTTTTAGCCAATCTTGTATCCCAGAATTAAAAGAGAAATAACATGTGAACTATTTTAATGTATCAAAACCATTCTAGCTTCTTTTTTTACTTCAAATAATATGATCCATGTATTCATTCAGTGCAATTTATAATTAGTTAAACAGGAGACAGTCAGTTATTGTTATAGGTGCCATGTAATACACCCTAAGATATTTTAGAACGAAAAATGTTTAAAATTACTACACATTTTTGGTTACGAACACTAAATTTCTCACAATGTGACTAAAAACATTATGAAATGAGGCATTTAACTGTGAATTTAGCCAGACTGGTTAAAAACTACAAACATAATGATGACCTGCAGAGGCCAAGGAAAGTTACTTTGAGTTCCGTTTACTTTAGCAGAAAATGTGGTCTAAAAAGTTATGGAAAAGATTGTCTCTGGAATAATTAAAATGTGTTTTAAATGTTTCAGTGCTTAAACAATCTAATTTGGGTACAGAATTCAGCTATTGAGAATGAGTCATTTTCTGAGGGATTCAAATAGAAACAGTTTTATTCTATTTTAAATAAAGAGTGCTGAGAAAAGGGCATGGTTCATTTATACATTTGTACTTTATATTGTACATTCCAGTTTTGATTATGAAACAGTTTTTCAGTGTCTTTTTGGAACTTTTAGCATTATAGTTATATAACGCACGTTCTAGTGTATGAACATATTTTCGCAAAAGGGAAAAATAATTCAAAAATAATTATTCTTCAATAATAACACTTATTCCTTAGAAAACTCTCTGAAAGTGGACCAGTCATTTTATGATGAAGTAGCAATCAGATATCTAAAGTGCAAACTTGCCAATTATAATTTAGATAATTTCCAACGCATACTTAGAAAATCTAGACAAAAAGTGGGTATTTAAATTTTAGAGTGAAAAAAGGAGTTTGGAATGAATGTGTGTATATAACTGCCCACACATGTGATAAATCTTACAAAAAGTGATTGTGAAATTTGAGCTTTCTCTTTACCCAATACAAAGCAATTATTTTCTCAGTATATTTGGTGATTGATCAGTCTGTTCAGCATGACACACATAGTAAAACCCTCACAGGATTTTCTCTTCCCTAGGAGTTTCTTGTTAATGAAGATACACCGGCAGTCCATGCATTACAAACAAGATCTCAGACACTAAGAATCTGTAGGTACATTGGAACAGGTGCATACTGTTTTCATTTAGCTTTACTTTATGGCCGTGGGTTTGGCTTCATGCAATAAAAGGCCAGGAGCCTTTTCACTGATTTAAAAGCTCCATATGATAGCAAGTGAATGCAACTGTGACAAAGAATTTGTTGCAAGTAGGAATGCGCTTGTTTCAAAGTGAGGGCAAATTTACATAACATTCAAGGGCAAGCACTGATGATCCTACTTAAGTTGGATATATATATATTCTTAATTATCTATTTCTGCTATAATAGAAATATACAAGTGGGTGACTTTAACAAAGAAAAGCTTCATTTTCTTATGGTTTAGGAGGCTAAAGTCCAAATTTAGGTACTGGTTATAGGAAAAGGCTTTGTCCGTTGGCTCCAGAGAAGGTCCTTATCTCTTCTGAGCTTCTTCCCCTGGGTGATCATTCGCAAGTGTTCTGTAAAATCTTTTTCATGTCTCAGCTTCTTAGCTCTCTTGTTTAATCTCCCCTATATCTCAAAGGAGAGAGACCCAAGATATACCCTATACAAATCCTATCCCGTTAACATAACCAAAGCAACCCAGTCCAAAATGCGATTATAACCATAGGCATAAAACACAGCAAACACACTTGTTGCTATCTAATTGATTCCCACTCCTAGACACTCTATAGGTACAGAGGTTAGGATTTACTACATATTTAAAAATAAATTTTATTGTGATTTAAGTGTAAGTAAACAATCCAATTCCATTTGCCATATAACATTTGGAACTCACAGCATTATTCTACTCTATCTGCTCTCCCCTCATTTCCCCACTATCCTGTGACAACACACTCCTCCTTTTCATCCATAAATTCTCTTGCTCATTCAATCAAAACCTTTCCCCCCTCACCTTATCTTCCTACCTCCAGCAACGAGTTTCTATGACAGTCCCCATGTATTTATTTAAGCTCAAAAGTTCGTTCAATGCCAGGATCACAGCATGTCTTATAAAGTCCAGTTTAATCTTTGTCTGGGGAGCTGGTGTCCTTGATGGATGTAGCTTGGGGTTAGAGTTCTAGGGGGCCTTCTAGATCAAAGGACCATCAGTCATGAGTACTTACTACATACATTTTTGGGGAACATAAATATACATATATACTATATCTGATGTCGATGAGTCGATTCTGACTCAGGGCAACCTTATAGACACGGTAGAACTGTCCCACAGGGTTTCCAAGGAGATCCTACTGGGTTTGAACTGCCAACCTTTTCGGTAGCAGCTATAGCACTTAACCACTATGCCACAAGGGTTTCCCTGTATATATATTTACAGAAGGATCTCTGGAGGCACAGTCGTTAAAGTGCTCAGCTGCTAATCAGAAGATTGGAGGTTCAAATTTATCAGTCACTCTCCAAGAGAAAGACGCGTCAGTAAGCTTCTGTAACATTTTACAGCCTTGGAAACCCTAATGGAGCAGTTCTACTCTTTCCTATACATTGCTATGAGTCAGAATCCGTTCGAGAAAAGTGGGTTTGTGTTTCATGTATTTACTTAAATCACTCACTGAAGAGTGTTCTAAGAGAACATAAATTCAGTAAATGATCAAATACATAATTTTTTTAATAATCAATGTAGTCTAAAATTTAAAGCACAGGTTTATTAAGATATCCAGAAAGAAGTGAAAATATAAAAAGCTTAGATAAATAGTGCAGGTTTTAATGTACATAGTTATGACATATGAATATCTAACATCGGCCAAGCCAGCGGGTTCATATATCAAATATGATTAACATGCTTTCTATTCAATCTCTCTTCTTAAAAGTGAAGCTCAGAACACAGACTGCATCTAAGATCTCATTATTGGTCTGAACTTAAGTTCTGATATATGGATTGTGTGTGTGTGTATATATATAAGCATATGCACATACATATAAATTCATAGGCTATATTTAGGAAAGCTTGGTAGTATAGTGGGTAATTGCTAAGGCTGATAACCAAAAGGCTGACAATTTGAATCTATCATGCACTCCTTCGAAACACAATGGGGTAGTTCTACTCTGTCCTATAGGGTCAGTATAAATCAGAATTGACAGCAAAAGGTTTGGTTTTACTTTTTGATTTGGCTATATTAACATAGTCTTTCATTTTCAAATAAAAATAGATCTAGGTTCAAATTCTGGCTTTTAATCCAGATTCATGGGGACATATTTTATTACTGTAGATCAGAGTCTCCTTACTTGTAAAGTGGGAAAAGAAAAGCAAACAGATTATAGGACAAGCTCAATAAATCTCAGCAGTTAATGTTGATGATACTTCAACTACCGCTCCAGTGGTCAAATTATACTTGAATGTGGTACCTAGTTTTTAGAATAGACCAAGGAAAGGAGATGGTAAAAATAAGTACCACATTATAAAGGTAAGTTGTTGGAAAATAAGGCTATTTAGACCAAAAATAAAAGATCATAAAAGGTTAATGGGACAATTACTAAATTAATAATAAACCCCTGTTTTTTATTAATTTTATTAATACTTAATAAAATTGTAAAGAGTATTCAATAAGAATTTCAAAGTACACAGTAGTAGGTATATCTGGAAAAATATTATTTAATCCCAAATCATTGTTACACATGTGCCTATGTTTTTTCATCCATGATTATATTTCTAAGACCTACTGAAAGCAGTAATATTTGAAAAATAATGTGAGGATAATTGGAAATCTTGAGAAAATGTTAACAGGTCCATTAATGCCTAGGCAGCATATGCCACTAAATGGAAAACAATGATCCCACTTATGTGATATGTCAATTAAACAGAAATGATATCTTCCACTGTCCTGTTAATAAATATATGTTTTCAGTCACTTACAAGAATATATCAGGCACTCTTTACCTTATTCGGCTTGGCTCCAACAAACTCCTATTATACACTAGTACTGGAAACTAAGAAATACTTAACAGATTGATTTTAATTAATTGACTTCTTTTGTATACTGGTAAATACCATATTACAGTATTAACAGAGTCATTTTGTCTGACAAATATTTTCTTTTTAATAATGACACATTTCTATTTTTTAACATTGTAGCATACTTAAATACCCTCAGTAACCAGGATACAACTCTATAAAAATCTCTTTTTTATTGTTACTATAAAATGAAAGTTTTTGAATTCAAAATAGTAGCATTTGTCAGCATGTGAATAATCCTATCTTGGGTGTATGCTTATTTGTTGTACAATTATGATGACGGTTTTTCTACAGTATGATAAATTCTATTACATTGCTCAGAAAGCTGAGTAACTCTCAGAATTAAATTCAGCTATCAATTGAAAAATTATATTACAATAAATATGTGATAGGTAAAAGAGAAAACATCTGAACTTTTTTCAAACCCAAAACTCACCTAGCATAAAAATCCCACATTATTTTAAATGTTCATTTATGAAAGAACTACAATTTTTTTTCAATTTTGAACTTTTAAAATATAAATGTACCTTAGATGAAGGTTTACAGAATGAACTAGGTTCTCATTAAACAATTTGTAAATTTGTTGCTTTGTGACATTGGTTAGCAATCCTATAACATGTCACCATTCTCCGTTCTTGACCTCAGTTTCCCTATGACCAGCTTTCTTGTTCCCTCCTGCCTTTTAGTCCTTGCCCCCAGGCTGGTGTGCCCCTTTAATCTCATTTTGTTTTGTGGGCCCATGTGATCTTTGTCTGAGAGGGACCTTAGGAGTGATTTTATTATGAAGCTGAAAGCATGGGCCATACTTGCAAACTTTCTCCAATCTCTGTTAGGCAAGAACTATACTATTTTAATTTGATATTTATGCTATCTCATATAAAGACTCTGGGGGTCAGCTCTACCCTGGCCCCTAGGGTCGCCATGAGTCAGATCCGACTCAAAGGTACTTGGCTTGGTATATAAAGACTCAGATTGAATTATGTCCCCTCCTGAAAAATGTTTGTAGGAATCTGGCTGGGCCATGATTCCCAGTATTGTAAGGTTGCCATCCATTCTGTGATTTTCCTATGCTGTAAATCTTGATCTCTACCTGTAATTAATAGAGCAAGATTAGACTATCTTGAAGAGGATTAGAGTGGACTGCAACATCCTTACTAAATTCATCTCTCTAGTCTAATGTAATAAGAAAAGGAAGCAAGCAGAGAGTTGAGGACCTCATTCCATCAAGAAAGTAGCACCACGGAGCACAGCACATCCTTCAGACCTGAGATTTCTGTACTGAAACACTCCCAGACCAAAGGAAGACTGACAAAACACAAGGACCTTCACCCAGATGTGAAAGGAAAGAGTTTTCCTTTAGAGACAACACCCTGAATTTAGACTTCTAACCTCCTGGACTATAAAAGAATAAACTGTTCTTTGTTGAAGCCACTCACCTGTAGTATTTTGGTTACAGCAGCACTAGATGACTACCACAGCGCTGTGGTGGTCAGGATTATATCAACTTGGCCACTCCGTGTGTGGCTGCTGCAACAAGTGGCAGCGCAAGGCCTGTGGTGGCTTCCCACTCCTTGGCTCTCAGCTCTCCACCTTCCACCACCTATTGCCTGTCTGCTCACACAGCCAGGGGCTCCTGCTTTCTTCTGGCGTCTGGTTCCTGGACCTGAACTAGCAGCTGATGGATTCATCAACCCTTACAGCCAGTACCTGAGTCCTGTTCCCTGAACTGCCAATCCTGGGTTTGCCCGCCTCTGCAGCTCCATCTCACTGCTTGGGATCTGCCGACCTGCATAACTGGTGATCTAGAACTCTGGTCTCTGACCAGCTTCTGCAATTGCGTGAGCTGTTTCTTTTATATATAAATCTTTCCTTGCGCTTTACATGTAAATGTTTCCTTGTACATATACGTGTTACCAGCTTTGTCTCCCTAGAAAACCCAGCCTAAGGCAATTTGGTACCAAGAGTGGTACTAGGTAAACAAAATTGTAAAAATGAATCCTTTCCAGTGGTTCTCAAGTCTGGCTAATAGTAACACTGTTGATAACTCTGTTCCTACCAGTGAAGACTGCCATGCTAGTGCATGGGCTGAGGTGGCAGTACACATCTGCAAAATAGCACCATCAGTAGATCAGATACTGTTGAAAGGTGACACTAAGGGTGAAAACAGGTGTGATAACTTTCAAAATTGTGTGAGTACGTGAAGCACAAGGAAGTTGGTTGGCTCATCCTACTTGTATTAGATAAACTGATGAAAGAAAGAGATGAGCTCAGGGTTCTGGAACCAAAGCTCTCATGCTGTGCAAGAGACCTCAAAGCTTCCACTTGTGCTTTAAAAGAAAACCTCATTACCTGTAGTAGCAGAGCTGATACTGCCAAAAGTCAAACTCAGATACTTATCATTAGAGTGGCAGAATAGCAATGCCAGATCAACTGCCAACCTCGAAAGATCTGAAGTTAAAGTAAGGGCATTGACTGGGAAAAAATGGGACCCTAAAACTTGGAATGGAGGCATATGAGCAGATGATAAAGAAGTCGCAGACACTGAGCCCCTAACCTCTAGTAAATCACTCCTGCAGGCAGAACCACACCCCTGTGAAAGGATTCCTTTGTGTTTGTCTGCTAAACAACCCTGCCCAGGAAAGCCATTATCCCCTCCAATCCAGTCTAACGAGGTTAGTGGTAGCCCAGCTGTCTCTAAAGAGCCCCTGCCTGAGTCATTGCCTGGAGCATGGCCTGAGGCAGATGCATTAGGAGATCCTGCTGAAGGTTCTAGAAATACTTCTACACTACCAATTTTGCCTTCTAGCCCTATAACTAGACTTATGTCCCAGCTAGTCCCAGAAGGTGAAGTACAAAGTCTGACCCAGGAGGGGTATGCTATACTCCAAAGGAACTACTTGACTTTTCTAGTATGTACCAACAGAAACCTGGGGAATATTCATAGGAGTGGCTGCTAAAGGTGTGGGATAACAGTGCACGGAATATAAAGATGGATCAATCTGAATTTCTTGACATGGGTCCACTGAGCACAAATTCTTTATTCAATGTTTCAGCTCAAGAAATTAGGAAAGAATCTAATAGTTTGTTTGGCAGGATAGCCGAAGCATGGCTGATGCAGTAGCCTACACTAAACCAAGTGGAATTGGTAGACGTATCTTGGTGTACTGTAGAAGAGGGTACCCAAAGGCATGCTACAGTGGATTTATTCAATTAGACCTTCAAATCCACACACAGAATGTCCAGAGGACACACGTTTTACCACAACTGTGAGAAACAAGTTTGTGAAGGGAGCTCCAGGATCCTTGAAGACTGCTGTGATTGGCATTTTATGTAAATTAGATACACAAGTAGGAGCTGCCCTAACTGAATGAAGACACCTAACTACAATGAGGCCGACTGAACCTCATGGTGAACTAAATCGACAAAGACAAGGTAGGTGTGCTTACAGTGACAGCGGCAGACAAAATGGCAATTGTAATAGTCTGACTCATATAGATATATGGAATTGGCTACTTAGTCATGGTGTCCCTAGGGATGAAATAAACAGCCTACTAAATATTTACTTGATCTGTATGGACGGATGAATTCTAGGTCAGGTGAATAGCAGTCTGACTCAAGTTGCCAGAATAGAGAGTCACAGTCCCTCAATCAATTCCCAGACTTGAGTGAGTTTAAGGACCCAAAACCTCTTCAATGAAGAGGAGGCCAGGTCCCTTTGAGGAAGAATTCTAATGCTCTGTCAAAATTCATACTGTTAATCTTTCTCCCGCTCTTCCCCAAAGGGATCTATGGCTTTTTACAAGAGTGACTGTTCAATGGGGAAAAGGAAATAATCAGTATTTTAAGGGACTACCGGATACTGGCTCTCAACTGACACTGATTCCAGGAGACCCAAAACATCACTGTGGGCCACCATTCAGAGTGGGGGCATATGGAGGTCAGGTTATTAAGGGAGTCTTGTTGGCTCATGCTCCTCTCACAGTAGGTCCAGTGGGTCCCCAAACCCATGCTGTAGTGATTTCCCCAGTTCCAGAGTGCATAATTAGAATAGATATATTCATGAGTCAGATCCAACTCGACAGCACTTGGCTTAGCTGGATATTCAATAATTGGCAGAACCACATTAGGTCCCTCACAAATGGAGTGAGGGCTATTACGATGGGAAGAGCCAAATGGAAGCCACCAGAAATGCCACTGCCTAGGAAAATTACCAAAAGCAATACTGCATTCCCAGAAGGATCACGGAAATTACTGCCACCATTAAGGACTTGAAGGATGCAGAGGTGGTGATCCCTATCACATCCCCATTCAACTCACCTATTTGGCCTGTGCAAAAAAAACAGACGAATCTTGGAGAATGACAGTAGATTATCGCAAACTTAATGAGGTAGTAACCCTCATTGCAGCTGCTGTTCTAGATGTAGTTTCATTGCTTGAGCAAATTAATACATCTCCTGGTATTTGGTAGGCAGCTATTGATCTAGCTAATGCCTTCTCCATACCTGTTTCCAAGGACCGCCAGAAGCAGTTTGCATTCAGCTGGCAAGGCTAGCAATACACTTTCACTTGCCTGCCTCAGAGCTGCATTAACTCTCCAGCCCTATATTGCAATTTAGTCCTTAGGGACCTTGATTGCTTCTCTCTTCCACAAGATGTGACACTGTTCCATTACATAGATGACATTATACTGATTGGACCTAGTAAGGAAGACACATCAGTGACTCTGGACTTACTAGTTAAACATCTGCATGCTAGAGTGCGGGAAATTAATCCCACAAAAATTCAGGCACCTTCCAACTTCATGAAATTCCTAGGGGTCCAGTGGTGTGGGCAACATTGTGATACACCTTCTAAAGTGAAGGGTGAGTTACTTCACCTGACTGCTCTAACAACTAAAAAAAGAGGCACAGAGCCTAGTGGGTCTCTTAGGATTTTTGAGGCAACATTCCTCATTTGGGGGTGCTACTCTGACCTATTTATCATGTGACTCAAAAGTTTACTACTTTTGAGTGGGGCCTAGAACAAGAGAAGGCTTTGCAACAGGTTCAGGCTGCTGTACAGGCTGCTTTGATCCTTGGGCCATATGATCCAGCTGATCTAATGGTGACTGAAGTGTCAGTGGCAGATAGAGATGCTGTTTGGAGTCTTTGGCAGGCCCCTCTTGTTGACTCACAATGAACACCTTTAGTGTTTTGGATCAAAGCTCTGCCATTCTCTGCAGATAACTACTTTCCTTTTGAAAGCTTTTTGCTTGTTACGGGGCCTTAGTAGAGACTGAATACCTAAACATGGGACACCAAGTCACCATGTGTCCTGAGCTGCCTATCATGAGCTGGGTGTTGTCTGACCCACAGAGTCATAAAGTTGGACGAGCACAGCAGCACTCCATCATTAAATGGAAGTGGCATATATGAGATTGTGCCCATGCAGGACCTGAAAGCACAAGTAGAGTTGCATGAAGAAGTGGCCCAAATGCCCATCATCTCCACTGCAGTAACATTACCTTCCATCTCCCAGTTTGCACCTATGGCTTCATGGAGAGTTCCTTATGACCAGTTGACAGAGGAAGAGAAAACTTGTGCCTGGCTTACAGATGGTTCTGTGTGGTATGCTGGCACCACTCAAAAATGACAGCAGCGGCACTACAGCCTCTTTCTGGGACCTCCCTGAAGGAGAGTGGTGAAAGCAAATCCTCCCAATAGGCAGAACTTTGGGCAGTGTGTCTAGTTGTTCACTTTGCTTGGAGGGAGAAATGGCCAGACGTGTGGTTGTATACTGATTCATGGGCTGTGGCCAACAGTTTGGCCAGTTGGTCAGGGACTTGGAAGGAACATGATTGGAAGATTGGAGACAAGGATTTATGGGGAAAAAGTATGTGGATAGACCTCTCTGAATGGGCCAAAGAAGTGAAGATATTTGTGTCTCATGTGAATGCTCCTCACAGAGTGATCACAGCAGAGGATGAGTTTAACAATCAAGTGGATCAGATGATGCATTCTGTGGGAACTAATCATCCTCCTTCCCTGGCTACCCCTGTCACTGCTCAATGGGCTCGTGAACAAAGTGGCCATGGTGGCAAGGACAGTGGTTATCCATGGGTCCAGTGACATGGACTTCTGCTCACCACGGCTGACTTAGCTACAGCCACTGCTGAGTGTCCAATCTGCCAGCAGCAGAGACCAACACTGAGTCCTCGATACGGCATTGTTCCTTGAGGTGATCAGCTGACAAACTGGTGCCAAGTTGATTACATTGGACAGCTTCCATCATGCAAAGCAAAGCATTTTCACCTTACTGGAATAGACATTTACTCTGGATATGGATTTGCCTTTCTGGCACACCATGCTTCTGACAAAACTACCATCTGTGGACTTACAGAATACCTTATCCAGTGTCATGATATCCCATCCAGCAGTACCTCTGATCAAGGGACACACTTCATGGCAACTGAAGTGCGGCAGTGGCCCATGCTCACAGAATTCACCAGTCTTACCATGTTCCCTACCATCCTGAAGCAGCTGGCTTGATAAAACAATGGAATGGCCTCCTGAAGACACAATTACGCTGCCAGCTAGGTGGCAATACCTTGCAGGGTTGGGGAAATGTTCTTCAGGAAGCTCTTTATGCTCTAAACCAGCATCTAGTATATGGTGTTGTTGGTCCCATAGTCATGATTCATGGGTCCAGGAATCAAGGGGTGGAAACAGGAGTGGCACCACTCACTGTTACCCCTAGTAACCCACTTGCAAGATTTTTGCTTCCTGTTCCCACGAACTTAACGCTCTGAAGGTCTAAATGTCTTACTTCCAAAAAGGAGGAATGCTGTCACCTGGAGACATATCAACAATTTCACTGAACTGGAAGCTAAAATAGCCACCAAGGATCCATTTTTGGATCCTTGTGCCTCTGGATCAACAGACAAGGAAGGGAGTTACAATACTGGCTGGTGTGATTGATCCTGACTATGAAGATGAAATTGGATTGACATTACATAACGGAGGTAAAGAAGAGTATGTTTGGAATGCAGGAGATCCCTTAGGACGCCTCCTAGTACTACCATGTCCTGTGACTAAGGTCAGTGGAAAACTACGGCAACCCAACTCCAAAACGACTGCTAATAGCCCAGACCCTTCAGGAATGAAGGTTTGGGTCACCTCACCAGGCAAGGAACCACGACCAGCTGAGGTGCTTGCTGAGGACAAAGGGAATACAGAATGGGTGGTAGCAGAAGGTAGTGCTAAATAGCAGTTATAGCCATGTGAACAGCTGCAGAAAGAAGGACTGTAATTGTTATGGGTATTCCTGCTTTGTATGTGTGTATCAGATGTTTTCATTTACTTATGAAACATAAGATGTAAATGGGCTAACGTACTTTCAGCTGTACTAGTGATGTCATGTTAGACATAAATATGACTTTGTACTTGTATTCCTTCAAAGACATGGGTGGTAAGGTGAAATGTATGCAGATGCCAAGTTGACAAGGGGTGGACTCTGGTGGTTATTGTTACATCAACTTGGCTAGTCTACGTTTGGCTGCTGTATCAAGTGGCAGGGCGGGGCCTGTGGTGGCTTCCCACCCCTCAGCTGTCATCTCTCTACCTTCCACCACCCACTGTCGGTCTGCTCACATAGCCAGCAGCTCCTGCTGTCTTCTTGTGTCTGTTCCTGCACCTGAACTAGCAGCTGTTGGATTCATCAACCCTTACAGCTGGGTACCTGAAAGCCCTGTTCCCTGACCTGCCAATCCTGGGTTCGCCAGCCGCTGCAGCTCCGTCTTGCTGCCAGCTTGGGATCCACTGACCTACACAACTGCTGATCTAGAACTCTGGTCTCTGACTGGCTGACCTTGGGTTCACCAGCTCCTGTGGCCACGTGAGGCTTGTGCCACGACGTGGGATGTTCAGCTTCTGCAATTGCGTGAGCTGTTTTCTTTGTATATAAATCTTTCCTTGTACGTTATATATAAATGTTTCCTTGTACATATACGTGTTACTGGTTTTGCTTCCCTAGAAAACCCAGCCTAAGACAAGTGCCCTATCCAAACAGATCATCCATTAAAAACATGTACTCAAAAGACGTGGGAAATATATTATTTTACTGGCCAATGGCAGTAACAACTATACTAACAGCCCCTTAACAGCTATCTTGCAGTCTTATTATTGTGCCACAGTGTCTCATACCTTTTTTCTTTTTTAAAGTCATTTTATGAAAGCATTTCCAATCCTTTCTCCATTTGGTTTATTAACTTAAAGTCTGTGTCCTCAGCTTGATGCATTCATTTCTTTTTCGCAGGAGTCATACTTTATCTATGTTACACCCAGAGTGCCTGGCACACAACCTCACTCAGAATAGAATGGCTGAAGAAATGTTTACATTGCAGTAAATAGAGCAAGGCAATTGTTGTCTAAATGCTAAACACTGACTGCTTCAGAATCCCATTCCAAATCTTACCCATTTCTCATAAGGAGAAACTGGCCTTTTGGAAAACAACAGCAAAATCAACACTGAATGATTTTTGGTTAGCATAAATGTAGGTACGTGCCAGTGGAAACAGCAAAACTAAGATACTAAGATCTGCAGGTACAAATGTCTAATTACTCTGCTAGTACATCCAACTGTCTGAAGTATGTTGCCTTCGAGTTTATAGAAGGAGGGAAAACTGTTGCCCAATTATATAAAATAATACACTTTTTATTACTGAGCGACAGTGTCAACAGATGTGCTAACAATCTTATTTTTCTGAGTTGGTTATGGATGGTTTAAGAATACCGTAGGCTTTGCATACCAAGGGATAATGTACTTTCCTTTTAAGAAAATAATTTAAAAATAAAATCCATTTCATGAGCTCTACTGTTTTGTTCCAACCAAGGATTTTGTGCTGAAAATATTAAAATAAATCAAACGTTAGCAAGAAAGTTTTCACTAAAATCATTACGAATAATCAAGCACTATGCTAAGGCTGAAATCACTGAAATTGCCTAATTGCTACAAGAAGTCTCTAATAAGTCTGGAAATAGCATCGCCTTGTGAACTTTCATTTGGTTAAAAAATACATACACACACACTTATATATACACACAGAGACACTAAAAAATTCTGTGAGTTTACTCTGCTAGTTTCTGCCTCATAATAGTTCCTGGAACAAAGGACTCCGTGACTTCCAATTACCACTGTTCTTTTTAATTGTCATGGAGTCGGTTCTGACTCATGGAAGCTCTATGTAAAACAAAATGAAAAGCTGCACCATGTTTAGAAACATGAGTATCCTGGAATCCACTCTTGTGGCCACTGTGTATTTTGAGTGCTTCTAATCTAGGGATTCATATTCCAGCACCATACCACTTAACAGTCTATTGGAATCTTTAGGGTTTTCATTGACTAATTTTCGAAAGTAGATGGTCAGTTCTTTCTCGCACCGTCTAAGTTGGCTAGCTCCACTAAAACCCACTACAGTAGGGGAGCCTACTGGTATCTGAAATACTGACGGTGTAGCATCCAGCTTGACAGCAGCACACAAGACACCGCAGTGAGTGGTGACAGGTGGGACGCAGTCGGTTATCACCGTGAGTCAGCTGTATTATCAATAACAGGCAACCATAGCTTAGCACAACAGCGTGCTCCATTACGTTCTCACCCATTACTAAAATAAGTCTTGTTTTTTAGAAGCTGACAATATTTCTCAAATCCTTTTAGACCAAAATACACTGTAACCTACTTCACAGGAAAGGTGTCAAGTTGCAGAATCTTTGAAGATAATTTTGCAGATCCTGCATCACTTTGGAAATGATCAAGATTTACGAAGGAGGAGAGTTAAACTGAGAATTAAAACTGGCCAAACTACAAAACAAAAATTATAGTTCCCCCCCAAAATATTTCTTCTTCATCTAGCCTTTCAAGCCACTTGCTCATGTTTGTTTTACAAAACATGAAGTATGAATATTTTCTCTTCCATAGACTTTTCTTGAGATATTTGAAGATATTTCCCATATTTCCCTCTTGGTATCTCTCCTAAACCCCTTTATTTTTATGTACATCACTCTGTCTCTCCACTCACCATTTATTCTTTTTTAGCACTTAAATGCCACTCATATGAGGCACTAGTTCTATTTTACAAACATTAAAACATACACTCTTCTTAACAAATCTTAACAAAACAGGCAGTGCAAGTGTTATCATGATTCCTATTTAAAACAAGCAGTAGGAGTATTATTGTGATGCCTATTTTTATGGATGAGGAAACTTGAGGCTTAGAGCAGCCTCCTAACTGGCCCAAAGTCACACAGTCAGTAGTGAAGCCATTTTTACAACTAGATAGTCAGACTCCACCGCTGTCATGGACTGAATTGTGTCCACCCAAAAATGTATGTGTTGATTTGACGTGGCTATGAGTCCAGTATGGTGCCATTCCTCCCATGTGTTGTGAATCCTGCCTCTGTGATATTGATGATGGAGAACGGGCAGCAGTTGTGCTGGTGAGGCAGGGCTCCAGTTTCCAGCTATGGGATACAAGGGAGAGAAGTGAGCAGAATAAGTTGGGAACCTCACACCACTGAGAAAGCAGCACCGAGAGCAGAGCATGTCCTTTGGACCTGAAGTTCCTGTGCTGAGGTGTTCTCCTTGATTTTGGACTCAGCCCACCAGACTGTGGTACTTTCTCTTATTGAACGGACTTACAATTTGTAACGGATTTGTGGCTTACCAAACTGTGACAATAAAAATTTCTCTTCATGAAGCCTTCTACTTGTGGTATTTTCTGTTGGAGCAGTACCAGGTGACTATGATAACAGCCTATGCCTTTAACTAAACATCCTGATCCCTCAATCTCTCATCAAAAAGATGATGATTTCCAAACTAAACACCTATCTAGGCATGTTCCTCTGGATCAACATTCACATTCATCTTAAAATCTGGTGCCCAGAAGTTCAGAATGCAAAAACTATTTGAATAAATGTAAATATCATATCATTTTCCTCTTTATTACAGAGGCTGTGTTGTTAAAATTAAAACAGCTGAAGACTGTATTCACCTTTCCTACCCCAAGTTGTTGCTACAAATTTTTTCTATAGTTCTCAAAATCCTGTAAGCTGGTAAGGATAGTAATAGAACTTGTTTAGGTCATTCCATCTGTAGCATTACTATGCAGTGACTGGCAAACAACTATTCAATTCATACATATTAAAATTCACTTCCGCTGCATCAATTCTGACTCACACTGAGTCAGAACTTGTGACTGTGGGGCAGAGTACAACTGCCCCACAGAGCTTCCAAGAAGCACCTGGCAGATTTGAACTGCAGACCTTTTGGTTAGCAGATGTAGCACTTAATCAGTACACCACCAGGGTTTCTTCAAATGTATTAACTGACTGAAAATAAATTATTGTTCTTTCTTTTTCCACATGAACAGTTGTGAGGTAGTCTTATCTTGGAATTATGTGCTAAACAAACAAACAAATAAACACAAATATAGGACTTTATATTTTAATCTGTGTTAGACTGATCTTTTTCATTTTAGACCATTATTACAGGCTGTCCTGATCTATTTTTTGATTCCCGACGTTATAATCTGGTCTACTGCGATATTTCTCCCTAACAATGAATCATCCAGCAACACAAACCATCATATCTTCTATAATATCCTGAAAGTAAGTGATTAAAATTACTGAACAGAAGATAGCCAGGGACAAAAACTGATGGCATGTCTAAAAGATCATCTTCTTGGTTAACTTTGATAAATCAACCTGTTGCCTTTATGTATATGGGACAATTCAACCCATTTAGGAATCCATTGCACTGTATCAGGTCAATCATTATTTCACATAATTTAACCTAATTCTAATCTTTAGCTTCCCTTAAAAGTGTCATAGGAGATTTAGCTAAACTCCGACTCAGTGGCACTTGGCTTGGCTTGGCCTCATGTAATTAAAAATAAAACTATGTCAAACATGATTTTAGTAAGATGCCAATTTATATATTTTACTTATTCATTAAGATTTATTGTTATTTATTTTGTTTATTTACTAAGGTTTATTATTATTAATCTGATACCTTTTACACCCACAGGAATTTAGGTTACATTTTTGTGACTTGACTCTGTTTCCGCATGGTGTCTCCCTAACTAAACAGGTTTATTATCTGCAGGGTTCAAGGTGCTTCCTTTATTTGCCACAGCATTTACTACTTTATATGCAGTAAATTATCACTGCATGTTGAATATACAAAACCACATTATTTTGAGCATGGTCATTACTCATTAAGAATCTTTGTTGAGCATCTGCATATAAAAATTCCTAGAAAGACTTACATAACTTCTTAGAACTACCACCTTGTAAAATATCTCCTATTCTCAGTCTAACATCACCTGGTTTTAATAATTTTTTGCACTTTCCACCCACATAAATTCACACTTATGACATTTCTAAACAGAGAGAAAAAAATAATCCCTTTTCCTCATGAAAAACAACCCACTTGAGTCTACAGGAATTGACAATACACTTACTTGACCAGCTTGCTGAGAGGGCCACGACCAAAGAAGGTATAAAGAAATATGATTCGGCACAATCATAATGAAAGCTCAAAATAAGTCATTCAATATACTCAGTCACAAATGTCAAGAAATGCATGTTTAATCTCTGGTCATCAGGTAAAAATTGATGACATATTTAAATATTCTGTTTTCATATCACTGTATCAAATGCTACTTGACAGTTTAATGTTAGCTAACAGAAGTGAATTTAAGGTAACACCAGACCTAATCAATGAAGTCTGAGAATACTCATTATAATTCAGAGTTCTTAAGTGGGTTTAAGAAACAGCAAAGTTTTTTATATTAGAGGAAAATATCAGCACTGGCTAAGGGATTCTTTCCAATTATGGATTTCCTAGTGCTTGAATTAAGACTTGTTTGGTTCTAAAGTGAAGCAGACTGACACACTCAGACTATGTCTATCAATATTTCTGGGCTAGAAGGCTCAAATAATTTCAGGATTCTTGGTAAGCTTGTCTGACTCCTTTACTGGCAGAGCCTTCATCTATCAGAGTTGAATTTGTTATTAAAATATGTTTACTTACTGTTTATTCCTAAGCTTCCACTTTCTACTGTATAGTATTTTTAAGTTAGGAGGAAAAGAAAATCCCACAGAAATTATAGATATTATTCTAGGTATGTGAATATGTGCTGCTTATCTCTCCTATTTTTCTGAAATCAGAAAGCCAGAGTTCTGAAGTGATTTTCCTTATAACCTGATCATTTTTCCCATTTGTCTGTGGCTGACTATGTTTATCTGTAGATGACTATTATAGTAGTTTTATCACTGATCAAACTCAGCTCTTGAAGTCTTCTGCAATATTGGTAATTAACTTCTTCATGACCATAATCATTCTGGTAAGCCACACTATAGGCATAAAATTTAAAAAATGAATAAACAAAATCATGAAATACAATGATGCAGTTGTTCATTATTTATGTAGCTCGGAAAATAATAGCCAAGTGCTACAGAGAGGGGAACCCCAGCAGTACAATGGTTAGGTGCTAGAGCCGCTATCCAAAAAGATCAGCAGTTTGAATCCACCAGGCACTTATTGGAAACACTGTGGGACAGTTTTATTCTGCCCTATAGGGTGGCTATGAGTCAACCCAGTGCAACAACAGTGGGTGGCTACAGACTGCATCAGCAAATACTATTTCTTCTTAGTGGAAAAAGAATAAATGTACTATAAATTGTGCACATTAAAGTGAACTGGCATGTTTAGGATACAACGCTGCATCTCTGCCTGTGATACCCACAGATACTTTGTCAAGTGATAACTGTGCCCTACTCATCCTATTTCAAGGGATAGAGTCAGTCCATTTTGAGACCAAAGAGGATTGCTTTGGAATCTTAAAGGATCAATTCAGTCACACAGCACTCTTAATTCATTTAAGCATGACAAAAATGAAGAATTCAAGGAATACTTATTAACAGAGAAAATTATGTAATCTTACTATATAAAACAACTAAGGAGGCCTAAAAAGGTGTTCAAAATATCTCAGAGAGCATATACTTATAATCTAGAAAGGTGATCATGATGGCTACTGGTATAACAAAGAAACCAACAAAAATTTGACTTATCTTTCACACTTTTCATTTTCCTATGGTTTAGAAATGCTCAAGTTGTCAAGGCTGTGGGAAGCTTTCTAAAATTTGTATTGCTTTTACTACTTCATATTACTTTAAACAGGATAATATCAGAATTACTTCACATCTTTATCAGAAGAGGGGGTATACACAAACAAATCAAATGTCATGCAGCAACACATAATGGCTGTCTTTTCAATTCTACCTTTGGGATATAGTCAGCATAAAACTAAATATAATAATAATAATGTAATCTTTGAAATGACCTACTACTATTTACCCTTAACACTAAGCCAAATATTTCCAGGGGTTAACTGACAGGACACATAAAAAAAAAAGAGGTGAAGGGCAAAGTCAACATAAAGAAATGTTTTCCTTAAAAAAAAAGCTGTTCATCAAGTGAGACAGCACTTTCATGTACAATTTTAGCTTTAAAAGTGCAAGATGCATTTTTAAAGACTTATAGCCTACATGAACCACAGCGTCATCTACCCTGAGACCGGAAGAACCAGATAGTGCCCAGCTAGCACTACTCACTGTTCTGATCAGGACCACAACAGATAGAATCTGATAAAACAGAGAAAACGTGTGGAACAGAACCTGAAATTACCAGACAAACAAATTAAAAACAGAGTTACTGGACTGGTTGATGGAACTGGAGGACTCCTCAAGACTAATGTCTTGAGATACCTTAATTCTTGGACTGAAACTTGGCCAAGACCTTTTAGCTAAATCACAGGCTGGCTTACAGAATAAAGACCACCACCGGCGAGTACAGTGCCCTTTTGAAAAATCATCTACATGAGACCAAAGAGTCAACATTTACTTTAAAATAAAGACAAGAATGCAAGGGCACAGGGAAACTAGATTAACAAAAATGGAATAGCCAGAACAGAAATATTGAGAATGTTTACGAATTGTGAAGAATGTTACCAATGTCACCGAACAACTGTGTAGGAATTGCTGAACGAGAATCTAAAAGCTATGCAATTTTTCATCAAAACCACACACAAAAAAGAATATTAAAAGGAAAAAAAAAAGTATCTATTATTAGAATCTCTTCTAACTGTAACAGAATATTGAAATCAACAGACTCACATTTGAAAATGTGCTTTTCAATTTTATAGTCTTATTTGGGTCAAAGGTACCAGATGTTTCTGTCATAAAAGAAAAATAAAAGCAGCATGTAGTTGAATTAAACAAAGGTTGGATATCAGCTTAATTCAGGATGGACAAATTCTCTGCATTCATTCAGATCTCTGCTGGCAAAGCTTAGTGCCATTCATGCTGGCCTTGAATGGTAAGAATAAATTAACCAGTCGGAAAGAGTTGTTGGACACTATGCAACAAAACAGTATTTCAAAACTAGTTTTCACTTGTCTATGTTAAAGAAAATCAGGGCAAAGGGATGAAGATGGAATCCATCATGTGTTAGAGACTATGTACTACAACAGGTGGAAACATTATGAACTTAAATATAAAATCCAGAACTCTATGCGTTTTTACCTGTGAGTATAAAGCACATATCTGCCTTAAATTAAAATGTGGGAATTTGAGGCACTGCCCATGGTGAGGATGGTATTCCACTGGTCACTACACTCCTTCAACTACAGTAACAGTTCTAATTTGTCTTCCTGCCCATTTCTCTCTCTCTCTCTTTTTTTAAAAACACATTGAAAGATCATGAGTGGTGGCACAGCACTGCATCCTGGCTTAGAATCTCACTGCTCTTAATGAGTTTATTTATTCCAGCTATTCAAGGTGAGGATGAATGGTACCCTGCACTGCCAGGACAAGCCTCAGAGAGGATGTGGCCATCCCGTAACAGACTGCTGTTCATTGCCAAACATATAGGTAGTTATTCTGTGAGGACACAGAGCAAGGTCATTTAATAAAACAAAATGATGCACTTCACTGCCATAGCAGTCTAAGCCTGGAAACTGGGTGGTACATATGCCTCCACAAAATCCTAATGAATTACTACTATAAGCCAAGCCAAGCTATTCATCCTAAAATACAAATTCTGTTTAAATATTAGGAAAACTAGAACAGTGAAACCTTACCAAATTCAGACTTGTGCTTACAAATTACTATCCAGAGCTTCAGGGCCTCACTTCAAGTACTGAATTGACATCTACAGACTAGGACTTCAAGGGGGAAAGACACAGGATATCTAAATTTTAGCAAGCCCCCAGTGTGAGTTACGTTTGCTGTTGTTGGGTGCCATTTGAGTAGTTTCTGATGCATAGTGACCTGTGCACAACAGAAGAAAACACTGCCCAATCTGGTGACATGTCCACAAATGTTTCCATGCTTAAGTCCTTCGTTGCAGCCACATCTACTTACAAAACAGAAGTTTTAATATATTTTCACTGAATTTGAGTGACAAGCATTATAATTATAAATGTAAATTTAAAATCTTCATTTTGAGCTTCGAAGTAAAACTTCTGTACATACCTAAATAAACTATCCAGAGACAACAGCCCATTTGTAACACTCAGTGCTGCATTCTGTTGTACACAGGGCTGCTGTGAGTCAGAACTGACTTGACAGCACCTAACAACAGCAACAACAACAACTTACACTAATCATTAGATACAGGATTGGGAAATACCTACTTAAAGTTAAGCAAAAAAAAAAAAAGAAAGAAATGTCAGAAATTAAAAAAGAAAACAAGCAAATAAAAAAAAGTCTATGATTTTTATTGCACTCTGTAGTTCATACTAACTTAAGGGTTATATCCTATGCAGTTAGTTCTCAAATTTTAGCAGCTTATTAAGAACATATTATGAGGTGCTACTCCACAGTTTCTGATTCAGTTTACAGAGGAACCAAAGAATTTGCAATTGTACCATCCTAAGGGATAACACTTTAGAATCCTTAATCTATATAATGTCAGAATCAGTTGTCCATTATCTATAAGCACCTACTGTCTTTTCACAAGGTGCCCTGCTGGTGTGACTGATATGAGCTCAGCTACTAACTGAAAAGTTCATGGTTCAAACCCACCTGAAAGCTCTACATGAGGAAGACCTGATGATCTACTCTCATAAAGATTAAAAAAAAAAAAAACTCAGCGCTGTCGAGTCAATTTTGACTCATAGCAACCCTGCAGGACAGACTAGAAATGCCTAAAAGAGTTTCCAAGGAGCACCTGGAGGACCATCTGCTGACCTTTGGGTTAGCAGATGTAGCACTTAACCACTATCCCCACCAGGGTTTCCATGATTATCATATAGAAAACCCTATGAGGCAGTTCTTCTCCATCACATGGGGTTGCTTAGAGAGTACCTGTAAACAACATGACTTAGTATATGAAGAGGTATGAAAAGAGGGTTCTAATTCTCCAAAGCAGACATGCCCATGAAGACAAAATAATTTGCCCATCCTCCCAAACATTTATGTACATTTTCACTCTTAATACTTCCTCTACTAAAGATTAGTATCATTACATCAGTGTTTCCTCTTGCACATCTAAACATTCATTGAATACTTGGTTTTAATGGCAAATTGTATAAATAAAAATCACATATACAACACTGAATGTTTCAGATGGGCTATTCTATCTGGATATTTTATTTAGGTGCATAGAGAAGTTCTACTGTCAAATCCCAAAATGAAAAATTTTAAAATTACATTTATAATTAGAGTGTTTTTCACTCAAATTCAATGAAAATGTATTAGAACTCATGACCTTATTTTTCTTTCCTCTCAATTTTTATCCTCTCAATTAGTGAAAACTAATGGTTTGAAATGTTTAAAAGTCAAAATTGATAGACATTACCACTGAAGGAAATAACAGATTGTAACATAAGACTACATCTTAACTCTCTTGAATGAGGCACCAACCAAATTCACTTTTTGGTTTCTGCATGAATGTAGATTCAGTCATGTGCCATAAACTTCTGCTGGGCTCAGTAATCAGGCAGGAGAAACAAGCTCTAGAGATTTCTAACACATGTGACAACTCTTAAGTTTCTCCTCTGCAAAGCAAAGGAACTAGGAATACAAGGATCCACTTCTTCAGTTTTACTCCCTTGAAGTCACTTCTAATACTTTCTCATTGGTGTTTTCCAGTCCTACTGTTGATGACAGTTGTCTTCTTGTCAGCTCCTACTTATGTGAAAGACTACTAATTAGCTTGAATATACTAGATGCTATTTAGAAATTCTATAGGTCAGTTCTACTCTGTCCTATAGGGTTGCTATGGCAATGGATTAGGTTTGGTTATTCACTATTTAGTTGAGAAACTAAGTGAACTCAGAAATTAGCCTTAAGCTCAGTTGTATCATTGACAAGTGCTATTCAGTCAGTTCCAACTCATAGAGACTCTACGTGTAACACAACAAAACACTGTCTGGTCCTGTGCCATGCCAACAATTATTTTAATGCTTCAGCCCATTGTGTCAATCCATCTGGTTGAGGGTCCTATTCTTTTTCACCGACGTTCAACTTGACCAACTGCAATGTATTTCTCCAGGGCTTGATCCTTCCTGAAAACACATTTAAAGTATGTTGGATTGCAGTCTCTCCATTCTTACTTCCAAGGAACACTCTGGCTGTACTTCTTCCAGACAGATTTGGCAGTCCAGGATATGTTAAATATTCTTCTCTCACACTACAATTCAAAGGCATCAATTCTTGTTTTGTCTTCCTTATTCGCTGTCCAGCTTTCACACGCATATGATGCCACTGAAAGTACCTTGACTTGGGTCAGGTGTGCTTATTCTTCAGGGTGACATCTTCACTTTTCAACACTCCCAAAATCTGCTGCTTTTGCAGCAGATTTTCCAAACACAATGTGTCTTTTTATTTCTTGACTGCTCCATCCATGGTCATTGATTGTGGAACCAACAAAAAGAAATCCTTAGCAACTGCAACCCTTTCTCCATTTATTGTAATTTGCTTACTGAGCCACTTGTGAATTTTTTTGTTTTCTTGATGTTGAGGTGCAATCTATACTGCAGGCTGTGGTCTTTGATCTTCATCAGGAAGTTTTATAAATCGTTTTGCCTTTCAGCAAACAAGTTTGTATCATCTGCATAATACAGGCTGTTAATAAGTCTCCCTCCAATCCTGATGCCTCATTCTTCTTCATGTAGTCCTAAATCTTGGATTATTTGCCCAGTATACAAACTAAATAGGAATGGCGAAAAGATATAACCTTGATGCACAAGTTTCCTGACTTTAATTCATATAGCATCTCCTTGTTCTGTTTGCATGACTGGTTCCTGATACATGTACAGATTCCTCATGAGCACAAGTTCCATAATTCCCATTCCCCACAATATTATTCATAATTTGTTAGGATCCACACAGTCAAATGCCTTTGCACGTTCAATAAAACAAAGGTAACAATCTTTCTGGTATTTTCTATCTTCAGCAAAGACCCAGATGATGTCAGCAACGACATCCCTATTTCTACATCCTCTTCTGAATTCAGCTTGAATTTCTCTCAGTTCCCTATCATTATACTGCTCCAAGCCCTTCTGAATAACCCTTATCAAAATTTTACTTGTGTTTGATATCAATGACATTATTCAACATTTTTTTGTATTTGTTTGAATCACCTTTCTCGGGAATAGCAATAAATATGGATGTACTCCAGGCAGCTGGCCAGCTAGCTGCCCTCCAAATTTCTTGACATAGATGAGGGAACACTTGCAGTGCTGCATCCATTTGTTCAAACATCTCAGTTGATTTCTCTTCAATTCCTGGAGCCTTGTCTCTGCCTCAGTACTCTCGGTTCCTGATCACATGCTGCCTCTTGAAATGGCTGAACTTGGACCAATTCTTTCTGGTATAATGACTCTGCATATTCCTTCTATCTTCTTTTGACGCTTCCTGAGTCGTTCAATATTTTCCCTGTAGAATCCTTCACTTGCAACTCAAGGCTTGACTATTTTCTTCAGTTTTTTCAGCTTATGAAATGCAGAACACGTTCTTCCCTTTTGGTGTTCTATCTCCAGTTCTTTGCACATGTCATTATAATACCTTACTTTGTCTTCTCAAGCCACACTTTAAAATCTTCAGTTCTCTTCCTTCATCATTTATTCTTTTTCCTTCGGCTACCTGATGTTCAAGAGCAAGTTTCAGAATCTCTTTTGACATACAATTTGGTTTCTCTTTCTTTCCTGTCTTTTTAATGACTTCTTCCTTTCTTCATGTATGATGTCTTCATGGTCACCCCACAGCTCATCTGGTCTTCATTATTACTCTTCAGTGCATCAAAGCTGTTGCTGGGATGGACTCTAATCTCAGGTGGGATATACTCAAGGTTATACTTTGGCTCTTGTGGACTTGCAATTTCTTCAGTTTCAATTTGAACTGATGGTCTAATGAGCAATCGATGGTCTGTTCCTGTCATTACCTGCTCTTTCTCTGACTGCTGATATTAAGCCTTTCCATTAATTTTTTCCACAGATGTAGTCCAATTGATTCCTGTGTATTCCTTCTGGTAAGGTCAATGTGTATATTCAGTTTATTTTGGTGAAAAAAAGTATTTGCTACAAAAAAGTTGTTGGTTTTGCAAAATACTATCATGCAATCTCTGGCATCATTTCGATCACTAAGGTCATATTTTTCAATTACCAACCCTTGTTCTTTGTTTCCAACTTTTGCATTCGAATTACCAGTGTCATGGATTGAACTGTGTCCCCCCAAAAATACACGCAGACATTGTGGCTGGGCCATGATTCTCAGTATCTTGTGACTGTCTTTCATTTTGTGTTTTTTCTATGCTGTATGTTAAAGGCTTAGGGTGCAATGTAAATCCATTTATAAGATCACCTCCCTGCTCCACTGTAAAGAGAGTTTCCCTGGAGTGTGGCTTGCCCCACCCTTAATCCTTTTAGCCTGCAAGAGATAAAAGGAAAGGGAAACAGGCTGAGAATCGGGAACCTCACACCATCAAGCAAGCAGCACCAGGAGAAAAGCGCGTCCTTCAGACCAGAGGGTCCTGCGAACTGCAGAAGCTAGGAAAAACCTTCAACTTCTTCATTTTTGACCTTAGTATTTGGTGAGTAAATTGAATAACAGTTGTATTAACTGGCCTTCCTTACAGGAGTATGCATATTATCCTATCACTGACAGCACTGTACTTCAGGAAAGATCTTGAAACATTCTTTTTGACAATGAATGCAACATCATTCCTCTTCCAGTTGTCATTCTTGGCCTAGCATACCATTTGATTTTCTGATTCAAAATGACCACTACCTGTCCATTTCAGCTCACTAATGCTGAGGACACTGTGTTTACGTGTTCCATTTCATTACTGATGATTTCCAATTTTCTTATATTCAGAATTCATACATTATATTTTCTGATCATTAACAGATGTTTGCAGCTGTTTCTTTTCGTTTTGAGTCATGCCACCTCAGCAAATGAAGGTCCAGAAAGCTTGACTCTATCTTGTCATTAAGGTCAACTCTGCTTTAAGGAAGCAACTCTTCCTCAGTCATTTTTTGAGATTCTGAGTGTTTTCCAACCTTGGGGGCTCATTTTCCACCACTGTATCTCACAGTGTTTTGCTGTTATTCTTAAGGTTTTCACTGGCTAATTCTTTTTAGAAATGGACTGCAGGGTCATTCCTCCTAGTCTGTCTTAGTCCGGAAGCTCAGCTGAAACCTATCCACCATGGGTGACCCAGCTGGCATCTGAATATCAGTGGCATTGCTTCCTGTATCACAGAAACACATAAGCCCCAACAGCAGAACAAACTGACAGACAAATGGGAGTGAACTCATTAAAAGGCCTTTTTACATTCTTACATCACAATCTAAATAGATCATTGGTACTCTTTTTATATGAGTTATTAGGTTAATGTTCAAAAATGTATTTAAAAATCTGAAAGCCAAAATATACACGGTCTGACAATTAAGTCTGTGAACTTAATTATTCTAATGCTACATACCTCATTGCTGAGTGTCACTCCAGGAACCTCTGAATTACTCTCCTTGGGAAGCCATGCACCCAAGCCAGCACCTAATCCACTCTTCAAAGCAATTTTGGAAATCTTTCCGGAACGACCATTGTGCACAATGGCACACTGACAAATTGTATAGCTGTCTGTGAGAAAGTTTTTAGCTAGCAAACAAGTAATTGTATTGGAACACCTGTCCTACTCACCTGATCTGGCCCTCAATGACTTTTTGCTTTACCAGAAATAAAGGAAATACTGAAATTTTGATGATATTCAGGACTTCAAGGGTAATACAATGAAAGCTTTGATGGCCAATCCAGAAAAAGAGTTTCAACTTCTGAAGAGTAGATTACATGCTGGCATCAGTTCACAGCTTTCCAAGGGGAATACTTTGAAGGTGACCACAGTGATAGTCAGCAGTGAGGTATGTAACACTTTTTTGAACAATGGCTCATGAACGTAATAGTCAGACCTCAAAGTAATTTGGAAAAACCCACCAAAGCTCAAATATAAATCATTCAGAAATCAGCTACTAGGAAAACTTTAAAGTATGTTCATAAAATATGTACTACATACAATAAAATACACCTATACTAGGTAAACCTGAGTCGGATCTGACTTGACGGTACTTGGCTGTCATACTAGATAAATTAGGGAAAAAATATATAGAAATTAAAAAAAATAGAGAAAATGTATAATGATCTACATTCCAAATCATTTTAACCTCATTTAAATAAAATCAGCAATAAACAAATATTTTTCATACTGTTAATAATTTTCTACCTAATAACTTAAGTGGTTGCACTCTTGAGACATTCAGTAAGTTATTTAATAGCTGTGCAGATTTTTTTTTGTTAGTAAAGAATTTTTACTTTAACAGTTGACATTAGATCCTAACTCCAACGTACAATTTCACTCTATTAAGATTCATTGTTATCAAGTCAATTTCTACTCATAGCAACCCTACTGGAAAGAGCAGAACTGCCCTACACAGTTTCCAGTGAATATCTATTTGGTTTGAACTGCCCAACTATCACAGACTGAGCTGTGTCCGCACAAAAAAAGACACGTAGCTGCCTAGGCCATGATTCTCACTATTGTGTGATGTTTCTCCGTGTTGTAAATCCTGCCTGTGTGAGGGTAATGAGGGGGGATGGGCAGCAGTTGTGCTGGTGGGGCAGGACTCAAAATGTAAGACCATACTGGGCCTTGAGGCAATCTCTTGGAATATAAGGTAAAGGGAAGCAAACAGAGAGTATGGGACCTCAGGCCACCAGGAAGCTGTGCTGGGAGCAGAATGCATCCTTTGGAAAGGACAAGGGGTCCCTGTGTATGAGAAGTTCCCAAACCGGGGGAGGACTAATGACAAGGACCTTCCTCCAGAGTCACAGAGAAAGACTTCCCCTGGAGCTGACACCTTGAATTTGGACTTGTAGCTTACTGGACTGTGACAGAATAAAATTTCTCTCTATAAAGCCATACATTTGTGGTATTTCTGTTAAAGCAGAACTAGATGACAAAACACTACCTTTTGGTTAGCAGCAGTGACCCTTACCTACCAAGCCACCAGTGTTTTCTTAACTCTACTAGACAACTTATAGTGGTTTTAGAAAAAGAGAGAGAGAGAGAGAGATGTAACAAAACACTGGCCAATTTAAATAATTTTTTACACCATCTAATTTAGTGAAACTATGTTTATTATGTTGTGCAACCATTGTCACCTGATTAACAGAAACTCAGTGTTCCAAAGCAATGACCCCACCTTCCCATGATTTCTAATAACCAATAATAAGCTTAGGTCGCCATAATTCATGTATTTCTTTAAGTGGCATTGTATAGCATTTGTCCTATTGCGAGTCACTTATTTCACTCAGCACAATGTTCATCATGTATCAGACTTCATTTCTCTTTAGAGCTGAGTAATACCCCATTGTATTCCATTGTGATACCATATCATGTTTATCCATTTATGTGCTGACGGACATTTAAGGTTGCTTTATCCTTTGGTTATTGTTAATACTGCTACAATGAAAATTTCTCCTGGTATTCTTGTTTCTCTTAGCATTCTTGTTTTCAGTTCTTTTGGTTATACACCTATGACTGGGACTCCTGAAATAGACAACTATTTTTTGACATTCCTTATGTTAATTCTTTTCTGAAGTACAGTGCTTTTATAGCACAAAGCTCTTCTAATTGGCTTCTCTTTTTCACCAGTAAATAAGAGAACTAAAACCATCTACCTTCATTCACATATAACAGCCTTCTTATTCCCTGTTAAGTTTAGAAAATTTTAGATTTTCAGTGCTTAGAGAATCGGGCACTTAAACCTGTGCCCATCATATTTCAAGTTCTCATCTCTGGGACATGATCAGTGAAGTCAGTATTCCACTGCAATATTTGACCATGTTCCTAAAAGTGTAAAAATTATGGCTACGTTAGAAATCTGAAATATTTGACAAGTAAATATGTACTGAGGGGAAAATTCAGTGAATATGGCTAATTTTTTTTTCCAGGCAATTACGTCCACAAGTACTATTTAACACTTACAGTACCTGAAACAAAGTAATAAATGGTAGTAACTATTATCAGCCTCACTCACTGGCAATTTCAATACAAAATTTTCTTTCACATATAAGGCTTCCTGTTATTAAGAATTTAATGATTCACAGCCTAGGTGCCAATCAACAGATGAATGGATAAACAAATCATGGTATATATACACAACGGAACACTATGCAATGATAAAGAACAATGATGATTTTGGGAAGCATTTCATAACCTGGTATTAATTAGAAGACATTATGCTGAGTGAAATCAGTCAGCTGCAAAAGGACACGTATTGTATGAGACCACTAATTTAATGACTCATGCACAGAAGGAAAGATTTTTTGATGGTTACAAGAGCGGGGAGAGAGGTCATAGATTAGCTAGTCGATAGGAACTCAGTTAGGTGAAGGTTGGAACAGCATGCAGCAGGGGGCAGGTCAACATAACTGGACTATGCCATAAACTAAAAATCATGTAAATTCAACCCAACATTTCAAAGGACAGAGTAGCAGGGACAGGGGCCTGGGGACCGTGTTTTCAGGAGACATCAAGGTCAATTGGCACAACTAGCCTTTTGTTAAGAGAGTCTACTTAACCCCATATTGGTTAGCGGCACCTGGGTTTTAAAAGCCAGCAAGCTGCCATCTCAGAAACATCAACTGGTCCCAACCTACCTGGAACAGATGACAACTGAGAACATCAAAGACATGAAGAAAAATGAGCTCAGGAGACAGAAGGATCCATATGACTCGGAGACTATATCAGCATGAGACAAGAAGAACCAGATTAGATGGTACCCAAACACCACCAAAGGCAGCCAAAGGAGACACAATATAGAGTCCCTGATGTAGCATGTGAAAAAGAGGTGTGTGGATCAAGAACTCTACTCAAAGACCAGAACTGATAGCCTGACAACATAGAGAGTCCCCTAAGACATGCTCCCTAGACTTTAAGGTTGCTTTATCCTTTGGTTATTGCTAATACTGCTACAGTGAAAACTGATGTACAGTTTTCTCTTAGCATTCTTGTTTTCAGTTCTTTTGGTTATATACCTATGATTGGGACTCCTGAAATAGACAATTATTTCTTGACATTCCTTATGTCAATTCTATTCTGAAGTACAATGCTTTTATAGCAGAAAGCTCTTCTAATTGGCTTCTCTTTTTTACCAGTAAACAAGAGATCTAAAACTCTCTACCTTCATTCACATATAACAGCCTTCATATTCACTGTTTAGAAAATTTTAGATTTTCAGTGCCTACAGAATCGGGCACTTACACTTTTGCCCACATATTTCAAGTTCTCATTTCTGGGACATGATCAGTGAAGTTAGTATTCCACTGCAATATTTTACTGTGTTCCTAAAAGCATAAAAATTAGTTACATCAGAAATCTGAAATATCTGACAGACCATAAACCAGCACTGAGGTCAACATTTCAGACTAAGAATGGACTGGATTCAGGGAAATGCAGTGAGCCTGTGGTGAGTGTACTTTATGGTTTTATACACCTATAGAAGGCTATCCCACAAGTTTCTTTCTGGAGTGGAGAGGAGAAGGTAAAAAGGAGGAGACAGGTGTTTTGGGGAAGCTACTAGAAAAACAGAATGACAAGGAGGATTGTGCTGTCACAGGATTGGAAGAACAGAGTTGCAGAGAGGTGGGTATGCAAATTTGACTTGGATTGTATTACTTTCATTTACTCATAATAAAAAAGAAAATAAACAATTTAATGATTCAGTAGATGGAGTTGTAGGAGTAAAAGGACAGTGGGGCTTTGGGAAATATAATTCTGCTTTTTTTTTTTTTTTTTTACGTTTTTAAGCCATCTAGCAGCACTCAATAGTCAGAAAGCTTATCTGAGATCAAATTGGGGGGGCAGGGTCAATATGGTGGATTAAACACACGTCTTCCTAAATCCTCTTAGAAACCAAGACCTGAACAGACAATTAAACAGAGCCTTCTGGACATCTAGTGAGACCTAAGACATGGCACAGGGCTATTAATTTGGATGTCATACCCCTGAATGGAGAACTTGCTCTCTTCCCTGACTCCCCCTCTTGGTGAGTGCTGGCTTTCACAGACCGAGGGTAACTTGCCATTTGGACTTTTTTTCTCTGTCTTGGCCAGCGGATGGAGTTCAGACTTGACTGGCAGCTGGCCTCAGGTGCACTGCTGATGGGATTGGCAGGTGAAATTGACATATTTCGAGAGCCCAGCTTTGGACTCTATATCTCAGCACCTTTGGCTACTCTTTCTGCCTCCGCCATTGACTGGCCTGTGTCAGGACAGGCAGGGAGACTGTGTGGGATGCCATCTTTTTCCACTAAGAGGATCACCTACACAGAGGCCTCCATAGGACCTAATTTCTAGGCTGGGAGGCTGCGCCTGTCCAGAAGAGAGCACTTTTCTGGCAGAAAAGCAATAATCCACACAGTGTTGCCTATGGTTGGGGCCCAACAGTAGAGGCCAGCAGGGCAGTAGCCTTTCTATATTTTAGGCCAATTTATAACATCTGGGGTTGGAAACAGAGGTGCTTACTTTGCCAGCCGGGAAGAGGGACCTATACACCTGAAAACCTGACTTTGGAAGTTGTCACATATCTTTTACCTTTACTTTTAAGACAGCCTAGAGAAACAACTGTGGTCGATCCTCACAGCATCTCTTGCAGCTTCTATTCACTCACATGATGCCTCAAAAGCAGCAAACTCTGGATAAAAGTGTAACCAATAAATCACCCATGGCTTCAGCAGGCCCCTGAAAGAAACAACCAAAGAACTTCCCAGACAGAGAAACCTCTCTGAAACTCTTGGAGTGTGAGTACAAAAGGATTATGTACAGAGGATTCCTAGACATTGTGCAAAATGCAGCAGAGCAAAATGAAAAATTAAGCAAGTTGTTCAATCTGATGGAACACCAGTACTCTGAAATCCAACAGATCAATAACAAAATCAAAGACAAAGAAAATTCCATTTAAAGCCAAGAAAACAGAATGGAACAAATGGAAAAGAGACTTTCTGAGGAAGACAGAGCTACTGACTCCAGCCATCTATCAGCAGAAATCAGAAAAAAGAAACAAGAAAAATGAAGAAGCGTTAAGAAGCATGTCGGACTCTATTAAGAGGAACAATCTATGATTAATTGGAGCTCCTGAACAGGGCGACACACCTGAGAATACAGAGAGTATCATTGCTGAGCTGCTGACAGAAAACTTCTCAGAAATTATGAAAGAGAGAATACAGAGATCCAAGATGTACATCGAATGCCACTGACTATAGATATCATAAGAAAGACTCCAAGACACATTATAATCAAGCTTAACAAAATGAAACACAAGCAGAAACTCTTAAAGGCAGCAAGACTCAAAGCAAAGTTAACATTCAGAGGGAAACTCTGTAGGCTTTCATGGGATTTTTCAGAAGAAACAATGCTGGCACAGAGGCAGTGGCATGATGCATTCAAGGCCTTGAAGGAGAACTTCCAGTCAAGAATTATACATCCTGCAAAACTATCTTTCAAATAAGAAAATGAAATTAAGACATTCACAAATAAACAGAAACTCAGAGACTTTGTAAAAACCAAACCAAAGCTATAAGAAATACTGAAAGAATCTCTTGGCTTAGAAGAACAAAACTACTAACTTTAGATTTTAGAAGCAAATACAGGACATACCACCTAGAAATCTACTCAGCTGGGAAGGCTACAAACTCAATGAAAGCTATAATAGTGAAAGAAATGATCCAGTGGTAATATCATGAAAACTATGATGTCATCAAATTAAAAAGAGGGAGGTATACAGTGGTTATAGTCCTTCCAGATGGAGAGGAAGTTAATAAGACTGGCAGTAATTAAAATTAGGTTTATACATAGTTTATTCAGGGGGTCATAAGGGTAGCCGTAAAGCACAATAAATATGCAATATATCAAACCAAGAAATGTATTACAGGAGTCTCAACAACCACAAAACCAACCCCGAAAAAAGGTAAAATTAACTCACAAAGAAGAATGTCCCAGAACAGCTTAATAAGAACAGAGAAAACATCAGCACAAAAATAAACATACCACAATGATAGCACTAAACACATACCTATCAGTTATTACATTGAATGTGAATGGACTAAATGCTCCAGTAAAGAGACATCGAGTGACATCTTCGATCAAAAGACATGATCCATCCATATGTTGCCTACAAGAAACTCACCTTAGACTTAAATATATGAACAAACTGAAAATTAAAGGATGGAAGAATATATATCAAGCTAACAAAGAACAAACAAGAGTAGATGTGGCCATTCTAATCTCTGATAAAATAGATTTTAATATAAAATCCACCATCATGGACAAGGATGGACGCTACTGCTGAAAGGTTCAATACACAAGCAGGACTTCACAATATTACATATTTATGTACCTAATATTAGAGCAACTAAATACACTGAAGAAAGATTGACTACACTCATAAAGGAGACAGATCACTCCACAGTAATAGTGGGAGACTTCAACACTCCACTCTCAATATTGGACAGATCGTCTACAAAAAAGTTCAATAAAGACACAGAAGACCTTATTGCCACAATTAACCAACTAGACCTCATTGACGTATACAGAACTTTCTATTCATTGGCGGACAACTACATCTTCTTTTCCAGTGTACGTGGAATATTCTCCAGAATAGAGATCAAATTGGACTATGTTACTAGGAAAAAGGATATTCCAGTGTAAGAACCTGTCTTACTAATCATTTCATAGTATCACACTTGATTTGGTAGATTTCTCTCTAAAGAATGACTAATCACACAGTGATTGTTTCTACCGTTCATGGTGACCAATGCCTTTATCCTGTGTCAGTATTATTGTCAGATTTAGATTTTTTCATCCAACTCCTATGTGTGAAACTGGTGCCATTGCACACAAACTCTGCCCTTTTTGTCTGCCCTTCAATCCGACTCGATGGCACTTGGCTTGGCTTTGGCTCCTCTCTCTGTATCCTTTCAGATATTAAGGAACTTTGGTATACTCCACTTTTACATTAGTTTAAACATTGCTATAATTAACACCCTTGTGCAAGTCTCTTTGAACACAGTATTAAAATTTCTCTAGGGAGGAAACCTAAAAGTGGTTTTACTAGGTCCTTGAAATTGCTCTCTAAAGGAGTTACAAAAAATTTGCAATCCAACTACCAATGTATAAACATTTCTCATTTTTTCCTCAATTTTATGTTTAATCACTTGTGGTAAGTTAAATCCATCTTGGGAAATAACCTTAAAAAAATGCATGCTCCTTTTATCTCGTTTTATTTTCAAGAGAAAAAAAGTATTTCCCTTTTGTTTTTCTTCTCTGTGACTCTCTTCATTTCTTCACTCTGTTTTTCCTTATTTTGCCGATCCTCTCATAGATTAGACATGCGACAACTGCTAGTAATGCAACTGAATTAATAAAAAATAAATAATGTATGTTAAGTAGTATTTAATCTAGTAAACACCCAGTATTTTGAATCTCTAAAGTCCTTCAAATTGTCCAGAATCTCTGCAAAATTTTCTATTTCCTTTAATTTTCCAATAATTAAATGTGGGTTTCTTCCAGCACTGCCAAGAAAACACACACACAGACACACACAGACAACCCATATATTCCTATATTACATTCTATTTTATGCTTGTGTGCAGTTTCTCTCTCTCTCTCTTTCTCTCTATGCGTATTTGTTACTTCCTACATGATAAATAGAAAGTATTTCACCTTCGTGATTCAGGTCAAATGAACCTGGACTTTTTGGAGTACAAGTTTATTTACAATTCAGTTTTATTGGGCAGGTGACTTTACATTTCTAGGCCTTAATTTCCTCATCTATAATCTCACTGAATTTGTTTTTAAGGATTAAAGGACGTTGCAATGGGCATCACACAATTTTGTCAGGGATGGTAGGGACTCTGCTAGTCACCACTAGCTTGCCCTACTAAGTTTGGTATATCTTGCATATGCTACTTCAGCTCATCTTTTTTGACTTAAACTCTAGTGTATGTACACTGTCTTTCTGTTTCTCCTCTTGCTACTTGTCTGTGAATTGGTTGAGGTCACATGACATAACAGAGAGTCAGAACAGGATTCAAACTTCAGTTCTATACAATACGTGTGGCACTTGACTTACTTAACCTTTCTGACCCTCTTCTGAAAATGATGTTTCTTTCTCTACATGACTGTTGTGAAGATTAAATGTTAAAATGTAAATTTGATATGTAATGGAGGAGAAAATATATAGTAAACAGTAATAACACCAATTTTTGACACCCCTTCTCTTCTTGCTTTCACTGTAACTCCACAAGTTGATGGTTTTCTTATTTAATACTGTAGCCACAGAGCAGAGCACAGTGCTTATTCTCAGAAAAACACAGCTGTTGTTAGGTGCCTTTGAGTCAGTTCTGACTCACGGCGACCCTATGAACAAAAGAACCAAACACTGCCCTGTCTTGCACCATTTCCACATCATTTTTAGGCTTAAGCCCATTGTTGTGGTCACTGTGCCAGTACATCTTGTCAAGGGTCTTCTTCTTTTTTGCTGACCCTCCAAGCATGATGTCCATCTCCAGAGACCAATCCTTCCTGACAACACGGCCAAAGTATGTAAGATGCAGTTTTGCCATCTTTCCTTCCAAGGAGCACTCCCGTTGTACTTCTTCCAGAACAGATCTGTTTGTTCTTTTGGTGGTCCATGGTGCATTCAACATTCTTCTCCAACACCACAATTCAAAGGCATCAATTCTTCTTCTGTCGTGTTTGTTCACTGTCCAGCTTTCATATGCATATGATACAACTGCAAATACCATGGTTTGGTCAGGCGCACTTTAGTCTTCAAGGTGACATCCTTACTTTTGAATACTTTGAAGAGGTCTGTTGCAGCAGATTTTCCCAGTGCAATGCATCTTTTGATTTCTTGACTGCTGCTTCCATGGGTGTTGACTGGGACCCAAGTAAAACAAAATCCTTGACAACTTCAATCTTTTCTCCATCTATGACGATGTTGCTTACTGGTCCAGTTGTGAGGATTGCTGTTTTCCTGATGTTGAGGTGCAATCCATACTGAAGGCTGTGGTCCTTAATCTTCATAGAAAATCATAGATTTACTTTATAAATAACAGCAATAATAAAGGAATCCATTAATCATATGGCCTTGAAGTCTAATTTCAACTTCCAGTTTTTATTTCCTGTAGAAGGCCTGATTTTATGTCTGAACTCCACTTTTCATCTTTGACTTTTTTTTCAATTCTTTCAATTCCATGTATAAGCTTCCTCTCCATTAGAGAATCACAGATTCTCTATGAAATAGAAATTTTTACATTTTATTTTTAGTATATAAAAAGATATGCTGTATATTAAATTTTCAAAATATAGATTCTGAAAAATAGAGCAAGATTTCAAAAATCAGACTATTGTATACTTTGAATTAATGTTGTATTTCATAATAAAGTGTAATTTTATTGTTTTCAAAGAGAAAAGTTTCTTCAAAGACATTTCACATTAAACATATGTACAGTCACGAAATAGTGTTAGATATAATTTTAAGAAATTTTTTAAATCAACAAATGCCTAACATTTTACTCAAATTTGTATATTTTTGGTAGACATTATTGAACAAAAATCCAAACATATCTCAAGCACAAGGCATTTCAGGTACAAACACATGATAATCTGCATGTTTACCAGGGTAAGTGAAAGCAATGGCTCTGGCCATGAACTTGTATCCTGAATGACATGAAGAAAATGGACAGGAATATTAACAGAAATACATGAATAAAAACACATTTTCTCATTTGATTGCAGGAAAGTCTGTCAAGAACACATATCATTTTGTAAAAAGTATAGTATACTCGGTGATAGATTTTACCTGTTACGTATTTTGAATTATTTGTTCATTGTGATTATCATTTGAGAATTTAATTTTCTAAGACTTGTGTGGAAGAAGAGTTACCATCAGGGAACTATCTTTCTGTGCTTTGACTCACACTATTATATGTCAGCCCAGGTCTATGATATTTGAACACTAAAAATTAAAAGAAATACAAAACAGAGGAGGAGAGCAAATGTCAGACTTTGGTATCCCTACTCAGCAGTGGTTATATAATAGAGCCAACACTCACGTATCTGTGCTGTTTGGATAGAAGTATAGCATTTTAAGGCGGAACTTGATAATCTAAAACTGCATTTTAGCCAGTTACCAATCCCCTCTTCAGGAACTAGTAATGAGCAGCAACACAATTTCCTGCCTGCCCTCTGGTGGACATGCTAATGAGCACAAAGGTGGCTGCACAAAGAGAACAGCTGGTGTGAGTAGCAAGCTATTCACAAATATGTCATCCTTTCATGACTGTAAGTTACATACATAAATGATTTTTATTATCTTTTCTAGTAATACACTTTTATCAGGGACCACACTCTGTAGCAAGATACTAGTAAGTACACAGCACTTCATGAATATCTTTCTCTCCTGAAACTTATCTCATTATGAGGAAGGTCACCTAGATGTCAAATTAGTGTCAAATGCTGAGCCCGGCTCTACAGCACAAGGTCCAGGTTTGCTTTCACAAGATTTTGATTTTAATATTCAAAGCCTGAAAGGCAGATGGTGTCATTCTGGAGAGGTTTAACCTTTCATCATGAAGAAAGAAAAATAGAGGGAAAGTAAAAACAAACTAAAAGAGCATTTAGCTGAAGTGAAGTGGCAACGGAATAGCTATTTCAAGTTTTGGCTGTGCTCCCTAAAAAATTATCATCAACAATGTCCTTTGGGCGGCAGCTGTCACTACAGGCGATGAAGAAACACGGAGAAAGAGGGGGCTCTTCTACAGACAAGCCAACAGCTGAAGTATAAAAATACAGACGGGGCTGAAATTAGCAACAAGTAGCTGAATAGATTTTCTTTTCTGTAAAGTTCAACCCAGCTCCTAAGATAGATGTAAATTAAACTTTAGAGACAGTGTGGCATCTCAAGTGGAACTGTGAAGCAATCATAACCCATAGGCTGAAGACACGTTTGATTTAAGATCTTGCTACCTTCAGGCTCCATTTTCTGACGAGGGTGAATCACATTTAACCAAACCATTCAGGAAGCGGATTCAGCTGCCTATTAAACACGTGACAGTTTCAAAATGTTCAAGACTCTCTGCCCAGCACTCACATTACTCAGCTGTCAAAGTAAAAGGCCCAGATATATGATGTGAAAATTACATTTTAACGAGATGTCATGTGTATTTAAAGTTCTTATTCATCACTATATAGCCACAGCTTTTACTGAAGACAGGAATGCACTTAATTAGCATAAGATAAGGACAGGATGTTCACCTTATCTGCATTGTCAAACTGTTACCTATAGGCTTTTTGTGTTTTCAGTTTCTACCATCTTCAGCATATAGAAAAATGGGTATATTCACATAACTTCAAACAGCTTTCAGGGAAGTGTGGCAAGTATTTGGAAATACAAGAGCAGATAAAAGACAGTAGCTACATGTCAGCATTATTCTACTGTTAGTGCAGATTGCTGATGTGTTTTAATACATTTCAACCAATAGATTTTTTTTTTTTTTAAGCTCTTCTGGAGACACTAATTTTAGTAAATTTCTGGGGCTGAGCTGCTTATTCTATTTGTTGTTATCATGTACCTACTTCCTCCTTTTTCAGTAGGAAATGTGGGAGAACATTTGTATATTTGCTAATGAAAATTCAGATTTTCCTGTGGGCAATTCAGAGTCCTGGTGGTGCAGTGGGGGACAGCTGGGATGCTGGCCAGAAAGTCAGCTGTTGGAATCAACCAGCTGCTATCTGAGAATCATGTGGCACATTTCTACTCTGTCCTATAGGGTCACCATGAGTTGATGGTGATTCTTTTTTAATAGTTCAGAAATAAACAATAAAAGTTCATAAATTGTGATCTGATAAAAGTTAGTCGGAGTGCAACAGAGTTGAAAGTTAGTCAATACTGTAACTCATAATACATAATAGCAAGTGACATACGCATTTGATTCATCTATATTACAATGATCAGAATATAATGTAGAGTTATAGAATTCTAAAGGCAATTGCAGAATTATTCAAATAAACTTTGGAATACTAAGTACATTTGGAAGTTCTTAATGTGCATTTTACAAAAGATTCTCAAGGTTTACACTGAATGCATGAATTTATAGTTTACATTATATTTTAGGAAATAAGAAATAGGCACAGCTCTGAGTGTATAGGAAAAAAAAAATCTAGCTATGACAGCTACAGAGCCACCCAAACTACACAGAGGAAGCTCTTTCAAATTTGTTCTATACTTAAGTGGTCAATGCTTACAAACATTTTACATACAAGTATCCAAAGCTGAATGAGTACCTTCCTTCAAAAAAGTATATTTTTTAAAGAACACATTTATTAGATGTTTATGAATACAATGCCCTTTCTATTTTACCTAAGTTGAAGAAATGTTAGAATATGTTCTTAATATAAAATTCTTTGAACAGTTGCCCACTGCCATCTATATTGTACTCCTCTTCTGACTCTAATTTCTTCTAATGACCTCAGACACAAAGCTTCAACTGTTAATATGCTTGTCACTTTTCTTGAATACCTGCTACACTTCCTTTGGAGTCACTGGGTGACACAAACTGGTAACATGCTCAGCCACTAACCAAAAGTTTGGCTATTTCCTAAGCCAAAGTTTGACTCTTGGACTTCATCCCAGTGGCATCCTGGAAGTCTATTAACCTGTTTCCCAAAAGTCACACATCCAAACCCTACTCTAACACAATGGCAACTGGTACCATCAACTTCCTTTAGGTTACCAAGGCTGATTTCATACCAGGACAAGAAAAGTATAAACTGGGTATATGTGTGTGAGGAGAGGTGAGGGTGGAGATGGGTAAGGGTGGGTGGCAGTGGACTCTATGTTGTGAAAGAAACAGGACTGGAGTGATTTTATATAACTTAGATTTTAGATTATATGACAAATAACTATCTAGTGACTATCCGCATGGTCTTTTTAAAAGAAAAACAGGAAATATTTATTGAGTGCTTGCTATGTGTCATACACCATTCTTAATACTTGTTTCTATGTCCAGTAGAGTTCATTCCAACTTACAGTAAACCTATAGGTCAGAACAGAACTTCCCTATAAGGTTTCCAGGCTGTAGTCTCTAAGGAAGCCAACTGCCACGTCTTTCTCCCATGCCACAGCTAGTGGGTGTGAATTGTCAACCTTCAAGTTAGCAGTCTAGCACTTAACCATTGACTACCAAGGCTATTCTTTAATACTTAACATTAACTCATTTAATTCTTACATGAAATTTTAGAAATATTTTTCTGTATTTTTGTGAAAGTACCAATGGCAAAATAAGTTTCCATTCAATACTTTCTACACATCATTTTTAGTGGCATTGGTTGTATTCTCTGTATTGTGTCAATATTGTAATTATTTTGGTTCTAGTTATAACAATTCCATTAGCTCAGTTTCACTGCTCCCCTTCCAACTGTCTCATCCAGGCTTTAGAATAGCTATTGTCCATTTGGTCTCATACAGATAATTTTTTTTTTTTTTAAAAACAGTGCAGTACTCAAGGATAATTTTAGCACTAATCTGCTATTTAACAGTGACTTACAAGGTTGCTACCAGTCAGAATTGACTTGACAGCAAGAAGTTTGGTTCTTTTTGGTTTTTCAGAGGTTTGGTTCAAAGATTAAAGGGTATCTCAGTGAAGTAATTTTAGGGATTCTCTAGCCTTAATTGGTTCAGTAAGTCCGTACTCTGAGAATTTGAACTTCTATTCCATGATTTTCTCCCTTTCTATCAAGATTCACCTATTATGGCCCCCATCAGAATGTTTGGTAGTGGTAGTCAGGCACCACCTGGTTCTTTTGGTTGTAAGGCTCAAGTGGTTATCGTTAATGGAGACAAACTTCTTTAATCTGGCTCCTTCTCTAATTCTTGGGTATTCATGTGACTTTAATAAAACAAATTTTGGGACTAGCATTATCATTGTCTAATATTCTGAATAATAAAATTTGGAAAAAATATAACTCATTCATCATGCAAAAATATTTACAGATCACTATGAGGCACTTTACAAAGACTTTCTAAAAATAAACAATATCAATGAGATTATTTCAAGGTGAATCAAGTCTGAATATTGATATTGTTAGTTACTTCTAAGGAGAATGCTGCCCTTATTTCTTCTAAGAGCAATTTGTTCTTTCTTCTGGCAGTCCAAGCTATATTCAGTTTTCTTTGTCAACACAGTAATTCATATGTATCAATTCTTCTTCTGCACTTATTTTTCATTTTCTAGTTTTTCATGCATAGAAGGTGACTGAACTGATCACGGATTAAGTCAACATACCCCAGTCATCAAAATTACATTTTGAGTTGTTACAACTTTAAAGAGGTATTTATACAGTAGACATGTCCCATGCTCCTTGGAAACTGGATGAGGCAGTTCCATTCTGTCCTATAGGACCCCTATAAGTCAAAACAGTCTCAAGTGCAATGGGGTATAGTGTTCTGAACTGAATGTTTTCAGACTAAATGAGAAACAAATTTTAAACACTTTTGTAACTTTTTGAAAATGGGCCCATTAAAGAAATTTTTCAAGGAAAAGCTTCTCCTGTGGTTGAAAATAAACATTTGAAGAAAACAACCTGTTTCACAGATTGTAATGCCCCCAAATTTTCATTTGTAAGGAATGCAAACATAAATGCAATTTAACTGAGGCACAGTATATGTAGCAACTAGCCTATAAAGACGGGTGTTGGGAATAGTTGTCCAGGAAAGGATTCAAACTTGAGACTGGAATTAAAGTACTTCTGTAGAATATTTCTGAGGAGCTTAGTTCATCTTCAAATTCTTTCTCAAAGTTGACCACTTTAGACTTTAAAATTGAGCCATGTAAGACAAAAATACATTTGTTGCTTCAGAGTGCAAATCTAATTACCTTGAAGTGTAAAAGGCAAGTTACAACTGAATCTAGAGAATGCCTAGCATTTGAAGGTACCTTTCTATCCGATTAACAAATCTAGACATGCAACCTCGAAACAACATTTTCCATTAAAGTCACAGATAGGAGAAAGAATCTGAAGTTGGGCTGCTGGATTTGAACTTCAACTCAGTGCTTAATACACCTGGGAGATTTCTGAACAAGGCAAACGAGCTGCATGTTTTATATCCCTCAGTTAGAAAACGGAGATAATGATGGCTGGTAGCCTTCGGAGGGTTGATTGAAGCTATGTGGTTAATTATTACTGTGTTATGCCTACTGATAATAAAAGTTATAATTTCTTGATGGTATCATAAGCCAGTCACTGTAGTAAGCATTTTACAGGTATTATCTTACTAGAACATGACAACAGTCATCTGAAAGAGGTATTCTGTCTTCTGCTTTATAGTTGAGAAAACGAAGAAAACACTAAGAAGCTGAGCAGTTTCCCCAAGTCAAACACAAGTTGGCCATTGGAACCCACGGAGCAATTCTGTGGAGGAAAGTCCTGGTGATCTGCTTCCTTAAAGATGAGAGTCAAGAAAACACTATGGAGTTGCTCAACTCTACGACTCTTGGCACTGACATGCATCAGAATCAACTGGATGGCAATGTGATGTTGTTTTTTAATGTATATGTATACATCCCCTGAGAATTTTTATGCATCCATAGATCTTTTGATGTATTCAATAGTTATATACAACAGAAGGAAAAGAGAGAGACCCCTTTACTTAAAAACTACCAAATTGTGAACTTTCATTGATAAGAACACAGCAGAAATAAAAGCAAAAGTACTGAGCCTGCTACCAACAGATGGCAATAGCAAATGTACTTTGGATCTACACATACAGGATTAGTCCATTTGACTTTAATACACTTTTAAGTTGAGGGTTTCTATCAGTCATATAGGAAACCTCGTAATAAAATAGTAATGAGAATTTACTAAAGGCAATTTCTTTGAGAACTGTCAGTGTAATTTACCAAGGAAAAATAACCAGTTGAAGCTGTTTGTGTGGAATAAGCCTCTATTAATGCTAATTGATTTTCTCATATCCACACATACCATGCATAAAATTTACTTCTGAACTTATTTTTTCTCCACCTCTAAATTGCTGTAAGTTCATGCCAAACTAGTAGCTTTTTAATTTAAGCAGCCATGCATGAAAAATGGTACTTTTTTTGCAATTATACTCACAAATTTAATACAGGTGAAACCTCATTACTTGCAAAACAGACAAGGCCTTTATTGTTGTTACAAAAAAAGAAAAAAGCTTGAATCTTCTAAATTAGGTTGCTAATTTGTTTCAGAGGCTGAACTTTTTTTTTTTTTTATTATTTCTCATGCTTGCTACATCTTTTTTTTTTTTTTTTTTAAAAAAAATAAAACACAAATATTGAAACTAGCTCATGGGAGTAAGATGCCCCATATTTTAACTCCAATAAATGAAAACAAACAAGCAACTACAATGAATGAGTGATATACTTTAAACTACACAAACAATTAAAATGATTCACCATTTTTTGTGCATGTGCATTGATTTTATGGATGGATGCTAGAAATACTTTTGAGCAGGTCTCCAAATACAGGGGACTACAGTATCACTTTACTATTTACAGATAATTTGTAAAAACTGAGCCAAAAAATATGCTTAACTCCAAGAAGGCAAAAGCTGGAAGCTAATTAATTTTAATCTACCAATTTTTCTAAATAAAAACTATCTTTTCAATGACTAAAACTCAAACATTTTAATGCTAATTTTCACGAATTAACCTCAAACTACGGTGAGTTATTTATATTTCTTTTGAAGCAATGAGAACTACTTTACATTCTAATTAAGAGGCAAAAAAGGCTAAAGAATCATTCATAAAAAGAGGTTTCCTTGCCAACATATAAATCATAGCTATAAAAGAAATGTCTTCCTTGAATACTCCAGATGATTGCTTTCTGCTCAGGTTTTCAATGAAGGGCATACTGGAATGAAAAACTTTTTAGAGAGCTGAGCCAGATACTGTATGTGATGTACATCTTCTAAGGACTTAGTAGAGAGAAGTTGTTTATGGTGCTATTGTATATTTAGTTTTTTTCCTCCATAATAGCCAATTCAGCATAATATTAACATTGCCAGCCTCTTACTGAGGCCCCTCAGGGACTAGACAAATGACTAATCTATCGTTCTATGGAGTATAAGAAGTAGAAAGCCATTCATTCATTCTACAAAGAGTTATTGCAACATTACTATAAAATTATTATACTAGTACATGAAAAGGCAGAAATAATGGTTCGGTAAAGCAATAAATAAAAATGAAAGGTAAAAGTGAGGTCCTTGGCCACAAGGAACTTAGAGTCTAGCCGGATAAAAAGATGTGTGTGTAGTGAATTAAGTTAGCCAAATGGTACGGTAATAAAACTATAGAGAGGATAATGTCAACATGTAAACAACTGAAGGATAAAATAACTTTTGAATTGCTATATTACTAGCAAAATTTAAACACCTGTATCTTAGTTTTTGCTTAAAATTTGCCTTGAAGAATAACGTTTAGTGCTAGCTGAAGAATTATAGGTTTTAAATACAATTACTCTGCACATTTTGGGGGGTAAACAGTAAAAAACAAAACAAAACACTGTTTACCAATATTAAAAAGGAAACAATATGTCCTGGAGAGGGACTTTCTAATTTTGCTAGAGAATTAAAATTTAATGATTATTTAAAGTATATGCAAAAACTATATTTTGTTTTGTCACATATTATAATAAGATGCATTTTTGACCTCTATTTACCTCACTTATACATATAATGTACATATATACATACACATATATATTAAATTAGGTATATATAAAACATATGTACGCTCAAACAGACAACATTCACAATTACTGGGGTCATGTCTTAATGCCCTCCTCAAGTTGAATGAATTGGTACAGGCTCCTGAAACATTATATCAAACTTACTATTTGGCAGTTTTGAAGTAGAGAATACTTCCGGGAGTGTTTCAGAATTAATGAGATACGATGAGATTCTATTTGAACAAAGGTCTTGTGTATTTGACTGTACAGACTGACTATACAATAAGGATTGAAGACTCGCTGTACAAACTGGAAGTAGTTCATTGTACTTTATACTTCCCTACAACTAACAGTTATTAACAGCAACCATCTTTAGTTGAAAAGATACACACACCAGATTTAAGACTGCAAGGTTAAGTCTAAACAATCGGGCAATGTATTTGTTGGGAACAAGCTATAAATACTTCCCTCAACAGTACTATTAAGGGTCAAACTTACCTGATCTGCTATCCAGAGGTCCAAAATCCAACGAGTATTTCACAACATGATAGTTGTTCCAGACGTACAGTAGGTTGTCCCTGGGGTTGTAATCCACAGCTGCGATGTACTGGTACGAATTGGGGAAGGGCACATCCACCAAACTATCCTTACTTTGGTCGGTATTGTAGATGTAGTCAATCTTATTCCCTGTGGCCTCATTGTCATCATCCTCATATACAGACTTGACCACATACAGAATCCCACAAATCATAAAGGCGTTGGAAGCGGACCTTTTATCATACGCAGTATCCCACGTCCCTTCGATCCTTAAGGTGTAAGGGTTCAGTTGACTAATGACAATTTTACCATTGTTCTGTTCTGTTGCATAGATTACCCATAGCCCATTTTCGTCCACTGCCAGGTCAATGTCAGATTTGCCTCCCCATCGGTAAGGAGAGGTATCGTGGTAATTGGCATTTGCAATGATGGCTTCTCCACTCTTGATTCTAGTCCGCAAATCAAATTTGACTATGTTCCTGGTGCGTTCTTTGTTGAAGAACAAAGCTCCATCGTACACTACAAATCCCGTGCCATCTACCCTGTGAGGGAGCTTGTAGGTTGTAGTTGGCCTTCCAGCAATGAAGTCATCCTTGGAAGAGTACTCTGTCAGTGTATCAGTTCTGTAGGGGGTCCAGGGCATATAATAAATCTTGTCAGAAGCCTGCAGAGGGTCTTTGCACCATGCCCCAGACTGGTGGTCAGACTCAAACAAATGTTCACTCTGGTATACTCCTTTTAATAGTCCAGGACAAAGAAAAACTGTTGGAAAGGAGAGTTAAAATAATAAATATATTAGTTTTAATATTTTGTGATACATTTACTTTTCACCAAACGGAATGCAATTCTAACAAAAGATACCAGTCACCAATTATTTTGCTGCATTCTTCTGAGAATATAGAGTACTCTTTCACACTAAAGTTGAATATTTAAAAAATAACATTTTTTTTTTTCTGATAAAATCTAGCTTTTTTTTAAAACAAGTAACTGCTATTCTGGGTTTTTCAACTTTTTAACATGTGTTATTATATGTTTTGGATACATGTATCCAGGTGTGACATATGTCTAAGTATTTTATAGACATATGCCAAATGAAAACGCTATATACAATGCTTTTTATTGACTCACTGACTAATGTACCTAACTTAGAATGTGAAAAAAAAGAGAAAGTTTCTGCTCTGATTAGATTAGCTATTCAGTTGTTATCATTAAGAAACAGATGGAAATCTCACTGTAATTAAAAAAAAAAAGAAAGAAAAGAAATGCCCTATAATTCAAGCCATTGAATCTTCTAGCAATAACTCTCAAAGCTGGTCTAGCACACACATAGCATGCAACCCACACAATTAAAAATGAGTGATGGATGAATACTGGAAGGAAAAAGAGAAAGGAAGAAAAGAAAAAGAATGAAGGAATCAGATAAGAAAAGAAGAAGAGGTGAAAGGTTACAGAAAGGATCCCAAGATCTAGATTTTAATCAGTTAAAAATGTCCTGTTAAATACAGTAGTACTGGAACTTAAAAACATGTATCTTTTACTGTTACATGAGAAGAGAATAATAAAAAAAGAAAAAATGTGATTTCTTGCTATAATATTTTGCTGCTCAGACTTCAGAAGGAAAGTGGGCAGGGATCCTATGATTCAATTTATTTTTAGTACCATTGAGTAGCTTAGCATGTGAATGGTGATAACTAAGCATATTTGGCTGATTCATCTGTAGGGAAGGGACTAAAAGCAGTGTTTCCCAAAGGGTGGTCTCTGAAGCATCTGTTTCGAGTGACACAGTCAGGTATCACCCAGGGGGGCAAAAAGGAGTTCCATACTCACATGTGTTTGAGAAACAAATAGAATTGTGGCAGAGATTCTAATATCTTACGTACATTAGTGAATTTTTAAGGAAGAGGAGAGCATGAGCAAATTTCACCAACTAATTTGATCATGGAACCCCTTTTTCCAAAGAACTTCTTCAGGATGCAGTGCTCCACAGTCACCTGCCGTGGGGAAGCACTGCTCTAATATTTTTTTGCAAAGCAAACACAGTTAAAAAAAAAAAAATGCAGCCCACTGTTATATATAAAAGTTTATAGAACATAAGGTGGAGAAATTTTAAAAAATCACAAGGAATTTGGATACTGATTGATATTTTAATGACTATAGGAGTATTCTCTCAATATTAGTGATTATCTCTTTAATAGCAGCTGTAAAGCACAGATCTAATGGAAACAACATATGATGGAATTCAGCTAGATTTGGGATATTATTAAAAAGACCAATTATTAGAACACAAAATGTTTCACTTTTAGGCATGGTGCTGACTGTCAAAATTCTTATAGCAGGAATAGAATTTCATCATCAATTTATAATCAATACTAGCATTCATAATTATAAAAAATTATTAAGATATTTTATGTGAAAGCTGTAATTATGAAGGATGGGCAGCTACCATTGTCAAAATTCTATGTAACATTTATGAATAAGCTGATAATCAGCTACTGGTTACTAATGTATGTTAGGATATTTCAGAAAACTGTCTTGCCCTTCCCCTGAATAGTTAACAAGTTAAAGGAATGAAGGAAACTACAACAGAGCTATAGGAAATTATCTAGTATATAAATAAAAACAAATCTAAAGCAATCCTCATCCATCACTATCTACTGGATTTTAATGGGTTATCTACAAAGAATAAGGAACGAAAATGAACTATAAAAATTATACACTATTATACTATTTTAGGATAAAAGGATCAAATCAGCATGGATCAGTACAAGAGAGTGAAGTTGAGCAGCAGTAGTAAATAAATTTTCATAATATAAATAAGAATTAATAACAAAAATTATTTTAACTAAATGTTAAACTGTTAAATAACTTAGCCTTTAAATAGTATATAATTTATGAAAGGTATTTAATTACCTTTTTGTTCCACTTCTATTGGAGAGAGAGAATTAAAGAGAGAAAGGAGAAAAGAGAATAGATTAATGGTACGGTATTGGCCAAGCACTTTTTATTCACCTCTTCCAAACTGAAAGTAAATAATATTTTATTTCACTCACACTTGTCTTTGAACATAACATCTTTAAAATGTCCATTCCTCTAATACAATTATTTTTTTGAAAGCAACCATACTGTAAATTTACAATACAGTAGGTAGAAAAACAAGGCAAAATTAATAAGTTAATATTAAATAAATATACCTTTCCAAAGTATAAGCATACAAAATAAAGATTCATAATAAGAATATCATTTCCATATGAAAGGCAGATCAGTAATTATATGCAGAAAACATTCAGTTTAGCTAGTCTTGGTCATAACAATATAGATTATACCACTATGTAACACAGTTTTGCTTTTCACCCATCTTAAGAATTGATTTCATCAGAAGAAATTACTGTGAACCTGATTTTCTAGGGCCTAAGAATTTCCATATAGTGTCAGTTTTATGAAAAACATATCTCATGAGGCTACAGATTAAGAATACATGTTCTTCAACTAACAAATGGATTTTGAATCCTTATTGAAGAAACTTCTCTCCTTCCTATTTATCAAGATCATATATTATTAGGAAAAAAAAACTTTAAGAAAAATCTGTTAACAGAGGTTTGATATGGATAATGAGGCACCAGCTCTGGTCTTTAAAAAAAAAAAAAAAATTCTTGGCTGAGTCTTTCAACATGCTCTTGGGAAAATAAATTGATACCCTCAAACAGGTTATGTATACATCTTTCTTAAACTAGGTTCTACCTACATCCTGAAGTGTTTATGGTTACTATTTTGAAGGTGCTGATCAACAGGAAACAAGCCTGAAGAATTCTGGGAAATTGTAATATATTCACCAAATTCATCAAGTGTTATCTTCTGTGCCTTAAAAACATTTATTTCATCAGAGACAATTTGTCTAGATCTCATTGAGAAGAAAAGGGTCAAATCAAGAAAAAATAGATTTTAATGCAAGCTTAACAAGCACAGATTACAGGTTGTGCAACATTAAGGCAATCTGCACAAAATGAATGATCTGAGATAAATACCACAAACTGAAAAACGCTAAGTGTCTAAAACAGACGAGTGAGAAATACCGTTTGGGGTAACTACATTTGAGTATCTTTTGTGTTTTAACCTAAGCTCATATATCTTCAATTATTATTTTAAAAAACACTCATTTTTCTCTATTGACAAAAAAAAATCTCAATATCGTATGTGTTCAAAGAAAAAAATGGTATATTTGAAAATGTATGCCTGGAAAGTTGCAAATGGGATTATATTTTGGATTCCTCATCATACTAACTTTTCAGATCCCAGAAAACTGTAGTATTTTCAGGACTTTTTTTCCCTAAATTCAACTATACTGTTGTGTAATTAATCTTTATTGTGCTGATGTACAATTAATCTTTATCAAGTAACTACTATGCTCATTGAACTGAAAGCCTCAGTATAGGCCAGCTAAAATCTTTACATAAGACAAGCACATCATGCTATGCCTAGAATTCTAACACACCTGTGTTAGACTGACATTGGAGCGGAATCACTAGGCTGCTAACATTCACCATTGATTTTTATTTAATCAGTAGTCTCAATAGCTTGAATTTAAGGACCATTATAATGAAAGTGGAAAGTGGAGTGGAAAGTCATACTAAAGTTGATGTTTTTCACCTGCTAATCTACCAATAAATTTCTAGAACTATACTAGTCCCTTGAAATAAATCTATTCATATATATCCTTTTTAGAATTACACATGGAGGTATTTATATACTAAAACATAAAATATATACTTTTAAAACTTTAGTCTTATTTCACACAGAACTTTTTGACAGTTCTATCCTTGAAGCAAAGATCCTAAACTCTTCTTTGAGAGTGGTATTTCTTTCTCCAGCAAATGGTAAAGGACTTAGTGGAAAAATAATTATATGTGATAAAAAGTATTGATAAGGTATGTAATTCTTGTAGACAATAACTCATACTCTAATAGGCATTTTCATATTCAAAGATCTTTTACCTCTATCATCTAATTTATCTTTACATGAAACTTTGCTTTTAATTCCCTGGGCCTTCTCTACTTTTGGAGAAATTAGTATAACCTACAGTGTAAGAAAAGCTTGTCTCTTTGCTACTTGTTGGTTACTCAAAATTAAGATTTATTATGCAGCTCTGCTTTGGAGAAAATTATTGTGGTCTTGCCCATGTCATGACTTGCTGTAGCTCATTTATCACTTATTAGCTATTTTCAGAACTGAAGTAAAACAACCCTGTAATTTAAGTTGATACAAGCATACACAAATCATATTCTCAAAATGAAAACTGCTGAAGCAAACATAAATTGTCACTGAAAAATTTAGTAACATTTAGTGTTGGCTAGTCATTGCCCATTATCTTATTCTGACTCTAGAGACTTCCCTCCCAAATCCCTGCAAGAACAAAATTAAACAAAACAACAAAAAAACATTCTGCGTGGATACAAGAAACATGGTCACAGTCTAACCTTCCTGCCTACACAGAGCCTGGAACATTAAAAACGAAAACAAACAAAAATATCTTGCCATCAAATCAATTCCAACTCAGAGTGACCCCACAGGACAGGGTGGAACTGTCCCAAAGGTTTCCAAGAGGTGCCCAGTGGATTTCAACTGCTAACCTTTTGTTAGCAGGTGTAGCTCTTTAACCACTATGTGCTGGCACACATAAGTACTCAGTAAGCAGTTGTTGGAACAGTACATAATTGAACTAAAAATAAACATGTCTATCTCCTGATATTTTAAGTGTATAATAAAGAAGAAAAGTTGTTAAACAGAATCTGTACTAATTATGTAAAATTCATACCTACATTATTCATATAATACCTTTGACTAATTTTAATGAGTAAGGAGGAAAGTAAAATTTATGGGCAATCTGTGTCTCCAAACCATTAAATGTTGACTGCAGAGAAAAAGTAAATAAATAAAAGGAAAAGACAATGCTGTATAGGTCTGGTCTTAAGGGTTATAAAGACAAAATAAATTCTTTCTATAAAACTGCCTCTGATGATCTAAAAACATAGGCTTAAAATACTCTCTTCCTTTGTCAACAATGAAATCATAAATGAATGAATTATACGGTGACAGCTATCCTAAGGCCTTCTTTAGGACCTACTGTGTTTCAGTCTAGCCCAATATCCTGAATTCTGACATTGTTTCTGTCATTGTTCATTTCCAGACATCTTCGGAACTAGTGTCTCTTCTCGATTCATTTTTATTACCAACCTATTTTTTTGTCCATTCAGCATCTACAAATATATTTATATTCCCTAATGTGATTTAATTGCTGTTCTTTGTCAAACTTAATGTCATATGCTATATCCTCTGGCTAGAGTAAATGACAAATTCAAACCAAGGGTAATTTTCTTCTGTATAAAAGGTAGAAATGGAGGGGGGGGGGGACACTAGTAAATTTCCCCTCCATTTCTCAAGAGTTTGTAAAATAGATATATAGTCATCTAATGTTTAGAAAAATAAGATGTTATCAGTTTCATACGTATGTGCACCACATATAATACTTTTGAATTACCTTCTTTAATTAGAAAAGGTATGGATCAGAGAACAAATGAATGCATTGCCCAGCTTTTTCAATTTGTATTGCAAATTAGAGAAATAAAATTGCTGCATGCCAAAAATTGCCAATGCCATAACTAAGAATTACAAAAGCTATAACTGATTCTACTGCAACTTCATTGTTTTCTTTTAAGCTCTAAGTCACAGTATATTTTTTTCTAACTTGAGTTTAAAAATTCCTAATGGGTGAAGTATTATAACCAAATGTTGCCTCATTTTTCAGTAATATATCAACAAAAAGACAATTATGCGGAACCTAAATTGGATATAAGATATTAACTAATTTACAAATTACGTATATATATTCTGAAATGTAGCATTTTAAGCAGAATGATTTTTCTGATTACATTTGGACTAAACCACCAAAATACACAAGAATACCTGTTTCACACACCAGCTGGGAATTTTAAAACAACAAGAACAACAACAAAAGATAAACAGTCAACAAACAAATCAAGTGCCCTTGAGTCAATGCCAAATCACAGCAACTCTATGAGACAGATAGGACTGCCCTATGGAGTTTCCAATGAGTGTCTGGTGGACTTGAACTGCCGATCTTTTGGATAGCAGTCATAGTGCTTAACCACTATGCCTAAGATTTCCCCATACAGTTACAGAGGTGGCAAAAAAGACAAACTAGTTAAGGAAGAAAAATTCTGTATCAGACAAAAATTTGCTGGTGAATCACCCACAAACACCTAAAAGTGTATAATCAAAATTTGACACTGTGCTTTATAATTGTATGAAAAACAAAAACCTGTGGCTACAAAGTCAGTTCTGACTCATTGTAAGCTCATGTGTTGCAGAGCAGAACTGTGCTGCACTGGGTTCATGACTGTGCTCTTTCAGAAGCAAATTGTCAATGCTTTGTTCAGAGGAACTTCTGGGTGAGTTCTGTCATCCTTTCAGTTAGTGGTCGAATGTTTAACCATTTGCACTACTGAATAATTCCGTTATATCTGTACAGCACTTTAAGGAAATCTTGGTGGCATAGTGGTTCAAATGTTATAAATGCCAAACCAAAGATTGGCAGTTTAAATCTCCCAGGTGCTCCTTGGAAAATCTATAGGGCAGTTCTACTGTGTCCTATAGGGTCACTATGAGACAGAATTGGTTTGGGTGGGGGTGGGGGTGGGGGCTGCACAGTGGTTAAGAACAGGTCAGCTGTTCAAATCTACCAGGTGCTCTTTGGAAACTATATGAGGCGGCTTTAATTTGTCCTACAGTGTTGCCATGAGTTATAATCATCGTGACAGCAACAGAGTTCTTTCTTTTTTTTTTAAATATATAATTTAACACAATGTTTCACATGAATCACTCAAATTAATTCTTCAAGAAACAATGTGATGTGGTATTTATTATTTCCACAACAAAAATACAGAAACCTCTAAATGCTGAAAGGACTTGACCAAGATCAGTCCTGTCCCCTCTCAGTATTCTAAACTGACCCTCCCAATAGATAAACTCAAAGAAACTGTGCTTGACGAGCTCTTGCTCTCCTTTTGCTCTCTGTCTCCAAGTCCACGCAGGACCATACTTTAGAAGAGATAAATAACACAGATGCAAATTCTGAGATAGCAGACATTGTCTCTGTTTTAGTAATAGCTAATATTCATTAAGCATTTACTATGGACAGTGTACTGCAGCTGAATTTTGGCTACAACACTAATTTATACAGAACAGTACACTTCCAAAGTAGATTTCCCTTATCAGCCCAGCTTTTCAGATGAAGAAAACTGAGACACAAAGATGCATGGCTTCATTGTTAATAAACTACAGACTTAGGATTCATATATAATTTTTCATCTTAACTGTTACTGCACATCCGGTGCACAGTACACAAGAAGAGTTTAATTAACATTTGTTGTGCCTCCATGAACGAATGAACTGTACTGTGCTATCTCAAAGAAAGTGACGGGGCACACACTTTGCAGTGCTGTCACACTTTGGGACTAGTGATGCAAAGAAACTTGACAGACAAAACACGAAACAACAACAATAGAGGTTATGTATTTCTTGGCCAAGGAAAACAATATTTCTCTTATCACTAGAAACAAACCTGTGCTAAATATCTCAAGTCTTATAAAGCCTTATTATTCTGAAAAAGGTAATATTCTCTTCTTTCATTACACGTTCTCCACGCAAGTATAGAATCGATTCAGTAAATAAGAAAAAATGATCTGTGAAGTTCATTAAAATTTTTAGCATGATAAGTATCAAAAATTCTGACAGACATGTCTTTTTCAGTAAATAAAGTACCAATCCTTTAATAAGAAACAAAGGTAATCTTTGCAGCTTGACTCTTAAACTATGTTTTTCAAATAATACTTGTGCCTCTATGAATAAAAATGCTGCTCAAGTACTCTGTATTACAGTGGCTTTATATAATGTTTCCAAAATTATTAACTCCTAATAAATTCCTTCCTGCAGTATGTAGATTGAAAATGTTAGTAATCATAAAATGCTTCTGCTAGTTACAGTCTAGTTTCAACACTTCAATACAATATCTGTAGGTGCTGCAGAAACTGAGACCGCCTTTTATTTTGTATTAACTTTCCATCCCATTGATGGATCTGTACAGTCTTACAAAGCATTAATTTAACCTTTTAAAGGAAAATGGTGCTATTAGTAGAATCTTTTGAGGGTCTATTTCTGAGAGCAATCTTAGTTCATGGGTCCAAGGCTCTATTCCACAGATCTAGTTGTGCTAAACCCAGTTCTAGGTCATTTCACTTATACTGTTCTTATTGACTATTTTCTTATCATTTGACATTTACTACCTTCTCTCTATCCAGCTTCTGGAAGTACTTGGAAGTTCCTGAAAGCAGAGAAACTTAGATCCTTTACTTGGCTCTGTCTCAGTGTTTTGCTACAACTCGTTGAAAAGAAACCCTGGAACTAACATGCCTTTAAAATCATGGGCAGATGACCAGTGGTACGAACTTGGTATGGTGTGTTCAATAACATTAACAAAACCAAACTGCCTTTCTGTATTAATGTATATAAAAGTCTGTCTTCTGTTTCCTCTTGTTTTGGGGAACTACTGTGGAGTTGGCACCCCACTCATGGTGACCCCAGGCAAAACAGAAAGAAATGCTCTGCCATCCCCAGGGTCACTTGTGACATGGGGCACTGTAACCCACAAGGCCTTTATTGGCTGATTTTTAAAAGTAAATAACCAGTCCTTTCTTCTTCATCTGTCTTGTTGTGGAAGTTCCCCTGAAACCTGCTCAGCCTCACAGAAACCAGACCAGCCTCTGCTGATAGATGTGAATTCGCTGTATACATATTCAATGCATTGGCTGGAATAAAGACTCCATATGGAAGGTGAAAATTCTGCCACTGAACCAGCAAGCATATAAACACTAGTCTAATACTACTTTTTATCTCTCTATGATGAAATACATTGCAACTCTCACTATTTATCTATGTGACTATATATTGCAAAATAATTATATTAACTGCTAAGGAACATTTTGTTAATCTGCAGGAATTCTCCTTACTAATACTGAGGTTTAAGTTATTTTTGGCCTTATTTACCATTTACACTAAGACCATCTATTTGCTGAGTGCTTTATCCCTATGATCTTATTTAATCTCATAACATCCCAGTTGAGATCATCATCTCCATAGAGGAGGAGACTGAATATAGAAGTAATATAAGCAGCCATCGGTACAGCTTGTATTTGAACTTCAAAGCCTGAAATGTGTGTTCAATAATATTAACAGTACCAAATGCCTTTCTATATTAACACAGTTAATATGCTATGCTACCTGCCACCACCAAAAAAGTCATAATGACTAATGTCAATAATCATGTTGATAACCAACAATATAATCTATAGTTTTAAATAATTTATATGCATATCCCTTTCTAGACTCATGAGACATAAGATAACCAAAACACTTTTTTATGTCTCTGGAGTTCTTGGGGAAGGTGGGACTCCAATTTTAATACATTTTGCTTCCAGGTGGGAGCCTCTTGAAACATGTGAGACTCAAGAAATCCCAAACTGAGCCTCATTTGTATGGTTTTGAGTGTTGCCTTTTGGGTTGCACATTTTTGAAGGTTTTGATAATTTGGCCTTTATTTCCGTGAGATAAACCTCCTCACTATGTTTCCCAATTACTATGTTCTTGTGAGAATGTGAAAGCCATGGTGGTGTGGTGGTTAAGGGCTGTGTTTACTAACTAAAAGGTCAGCAGTTCATATCCACCAGTCACTCCTTGGAAACTCTGTGAAGCAGTGCTACTCTGTCCTTGTTGTGGAAGTTGTTTGAGTTGTTGCTATGAGTAAGAATCTACTTGATGGCACTGGGCTTGGTGTTTCTGTTTGTGAGACTGTGCTCATTGTGAGACTAAGCCATTTGTAGTGGCTACTTTCTCTTTAATGCCATTCATTGTTTCCAGGTATTACTGGTTTTTTGTTTTTCTAGCTTCTGAACAGTCAATAATGTCTTTGCCATAGGAAATAACGCACTGCAGTGGTACTTTTCAAGAGATGTGAATTCCTGTGAGTTATTATTACCAAACATTCAGTCTTACAGTCCAGTCACCACTTCCACATGTAGCTGGTAGAATGCAACACTATGAACAACTCTGAAGTACTCCAGCTATTTAGCTGTTAACACTGCTTTGGTTATAATGAAGAGTATATAGTAGTGGTAGTTTTCCTGAGATTCAAATTCCTTTAGTTTTATTTATTTAACCTGTATGTAGTGCTTTTTAATAAGGAAGAATCCATTGTAGTGGTAATTTTTTTTGACATCAAAAAAAATCTTGACTAATCTACTAGAAATTAGGCATACATGCCAATGCATATCTTGCTGGTGGGTCCCCAGCACATGAAACTGTGCCTGGAATACAGAAGCTACTTAATAAATATTTTAAATTTATTAAATCAGTATAATATGTCTCTATTTTTGATGTTCTTGAATAACAAGTACAAGTTTACTCATATTACCAAGGGCCAAATAAAAGAAACAAAAAATAAAGTGTGTATGTGGATGGCAATAATTATTATGTTGAAATGTTTTATGAATGTGAAGTTTAATAAACTTACTTGATATTTTGATTAATATTTACTTGCTAAAAAATTCTCTGTTCCATTATTCACCACTTTTAAATAACACTCATCAAAAACAAAGTGCAGTTTTCCATATTTTCAAATATAAATGGATAAATAATTTTGAAAGAACAAAATGTTACAACAGCAGTTACTGAATGTTTACTATATGGAAAACCTTACTCTTAATGTATTAGTTATCAAAACAACTCTGTAAAGTAGTACCTATATAATCACCATTTTACAGTAAAGACATTGAGGGCAAGAAGAATCAAATTGTTTGTCCCAGACAATAACTACTGAGAGAGACAGGTTATTAAAAAAGATGATGTGGCTGAAAGACTTGTGCTGAACACATGGTCTACACAGTCTTTCAGGAAGATTACCGATGAGTTTATACTAATTTTTATCACATTGAAAATGAAGCAACACAACAGTTTGATGTTCTATTTCAAATGTCAGTGGATCTGAAAAATAAATGCATATGTACGATATTCTGAGTGGAATCTTAAGTTGTAGATTTTGGATGAATTGTCACATATATAAAACTACACAGCCTACTGAATCTGGTATCTACTTCCAAATAAACACTACATATTTTAAAACACAGTGTGGATGCACAATGGAGGTTTCTTTTCTTCCAGAGGTACACGTTTAATAATGACAAACAATGATATTTTAATGTCATCAGATACAAGCAATGGCAAAACTCTTAACATCAGATCATCTATTAAGGATACGGATTCATCAATCAGTGGTGAAATTCTATACTCCAGTGTGCCTAAAAACTTTAGAGAAGAAGAGGAATTTGTAACATGAAAATGGAAACTCTTAAGTCAAATGCATATATTATGAAAAGAAGAAAGAATTGCAAGATGTTGGTTTACAGCAATGTTGTAAGAATGAATTTTTCATTTCCTTTTAAAAACATTCAACAGTTTCTTCAAATGCTGTAAAGCCAATGTCTTAATATCATGTGTAAGTTAAGTTTACACATTTGAAGGACTCAGCAGTGTTTTATTAATCTTCTCTGTCAGCTTAGTAAACTCTGTACTATCTGTTTGATTCAGGGCCATTTAATTCTTGCAAAGTGTTTACAGCACTATACATATTATTGGTGCTGTCACTGAACAGTGTCCTCTCTCTGTTTTATAGCTAATGTAACATTTCTCCATGGCATCAATAGATTAAAACATTTACTACCAGAAAAAGTACACGAAAATGAAGCAAACCTATCTTTCTTGAAGCTGACTCAATAAATCTGTCCAGTTTGGTGGCGTTGACTTTCATTTAAAATTGGTACACATTTATCTTGCAAAAGATACGGCAGAATAGATATTTCTCCTTATCCTTCCTATGTCAGCTATGCTACTTTGTTAATGTTAATGAACAGCAATTTAATAAGACAAGATCTATATTCTGGTATGTACTTGGGAATATTTAGAAAAAAGATCAATGAGGGGAGTATTAGGATTTCAAGGTTTCTATCAATTGATTCAAGAGACATGTAGCTCCTTCAATATATTACGCAGGGCAGTTATTTGGCTGCATATGTTATAACATTTCTTTGACATCCTTCTCAGATTCACCACAAGAAAAAAATATCATTAACAAACAAAGCTTTCTTCTATTTTTAACAAATACAAGTAAAATAAAAACAAATTTATTCCTATATTTTGAAAGTGTTAAATGATAATGTTAAATGTTAAAAGATAAAATGTTGGGAGGATTTGGAGTTCTCGGCAGCATTTTAGAGAAGAAAACTTTTTTTTTTTTAAACTATCAAGCAGATTCATTTTTCCTTTTCTAGTCCTCTGTATCTCAATAAATGTGGTTATGGACATCTACTATCTAACGCATACTCTAGTGGTATTTTAACCAACTGGTGTAGCACATGGCCATTTAGAATATACGCTCAAAGACAAAGAACCAGTTTTCTCCCCATTCTATCTGCCAATCACTTCTTCCTAGGTTATGACAACACAGTAGGCATAAAAATGCTGGGTACCTACCACAAATACACAATAGCTCTTATTATGTACATGCTAGCATTTTTATTATGACACATTTGGTTTTACTTCTGAAAAGTTGTATGTGAATGACTCCCTTGCACTTGTTTTCCTAGAACTATTTTCTTGCACACAAGCGTCCCTTCTGATACAAGAAAAGCAAGTAAGTTACAGTGCCACTCTCCCTAAACAACTGCTTTGCAATGAAACATATTTATTCTCCCACATATGTGCTATTACACATACTATCTCCTGCACATTCGTCTAAGACTGGATGAAATCCCAGATCTTCAGTAAAGCTTTCAACAACTTCCTGAATGGCTCAGATCTTTCAGAAAATCCTGTTATTGAAAGATAAGCCATTTGGAAAAAGTGTTGCTGAAATTCATCAACCATGAGAGATTCTGGAGTAAGACATCACCCCAATTACTATGATAAAAAGAAGTTTGCTAATCAGTGTAAGAGCAGAAATGGGCAGATTCTCCATGTCAAACACTGATTTCAAATATGCAAATTCTGCTATGCCAACAAGATTGTATCTGCTCTCCAAGAAGGTAGATAATATGTTAGATGTTAAAATAAGTGATAATATAATCAACAGTATGTACAATTTTCCTGAGTTTCCGTATTTCCAACTTGCTGTTGTCATATGCCATTGAGTCAGTTCTGACTCACAACAACCCTATAGGTTGGGGTAGAACTGCCCAATAGAGTTTCCAAGGACCACCCGGTGGATTTGAACTGCAGACCTCTTGGTTAGCAGCCACAGCATTTCACCACTATGCCACCTATTTTCATAATAGCAGTAAGTAAATAATGTTGTTGTTTTAGTCAGCTAGTGCTGCTCTAACAGAAATACCACAGAGTGGATGGCTTTAACAAAGGAAAGTTTATTCTTACACAGTCCAGTAGGCTACAAGTCCAGCTTCAGGATGTCTGCTCCAACAGAAGGCTTTGCCCCTTGTCGCCTGTGGAGGAAAGTCTGGTATTGCATCAGTCTTTCTCCAGGGAGCCTCTTCTGAAAGACATGCTCTTCTCCCGCTGCTGCTTTCTTGATGGTGTGAGGTTCCCAATTCTCTGCTTGCTTCTCTTTCCTTTTATCTCTTGCAGGATGAAAGCATTAAGGGCGGGGCAAGCTGCACTCCAGGGAAAATCCCTTTACAGTGGAGCAGTGAGGTGATCCTATGAAGGGATTTACAGTCCCACCCTAATTCTTTAACATACAGCACAGCAGAATCACAGAATGGAGGACAATCCCAAAATATTGGGAATCATGGCCAGGTCACATGGCTACACATATTTTTGGGGAACACAACAATCCATGACAGTTGGTAAGTACCTATTAATGTTGTCTACAAATGTTCTGAGTTCCAATGCTCCTACGTAGTATGGTTTTCTAGCCTGAAATGCTCTGAAATAGAGACTGCCATAAGGAGTTTGAAGCAGGTAGGTTATTTGGGAGGTGATCCTAGGACACAAGTGAGAAAGGGATACAGAGGAGCACAAAATGTCAAAATATGTGTGTTACCAAAGTTGCTACTGTTGGCAGTGAGGACCACATTCTTCCTATATCTCTGAGAAACATGCAGAATCCTTCCCTGTATTGTCCACATGAAATGTAGAAATCTGGAGTAATTAGTCATCAGCTCCTCCTGTTCAGTGGTTTAGGACAAATTTCTCTAGTATTAAGTCCCCTGCGTGCAAAGTAACAATCTTTAGAGCTAGCTGAGCAAGCTACTGGCCTTGGGGAAAACCCTGGAAAAGAATGCAAAACAACAACCATGACAAAAACAAAACATAAAACAAACCAAACAACAACAGAAGAGCAAATTGAAGGGACCTGAGATGAAGAATTGAGTAGTTGAGGTAGGAAGACTTCAGTATCCGCAAAACAGTTCCCCTCAGCTCTGGGTGAAATCTGAGTTGGGCCCAGGATAAACAATATGCATGCCAGAGTCACCCGGTTATTGCAAAAGTACATACATGAACATGCACACATCTATTACAAAATGGACTAATTCTTAATAATTAATTTTTATTTTCTCATAAAACCAAAATTTAGCAGTCACTTTGATTTGGGATATTAAAAAAAAGCTGATGTTAGTTTAATGGTTTTTTTACATTGGAGCTTTCCTCTACTTTTTCTCATTAAAAAAAAAAAAAAAAAAGCTATAGCAATATTACTAACTTATTTTTTAACTTTTTTTTTCAGTTACATGCAGCCGAGACTGAAAAGGTCAGAAAGAAATTGCAGCAAGAAATATAAAATTTACACATTCCATAGAACTCCTGCTGCAGGCACAGAAAGGGGAAAAAGATTATTCACTGAGACTGATTGGGTATGAGGCTGATTCAGTCCTGAGAATAAAAAAAGAAAGATAAATAGCTCCAAGCAGGTATTCTGAGTTCACAAATGAGTAAGTCATAGCTCAATAGAGCTGGACAGTAGGCAAAGTAGTTCCCTACTATCCCCAACCTCAGTTACGATCAGATAAAAACAAAACAACCTTTGCTGTCAATTAAACTCAATGTAGAAAAAGCCAATGGAAACTCTAGTGGTGTAGTGGGTTAAGTGCTACATCTGCTAACCAAAAGGTCGGCAGTTCAAATCCAACAGGTGCTCCTTGGAAACTCTATGGGGCAGTTCTACTCTGACCTATAAGGTTGCTATGAGTCAGACCCAACTCGACGGCAGTGGGTTTGGTTTTGGTTTCTATGAGATATAGCATGTTTTCCAAGGAGTAGCTGGTCAATTCAAACTACTACCCTTCTGGTAAACAGTTGTAGCTCTTAATCACTGTGTCATATGATACAATTAATTTAAATTTAGACAGCCTTACCAATTTTGATAAAAACAAGAAATTATTAAAGAATAAGATTAATACATTTTCATATGAAACAATTAAAATACTCCATATCTAAAACCACTGCTCCTTTTAGGATTCATATCACCTTATGTTTTAAAATCCTGTATAAAAATGTACTTTTAGAAATTACTTTTAGCTCAGTATAGTTAAAAAAAGTCTGGAATTCCTGAATAAAAAATACAAAAGAGGTTGGAATGACTTCAGTTTCAATTTACATGTTTTCATTCATTAACTTACATACAGGAAAGTGAGTGCTTCAATGTTTATGACTCTAAAAGAAAATAATTTAAACCTAGAAGTGGATTAGGGTCGATTAATTCAACACACAGTTAGCAAACAATTTAAAATACTTATAAGCAATTTAAAGATAACAGAATGTATGCTCTGATAAAACTGATTGCACAGTAAATACATGTTGATTGACAGACTTAATGACCTTAATAATGACTTAATGATAACTAATTCCAAGATGGCCGAAGAATATAGGGGGAAAAATAAAAAGCAAAAACTCACATGAACTCAGTCCTCACCATATCAGCATAATTGGGTTTTAAAATCTTTCTTCCATTGAAAAAAACAAGCATGTTGTTGTTAGGTAACACTGAGTCATCTTCGATTCATAGTGACCCTGTGCACAACCGAAACAAACAGTGCCCAGCCCTGTGCCATGCCCACAGCTGTTTTCATGCTGGCGCCCACTGTCACAGCCGCTGTGTCAATCTATCTCGAGAGCTTTCCTCTTTTTCGCTGACCCTCCACTTTACCAAACATGATGTCCTCCACGATTCACATAATTCTTGATAATACTTTGTCTTCTCATGCTTCTCTTTCAAATTTCCTGTTGGCTTTTTTACTTCATCATTTCTTCTGTTAACTTGAGCTACTTGAATTTAAAGGGTAAGTTTCAGAGTCTTTTCTGAAAATCATTTTGTTCTTTTGTTTCTTTCCTGTCTTTTTAATAACCTCTTGCTTTTTCACTCATTATATCCTTGATGTCACATTACAATTCATATGGTCTTTGGTCGTTGGTGTGCACTGTATCAAATCTATTTTTGAGATCATCTCTATACTCGGGTAGTACATATCTAAGGCTACACTTTGGCTCTTGTGGCTTTCTTTTAATCTTCTTCAACTTGAATTTGCATTTGAACTATTGATAACCTGTTCTGCTGTTCTTCCTTGACCTTGCACTGAGTGATGATATTGAGCCTTTCCATCATCTTTTACCACAAATTTAACCGATTTGCTTCCTATTTTCTACCATGGAAGGGTCACATGCGTAGTCACCATTTATATTGTTGAATCAAGGTATCAGCAATGAGTAAATCACTGGTCTTGCAAAATTCTTTCATGTGATCTCCAGCTTCATTACCAAGACTGTATTTTCCAACTACTGAATCTTCTTGTTTCCAACTTTGACATTCCCCTTATCAATATTTATTTCTGGATCTTGATGGTACTTTTGATCAATTTCAGACTAAGTTAGTAGAAATCTTTAAATTCTTCATTGTTGGCCTTAGTGTTCACTGTATGAATCTGAACAACAGTCATAGTAACTGGTCTTCTTTGTAGGTGTGTGGTTATAATCCTACCACTGGCAGTGTTGTACTGCAGGATAAATCTTGAAATATTCTTTTTGATGATGCATGTAATCTCGTTCCCATCTATTTGCCATTCCCAGCATATGAGATCATATAATTGTCCAATTCAAGATGGTCAATACAAGTTCATTTTAGCTCACTAATGCATAGGCTATCAATTTTTATGTGGTCTGATTCATTTTGACAACTTACAATTTTTTCTAGATTCTTATTTCCTATATTAATGTCTAATTAACAGATGTTTCCTGTTTTTTTTTTTTTCCTCCTTTTAATCTTGTCACATCAGCAAATGAAGATCCTGAAAGCTTGCCATCCACATCATTAAGGTCGAGTCTGTTTAAGGAGGAGGCTCTTCCCCGGTCATATTTCAAGTGCCTTCTAAACTGAGGGGCTCATCTTTCTCTGCTATATCAGATGATGGTCCACTGCTAGTCACCAATGTTTTACTAGTTGTTTTTTTTTTTTTTTCCAGAAGTAGACTGCCAAGTCCTTCTTCCCAGTCCGTCTTAGTCTGGAAGCTCCACTGAAACCTGTCCCCTATGGATGATGCTGCTGGCATTTGAATACCAGTAGCATAGCTTCTAGCATGACAGCAACAAGCAAGCCAACATAGCAGGACAAAATGACAGACACATAGGGCATTCATATTTACACACTTAAATAATAATAAAGTCTAATCCGTATATATGTTGGTGTTAGGTGCTGTCGATTTGCCTCCAACTCACAGCAACCGCCTGCACAACAGAACTAAACACTGCCCAGTCCTGTGCCATACCCACAATCTTGTTTATGTTTAAGCCCATAGTTGCAGCCACTGTGTCAATCCATCTTGTTGAGGGTCTACCTGTTTTTCACTGACCCTCCACTCTACCAAGAATGACATTCTCTGGGGATCCATTCCTCCTGACAGTGTGTCCAAATTATCTGAAATGCAGCCTCGCTATCTTTGCTACCAAGCAGAATTCTGATTGTACTTCTTCCACAACAGATCTATTTCTTCTTTTGGCAATCTGTTGTACATTCAGTATTCTCCAATACAATTCAAAGTCACTAATTTTTCTTCTGTCTTCCTTATTTGTTGTCCAGCTTTCATGTGCATATAATGCAAATAAAAATACCACTCCTTAAGTGCACCTTAGTCTTCCATGTGACATCAGTACTTTTCAACATTTCAGAGAGGTTCTTTGCACAATTTTCCGAATGCAACGCATCTTTTGATTTCTTGATTGCTGCTTCCATGGGCATTGATTATAGAACTAAGTAAAATGAAATACCAGACAATCTTAATCCTTTCTCCATTCATCATGATGTTGCTTACTTGTCTAGTTGCGAAGAATTTTTATTTTCTTGATGTTAAGTTGCAATCCATACTGAAGGCTGTGGTCCTTGATCTTCATCAGTAGGTGGTTCAAATCCTCTTCAAATCCTCTGCATAACACAAATTGTCATGAGTCTTCCTCCAGTCCTGACATCTCTTTCTTTTTCTTATAGTTCAGTTTCTTGGATTATTTCATTGGCATATTGATGGTGAAAGGATACAACTCTGATGCACACCTTTCCTGACGTTAAACCACTCAATGTTCCCTTGTTCCGTTCACACAACTGCCTCTTGATCCATGTACAGATTTCTCATGAGCACAATTAAGTGTCCTGGAATTCTCCTTCTCCACAATGTGAGTCATAATGTGTTATGATCCACGTGATTAAATGCCTTTGCATAGTTAATGAAATACAAGTAAAGATCTTTCTGGTATTCCCTGTTTTCAGCCAAGATCCTTTTGAAATTAGCAATGCTATTTCACATCCTCTTCTGGATCCAGCTTGAATTTCTGACAGTTCTCTGACAATATGCTATTGCAGTCACTTTTAAATGACCTTTAGCGTAAGTGTACTTGAGTGTGATATTAATGGTATTGCTTGGTAATTTCTGCATTTGGTTGGATCATCTTTCTTGGGAATAGGAATACATAATGGATCTCTTTCAGTCAGTCTAGCAGGTAGCTTTCCTCCACATTTCTTGGCATAGACAGTTAGCACTTCCAGTGCTGCATCCATTTGTTGAAACATTGCTACCAATTTCTGGAACCCTGTTTTTTTGCCAATGGCTTCAACGCAGCTTGGACTTCTGCCTTAAGTTCCATCAGTTCCTGAGTATATGCTGCTTCTTGAAATGGCTGAATATCAATCAATTCTTTCTGATATACTGATTCCGTGTATTACTCCCCTCTTCTTTTTATGCTTCCTGAGCCATTTAATAGTTTCCCTTCATGATTGCAATTCAACGCTTGAATTTTTTCTTCAGTTCTTTCAGCTTGAGAAATGAAGAATGTGTTCTTCCCTTTTGGTTTTCCATTTCCAGCTCTTTGTGCACGTCATTATGATACTTTGTCTCTTCCAGCTGCCCTTTGAATCTTCAGTTCTTTTACTACATCATTCCTTCCTCTCTCTTTAGCTAGTCGATGTTTAAGAGCAAGTTTCAGAGTCTCTTCTGATATCCAGTATGGTCTTTTTATTCTTTCCTGTCTTTTTAATGACCACTTGCTTTCTTAATGGATATCTTTGATGTCATTCCACAACTCACCCGGTCCTTCATCATTAGTGTTCAAATAAGTGTGTTTGTGTGTGTGTGTGTGTATACACTATATTTAATATAGTGTATATATATATACATACACATATATACACACATACACTGTATATTGTAGTATATATACACACATACATGTATGTATATAGTGTATATACACATGGTGCATAAGGATATACATATACATACACTATATATGTATATACAGTATGGCTTTATATGCACACACTTTCTCTCTCTCTCTCTGTCTCTCTCTCTCTCTAATTAAACCCTGCAAATAATTCTTTTTTGCACTGGGTACTGGGCAGCAGCTGTGATAATGATCCTCATTATTTTCTAGGTATCTTGGTTTTGTGAAACACAGATACCTAATGAACTAATAGGTAATCTGAAAATGATATTATAGCCATGTTTATTCAAAAGAAAAAAATGAATTTTTAAAAAAACACACTCCAATGCAGAAACACAGAATGTAAGTTTACATAGTGGAGAGATCTGTATTAAGAATCACAATGACTCAGAATTACAGTGAAGAATAAGTCCTGACTTGCTTCAGTGCAAATTGCTGTGATTTCTTAAATTTAAATAGGTGACATACTGAGCTAAGGAACGTTAACTGTTTGGTCCATAAGTAAAAACTTGTAGAGTTAGACATTAATGGTACTGAATTATACACTTTAATTTTTAATGCCTTTCCTTCAATGACTGGCATATCTGGTATGTGTTACACATTTCACATGAAACTGTTCCTTTTATGATTATTTTTTTATTATAGATAAGAGGTCTGAATTTCAGTGAATAGAATGGAGAAAGGTCACATAGCTCATAAATGACAGACTTGCAAGTTTAACTGAAATTTGTGTAATTCTAAACCTGTAATGTAACTAAAATACTATTGTTTTTAACAGAGTATGAACTGGAATTCAAGTAAGAGAAAAAAATGTGTGTGTATATGTTGATACACACACACACACACACACTTGCAAGTAATTCCTAAAAATCTCAAAAATATTTGTTTCCTGATTATGTTGAAAACCCATGATGTTCTAATTGACTTAGTGAAACAGCAGCATCTGAAGCATATGCTCTAAACCTTCACAGTTGTGTTTCTAGGATCCCCTGCTGCCAAAAGATTTGTAACTTCAGGAAGGCACTGAAAGTGACACAAGAAGTTACTGTGTACCACTTATGTAGGAGGGGCTCAAAACTGCAAAAGTCACCTATGACTGGTGCTGCACACACATGTTCCTTTTAAAATCTTATTAGGGAAATAATATTTGGTCACAATGAATGTAAATTCTGATGGTGCTACCATAAAATGTGTTTTATGAAAAAAACATGGCCTAATATGGGAAGAGTTGTTTTCCAAAACAGTGTTTTAGACAGCTCATTGAAATCTTGAGATCAGTCTTCCCCTAGAAACAATGCCTACTGTTGGCTACTTCTCTGAACAGCCCAAAAAATATCTGTATCAGTCATACTGTACTACAGATCCTTCAGAGGAATACTATCAAATTTTGAGCACTGTACTACATTAACTGTTGCCACAATTAAGAAACACATTATCTACTGGACAGAATGTTAAATTAAAAGAATAGAGGCATGTGGTGAACTCACTCAAAGTCCAGTCAATAATAAGAAAAAAAAAACTTCGGTGTTCACTTGAAATGTGTGAACTTTGCTTGATAAACATACGAGGGTAGTCAGATCAGTAAACAGTTCTATTAAGAGGACAACACAGTGGAAATATACAGTATTATGTTTGTGAATGACACTGAATTCAAAGAAGTTATCAAAGATCTTGGTACTAGGATGTGTTTTAAATGCATATGTACACGCATGTTTAGGAGCGTTGATCTACATCCTAGCAATAATCTAGAAAGTGCTTGTTCAGTAGAAACTGTTCTAAATCTGGATTGTAAATACAGTAATTTAATCTACTGCTAGAGCCTGTTGGTCCACCACCTGGCCAGAGAGCTCATTAGATCCACTTCCTAATCTAAAAACAATGGTTGAAAGTCAGTAGGTACCTGGAATTCTGCAAAGAAGGTTCTCAAAGAGAGCAAGGGGAGATTGTAAAGGGAGTGCCCGGAAGGCCAGACTTTCACCATGTGTAAATTTAATTATATTTTAGAGCTCAAATTTGGATTAAAAGACATTCTCCAAAACTGATTCCTTCACTTTTCCTTTTGCAGATGACACTGTTTTTGAACAAGTCATTAGTAATCTGTCACCTTAAAATGCTGAAATACAGCATTACATAAACCTTTTGTCTTCAAAGCCTGAGAAAAACCTGCAACAAAACTCTGCCACTGACTTCAGAATTGCTTCTAATGCCATGTTTTAGTTATTTTGAGATGATGAAGCAACAGCTTCATCTTAAAAAATCTATAAAAGTAGCTTCTGACAAAAACAACTCCAGTTTAAGGAACAGTAAGTGTTCTTTCAAGCTATTTTTACCCAGGCATTAAACACAAACCCACTGTTGCCGAGTTGATTCCAATTCATAGTGCACCTATAAGACAGAGTAGAACTGCCACAGTTTCCAATAAGCAACTAGTAGATTTGAACCCTTGACCTTTCAATTAACAGATGCAGCTCTTAACAACTATGCTACCAAGATTTCCTCCCAGGCCTTAGTCAATACAAAACTTTTTTGGGTATGATAAATATGAGCTTCCTTGAAGCTTGTAGAAGACAGTATGCCTATACTGTGATAAAAACTACTAAGACTTATGAGTCACTCCAGGAAGACAGATACATTTGCCAACTTAATTTTAGACTACCATTGTAAAATCCTCTAGTTACAATTATTAGCCACCTAGCATACATCAGATATCTGATTGTAATCATTAATACAGTTTATACTCACCATAACTAGCAGAATTCTGATTTACTTATTGAAAAATAATGTATTCAACAGATATTTCCTTGGACAACATATTTTTATTTGGCAGAGTATTACAGTTGAGTGGGCATACTCTAGAGTCTCAGGGGTTCAAATGCGTTTAAATTGTGGCTCTGTGACACTGCGACATTCTGTCCTTCAGTTTCTTTGTTGTAACATAAGTATAATAGTGTCTACATCTTTGGCTTACTGTGAGGCTTACATAGGACCTGGCACAAAGTAAACTGTTCAGTCACTACTAAGTTTTATGGTAATTATTATCTACCAAAGGACTAACATGTAAAGAGGATCAACATAAACACAAAACCAGGAAAGTATTTGTGTTCATGGAATTGACAATTTTTCCAAGGGTATAACTGATAGAATAGTTAGAAAATTAAACATGTGGAAAACTTTGTAATGTAAAAAGTTTTAAAAAATACCATACTGAATATAATAATGGGCTAAATTTAAGAAATAGATACAACGTGTTATGAATAGTCAGAAAGACATAATAATGGGATGAGTACCACTAGGTAATATTCTATGGAGAAGCAAGGGCTTAAATTGAAAGCTTAAGGATCACAATAAGAGAAGAGGTAGTTACTTCAACTTTGATCAATTTTGATTTATAATATTATGAAAAACATTTAAAAATGCATGTACTTCTCTGAATTTTTTCCTTTTTTTGTTTGACTGAGTGAAAATGTACATTCCCATATAAATTTACATGCCCACCTATATGCAGCTTCCAATGCGCTCCCTGCCCAGTGACAGCACACTATTCCTCTCTGCTCCATACATGTCTCATTTTTATTGCTTTTCAATACCTATTTAGAAAAAAAAACTTTCCTCTAAGGAATTCTGCCTTTTTAATATGAAAGTGGAATGAAAGAAATGAAAGACTTTAAGACTTTCCTCAGTACCTGAGGAAAATGTCCCTTTAAAAATATGTTTTCAGCCCCTTTAAAAATATTAACTAAGAATAATCAAAGCTTTCTTGCTAGTGATGGGGTTGGGCAGTAACTGCAATTAAAGAAAGTTATTTGAGTGGCAAGATTTATGACTGATACATTACTCAGAATGACACTTTATAATGACTGTAAATCCTTCTACATCCAAATGACACTTTTTGTTGGCACAGTGGCCACTTTGTCCCAGTGCCAGGATAAATTCACATAATATTTTTCATGAATAAACATGAAAATGTCAGCAAGACTAAACAAAAGGGAGATGGCAAGTTTGGAAATCAGCCAATCAGTCTGTGCCAAATGACCCTTAGAAATCTAAATTTGAGAAAAGAACATCTGGAAGTTGGCTAAGGTGAATGTAGCATTCTGAAGTAAACTCAGTTAGATCATACATTGCAATCACAAAGTACAAGAGGGAATAAAAGTGCAAGAGAGTGGCCCACATTGAGTTTGAAACAAATTAAAACAAGCAGGAACATGATGAGTTAAGCCTTCACAATGCCTGTAACGGGGCACTGTGGTGCCTGCAGCAGGCGATGGCAGCACATATGGGTCTATCATCAGGGGACCTCAGAACAGCCGAGGAGTTTACACATTATGGAGTACATGCTGGGATACACATCAAGAGAGAGAAACACAAGGAAATCTGGGGCTTTTATTTCTCTTCCTTAATTCTGCTACACTTGCTTAATAGATACTCCATACACTTACACGGCTGAAAAATATTTTGACATCTGATAAGACAACTAAAACTGTTCACATGCTTGAAGAAAGCTGTAAGAAAATCAAGGTCAAACCAACAACTTTATAATCCATTCAAAAGCTAACAATATTAACTGGGTTCATTAAAAATAAATCAACAAACTGCTATTAAAACAAAATCAAACCCTCATTCTGTATTATGCCTTTCTCAAGGAGTCAGTATTCATAAAAGTATGAGTCATGTGGGAAAGAGTACTTCAGTGAGAGACTCTGATATATTTTTTACATTAATCTTTGGGCTATCTTGGCCTTCTTTAGTCAGTATACATACTGTGTCCCTATTAAAATTCCTCAACCAGTAACAGGCCCCATGAATCACTGTTAATTAATTTTTAAAGGCTGTTACACATTCAGCTTTCTAGAGGGTATAAGTACTGTCCCCAAAGAAAGAGTATCCTGTTGGGCACTTTATACGCAAGAACTTGATTCCAAGTCTGTAACGGCGACTGTAATGGCAATGGAACACTCTCTACAGTACTGACACTGTGCTTTGCCTTTTTCTCACTCAGCCCCTAAACAAATGGGATACATAGAGAGAGAGAAAGAGAGAGAAAGAGAGAGAGAGAGAGAGAGAGAGACAGAGACAGAGACAGAGACAGAGAGAGAGAGAGAGAGAGAGAGAGAGAGAACGGTTAAGTAAACATCAAAGCAAACAATAAGGGAAACATGTCCTAAAGAAGCTCCATATAGCCTGGCAGAGGCAGGAGATATATATTTTGTGGCTAAAGGATTTAGTCTTTTTTTAGCACTCATTTTCTCTGTCATCTGCCTCTCTGAGTCACTGCTCAGCAAGACCGTCCTGATTTGCCATCCCTGACAATAGAAATAACAGTCTTGAGGTCTATCTCCTTTATAAATTGATCCATTTTTCCTAAAACCATACTCAATCTTTCTGGTCTTTCTGATATATCACATTTTAGCTACAAATATAGAAATTTATTTTCGTGCGTTAGATGGATAAACAGAAGCTTTCACTATCATGTATTTGTTAACAGAATAGATGTTTCGCATCATCAGTTCATGAGGAAATACTTAAATACTAACTTCCCAGCATAACCCTATCTCTTCTCAAGTTGGGCAATTAAGATGTATTTTTGTATTTATTGAAGATGTTATAGTTCTCAAAGGCACTTTTACACTATGGGTTGTGATTAGATCATCTTTCTTAGTCAAGATGCAAGAATTGAAAAATAATCGAGATTTGTTGAACATTTACTTTGTGCCAAGAAATGTTCTAAGAATTTAAATTGATTTAATCTCTGTGTTAGTTGTCTAGTTGTAGTCACAACATAAATCCCACAAGCGGTGGATTTAACAAAGAAAAACTTATTTTCTCACAGTGTAGGACATTAAAAGTCTGAATTCTGAGCACTGGCTCTAGGGGAAGGCTTTCTCTCTGTGTCAGTCCTGGGGGAAGGTCCGTGTTCCTTAGTTCCTTTGGGATCCTCATGTGGCTTGGTATTTACCTTCTTCAGCTCTGCTTCTCACTTGTCCTAATTTGCTGTTTTTAGATCTCAAAGGTGACTAGTTAAAATCATACCATACACTGACGTGATAAGACAAAGAAACTCATTTCCAAACGAGATCATACGACAGGTATACCCCAAAGCAAACCAAACTCATAAATTGTCGGCTATAAATTGTCGTGGAAGCCAACTACCACATCTTTCTGCCCCAGAGTGCTTGGTGGGTTCTAACCATGAACGTTTTGGTTAGCAGCCCAACTCTTTTAACCCCTATATGATGGGGTCACCACAAGTATAACCAAAATCCATGCCATCAGGTCAATTCCTACAGACAGTGACCACAGGTATAAAGAGTAAAGCACCAGACTACACATAATGCATCAAAACAAAATAAACCCAACCCATTGCTGTCTCGTCCATTCCAACTCATAGTGACTTTGTAGGACAGAGTAGAACTGCCCTACAGGGCTTCCAAGGAGTGGCTGGTGGATTCAAATTGCCAGTCTTTTACTTGGCAGCCAAATGCTTAACTGCTGTACTACCAGGGCCCCTATACACGGTGAATAAACCAAAAAGACAACAACAACAAAATAAACATTGTCATCCAGTTGATTTCAATTCATAGTGACCCTATAGGACAAAGTACAACTGCCTCATAGAATTTCCAAGGAGCACCTCATGGGTTTGAACTGCTGACCTTTTTTTTTTAGCAGTCAAAACACTTCACCACCATGCCGCCGGGGATTCCTTATACAATGAATAGCATCCTTTTAATACGTGTACCAACAAGATTCTTGGGTACATCAAGGCTGGACAAAGATTTCTAGTGACTTTTAGCCAACTTCTATTCTTTTCTATTCTATTCTTGATGCCGAACACTAAATTAGTTAGTTGAAAAATCAAAGGCATAAAAATAAAATCTTCAATTCTCACAAAGTTAAAAAAAAAAGAAAGAAAGAAAGCCCACTGCTGCCAAGACAATTTCAACTTAGAGAAATGCTACACAGGACAGAGGAGGACTGTCTCAAAGGCTTCTGGAGGCTGCAGTGTTTCTGAAAGCCGACTGTCACATCCTTTTCCCTTAGAGTAGCTGGTGGGTTCGAAGCCACTGACTTTTTGGTTAGCAGCTGAATACTTAACAACTGCTCTCCCAAGGTTCCTTATCCCACAGTTAGGGATTCTAATAAAAAGTAAATTAGAATCAATATTTGAAAATTTCCATAAATAGCAAGCAGAAATAGAGGGTTGATATTAATAGTATCTAAATCAAATCCTAAAGTGACATCATAAAATAACATTATTTTGATCATGTGCAAAAGTTGTATAGTTACTAGTAGATAACACAATATTTATTTATTTTTAATAAAACTGACTCTAGTTCAAAGGGAACAAGCCCTCTGATCATGTTGTAAAAAGAGATAAGAAATGCAGTGTCCTTGAAAAAAAACAACTGAAAATTTGCCTTCAATTCTGAGTAATGCGTTTTGGAAATGATGTAATCTAAGACAAAGTAATCTAGAGGTTGGAACTAGAAAGGGAAAAATGAAACTGTGATGCCTGCCACTCTTAATACAGTCTACAACTACTGGTCCACAACTGGACCATAAGAAAAATGATAAAAAGAAAAAACACTGAAGTAGTCAAGGATTTCATTTTACTTGAATCCACAATCATCACCCAAGGAAGTAGCAGCTGAGAAATCAAAAGAAGCATTGCCCTGGGAAACTCTGCTGCAAAAGACCTCTTTAAAGCATTGAAAGTAAAGATGTCACCTTGAAGACTGAGGTATGCCTCACTCAAAGCCACGGTATTTTCAATGGCACCATATGCATATGAAAGCTGGGAAATAAGTAAGAAAGACGAATTGACATCGCTGAATTGTGTTGGAGAAGAACACTGGATATACCACAGTCTGCTGCAAGAATGAACAGATCTGTCCTGGAGAAGGGCAATCAGATTGCTCCTTCGAATCAATAACAGTAAGACTATGTATACAGACTTGGGACATGTTGTCAGGATAAACCAGTCCCTGGAGAAGGACATCATGCTTGGTAAAGTAGCCAAGCCAAGTGCCGTCGAGTCGGATCCGACTCATGTAGAAGGTTACCAAAAAAGAGGAAGAACCTCAGCAAGAGAGACAGACACAGTGGCTGCAACAATGGACTCAAGCATAACAATGATTGTGGGCATGGTGCAGGAAGAGGAGGTATTTTACTCTGCTGTACACAGGGTTGCAATAAGTCTTAACTGTCTTGACAGTACCTAACAGCAGCTACCTCTATACTTCCAGCTAGTTTTCCCTCTTGAGCTCCCTAAAGTTCTACATTTTAGTCATCTATATTTTTTGCTTTAGTTATTCTCAGCTATCCAACTACTCTCAAAATTTCAATTGCACCTCTACATAAATGCTCCTGAAATGTCTTAGTTTCTTCTGCAGTGGTAGCATAATGCTGTAGTTAAGTGTAATGACTGTAGAATGAATTAGAACCTTGGGCTTAAGTGGTATTTTGTCAACAAGTTTTGAGAATTAAATTATATTTCCAGGTAATTTCTCTGAATATTTAACATACTAGCTATTACTACTCTTTACTAACTAAGGTCTTTCTTGACCCACAGGCTGTCTTCACTCTTAACCACTGTGCATGTCATGGACATCTCAAACTTAGGTATATTTAAAACTGTACTTTGATCCACATATCACAGAATCTTACAAATAAGCATTTCTTCTTGGTTGTCCTATTATAATTAATGCTATCTCCATTCTCACAGTCACTATGGTTTATCTTTTTTACCACATTCAAAAATTTGCTAGTTTCTATTCAGTTTTCTTTACCACCGCAGTTCACTCTCAGTTCTCCTCCTCATCATCATGAGCACCTTAGTTCAGCTGCAATGACTTGTCATGTAGAGTACAGCCTTCACTCGTGAATTCATTTACCTAGCTATGCTTGCTGCCTTCATTCACCACAACCTGCATACAGTTTGCACAGTATTCTTTAAAACTACTCTGAAAACTGTCTTTTCTTTGACACTTAAGGCGGTATGCATTCTACCTTCAATCAAAACTTTCTATTTTTATTTTTATTATTTCCAATATGAAACCCACCAGAGTTCCTGAGCTAAAAGATCTTTCGTCTTTCATAACACCATTTTATGATACTTACAGCAATATGCCTTAAGCAAAATTTTAATAAAATTATTCATTTCTTCTAGCACACAGTGACTACCGTGAGTAAAGAAATCATGCCTTATTCACGTGTATATACGCATCACCACTTTGAGTATTGTTTGGTTAAAAAATAACACAATATGGGTTGAATTTATTTTGTTACCAATTTTCATGGATTAACTCAAATAATAACTTCTTTTCTCCGTTATTCATAACTTTTCCTTAAGGTAATAGTTTTCTTTACTGAACACCTACCTTATATAGTCCTACTTTATGTATCTTTGTAGTTTTCTGAGCACAGAACTGAAATTTCCAACCATACTGTAACTTCTTACTAGCATACCTTATTCACAGAACATCCTTCTTAAGAAAACAATTTTTCAAGGAGTTCCTAAATGAACAAAATAGCATTTTTTCAAGATTCAGGAACTTCAGTATTACTTATTCTCATGCAGTTGCATAGATGTGATTATTATGTTAGGAATCACTGAGCATGTTGCTAAGTGTGAAGAGAGAAAACAGCCAATAAACAATGTTAGAAATAAAATCTCAAAGGATTCTTATTGTGCCTTCATTTCACATTCCATTGTTGCTGTTGGTGCTGTCGAGTTGGTTCCAGCTCATAGTGACACCATACACAACAGAATTAAACACTGCTCAGTCTTATGCCATATCCAGAATTGTTTTTATGCTTAAGCACATTGTTGGCAGCCACTGTGTTGTTTCAGTTCATTGAGGGTCTTCCTCTTTTTTGCTGAACCTCCACTCTACCAAGCATGAAGTCTTTCTCTAGGGACTGATCCTTCCTGACAATATGTCCAAACCATGTGAGATGCAGTCTCGTCGTCTTTGCATCCAAGGAGCACTCTAGTTGGACTATTTGCAGAACAGATCTGTTTGTTCTTTTTTTTCCTTTGGCAGCATGGTACATTCAACATTCTTCTCCAACACCACAATTCAAAGGCATCAACTCTTCTTCTGTCCTCCTTATTCATTGTCCAGCTTTCACATGCATATGACACGATCGAAAATACCATAGCTTGGGTCAAGTGCACCTTAGTCTTCAAGGACACATCTTTACTTTTCAGTACTTAAGGAAGTCCTTTGCAGAAGCTTCTCCCAATGCAATGTGTCTTTTGATTTCTTTACTGCTGCTTCTATGTCTGTTGATTGTGGAACCAAGTAAACTGAAATCCTTGACAATCTCGATCTTTTTTCTACTTCTCATAATGTTGCTTACTGGTCCAGTTGTGAAGATTTTTGTTTTCTCACATTCCACTACAAGTGATTTATTTTGAAACTCCAAACCAGCTTTAGGTTATCAGCATTCTTAATTCAAAGCTCAAAATTCTTCACATGGCTCACACAGTCCTTTATCACCTGAGCCCTGTGTTGTCCTGTCTAACTTCATATTGTTCACTCTTGTTTCTTTCTGTACTCTGATTGTCAATCACACTGCAAGGCACTGTAGTCAACTTAAATAATGAGTTGAAAATAATGAGAAAAAAGTTGAAAAGCATTTTCAATAATACATTTTTTAATCTTATGTTTTCTTTTAATAACTGATATTTGGCTTATTCCTTTCCCTACTTTTTCTGTCATATTTAAATGCTCAGTACATCACGCCAGAGTGCCCTCTAAAAATCATTTCTGGAGAACTCAGCCTCTCTCCTTCACCTCATTTTTACATGTGTAAAACTGAATGGGTTGTTCTTTCTGAGCTCTTGGTAACGTCTCAAGGATGCTGCACACTTTAACAAGGTCACTTCTGAAACTGTTCAAAACTTCTCTGAGTGAAATATGCTACCAAGTACAAAATATTATTATCATTTATGATAGGATTACATTCAGAACGGGAAAATACAAATGTAAATCCCTACTGGAAGAAGCACACTAACGGTTTAAGTGAGATGCTTTAGCTTCAAGATAAATTAATTGAAGTCAAAGCTCCAGGGTTAAAAAGAAACTAATTTTAACTGGATTAAATAATGCCACCCATCATGTAGGAATAGTCTACCATTAACATAAGATATAATTTTCAAGTAGACTTTCTGGAAGTCTATGTAATATGCAATTATTTCAGTCTCTAACAGGGACTGGAATCAAAGGTTACAGCACCCTGTGGCTTAATAAAGAATCATACCAAAATGATTTTCTACAGCTCTTACCACATATTTTTCATAGAATATGCTAACAAGTTGCCAAATTTCTGCAAATAATTTACTTAATATACTTGGTAAAATTAAATATATATATTTGAAAGTGTTATAAGAACCTGAATGAAGGTATCCTGATTTCCATTCCTAATGGTCATAGACTACTTATTTTTCATTTTGTGCTCAACTTTTAACCTAATGCCTTGTACACAGCACTGCTGTTACTGTTGTTAGGTGCTGTTGAGTCAATTGTGGGTCCTAGCAATCACATGGGACAGAGTAGAGCTGTCCCATAGGGTTATCTAGGCTATAATCTGTGTGGAAGCAGATCATCAGCTCTTTCTTCCTAAGACGGCTGGCTGGGTTCAAACTTCCACTTTATTAGTTAGCAGCTGAGTGCTCAATTGTTGCACCAGCAAGGTTCCTTGTACATAGCACTGCAGTTCAGTAAGTATTTGTTGAATGAATCAATAAGCTTTAATTAGTACTGGATAACTTGACATAGTCAAGTAGGTTTTGGTATTCAGGCTTTCAGTGAAGTATTAGGAAATGCACCAAACCAAACTCACTGCCACTGAGTTAATTTCAATACCTAGAGACCCTATGAGACACAGCATAACTGCCTTATAGAGTTTCCAAGTATCAGCTGGTGGATTCTAACTGCTGACCTCTTGTCTTGCAGCGTGAGATCTTAACCACTGTGCCAAAAGGAGTCCCATGGAGCAGGGGTGTGGATAGGGATGAGGAAGAGTAATATAATCTTATAATTTCTAGTGGTGGAAAACTGCTTGAACAATATTTAATTGTTTCAAAATTACTTCACACTTAAAAGATACTTCTATGTATCACAGTGATCTTCGGTAGTCTGATGATCCCCCCTGGTTTTATGTGGCAGAAATTTCTCTGTGGTTAGTGGTAAATATAACAGGCTAACTTCAGATCCAAACACACATTGCTTTGTTGATATTTCCAATGGTGAACAGGTTTCAGTGGGGCTTCCAGATTAAAATAGATATGAAGACAGACCAGGAAATCAGCTTCTGAAAATTAGCCAGTGGAAACCCTCTGGGTCACAACAGAAGACTGTCCAACTCACTTGCTTTGGATATGATCCTAAGAAAAGTCAATCACAAGAGGAGGAGACCAATTCTTGATGAAGCAGACATAGTAGAGGGCAAGAGAGTCCCTTTGTGATGCAGACCGGCACAACAGCCACAATGACAGACTCAAATATGCCTGCAATCACAGGACTATGTAACACTTATTATGTTGTATACAAGGTCTTCACGACTCAGAGTTATAAAATTTACTAACAGACTCATGTTTCATCATAGATTTCCTTTGTAATCATTATCATAAAAAGTAGTTAATCACTGTATTAATGACTATTTTCTACAGTCTCAACAAAATATCCTAAGGGGAAGAATCTTACCCATCTTAGTCACTGCTGCATGTTGAGTGCTTCGCATCGCTATTCTTAGGTACGCTGGACTCAGTTCCAGCTCATAGCAACCCACACACAACAGACTGAAACGCTGCCTGGTTCGGAGCCATTCTCACAGTGGCTGCTGTTTTAAAAAAGTATATTGTTGTAGACATGGTATCAATCCATGTTATTAAAGGGCTTCTTTTTTGCTGACCCTCCACTTTATGAGGCATTAGGTTCTTTTCCAGGAACTGGTACCTCCTGATAACAGGTCCACGGCCAGAGAGATAAAGTCTGGCCGTCTCTGCTCCCAAGGAGCATTCTGGCTATACTTCGTCCAAGACAGATCTGTTCATTCCTCTAGAAATCCACTGTATATTCCATATGCTTCATCTACACCATAAGTCAAATGCATCAATTTTTCTTGAATCTTCCTTATTCATTATCCGGCTCTCACATACATATGAGGAGACTGAAAACACATGGCTTGGGTTAGGCACACCTTAGTCCTCAAAGTGAATTGCCCCTTTTTAGTACTTTAAAGAGGTCTTTTGAAGTAGATTTGGCTAGTGCAATATTGTTTGATTTCTTGACTGCTGCTTTCATGGATGCTGAATTCAAGTAAAAAGAAATCTTTGACAACTTCAATACCGGCTCTGTTACTTAATATATCTATATTAATTGCATACAAAACTGAATTACTAAACACTTTTTGAGTAAATAAAAGCTTCAGACCTCAAATACAGCTAAGTCTTTCATAACCTAAAATTATATTCTTATCTTATTTATGCATATAGTTGTTGTTATGAGTTGTCAAGTTAATTCTGACTGACAGGAAGCCCATGTGACCGAGAGGAACAGCCCCATAAAGTTTTCCAGACTGAACTCTCTACAGGAGTAGATTGCCAGATCTTTCCTTCTATGGAGTCACTGGGAGGGTTGGAATCGCCAAGCTTTCAATCAGCAACTAAGCACCTACTCATTGTGCCACCAATTCTCTTTATACATGTAGTTAATAACATATTAGAACAGTTCTTGCATTTTTTTTAAAATAGGGCAGGGAAGAAAGGCGACATGATTTTATGATGGGTGTCTAGATTACAGGTAAAAAACAAGTGCTACATGACGCCTATACTTTTCTCCTCCATATTTTAGAAAGCAAAATTCTACATATCACAGTTAGAAACCAGTTACAAAAACAAGTACTGTACTTAAAACCCACAGTCATAATTTAAACTTTTAGCACTAGGAAACTCTTAAAAATTATTAATTGCCTTGACAAAGAATTTGAACTTCCTAATGCTTTCAGAGTTAGACTAACGGCATATCTGTTTCACATTACTATAGACAGTCTTCATCGAATTTCACAAGATGCCATTTAATATAAAGCTGAAGAAAGCTGACAGTATCACTCCATCCTTGCCAAATATTGGAAAATTTAATTAAATAGACATTTGACTTCAAGAAGACAATGTTGAAAACTAAATAAACTTTATCCTTTTAACCTTATTGACTGACCAAAGTAACACAAAAACATCAATACCTCGTATACAGTGAGAACTCATATTCGATGAACTCTGTCTCTGTCAAGGATATGATTACTAAAGGAGGTAGCCAGAGCCAGACTTAAAATCAAATTACTCCAGTGTGACAGCTTAATCTCAGACTTAACATAATTTTTATTCTACCACTTTTAAACATCTCCATGATTTAATAATACTTATTTTAAGAGCCTTAACATTACCAGCTTTAGGCATGCCTACTAGAAATTCTGGCATACTCTGTCTGTAGTTGATCTCACTCACTCACACACACACACACACACACACACACACACACACAAATAAACTTTGGTAAATGCTTTTGTAAATGCTTTGGTTTGAAGATTTAAGAAAATTAATTTGACAGTCTAAAGATTATTCTGGTTAATCTTGTGGGAAACTAAAACAGTGGTAATAATAATAGTAACAACTGTTGAGTTAAAACACAATAAAAAAAGTCATAAGACAAAATGACAGACTTTGCTATTATTCCAATTCTTGCTCTTCTTTTCACAAAAAGAAAGACTTCCAAGTATTAAAAAGCTAAGAGTGAAATCAATCAATAAATAAGGAAAATGCTCCCTAACTTTTGTTACCTTTGTTCATGGATCTGGGTGTTTTTCCTTGAGCTCTAAATTATTTTCACACAAGAAAGCATAATAAGAAGCAAAACTATATAACAGTTTGAGGACATGAGAGGACTGTTAAAGAGCAGAGAGATTACAGAATGATAATTTTCAAGATCAGAACTCACATTTTTGTCCCCTGTCCTAATGAATACATTGATTGTAGCCATTACTTATCTACTGAAAGTTTAGAATCATTCAATTCTTCAAAATATAGTAAATTCAACAAAGAAAAATAACAACTGTAATATGAGATTGTATTAGGGAAAATTTCAATGATTTATGGGTACATGGACACAATCAATACGAGAGATTTTTCTGTAGAACTGTTTTACCAAAATGTTCTGACCAAAGGTGGGAAAATGCAAAACAGAACTGAAATTCTTATGGACTCTGGACTTTCTGGAGCCAAGGAATCTAGATCAACCCCTGAAACTACAGTCCTGAGATCATCTTTAAATCTTAAACAAAAACTAACCCCTGAAATCTTGTTAAGAGCTAACAGCAACCCAGTTTACCTAAAATGTCTTCCTTGAATATAATGCTCTTTTAAGAAGTATCTATATGGGATAAAAGTAACAATAATTTGAAATATTAGATAGTAACTTTAGGGCAATGAATTTATATTAATGGGGAGGAACAATTCAGAAAAGGAGAGTGAGAATGGTTGCACAAAATGAGCGATGCCACCGAATTGTTCATGTAGAAATGACTGACTGGTGTAGGTTTTGCTGTGCATGTTATCAACAACAACAGAAAATTAGGGGAGGGAAAGATTGACTAATGGTCATACAGAAGTCAAACAAAAATCAAAACACAAATATCTTGATTCTATCCTTCTTGACATGAGCTCCGAGACACAGAAGGGAAGAAACGGAGATTCAGAGTAGAGGGGAAAAAAGAACGTCAGAGAATTAAGAAAGAAAACAGAGAAGCAACTATGATCTAGATTATAATCTCAGATGAGCCAAAGGAAAATATAAGATAAGGAGGACCCAGTAAATAGTTATAACTGCTGCAAAGAAATTGAAAAGTACAAGTTATAAGAAGGTAAAAGTTTGACTCAAAAGGAGGTTTTTGGTGATTTTTAATTGAAAAAGAAAGAAATCGGTAAATTGGTGAAGGGAAAAGACAGACTACAAGGGGTTAACTACTAAACGCTTAGTATTTTTCATTAAGGTAAAAAAAAGAAACAAAAAAAAATTCTTGCACTCTTTGTTATCTGTATAGGCAGTATGCTACTGTTGTAGAGTGCTGTCTAGTTGATTTCAATTCATCGAGTCCCTGAGTGACAGAGTAGAGCTCCTCTACACAATTTCTTAGTATGCGGTCTTTACAGAAGATTGTCAGGTCTTTTGTTGCATAATGCTGTTCAGTGAGTGTGGGCTGCCAAACACTCAGTTAGCAGCCGTGCCCCGACGGCTCATTATGTAGTTTATAGTAGTACTCCTTTCTTCTTTTTTTCAAATTACTTTGCTTCTCCTATTTAAGTATTTAATTAAGTGAGCTAACACTGCCTGTGACAGATGTTGTGAGATGCTTCCAAAGTTTATTTAATGAAAACTTTCCAAATCAAATCACCGTACAAATACATAAAACACATGCCTCAAACACTGGAAAAGGCTAAGAACTATCAACAGCATTGGGTTAGCCACTTTGTTAAGAGAGTTAACGGTCACAGGTTCAATCTCCTTTAGCTTATTCTATAGCTTAAGTCATTAACTAGTAGATAAGTTCTCTTTTATCAAGTGGTCAAGTGCTTCTCTGCTGTTTGCAAAGTAGGATACAGTAAATGACTGGTAGCAGATCAACAGGGATAATCTTACCAGTAAAGATTTAAATGTCATTCCCTTTATCACATATGAACCAACAGAAAATTCCTGCCACCCACAGGGTATGCTGAATACTTTCAAGCATGGCAAACCATAAACTGTTATGAACCCCTTAAAAATAATCATGTGAAATTATACTATCTGACTTGGAAAATTTCACAAGAAACCACATAGTGGGAAAAGTAAGAATTGTAATATAACCCATTTTAGCAAAAGCTTATACATATATAAAAATAATTATATATCCATGTGCAAGCTTCCAAAGGACACCTACCCTACCTGAACACAGAGAGAATTATGAAAAACATATACTAAGTTACATGCATGTGTACATTTATGTGTCTACATATGTATGTATACATATTTTATGTATACATGTATCCCTATATAGGGTTGCTATGAATCAGAATTGACTCAGAGGAAGTATGCTTGGTTTATCCTTGTAAAATTATACTTGTGTATATGTTTGCTTAAAATAATGCCTAAAATGGATATTACAATGTTAGGGGAATTTATTTGCAACAACAGACACTTAAGACAACTTCAATTTCCATATAATTCATTTATTTATTACTTCTTTATGCAGCCAGGAGGAAAAAAAATGCCATTTTTATTGTGGAAGATAAAGGTCAGTGTCTTTGTTTTAATTCATCAGTTTAAAGTCAGTTTTAGTCTGTCTCTTTTCCTTAGATAGCACATTTACGAGCACTCTGCCACCACTGGCATTTCAGAATTACGTATACTTGGTCACTAGAAAGGCTCTGCATGTGTTCTGTACTGAATTACACTCTTTTAAAAATTTGAACTTATTTAAAACAAACTGTGGTAGACTGAATTATGGCCATCTTCTAAGTTGTCCATGTTGAACCTGTGAAAATGTTTTCTTACATGACAGACACACTTTCAGGTGTGATTAAATTAAGAATTTCCAGCAGGAAGTTTATATGGGAGTATCCAAGTAGGTCTTTTCTAATCATAAATGTCCTTATAATAAGGAGATAAAGACTCAAAGTCAGAGACAGGAGACGTAACAAGATACAGAAGTTGGAAAGGTTTACTTTGTGCGTGGAGGAAGGCACCACAGACCAAGGAATGCAAAAGACTTACAGAAAATGGAAAAGACAAGAAAACAGACTCTTCTCTGAAGCCTCTAAAAGGCCTGCAGTCTTGCCAACACCTTAATTTTAGACTCTGATCTCCAGAATTGTGTAAGAGAATGGAGTTGTGTTTTTATAAACAACTGTGTTATCTTTGTTATCACAGCAATTCAAAGGATTCACAGTTATCCACAGCCAAAAATAAAACACTTCTTAAAAGAGTTCTGGGCAATTTTTATGTAATTATGAATAACAATCACCCCAGTTTACCACTACAATTCCTCTCCTTTCTTGTTCTAACCCTAACCAAAAACGAAACTCATTGTCATCAGTTAGATTCTGGATCATCCCAACCCAAAACCCACTGCCACTGAGTTGGTTCTGAATCATAGCAACCTTATGTGTCAGAGTATAACTGCCCCATAGAGTTTCCAAGGAGGTCCTAGCAGATTCGAACTGCTGATCTTTTGGTTAGCAGATTCAGCACTTAACCACTATATCAACAGCTAACCTATACAACTACTCTCACCTCCGGATGAAATCCTTTTGAAGTCAAGATAAGTTGACATCTAATCTTGACAATTTAGTGAAAGTAATACGATTCTAGTCTTTTGGGGCACATAATAGAGAACAGTAGAATATTTTTTCACCAAATCACTATTTAGACTTGTCATTGTACAGCAAAAACAAAGAGTATTGTAATCTGTCTTTCTCAGCACAATGAGAAAAGCTACATAACATATGTGCCAAAATGACTTGCATTCAAATCCCCCATCTACGAGACACGTGTGCTTGGAAAAGCTATTTAAATATACATTCTTTTATTTTTTATTTTTATAATGGGAATTGTATTACCTGAGTACACACATGGTTATGAGAATAAAATAATATAATTTACAAAACACTTATCACAGTACTATTTTCCTAGAAAATGTCATCTAACCAATGCCCTTTGAGGGAACCCCATGTGTCAAAGTAGAACTGTGCTCCCCAGGATTTCCAGTGGCTGACTGTTCATAGCAGATCACAAAGCCTATCTTGAGGGTGAATTTGACTCCTATTTTGTTCAGCAGCCATTTATATTACCCAGAGACTCCCAAATGGCAAGTATTGTCAAGAACAGGCTCTTCTTTTTCTCTAGCAATTTCTCTTACTTTTTTTTTTTTTTTTAATTACTATAATGAAGAGGAAGGAACTCAAGTAGGGAAGTTAACATTTACTTTTATTAAACACCTCAAGATAATTCCTTTCCAATCAGTGTTTACTGGCCATCAGCATCCCAAGTCACTCCAGTTTTTACTCCGACCAGAGCAAGCTGCTAAATGTTTGATTTGCATCAAGTAGTTACCTAGCAACCATCACTAATATAAAATTAGATCTAAGTACCTGTAAAATTCTACAATAGGCTGAAAGGATTCAAAGTTAAAAGAATACTAGTCAATGTCAGAATTTTAACTCTTAAAAACATATGGATTTTAAGAGCATAACTGAAGTATACAGAAGGGCAACAGTACAGCTTGGTATTCAGAAATTTATGTTAGATTTTTCAACAATAGGCTTAATATCCTACATGTATTACATAGAATGCATTATTAAAGTACTAATAGCAAGCATTTATCAAGGACTAATTATGTTCTGGAAACCCTGATGGCATAAAGGGTTAAAAGCTACCTCTGCTAACTGAAAGGTATGCTGTTCAAATCTGCAGGAGCTCCTATAGGGCAGTTGCACCCTGACCTCCAGGGGCGCTGTGAGTCAGACCCGACTCATAGCAGTGTTTTGTTTTTTTTTAAATTGTGTTCTAGAAACGTTTCGTTTTGCTACACATATTCCTTATTCGAATAGTCAAAAGAAATTTGAGTTAAGAACTTGCATTAAAGAAATAAATCATTTTTCAAATTGCTAACATTTGTTTGGGTATTTCTAATACAGTACAAAACTCTTCACTCCCAATATCCATCAAAAAAGGAAAGGAAAAAGGGAAAAAAGTTCTGACTTTATAAAAGTTAGGCATAAAATTCTGAACATGTCCACTGTACACTGATCTGTGTCAGCTCTAGCTCTCCACCACTTTTAGAACCAATGACAAATGGAACTTTCAGTAACTAGCTCCTGCTAGCATTCCAGTTACTGTCTGAGGTCAAGTATTTCAGCATTTCGAAAATATCATCCGATACCTGCAAGGAACAGTAGCAGGCAAGATTCAAACAAGTGCCTAACTCAACACAGACTTTTGAATTGTGTATTTAGAATCAGTGCTAAAAGTTCTGTCTTAAAAATCACAAAAATAGGCCAGTATTGATAAATGACTGAAGGACTGCCAAGTCCTAAAGATGCAGAACAACATATGTTTCTCACTTTACATTTATCATTCACTGTTAAAAAGTTAACATACATCATCTGTTGCAAACTAGTCATTCATAATTTTTGAGGTCTGAACTTGGTATCTGAACCTATTTAACATAAGCATTAGTGAGTGCTTGATACAGATGTTTTGAGAAAGTCATAGATATTCTTGATAACATCTCCAAGAATATTGTTTTGATAGGCAGGTTTTCTTTTTTCTTTTTCTTTTTTCCCCTTGAACTTAAGTCAGGGTGAATAGTTCTTGGTAAAAAAAAAAAAAAAAAAAAAGATCAGAGAGGTCAAAATACTGTCATAAAAACAATTTCCATCAAACTCTGATGCACACAAGCAGCCCACTGCCAGTTCCATTAGCACTGTGGCAATTAGAATGAATCTAAGGAAAAAAAAAAAAATACAGTCTGGATATGCCTAAATGAATGTATTTTATCTCCAGCAATATTTTAATACGAACTCTTTTGAGTGTTGTTATCTAGATATACTTATCATCAAATCACTTTTCTAAGAAATAAAGAGGATGGCAGAGACAGCAAGTGAAGGAGGCCCTGGCGAAGAATAACCCTATCTTCTGCTTTTTTGGGGAGAGACTAATTTTTCCTTTTCTTTCATATGTGTGTGTGTGTGTGTGTGTGTGTGTGTGTGTGTGTGTGTGTGTGTGTGTGTGTGTGTGTGTGTGTGTAAGTGAGTGAGGGAGTGAGACTTCAGGTAGTTTTTGTTAAGTGAATTATAGGAACACCTGTGAGTGTTTTGGAGCACTCATCCTATTTCAAAATCTTAAAAAACCAACAGAGTTTTGCCATGGAAGATCTACAGGCATAGCGAAAGGCTCTCCAAAAGAAACTAGTTAGTATTTATTGATGAAGATTTAGTGTGTAGTGAACAAGAAAATAAAATAAAAAGGAGAAAGATCATGACGCTTGAGAACCCTACATACGCACTAGAAGATAAAAAACTTCTATTATTTATATATACCTTGATATGCCATCCTTAAGTATCTTAATTATAAGCTATATGGAAGGCAAAAGCCAAATAATCAAGCATTCACATTAGGACTATATTAAATTCTGAAAATTCTCCAGAAGAATTTGAATTAAAATGAGAAATTTGGTAGAATATCAAATTTCAACTAAACAGGATATATTTTAATCTTTAACATTTTTGAGTAAGCCTGAAATATTTCTTTCATCTCTAGGTAATAGAAAAGGTTTTCTTGAAATTGAAAGAACCAAAGTGTCATGACAGATGACTTAACTGGCGATTAGAAGTCAATGAATTATAACTACACATTCATTAACTATTAAGCTTACTCAAATTCTCCAGTTCTTCATTTGAAGGAATTAAAAGATTGTACTGCTTTTTAATTAAATCCCACTGCTATAAATAGAGACAGTTATGCCCAATCATATGATAAGGGATAAATCAATATTTGTTGAAAAATAAGCAAATATGGGCCAGCTCTACCTAAATTTGAGGACATTGAAATCTAATGGACTATTGCTCTTAGTTTCTGTCTAGTGTATTCCAACTCCTTTCACGCCCATGTGTACATAGCAGGAGGGTTCCAGAGGGCTTTCAAGGCTACAAACTCTAGAAGGCCCACAGCCGGGCCTGTCTTCCAAGGCGCTTAACAGTAGGTTAGAAACACCAACATTGCACCTAGTAGACAAGCTCTTAGAAATGCTGACATTTCACCTAGAAGGCAAGTGGAGGATTACTATCTATGTGGAAATATCAGATAAAACTCACTGCTACTGCACTGATTCTGACCCACAGCAACCCTGTAGGACAGTGTAAAACTGCCTCATAGGGTTTCCAAGGAGTGTTTGATAGATTTGAACTGCTGATCTTTGGGTTAGCATCTGAATTCTCAATCACTATGCCACCAGAGTTTACGAGGTAAATAAATCAGCAGCAAAAGTTAACAACCTTTTGGAAAGTATAGAAATAAAAGGTACCATCCCCAAAGATGACAGCACGTTTGGGTGAGATTAATGGAAATGCTGGTACCAGCAGGGTAGACAGCAGGAAGTTTGAGTGGTAAATGAAGTTACAGAAACACATTGTCTGATTATATATTCAAGAAACTCACCTGATAGCGTTCAGTTATCAATGTGGGATTAAGAAGAAAGTAACCTGTAAGAGGAAACCTTGGTGGTGTAGTGGTTAAATGCTGTAACTGCTAACAAAAAGGTCAGCAATTCAAATCCACAAAGTGTTCTTCAGAAACGCTATGGGACAATTGTACTCTGTGCATGTGGTTGCTGGGAGTCAGAATTAGCTTGCTGGTAGTGGGTTGGTTTGGGATGGATCGGGTTGGGTTTAGTTTGGGTAACCCCTAAGAAAGACCCAGTTAAGAGCTCGATAGTATGGTGGATGCCCATGTCATTAGCCCTAAATCCTGAACTGATCCGAAAACAAAAAGAAGAAATAAAATAAAATAAGCTGAGGCCGTGTTTGTAAAATTAGACCACAAGTAAAGGGAACTAGAGATGATATAACTCAAGGATGCCTGTAACTCCTCAAATCCTGGGATTAGTTAGCAGAACTGAATAATTCCAAGTCCCAGTACACCACAGCACTATATAACTGAAGACTTTCAAAGTCAGTGTAATGTAAAAGGCACATTAATTTGAATGGCTATGATAGACCGCATTTTCTAGTATGGATATAACTCGTCAAAGTTTTTTGTTTTTTAACATACACTTCATTTGCATTGTCATAGCAACTTTGTGAATTAATAATCATACTTACTTTGTGAAAAGGCCATTTACCAAGTAAAAAAAAAAAAAAAAAAATTGAATAAACACAGGCAGTAAGTGGTAAAGCCAGACAGAAAATTCTGTTTTGTTTGATTCCAAGGTTCTCATACTTCATACTGTGTTATATTCATTTGTGCTTAAGGGAACTTGCTAAAGCCAAAACAGGTAACAGGGTGATGTCTCATCAAAGATTCTAAGTTATAATTTAAAATATTTATTTATCATCAAGGCATATTTAACAAAATAGAACACAACAGGGAAAAAAAAAAAAACTACTTTTCTTCTGTAATTAAAGTAGCAATGTGATGCGGCACAGAGAGGAAAAAATGTATTTCTACTATGTATTAAAATAAGAACTGAATGGTACTGAGTTCCCTTCCCAGTCTTTGATTCTGTTCTCCTATAATCACTTGCAGGCTAATAAAGTGATGACCTAGTGGGTTTCTGGAAGCTGAGAACCAGTCATATTCATATTATTGTGGGCCTCGTGATATTACACAATGTTATCAAGGTAACTAGGTTACCATTAAACGTTGACAAAACTGAATTGCATACACAAAAGAGATTCGTCATTCCATATATATGGATTTAATTCAAGAATTACAGCTTAGTTATTGTGAGAAATTCCTGTCTGTTTACAGAGATGAAGAAAATTTAAATGAAAACTCCTTAATTTTACTCATTTCACTTATCTAGCATATCAAGTCAACATCTATTTAACTATTTCCTTCTTCTTTGTATAAATAATAAATAAGTATAATAAAAACTGATGTGACACTATGATTAAGTGCTTTGCTAGAAAAAAAATACAGCAGGGTGCTTACATATTTATAGCCTTAGAAACTCCACGGGGCCGTTCAACTCGGTCCTATAGAGTCACTATCACTTGGAATCAACTTTAAGAGACCGAGTTTGGGTTTTTTGGATAACTTGACTTGGGTTACTACAAGTCAGACTTGACCGGACAGCAGTGTGTTGGGATTTTTGTGGTTTGAGTTGGGTATTCTCTGGGTGGAACAAACAGTTAAGTGCTCAGCTATGAATCAAAAAGTTGGCAGTTCAAATTCACCCAGAGGCACCCCAGAAGAAAAGCCCAGTCATCTACTTGTCATGGATTAGCCACTGAAAACCCTATGGAGCATAATTCTCTTGACACACATGGGACTGCCCTGAGTAAAAGTTTATTCACTGGTTACCAGCTTTTTCCTTTTGTTTGGTTAACTTGATTGAGTTTTGTCTTGAGCCTGACATACTTACTCACAAAGATAATTAAAATGAATGTCAGCCAGTCCGTAACTGTGAAGGTTTATATATTTGTACTTTAAAGTATTATATCATAAATACATGACAATTTTTAGAAAGCAAAGCTTGTCTTTTATTAGCTCATGCCCTAAGTAACCATAATGCATTTTTCTCTATCATTCTTTTAAAGAAAATTGTAATATTATAATAAATTGTATCAGTTTCTTATTGCTAATATATTACCACAAACTTAGCAGCCTATGTCACAAGTCCAAAATGTGTCTTAACAGCTAAAAAAAAAAAAAAAAAAAGAGAGAGAAGTTTGCAGAGCTGGTTTTCTTTTGAGGCTCCAAAAGAATAGGAGTTTCCTTGCCCTTCTAAGCTTCTAAATGTTCCTATGTCTTGACTTCATTTTCAAAGGCATTCACTTGTATTGTTGTATCTCCTCTCCTTAATATTCTTTTGCAACATTCTTACATGCACTCTTGTGATTAGACAGGGTCCAGCCAGATAGTTGAGGATAATCCCACATCTAAAAGTCCTTAATTAAATTGTATGTATAAAGCTCCTCTGCCATATAAAGGAACATATTCATAAGTTCTAGGGATCAGGGCATGGGCTTTTTAGTTGGGCCATTATTGAGTTGGTTACATAGGTATTTGTTTAAGAGTTCGAGGTTTTCAAGTAGATTTTTGATATTATTTTAAGCAATTAAACCTTTTTGTATTGTAAATAAACCTTTTAGAATTGTAATCTCTTAGCAGGTGAGAAATTCCATAAAAACATCAGCAAAATAATAACATTCACATATATCTACAGTTCTCTTCACTAATTATCCATTTTCGTTAAACTTTGAATCTTTGCATGAACTGTTTTCCAAATCATTTTCTAGTTTCCTAAGATTAATGATTGCAATAGAAGAAAAACAGCAATGCTTACTCAGAGTTTTAAGTTATTTTACATTTATTTGGGAAAATATATTATCTGGACAAGACAAACTACAGATATCATACTGTAACATCTTTCTAGTAGCAAACATTTCAGGGAGAACTTCACTTTCACATGTTTTCATTTCTTTTCCCATACATAGTATGTTTTCAAAACAAAATGTAATATCCTGTATTTTTTTAATTTCACATATATATGCTATTCAATTTTAAGCACTTTATAAAATTTTCTTTCAATTAATTATTTCTAAAGCTGAAGCTCTATCATTTTATTATTTCAAATAAAGCAGAATATTATCATAACTGTGGTAATCCAATTAATTTTTTTCATACTCTGTTTACCAATTAAAATTTAAGCCCTTATTTACATATTATTAATATACTATAAGGATGCAAAATACCTACCTACATGTTTGTGTATTTCATGTGAGTTAGTATACTTACATGGTCTTAGTACAATGCAGCATTTTCTACAATATAGTTTTTCAAGGGAAAATAAAGTTTATTCAATGCCATTCTATAAATACATTTGATACTTAATTGATTCTAGATTTGTGAAAGAAACTGATGCTACATTTTCAGTGGTAGCCAATGGTACTAATTGCTGGCTAGTATCGAACCAAGTCACTCTCCCTTGGCATAACTATGCTGCTACACTGCCCTTCTAAAAGTTATCAGAACAAGCCACCCTCTTCCCAACCCAGCACATCGCTGGAGCTCCTCTTCTCCCTACTTTTAAACTTTCTCCCTGCACTTGCCTGGATATTAACCTTTTACTCTTCAGATATCACATGTCCCCTCTTCAAGGTAGTCTTTCATCATGCCTTATGTTACCAGTATCTTCATCAGTCTCTACCACACAATTTTATTTATTTTCTGTCTGTGGCTTTTCACAGTGTGTAATCACTATAAACACAAGTTCATGTGTTTATTGTTTGTCTTTTCTATAAGACTGCCAGTGCCATAGGTCCAAAATCTTTTTGTCTGTTGCACAGTATGGTCACTGCCCCATGGTAGGCACTGATATTTCATTGGTATAGGCACTGATTATTACTGGTACAGAAACTTAGTACTCCTTTTTGAAAATTAAATACATATGTGTGAGTATACAGTAACAATTTAGAGTGCTTTTACATTTATTAGCATTGATTAGAATCAAACTCCAGAACAAGAGTAATAAATCATTTTCAAAAGACAGGAAGAAGTATTTGAAATGGTTGACGTGAACCAGGTACAATACAGTGAACACCGCAAAATACAAAAAAAAGAAAACAAAACAAAAAACTGCCATTGATTCAATTTCAACTCATAGCAACCCTATAGGTCAGAGTAGAACTGCCCCACAGAGCTTCCAAGGAGCACCTGGTGGATCTGAACTGCCGATCTTTGAATTAGCAGATGTAGCACTTAACCATCATACCACCAGAAGCCCACACCATCCTCAGCAGGGTCATTCTGGCCCACCACCACTAACCTCCAGTCTTTGAGAGAATTACTCTCCTGATCTCATTGGCAGCCCTGCTTTTCTTTCTCGGGAACAACACAGTAATATTGACTTTCATTTAGGTCTTCTATTACAAAGATTAAATTAGATGGAATATTTTTAGAACTTATTTATCTGAGAATGGAGTCCTTATGGGCTTGCTCACTAGTTCCTGCTATCTAGATGACTTGATATTATTTTTCTGGATTACTGGCATTTCACCCATATTCCCCTTTGATTCTAAAACTACTACTTCATGTCTTTGCAATGAATAAACATCCTTTACTTTACTTAAATTAGCTAAAGTTAATGTTTACAAACATTTATTATTCATACATCAATAAAGCGCAGTCTGAAATGGTTTGTTATCATCTCTTTACTGTTGTCTCTGTGCCCAACATCCTTTTGGGTCCCAGGTTCCAGAGAAAGCACAGCAAATAAGTCCATGATTTCTCCTTCTCCACCTAAAGGCTGATCTGTCACACTCACATTGTGTAGCGCATGGCAAGTACACCAATCACACTAGCTGACTTTATCTCTTTCCACTAAAAATGTATGTTCTTTTTCTTGCAGCTACAGTCTATTCATTCTTTAAGACTCAGCTCAAGAGTAAGTAATCTCCAGAAAACTTTCCCTGAAGATGCCCCTTCTCTACCTGATACACCTATCTGCCACTTTGAGATAGACATATTTTCACTACAGTTACAAACTTTTTCCTTCCTGAACTAACATAACAACATTACAGCTTCCAGGATCTTGAGCCCAAGCTGATTCCCCTCCTTGAAGGGAAAACCTCTTACTTGGTTTCTACCTCCAGTATTCAGCACAGTGATTAGAGTAGGATAAGTACTAAATAGATGTTGAATGAAAGAAGGAGATAAAATGGGGAGCTGTTGACAGCAAATGACATAACCTAGTTGAGAATATTTCCCTTGCACATAGGAAGCAGCAAGACGAGACAGTTTAGGACAAGAACCTCCAACAAAGTATGGGCCACATGTGCTTCCAGCTTTTTAAACAGAGAACAGAAATTTCTTATGAAGATACAATATTTTTGCCATGTAAGCAACATTTTAGTTATTAACTGATTGTTTATTAATTTGCAAAGCTTTATGGATTAAACGTTAGGTCCAACAATGCCAAGAAGGAAAAAGAAGTCGAGAAAGATAAACTGGCAAGAGAGACAAAAGGTTGGAAAGGTGAAAGGAATAAAACTTTTGTTGTTCTTTTTGTTCTGAGTATCTTTCTGAAAAAAAATATTTAAATAACTGATGCTCTTCTTATAGAACCAAAGACAAAACAAAACAAACAAAAACCTCCCTGCTGTCAAGTACATTCTGACTCACAGAGACCCTCTAAGACAGAGTACAACTGCCTCATAGAGTTTCCAAGGAGTGCCTTGTAGATTCAAACTGCTGACCTTTTGGTTAGCAGACATAGCACTCAACCACTGTGCTACTGGGGTATTCTATCTTATAAAAGGAGTAATATATTAACAATAAAACACATTTGTCACTTTACACAGAGCCATACATAATAGTGTGAAAACAAAATGGTCCTGCGTATAACATTCTTGAGGAATGTGATTTCCATCCTCTGATGATATGGGGAAACAATAATTGATTTAGTCTGAATTTTTTACAGTAGGCTCTTCTACATTAACGTGGTCTTTTTTACAGACAAGAGTATCTTGTTTTATCACTGAAGCAATGAACATAATATTTTTGATGGAGTCATTTTGACTAAATTACCTTTTTTCTTTCAATTACTTAATACAGATTTGTAGAGAGAATCTTATATGTCAGAAAATGAAATTTACTGAGGCACTGAGCAATCTAAGTTGGCGCTTCTGTAAATTTTTTCTTTTAAATTAAAAGTATGGGTTAACCTCAGAACAGGGAGTTTCAATGCATATAATTTTATAATATAGGTGGCAAAGTATGTATATGCTAAAACATGCACTAATTTGAACACTGGTTGTAAAATTGTATTTAATTATTCATAATTACTTCTTGAGGGGTCTGTCTTAGATGCTGAATGAACACAGTATTTTTGTTGGAAAAAGGACAAAACTGCTTCGTTGACTTTAATTAACTATAAATATTAACTTCCATTAATACCTACTTTTCATGTCATCTTATAAAGACAATCACCCACACATGTATTCAGATGACCACTGTTAATACGGAAAGTCTGTAGATGCTATCAAGAACTAAGAATGATTTAATCCACACTCATTTCTAGTAGTTATTCAAATTATACATCTTACCACCTTCATTTCATAAGAAAATCAACTACAACAGGAGGCTGTCAGACTAATATGTGCTTTGTATTTCTGAGAAACAGAAACAAAGGATTAAGGAGAAAACCTGGATTGTATGGGAAAGACAGACACGGTTTTCAATGTAATGTGCATGAAACTGTATGCTTTAGAAGGAAGAAAATTTGTCAGCAGGCTACAAAGTAGAGTCTTTACTCAGAAATATTCTGAGTAAGCAGTTAGTTATTCACTGTTTTTCCCCTTAACACAAGACATTCCTATAAAAATGCTAAATAAATGAAGGCTAACTTGTACATGTCACAGTTTCAATATCAAAATCAGGTTAGAAGGATGAGAGTGAAGGGAGGATGAGAATGAAGAATGGAAAACAAAAATATGGCACTGGTAAATGATGAAATTTAACCTCTCGAATATGTGGGTCACCTACGGAGAAAGAGTGAGAGAAACAGACAAAAGTATTGATTGATCAGTCCCAAATTTGGTCAAAAACAGAGTGTCTGTGAACCAAAGAAGAAAGTTCAGATCAGCAATAAGAAGATAAAACTCAGAACAGTAAATATAACTTTAATGATTCTGATAAACTAATTTCAAGACTCTCAAAATTAAGTCTGCCTCGCTAAATGCTTTACAATGATGATTATTTTCTTCCTTTCTCTTGTCAGTAACCTCTTTTAAAGAAAGTCCAATTATTTGTGCAGCTCAGGGTTAGGTTTGTCTAAAACTGTAATCATTCAACTATGTGCCTGGTTGCACAGTGGGTAAGATATCAATTGTTAACCCCAGGGTCTGCAGTTTAAACCCACTGGCTACTCTTTGGACACCCTATGGGGCAGTTGCACTCTGTCCTATGGGTCACTATGAGTTGGACTCAATTCCACGTAATGGATGTAGCTTTTTGGTTTGGTAAAATCCTGTACAGAGGAACTCTGGTGGCACAGTAGCTTAGCACTCTGCTGTTAACCAAAAAGCATAGGTTTGAACCCTGCAGCCAGTCTGCAGCCAAACAATGCAGCAGTTCTACTCTGCCCTATAGGGTGGCTATAACTGGAATCGCCTCAACAGCAATGGGTTTGGTTTGCTTTTATTTTTTCATTCCTGTAAAACAATTATTTTAATCTTTCCTTAGATCTTTTTAAATTTTGTTTCTCATGTGATCAATAAACTTAATTGCTCTATATCTCCCAATATGCTTCATTTATTATTGATACATTTTATACAAATTTTTGTTTCTCCTAGATTTTTCCATGAAAAGTATTGCCATGGGAACACACACACGCATGCACACACATATTAGCTAAAAAAAAAAAAGTGAATAATGGTATTTATTCTATACAGCAATCTTAACAAAGCATTCATGGATCCTAAATTAATCAAAGTTTGTAGTCTCAAATCCACAAAGGAAATGTATACTACTGAACAGTACAACAAGCAGAACAAAACAATATTTGTTTGTTTATTAAGTTGTTCAGTGAGAAAATTCTTAAATATTGATTCCTAAATCTGATGTTTTACATTCTACTACTAAGAGTCTTTTATCAATCATCACAGAGATATCATTAAGTAAAAGGATTTTCTCTTAAGAATAAACCAAAAACCAAGTCCATTGCCATCAAGTGGATTCTTATTCATAGTGACCCTACAGTACAGAGTCAAACTGCCCCATAGAATTTCCAAGGCACACCTGGCAGATTTGAAGTGCCAGTCTTTTGGTTAGCAGCTATTTAACACTGAACCACTATGCCACCAGGGCTTCTTTCTCTTAGAATACAGGTAATTAAAAAGAAATTTAAATATAAAAAAGCTTCTTAAGTTATACCTTACATAAAAACCTCGTCCTAAGTAGCAGATAGTATCTTTATGACACAAATTAGTTTAGCATGTCATGAAGTTTTTGGGGGCAGTAAAAATGAAATGCAACTAATTTAGAAAAGGAACACAAATTCCTTATTATAAAAAGAAGCTAAAGAACTAAGAAGGGTTTGGGCCCTTGAATCACTTGCTTCTATCATATGTTATTACTGTACTAAAGAAGACATTAATTAAATACTGAATGAGACTGAATAAGTCATGGAAATATAGAAGAAAAAATCTATGGGAGAACTGTAACTGGGCATTTAAAAACAAATATTAGAGACGGACAGAGTTGATGCCAGTAGTAGCCATGCTGTTCTTTAGACAGGTATTCTACATTCCCCATGGGACACTTCCTCATTAACGTACTGAGCTTCAGTTTCCTCCACAGGAAAATCATGCTAGTCATTCTCAACAGAGAGGCTCTTGTGAGAATTCAATAAAACAATGTACGCAAATATTTAAGCCATACAGCATGCGGTACACAGTCAATGTCACAAATGACAGTATTTTAAAGAAGTGGATCTTTTCAACATTGGAAAATTCCATTTATTTTATTCTTAAGAAAAAAAGAGAATATTGATCTAAATCAGGTCTTACTATAGTCTGGAGAAGGTGTATAAAATGAGATGTATACAGATTTGATTGGTTACCTAAGGTAAAGAATTTAGGGTTTTTTTTTGGAGCCAGGCCACATTTTAAACCCAACTCCTTATTCAACCACTGGTCCTATACCTACTAAAGAAACATAATTTTCAAAGTAGTCATGATCCCCTTTTATATGGTTTATACTTTATACTTCTATTGATTTGTTTTCAAGTTTAATCATGTTAACTATACTAAATGAATTCCTGGTTCTGCATTACATCTTTAAATCAAACATAATAAAGAGGATTTAAACAAACATGATCGTGCTACACCAAATAAAATGATGTATAAAATGGCAAGTGGGTACATCTGAGTTTATTATTCTCACTTAATGAAACAATCAAATAAAGATTTTAATATAATATGGATGTTATTTTAAGGCAGTTTGTACGGTTTCAGGATCCCCAAAACCTGTACATTTATGATATTTGGAATCCAAACTACCAGTCTCTTAAAAGTTGTAAGAGACAAAATAAATCTGCAGTAAACATAATCCTTTTATTCAAAAGTCTATGAGTAATTTATTATTTATATCAAAGTGATTTAAGTAGATGACACTTTAGAATGAGTCTGGCAGAGAGTTTTTGAGTAGCTATCGTAGGAGAAATTCTGAAGCAATACATAAAATTTAAGAGACAGTTGTGAAATTCTCTATTTTTAAACATTTCAATAATCTGATATTGTCACTTCAGCATTCATGCTTTAAAACAATGAAAATAAAAATTATAAATTCTCTAACAAACTGTCTTTAAAATGAGGTACATTTTATTGGATCTGTTTATAAAACACCTTTGGAAATAGCTATCCACATATTTAACAAAAATCTTATTATATAACCCAAATAAATTTTTCTCAGTTCTAAAACAGAATACAAATTTTATTTCTTAAAACTATCCTTAGTGAATAGTGAATGGTCAGTGGCAGCTTTAAATATTTTCAGAGAAAGGTGCCTGGTAAGAATGTAAGAAGCAAAAACCTCAGTTGAGATTTCAACAATCTATACACTTTGGGTTTTTCAAAACAAAAAGTCAACTTATAAAACTCTACTAAACTTCCTAACATGCCATACGCAAAGTAAAAATAAATTTCTCTACTGATCATTATTCTTACATTTCAGTATATATCTTTTTTGCCAAATTGCTCTCTGTTATTCAAGTTGTACCCTTAGAGCTCAAATTTCATGTCCTACTTCTTAAATAAGCATGAATGAGGCAAATCAAGAACTTTCTCTTGGCACATTAGACCTGCTAATCCGTAGATAGTTTGCTCCTTCTGAAACCTCACTGGAAGTTGGAACCTAGGGTTTATTTATGATTCCAGATGTTTTTCTACCTCTGGGGTGAACTGCATATCTAACATGAAATATAGATTTCCTGAGTGATGTTCTCTGAGAAATTCCATGAATAACTAGCCAGTCTGATCAAAAATATTTTTATTTGGATTGTTATTCTACCTTTAGGTATAAAATGTTCGATTTCACACTGATTTTTCTTTATTTCTGAGGAAAAAAAAATGCAGTTGGCACAGAACCACATAAAGGATGTAAAGGCAGTTCTCAAGGCAGTGAGAGATGTGTTCTGTAGGGGGGCTTAGTTCAAGTAAACCTTGCTCTTTCCTATCAGTCAGCTCCATCTGGATAACTATATTTCTTATCCCAAAATACTGACAGCAAAGGAAGCTTAGGTATAATTACTCCTGTTGAATTCCAAATGTATAAATTTCTATGTCATTAAATATCCAAGAATAATATTCTCTTCCACATCCTATTTTCTTAGATTTAGAGAGAGAGACACAGTACTGGCATACTAAAGGCTCAACTTTAAAATTATATTCTTTTTATTGCATTAAAAAAAGAGGTTTTTAATAAGTATTGCTATACAGATCTGTATAACCAAACTAAATGCTGCAAGGTCATACAGACAATATCCAACTCTCCCAGTGAGGAGGAAGAGATTTTTAGCTTCAAATTAAAACTACCCTTTTTTTTTTTTTCCATTTACTTTATGTGCATTTTTTTTTGTTTCTGTAGAGAACACTTCACCAATGCATGCAAACCAAAGCTTAACATATAGACTTTTTCCTTATAAGTACAGGAATATACATACTGTAAGGGACACATTCATACTGCACTTCCAGGTATTTGTAAGTTCCTGGACATGGATCTGGAAAAACGTCAGGGCCTGCCACCACTGCACACTGAGTTCTGTTATTACACCTGAAGTGAAAAGAAAAGGAAACAATAAATTTAGACAAAGTCCAATCATTATCAATATTAATTTTATTCTACTTTATGTTACACATATTTAAATAGGATTCTGGTCAATTTAGAATTTTGGACTCAATGAATATATGTTGTACACTTTTGAAAAATAGACAAAAACTCTATTCAGGTACTCATATTAACTAATATAATACATGAGTGAACATATCATGGCTATATATTAGAAAGGAAGTGTTGTTTAAGCAACATGAACTTATGCATAGAATACTGCCAATGTGAATATAAGTATGGATTATGTGATTGAGAAAGGCCACTACCGTTACAAAAAAAAAGAAAAAAGAAAATATAACCACAGACTCATCATTAAGCCAAGTGTAAAATAAATGCAGTGATCAATTATTATGGCATGAACATTAAAAGCAGTATAAAGTAGTGTTGAGAAGATATTATTTAGCTAAGTCTAAAAAAATCACTAAAAGTGTTATTATTATTAAATATATAATTCATTTTACATAGATTAACACAGTATTACTAATCCTATAAGTAGAGCCCTAGTGGCACAATGGTTAAGCACTCAGCTATTTAGCAAAATATGATCAGTTTGAATCTACTAGCTGCTTCCTGGAAACTCTATGGGGCAGTTCCACTGCTTCTTATGGGATGGCTAATTTGGAATCTACCCAGTGTCAGTGGGTTTTGTTTTGCTTGAATCACATAAGCAGAACCATTTTTAAGAATCTACATTTATCTTCCTTATGTGCAACCAAATAATGATACTAATAACAGAATAATTATAAGATACTAATCTATTAATAAAATGATTTATGACAGACTACTGATCACAAATGCCAAAATCTTACTCTTTAAAACAGTAACTTTAAACATCCCAAGAGAACAATAAAATACCACACTGAAATAGAAATACTAACTCAGGCATCTTTTATGGCAGTTGAACTAAGGAAGGCAGATTGATTTAGTCATGAGAAGAACACAGCAAGGTAAGTTGTTTGTTACTTTCAAAAACACAATGAAGCACAGAAAAACTACATTATTTTTACTCAGAATTTCTAGATTAAACAGTTATCTATAATTAGATTTCTGAGGAAAAGTAACACTTTTTTCTCACCTATAAATTGGCACTAAGTGTGTAAGATATTTCATTACCACATGGTTTTATGTACTTGTATATTTATGTAAGAAATACAGTATCCCTGGGTTATAATTTTCCTGTCTCCTTTGCAGAGCTGTTTCATTCTCTGATGTGACCTATACTCCTGAATCTTTTTTAGGAGGCTTGAAGGGTAAGAAGCACGTAGGACAGAACTGAATTTGATTTACAGTGGAAATGCATGTTTACTAGAGGCTACAGTTTGTCAGGCTTAATGAGGATTTTATTTAGTTTCTAAATTAGAACTGATTCATTAGTGAATGCCTTAAGCTCAGAAATGTATTTTGTATTATCAATGAAAGATTAATAAAGAGCAATATTTCAGCCTCATCACACAATTTATGGTAACACTTAATCCCGAGGGTCTACATATTCTAAAGTTCTTTAATGTCTGAGGATGACTGCCAGGCACCTTTACATAATGACAGTAATGTAATGTGGTTGTCCTTGCACATAACTGCAATTGGGCTGCTTGACATTTTACTGTAGTTGAACTTTAAAAAAATAGCAATAGTACCTATGACAAAGAAAACCAATTTGAAGGTATTTTGAGTTAGAAGACTTATGTTTACTACTTAATGCAAAACATTTTTAGATAAACCTTGAAAAAATAACTCATAATTCTATATCAAATATTATACAATGGGCAGCTATATAAACTCATTTTTTTTAAAAAAGTTATTTCTGCCATTGTCAAGGCAGAGAAAAATAATTATTATCAAGAAAGTTTTAGACGCAGAAATAATGAAAGCAGCATACAAAATCAATCATAACTATTCTGTAAATATAAAATCTGATTTCCATTCATCACATTATAATAAGTTTCCTGTGTCTCCATTATATTATGCCAAGCCAGCCAAGTGCCGTCGAGTCAGATCCGACTCATGACAAATGATATATGTATTTCATAACTGGACCAATAAGAAATGCCATGATAAATGAAGACAACATTGAAGTTGTCTAGGATTTCATTTCACTTGGATCCACCATCAACATCTATGGAAGCAGCAGTTAAGACAACAGCCAATGTCTTACAGTCACAAATGTGCTGCAAAAGGTTTATTTAAACCGTTAAAAAGCAAAGATGTCACCTTAAGGACTAAGAAATTCTTAAGAAATACAGAAAATTGAAGAGATATGGTGTTTTCAGCTGTCTCACAAACATGCAACAGCTGGGCAATGAATAAGAAATACAGAAGATTTGTTATCTGTGAATTGCAGTGTCATTGAAGAATATTGAACATATCATGGGCTACCAGAAGAATGACCAAATCCATCTTGAAAGAGACACAGCAAGAAGGATCCTTAGAAGGGAGGATACTGAGACTTCATCTCACATACTTTGGGCAAGTTATCAGGAGGGACTAGTAGCTGGAGAAGAGCAACATGCTCAGTAAAGTGTTATATCCAAACATGGACCCAACATTGCAAGGACAAACAGTCAAAGACTGGGGGACCCTCAGTCAGATAGATTGGCACAGAGGCTGTAACAATGAGCTCCAACATAACAATAATTGGGAAAATGGTGCAGGACTGTGCACTGTTTCATTCTGTTTTACACAGAGTAATTATGAGTATGAACTGACAATGACACCTAACCACAAAAACAATACTGCTCAGATATCAGTACTATCCAAAGTAATCTACAAATTTAACTAACACTTTCCCTAAATTCTAACAGCCTTCTTCATAAAAATGAAAAAGCCAAGCCATAAGGAATTGCAAGCAGCCCTGAACAGGAAAAATATCTAGTAAACAGAACAACAAAGTAGAAGAATTTGGAATTTCCAGTCTCAAAACATACTATAAAGTGATAATAATCAAAACAGTCTTGTACTGAAATGATGATAGACACATAGAACAATTTAATAGAACTGAGAGTCCACAAAATAAAGCCATATCTCTATAACTGAATGATTTATTTTTTATTTTTATTTTTACATTTTCTATAGAGGTACTGGCCATAGAGGTACTAAATCCTTCTAACTGGGAAATAGATGAGGTAACTAGATTTCCACACTCAAAAAAAAAAAAAGAAAAAGTAAAACTCATACCTCATACTATATACAAAAACTTACTAAAATGAATCAAATACTGAAGTGTTAAAAACTAAAACCTATAGAACAAAGCATAGGAGTAATGCTTCCAGACCTACATTTCAACAATGTATTCATGGACACAACAGCACAACAGATAAATACATTTCCCTAAAATCTAAAATCTTTTGCACCATAGGATTTTATCAGCCAAATCAAGGGACAACCTATAGATTCAGGGGAAAAAAAAAAAAAAAATTGTGAACCGTATCTCCTAAGGGCTTCATATCCAGAATTTATAAAGAAATCTTATAAGGCAACAACAACAAAAGTGAAACAAAAGAACCCGATTAAAAAATGGGCAATGGCTTGGATAGACATTTTACTGAAGAAATCACACAAATTGCCAACCAAAACCAAAACCCACTGTTGTCAAGTCAATGCCAAGTAAACTTCCAACAGGCAGGTAAAAAGATGTCCAGTTTTTACTTATTAAGTAAATGTAAATCAAAACCACAATGACATACCAATTCATCTGTGCTGACTACTGTTAGAAAAATGGAAAATAGCAAAGGTTGGTGAGGAGCTGGACAAATTGGAATTCCTATTCACTACTGGTGAGACTGCAAAAATGTTGCAGCTGTTCTGTAAAGGATACTTCAAAAACTTCAGTACGCAGATGTTTTATGACCAAGCATTCCCATGTCTAGGTATATACAAAGGAATTGAAGACTGGACACAAGCAGATATTTCCACAATATTCACTGCAGCACTATGTAAAATTGTCAGATTGTGGAAATAATCCAAGTGTCCATCAACAGATGAATGGATAAATCAAATGTGGTATACACATACAGTGGAGTAGTTTTTCAGGCATAAAATTAAATACAATTCTAATGCATGCTACAACATGAATGAATCCTGGAAAAATTATGATACATGAAATAAATCAGTCAAAAACTGAACAATACTGTTTGATCCCATTTATATGAAATATTTAGAATAATGAAAAATTTGAAGATGGAACATGATGTTTGCACAACATGGTAAATGTAGTTAACATTACTCAGCTATATGAATAAAAATGGTTTAAACGCTTTTTTACATCTATTTCATAAATACAAAAATTAAAAGGAAAACATATCAAGCAACTTAACAAAAATAATTATTTCACAGTTATAAAATAAGTCTGTTATCCACTACTCCAGCTGCAAAAAGTTAAAAAAAACAAAGATCAAAATATATCCCTGTTTTTAAATTCAGTTTGCTCATTATGCACTTTTCATATAAATGTTACTTAAAACAATTTCAGTATCCTTCATACCCGATATTAAAGATATTTTTAAAAAAAACGAATGAGAAAAATGACAATAATAGGATCAAGCAAATCCTAATCTACTAACAGTCATAGATAAAAATATCATAATCTTATAAAAGTATTAAGCATTATTTAGAGATTAAATTTCCATTATCTAATCATCATAGAGTTCTGCAACAAAAAACACCACACCAACATCTAAGAGCTCTGAAATAAAGTATAAGCAGCTGACACAAATACAAGGTAATTAGAATTCTCAAAGAAACTTATTAGAGTTTCAACTTTCATATATATATATATATATAAGATGAAGCCTGTTATTTTATTGCCTAATATAATTGATATGTTTATTTTAATAATGTATTAAGAAAACTGTATCTTACATACGCACAAGATACTGTTGTATTTGTTCTTGTTAATGATAAGACAAACCTTGTAAGCCATTTGTTGTATGCAAAATACTTTCCACAGGGTATCCCAAGATAAGCCTAACATGTACCCTAACATTAACCGATACCTGTATAACACTTTAAAACATAGAAAGCCTTTTTACAAATATTTTGTCATTACTTTTTTGAGATGAATATTACTACCTCTAATTTCACTAATCTAACTGAAAGGTCAGCAGTTCAAAACCTCCAGGTGCTTGTGGGAAACTCTATGGGAGCAGTTCTACTCTGAGCTCTAGGGTCTGCATGAGTCAGACCTGACTCAACAGCACTGCTTTTTATTTTGCTTTTTTTTTTCTTTTAATTTCACTAACAAGGAAGTACGTGCAGAGATGTTAAATGACTTTTGAGATTCTAAGTAAGCAACTGATAGTCTTCTGTACTCAAAAACAGTGAACTGCAATCACTGATACTGCTGTCTTGTTAGAGAATTCTTTGTGTATTTCCTGGTCATTCAGAGTAGTGACTTGATTCACCCTGACTGGTTCACTGGAGTACTATGAAATATCTCACAGTCCAGGAATTGTTCATTCATGGGATACATCAAGCCTTCTGAAGCATTTCCAATTTTAAATCAACGTAACATAACCAGGCAGCAATCTGGAAAATCAATCTCTGAGCATAACTGGCAAGAGCAATAGAACAAATACTTGTTGATTTTTATTCAGACTTAAAAATAAAAAAAAAGTATGAAATTTCAACTGAACCTACACAAACTTCCAACTAAATTACAGTCACCACCTTTTGATCAAATTTAATAAATATTACTTTATATTGTTCTATCATTTATTAATACTATTATAAAGCAGTACTGTTTAAAACCATGCTGCATGATGCCTGGCAACAAAGATACATGCAATCACATAACCAGTAATAGGTACAAAATTATTTAACACTAACCCAGTCCTTCCAGTATGTTCATAGCAGCACAGGGTCAATATTTCATAAGTGTGATACTGAAAAAGTCATCTATATGTAAAAGCATTCCCTATATCATGATTTACTGTAGCATATATTAAAAGTCACAATCCTGGGCTTATGCTCATAGAAACTATTTAGGAAAGATTTTCCATACATAAGAAAATCAACTGCCCTCTTACTCTTCTGTTAGATTGTAGAGTTGTTATTTGTATCTGTTCATTTCAATTATTAAAATAAAAAATTAGGAATCCATTATCTTATGGGTGGTTGCAACATATTGGCTGATGAGACATATATAAACAGAGTCTCAATAAATTATGTTTTTTAGAAATAAAACTTCTCATATGATACACATGTAAGAACGGTGTCTGGCTCTAAGAGAGACTTGGTGTCTGGTGGGACCTCATGTTACAAGGGTTCTCCAAAAACAAATCCTTCAATTACATATTCTTATTGTACTCTAAAGTCAGTGTGTACAAACCAGTCATTCCGGGAATGTCAAAGAGTTTTTCTAATGATGCTTCAGACATGATAACATGTAAAACCCTACTGAAAATCACTGGCTTTTTAACAATAGAATATAACTGTTTTTTTTAAAAAAAAAAAAAGTACTTTCTGGTGTGTCTTTTTATTAGCAAAACTGTCCCAGAAATTTGCATTATCACTTATCAAACACAATTTACACAAAAGCACATGTGATGAAAGAAAGACAAATTCAGTTAGTATACTCAGGAAGTTCACAGCATCTAACATGACAAATCAGTATTTGAGTCATATAAGAAGAATGTTCTTAGACAAAAATATTTTAAAGATATCTGACTTTTAATATGCTATCATCACAATACATTAATGTTTAAAATATGAAATGGTTTAGGCAATGAGGATAACTGGAGGTTTATTATTATCATGATAGAGTATTACAATATAAGAAAACAAGAAAACGTGTATATATAAAAAACATTTTATTCAATGTCAGTCAACAGAACAACTCTCTTTTCATCCACAAGACAGTATTCTCCTCATTTTCCACTGCCTGTCACTCTGAGATCAAATAATGCCACATTCATTTTGAATTCGGGAGGCTGGGAAAGATAAAGGGAACCATTTAACAACAGATTATCTAAGTCATAAAGGAATCACCCAAATCTGAAGTGGTAAGAGAACTAAATGGCACTCTCATGTGGTATCCTCGCATCCTTCATCTCATGATGGAAGGAGTCCATGAATGATGACACTTGGAGTAGTAGGCAATTAGACAGAAAATGTAAAAGTTCCTAATTTCGAGTTTTCCTTGATTCTAAATCAGGATCTTCCAGAAGACATTACAACAGTGCATGTAAACCAAGTTCTACAGATTCAGAATTTGATTTTCTAGAGCTGTATCTTTCATTTTCCCTGTATTCACATGTGTTATTTCAGAGGAATTCCTCATATTAGAGGAATGTAATTTGGTACATGCAAGTATAAACTTGACAAATATGATGACTAAGGAGGAATTTACAAATTAGGGTACCTTACTCATTTTCTTGTTTCTACAGAAATAAATTATCAGACATTTAGCAGCTTAAAATAACACAAATTTACTCTGTTAGTGTTTTGGAGATGGGAAGTCCAAAATCAGTCTCACAGAGTTGAAAAGAAAGAGTGACAGAGTTGGCCCCTTTCAGAGGCTCTAAGGGAGACTTGGTCCAAATTCTACTTTGTCCTTACTCCTAAGATGTGGCCACTCAACGCATCAACTTTTTCCCCACTGTTTTGATCATCCCATCTTCCTTCTCCTTTGATCTTATCATTTTGTGTCTCTTACCAGGATCCCTGTGATTACATTTAGGGTCCATCTGCATAATCCAGAATCAACTCCCTATCTCAAATGCCTCAATTTCATCAAAAGATTCCTTTTGCCAGATAAGGTAATATTCCTGGGTTTGAGAAATTAGACATAACATCATTGGATGCAGTGGTAGTATTCTGGATAGAACAACCAAACCTATTGCCATCAAGTCAATTCTGACTAAGTGAACTCCTATAGGACAGATAGAACTGCACCAATGGGTTTCCAAGAAGCCACTGATAGATCTGAACTGTTGACCTTTTGGTTAGCATCCTGTACTTTTATCCACTGAAAAGCAAGGTTCCTATATTATTCACTCTAAATCAAAGAAAACCAAACTAACTGCCAAGAAGTCAATTTTGACTCATAAAAGGGCATATTGAGGGGGGCGGAGTCAAGACGGCAGACTAAACATACTTCTCTCTAACTCCCTATGGAAACCAAGACCTGAATTGATAATTAAATGGAGCTTTCCAGACACCTACTGAGCCCTAGGACATGGCATAAGACTGTTAAATTGGGGTTCATACCGCTGAATGGAAAACTTCTTCCCCTGTGTTATGAGCTTCCATGCACCAAAGGTAACACACCATTTTAACTTTCTTTTCTCTGTTTTAGCCAGTGGGTGGAGCTGTGACTTGTCTAGAGGCTAATCACAGAGGCAATGTTGGTGCGACTGGCAGGTGAAATTGCCATACTTTGAGAGCCTGGCTTTGGATTCTCCGCATCTTGGCACTTCAGGTCTCTCTTTCTGCCTCCATCATTGACTAGCCTGTACTGAAGCGGGGCAGACGGAGCTTATGCGGATGCCATCTTGTTCCACTGGGAGGCGATATACCTATACAGAGGCCTCAGTGGGACCGAATTCTGAGTCAGGGAGGCAGCGCCTGCTAGGAGTACTTTTCTGGCAATAACACAGTATTTCACACAGTGTCGCCTACGGCAGGGGCCCGACAACAGAGGTCAGCAGGGGAGTAGCCTTTCTGTATTTGAACTAGTTTATAATATCTAGGGCTGGACACAGAGGTGCTTACTTTGCCAGCTGTATACCTGAAAACTTGACTAACTTTGGAAGTTGTCAGATACCTTTTCCCTTTCATTTTAAGACAGCCTAGGCAAAACAGTTGTGGTCCAGCTTCACACAATCTCTCCCTGCCTCTATTGACTCACATTATGAGCAAACGGCAAGAAACTCTGGAGAAAATTGTAACCAAGAAATCACCTACGGCTTCAGAAGGCCCCCAAATGAAACAATCAAAGAACTTCCCAGACAAAAAAAAAAAAAAAAACTTCCCAGACAAAAAAAAAAAAAACTTTCTGAAACTATCAGAGGGTGAATACAAAAGGATTACCTATAGAGTCCTCCTACACCTTATACAAAATGCAGCAGAACAATATGAAAAATTAAGCAAGCTGTTCGATTTGATGGAACACTAATATTCTGAAATCCAACAGATCAAGAACAAAATCAAAGACATAGAAACTTCAATTCAAAGCCAAGAAAACAGAATGGAACAAATGGAAAATAGACTTTCTGACTTGGAAGACAGAACTACTGACTGCAGCAGCTATGAGGATAAATCAGAAAAAAGAAACAATAAAAATGAATAAGCATTAAGAAGCATGTAGGACCTTATCAAGAGGAAGAATCTACGATTAATTGGAGTTCCTGAACAGTGCAAGACATCTGAGAACACAGAGAGTATTGTTGCTAAACTGCTGACAGAAAACTTCCCAGAAATTACGAACGAAAAGAATATAGGTATCCAATATGCATATCGAACACCACTCAATATAAATATCCAAAGAAAGACTCCAAGGCATGTTATAATCAAGCTTAACAAAATGAAACATATGCAGAAACTCTTAAACTCTTAAAGAATCAAAGCAAAGCTAAAATTCACGGGGACACCTTGTAGGCTTTTGTTGCATTTCTCAGAAGAAACAATGCTGGCATGGAGACAGTGGCATGACACATTCAAAGCCTTAAAGGAGAAAAACCTCCAATCAAGAATTATATATCATGGAAAACTATCTTTTAAATAGGAAAAGAAAACGAAGACATACTCAGATAAACAGAAACTCAGAAATTGTAAAAACCAAATCAAAGCTACAAGAAATACTGAAAGAATCTCTTGGCTTACAAGAACAAAACCATTAACTAGATTTTTGAAGCAAATACAGGACACATCACCCAGAATCCTACTCATTTAGGGAAGGCTCCAAACTCAAATAAAGCTATAATAGTGAAAGAAATAATCCAGTGATCATATTGTGCAAATTATGATGTTAGCATATTAAAAAGTGGGATGTACTACAGTCATTATAGTCCTTCCATATGGGTAGAAAGTTGATAGGAAACTTAGTAACTGAAACTAGGTTCACACAGTTTATTGAGGAGGATCACATGGACAGTCATAAAGCACAAGAAAGATGTAACATACCAAATCAAGAAATGTCATACAGGAGTCTCAGCAACCACAAAACCAACCCTGAAAAAAGTGAAAAATCAACTCACAAAGAAGAACATCCCAGAATAGATTAATAGGAACAATAGGGAAAACATCAACACAAAATAAACATATCACAATGGCAGCACTGAACACATATCTATCAATAATCCCATTGAATGTGAATGGACTGAAAGCTCCAGTAAAGAGACATTGAGGGACATCTTGGATCAAAAGATATGACCCATCCTTATGTTGCCTACAAGAAACTCACCTTACTTTAAAGATAAGAACAAACTGAAAATTAAAGGATGGAAGAATATATATCAAGCTAACGAGGAACAAAGAAGGGCAGGTGTGGTAACTGTAATCTCAGATCAAATGAATATTAATGTAAAATCTACCATCGTCGACAAGAATGAACAGCATTTATTGCCGAAAAGTTCAATACACAATCAGGCCTTAACAACATTAAATATTTATGTACCTAATATTAGATCACCTAAATACATGGAAGAAACACTGCCTACACTCAAAAACAAGACAGATCACTCCACAATAATAGGGGAAACTTCTCAACACTCCACTCTCAATATTGGACAGATTGCCTACAAAAAAAGCTCAGTAAAGACACAGAAGATCTTATTGCCTCAATTAACCAATTAGATCTCATCTATAATATTTTTGCCAACAGAATATAACATATCAAAAAAATAATTCAGCACATCCAAGTTGGATTCATACCAGGGATGCAAGGCTTGTCCAACACAGAAAAACAATTAATGTGATCAACCACATAAATAACATAAAAGAGAAGCATTTGATAAAGTCCAACACCTGTTCATGCAAAAGCTCTCAGCGAAACAGGAGTAGATGGCACATTCCTCAATGCAATAAAGGCCATTTATACAAAGCCAACTGCTTACATCATGCTGAATGGACAGAAACTGAAATAATTTCCCTTGAGAATGAGAACTAGACAACGATGCCCACTCTCACCTCTCCTATTCAACATTGTACTAAAAGTTCTAGCCACAGCAACTAGACAAGACCCAGAAATAAAGGGCATCTGCATCAGCAGAAAAGCAGTAAAAATTTCCTTATTTTCAGATGATATGATTGTATATGCACGGAATCCTACAGAATCCATAAGTAAATTACTCAAACTGATAGAAGAGTTCATCAAAGTCTCAGACTACAACATAAACAGAAGTAAATCAGTAGGATTCCTTTATACCAACAAAGAGGTTATTAATGAAGAAATAACACAATCAATACCATTTACTATAGCTCCTAAGAAGATAAAAGTACCTAGGAATAAATCTAACCAGAGAAATATAACTGACTTTTACAAAGAGAACTACAAGTCATTACTACAAGAAACTAAGAGAGACTTATATAAATGGAGAAACTTACCCTGCTCATGGACAGGAAGACTTAACGTTGTGAAAATGTCTATTTGCCCAAAACAATCTACTTTTACAATGTAATCCCAATACAAGTTTCAGTGACTTTTTTTAATGAGATAGAGAAACAAATCACCAACTTTGGAAAGCAAAGAAGCTCCAGATAAGCAAAGCACTACTGAAGAAGAAGAACACACTGGGAGGCCTCTCACTACCCAACTTAGGCCCTATTACACTGCTACAGTAATAAAAACAGCGTGGTACTGGTACAAAAAGAGACAAATAGATCAGTGGAAGAGAACTGAGACCCCAGAGATGACACCATCCTCCTGTGAATAGTTGATATTCAATGAAGGCACTAAGACATTAAACTGGGGTAAAAGTAATGTCTTCAACAAATGGTGCTAGCAAAATTGGATATCCATCTGCAATAAATTGAAACAAGACCCATATCATACACTTTATACAAAAACCAACTCAAACTGGATAAAAGACCTGAAAATCAAAATCTAAAATGATAAATTTCATCCAAGAAAAAGCAGAAACAAGAAACGCAGCTTTAATACACAATGTAGATATACTTCAAAATCTGTCAAACCACAAACAACAGGAGAGAAAATAAATAAATTGGAACTACTAAGAATCAAACACTTTTGCTCATCCAAAAGATTTTATCAGTAGAATTAAAAGACCACTTACAGAATGGGAAAAAAATATTCGGCAACTAAATGTCAGACTGATGCCTGATCTCCAAAATCTATAAGATATTACAAAATATCAATCAGAAAAAAAATAAATCACCCAATTAAGTGATGGGCAAAGGAGACTGACAGACGCTTCTCTAAAGAAGAGATCCAAGCAGCCAAAAAACACATGCAGACATGTTCACAATCATTAGCTATTAAAGAAATTCAAATCAAATCTACAATCAGATACCATCTTATCATAACAAGATTGGCCATGATCGAAAATACACCAAACAATAAATGCTGGAGAGGCTGTGGAGAAATTGAAACTCTCTTACACCATTGGTGGGATTGCAAAATGGTGCAACCTCTTTGGAAAGCAATCTGGCACTTCCTTAAAAAGCTGGATATAGATAAAGCATTTGACCCAGTAATTCCACTGCTTGGAATATATTCTACAGAATCAAGGCCATTGACATCAACTGATACACACACATGAATGTTTATCACAGCACAGTCTACAATAGCAAAAAGATGGAATCGACCCAGATGCCAACAACAGATGAATGGATAGGTAAACTATGCTATATATACTCCATGGAACACTATGCAATGATAAAGAAGAATGATGATTTTAAGAATCATCTCATAACCTGGTTTCAATTGGAGGACATTATGATGAGTGAAAGTAGTCAGCAACAAAAGGATAAATATTGTATGAGACCCCTATGATAAGAACTTAAAAACGGATTCATGCGTAGAAGAAAAGACTCTGACGGCTGCAAGAGTGGGGAGGGAAAAAGGGTGAGGCCAGGAGGGTTTAGATTAGATAGTTTACATAAATTGGGTTGCATGAAATCTGTGACATCACACATTAGAAAGAAGATCAATTTTAACTCAACTTCAACATAACATGATTACTCCTCCCATCTCAATCCACTATTGCAAGGACAAAGTAGTTGGGGTGGGGGGCTGCGGACCACACCCTTGGAAAATCGAGGCCAAGTGGCACAACTAGCAAGTTGCTAAGCGAGCTTTCTGCACCCCACATTGATAACGGCATCTGAGCTCATAAAAGCTGCCAACCTGCCATCTGAGGTAGACCCACGTGAGTGGGTGCCTACATAGACTTGTGACGGGAAGAACCAGATGGGGCCTGGCCACCACCAGTGATAGCCATGATGGAGCTCACAAAGTTGAGTCTCACTGGTAACACAAGAATAAAAAGGGGTGTACGCTGAGATCTCCACTAAAAGACCACAAGTGATGGTCCAGGAGCCTTAGGGTACGCTTGGGAGCACGGATACTGGCCCTGATGGTGCCCTTGTTAGTAAACCATAATGGAGGTCAACTCTTCAGACAGGAATGGATTGGACTTGGTGACACAGAGTGACCTTATCATAGGTGCACTTTATGGTTCTATGCATCTATAGGATTTTGTCCTGGTCACCTGTTACTGGAGGTGGGGGAGTGGGTAGAGAGGAGGGGATAGGAGATGGTCTAAAGAATAAGACAGGTATGGAGTGGAGAGGAAGAGTGTGTTGTCACCGGGCTGGGAGAGCAGTCAGAGCTGCATATAGATGGGCATGCAAATTTATATGGGAACCTACATTTTCATTCAATCATTTAAAAAAGGGGGGGGGCATATTGAAAGTACTGTCTTCTATGGTGGTCAATTTGAAGAAGTCCTGTGTGTAAAATGCATGTTATGATAGTCAAGATCACTAAGTTATCAACTGGTACAATAATGTACACTTCTATTTCTTAAAAGTTATGCAGATCTTCATTTTCCTATGTTGTACCCCAACAGCAATATATCTGCTGAGTGCCAATTGGCTAAAAGACAGTATACTTACAAAACTTATTACTGTAGGTGTGAGAAATTGCACAAGATTTACCTTACCAGGAACAGAGAGCTTTAAAGTATTTTACAGAAATTGGCATGTAGTTTGAATTTTGGACCTAAATATGGATTCAAAAGATGAAAAAATACAAATATTGCAAAATGATGATATTCTGTAGATCTATATTGAATCAAATTTATGCCTCAGTGTTATTATAATTTTCCAGGAAAAATAAAAATAACTATTTTATGTTTCAAAACCCTGGTGGCAGACTGGAAACCCTGGTGATGTAATGGTTAAGTATTACGGCTCCTAACCAGAAGGTCTGCAGTTTGAATCCACCAGGAACTCTTAGAAACTACAGAGCAGTTTTACTCTTTGGGCAGAGTCTCCATGAGTCTGAGTCAACTTGACAGCAGTGAGGTTTTTCCTTTGGGCTCTGTTTGTTTGACATTTAGAAACTGAAAAAACTATTTTAATTTGACAAATTACATTTAAAATAATTATTCTGTATTGCATTTTTACTAGCAATGATAATCATTTTCTATACTGCAAATTTTCTTTAAAGTAAAAAGAAAACCTATAGATTTGTTCACTCTTACATATACTTACCACTTTATGAACCTCGAGGGCTTATTCCTGGACATTTCTGAAACTGACATATTAATATTCTGAAAACATACAAATATGTCTGAATATATAGTAATTTTATAAAGAAGTCCAATTTCAAAATATTCCATACACCTCTGGGCAATATTTGATAGAACCAATTGTCCAAATCATTAGTCAACATCCACAGCAAATTTATGAATCTCATTTCCAAAATAAAATGATTAGGTATGTCAGATACAGAAATACAATTTATAGAAATATGCATTTAAAATAAGTGGAATTTTGCTTTTAAAATGAACAGGTTCAAGAGCACTGCATGGAAAACATTGCAGTTCTGGGTTCTCTGTCAGTGACTTCTAGGCTGTGAGCTTTGGTAGATGAAATCCATAACCATAGTCATAAAGAATGATGAAAATCTTTTCATTAAAGAATAACTGCAATTATATCTGTGTTCATTTGGTGCTATATACTTGTATAAACATTTTAGAGCTGAAAACTCTTACCTTCCTGTTTGATTAATCAAAGAAATATGTATATGAATGCATTATCTGAAATGGTGGCAATTTTAATCCAAATATAAAAAGTACTACTGTATTTACAGAAAATATATTTCATGTACATACATATCTCATATGCATACATTTTCCTGATAGAAGACAGTGTCTACTTTGCATTGTTTTAGGTGCCATCAAGTTGGTTCTGACTCATTGTGACGACACGACAACAGAATGAAACACTGTCCAGTCCTGCCCCATTCTCAAACAACCACTGGTACACTTGAGCTCACTGTTGCAGCCACTGTCTCAACCCACATGTTGAGGGTCTTCCTCTCTGTTCCTGAGTCAAACATAGTATCTTTTTCTAGGGACTGGTTTCTTCTGATAACATGTCCAAAGTGCACGAGACAAAGTCCTGCCATCTTTGCTTCTAAGAATCATTCTGGCTGTACTTCTTCCAAGACAGATTCGTTCACTCTTTGGCACTCCATGGTATAATCAGTATTCTTCATCAATACTTTAATTCAAATTTATCTATTTAGTTAGGGCATTAACACCTACCTATATTTTCCAGGAGCACTCACACCATTCTTTGTATTTTCAAGTAAGAGGCAGACTTAATTCATTGTACTTTGTAAGAGCACACTACAAGGCATTCTTTCCTTCCCTGAGCTCCAAAGAGGTCCTCTCCATGTGACTGGCCATCATACTGAATCACTGAATTAAGACTTTCTTCTTGTCATTATGTGATGTATGAGAAATATCAAACAGCTTGTATACGGGAAAAACAAATAGAAATATATCAAAAATAAAGAAAATTGGAAAGAAAGGGAATATTGTTAAAATCAGGATACTAAACTCAGTAAATATGAGAGCTTATAGAAGGAAAAAAAAATTCTAAGATGAGTTAGGAAAAATGCCTTTGGCTTCCTTACATTTGTTTTCAATAAAGTGCTAAATAAAAGCAAATGTGAAACTGTGTGTGTGTGTGTGTGTGTGTGTGTGTGTGCGTGCGCATTCACACATATGCACACATGAATGTTTATGTGTACTCGGACACTAAGGAGGGGGAAAAAAAGTGTCCAAAACAGGAATGTACAGCAGAGGGAAAAGAAATTTAGAGTCCTTACAGATATTTGAAGAATATAGTAGTAACTTTTGCACATTACATAAACTATTTTTAGTTCTCTCCATGCTTTGTTAAGCACAGTACAACAGACATGGTTGCAGCATAATAAACCATGAAAGAAAGCCCACCAGCCCCAGGCACTGAAGACAATCTCCCCCACGGACCCCTCTCCTCTTACATACTTCATCTTTCTGCTCTGGCAGCGGGCCAGGCTGTGCTGCCTTTACTGCATTAAGACCAGTCATGACATCAGATCAGAAACATAAATCTTACCAGCTTCAATTTATGATATCACCAAAAAATGTTAAATACAAGACAAATGCAGCGTGTTTCTGTTTATACTAGATGCTTTAGGATACAAAAAAACCACAGACACAAATAAAAGTGGTCTCAAAATCACACGGGTTCCATCATCTCACATATTAAAAGCGGAAAGTGGTTTAGTTCCTGGTTAGTTAATTCAGAGATTTAATGTCATGGCTATGGATTAGATTCTATGAAATCCCTTGAATTTTGTCTATGGTCCAAAGATAGCCACTGCATACCCAGGTGTCTGTGAAAATAACAAACAGACAGCATCAGCAAAGGTAAATTCCTATCTTGTGTCTTATTTGAAGAGTAACGATAACTTCTTGGAAATAAAGGCTGTCACATCAATAGATACATACATGTCAATATTTATTACAGCACTGTTCAAAATAACAAAATGATAGAATCAACCTAGGTGTCCATCAACAGATGATTAAAAAAAAAAAAAAAAAAAACTATGTATCTTCACACAATGGAATATTATTCAATGATAATGAACAATGATAATCTTGGGACACATCTCATAACATGGATGAATTTGGAAGATAGTACACTGAGTGAAATTAGGCATTTGCAAAAGGACAAATACTGTATGCATCCACTATCATAAGGACTCAAGAAAAGGTTTAAACACAGAATAAAACAGTCTTTAACGATTAAAAGGGTGGGAAGACAGTGAAAGCTATATTCACTCATTAGATAGCAGATAGCAATAGAATTAGGTGAAAGGAGAGACAGCACACAGCAGCAGAGAGGTCAGCATAGCTAGACTAAACCTAAAGCTAAGAAATTTCCTAAGTATAACCCAATACTTCAAAGGACAGAATAGCAGGGGCGGGAGTCTGGGGACCATAGTCTCAGGGGACATCTAGGTTAACTGGCATAAAAAAATTTAAGAAAATGTTCTGCATTCCACTTTGGTGAGTGGAATCTGGAATCTTAGAAGCTAGCAAGCGGCCAACTAGGTAGCATCAGTTGGTTCCAATCCACCTGGAGCAGAGGGGAATAAAAGGTATCAAAGACAAGGGAAATAAAAGCCTGAGAGGCAGAAAGGGCCATATAATCTAAGGAATAGATCAGCATGAGACCAGAAAACCTATATAGTACCATTTACCACCAATGACTGCCCTGACAGGGAATACAACATAGAGTCCCTGATGCAGTGGGCAAAAAATTGGTATGCAGAACTAGAACTCTAGTAAAAGACCAGACTGGATAGTCCAACAGACTGGAAGGTCACCTGAAGACATGGACCCCAGATACTGTTAGCCTAGAGCTCAAACCATTCCCAAAGCCAACTCTTCAGACAAAGACTGGACTAGATTACATGCAACAAAATGATACCAGCAAAGAGTGTGCTTCTTGGCTTAAGTAGACACATGAGGCTAACTGGGCAACACTTGTCTAGAAGTGAGCTGAGAGTGAAGAGGTAGACAGGAGCTGGTTGAATGGACACAGGAAATAGAGGGTAGAAAGCAGGGATGTGGTGTCACAGGATAGGGGAGCCGCTAGAGTTAACATAACAGAGAGTGTGCAAATTTTAAATGACAAATTGCGAACAGACTGAACATATAGACTCAATATAAATATTTTTTAAAAATACGCATTAAGGATCATCTGCATATGGCTAATATAGCTGTAAATTTCTACAATATTGGGAAAAAAATCTACATCATTTTTATGCCTAAGAAATGGTAAAACCAAAAAACCAAACCCACTGCCATCAAGTTGCATCTGATTCATAGTGACCCCGTAGTTTCCAAGGAGCACCTGACAAATCTGAACTGCCAATCTTTTGGTTAGCAGACATAGCACTTAACCCACTATGCCACCAGGATTTCCCCACAGGTAAGAATGCTCAAATGACTGGTTTAGCCTAGTGAAAGTATATCAATTTGGAGACAAAAAGGCACCTCATTTCCTCTGAAGATGCTGACCGCTTACAATGGAGGGGAGACATCAGAGTTTGTGTGGCATGGAATAACAGGGTTATAATAGAAGATAGGTTCATGGCACACAAACAACATCTGACACAGCCTTCTTACAAGTTCCCTTCTGTAGGAAAAAATGCTTCATATTCAAGATACTCATATTCATTACCAAGTCTGTAGCAGAGTTAGTCCAGAAAAAAAGGAGCAAGAGAAATCCAGTTGTAACATATAGAAAGCAATCATTATTTCATTTGAAAGTACATAGTAAAAGGAATTTTAATGTATAGAGACTGGTTAAATACATTAAAATTTATTCCTAGAGCATTAGCATCTGTAGCACTTAACCACTCTGCCATCAGGGATTCCATGATACTTGGTAGTGGTTAAAAACAATAAAGTAACTTTTCCTTTATTAGTCTAAAAGTAAAATCATATCTAAATCTAAAATAAAAAGATTTCCTTAAACCTGTATAGTTACATCTATGCATAAATATAGGGAAGAACATGGAACGATTTATAGAGCAACAGTAACTATCTCTGAGACTTAAGATAAATGTGACTTTTCAGCATATTAATATTTTTTTCTCCTTTCTGAAACAAAATGAACAATTATTTCAAGACTAGTTCAAAACATATTGAACATTTAAAGACTGATGCTGCTTTGGGATTATGTTTATAAACTATTGCATATTCACATAATTGACTCTCTAAAATTCTATATAGTATCTATACAATTCAGTGTTCATCGATGTTATTTTCCTGTAAAATTTCCCATTTCTTCTTTCTTCATGAGCATCTCTCTGACCCCAAAATGTTATTTTTTTATCTTCACAATTGAGATACAAAATAGCCTCTTTTTTCAGAGAGTTGATGTGTACGTACGGGTCACGAAGAAGTCTGGCACAGTGGGAATCTAACCTGACCAGAAAGTTGGTGCCTATTACTCAGTTGGATATCCCATGCTGCAGTTGCTGTAGGCAATATGATGATAACAATGTCAGTTGATCTTTCATAGTATGACTGATACTGTATAATAAGCATAGCCACTGTCTTCAGGGGTGTTTCACATCTGTTTTTTTCCAAAATTGTTCTAAGTCTATATCTGAGTCCATATTAAGTGGACTGTAATATTCAACCCAGCTTAATGATTTACTGGAACATACATTTCATGACTAAGCCACTGTTACGACAGTCACCAACAATGTAAAGTTTGGTGTAAAAGAGAAAAAGAAAATAAATAAATAACCTTCACAAACTGCTTTTTAAAGATACAAAACAATAATTAGGTAAGTGCAAGATATTTATTATTTTCTTGGTTATCATTATCAATGAAATGCATTTGGTGTTGCTTTACTCCTGCATTCAGAGGAAGTAAACAACTAACCAAATATTTATTTAATGAATTTATAGAAAATGGAAGTTTCAGCAAAGGAACTCTATATTACTGAGCCCAATTGATATTACACTTTTATGGGTGTTATAACATCTGTTTTCTGATTATCAAATCATAAATATAACATTAAAACATGTAACTTTTTAGAAAGTTACACGAAGGAAGAAAATCTCACACAATCTTACCTTATCTCAACCTTGAGAGACAAAATATGAGCTAATATCAATATTACTTAAAAGTCACTTTATTCTTCTCATTAAGGACTATTTTCTTCAGAAAGATAAAGTTTCAAAAATGTTTCTGATAATTAACAAGCACAATAACAATAATAAAAGATTTTGGCTCAATGCCTACTATGTATCTGCTTTATGGAAAAATCTTTATTATTCACATTAATGTTCCAATGTAAGGTATTAGGATCCAATCTTTTCCAACATATAGCCTACTTTAAATACTAATTAAAAAAAAAAAAAAAAAAACTTTTACCATTCTAATACAGGCTAGTAGATACAGTTTTAGCATATTCTTGGGCAAAACGACAGTAATAAAAGACAATAGCTCTATCTTTAACATCTTTAAATGAGTCTACGTTGTATTTACAACAGATAAAGTACACATTGTGAAACATTATATTACATGTACATATGTTTAATGGAAGTACTTAGGCTTCTGATGGTGCTTGAAATATGAAATAATTGCCAACACTCCACAGACAAGTTGTTAGATATTACTAATGATATAGAAAGTGTTCTGAAATTAAACTCTGAAACATGTATTTGAACATAAATGATTGTGAGAGACAGGACAATATACTTAACCTGATAGCAGTTAATCTGACAATATTTTACAATTTAAAATTAACACATAGGGCAATACAACATGAAACCCAGAAAGCTGTAGATTTCCAGTAAATGATGTACTACTAAATCTAACACATATGCCAATCAATAATTATAATAGAAAGAAGTAAACTACAAAAGGTCAAAACAAATATGTTTTTGAAAAATAAAAACGAATTAGCCTTTTGCAAGTCTTTAATTTGAAATTCTAAGTTAAAACAAAAAAAATTCACTTCCCTGCAACCACATAACATTCTATATCCACATCTCACATGGTTTGTTTCAATTCTGATCAGTTGGGTTCAATGTGAAAATGTTACTAACCAGAAAGAAGCCACTTACCACTGCAAAATTCACTCTTCTTCTTTCACACTAGCTCAAGAATTACTAAGTTATTCCAATATGGTGGTCTTTTATTTCATTCTCTCATTAAATGGCATTCATCAACAGCTTAATTAAAATACAATTGATTAACAGAGACAAAAAACAGAACAGCAGTTCATTTGTTGGAACTGTGTCATATTTCAAAATGCATCGCTATTCTCAAACATGAACAAAAGTTGGTGCTTTACAGCAGATTTTCTTGCAGTCAGATAATGGCTAGCAAAGTGCCTGTTCATTTTTAGGAGTTAAGAAGGGCAATGAATGTGAACGTAGTCAGTGAAAGTGAAATTGAGATTATATCTACGCTTTACTTTAAGGAAAAAGATTTTGAATCAAAAGACAATTTTCAAAATAACAATCAGGCAAAGAAAGCATTTAAACCTTCCAGATTTTATCATACTCATATAGAATACAGACCTTAACAGGGCTTTCAGAAACTATATGCAGGTAATAGAAGGAAAACGATGGGAAATGTAAATATTTTATAATTAAAAGGTATCAATGTTAATGAGGCCTTGGTAACACTGTGGTTAAGAGCTCCACTGCTAAACAAAAAGCTGAGCAGTTTGGATCGTTTTGCTGCTCCTTGGAACCCTATGAGGCAGTTTCATTGTGTCTACAGGGTTGCCATGGTTGGAACTGACTAAATGGCAGTGGGTTATCATGTTAAGAGAGGTCTCATTAAACACATACACAGGGACAGATAAACAACATGTCTCACATTTATAACAAAAGTTATTCTATCAAAACTTGCAATTTTAGATTGTCACATCTGTAGAACAGTAACTGGCATTTAGTAGGATGTCTAACAAACTCATTCAACAGATACTTGTGATAGGCTTATTATGAGTCATTTACTACTCTGTACTAAGGATACAATATCGTGCCATAAAGACACATATATCTGTGTTCATGAAGTATACATTTCTGTGCAAAGAAACAGAAAAAAACAAAAAGATCTGAATATACAGAATGTTAAATGTTTATAGTCCTGTGTGGAAAAAGAGTTAAAAAAAAAAAAAAGTTAAATCTATGTAGCCAAATGGATATCTGGAGAAGAGAAATTCAAGCAGAAATAACAGTAAATTCAAAAACCCAAGGAAAATATTGCAGAAACAACATAATTCGGTAAGCAATTAGGTAGTTTGGTAATTTGGGACAGATCATGTACATCATCTGGGGAAATTTTAAGACTACTATTGCAGTAATCCAAGGGATAGATGTGTATGGTCTATAGCACTGCTAACAGGGGAAGTAGTGGAAAGACACTGAATTCTGGATATTTTATAGGGAGACTCAACAGAATTTGCCATCTGATTGTATGTTAGTATGCAGAAAGAATGAAGTCAAGACACATACTAAAACATATATATGTATTTTTCCCTATATAATACACACATAATTTCAAGGTTGATAACTGTGAAAATAAAATCTGAGAATGCATATAGATCAAGCAATTCCTTGAGAAGGCCTCTGATGGGCCTACACATTCACTTCAACATGAACCAGATTCTTCTTCCTTCATGATGTTTCACTTAGAACTTATTACTGATGAATCTCCTCGAGGGAGGACTATGTCTATGATCTTAAGACCCTTGAGCATATTAAAATCAGCTTAAGAACTCTCACTTTCCAAATGCCCTTGGTAGCATTCTCTGTTTAGGAGGCAGAGAGCCAGGGACTATGGCAGAAGGTTCAGGTTTAGAATACGTGAGCAAACTACATGTATATATATATTTTTTCTTCACTATTTTTGCTGTTTCTTTTCACATCTAAGGCTTATCTTCTCTGCCTAGTTATGTTCTAAAGCAGCTCTCCTTCCTATGTCCTCTATTTTATGAAACAAAGTCATCCTTCAAGAATCTTACAACACAGATGCAAGTGATCCCTGAATCTCTTCTTCTCAACCTTCAATCAGCCCCAGACCTGTGGGTATTCCTCATCTCCAGCTTAGCTCCTCCTAAGTAACTTCACTACCACTGCTTTAGTCCAGCTTTGCTCATAATGATGACTTAATTCTCAGGACCATTCATTTTCTCCAGAGCAAAATAAAAATAAACTCCTTAGCATGATATGCCAGGCTTTCTACACAGAGCCCCTACTTTCTGATTATACTGAGTATCTGGTGATTCAAAAATGGAAAACACAAGACACAAGTATCTGAAAGTGAATCTATAAGCCACATCTTTTTTTTTTCATTCATATTGTATGGATAAACTTGAAGAAATTGTGAGGCTCCTTGGGAAAGACATAAATATGTTTGGTCCACCTTCAAAGTATTCCTTCTCCACATGGTAGTGGAAACATAAAAACTGGATTACTAGATATTGTGAGAAATAATCAAACCCTGTTTTTGAAACAGTGAACAATAATATTTGTTCATTTAATCAACATTCATGAAAAGCCTACCCGGTGGCTTTAGATCTGGAGCACATTAAACAGCACAAAATCTTGCCAAAGATAGACATAAGGGATTTTTTACAGAACAGGAGTTAAGCACAATGATAGACATATGAGGTCTGACAATTAAGTTCATGAACTTGCCACTGTGCACTTACACTGGCAGCACTGTACAAACAACTTGGTGAGGTTTTATAACCTTGGTAAGTCAGTGTCTCACAGCGATCTTCATGTTGACATGTGGTACCTTCTTGTTGGCATTCATTATTGTTTTTGCGTGTTTTTGTGTCCTACCCAATAATGTCAGAGTTTAAATTACAGTAATGGACAAACATCAAAATTCTGGCTAAACTTTGTAACAGTGGAAGTGAAATCAGGGACATGTTAGTACAAGATTATGGGCATAACAAAATAAAGAAAATATCAGTGCACAAACATATTAAACTTTTTTTTTTTTGAGGGGAAAGTGTCAGTGTTGAAGAAAGGTCAGGGTGACCAGTAATGAGCAGAACTGATGAAAACACCGCAAATATTCATTGAGTTGTTTGTTAAAACCATCAGCTGATGGTGAGAAGCATAGCTGACCAAGTAAACATCAACAGAAAAATAGGAAAATCATAACTGAAAATCTTGACATGAGAAAGGTTATGTGCAAAAATGGTCCTGAAGGAGCTCACCAGGGAGAAAAAGCAAAGGAGAATCTAAGTTTGCCAAGACATTTTGGAGAGATGCAAGATGACGCTTTGGGCCATGTCATCACTCGTGAAGATACATGGGTGTACCAATACGACTCTGAGGCAAAACAAGGAAGCGCATGATGGAAGTCAGCCAAATTTCCACAAAAAAAAAGTTCCATCAGCCCAAATCAAGAGTCAAAACAATGTCGCTAATCTTTTTTGATATCAGAGGGATTGTTAATTATGAATATTTACCAGCTGGAGAAGCAAGTAACCAAGTTTACTATTTGTAATGCTGAAAAGGCTGTGTGAAAAAGTTTGCAGAAAATGAACTGAACTTTTTGCCAACAACTCAAGGTTCTTTCATCACACTGTCTGTGAGGGAGTTTTTAGCCAGTAAACAAATAATTGTATTGGAACACCCTCCTATTCACCCGATCTGGTCCCCTATGACTTTTTTTCTTACCCAAAGATAAAAGAAATACTGAAAGGAAGACAGTTTGATGACTATCAGGACATTAAGGGTAATACCATGACAGCTCTGATGGCTATTCCAGACAATGGGTTCTGAAATTGCTTTGAAGGGTGGACTAGGCCCTGACATCAGTGCATAGCTTCCCAAGGGGAATACTTCAAAGTTGACTGTAGTGATATTTAGCAGTGGAGTATGTAGCACTTTTCCTAGGATGAATTCACAGACTTAATTGTCAGACCGCATATGGGTGCTGGAGTCAGATGAAATTCTAAATAAAGGTCACCTAACCATGATTCGGATCTGACTCGACAGCACTTGGCTTGGCTTCAACCTGGATGGTATCGTGGTTAAACACTGTGGCTGCTAACCAAGAAGTCAGCAGCTCAGATTCACTAGGCACTCCTTGAAAACTCCATGGAGCAGTTCTACTCAGTCCTATTGGGTCCCCATAAGTCGGAATCAATTTGACAGCAGTGAGTTTGGTTTTTTGGAACCTGCCTGGGCAAATTGTAGTGGTGAAGCAGTTAAGTGCTACAGCTGTTAACCAAAAGGCTCAGAGTTCAAATCTGCCAGGAGCTCCTTTGTAAACTCCATGCGGCAGTTCTCTTCTGTCCTATGGCATCACTACAAGTCAGAATCAACTTTATGGCTGTGGGCTTTTTTTTCTTAAATCCAGATAGAGTGGAGGATATCAGGGCAGGATTCACGGGGCAGTACTACTCTGTCCAGTAGGGTCTCTATGAGTCAGAATAGACCCGATGGCAGTGGGTTTAGTTTGGGTTTTTTATTGTTGTTAACCTAGATAGAATGGAGGATTTCAAAGCAGGATTCCTGGAGGAGTCACACTGGCAATGAGTCTTAAAGGATGAATGCCACACAACTTTGTGAGTAACAAAAAAGTGGAAACGGCATTTTAGGCATACAAAAAGACAAAGGGAACTTAAACTACATTACACTGTAGTGATTTGGAAGCCATTAGGAGCTCTTGACGTAAAAGGCACTGATAAGACATTAAAGATCCTCATAACTGAGATTTTGTATAATATATTAATACATGATGTTGCTGTTGTTACTGTCAGGTGTCACAGAGGCAGCTCCAATCTGTAGTGACCCCACATGACAGCCCTATAGGATTGCCAAGGAAGGCTAGTGGATTTGAACTACTGATCTTTTCATTAGCAGCAGAGCCCGTAACCACTGTACTCCCAGAGTTCCACTAAAGTGCAATAGTAACTAACAAGTATCAATCACTCCACATTCACTACTCTGTGTTCAGTGTATTATCTTATGTAATTATCACAATAACACTAGTCAGGTCGTACAAATGTATAAATGAGAGAACAGAAAAATCATGTTATTTACCTTCAGGTTTTGCACCTAGTCATTAAATGAGTCTGCACTTGGTAAAACTGGCTAAGTAGACGAGTGGCTGTTTTAAAAGCAAGGAAGTAATATGATCTCATTCGTCTCGAGATAGCTTAATCTGTCATTTCTATGAAAAATGAATCTGTGGAGCATAAGCCCAAAGGCATTGTAAACTCATAATAGAGACAGAGAAACAGCGTGAATTCCAGAAATATTTACACAGTGAAATTGGCAGGTCTTGGTAATTAATTGAATTCCAGGAGTTAAAAGGAAGGATGAGGCAGCAAGGTAGACTCTAGCTTTAGAAACTGAACTGCTAGTGGTGCGAAAAAGAGACAACAGCTGTACTGAAATTACATTAGAAAATTGACAAATCAAGTAAAAGTTGTATGTTGATATGTTCACAAAGTTGTTATGTGCCACTGAGTCAGTTCTGGTCCATCGTGATTACATGCACACGGAAAACCAAACCAAAGCAAACTTCCTGATCCCGCACCACCCCCACAGTACTTAGAGTAGCTGCAAAGGTGTGAGGCCACCGTTGCAGCTATTCTGTCAATCCATCTCATCGAGGGTTTGCCATTGTTTTGCTGAACCTCTATGTTACCAAACATGATGTTGTTCTCCAGTCATTGGTCCCTTTAGAAAACATATCCAAAGTACCTGAGATGAAGTTTCTCTATTCTCACTTGTAATGAACACTCTGGCAGTACTTTCTCCAAGACAGATTTGATTGTTCTGGCAGCCTGTAGTACATGCATTATTCTTCAACACTATAATTCAAAGGCATCAATCTTTCTTCAATCTTTGTTATTCATTGTCAAGCTTTTGTATGCACATAAGATGACTGAAAATATCATGACTTGGGTCAGGAGCTCTTTAGACTTAAAAGTGGAATCTTTGCTTTTAAACACTTCAAAGAGGTCTTTTACAGCAGATTTGCCTAATGCAATATGCTACTTGATTCCCTGATTGCTGCTTCCATGTTCATTGACTGTGTATTCAAGTATAATGAAATCTTCCACAACTTTAAACTCTCTGTTTATCATGATGTAGCTGACTTGTCCAGTTGTGAGGATTTTTGTTTTTTTGATGTTGAGATGTAGTCCAAACTGAAATCTCAGTCCAAACTGAAGTCTTTGATCTTCATCAGTAAGTGCTATAAGTCCTCTTCACTATCAGCAGACAAGGTTGTGCTATCTGTATATCTCAGGTTATTAATGATTCTCCTCCAATCCTGATGCCCTATTCTTCTTTATACAGTCCAGCTTCTCGTATTATTTGCTCAGCCTACAGGCTGAAAAGGTACGTTGAAAGGATAAAACCCTGACACATGCCTTTCTTGATTTTAAACCATACAGCATCTCCTTGTTCTGATCAAATGATTGCTTTTTGGCCTACGCATAAATACAGTTCAGTGTTCTGGAATTTCAACTCTTCAAAATGTTACCCACAATTTGTTATGATTCACACAGTTAAATGCCTCTGCCTAGTCACTAAAGCACAAATAAACATCTTTCTGGTATTCTCTGTTTTAAGTGAAGATTTCATGTGATATCAGCACTCGTATCACTCATGTCCCACTCTTCTGAATCTAGCTTGAATTTCTGGCAATTCCTTGTTGATGTACTGCTACATCCACTTTTTAAGTATCTTCAGCAACATTTTACCTGTGTGTGAGATTAGAGAGATTATTTGGTATTTTCCACATTCTGCTTAAACATATATCTTTGAAATGGGCAAAACTATGGATATTTTACAGTTGATTGGCCAGGTAACTGTCTTCCAAATTTCCTAGCATAGATGAGTAAGCACCTATATCACTGCATTTGTTTGCTGAAATATCTCAATTTGTATTCTCTCAGCTCCTGGAGTTCTGGTTTTTGCCAGTGCCTTCAGTGCAGCTTGGGCATCTTCCTTCAGTTCCTGGGTTCCTTATCCTGTGCTACTTGCTGAAGTAGTTGAATGGCGATCAATCTTTTTGGTACAATGATTCTATGTATTTATTCTATCTTCTTTCGATGCTTTTGGCATCATTTGGTACCTTGCTCATAGAATTGTTCAAAATTACAACCTGAGGCTTAAATTTTTCTTCAGTTCTAGCAACATGATAAACGCCAAGCATGTTTTTCCCTTATGGTTTTCTAATTTGGTGTTTGCACGTTATTATAATACTTCACTTCTGTATTCTTGAGACACCCTTCTGTTAAGCTCTTTTACTTCATCAGCTCTTTCATTCACTTTGGTTACTCTGTGTTCAAGAACAAGTTTCAGAATCTATTCTGACATTTTTTTGGTCTTTTCTTTTTTTCTTTCCTGTATTTTTAATAAAGTTTTACTTTTTCAAATATGATGTTCTTGATGTCATCCCACAGGTCACCTGGTGTTTGGTTGTTAGTCTGCAGTGCATCAGATCTATCACTGAGTCGGTGTCTAAATTCAGATATGACACACTCAAGTTGTACTTTAGCTCTCCTGGATTTGTTTTAATTTGCTTCAGTTTCAACTTGAGCTTGTATATGAGTAATTGCACACAGTATGTACCCAACAGGAGTTCTGAATGGCTGCTGTGAATCTCCATTGTCCTTTGGCAAGTGCTAATGCTATGCAATATGGTACTATGATGTGGCAGGGAGCATATTGTTAAATTGACTCCTACTTTTTTTCTTTCCAATATTTAATGTTGTCTCAGCAGAGATTTAGATGTAAACCTAGAACTCAAATGTTAAAAAAAAAAAAAAAAGTTTTTCATTCTTTGGTTTTCTAATAGATACATCCATAGTATTTTGTCCTGTACAATTCAATGTGATTTTCCTGTTATTGTTTGTTCTTTCTCCAAACAAAGAGACATTTTCAAAATTAAGCATAAAGGCTCAAGCCTCTAAGCAAAGCAAATATAAAAAATGGATTAGGCAGCTTCGTGCTTTGAGCATTTTAAACACAAACTCTGTTTCTTGGCTCCTGGTGTTAAATAGGAATTTTACACACAATATTTTAAAGATTAGATCTCCAGAGACAACAATACCTAAGAAAGAAAAAAAAATACAATACAAACAAAGTAATACAATAAAATTCCCATAGTGTAAGATGTCAACTTGAATTATCACTGGTTTGCAATATATTTGTGAACACAGGCAATTATGAATAAATATACACTCATTTAGGAATACATGTGTATCTGCAGATTATAGTTCTTGAGGGATACGGAATTTGAGTATGTTCCAGAGATGACAGACAGTCCTTGAAGGCAGGGATGAAGTGGGCTCTTTCCTTCTGTAGCATTCCCTGCAGTCTAATTATAAAGCTATACTTGCGCCAGCCTGAAGGAAAGCCACTCTCATTGATTTCTTAGTGGGAAGTAAGTTGCACAAAGTGATGAAAACAGACAACACAGAACTTTAAAAGGGAAGTATATGATGCAGAAGAGAGTGGAAGACAAAAATACATGTTTTTTATAGGCTACCATGCATCAAACACTTTAATCCACTTGGTAAGTAAACAGATTTGCAAGCAAAATGTAACAAAAGGGTGCCATTCGGCAAATGTGTCCACACTGAAGAAAGCGTTTGCTGCTAATACTAGGAGACTGTCATGGTTGGCATGCGAATTTACGAACGCGGTAGAAGTGTAGCAAAGAGAGGCACTATCAAGGGATAAAAATTAAGCATCTAGAATGTCTAAGACATCCAAATGCCTAAATGGACATGAGGAGGCAGCCAACTAGCAAACAGTATGATATATGCTAAGTTAAGAGGTAGATAAAGCTATGAAATTCACTGAATCAATTCAGTAAATCATATATTGTTTTTCCATTCTACTTCGGTGGAAATATATTCCAGGAATGTGGCATAGAACTAACTGTATCTCTTGTTGCCAGAATTTACAAAATGGTAAGACAATTATGTAAAAACAAATCTTGATGTACATTCTACCTAAAAATCAAACAAGTCATTTATATAGTAATTTTTAACATATGGCTTCAAAATTTTGATTCCCAAATTAAACAATATGAGTACAAAAACAGGTTTACCTAATTCTTAAATGATTGTGTCCAGAAAGAATAAAAGTATTACCTTTATATATTTAAATTACATGAGTCAGATCTGACTCGACAGCACTTGGCTGGCTTGGCTAATATACCTTTATAGAAATCACGAGAATATCAACATAGTCACATACAAGTTTAACTTCATAAAGTTAATAAACTAATGATTTACACTAATGTTAAAAAAACACATAATACTGCATTACAATAAGTATACGCTACTTTACAGAAAGATAATGCTAAGAGATATTCATAAAATTTATTTTACTGTGTGCTAAAAGCAAAATAGTATGCTTTACTAGAGCAATAAATACTTGTTGGTCATATAAAGTAATAATTTAATGCTTTGTTTTAATGCCAAAGATATAAGAACAAGAAAACGCATCCAAAGCCCTTGGAGATGACCACACAGACGGTCTAATTCAACCATCAACACTAGATTTCAACAGTGACAGGAAAGCAGATTTCTTTAATATCAATAAGTAAAACATATTCCAAATATATCTAAAAATCTCAGTCATCAGATGATTTTTTTCAAAACTTAAAGTTATTATAATGATATTATAAATGATTTATCTGAATTAAATGCAAATAAACTATAAGCTTATTTAAGAAAAAAAGTAAAATGATATTATTTTAGGAGCATCATTCATGAGAAACCTAACTTAGCATTTTAATAACATCACATGCTAAAGGACTCAAAATACAGAAATCACTTTTTTTTTTTTTAAATTTAATCTATCAATTATTTTGAGAAAAATAAAGGTATCTGTTCCTACTAAAAACAATTCCAATCTTAGGTTAAAATGGTGAGTAGGAAAGATAAACATCTGCAAAAAACAATTCAAGTTCTAAATTAAATTTCTCTTAATATAATGGTACTTTTCTTCTTTTTAGGTTATTTTCTTTATTTTACTTAGTGTTGTCTTAAAAGTGAGCCTGAAGAAACATATTAGTCTAGATATTAAATGCAATCAAAAAGGATCTCCAAATGAAAATTTTGTGGAGCTCTAGTGGTACAATGTTTAAGAGTCTGGTAGTTAACCAAAAGGTCAGTAGTTTGAATTCATCAGTCCTTGCAAACCCTATGGTGCAATTCTACTCTGTCCTACAGAGTTACTATAAGGCAGAATCATTTCAAGGGCAACAAGTTTTATATACTGTTGTTTTCTTTATAATGCTTTTCAAAAACATAATTTTACAATGTTTTTCAAATTTTATGATGGAGGTGGGGTGAGGCAGCCTTGTATAACCAATCATTAAAATAAATGCTCAGAATTTAGACTAAGTTGAGAAAGAATACTGGATCAGTCAATTATTAACAGTTAGAACTTATGTAAGTTACTTTAAACTGTCTAAACCTCAAACTGCTCATCTACATACTTGGGATAGTAATTATACCCACACTTCACAGTGTTGCTGTATGAGTTACAAAAGACAAGTCAGTGTGTAAGTACAATGATGGTTACGTAGAAGATTTTATTAGTCATTAATAATGCTGACAATAAAACTACAATAAAAATAGTAACAACAAGGCAGTTCAATCATTCTTAGAGAACAACTTCTTCAAAATAGTCTTCATTTTTTATCTATACACTCTGTGTACACTCATGTGCAATAATTACTAAAAAATAAGTATTTTTTAAAAGGACACTATGAGACTATGGTCTTATTACAACGTAAATTTCATAATAATTTTTATTTCACAAGAGATTAGAAAGTAGGACAGAATTCTCAATAGTACAAAAGTGTTAAAGGCCTTTTAATATTTTGATTTTTGAGTCAGTAGCTGTTGCACAGCATATTAACTGTATTACATATTCAGGTACAAATATTGAAACTCATCCCATAGACAGAGTAAGGAGAATGGAATTTAATGTAAAAATCATTTATGTTTGTATTTATACCTAAATCTTACAGAAATTTTTGGGATATTTTTGATACACATATGTATTTTAATGAAAAATTCAAATGCATTATAAGACTAATAGCATTAGGGATATATATATATATATATATAAAATCCTCAATCTTCACTGGATTTTCATGTCTCTAAATGAAGTGGTTACCTATAGGTGAATAATTAAAGAAATTAAAAATTCTGCCACAAAATTTTTTTAAGTGTATGACATAGTGTTCTACTACAGAACACTTTTCCAATGATCATCACTAAAGCCAAAAGTCACATACTATTTTAAAACATCTCAGGGAAATATTCTCTTGAGAAATTCTAAGAGTATGAAATCCTAAATATATGCAGAATTCACATACTATAGAAAAGTTTCTTCTGAACAAAGTTTTAGCTTATTTGAGTACAGTTGATAGCTATTTGCCCTCTTAGCATCCACACCTACAAGTAAATACAGTTGTTGCTTTGGGGACACATTAAGACCACATTCTCAATCTATGTGGGCATATTAGACCAGACTGCCTACTTTGTCCCTCTGGCACAGTGATTGTCATAGACCTCCATCTAATCTAAGAGAAGTCAATGATATTTGAACTTGAACTTTTTGATGAAATTTCTGAATTACTTGGATTCAAAGGTCATTTATATAAGCCTAGAGTTTTAAAGTTTGAATATGCTAATACCTAAAAATGAAACTCAATATGTAAAACAAGTGAACAAATATTTCAGATTATATCAATTGAACACACGTGTGAAGAAATATCTTCAAGTAAAGTAACTTCACAGCCAATTAAATATTAAAAATTAATAAAATTTAAGCTATATTTTTTTATCTGGAAGTTATATTTGAGTTCCTTGCAATTTACATTTCCTCTGGACTTGACTCCATATTGTCTTGTCCACTGAATGCATTAGCTATGATTCTTGAACTAGACTGTAAGTAATATTGTTCACTTGTATATCTTCCAACTCAACAGCAATGGGGGTTTATGTCCTAAGTATTGGACACAATTCCTGCATCTAGCAGGTACTCATTAGTTGATTACTAATGAATCATTCCATTGATAATGGTATATGAAAACTCCTCTTACGAAAAAGAAAAAAAGTTATGATTACAGCAGAAATACAAATGTCTATGTTAGGGAAGCATAAATGGGGACAAACAGTATAACTTAAAGGCAATATTGTAAACATTTTTCTGCAAAACAAATAAAGCATATAAAAGATTATGCATATACAGCATAGTATATATAGATTTATTTCAGGGTTAAGGACACATTTCCTTTAAATGACTAGATAGCAAATATTTTAGGCTTTGCAAGACAGATGTATTCTTTGGTAACCACTCAAATTTTTATTTTAACCCAAAGGCAGCCTTAGAAAGCAGGAAAACAAACAGCAGCACTGTAACAGAATTTGGGGTGACAGCAGAAGTTTTCCTATTATTAGTTGTCAATGAGAAGGTTCCTGACTCATAAGAACTCCATGCACAAAAGGATAGGCCTTTTTATCAGCTAATTTTTCAAAAGTAGATCAACAGGTTATACTCACGATACCTTCATAACTACTTGTGATTGTAAGGTAAAAGTCGGAAACAAACAAGGATCCTTAGTTGGAAAGTACAACCTTGATGATGTCAGAGCTCACATGATATAATTTAGCAAGACCAATGACTTATTTATTGCAAAAATCTATTTTTAAAACAATATTGATGGTGGCTATAAATGTGGAACTCATCTGATGAATACATAAGACTCAGATAGACCACATCTATGGAAAGAAATAATGGAAAAGCTCAAGCTTAATAGTAAGAAAACAAGGCCAGAGGACAGCTGCAGAGGAGACCATCAATGGTTTATATGCAAGTTCAAACTGAAGGTGAAGAAAATTAAAATAAGTCCACAATACCTAAAGTACCACCTTGAGTATATCCTACCTGAATTTAGAGACTATCTCAAGAAACAATCTAACACATTGAACACTAGTGACCAGATGAGCTTTTGGATGACAGCAAGAACATCATATATGAGTAAACAAAAAGGTCTCCTTTTAGGAGAGGAAATTAATTGAAGACCAAAATAGATGTGAGAAGGGACACTTAAACTCGGTTTTGAATATAAAACAGCTACACTGAATTTAAGAAATGATGAAGTAAAAGAGCTGTGTGGAAGTTTTCAAAGGCCAGATCCAGAAGACAAAGAAAAACTTTATAATGAAATATGACAACACCTGGAGTTAGAAGACTAAAATGGAAGAACATGCTCATCACTTCGCAACATAAAAGAACTGAAGAAATCATTCAAGGCTTGAGTTGCAATACTGAAAGATTCTACAGGCAAAATATTGAATGATACAGGAAGCATCAAACTAAGACAGAAGGAAAGCACACAGTCACTGTGCCGAAAATAATCTATTGGTGTCCAGCTATCTCAGGAGATAGCATATGGTCAAGAATGATAGTACTGAAATAATCCTACACTGCATGGAAGGCACTGGTGAAAAACAAGGAAGTCAAGGAATACAAATTGAGATGTTTCAAAAACTGGACATATTTCCATGCTAAGAAATTTGGAACACAGCTATCTGGCCAACTGACTGAAAGAGATCTATGTGTGTGCCCATTCCAAAGGAAGGTGATCAAACAGAATGCTAAAATTATCAAACAATGTTATTAATACCACACACAAGGAAAATTTTGCTGAAGATAATTTAAAAATGCTTTTAGCAGTACACTGACAGGGAACTGTCAGAAATTCAAACGAGATTCAGAAGAGGACTTGGAACAAGGAATATCATTGCTGATGTCTGATGCTTCTTGACTAAAAGCAAGAATATCAGAAAGATGTTTAATGTGTTTTATTGATGATTAAATGTCATGTTTATGGTGTGGGTCATAACAGTTATGGGTAACAATGCAAAGAATGAGAATTCCAGATAATCTCATTCTGCCTATGTGGAACCTGTATATAGAATAAGAGGGAGCTGTTGAAACAGAACAAGGGGATACTACATGGTTTAAAATCAGGAAATGTATGTGTCAGGGTTGTATCTTTTCACCATATTTATTCAGTCTGAATGCTGGGCAAATAATCTGCCAAGCCAGCTAAAATATGTGATGAACTGATAATTAGGATTGGAAAAAGACTTGGTGCACATCTGTCAGTTTTCACTCCCTGATTTGAATTGTTTGGGAACTGGAACTGTCCTTAGAATATAGAAGGAAGGAAGACAGAGAGTTAATTGCTTCCCAATAGACAAAAACTTCCAAAAACTTTTAATCTTTATTTCTATATAAAAAGTGTCACTTTAAACTATAACCTTTCTTTCCAACTGTTTAAAAATTTAAAACTGAAAAAAAAGTATATTTCAAAGGCTAACTATAAATTAGGAAGAGTATAGTATATAAACTATATAGTTTTATGTGTAAAAATTTATTGAAAAAATATTTATAAATATGACAGCTATGAATACAATTAATTTAATTCATAGAATAGAATTATAGATACTGGACAAGTATTATATTACCAAAGATGCAAATTAAAAATATTCCAGTAGTTTGCCTGATACACCAATTTTGAGTTATTCTTTGAGAATGGTGACTGTCATTTCACATATAAGTATTTGTCTACATAGGCAAAACAGAAAATAATTTTAATCTTAAGTGTATCACTCATGAATTTCCACAATTTATTTAAATCTCTATCATTTCACTTATCTTTGACTATATTTTCCATTATTCCTTTTTATTTTTGCAAGTAGGATAAGAAAATAACTAAATGATACATTTCCTAAACCTACAATTTACTGTCCAAAATAAGCAATGATTTACCAGTTCACTCCTGCTTGTATATAAATTTAGGAATCAGGAGCTGGGGTCAAGATGGCAGACTAGACACACATCTCCTCAATTTCCTTTGAGTACTAAGGCCTGGAATGATAACTGAAACAGAGCAGTATGAACATTGAGGGAGTTCTAGGTTCCGACATAGTGTTGTCTGACTGGACTAGCCACCACTAATGGGGAAACTGCTTTCTAAAATGAGGCAGTGGCATACTGAATTCTACTTCTGCTGACTCATCATCTGGGAAGACTTTAGGTATTGATGCCTTCTTTGTCATCCAGGAGACAGGGGCTGGGCATGAGCTGTAGTATACAGACTGTGATTGGGATACCCACATCTTGAGCCCACTACCCCTCTACCCTCTCTTTTCTGAGTAGCAGTATCAATTTTGCTGTATCACAGCAGGTAGGCCAGCTTGGACAACATGCTCTAGTGGTTAGCTTGGAGGCAGAGTAACCCATCTAGAGACATTAGCTGGGGTTAATTCTCATATGGAGTAGCAGTGCCTGTTTGGAAAGTGCTTTTCCAGTAGCTGTGTTAGGATGGTGGTTTCTAGAGTTACAGGTGAGACCTGGCAGAGGATGGCAGCAAGGCTGTAATCTCTACTACACTGAACCAGGTCATAGCATCTGGGGAAGGCCTATGAGGTGCTTTCATAGTGAACTGGAAGGTGGTACCTGCCATAACTGATTTCAGCAGGTGTTGGATAGCTCCTCATTTAACAGTAAAATACCTTTTTAAAATGAATTCACTTAGAGAACTGACTGCTGAGTGGCCTGGCAGCATCTCCTGTATCCTTCAATGATCGACATCATTGCATCAGCTGATGGCACTTGAGTGACTCCAAAAGTAGGGTGCCATCTTTGCCAGGCAGAAGGCAGACCCTGCCACCTCAGACAGTACACCTGTGGCCAGTCACTAAAGTACACGGAGATGGCTGGTAACAAACTCCCCTCTTAGAACTACACCTCAGCTCCAGTTGAACTACCACCAGAGAAACCACACTTCTAGATGGCGTGAAGGCAACACTCAATACCAAACCATTTAAATAAACAATTCAATACATCTCTGGAAAACTCCAAAGATAAACAATCAAAAAAAATTCAAGGATGAAAAAGCCTTTTTGAAACTACTGGATATGAAGTACAAAAGAATTATATGTAGAGCCCTGCTAGATATTAAACAAAATGCAGCAGAACCAAATGGAAAACTAGGTAAGCTATTTGAATTGATGGAACATCCACGATCTGAAATCCAGCAGAATAATAACAAAATCACAGAATTAGAAAATTCGATCCAAAGCCAAAAGATCAGAATTGAGGAAATGGAAGCTAGAGTTAGTGAGTTTGAGGATACAGCAACTGACACCAGCATTTATGAGGAGAAATAAGAGAAAAGAAATGAGAAAAATGAAGAAGTATTAAGAAATATATGAGACTCCAGTAAGAGTAATAATCTATGAATAACTTGAGCTGCTGAACAGGGAGGGACAGCTGAAAATATATAGAGTATTGTTGTAGAATTGCTAACAGAAAACTTCCTTGAAATTATAAAAGAACATAGATTCCCAAGATATGTATCAAACACCACAAGATATAATCCCCAAGAGAAGACACCAAGACATATTATAATCAAGCTTAATAAAATGAAACATAAAAAGAGAGTCTAAAGGCAACAAGGCTTAAAGCAAAGCTAACATTAAGAGGGAAGCTCTGTAGGATTTCGTCTGACTTCTCAGCAGAAATCTTGTTAGCATGAAGGCGGTAAGATGATACAGCACATTGACTCAAAGATGAAACAGATCTTTGAAGGAGAGAAACTTCCAACCAAGAATTATATATCTTGAAAAACAGTCATTCAAATACAAAGATGAAATTAAGACATTTTCAAATAAACAGAAGTATAGAGACTTTGTAAAAACCAAACCAAAACTACAAGAAATACTGAAAGAGACTTTTTGCTAAGAAGGGAAAAACATTAAGTGCATACTTAAGGAGGAAATGCAGAGCACAGCATCCAGAATCCTACTCAGTTAGGGAATTCACAATGCACAATCAAAGCTACAATATTAAAAGAAGGGAACCATGATCATATCATAAAACTACGACATCATCACACTAAAAGGAGAGATACATTACAGTAGTTACAATGTTTTCTGATGCAGAAGAAATTAAACAGATATGTAGAAGTTGAAGTCTGGTTTAAACTTTGAGTATTAAGAGAAATCACAGGGGTAGCCACAAAACAACAATGCAACATATCAAAACAAGAAATGTAATACAGAAGTTTTAACAAACATAATACCAACACTGAAAAAGATGGTAAGTCAACTCATAAAGAAGACTCACCCAGAACAGAGTATTAAGAGAAACACAGAAAACATCAACAGCACAAAACTGAATCCATCAAAATGGCAGCACTAAACACATACTTTTCAATAATTATACTGAATGTAAACAGACTGAAATTACAATAAACTAAAAGTGAGAGACATCCTAGATGAAATCTGTCTACATGTTACTTATGAGAAACACACCTAAGACTCAAAGACAGGAAGAAACTAAAAATCAAAGGATGGAAAAATAAATACAAAGTAAACAACATATGAAGAAAAGTAGGAGTGGTAATACTAATCTCAGATAAAAGAGACTTTAAAATCCACCAACGTGCATAGGGATGGTCACTATTAATTGCTGAAAGGTTCAAGACATAAACAGGACATAATAATATTAAATACTTATGTACCTAATACCAGACCATCTAAACACATGAAATACTGGCAATACTGAAAAATGAGACACAGTGAAACCCAACTTTGATTAAAGGACAGATTATCCAGAAAAAAGCTCAGCAAAGACACAGAAGATCTCATTGTGGCAATTAGGGGGACAGAGTCAAAATGGCAGAATAAACACACATCTTCCTAAATCCCTCTGGTAATCAATACCGGAACTGATAATGAAAGGGAGCCATCTGGGCACCTAGTGAGCCCTAGGACATGGCATAGGGTTGTTAATTTGGACTTCACGCCACTGAATGGGAAATTTCCTCTCTTTCACTGACCCCACTCTTGGTGAGTGCAGGCTTCCAAGGACCGAAGGTAATTTGCCAATTTAACTTTCTTCTCTCTGTCTTAGCCAGTGGGCAGAGCTGAGACTTGACTAGCATCTAATCCTGGATGCACTGCTGGTGGGATCGACAGGCAAGATTGCCATATTTTGACAGTGCACCTCTCTTTCCACTTCTGCCATTGACTAGCCTGTACTGCGGCAGATAGAGAGCTTGTGCAGGCTGTCATCTTGTTCTACTGGAAGTTAGATTACTCATATGGAGGCCTCAGTGGGACCTAATTCCTGAGCAGGGAAGCAGTGCCGGCCTGGAGGAGAGCGCTTTTCCGGCAATAAAGCTGTATTCTACACAGTGTTGCCTACGGCTGGGGCCTGACAACAGAGGCCAGCAGGGCAGTAACCTTTCTGTATTTTGAGCTAGCTTATAACATCTGAGACTGGATATAGAGGTGCTTACTTTGCCTGCTGGGAAGATGGACCTGTACACCTGAAAACCTGACTGACTTCAGAAGTTGTCAGATACCTTTTACCTTTCATTTTAAGATGGCCTAGCAGCTGGGCTAGAGAAACAACTGCGGTCCATCCTCCCAGCATCTCTCCCTTACTCTACTGACCCATGTGATGGCCCGAAAGCAACAAACTCTGGATAAAAGCATAACCAAGAAATCACCCATGGCTTCAGAAAGCCCCCAAATGAACCAACCAAAGAACTTCCCAGATGAAAAAAAATCTTTCTGAAACTGTTGAAAGATGAATACAAAAGGATTATATAGAGAGCTCTCTTAGACCTTATACAAAATGCAGCAGAGAAAAATGAAAAAAGTAAACAAGCTCTTCAATCTGATGGAACACCAGTACTCTGAAATCCAACAGATCAAGAACAAAATCAAAGACATACAAACTTCAATTCAAAGCCAAGAAAACAGAATGGAACAAATGGAAAAGAGACTTTTTGACATAGAAGACAGAACTACTGACTCCAGCAGCTATGAGGAGAAATCAGAAAAAATAAACAAGAAAAATTAAGAAGCATCAAGAAGCATGTGGGACTCTATTAAGAGGAAGAATCTATGATTAATTCTAGTTCCTGAACAAGGTCAGACATCTAAGAACACAGAGAATACTGCTGCTGAGCTGATGGAAGAAAACTTACCAGAAATTATGAAAGAAGAAAATATAGATACCCAAGATGCATATCAAATACCACTGAATACATATCTCAAAAGAAAGACTCCAAGACCTATTATAACCAAGCTTAACAAAATGAAACATAAGCAGAAACTCTTAAACTCTTAAAGACTCAAAGCAAAGCTAACATTCAGAGAGAAATCATGTAGGCTTTCATCAGATTTCTCAGCAGAAATAATACTGGCACAGAGACAGTGGTATGATGCATTCAAAACCCTGAACAAGAAGAACTTCCAACTGAGAATTATATTATCCTGCAAAACTATCTTTCAAATAGGAAAATGAAATGAAGACATTAGCAGATAAACAAAAACTCAGAGATTTTGTAAAAGTCAAACCAAATCTACAAGAAATACTGAAAGTATCTCTTGGCTTAGAAAAACAAAACCACTTACTTTAGATTTTAGAAGCAAATACAGGACACATCACCCAGAAACCTACTCAGTTAGGGAAGGCTCTAAACTCAAACAAAACTATAACAGTGAAAGAAATGATCCAGTGAGCATATCATGAAAATTATGATGGTATATTTTTAAAAAGAGGTATGTACTACAGTCATTATAGTCCTTACAGATGGAGTGGAAGTTGATAAGACTGGTAGTAATTAAAATTGGGTTTATACACAGTTTATTAAGGGGAATCACACTGGTAGCTGAAAAGCACCATACAGATGCAACATATCAAATCAAGAAACGTAATACAGGAGTGTCAACAACCACAAAACGAACCCTGAAAAAGCTGAAAAATCAACTCATAAAGAAGAATCTCCCAGAACAGATTAATAAGAACAACAGGAAAACATCAACACAAATAATGAACACAATACAATGACAGCACTAAACACAAACCTATCAATAATTACATTGAAAGTGAATGGACTGAATGCTGCAGTAAGAGACAAGGAGTGACATCTTGGATTAAAATACACGACCCATCCATATGTTGCCTATAAAAAACTCACCTGGGACTTAAAGATATGAACAAACTGAAAATTAAAGGATGGAAGAATATATATCAAGCTAACAATGAATGAGGAAGGGCAGGTGTGGCAATTTTAATCTCAGATAAAATAGATTTTAAAGTAAAATTTACTACTGTTGACAACGATGGACACTATTTATTGATAAAGTTTCAATACACAAGCAGGACTTAATATTAAATATTGTGGTAATTAACCAGGCTTTATTGACATATATAGAACTTTTCATCCATCAACAGATAAGTCCACTTTCTCCTCCTATGTCCATAGAACATTTTCCAAACTAGACCATGTGTTGGGACATAAAACAAGCACCCAAACCATTAACCCTATAGCTTGAACAAGTAGAAAGAGAGTAGCAGAGGAACCCCTCAGGCACTAGAAGAAAGCTGATAATAGAGATTAAAGCAGAACTAAATGATTCAGAGAATAGAATAACAGTAAAAATTAAAATAAAAACAAAAGCTGGGTCTTTGACAAGATAACAACACTGATAAACCATTGGCTAAACTTACAAAAGAAATAAGAAAAAAAACAGGAAAGGAAACAAATGACGCAAATAAGAAGTTAGATGGGAGATGTCACAACACACTCAAACAAAAATCAAAAGTATCATATCAGAACACTACCAAAGACTGCACTCTAACAGACTGGAAATCCTCAAGGAAACAGACAAATTTCTAGATTCATATCGTCTACCAAAATTATCACAAGTAGAATTAGAACAACTTAATAAGCACATCACAAATGAAAAGATTGAAAAAGTCATCCAAAAACCACCAACCAAAAAAATTTCTGGTCCAGATGGCTTCACTGGAGATTTTACCAAACTTCTGGAAAGGAATTAACTCCAATACTAATTAGATTATTTCACATCTTTGAAAGGGATGGAATACTCCCAAATTCATTCTATGAAACCAGTATAATCCTGCTACCAAAGCCAGGGAAAGATACCATTTCAAAAGAAAATAACAGACCAATATCACTCATGAATCTTGATGTAAAAATATTCAACAAAATCTTTGCTAATAGAATTCTACAACAAATCAAAAAAAAATAATTTATTATAATAAATTTGGATTCACACCAGTGATGCAAGGCTGGTTCAACATCAGAAACATAAATAATATGATCAACCACATGAATACTACAAAAGATAAGAATCATCTGATTTTGAAAATTGATGAAGAAAAGGCATTTGACAAAGTTCAACACCCATTAATGCTAAAAGTTCTCCAAAAAATAGCAACAGAGGGGAAATTCCTCAACACAGTAAGGGGCATCTATGCAAAGCCAACTGTCTACATCATCTTGAATGGCGAGAGCCTGAAAGAATTCCCCTTGAGAACAGGAACTAGACAATGATGACCACTCTCACCACTTCTATTCAACACTGTGATAAAGGTTCTAGCCAGAATGATCAGATGAGACAAAGAAATAAAGGGAATCCACATCAGCAAACAAGAAGTAAAAATCTGTCTGTAGATGATATGATTGTATATGCAGAGAATCCTAAAGAATCTATAAGTAGACTACTGGAACTAATAGAGTTCAGCAAAGTATCAGGATATAAGATAAATATGTCAATAGGGTTCCTTTATACCAACAAAGAGATCATCAAAGAAGAAATTACCAAATCAATACCATTTAGTACTATAGCCTCCAAGAAGATAAAATATCCAGGAGTAAAACTAACTAGAAAAATAAGAGACTTATACAGAGAGAAATACAAGACCTTATTTCAAAAAAAAAAAAGGAGAAATCAACCCTACTCATGGATAGAAGACTTAACATTGTGAAAATGACTATTCTTCTCAAAGTGATCTACATATACAATGCTATCCCAATACAAATCTCCCGTCTTTTTCTAATGAGATGTAGAAAACAATCAGCAACTTTGTTTGGAAGGATAAAAATACTTGGGTATATAAAACAATACTGAATAAGAGGAACAGAGTGGGTGGCCTCACACTATCTGACTTTGGAATCTGTTATACTACTACAGGAGTCAAAAAAGCCTGGTACTTGTACAAAAGAGAGACAAATAGACTAATGAGAAGAAGTCAAGACCCCAGAGTTGCCACCATCCTCTCATGAACAACTGATACTCGATTAAGGTCCTAAGATTGTAAACTGGTGCAAAAAGTGATCTTAACAAAACAATGTTAGCAAAACTAGACACCCATCTGAAAAAACCTGAAACAAGACCCGTATCTTATACCTTACACAAAAGCTAACTGAAATTGGATAAAAGATCTAAATATCAAACATAAAATGATAAAGATCATGCAAGAAAAAACAGGGTCAGCAACGAAAGTTTTAATACACAAATTAGACAGATTTCAAAATCTGACAAAGTACACTCAACAAAAGAAAAAATAGATAAATGGGAACAACTAAGAATCAAGCACTTTTGCTCATACAAACAAAATAGTTAAATGATCACCTACACAATAATATCTGGCAACTACATGTCAGCCCAATGTCTGACCTTCATAATCTACAAGGCAATGCAAAGTATCAACAAAAAAAGTAAATAACTCATTTTAGCAATGTGCACCAGAGATAGATAGACACTTCACCAAAGAGGACATCCATGCAGCCAAAAGACACATGAGGAAATGCTCATCATCATTAGCTATCAGAGAAATCCAAAGCAAAACTATGATGAGATACCATCTCACCCCAACAAGGTTGGCCATGATCCAAAAAAACACAAAACAACAAGTGCTGGAGAGGTTGTGGAGTGATCGGTACTCTACTACACTGATGGTGGGATGGCAATCTGGAGCTTCCTTAAAAAGTTAGAAATAGATACGCAATTTGATCCAGTAATCCCACTGCTTGTAATATATCCTGCAGAAACAAAGAATGTCACACAAGCAGATACATGCACATGAATGTTTATTGCAGCACAGTCCACAATAGCTAAAAGATGGAATCAACCAAGATGCCCATCAACAGATGAATGGATAAACAAATTATGGTACATATACTCAATGGAACACTATGTAATGATAAAAAAACAATGATTTTTAGGAAGCATCTCATAACCTGGTTTCAACTGGAAGGCATTATGCTGTGTGAAATCAGTCAATAGCAAAAGGACAAATATTGTATGAGACCCCTGCTATAAGAACTTAAAAATAGACTCATGTATATAAGAAAAGACTCTTTGATGGCTACAAGGTAGGGCAGGGAGGGAAGCAGTTGGTCACAGATTTGATAACTGATAGAAATTTGGCTAGGTGCAAGCAGTTACAGCAAACAATAAAAGTAGATCAACTTAACTGGACTGCACCATAAACTGAAAACTATTCTAATCTCAATCCAATACTGCAAGGATAGAGTGGCAGGGGCAGGGTCTCGGGACCATGCTCTTGGGGGACACAGAGGCCAACTGGCATAACCAGCCTATTGCTAAGAGAGTCTTCTACACCCCATATTGGTGAGTGGTGTCTGAGATCTTAAAAGCAAGCAAGTTGCCATCTGAGGTACACCAAGTGGTCCCAACTCATCCAGAACACATGATCACCAAGAACACCAAGGAGAAGAGTCAAAAACAGCCCAGGGGACAGAAGGATCCATGAGAATGGGAGACTGTACCAACATGTGACCAGAAGAATCAGATGGTGCCCAGACACCACTAACACAGCTGTGACAGGGCACACATTGTTAAGTCCCTGTAGCAACATGAGAATAAGGGGAGTAAAGCTCAATAACTCTACCAAAAGACAACTGTTGGTCCAATGGCCTGGGTGATCCCCTGGGAGCACAGCCCCTGAACCTGTGGCTGCCCTTGCCCAGGAAAGACTACTGAAGTCAACTGTTTGGACAAAAATGGATTGGACTTGAGGACACCACGTGATCTTTACGGTTCTATGCATTTATAGGATGCTGTCCTATTGGTCTATTTCTCAATGCGAGAGAAGTGATGGAGAGGAGGGGACAGAGATTGCTGGGAGGATACGAGAAATATAGGATGAAAAGGAGGAGTGTGCTGTCATCGGGCAGGTATACAAAAGGATTTGCACAAAGGTGGGCATGCAAAATTGATTTCAATTATATACTTTTATTTTATCTCAGTAAATAAGTAAATAAATGAATAAGTAAAAGAAATTTGATTAGTGACAGCACACAGCAGAAAGCATATTAAAGTAACTGGACTTCACCATAAACTGACAACTGTTCTAATCTGAACCCAATATTGCAAAGATAGAGCAGCAATCAAGGGAGGGGTCTGGGGACATGCTCTTGGGGGACATCGAGGCCAACTGGCATAACTAGTCTGTTGTTAGGAGAGTTTTTTGCACCCCATATTGGTGAGGGGTATCTGGGGTCTTAAAAGCCAGCAAGCTGCCATCAGAGGTACAACAAATGGTCTCTACTAATCCCAAACTGGTGATATCTGAGAACAAAAAAACATGAAGAAAAAAGAGCCCAGGAGATAGAAGGATCTGTATTAATGGGAAACTGTATCAACATGTGACCAGAAGAACCAGATGGTGCCTGACCACCACCAGAGACAGTCACTATAGCAACACAAGAAAAAGAGGGGTGCAGCTCAAGAACTCTACTAAAAAACCACAGTTGATGGTCTGACAGCCTGGGGGATCCCCTGGGAGCATAGCTCCTAGAGATGCTGCTGCCCCTGACCAGAAAACACTGCTGAGGTCAATTCTTCAGACAAAACTGGACTGGACTCGGGGATATAATGTGACTGTATGGTGTGTGTACTTCATGGTTCCATGCACTTATAGGATGTTGTCATACTGCTCTCTTTCTAGATGGGGGAGGAGAGGGTGGAGAAGAGGAAATAGGAGATAATAAAATGATAAGAAGGAGTGTGCCGTCACAAGGGAAGCAGAGCAGAAGAAGGTACAGAGAGGTGGATGTGTCAATTTAATCTGGATTGTATACTTTCACTTAATCACAATGAAAAATAAATAAAAAATAAATTTAAGAATCATATTGACTTTTATTATTTTCATTTTAATTATTTAATGTGTTATACTTGAAGAAGAAAGAAGTCCTGGCGTTGCAGTGGTTAGCAGTCAGCTGCAAGCAAGACGGTCACCAGGTGAAACCCATCACCTGCACTGTTGGGAAATGATAGGGCAGCCAACGTCCTTAAAGATCTACAGCCTTGAAAATTCTATGGGGCAGTTCTACTCTGTCCTATAGGGTCATTGTGCATGGAAATCAATTTGCAGGCAATAGCTGTTCTTTTTTTTTTTTTTTTTTCCTATAGTTAGAAATGAAGTATGATCTTATCCTTAAAACTGAATTGAAATCCAAGTCATCCAAAACTAATTTCTAAGCCCAAATGGCAAATTATTACCATTCACTCACATAGTTCACCACTAGTCAATTTTATGACAAAGAATTTTTTAAAAAATAAAAAACAACTTTTTATAATGTAAGTATAAAATTACTTAAAAATAAATTATAAAACAGTAAGCAATGCATATTTAGCAGCATTATGAAAATCTATTTAATGAAAGCCTATTATACTGCTTTCCAAATATTTTACCAAGGTTAGTCCATAGCCACAGTACTAACATTATCTTAGTTGAAGTTTCTCTAGTAGTGAAGTATAATTTGATTATAATTTATAAATGGTAGTTTATTTTATTGATTACTCTGCTTAATTGCTGTTATTGTTGCTGGGGTGTCATTTGTCACTGAGTTGGCTCTGACTCACCATTACTCTAAGTGTGATAGAAGTAAACATTGCTAGCCCCTGGGTCATTCTCCTCACTGTTGGCGTGTTTGAGCCCCGTGTTACAACTATGCAGTCAATCTATCTTACAGCAGGTCTTCCTTGTTTTCACCTACCCTTTACTTTACCTAGCATGATTCTTGCAACTGTCCTTTCTTGGTGACATTTCAAAAAAATAAAAAAAAGACAACATCTCACCATTCTTGCTCTAAAGAGTAGCCTGCTTGTACTTCTCCAAGACACAAATGTTTGTTTTTAGAAGTACACGCTGTTGTTGTTGTTGTTAAGTGCTGTCAAGTTGCTTTTGACTCACAGCAACTCTATGCACAACAGAAAGAAACACTGCCCAGTCCTGTGCCATGTTCACAATCATTTTTATGCTTAAGCTCGTCGTTGCAGGCACTGTGCCTGTTCGTCGTCTTGTTGAGGGTTTTCTGCTTTTTCCTGACCCTGTACTCTACCAAGTGTCATGTCTTTCTCCAGAGACAGATCTGTCCTGACAGTATGTCCAAAGTATGTCAACACAGTTCTTGCCAGCTTTGATGCCAAGGAGCACTTTGGTTGTATTTGTGACAGAATAGATCTGTTTGTTCTTTCAGCTGTCCACGGCACATTCAATACTATTCTCCAACATCACAACTGAAATGCATCAATTCTTTTTATGTCTTCCTTTACAAGTACACAGTATATTCAGTATTCTTTGCCAATACCACAATACAAATGTGTCAATTATTAGATCTTCCTTTTTTTATTGTCCAACTTACACATGCGCATGAGGCAATCAGAAAGACCATGGCTTGGGTCAGGCACACCTTAGTCACTGAAGTAATATCTTTGGTTTCTAACATTTTATAGAGGTCTTTTGTCAACAAGTTTCTCCAATGCAACACATCATTTAAGTTCTTAATTTCTATGGATACTGATTGTTGATTTAAGCAGAATTAAATCCTTAACAACTTCAATTTCCTCGACATTTTTCATGGTGTTTATTGGTCCAGTTTGTAAGGAGTTTTGTTTTCTCTATGTTCAAGTGTAATCTATATAACGCTGCAGGTTTTGACCTTCATCAGAAACTGTTTAAGATCTCTTCATTTTTGGTCAGAAAGGTCATCTGTGTATCACTGCAGGTTGTACAAAAGTCATCTTCCAATCCTTATTCTGGATTCTTCTTCATATTGTTCAGTTTCTTGCATTATATGTCCATCATATAGATTTTAAACCACTTAGAAAATATGCATTATGTATTAGGATATGACAACATCCTGGTAAACTGTGAAATCATATGAAAATATCTACTACTGTTCAATTCAAAAATTAAATACCTTTATTTATCTTTATAAATTATGCCTTTTTTCCCTCCTTTTCTACACTTCTCAAATGATAGAAAAGGTAACAGACAAAGCTCTGACTCCAACTGACCATTCTGAAAAGGTCACGTACATTCCATACAAAATGAGATTAGTAAATATTTGCCACACACACCGGAACAAGAAGCACAGTGCCCTCCTAAAATGTGATGAATCACTGTCACAGGAAGCATACGGAGATGTGAATTCAAACCACCTCTCCCTACACATCTTCTCTCCCTCCCCATTTTTGTTTTTGCAGAGGTACATAGGAGTAAACCATAAGTGACTTATTTTGGTCTTCTCAAAGAATTTTGAGTTTGTCACATCCATTTTCTCGTCTATTAAAAAATCTTCAATTCACTTAAAATTTGTTCTTAAGCATCAAACTAAATGATAATCAATCATTAGGATTACTCCAAAAGAGGTTCTGGATTTTGCCAAGTGCCAAAAAAGAAAAGTATAGGTAATTTTTAAATACATATGATGAAAGTCAAACAAGTTAGAAAGTATATAAACTATAAATCTAGCCAAAGAAGTAATTCCAGGAAATAAAGGATAATACAAAAAAAAAAAAAAAAAAAAAACAAGGAATGTCTCATCTACAAATAAACTGAAGATGGAAGGCATAAAAATCAAAGACAAAAAGCCATAGGGTAAAAAGACATATAGTCTCACACTTTTAGTCTGATGCATTTAGATACTGCTATAAAGGTTGATGGATTAATTACAGAATCATTTCTTATTAATCAAATACCAAATTCTAAAGATACATGCATGTGGTTATCTTTTTATCTTAAAAATTTATAAACTTAATGTGTTTAGTAACAAGTAGATGATGATACATCCATACGTAACTTTTAAAAGGATGAGATAACACTATTTACACTATGTTGCATTTCCAAAACATATTTTAACTGCAAATAACCGGTTGCAGAACAGTATACATAATTAATATCCCATTTCCGTAATTAACATCAAAGTATGCATTAAGAAGTAAATTTTGGAAATGGTTACTTCCAGGAATTAGGATATGGGGTTGTTGGAGAACACTATTTGTATAATTTTAAAAAGACTTTAAAAGGAAGAGGGGTGTATATGGATTATGGAAAGAAATCATTTTGACAACAAAAGAAACTGTTCTTATGATGACCCTGCTACTTGTGCAGTATAAAACTAATAAGCTACCATGTCCATTAGGCCTCAGTATCTTCTCCAATAAAACTGGAAAAATATCTAGATAACTTGGTTAGATAAAAATAATTGAAATGATATATGTAAAGTGTTACTAATTAATTCCAGTTTGCTCATTTTCCTCCCTAGTTCGTTACTGAAAGGCAATGATGTACCATACTGTAGCCTGCTCTTTCTACTAGTTTAAGAATAAAAACATAGTTTATTATACATTCAGCTTATACAAACTTCAAAGAGGATTAGTCAGCACAGGAAAAGACTTTCTAAAACTTAAATTCACAATGTAAATTGTATCTGTGACCGAAAAGAATGACAATGGAAGACAAACATTTGACTTAACTTAGTGACCTGGAAAGGAGTACATCTTATTCTGACAGGGCTGAAGAGAAAATGACTCATTAAGGTTTTGTTGAGCTTTCTTTAAAAAAAAAAAAAAAAAAAAAATTCTCTAACTTTGAAAAGCTACACACTAGAATTGAATATTAAGTACAAAGGTTTTTTAAATCCCTGTGAATGTGTGTCTGTGTCTGTGTGTCAGATCTGGAACACTGAAATTCGAGTCAAACACAATCCAGAATGTTAAATGAGAACATAAGGTTTACATTCTGTCTTATACTCTATATCTAGCTTTAGCATACTTGATCAGCTCATTTGGCATCTAATTCATAAAAGTCATTATTTAAATATATTTCAATTTAACATAATCTTTTGGTTGATTCATAAAGAAAAAAACAAAAATTCTGCACACCAAATGGTCCCAACTCAGCAGGAACAGATGATCATCAAGGACTAAAACAACACGGGAGAAAGAGATTCCAGAAGACCGAGAGACCCACATGAGTGGGTGACTACATCAACATTAGACCAGAGGAACCAGATGGTGCTTGGTCACCACCAGTGATAGCTGTGATGGGGCTCACAAAGTTGAGTATCACTGGTAACACGAGAATAAAAAGGGGTGCACCCTGAGAACTCCACTAAAAGACCACAACTGATGGTCCAGGGGCTCTGGGGTTCCCCTGGGAGCATGGCCCCTGGTCCTGATGCTGCCCCTGTCCATAATTCATTACTGAGGTCAGCTCTTCGGACAGGAATGGATTGGAGTTGGTGACACAGAATGACCATATTGTGTGTGCACTTTATGGTTCTAGGCTTCTATAGGTTGTCATCCTGCTGGCCTCTTACTGGGGTGGAAGGAAAGGATGGAGAGGAGGGGACAGGAGATTGTTAGGAGGACATGACATGTATAGAATGGACAGGAGGAGTGTTGCTGTCAACGGGCAAAGACAGCAGTGGGAGTTGCACATAGGCAGGCATGAAAATTTATATTGGATTGTACACTTTCACTCCAGCATAATAAATAAAAAAAAGAAAATTCTGACAAAATAAAAAAAAAGCTTGTCCCAATAAAACTCAACTATTACAATCACAACTGCTGACCAGTGTGTGACCTTTTTTAGCATCAAAGGGTACAGTCCAATAAAAAAGTCCTAATGAAATATCTTACATGCAAATTAAAGGAAAAATAAATAAATAAACAGCTGTGAAAGTCTAACATATGGCAGATGCTGAGCCACAAATCACTGATCCATAAATGAACAAAAACAGTTCTCTCAGATGGGGCTAAGACGGTGGACTAGTAAGCTGTTTCTTATGATCCCTCTAACAACAAAGCCTGCCCCATGCCCTATCCCCCAAAATGAACCAGTTACAGGTGACATTCTAGGATTCCTGAATATCAAAGGGAAAGTTGAGAAACTGGACTGACAGGATGGGATAGTAGGTCTAGAATTACCTAGGACCAGCAACATCTGACCCGGTTGGAAATGTCACCCAACAGACGGTGAGCTTATGAGTCTAGCAATAGTTTGGGGAAGCATCTTCCTCAATGGTAGAGACTAAGTCGTAGAGACACTAATCATGCCTCCAGAATCAGCGAAAAACAGCACTAGACTGTCAAAAGATAAGTGGACTTTGTCTAATCTAATGTACCAGGATCAACTTTTTTTTCCTCTGAGATAAGCCTTTCTACCTTTTCCCAGGCTATACCTCTCTTATCAACACTGCACCCAGCTCCAGAGCCTAATAACATTGCCAGCTCTGAAAGTACAACATCTTAAGAGTGTCCTAAGCCATTCTCCTAGACTCAGAAAGGGAACCATTTAACAAACAAGAGGGAGGCATGGGAATCCATAATTAAAATAATCTGCTGGCTCCCCTAAGCCAGGAACTCAGAGCAGAAAGGGTAAATTTGCCTAGGCTATTGCAAAAGGGGACATGCCTTCCACAAAAACACGAAAAGCTCTCAGCCACCTACCTTTCTCAACACATGTGGCCTGATACCTCTCCTTACAACAGTCAGCCCTGCCCATCTTGAACTGTAGTGAAGAGGCTGCACTACACACTTGGTGGCTATAACCCTGGAGACTTAAGCTAAATCTTACAAAAAAAAAAAAAAAAAAAAGTAAAGGAATACCTGGGTGGATCGGCCTAGTAATAACACTAAACATATAGAGACAGGATATTATAGGCTCAGCAGTGAAAATAATGAAAGAAGCTGACATAGCCATCCTACTTTGACATTTCAAAACAAAACAGAATGAGAAGTCAGAATACAGAAAACAAATATAGATAGAACTACTTATTGATGTCTCTGAGACAACAGTCAATATCAGATCACTTAGGGAGGCAGAGCATGATGGCTTCAGAGCACACAAAACAATCAGGAAAGTTAACAGATGAAGAGAATTTACTGAAATTATCAGATTTAGAATACAAAAGATGCACACTCACAATACTTCAAGAGAGGAGGTAGGGCCAAGATGGTAACTAGACACACATCTTCCAAATTCCCTCTGACAACTAAGGCCTGGAATGATGACTTAATGGACTAATGGACATGTGGGAAGCCCTAGGAACTAGCAGAGCACTTTCAGATTTAACTAGACACCAGTAATAGACTAAACTACCCCTCTCAAATATGAGCCAGCAGCTGTTAACCCCCACTCCTACTGACTCACCATATCAAAGGACTGCAGGTATTGATGCCTTCTTAGTTATCCAGGAGAAAGGGACTGGGCATGATCTGGAAAATATGCTGAACTAAATAAACAGCATGTAGTGCAGTACAGAGACAGTCCACAGGATAATCACATATTGAAAGTCTGGCTACTGACTGAGGGCACTATTGTCCCTCCACCCTCTTTTTTTCTGAGCTGCACCAGAGACTCTGTGGTTTCATGGCAGGAAGAGCAGCTTGGCTAGGATGCCATCTCGGTCAGCTGGTAGGCATAGTCACCCTGCCGTGGCCCTTTGCTGAGACTGATTCTGAAGCAGGGAAACTGACAATCTGGCAAGTGCTTCTCCATCAGAAAAGCAGCATTTCAGACAAATGGATGAGGCCTGGCAGAGGACATGTGGGAGGCCTTAACCTCTCCCAACTTTGCCCCACACAATAGCATGTGGGAACAGCCTATGAAATAATTCTGTTGTCTATTGGAAGGTGGAGCCTGCCATATCTGAAAAGTACCCTTTAAAATAAGACCTAGAGATCTGACTGCTGAGGGGCCAAGTAGCTTCTCTTTCACACTTCACTGACCCATGTCATAGGGTCAGCTGACAGCCCCATAGTGACTCCATAAGTAGGGCGCCATCTTTGCCATCTGTGACCCAGAGAGTCCACCTGGGACCAGTCACTAGAGTACACAGATATGGCTGGTAACCAATCTCTCCTCTTAAAACTGTGTCTCAGCTCCTGTTGAGGTAACACCACCAGAGAAATCAAACAGCACCTAGATGGCACTCAGACAACAGACTATAGCAAACCACTTAAAGAAACAGTCTACCACAGCTCTGGAAGACTCCAAAAATAAAGAATTAAGAAAGCTTCCCAGATGAAGAAGCGTTTCTGAAATGATAGGAGGTCCAGTGCAAAAGAATTATATATAGAGCCCCCCTAGAGATTAAACAAAATGCAGCACAACAAAATGAAAAAAAAAAAAAAAATAAGCTATTTGACCCCATGGAACATCAGTGGTCTCAAATTCAGCAGGTCAATAACAAACTTACAGAATTAGACAATTCAATCCAAAGCCAAAAGAGCAGAACTGAAAAAACAGAAGTCAGATTTAGTGACTTTGAGGACAGAGCAACTGATATCAGCATTCATATGGAGAAATCACAGAAAAGAAATAAGAAAAATGAAGAAGCATTAAGAAACATGTGGGACTCCAATAAGATAAATAATCTACAAATAACGGGAGTACCTGAATAAGGAGGGATCGATGAATACATAGAGAGCATTGCTATAAAGTTGCTAACAGAAAACTTCCCTGAAATTATGAAACAAGAGAACATAGATATCCAAGCCGTGTACTGAATGCCACAAAAAGCAAAACCTAAAAGAAATACATCAATACATATTATCATCAAGCATAACAAAATAAAATATAAACATATTTTCATAAAGGCAGTAAGGCTCAAAGCAAAGCTAACATTCCAAGGGAAATCCAGTAGGCTTTCATCTGACTTCTCCACAGAAACAAAGTTTGGCAAGAAAGCAGTGGGATAACGCATTCAAAGCCCTGAAGGAGAAAAACTTTCAAACAAGAATTATGTATCCTGCAAAACTGTCTTTCAAATATAGTGGCCAAATTAAGACATTCTCAGATACACAGAAGCTCAGAGATTTTGTAAAAATCAAACCCAAACTACAAGAAATACTGAAAGAAGTTCTTTGCTTAGAAAAACAAAAACATGAAGTGAATACTTAAGGATGAAACATAGAACACAGCATCCAGAATCCTACTCACTTAGAGAAGTCAACAAGCTCAATCAAATTACATTATTAACAGAAGGGAAGAAGTGATCATAACGTAAAAACTATGACATCACCACACTAAAAACAGGGACATATTACAGTAGATGTAATTCTTTCAGATGGAGAGGAAATTAAAAACGTGAAGAAGATAAACCCGGCTTTAAAGTTAGAATAGCAAAGAGGATCTTAGTGGTAGCTGCAAAGCAAAATAACAATGCAACGTTTCAAAACAAGAAGCATAATACAAGAGTCTAAACAAACACAAAACCAACACTGAAAAAGATAAGTCAACCCATAGAGAAGAATGACTCAGATCAGAATATTAAGAAAAACACGAAAAACATCAACAACACAAAAACAAATGCATCAAAATGACAGCACCAAACACATACCTGTCAAAAATTACACTGAATGTAAACAGACTGAATACTCCAATACGGAGACAATAAGGGACATTGTGGATCAAAAGATACAACCTGTCTATATGTTGCTTACAAGAAACACACCTAACACTCAAAGATATAAACTGAAAATCAAAGGATGGAAAAATATATACCACACCAACATACAAAGAAAAGCAGGAGTAGCAAAACTGATCTCAGATAAACAGAGTTTAATGTAAGACCCACTGTTGTGGACAAGGATGGTCACTATTTATTGCTGAAAGGTTCAATACATAAGCAAGACATAACAACATTAAATACTTGTCCCCCCAACACCACAGCATCTAAATACATTGAACAAACACTGACAACATTGAAAAAAAGATCGATCACTCCACAATAATAGTTAGAGACTTCAACACTGTACTTTCAGTAATGGGCAGTGTTTTAGTCAGCTAGGGCTGCTCTAACAGAAATACCAGAGTGGAAGGCTTTAACAAAGAAAGATTTATTCTTACACAGTCCGGTAGATTGCAAGTCCATATTCAGGGTGTCCGCTCTAGGGAAAGACTTTCCCCTTGTCGGCTCTGGAGGAAAGTCCGGTATTGCATCAGTCATTGTCCAGGGAGTGTCCTAACACAAGAACCTCTGGTCTGAACGACGCGCTCTGCTCCCGGTGCTGCTTGCTTGATGGTAGCGAGGTTCTCAAATTGTCCTTGGTTCTTTTTCCTTTTATTCCTTGCAAGCTAAAAGCATTAAGGGTGGGGCAAGCCATACTCCAGGGAAACTTCCCCCATAGCAGGAATTCACAGCCCCACCCTAATCCTTTAACATACAGGTTAGCAAAACCACACAATGGAGGACAGTCCCAAGATACTGGGAACCATATCCCAGCCATGTGGCTGCACACTTTTTTGGGGGGACACAATTCAAACCATGACAGGCAGATCATCCTGAGAGAAGCTCAGTATAGATACAGAAGATTCTATTGCAACATTCAACCAAGTCGACCTTATTGCCATTTTTTACCCCTCAACAGATAAGTGCACCTCTTTTCCAGAACAGACCACATGTAAGGACATAAAGGAACTCTCAACAAAATCCTCGGATCCGACTCGACGGCACTTGGCTTTTGGCAACAAAATCCAAACCACTGAATTATTGCAGAGCATCTTCTCAGACCATAAAGCCATACAAGCTGAAATCAATAGCAGAAGAATCGTAGATAGAAATGTGAACTCATGGGAACTGAATAACCCCTTCTCAAAAAGCCGTGGGTTATAGAAGAAACCAAAGACTAAATAAAGAAATTCATGGAGTCAAATGAGAATGAAAACACACCCTACCAGACCTATGAGATACAGTAAAAGTGGTACTGAGAAGATAATTTTTCTCTGTAGATGCACAAATCCAGCATAAAGAAAGGGTCCAAACTAACGGATTAACCCTACAGCTTGAACAAGTAGAAAGAGAACAGAGGAACCCCTCAGGGACAGACCAGAACAACACAGATAATAAAAATTAGAGCAGAACTAAATGAATTAGAGAACAGAAGAACAACTGAAAAAATGAACAAAAACTAAAGCTATTTTTTCTAAAGATCAGCAAAATTGATAAACCATTGGCTAAGCTTACAAAAGAAAAACAGCAAACAAATAACCCGAACAAGAGATGGGAGAAGTCACAACAGATCCAACTGAAATCAAAAGTATTCTTTACAGAAGACTATAAAAGACTGCTCTCTAACAGGTTTGAAAACCTAGAGGAAACAGATAAATTTCTAGACTCATATCACCTATCAAAATTATCACAAGAAGAAGTAGAACAATTTAATAAACCCATCACAAAGGAAGAGGTGGAAAAAGTCATCAAAAAAGTACCAACCAAAAAAAAACAGTCGTGGCTCAGATGACTTCGCTGGAGAATTATACCAAAATTGTAGAGAAGTGTTAACTCCAGTACGACTGAGATTATTTCACACCACAGAAGGGATGAAATACTCGTAAATTCATTCTATAAAGCCAGCATAACCATGATAGCAAAGCTAGGGAAAGATCCCACAAAAAAAAGACAGACCAATATCAGTCATGAATCTAGACGCAAAAATCTTCAGTGAAATCCTTGTCAATAGAATTCAACAACATATCAAAACAATAATTTACTGTGTCCAAGTTGGGTTCATACCAGGGATGCAAGGTTGGTTCAACATCAGAAAGATAATAAGATCAATCACATCAATAGCACAAAGCATAAGAACCACCTGATTCTGTCAATTGATACAGAAAAGCACATTTGACAAAGTCCAACACTCATCCATGCTAAAAACTCTCAGCAAAATAGTAATAGAAGGGAAATTCCTCAACACAATAAGGGACATCTATGCAAAGCCAACCACCTACATCATCCTGAATGGCAAGTGACTCAAAGAATTCCCCTTGAGAATGGGAACTATACAAGGGTGACCACTCTCACCACTTCTTGTAATAGAGATTGTATCTAGAGCAATTAGACAAAGAAATAAAGGGTGTCCACATCAGCAAAGAAGAAGTAAAAATCTCCCTATTTGTAGATGTCATGATTGCATATACAGAGAATCCTGAAGAATCCATAAGTAAACTACTGGAACTAACAGAAGAAGTGTTCAGCAAAGTATCAGGATATAAGATAAATGTAAGTAAATCAGTAGGACTCCTTTATACCAATAAAGAGGTCATCAAAGAAGAAATCACCAAATCAATGCCCTTTACTATAGCCCCCAATAAGATAAAATTCCCAGAAATAAATCTAAATAGAGAAATAAGAAACTGATACAGACGGAATTAGACGACCTTACTACAAGAAAACAAAAGAGACTTGCATAAATGGAGAAACCTACCCTGCTCATGGATAGGAAGACTTAACACTGTGAAAACAGTTATTTTACCCAAAGCAATCCACATATACAATGCAATCCCAATACAAACTCCACTGTCATTTTTTAATGATATGAAGAAATAAATCACCAACTTTGTTTGGAAAGGGAAGGAACCCCAAATAAATAAAGCAGTGCTAAAGAATAAAAACATAGTGAGAGGCCTCACACTATCTAGCCTTCGAACCCATTACACTGCCACAGTAGTTCAAACAGCCTGGTACTAGTACAAAAAGAACCATACACATAGACCAATGGAACAGAGCTGAGACTTCAGAAATGCCACCATCATCTTATGAACAGGTAATGTTTGACAAAGGCCCTAAGATTGTAAACTGGAGTACAAACAGCTTCTTTAACAAACGGTATTGGCAAAATTTGATATCCATCTGCAAAATACTGAAACAAGACCCATATCTCACACCTTACGAAAAACCAATGAATCGAAGACATAAATATCAAACCTAAAACAATAAAGATCATACAAGAAAAATAGAGTCAACAATGAAAGCTATTTGCTTTTCTTGCTACATGGCTTAGGCAGACTACAAAAAAAGCACAATGAACAGAAGATTAAATACATAAATGGGAACTACTAAGAATCCAACACTTCCATTTATCCAAAGACTTTATCAAAAGAGGTAAAAGACCACCTACAGAATGGGAAAAAATATTGAGCAATTACATGTTGGACCAATGTCTGATCTGCATAATTTACAAGGTACTGCAAAATTATTTACAAAAATGTAAATAACCCAATTATGCAATGTGCAAAGGAGATGGGCAGGGACTTCACCAAACAGTACATTCAAGCAGGCAAAAGACACATGAGGAAAAGCTCACAATCATTACCTATCAGAGAAATCCATATCAAAACTAAAATGAGGTGTCATCTCACCCCAAGGTCATAATTAAGAAAAAAAAAAAGCTGGAGAGTCTGTCTGTGGAGACATTGGAACTCTCCTACACTGCTGGTGTCATTACAACTTCCTTGGAAAGCAAAGTGACACTTACTTAAAAAGCTGTAAACAGATATACCATTTGATTCAGTAATCCCACTGCTTGGAATATGTCCTACAGAAACACAGGCTGTCACATGAACAGATACATGCACACAAATGTTTTTTTGCAGCATAGTCCACAATAGCAAACAGATGGAATCAACCTAGATACTCATCGACAGATGAATGGATAAACTATGGTATATATAACTCAATGGAACACTAAGCAGTGTCAAAAAATGATGACTTTAAGAAACATTTCATAACCCAGTTTCAATTGGAAGACATGAGTGAAATCAGTCAGCATGATTGGACAAATACTGTATGAGAGCCCCGCTATAAGGACTTAAAAATAGACTTATGTACAGAAAAAAACACTCTTTGATGGCTACAAGGGAGGATAGGGGAGGCAAGTGTTGCTCATAGATTAGATGGTTGCTAGAAATTTGGTTAGGTGAAAGCAGTGACAACACAGAATAAAAGTAGATCAACTTAACTGGACTTTGCCATAAACTGAAAGCTCTCCTAAACTAATCCAATATCGCAAGGATAGAGTATCAGGGGAGAGGTTTGGACACCATGTTCTCAGGGAACATTGAGGCCAACTGGCATAATTAGCCTATTGCTAAGAGAGTCTTCTGCACCCCATATTGGTGATGGTTTCTGGAGTCTTAAAAGCTAGCAAGCTGCCATCTGAGGTATATCAAATGGTCCCAATTCAGCTGGAACAGATGATCACCGAGAACACTAAAGATACAAGGAGAAAACAGTCAAGGTGACAGATGGAACCTATGTAATTGGAGACTATATTAACATGTGACCAGAAGAACCAGATGGTGCCTGGCCATCAGCAAAGACAAGTAGGATGGGGCAAACGATATTGAGTCCACAGGGCTACATGACAAAACAAGGGGTGCTGCTCAAGGGGACTCTACTAAAAGACTACAATGGTTTAAAGGCCCAGGTGGATGCCCTGGGAGCACTGCCTGTAGACCTGCTGTTGCCCTTGTCTAGAAAATACTACTGAGATCAAGTCTTCACACAAAAATGGACTAGATTAGGGAACACAATGTGACCACATGGTGGGTGTACTTTATGGTTCTATGCATTTATAGGATGTTGTCCTGCTGACCTCTTACTGAAGGAAGGGGAGTAGGTAGAGAGGAAGGGATAGGAGAGATCATTAGGGTCATTATGAGTCAGATCTGACTCGACGGCCCTTGGCTTGGCTAAGAGCATACAACAAATATAGAATGATAAGGAGGAGTGTGCTGTCACCAGGCAAGGAGAGCAGAAGGAGGTGCAGATATGCAGGCAAGTAAAATTTATTTGGATTGTATACTTTCACTTAATCACAATAATAATAATAAAATAATATTTCAAGATATGTGGAATGAGATCAGGCAAATGTAGCAGAGCATAACAATAAACTGAAAGCACAGAGAAACAGCATTCAGAAATTCAGAAGATCAATAATAAGATTACAGAATTGGAAAACTGAATAGAAAGTCAAAGGAGCAGAATTGAGGTAATGGAAGCCCAAATTACTGAGACCAAAGATAAAATACTCGGTACCAATATATTTCAAGAAAAATCAGATGACAGAACTTTAGAAAATTAATAAACAAGAATTATGTGTGACTCTGTCAAGAGGAATAATCTATGAGTTAACAGAGTATCATGAAGGGGGGAGGGGATAATAGAACATACAGTTAAAAGTGTTGAAGATCTACAGATAGAATATTTCCTGATATCACGAAAGATGAGAAGGTATCTATCCAAGATTCTCATCAAACTCTGCACAATGTAGATCCCAAAATAGTAACACTGAGATATATTATCATCAAACCTTCCAAAACTAAAAATTAAAAGTGAATTTTAAAGGCAGCTAGAAAAACTGAAAAGTAATCTACAAATGAAAATCAATAAGACTACACTCAGACTATTCAGGAAAAAACTATGCAAGCAATGAAGCAATGGGATAACATGTATAAAATACCGAGGAGGAGAAAAAATGCCAGCCAAGAATTACATATCCAACAAAATGGTTTCTTAGATATAATGGCAAAATTTAGACACTTTCAGTGAACAGTTTAGAGAATTTGCAAAACGCAAACCAAATTACAAGAAATACTAAAGAAAATCCTTCAGTTAAAAAAAAAAAAATTGATAACATCAGATAACAATCCAAGGGTAAGATGCAGGACACAGCAACCAGATATTGACCCATATAGGTAATCATGAAAACAAATCAAAGCTAAAACACCAAAAGCAGGGATACAGAGATGGCATTATATAAAATATGACAACAGTAGAACAAAAAGAGTGACTAAAAAGGTAGCCATAAATATTTCACATGGATAGGAAGTCAAAAAGATACAAAGAATTTAAAGATGTGCTTAAATTTAGAAAAATAATGATAAACGTTAAAGTAATCACAAAAGAAGATAACAATCCTACACATCAAAATGAAAAATTTGAAGTCTCAGCAAACAAAAAATAACAAATGATGGAAATAAAACACTTAAAGAAAAATGATTCAGCATAGAAAATTAAGGGGAATAAAGAAGCTGTCAACAATGTGCAAAAAGGACATCAATAAGATATCAATGAACCCATACCTATCAATTACTCTGAATGTAAATGGATTCAATGTGCCAATAAAGACACAGAAAGCAGAAAAACAGAGACAAAAACAAAATGTGTCAACATATTGCCTACAAGAAACACTTCAGACATAAAGATTCAAACAAACTAAAACTCAAAGAGTAGGAAAAAATATATCAAGCAAACATTCAAAAAAGAGTATGAGTGACAATATTAGTTTTTGATAAAAAAAATATTTTAAAATAAACTAAATTGGATAAGGAATGACACTATACAGTGACCAAAGGATCAATGCATCATGAAGGCATGCCAAGCCAAGTGCCGTCGAGTCAGATCCAACTCATGGCGACCCACCATATTAAATATTTAGGATTACATGATAAGGCTCCTAAATACAACATATGGACTCTAACAACACTGAAAAGAGAAATAGACTGCTCCATAATAATAGTAGAAGAGTTCAAAACATCACACTTAGTAAGGGATAAAACATCTAGAAAAAGGCTCAGTTAAGAGAAAGAATGTCTAAATGTCACAATCAACCAACTCCCAGACATATATAGAACCCTCCGCCCAACAATAGCCAAGTACATTTCCTTCTCCAATGCACGTGGAACATTCTTCATAACAGACCACATATTAGGCTGTCAAGCAAGCCTTAACAAAATTCAAAGTACCAAAATATTGCAAAGCATTTTTTCAGGCCATAAAGTCATAAAAGTAGAAAACAGTAATAAGAAAAGCAAATAAAAAAAATCCAACACATAGAAAGTGAACAACACCCTGCTCCAAATCTACTGGGTTATAGAAGAATCAATGACAGAATAAAGAAATTCAAAGAATTAAATGAGAATGATAACACACCCTATCAGAACATTTGGGACACAGCAAAAACAGTGCTCAGAGGTAAATTAATTTCAATAATGTACAGATCCACAAAGAAAAAAAGAGACTAAATCAAAACATTAACATTTTAACTCTAAGAAGAAGGAAAACAACCAAAAAAAAAAAATTTGTCATAGATTGAATTATATCCCCTGAAAAATGAATGTATGAAGCTGTTTGTCTAGGCCACGTTTTCTGTATTACATGAAGTTCCCATATGTTGTGTATCTTGGTTCTGTGATGCTAAGAACTAGCAGTTGTGCTAGTGAGGCGGGACTCACTCTTTAAGATTGTATTGTGCCTTGAGGCAAACTCTTGGGATGTAAAGGTAAGAGAAGCAAACAGCAAGTTGGGTCACACTATCAAGAAAGCAGCACTGAGCGTAGCATAGAGCATGTCCTTCAGACCTGAGGTTCCAGTGCAAGATGCTCCCTGAACAAGGACCAACGTAACACAAGGACTTTCCTCCAGAGCCAACAAAGGGAAAGCATTCCCCTGGAGCAGACATCCTGAATTTGGACTTCTAGCCTACTGGACTGCATAAGAATAAATTTTTCTTGTTAAAGCCATCCACTTTGTGGTATTTCTGTTAAGAGTAGCATTAGCTGACTAAAGCAGATACCATTTCACCCCATCAAGGCTGGCATTAATTTAAAAGCTACAAAATAACAAATGTTGCAGGGACTGTGGGGATACTGAACTCTTATACACTGCTGGTGCAAATGTACAATGGTACACCCACTTTGGAAATTGATTTAGTGATTTACTAAAAAGCTAGAAATAGAAATACAATATGATCTAGCAACCTCACTTCTAGGAATATATGCTAGAAAAATAAGAGCTGTCACACAAAAAGATATATGCACACCAATGTTGAGTGCAGAAATGGCCACAATAGCCAAAAGATTGAATCAACCAGGTGCCCAAAGATGGATGAATAGATAAATCATGGTCTATTAATAAAATGGAATATTACAAATGATAAAGAACATTGGAAACATCTCACAAAACAGAATAATCCAGAAAGGCATCATGATGAATGAAATTAGTCAAGTCACAAAAAACAAACATTGTATGAGATTAGTATTAGAAGGACTCACAAAAAGGTTTAAACATAGAAGAAAATAGTCTTTGATGTTTATGAGGGTGTGACGGGAAGGAGAGGGATATATACTAATATAATTATAGACAAGAATTATTTTAGGTGAAAGGAAGGACAGCATACAGTAGAGGAGAAGCCAGCACAACCTGACTAACGCAACAGCTAAGAAGTCTTGTAAATACAACCAAACACATATAGGGACATAGCAGTGGGGACAAGGGCATGGGGACCATTGTTTCAGGGTACATCTAGGTCAACTGGCAAAACAAAGTTTATGAAGAAAATGTGCTGTATCTCACTCTGGTGGGTGGCATCTGGGGTCTTACAAGCTAGCAAGCAGCCTTTTGATAGAATTAATTAGTTTCCATCCAGCTGGAAAAGAAGACAGTGAACAACATCAGAGGCATAAGGAAAATATAAGGTCACATAAACAAGAGATTATATCAAGATAAGACTGGAAAAACTAGATGATGCTTCATTACCACCAATAATTTCCCTACAGGGAACTCTACAATCAGTCTCTCGGATGGAGTGTGAGAAACATGGAGTAAAGACTTTGAACTCTAGTAAAAAGACCCGACTTGATGATTTGACAGACTAGAGGGTCCCCAAAGACATGACCTCTAGACTTTCTGTTAGCACACACTGACATCATTCCAGAAGCCAACTCCTCATACAAAGATTAAACTGATCTAAAAGATACGATATTAAAGAGTGTACTTCCTGACTTCAGTAGATACATTTCTCAAGCTGAAAGAACTGACGTAGATACAGGACATGAACTAGGCAGCTTCTGTTCAAAAGTGAGCTCAGAAGAAAGAAGGGAACAGGAACAGGTCAAGTGGAAGTGCGAAATTTAGGGTAGAGGAGAGGAGTGTGCTATCAGTGTATGGAACCAGTTAGGGTAACAGAACAAACTGTGTGTAAGGTTTTGTACTAGGAACAAGTGCCTCAAATTGTATACTTTCATAGAATAGTTGTCTTTCGTTGCTGACTTATTTCACTGAGCATTGTGTCCTCCGGGTCCATCCATGCTGTTTCAAAGACTCATCATTGTTATTTATGGTTGTGTACTACACATTCGTCTGTTGATGGGCACCATCATTCCCATTTATTTGCTACTGAGAATAAAGTAGTAATGAATTTAGGTGTGCATATGCCATCTGAGTCATTATTTTATTTTTGTTTTTGCTTTTTTTTTTTTTTTTTTAATATATACCTGAAGTTCTGTTGGCACAGTGGTTAACAGCTTGGCTAATAACTAAAAGGTTAGTGGTATGAATCCACCAGCCACCTGCTGGAAACCCTCCAGGGCAGTCTACTCTGTCCTAGAGGGTCACTGAGACAGAAGTGACTGGTCAGCAATATTTTTTTTTTTTTTTTTTTGGTTTAGGGTATGAAGCAAGGAGTAGAACTGAAGAGTTTAACACAGGCCATTAAAAAGGATTAGAATTCAGTAATACAGTTCTTAAATCATTGTAATTTCTAAAAAATGTACCTCACACAGACACACATGCGCAAGCACACACACAGAAAGTCTTTCTGTTCCTCATCAACCACTACACTTAGCCCAAGTTTCACATACAGTAGAAAGAAATAAAAGAACACATTTTATTTACCAGAGAGGTTAATATTTCAGCTATTCCACTGAAAGTGTGTCAAGGACAGGAAGCTATAACAAGCTAGATTAGAAAAATCAGAATCTGAGTAACACAGGGAAACCTAAACGGCAGGACTGTGACGTCGGAATCCAGACAAAGGTCAATACTTGTAGTTGTTCAAGTAATACATGACATGTAGTACAAGCAGCTCTTCCTAAGACTCTTTCTCTTGTCATGATGATCATGATTTAGGAATTTCGGTTACCTCAGATATTTTGCTTACAGCTTGGGTGAAGGAGAATAATCCCTCCCTCTCCCACCCCAGGTACCTACATTCTATAAAACATACAAAAATAAAATCAGTCCTTCCCATCATAAAAGTATTTTACAGTTATTCTACAGAGATGTGACAGATATGGAAAAACAAATCAGAAAGGCTGATGAGAACGTGTTCCCATAAAAGATCATGTCGAAGTAGAATTGAGTGACCACGTGACTGCCTGCCAGATCTCAATATAATGGGCAGTCAGTCCTAAAAAAGGAAACTAAGGCTAATCATACAAACAGAGATCTTCAGACCAGCACCATTAACCTCTCTGTTTATACCATGGAGGATACTGATGAAACAGACTCTATAGAGTGCTATCAGAGAAGAGATCTGTTATACAACTTAGTCTCAGAAGACTACTGTTGGAAACAAGGCATTTATATTTAACATATTTTTTTTCTTGTGTTTATCTACTCAAAATAATAACACACTTAATTATGCCTTCCTGCCATACTATTTCTGCTGTTGAAACGTTCTGGATGGTGGTGGTAGCAAGATGTAATGTGATCATTTGTTCACAGCAGTTTCAACAGTTCTAAGGAGCTAGTCTGCTGAGAGTAAACAGCAATGTTAACTACTCTGACTGCTTCTTGCTTAGGGATGTAAAGATAACATACTCAGAACTCCTGCCTAGGCTCCAGCTGTCAGCAAGAAAGTCAGAGGTAATTTATTCAGAAAATTACTTTCTCCTTCAATGATTGTGAGAACCAGTCAGCCTCCGAAGTACAGACAATCTCAATTGGTTGGTTTATCCTGTAACCTGTAACATAAATGACTAAGGTGAAATTTAGAGACTAAAACAATTGGAAAACATGGTCAATACTAATTAGAACCTAATATGGGCCATATGATGAAAGTTTAAAAAAAAATGTGAACATAGAAACCTGACTGAGATAAAGAAAGGTAGATCCAAGGATCTTTTTATTCCACCACGAGGGCTACAATTTTATAACCCCATTTTTGTGAAATTTTATGACTTTCTCTGATACTTCAGTTTATAGTTCCTTCAGTAAAAGCTTCATCAGGATATTATAATGTATTTTATTAAGTTAGATAAAATATCTTAATGAATCTGTCCTATTTGGATTTTAAATGTAACTTGCATAGGGATTTTCATGTTCAATCAATCCTTTCTACATTTTCAAATCTAATACTTCCAATGTGCTTTCTGATTTCTCATAACCATTTAAGTTTTGACCATAAATTTCAAAACATAGTCATAAAATTGTATTGTATTTTGGAATTTTTTCTATTTTTTTGTATTTTGTGCATGATTACTTATTAAGACACTATATTATGCATATACTGTACTAATTATCATTTTTACCCCATATCTTCTGTCTAAGGAAGTTGTAAAGACCAGAAGTCTAAACAACCTATGTTCTTAACGTTTGATAATCACAGCGTATGTTTGGCAGGGAGAATGGCAGAAAAACGCAATTAAAAAAATGAGTTTTCTACTTTAGAATACAAAATTACTTTGAATTGTTATTTCTTATCCTTCTAAGCCAACTGTACTCATATAGGAATAAGTCTACTACAGTGTTTGGTTTCCCAGCTGCTTTCAATAACCTGGTGATTTTCAGGGACATAATACAATGTAATTGGCTTAGGACAGGTGGTCGATTCAACAGGCTACCAAGTCTCACTAACTGATAAAAAAGAAGTAGCTCACATAAACAGGACATAAAAGAAAACAAGTTAAGTGAGAAGTAAAGTAGGAGAAACTAAATTTACATATAATTAAGTTTTTAGTAGAACAGAAGGCAATCAGAGTCAAAATACTTTGATTTAAAATTTTTGCCTTGACTACTCATCACCTCAGTAATGCTGAATCAATAATATAAGTACATTAGCAAAATTTCCCCTTCTATAAAATAATTATAATATGGCTGTCCTGCTGAAATTAGCATATTTTGAAATCCTCAGGAAAAAAAAAAAAAAAACATGCTTGTAGCATACTTTGTAAGTCAGAATGCAGAGTATACATATTAAGTATCTGTAGGAAGAAGAGATTAAATATGGTACACATCAGCCACTAAAAATAGATATAGTATAATAAAACATGACTATATACCAAACCGGAAACCCTGGTAGCAGAGTGGGTTAAGTGCCATGTCTGTTAACCAAAACGTCAGCAGTTCAAATCTGCCAGGCACACCTTGGAAATGCGATGAGACAGTTCTACTCCTGGAAACTCTGGTGGCCTAGTAGTTAAGAGCTATGGCTTGTAGCCAAAAGTTCAGCAGTTTGAATCCACCACGATCTCCTTAGAAACTCCATAGGGCAGTTCTACAGTGTCCTATAGGTCACTATGATTTGGAATAGACAGCACCAATGGATTGGTTTTTGGTTAGTTATATATCAAACTAGAGGAGCCCTGGTTGTGTTACAATTAAGCACTTGGCTGCTAATCAGAGGCTGTTGGTTTGAACTCACCCACCTCAGAGAGGGGAAACATGCAACACTCTGCTTCTGTAAAGACTTACAGCATTGGAATCTATGGGGCACTTCTACTCTGTTCTATAGGGTCACTGCAAATTGGAATTGACTTGATGGCAATAGATTTTGGGGTTTATATGCCCAAATAAGTTAATATTTCTTTTTTCTTTAATATAAGTTATTTTTTCCAAGTTATATACATAAAATGAAGAGAATTTAGATGCTTCAATCAATCATTCTAACAAATACACACTTCCCTAAGCTTATAAAACTACGAAACACAGAATATTCCCATTACTCTAATTTCTTCATCCACTTCTAAACTCAGTATTCCCCTTCATTATTCCAAATAGACAATTGACTTGATACCTACTACCAAGAACCAAGAAACTATATTATATACTTTGTGGTATTATGTTCTTCCAAATCATTCTGTTGCATTTATTAGCAACTTTTTTTTCTTTTAATCACTGAAAAATCTTCTATTCCATGAATATACAACAGCTTGTCCATTCTTCTATGAATGAACACCTAGACTATTTCTAATTCTTTGTTATTGTGGATAAAGCTGCTACGCACAAATGTTTTGTGAATCTATGTTTTAATTTCTCATAGATAAATAGGTTTGAAATTACTGGGTCAAAATACAGCTGTGTATTAATTATTTTACAAAATTGTAAAACACTTTTCATTCAACTGAACAATTTCCATCTTCTCAAATGAACATTTTGGTGCATTTACATCCAATGCAATTATTGCAATGTTTGTAAAATACATTACCATGTATTTAAAGCCCTGATAGCACAATGGTTAAGAACTTGTTTGCTAAACAAAAGGTCAGCAGTTCGAATCTACTGGCAACTCCCTGGAAACCCTGTGGGGCAGGACTACTGCGTGCTATAGGGCCATTCACTGACAATAGTTTTTTTTTTCTTTCAGAACTTTACCAATATTATTCTATTTTCATTTGACTTCCATTATATCTCCATGAGTCGGATCTGACTCAACAGCACTTAGCTGGCTCCATTATATCTGATGAGAAATCAATCAGTTTTTATATCATTTATCCTGTATCAGATTCTGGGTGGTACTAACATTTTGTGCTCAGTTACTATTTAAAAAGTTAGTGGTTTAAAATCATTTAGCCACAAAAAACATGTCTGATGATCTGCTTCTGTAAATGATTACAAGCATGAAAACTCCACGGAGTTCAGTTCTACTATTGGTGAATATAAAAATCTAACAAAAGCCACTTACATTGCTAAACTACATTCCATCCTCAGCCCCAATTACCACCCTTAGACTGGATTAGCAGGTCTGCATTTCTCTCCCTATCTCTGAGGAAGTAAAATCGATGAAGACTTCAGAGAGAGAATGAAATTTTGCATAATTCACAGGGTTTGATAAGATAGGACAGAATCTTACAATGTAACAGGATCTTGTGACTTGTGGCTATTGTTCTGTGACAATCTTCAGATGCCAATAATCTGGCTATGAAAACTGCTGGAAATGTAACCCAAAAAGGACATTTGGAGAAGCTATTCTCTCTGTACCTCTGATTTGCCAGCTTCTCTGCTAATAACAACTCTTTGAACCCTTTGCCACCTCAGAATTTTCGGCTGTAGAGGCAGGCAGAATGAACTTGCTTTAGTTTGTCAGCATTACTTTGTAACCACATGGGAGCACCAGGAATCAAAATCAACGATAGCAACAGGTGTGGCTTAAGTTATGTGTATGTACATTATGCATGCATATTTATTCATATACACTGTATGTTATAGTTACATGTAATCTTTTCTGTGTGTACATAAATGTGTATGTCAATATGTACTCCCACTTAATACATGTGCACACAAATATATATACATACCACACACAATTCTTTCTGTTTGCATGTAAATATATGTATACATGCTCCACATATATGATCATTTTTTTAAGTTCCTTTATGTTGACATTTGACTCTCTCTGCAATTCTTCATTCCTTTCTGTATAATACTTATTTTTGTTCTCATATCCCTTCATCCTAAATATTGTCTTTTAGCATATCTATAGTGGACCCACTGCTGTGTATACCCGTAAGTTTTCCAAGGAATAGCTAGTGGGTTATAGTGGAGGTTACTTACAAATAAATTCTTTTGTTAACTTCAGAGCTATCATTATTTGACCTTCTTTTGAAAAAAAATATTTTCATGGGATATAAATTCTAGGTTGACACTTTTTTTCTTTCAGAACTTTATCAATGTTACTCTACGTTCATTTGATGTCCATTACACCTGATGAGAAATCAATTATTTTTATATCATTTATCCTGTATTTAATATACCTTTTTTCCCTCCCCTTAGCTAATTTTAGGATTTTTTTTTCTGAAACTTGATTTTCAGCATCTGATTATGATAAGCCTGGGTATGTTTTTGTTTGTATTTGCCCATAATGAGATGGATTGTTACAGTGTCTGCAATGATGGTTCAAGAAGAGCAACAACTTTGTGGATGGTGCAGATCAGGCAGCGTCTCATTCAGTTGTCTATGACGTGGAATCAACTTGATGACAGCTAACAGCAACATTACTGCTTAATGTTCTCTGGGCTTTTGAATTTGAATTAATTTTTTGTTTTAACAAATTATGGAAAATTAGTGGTTATTACCACATCAAGTATTTTTTCACTTTTTCTATTTTTCCATCTGCTTCTAGGATTCCAACTGGTTATAATCCCCCCAATAACAATCAGTTGTTTTTCTTGCATTACTTTTTTTCACTACATGTTTAAGTTATAAAATTTCTATGGACTTTTCTTTAGTCATGTTCACTGACTGTTCTTTTTCCTCTGTCCAAACTGCTAGTAAGCACATCGCAAGAATCATTTATCTCCAAATACAGTACTTTTCATTTCAATCATTACGTTTGATTCTTTTCTATGCTTTATTTATCATAGTACATTCCCTATCTGTTCACACATGTTATCTACCGGTTCCAAGGGACTGATCATATTTAAAACAATACAAAACAGAAAACAAAACTTGCCAGTGAGGCTGTAGGAAGACTGAAACCATAATCCAATGCTGGAGGGATTGTAAAATATTACAACCACCAGAGAAAATGGAATAGTGCTTTCCCCAAAAGCAAGAAATAGAAATACATTATGATCCAGCAATCCCAGTCCTAGACAGAGACCCAAAACTCTAGCCGCAGTAACACAAATATATGCAGACACATTTATGGTCACTGTAGCATTATTAACAGTGAATAAACAAATTGTGGTGTATATATACACAATGGGATGGAAACCCCAGTGGCATAGTGAGTTAAGTGCTATGTCTGCTAACCAAAAGGTTGGCAGTTCAAATTCACCAGGCGCTCCTTTGAAACTCTAGGGCAGTTCTATTCTGACCTCTGGGGTTGCTATGAGTTGGAACCAACTCAACGGCAATAGGTTTGGTTTTTGTGAATTATACACAATAGAATATTATACAAGTATAAAAAATTATAATGCATAGTCAAAACATAATATGGATGTATCTGAAGACATACTCATTGGAAGAAGTCTCTCATAAAAGGAAAAAATACCATATGAACACACTTTCATAAGACAAGAATAACAAAATAAACCAAACTCCTTAGTTCTGAGTTGATTCTGACTCAGGGTTACTGCAGGTCAGAGTAGAACCATTCTGTAGAGTTTCCTATGAAATGAGGAGAGATACAGAGAAATTCTTCATTGTTTTAGAGAACACATATGGTCCCAGCAAGAGAATGCTAGAAATGTACATGCCAAATGTGGGTCTGATGAAGTTTGAAAAGAAAATTCTGAACATGAAATTGGACAAGGGAGGAAAGAAGATTTTTTTTTTATGCATAGGGAAAGAACTTGACTATGTTCAAATGTTTGGGGTAGAACTTTAAAGTGCTGAATTCAGATATCTGACTCATGGGATTTCTAAGCAACATCTAAAAGAGGCTGTGTGGTTTGTCTGCTACTTATAGTAAAACATGAGAGGAAAGAAAGGTTTAATAAAATGTGCAAAATGAAGATGAAACTTAAAGACTTAGACTATTTCTCGACAGCACTGGGGGTTGCATAAACTAAGGACACAAGTTCTAGAATATTCACCAAATGACCTGGCTACACAATCTTTTGTTAAACAGATTAACTCTGTTATTGATGGATCTTAACAACTATCACAGTGGAAAACCCATCAACTTAGACTGAAGGGGACAGGGACAGAACAAAAAGAGACAATGCTGTCAGCCTCTGGAATTCTATATAAAAGAAATTGCTCCAGAGGAGCTACATCTGCTGTCCTTCAAGAAAAAAAAAAAAGATCCCCACAATGCAGAGCTTCCTTGGTCTCAAAGGGTGGGGCCACAGCCTCTGGCATGTCAAAGGGTAGAGTCATGGCTTCCTTAGTTTCACAGAATCTGATCTTCAATTCATTTTCAGAGGATAGTACTGCAATTCAGTGTGGCCAAGAGGCTGAGGTCACTATCCGGAGCTGATGGGGCAGGACTGCCATGCCCAAGAGCCAGAAGAATGGGGTCTGCCAAGGGTAACAGAATAGAATAAATACTTAGATAGACTAAGAGAATGGGGCCACTCAAAGCCAAGGGTACAGAGTTGTCCTTCTGTTGGGCCTGAAATGTGGAGCTGAAGCCCAGAACTGAGGAGTTTCTATGAAGAACCCAGAAAACATAGCTAACATCCAGGTCTGGAAGGCAGTCATTGTCCATATGCCCTCAGAGAAGTAAGAACTATTTTCAAGCTTTGAAGCAAATATCTAATCTGCTGGGTTTGAGTCGGATCCAACTCAGCAGCACTTGACTTGCTGCTGGGTTTTGGACTTGCTTGATGTCTTATTATTACTTTATTCCCTCTAATTTCTCCCATTTATGATACAAATTTCCACTTCTTGCCTATTCCACCATTGTACTTTTGGAAATAGATAACTTGTAGTCAAGATTTTACAGGTTCACAGATGAAGAGGAACTTGCCCCAGGATAGAATACCCTTAAAGTATTATCTATATTTGATCTACATGATGAAGAAGAATCTCCGGATGAGATTCTGTACCTGGTACCACAGACTGAACTGTCTTCTCTCAAAAATGTGTGTAGCCGTGTGGCTGAGCCATGATTTGCAATATTTTATGAGTGCACTCCATTCTGTGATTTTCCCCTGCTGCACGTTAGAGGATTAGGGTGGACTGTAATTCTGTCCACAATATTACCTCCCTACTCCACTCTAAAGGGAGTTCCCTGGAGTATGGTTTATAGGACCGTTCATCCTTTCATCCTATAAGAAATAAGAGGAAAGGGAAATAAGCGGTAACAGGGAGGCTAATACCATCAAGAAAGCAGCAATGAGAGAACAGCGCATCCTTTCTACCTGAGGTTCCTGTGTCAAGGCGCTCCCTGAACAAAGATTTATGCAGCACAAGGACTTTTCCTCCAGATCTGATAAAGCAGAAAGCCTTCTCCTGGAGCAGACATCCTGAATGGGATGCCTCCCTGTTACCGCTTATTTCCCTTTCCTCTTATTTCTTATAGGATGAAAGGATGAATGGTCGTATAAACCATACTCCAGGGAACTCCCTTTAGAGTGGAGTAGGGAGGTAATATTGTAGCCCACTGGACTGTGTAAGCTTTTTTTTTTTTTTTAATTTAAATTTTATTCTATATTTTTTTCCTTTTTGGAAGCCTTCCACTTATGGAATTTCTGTTAAAGCAGTACCAGATGACCAAAACACTTGGAGCCCGTGGAGTATTCTAGAGGGCTGCTCACAGGCTTTTGGGATCCCAGATGCTGCTCACGAAAGAAGAATGTAGTGTTTTCTTTGTAAACTGCATTATGCCAGTTTAGCTAGATAGTCCCTAAAACCATTGTCCCCACAGTCCTCAGCCCAGCAATTCAGTCCCCCAGGGAGTTTGGATGTCTCTATGGAGTTCCCATGACCGTGCCTTGTACAAGTTGTACTGGCTTGTGAAACAGCTTTGTAAATTATCTGATCAAAATCAAAACCAAACTCATTACTGTTGAGTCAATTCTGATTCTCAGTAAGGACAGAGTAGAACTGTAAGTAAGGACAGAGTATAGGACAGAGTAGAACTGCCCCATACAGGTTCCAAGGAGCTTCTGATAGATTCAAACTGCTGACCTCCTGCTTAGTTGCTGTAGCTCTTAAACAGTATGCTACCAGGACTTTACTAAACGATCAAGTGTACTATAAATACTGTGGGTTGTTAATAGTGTGAAGGTGGTTTGCATGTGGCAAGGACATAAATTTGGGGGACCAAAAGGTAGAATGCTATGGATTGAACTGTGTCCCCCTAAAATGTGTGTTATATATTCTAAATTCCATGCCTGTGATTATAATCCCAAATAAGGCAATACTAATGTACAGCAAATCTTCAGTTAATCTTTTTTTGAGATATAAGAGATTCAACATGCAAGTTGAGCAGAGAAGGGGGAAAATGCCAAGCCACATGACAAGTGCCCAAGAGTAGAAGCTCAGAAGAGACAAGGATTTCCTTCAAAGCCAGGAGAGAAAACCTTCTGCTAGAGCGGACACACTGAATTTGAAATTCTACCCTCCCAAACTGGGACAAAATAAATTTCTGCTTGTTATAGCCACCCACTTGTGGTATTTCAGTTATAGCAGTACTAGATTACTAAAACATATGAATATGTGGTTACATATGTATGCAGATAAAAGTATTTATAAGCATATGCACCCATAGGTATGCATATGCATGTATGCACTTGCAGATTTCATGTAATTATTCACACAGGGGACACAGGCATGGATAATTCTTAAACATAAGCAAATACTCTGTAGACTGGCTTTCTGGCTTTAAAGACTTATAAACATACTATCCTGGGATAACTTAGGTAATTGGCAAATTTGGTAAACACATAGTTGCCTCTACTATAGTCATTTTTTTTTTTTTTTTTATTTTACTTTTTGGTACTTCAAGTGAAAGTTTATAGTGCAAATTAGTTTTTCACTCAGAATTTACACACACAAATTGTTTCCTGACACTGACTGCTATCTTTGCAATATGTCAGCACTCTCCTTCTTCCCTTTTCCATCATGGATACTTTGTGTCCATTTGTCTTATTCTCCTGTCCCTTCCTGCCCTCTCATTTTTTCATTTGGGCAAGTGTTGTCCATTTACTCTCATATATTGGATCGAGCCAAGAAATGTGTTCCTCGGGTGCGTTATTTTTTTTTTATTTATATGCTCGTCTAATCTGAGCTGGAATAGAGTCTGTGGCAAAAGGTTTGGTTTTTTTGGTTAATCTTTGCTTGAAAGTTAGATTGCAGGAAGGACTTTAGTTTTGAGTTAGCAGGGAGTCCAGGACCATAATCTTGGCAGTTCCTCCAGTCTCCGACAGACCAGTAAGTATGGTCCTTTTTTTTTTATTTTGTAATTTAAATTTTATTCTACATTTTTCTCCTTTGTCCGGGATCATCTAACTCTGTCAGACTGATTGGTTATGGTACTTTTAAGAAGGCAACTGATGACTACAAATGCAAGACATATCAACACTGTTGATGATCATTCTCTTTACACATTTTCTTATAGCTTATACAGTTCATGAAGTGTAGGTTCTGCATTTCAACATGGTCAGTAGTATTCAACTTAGTAAAAGCTTGCAAGTTACCATTTAAGATACAGCTACTCATCTGGAATAAAAAAGGAAAAAAAAAAAAAAAAAGACTCAGAGAAGAAAGCGGTAGTTGACATGAATCACATCTAAACTGAGGCCAGAACTAGATGGTACCCACCTATTACTACTGGCTGTTCTGATCAAGACTACAATAGATGGATCTTTACAGAATGGGAGAGGAATGATGAACCGAATTTACATTCTTAGAAAAATCTACACTCACTAGAACAGTTAACGATTCCTGAGATTATTGTCTTGAGATACACTTTAAACTGTCAGCTGAAATTGTCCTGTGAAGTAACTTTAATAAAATATCAGTTCATAAAATAAAGAATATCACCCCTGAGTAATGAGCTTCTTTAAGAAAAAGCATTTACAGGAGACCAAACGTCCAAGAATTACCTAAAGCAAAGATAAGCGAACGGGGGTAGGATAAACAGAATATTACACACGGTCCAACAGAGGAAAATGTATGAGAATAATGACACATTATAAAACATGTAATCAGTATCACTGAATAATTAGTGTAGAAATAGTTAAATGGGAACCTAATTTTCGGGGTGAACATTCACCTGAACATAGTAAAGTATTAATCTAAAAGCAGGACATTTCTCACTAAAAAAATACATACATACACCATCATCAAGTTGATTCTAACTCTAAGTGACCATGAAGGACATAGTAGAAGTGCCCCAAAAGGTTTCCAAGGAGCAAAAGTTAGATAGATTTGAACCTTTTGGTGAGCAGCTGAATTGTTCACCACCACACCACCAAGTCTGCATACTTACCATAGTTATTTTGAAATCTCTGACTGATAATTGCTTGGCTTATCAAGTCTGAATCTAGCTATGCCAATGAGTTATATTATGACACGGGGCCATAAATATGACAAGGGGTCATATTTTCTTTTTTTTTTGCATTTGTGTATTACAATATGTGATTGAATATGAACATTTTGTTTAAAAATAATAATGACTCAGATAATGCTTACACACAGAAAATGGGGACATCTCTTGTTCACACAAGTTGTTGGTAGAGCTGGTTGAATCCTTATAGCAAATATATATAGGATTTGTTGTATTAATTAATTTTACCTCAGCCACATACTTGGAAGATGAAATCATAACTACTCTTTAGTAAGTATTGGGGTCTAAGATGCCTGGTGGTTTTGTCTTAGTTCTCTGCCTCTCCTGTCTCAGATGTGTATCTCAGCTTTCTTATCCAGGCTCCAGTGGTACAGGGCAATTTCCTTGTACTCATTGTAAGCCCAAGGTGCACGTTAGGTTTCTTTTGGTACTTATTTCTGCCCTCAGTGCACTGTCACCTACTTCTGTTCCATCCTCAGAGTCCCTTCAGTAGGCTTCTTGCACATGCGCCGTGGGGGACTTCTCTCTTCCCCTCACTGTGGAAAATAAACATGAGCTCACTCAGTAGACAGAACCTATAGAGCCTCTCTTATTTCCCTGCACAGCCCTCATACTTCAGTAGGCTGTATGAGGAGAAGTTTCAGCTCTTCTACCTATTTTGCAGAACAGTGATATTTTTTTCTGTGGTCTTTAGGAGATATGACACTATATGCGTACGTTAGCTGTATCTTCACAGGTTGTCTGCCATTAACGTCGATTTTGTCAACTTAATTTTTGCATTATGAAAGAAACACTCAAAAGATAAAATAAACCTGGGGATTTACATGATATTGATCTCAAGCCTAAGTATGCATGGCAACAAATAATTTAGAAGTAGACTGAAACCTGGTCCAGTTTTAAGAAGTCTCTACTTCATGAGTAAAAGAATAAAGAAAATTGAGATTGGAACTCCCGGCACTTACTGTGTATATGAAGACACAATAAAACTGTTTGCCTTGGCTTCTAACACATACTTTGGAAATCCTGGTGGCACTTCGGGATAAGAATTTAGATAAAGGCCGACAAGTTAGTAGTTCAAATCTACCAGGCATCCCTTGGAAATCTCGCGGGGTGGTTCTACTCTACCTTATAAGTCCGCTAATAAGCTGAAATTGACCCAATGGCAATGGGTTCAATTTTTCAAGCTTTTTTGAAATATAGGAAAACTGGGTGGCAGAGAGCTACTGGGTGATTAAGAGCTACAGCTGCTAATCCAAAGGTTGGCAGTTCAAAGCCGCCAGATGCTCCTTGGAAGCCCCATGGGTTATTTCTACTCTGTACTATAGGGCTGCTAGGAGTTGTAACTGACTCAACAGGCAACTGTACTTTTTCTCTTCTTTTTAGAATATACAGTTTGCCCCTTTGTTAATTAAATGGGATAATAATAGGTTTAACATTCTCAGAGTTGCTGTGAGGATCCAGTAGGATACGTGAAGACATATTTGAAAACCTTTAAAGAAAATCAAAGGTATAAAATATGAACATCATCATTATCATTGAGAAACTCCACTTTCAAAGTTATCAGTGTTCACTAAAAAAAGAATGAAAGTCTTTATAATGTCAGTGAATTTGATTCAGATGCAGTACACTGAAATCACTCTATATATGGTTTATGAGCTACGATGGCACATCAGTGTCACTCTATATAGGGTATATCCACTAAGGAAGAAAACATTCTGAGAACCCGAATATGTGATTTCCCTCAGCTGATAATCATAATACATTGACACTTTACATTTAAATACTATATATAAAGCCATAAATATTAAAATAAGCATAAGAGAAGTCATTAGGGGTAATAAGGGAATGAAAAGGGAAGCAGTAATTCACTCCCTGGCAACACAGTATTGAGGGCCATTATCTAGGTTAGAGTATAACACTAGTTCATTTTTTATCATGGGCTTAACGGGCATGACACTTCCTGAGCTTGTAGGCAGGGGAGAAAAAAATTAAAAGGTGGAAAGAGCAACACAGAGGGCAGCTACTTCATTGATTTTTAAACAAAATATAGTTTGATGATGACTGATGCTTCTTTTCATTACCTTGAAAGAAAAGGAAGTACTCATGAAAATTTAAGGATTCAACAGGTATTCCTATTCTGAATGTGTCTTTCACAATACTATAAAGAAATTTCATTTAACATTACAAAAATCATTATGTCCTTGATACTTTTGTTAGATAAAAAATAATGTTCTTTTTTTTTGTTATTTGTTTGGGGCTGGCAAGAATTTAAAAAACAGAAAACTGATTTTCTAAGATTCATCATTTTGAATGCAGTAATAAGTTTAATATAATCCAGAAACCAAGCCCCTCTGAGTCAGTACTGACTCACAGTGATCCTACAGGACAGAGGAGAACTGTCCTACAGAGCTTCCAAGGAGTGCCTAGTGGATGCAAACTGCTGACCTTTTGGTTGGCAGACATAACTCTTCACCACTATGCCACCAGGGCTTCCAGTTTTATATAAATGTGTCAATGATTAAAAGTCATTTTCTTGTGTCCATAGACTACTAGCAGCCACCTATCTTTGAACTAGTGTACGTGTTATAAGAAGCTTTCTGCATATTCTGTTTCTTGTTTTTCTTATGTTAGTTTTTATATAAAATAGTATTTGATTCAAAACTACATTTATTTTGCTCTATTTAAAAATAAGTTGAACTTATTACACACAACTGCTTACTTTAATTGATCCTTTTTTTCTTCACATAGGTAGTATAGTTAACAGGCTGTATGCCCATTGCATGGTGCTATTTTATGATAATATTTGAATGGTAACATATAGAATGATAAGACCTAGAAGACAACAGACAGAAACAAGAAATCCCTTCTAATCGCCTGCCTTAGCATTTCCCCAAAAACTAATCTACAGAAAATCAGTCTCATGAGACACCAGTAGGCATTCCGTGATATAAGTGTTACGTTGGCTGAATGCTTTAAAGAATTCCTAAATTAACCCATATTAAACAGGTTTCTTTCCTGTAGTGTGCCGTGCACAGTGGGTCTCAAAGAGGTGATAGAGTCCTTAGCTTTCCCCAAGTTATTTCACCTTGTTCTTGCTGTGTGCCATCAAGTCGGACTCATAGAGACCCTATAGAATCCAGAATAAAACTGCCTCATAAGGTTTCTTAGGCTGTATTCTTCAGAACAGATTGCCCAGTCTCTCTAGTGCAGTGGCTGGTCATTTCAAACTGCCTATCTTTTGGTTAGCAGTCCAGCACTTAACCGGTGCTTTGAAAGGGATCCTTTGTTGGACCTTAGAAACCCTTGTTTATAAATTTCCAGAACACCAGTTAATATCTCACTGAATATAACTATTTCAAAAATAGAATTTAGAAAGGCGTGTTCTTGGTGAAGTTAGGATTAGGGGAATGTTACTAGAAATATTGAGGAAGGTACAAATTCACTAAGCACAGTGAAGAAACACCGACAACAAAGCTAAGTGAAGAAATAATATCATGACTTGAAGAACTAGTCAAAGATAATTGCTACAGTTTTAGCTAGGGGAATGAAAAAAATGAAATCATCAATGTAAATTTTGGTACTAGTACAGCGTATGTGCTATCCAATACTTTCCTCAATCAATCACATTTATTTAGCATTTAGAAATATTAAGACTAGGAAAGTAACTAGCAAAGCAAAAAAAAAAAAAAAAGTTAATCTTTTTTAAACCATAATCTCATAATAAATAAAACACTCTCTAAAAGATAACATAAATGTACATTTTTCAGGGTCTCTCCTCATCTTTCTCTGGGAATCACTTAGCTATCTACCCTATGCATAAAACACCATATTTACATCTGCACTTTGCATGTATTCATATACCAATTTGTAATAAAAGTTCACAACCTAACACAAATGTTCTCCCCTGGGACATGAGCAAACCATCTTTGGCTGTTTGTTTTTTTTTTTTTTTTTACAACTGTGGACACATGCACATGATTTCTATCATCTTCTTGGTCATTTTCATAATTCAGCAGTAAGACACATTTAAGAGATACAGAAGACCTTGAGAAAAATATGAGAAAGCTAAACAGAGAAAACAAGGAAGAGACAGACAGAGACCAACAACTGTAGCTTTCCGTGTCCCTAACACCTTTAAATGGGAGTCTTAGTTATGCAGTACTTAGGTGTTTAGCTATTCGGAAAGTCAGCAGTTCAAATCTATTACTTGTTCTGTGGGAGAAAAATGTGGCGGTCTGTTTTGTAAAGCAGAAAATCCTTGAAAACCCTATGAGACAGTTCAATTTCTGTCCTATAGGATTGTTAGAAGTAGAAATTGACCAGGGAGCAGCAGGAATATCTTAGAAGGCACACTAGTAGTAACAGAAAGGATGGTTTCAAATCCACCCAGCAGCTACAGAGGAGAAAAAACCTGGCCATCTGCTCACTTACAGATTACTCTCTAGGAAATTCTTTGGGACAGTTCTACTCTTTCCGACAGGTCACTGAGTTGGAAAAGACTCAATGGAACACAACAACAATGTCTACACGTACCTGAGTGGTACAGTTAGTGTGCTCTAAGGCTAAAAGAAAGCTCAGTGGTTAGAGACCACTCAGACTACCTTAGAGAGATGGCCTAGCAGTCTACTTCTGAAAAATGAGCCACTGAAAACCCTATAGTGTACAGATCTACACATCTCATACTTAGGGTCACCATGAGTCATAATTGATTTGGCAGCAACTGGTCAATACCATTATAATTTCTTGTTCCAGTCTAATGTGAAGTCAGTCTATAATATGGCATTTAAAAAAAAAAAAAAAAAAAAAAAACTTCTTTCATGCAAATTGGCCTTTACTAATTGTCTATTATTTGCAATAAAAAGACTTATGATTAAACCACAGATGTCTTGAATAATACTACATGTGATTTTAATAGCATCAATAATGACAAAAATAATTCACCTCTTAAGTATCATCATGTTAAGTAGAATGCATACCTAAAAATTACCTATGCATAAGTGTGTAACAATTACAACGGCAAATTCAGTTCATAAAACTGGAATTATATATTTTTCCAATCTACACATTATCCTGAATTTCATGAAAAGCATAATAACCTTTAGACATGTATAGGATTGGTCTTTTCCATTTAAACAAGCAGTTTATGCAGAATACATAAACAAATGGACCTGTCCTGTTGCCCTTACTCTGAGGTGTTAAAATGGTAATATGGGGAGGTGTCATGGGCTGAATTGTGTCCCCCCAAAATATGTGTAGCTATGTGGCTGTGCCATGATTCCCAATATTTTGTGACTTTCCTCCATTTTGTGATTTTCCTGTGCTGTATGTTAAAGAATTAGGGTAGGACTATCAGATCTGACTCGATGGCAGTTGGCTGGCTTGGCATAAATCCCTTCATAGGACTACCTCACGACTCCACCGTAAAGGGAGTTTACATGGAGCATGGTTTGCCCCACCCTTAATCCTTTCATCCTGCAAGAGATAAAAGGAAACAGAAGCAAGCAGAGAATTGGAAACCTCGTGCCATCAAGAAAGTAGCACTGGGAGAAGAGCACATCCTTCAGACCTGAGGTTCCTGCACCAAGATGCTTCTTGGACAAAGACTGATGCAATAGCACAGTTCCCTCCAGAACTGAGAAGGGGGAAAGCCTTCCTCTGGAGTGGACACCCTGAATATGGACTTGTAGCCTCTCGGACTATGGATGAATAAACTTTCCCTTGTTAAAGTCAACCAGTCTGTGATATTTCTGCTAGAGCAGCAATAGCTGACTAAAAAAGAAGTTGGTACCATGACAGTGGGGTGCTGCTCTTGCAAATACCTAAAATGTGGGAGCCATTTTGAAACTGCGAATGGATAGAAGATTCCGAAGTAACAAAGAAGGTATATATGGTGAGAAACAACAGAGGACTGGTGGCAGCAGCAGAACCAGAGGCAGCACTGGAGCTGACCCATGGAACAAGAAAGTGTCTGTGCACAGTTTTCCTCGTGGAACGGGGTGGCTGGGCACTTGAATTGGTGAAGCTAGACTTGCTGACCCACAGAGTGAGAAAGCTGAGTGCCTTTGTGCAGGACACTTTCAAGCAAGAGTGGGGTGCCTCCAGGCACTTGAATCAGTGGAGCTACAGAGCTTTGGAACACTTGCCTAGGCAGGGTAGACGTGGGCCTGAGGCCCCAGCCATGTGGCCATAAGAAGCAGAAGCTGAAGAGACAAACAGCTAAGAAGCTGAGCTGCCTCAGTCTCCAAAGGTATGGCCATCACCTCAGGGGTTTGAAAAGATGGAACCATGGCATCCTGTGTTTGTAAGGGTGGAACTGCCCCTCAGTTGGGCTTAGGGTGCACCTACAGCTGAAGGGGCAGAGTTTCTGTCCAAGTAGACCTTGAAGATAGAGTTGTAGCTCAGGGCTGGGGGTCTCCACTCAGAATCCAGAGTGTGGCCAATACCTGGAGTCCGGAGCTGTTGTGTAAAATTTTTCAAAAAACGCAAGATTACTTTCAAAGCTTTGAGGACTAATGCAACATGTTCTGCTGACTCGCTTGTTGCCTGCTAACGTTTTCTTTCCCTGCAATTTTTCCCATTTGTAATGGAATGTCTAATTTGTGCCTGTTTTGCCATTCTACTTTTAGAAACAGATAGCTTGAATTCTAGGTTTCACAGACATAGAAGAGTTTTTGTATTTTGCCTTGGAACTGATTTAGACTTTTATCGTATGGGATGAAATGTGTTACATGTTTCAAAGATGTGAATTTTGGGGTGCCAAAGGTGGGATGTCACAGATTGAATTGTGTCCCCCCAAAATATGTGTAGCCATGTGGTTGGACCATGGTTCCCAATATCGGCTTTAGTCAGCTGGTGCTGCTCTAACAGGAGGCATTTGCTCAATGACTGGCAGGAATTCTGCAACGACTTAGCACAGTAATGGATGGGAAATCCACGATGTCTAGATAAAACTGATATGAATTAGCCTTTGCAGAATATCATGCCAACTCATGGACACAATTAAGGAACATGTTCTATGCAAATGACTCAAATTCTGGCAGTGTATATTATAATTACAGGATGAATCCATATCACTTGAAATTTTTAGAAATTGGAGAAAAATACATAGCTCATTTCTTAGATACCAACAATTTATGTCTCTGAATAAACAGGGTGGAAGATTTATGCTGTTAAATGACAAATACAATTCCACAAAACAACTAATAATGAAGACAGAAGTAATAAATCTCACTATGTCTCCAGAAAGATGTAAATTTTTCCCTACTAATTTCTAACAGCAAAAGCATCCATCATTTGAGTATCACAGGCTGTCCCTCCCTAAAATAAAATGGATTTTTTCTATCTCTATAGCACTTTTAAGCCAGAGGTTCCCAAAGAGAGTCTCCTTCTGTATATGGTAAATTTCACTAATTCTCACCTTGCTGATCTGCAAAACAAATCATTCTCACCAAATTCTCACTTGTCTTCTCAGCATAGATTTGTCAGTTGAGAATGGTGGCAAGGTCTCAGATCACTGATACTCAGAGGCTTTCAGGGATGTCTGTATTTGCTTTACAGGACTAGGTGCAATGCAAACAGAAATACCATGGACATGCAGTGGCAGCACTTATTCTCTGAAGGTTTTATATACTGTCAAAAGAGCAAAGCTTTTTTTTTTTTTTTTTTTAATACCAAGATTCTTAAATAGACCTAGCTCTAGGCTATATTTTGAAATAAGAAAAAAAAAAAAAAAAAAACACTTTGAGTTTCCAAGCTCTTTACAGCTCTTTGAGAAAAGATCATTGCTCTTCCCATCTCACTCTTCCTGAAACGAGAGAATAATTTGAGGGACAAAACATCATTCACTCTAGGAAACAAAGAAGGTTAAAATGTCAAACAAATTGGATAATGTTAAATGAAATTGCTTCATAAACTCAATCTTGAGTAAGCCATGTTATTCTCCAAGAAAGCTTACATTTAAATACTTTTAAAAAAATAAAGCATTTATTCTTTCTCAAGAGCTAATCACAAATCACTGTGCTAGTAATAGCAACAGAAGTAGTGGTAGTGGTGGTAGTTCTACTAAATAGCAGAATAAGACAGCCTGACTCATCAAGTGGGCAGTGCAGGACAGCAGCCAAGACCAGAGAGACTCTGGGTCAGGCTCTTAGATTCTGTATCTAAATCTCACCATTATTTAGTAGCTATGTGATTTGGCCAAGTTGTTTAACTTCTACGTGTAAGATTTCTCATGATGTAATATGAGTAAATAATCATAATTATATTCAAGAGTTCTTATAAAATTAACTAAATCAATTATAAGCCTTGTACACAGCCATATTATGCAATTATTATTTACTGTTATTATTATTACTACTAATATACTGGATATCTCTTCCTTTCATGTCATCAAGTTAACTGCAAGGAGATTTACCATGTAATATGGACCAGTTTAGTTCCAGAATCCTTGTTACTGAGGTTTGCCTAAGTATACAAGGACTGCTAGTTAAGTTCACAAATTCACCCCTGAAAAAGTGCCGCATACCACATTGCTAAATATCACTACAATCACCTTTGAAGTACTATTCACGAGAAGCTATGCACTGATGCCAGTGCTTAGTCCACCCTTCAAAACAGTTTTTGAACCTTCTCTGGAATGGACATCAGAGCTGTTGTCCTATTACCCTTCATGTCTTGAATGTCATCAGAATGTCTTCCTTTCAATACTTCTTTGATCTTCAGGTAAAGTAAAAAGTCATTGGGACTAGATTAGGTCAGTAAGGGAGTATCTTCCAATACAGTTATTTATCTACTGACTGAAAACTCCCTCACAGGTAACTATACAATTAGGTTCATGAACTTGCCACCATGCGCAGTGGCCATTCCAAGAAAGAAGTCCAAAATTGCTTTGACGGGTGGACTACACACCCACATTGGTGCCTACCATCCCAAGGGGAGCACTTCGAAGGTGACCGTAGTGGGGTTCAGCAATGAGGTATGTGTAGCACTCAGAACACTTAAGTTTGCGGACTTAATTGTCAGACCACAGACACTCATTTCTGTATCTCTTCCTTTCTCTCCTCCAATGCTCTACCCCACCAACCACAAAAAACATGAAAATCATTCAAAAATAATCTTTACAAGTAATGTGTTCATACTTGAATAAGAATCTCAATGCAAAAGTGAGGGTTAAATTACTAGGAATTTGATATAAGCCAATGGGTGAGCTAAGGTGGAGCTATCCCCTCTGAAGTACCCAAACCTTGTCATTTAATTCAATCTATTTTTCAAACTGTCTTCTTTATTATAATCCAATATATCAAGAGTTAGTCTTTCTCAATAAAAGTTAATTCATTTTGCTAGCTCGGAAAAAGTACCCTTGTAAAAAGACGAGTTTTTTCCCCAAAAGCTACAAAGTGAAAAGACAGATTTTAAATGAGACAAAATGAATAAAAGATCAAGCAGAGGTGTTAAATTTTGGAGAATTGTAAAATTACAACTTTCCATGATATATGAGGAAAACAGTGACAAAAAATATGAATTAGAAGCAACAAAGGGCAAGAGCTTCTTTTTATATCCAGACTAAGTCATGAATATCCAGAATAAAGTCATGAACCAACACAAGGTTAAAATAACATCAGCCATCCAATTCAGTAAGTTAGGATGAGAAGTCAAAAGGAAATACGATTGTACGTTATTTATGCCACACTAGTTGCAGGGGGAGTAGTACACAGTATTTTACTTAGTTTCCATAGAAAACCGAATAATTCACATTACTATTCTACCTAAAGGTCGATAGTTCAAATCTGCCATGCACTCCCTGGAAACTCTATGGGGCAGTTCCACTCTGATCTATAGGGTTGCTACGAGTCACAGTTGACTCAACAGCAGTGGATATTCTCACATTAGAGAAAAAAAAAAAAAGATCCTAAAACTCAGGAAGTTTAAGTAAGGGTAATTTTATTTATAAATGGAAAGGAAAAAAATGTTATTTTTACCTAGCTCTGTATCACTTTAAACCTACTTTTTCATTGGTACCAAATTATTTTGTTAGTTTGCTTTCACAAAGGCATTAGAAAAAAAAATATAAATGGTAACCCAGGGCATGATAGGTATAAATTAAGAAACATGTTTCTGCACTTGAAATAAAAATTTTAATTAATGATGAATAATTTCTGTTGTCCTCACGATGAAAAAAATCTCACTACTTCAAACTTGCCAGAGGGCATTCAACACTAACAGGATAATACAGCAGAGATCAAAAGAGAAGAAAAAAATACCTCTTAGGAAAGTTTGAGGAGAATATAAATACCATAAAGTCAGTGATTTTAACTTGCTTCTGACCTAGCTTTTGTGCTTGAAGAAATATGCTGAATTATAAACAGTATGAAATTGTGAATATTTGCCGATAAGTAGATTAAGCCAAATAAATGGATGTTTAGAGAAAAGGAAATGGAGCTGAAGAGACAGACTGACAAAAGTCATGCTGCATAAAACATTCACTTAATCATCATCACAGTAATAATCCTGAATAAAAGGAATTAGATCATGTAAAAACAAATCAGTTCACTGTAACCCTGCTGGCTGTAAAGAAGTTACATAATCCATCTGTAGTTTTCTCACTTGATAGTAATATAAAATGAAAAGTTATGTAAACATGCAAAGTACACAATACAAAGAAAATATAATTTTCATGTTACTGAATTTATTCTACAAGTACTTAAATTTCTACTTAATAAACAGACCCCTAGAACTGCTCTTCTTTGTTACATATATAGATATAGCAAGTGGAGCAAAATTATTCATTTTAATACTATGTCTAGAGTAGCTGCACTACATATCTATTTGACTTTATATCTCCTTTAAGAAGTTCAGACATATTTGGGAGGTCTTCCTCATCATAACCATGCTGAGGAAGGTGCTTTACCAGTGTAACCTCACATCATTCTGTAGACCTCTGCCCAATTTGCTACAGTTGTGGCTGTCGTTTGTTTCTGACTCAGTGACCCTCAAGGGGAGAGAAGAACTGTCTCATAGGATGTCGTAGGCTGTACTCTTTACAGTAGCAGCTCTTTAGGCCTCTTCTCTGGCAAAAACAAAAGTAGGTTCGAACTGCCAACCTTTCTATTAGTTTAAACATGGTGTATTCAAGCCTTCTTATCCAAATTCTTAGCCTTGCATTATTCACTGTTAAATATTTGCATGAGCTTTCATTAGGACTATACGGTCTATGAAGGGACAAATAATGTATATTCAAGCTAAAAGCTGAAATATACCTGACAACTAAGTCCATAAACAAATTGTTTTAAGTGCTACATAGCTCATTGCTGAATATCACTGAGTCACCCTGGAAGCACTCTCCTTGGGAAGTTGTGAATTGATGCCACTGCCTAGTCGATCCTTCAAAGCAATTTTGGAACTCTTTCTGGAATGGCCATTGTGCATGGTGGCACGGTGGCACGGTTCACAAACTTAATTTTATAGTTGTCTATGAGGGAGTTTTTAGTCAGTAAACAAATGACTGCATTGGAACAACCTCCCTACTCACCTGATCTGGCCCCCAATGACTTTTGTCTTTATCCAAAGATAAAAGAAATAGTGAAAGGAAGACATTTTGATGACATTCAGGACATCAAGGGTAATGCAATGATTGCTCTGGTGGCCATTCCAGGAAAAGAGTTCCAAAACTGCTTTGAAGGGTGAAATAGGCCCTGGCCTTGGTGCATGACTTCCCAAGGGAGTACCTGTAAAGGCGATGACAGCAGTAGTCAGCAACCAGCTATGTAGCCTTTTTTCTAGTATGAGTTCATGAACTTAACTGGAAGTCTGCAAATCTAAAAGGTTGCAATGTGTGCATGTTTTGCTTTACTCCATTGAAAACTTAAAATTATTGTCACAAAGCCAAGCCAAGTGCCGTCGAGTCAGATCCGACTCATGGTGACAAAAGGAGAGCAAAGATTTTGTATGAACTTAGCTACTGAATGCAGCTATAACAAAAATACCACAAGAAGATGGTTTCAACAAAAAAGTAATTTATTCTCTCACAGTCTAGTAGCCTAGAAGTCTACGATCAGGGTGCCAGCTCTAAGGGAAGGTTTTCTTTCTGTCAGCTCTGGAAGAAGAACTTTGCCATCAATCTTCTCCTGGTTTAGCACGTCTCAACACAGGGATTCCAGGCCAATGGATGGCTTCTGCTCCTGGTACTCTTTTCTCGGCTGTATGAGCTCCCCCTATTTTTCTGTACACTTCTTTCTTTTATATCTTAAAAGAGATTGACTCAATAGACAACCTAACCTTACTGAGTCCTGTCTCACTATCATGACTGTCCCTAATGTGGCCACATTAACAACACTGAGAAAGGGTTTACCCTAGGAAGTATAAGCTGAAGAGACAAGGAACACACGATGCAATGCTGTCTCAGTCTCAAAGAGTAGGGCCACTAACTTTGGAGTCTCAAACAATGGAGTCAGAGGGACTAGGAGAAAGGGACCACCAAATCTGAGGGAGTAGAGTTGCCCTTCCAGTGGGTTTGGAAGGTGGACCTAAAGCCTAGGAATAAGGGACCACCACTCACAATCTAGAGTGTGGCCAATACCTGGTGTCTGGAGAGCAGGAGCATTATATAAATGATCTCAGAGAACAAGAGATTATTTTCAGTTCCCGTAGTGTGTTCCGCTGACTTGCTTGGTGATGGTTATCTCTTCCTTCTCTCTAGTTTCTCCCATTTGTAGTGGAAACATCTAGGCTGTATGTGTTCCACCATTGTAAAATACAACCCATATATGCCACTGAAAGTTCTCTGGTAGCCATATTAAAATTAAAAGAAATAGGTAAGACTAATTATAATAATTGCTGCTGTTATTTGCCATTTGAGTTCAATCAAATTCTTGCTGATCTTATATATAATAGAATAAAATGTTGCTTGATCCTACTATTATTATCTTCAAGGGAACTGGTATATTCAAGTCCATCGTTGGGGCTATTACATCAATGCATCTCATGAAGTGTTTCCTTCATTTGTTGATGACCTTATACTTTATGAAACATATATTTCATTTAATCCAATATACACAAGTTATTAGTGTGTCACCACCATTGTCTGTCATAGTGTGGAGGCTTGTGTGTTGCTATGATGAAGAAGCTATATTACCAGTATTTGAAAACTCAATAGGGTTATTTATGGTAGACAGGTTTCAGTGGCACTTCCAGAGTAAAAGAGTCTGTTGATCTTCCAAAAATTAGCAAATGAAAATCCTGTGCATCACAATAGAACTGTCCAAAACAGGCACATTATGAGGAAATACCAATCACTAAAAAAAAGATACTGTGTTTGGTTGAGAGTCATGAGAATGAAGGAATTCCTCAATGAAACAGATTGATGCAATAGTCAAGTAAATTACGAAAATGTCACCAGTCTGTTATGTATAAAGTTCACAATGAATAGGAGCTGACTTGACAGCAACTAACAATAGCAATTATCATTTCAACATGTTTTCAAATTAAAACAATTATTTAAATGATTTATAACACCTTCCTGCACACAATGTCTTTGAATTCAGGTGGTCAAGATACACCTACAAATACATCAAGTCTAGTTCTTCCTTTGCACAGACATGCCAATTATTAATTAACCATATGTACTTTATGGCTGCCTTATTGATTGTATAGCTCTAGATTCACATAGCCAACAACACATCTCCACCTCTTTAACAGGCACCTGAATCTTATCATTCATGCAGTTTATTATATTTTTTTAGATTGTTCTCTAAGTCTCTCAGGTTCATTTATAACTTACAATTGTAACCAAGTGTTATAATTGTTTAACACATTCTTCAACAGTTTCATGAGAGGTTTTTCTTCTTCGAATTTTTTATTCATGGTATCTGTTTCATTAATGGAAGGCATGCTGAATTAAGGATTCTTTCTGAAATTTTGTTATGAAATAAAGATTTTGATACATATTGTGTGGGTTATACAAGTTCCAGCGAATGACAATGTTATGAAAGACTAGTGGTTTCAGACAAGGAAAAAGACAATTTTATTTTATTAATTTAATTTTATTTGATTTGATGTAATTTTTAAAAATATGGGATAACAAATCAAGTCTCCTGACAATGACCAAACGAAAGTGTGTCCTAGTCTCCTTTTACTCAGTGCTGCATTCTCTATATCACTTTCCAAGTTCATAAATAGGAAAATGCTTCCCAAATATGTAGAGCCACACCTCATCTAATACCTTACTTCCTCCTGGCACACATGAACAAGGAAATATACCTACGAGGCTTATCTCCCAGTAAAAAAGTCAAGAGAGACAAAATCTTTGAAAAATCACACCTCAAGGATGCAACACTTAATAACTTTTAAGCACAGTAGTAAGTAGTGATACTCATTTTTTTAGTTTCATGAAGAGTCATACTAAAACTTGGAAAGTAACTTCCCCCAAAATTGAGAGGCAATAAATATTAGTGGGTGACAGTATATCTCAACACACATAAAAAGAATATACTTTGTCTCTTCAATATATCAAGGATCTGGTTATTTTTTAGCATCTTCACCATGACAGCCTTTATCCTAGTCCCCACCCATTTCTCACTCAAATGAGCATAACTGCCCCATAACGAGCATCTCTTACTTGAATGAGTAGGATTTCCTACTAGTTGGTTTCTTCCTTTCCATTTTTGCTCTGATAGAGTTTATTCCACACAACAGACAAGACCATCTTTTTTAACATGTAAGGCACAGCGTATCACACCACTTGATTCCTCTTAACAGAAATTCTCCAATGACTGTCCTTACATACAGTAAAAGCTGAAATCATCACCATAATCCAATGCTCTGGGTGTTTTGGTCGGCCCCAGAATCTCTGTGATCATGGCCCCTGTCACCTTTATCGCTCCTCATTGCACTCTCACCTTCTCTGATTGTTTTTCCTGAAACACATCAAGCATACTCCCTACTAAAGCCTGTGCCAATGCTTGGCTTTCTGCTAAGAACCCTCTCTTTTTCTAGATCTTTGACCAAATGTTACCGTTTTTAACCAAATCAAACCCACTGCCATCCAGTAAGGTCCGACTCAGGGTCGACCCTATAGGTCAGAGGAGAACTACCCTATGGAGTTTCCAAGGAGTGCCTGACAGACATGAATGGCCAACCTTTTCGTCAGCAGACACAGCACTTAACTTAACCACCAAGGTTTCCCTTTTTAACAAGGACCTATGTTAATGCCCTATCTGAGTATAACATAGTAATCCACCATACCCAAACTACAAACATATATATTTTATCTGGTTTGTTCACTATTTTATCCTAGTGCCAAGAACAATGCTTGGTACAAACCAACCACTGAATAAATATCTGTTTAATGGCTGCATGAGAAGCATTATTGTTACATTTACCTAAACGTAAAAGTAAATCTAAGGTTCAAGTTCAGGCGCCCATTGTTCAATTTCTTTCATGTTCTACATTCTAGGCTCTTTTGGGGGGTCTATATCACCACTTAGGCAATATTAACTTCTTGTTTTCTATTTCAAAAAATTAATAAAAGGTGAAAGTCATCTCTCTAAAGTATTTTAAGTGTAAATTAATGATGCATAACAATTGTTACAGTGTAATTTTAAGGAGACATTTTATAAGCTTTTGAAAATGTATTTCTTAACTACATGTATGTATGTAAGTAGTTTTTCATGATCCTAAACTAGGAAATACATTAACCTAGTCAATGGTGTTTCTTCTCTTCAAATGCTCAAAGACTTCTCATTCATCATACTAAGCAAAAGGAGAATAGTATATCTGGCAGCGAGTAAGCTACCTTCACTCAAGCACAGTTCTGCAAAGTAAGAAATGGTTACACCAAATGACTTCAGTCTCTCAATTCTTCCAATGCTATTACAAAACTGATACCATTTTTGATGTACAGGCAAGAATTCACTACATACAACAAATAATTCAGGAAGCATTTACAAACTCAGTTTAAGAAGGCACTAAATAAATATTTGCTGAATGAATCACGAAAACTTTGGTGGCGTCGTGGGTTAAGTGCTACATCTGCTAACCAAAAGGCTGGCAGTTCAAATCTACCTTGCGCTCCTTGGAAATTCTATGGGACATTCTACTCTGAACTATAGGGTCACTGTGAGTCAGACTTTACGCAGTGGCAGTGGGTTTTGGTTTGGTAAGTGAGTGATGCCCAAATTTCACTTGTTTCAGTTTTGTTTTTCTTTTTTAATACTGTCTATTCAGCAATAGAAGCCAAATACAATGCAGGTCATCCTCAACATGTTGCCCGGCTTCAGAGCCTATCTATTCTATTTGTCATTACCTGTCCAGCTGCCACTGTCTCTTTCTTAGACTCTAATAATTTGCCTAATAACCTGTAAGAGCCACTTCCTGAATCTAATCTGAATATCTACTCTGGATATCCTCCCATCAAACTCCTCTGCAGAGCCAAATTAATCATTTTAAAAGGCAGAACTAAAGAATACAAAATTAGTAAGAAGAGCTTCAATGGAAAGAGATACAATGACAAAAAAGAGTAATTTAGATTTTTTTTTTTCCCCTAATGAGTTTACCTCTCAAAGTTAGCTATGTGTCTTTTATAAAACCCAGTCATCTTGAAGACTAAGTTACACCTGATCTCAGTAGGGATATTTTCAGTTGCTACATATGCAAGTGAAAGTTGAACAATGAATAAGGGAGATCAAAAGAGAACTGATGTATTTGAATTATGGTGTTAGAAAGGAATACTGAATATACCACAGACTATTTGAACAAACAATTCTGTCTTATTAGAAGTACAGCCAGAATGCTCATTAAAGGCAAGAATGGCCAGCCTTCCTCTCATGTACTTTGAACACAATTTCAGGATATCATATGAAATGAAATAGAGAGGTCAATGAAAAAGAGGAAGACCCTCAACATGCTGAGACTGGCACAGTGGTTGCAAAAATGGGCTCATGCACTGCAACAACGTAAGGACGGCACAGGAGCAGGCAGCTTTTCTTTCTCTTGTGCATAGAGCTGCTCTAAGTTGGAACCGACTGGAGGGCAACTAACAACACATGACACTTCAGGATGATTTTGCATGAGGCTCTTGACTCAGTCAGATTCCTTTATTGAACACTCCCACAGAACAGTATTCAGGTCTTGTGGTGTGCTTTTATTCCATTAATATACTTATTAGGCTATGATTTCGAAGAGATCATACATTCTCTATCACAAAATAAGAATATATAGAATAATCAAGAAAAAAATTCCTGTTACTATCAAGTCGATTCTGACTCATTCAAACTTCATGAAAGACTACACAGGATTTTACGTTGCCACTTTATTCATGATTTTTTTTTTTTTTTTAATTTCATGATTAGAACCACACAGGTCTCCTTGAATGAAAACATTTTTCATCTTCTTCTTCTTTTTTAAATTTACTTTTTTAAATTTATTTTGCACACTTTTGAAAAGGCCAAAGTACAGTCACGTAGATGGCCTCTTGGAACTTCAGGACAGTGTGGAGAAAGGACTGTCATGATCAAGGAGACATCAACACATAAAATTAAGATGAAGAACTTAGGAACATAGCAAACCAAAACCCACTGCCAAACAGTAAATTCTGAGTCACAGTGATCCTACAGGACAGAAAAGAACTGCCCCCTAGAGTTTCTGAGGTTCGCAGCCACAGCACTGAACCACTACATAGCAGGATTTCAAGGTAGGGAAAACTGAATGGAAGAGGTAAGCAAGATCAAAATTCAGTTTGAATTGGGTGTGACTGGGTCATTTCCACAAATTGCAGAAATGTTATCCAAGGCAATTTTAGGAAAGAGTAATATGTAGGTAAAAAAAAGGCAAGCAATCAAAAGTCGGAGAGCTTTCAAAGCCACTTGCTGTTTACTAACCTATTAATCCAGCCTCTGGAAGATTCTAAGCATTTTCCCCCCTTTTCACTTCCTCCTGAGATGAAAAGACTCAGACTAAACAGCTGGTATTTTCACTTTATGATTAGTTCTTCCAGAAAAGGAATAGTAGCATAGTAGTTATTTTTGATAAGACTAAACCTGTCCTTGAGAGGAAAGAAAACATAATGGTTAGAGTGAGTTCTTGAAACGAATTGTTTCTATATCAATTTAAGACCTTATGTTAGCTATCTATATGACTTTGGGAAAACTATTGAAGTCTTTTAGGTTGTTTCCTCATACTTAAAACAAGAGTTGTATCTACTCTGTGTGTTCTGAGGAGTGAGAGAATGTTCCTAATACATACAGAGCATGTCTGGCACACAAAAAAAAACAAAAGAAAACCACTGCTGTTGAGTTGATTCCAACTAAGAGTGACTCTAAGCACAGAGTAGAACTGCCCCATAGAATTTCTAAGGAGTGCCTGGTGGACTTCACCTGCTGACCTCCTGGTTAGCAGTTATAGCACTTCACCAGTACACCACAGGGTTTCCTACATAGTAAATATTAATAAATGTTAACCACCATTTTTCTCTTCCTCCATTATCATCCTATTATTAGTATTAGTATTTTCATAATTATTATTCTACCACATGTATAAAAAGTTATCAATAAGACGGACTTCAGTAATAAGTGCTTTGAGGGAATCAGAGGCAATTATGAGAGTAGTATTTTCTTTTTATTTCCAATGAGTTTATCTCTCAAACTTAGGTACATATTCATTATAATACTACTGAAAACATTTTAAACATCCAGTAGCCATAATATTAATATTGCTATGGCTTAGCATTCTGTTATAATAAGTCATTGTCAATCTGAATATAAAAGGCTTTCAAGACATTTTAAATGAAAATGAAAAGAATTGGCCTGTGGAGATTAGATCAATGACTGTAAATAATTTACTTTTACAGGTTATTTCTTTTGCTCTTTTAAAAAGAAATACAAAATCACACTCCACTTGGGATGTAGGTCTCAAATTTGGTTCTGAAAACTCTCAGAAATGGTGAAAGAAGTACTGATCTGTGATGAATATGACAACGGCAGCCACAGACATGCAGGCAACTTCATGACGAATCATTAGTGTGGTCTGATTATCTGGTTAAAAAAGACATAAATGAAAGCAATAGGTGATTCTATTCTTAGTCACCACTTCGATAAATTTTAGAGGTTGAGACTAATTAGGGCTTGCCATAGGAAAAGAAAGAAGAGGTATAGTTATTTTTATTCTCTAATTTTAAATTTTCACAGCAAAACTTAAAGCCACAAAGGAAAAGAAAATCTACAAGCTGACCAACTGTACTCAAGTTAATTAGCTCTGCTACTCTAGTGATGGAAACCCTGGCGGTCAAGTGGTTTAAGTGCTACGTCTGCTAACCAAAAGGTCTGAAGTTCAAATCCACCAGGTGGTCTTTGGCAACTCTATGGGGCAGTGCTACCCTGAATTATAGGTTCACTATGAGTCAGATCCAACTAAACAGCACTTTTTTTTTTTTTTCCCTTTTCACTCTAGTGACAGTAGCTAAAAGAAAAATTAGCTGTTTGGAAGAATTAGAAAACACCATTGAGGAAGAATAACAAGTTTTGTTGGTTGTACTAGAAAGATACATGTACAGAAAGATTCTTATTAATGTTAAGGGAGTAATATTTTTAAAAAGTGAAGAAATTCAGGTGCTAAAATTTACAGTGATAAAATTTTTGAGATTTTTTTAATGGAAAAATCAAGATTAATAAAGTCTGTTTCATTTTTTATTAGTTTCATCATAAATATTAGTTTTCACAAGCATACACACTTAGAATTTCTTCACAGACTGAATCTTGCAGTCACCTATAATTAGAGTGTCAGAGTCATTCTTGAGAAATTATCAGTGTTTATATCATCACTGTTATCAAATAAACTCCAAGTAATAATTTAACGTGTGAAAATTTCATTATGGTCTTCAGGCCCTAATCTATAATGTTATTGAAATATAGTGTATGATAAAGAATAATGATAAAAAGTTGGAAACTTTTAAAAAGGAAGGGGTATAAAAATGCATTAATTAAACTCAATTGTTGTTGTTAGGTGTCAGTTCCAACTCACAGCAACCTTATGCACAATAAGGATGAAACACGACATGGTCCTGCACCATGCCCCCGTCATTCTGATGCCTAAGCCCATTGTTGCAGCCATTGTGTCAACCCATCTTGATGAGTGTCTGCTTTTTTGCTGACTCTTCACTTGACCAAGAATGATGTCTTTCTTCAGGGCCTGATCCCCCTGACAATATGTCCAAAGTATCTGAGACACAATCTCACCATCTTCGCTTCCAAGGAGCACTCCAGCTGCACTTCTTCCAGAACAGACCTGTTGTTCTTTTGGCAGTCCATGGTACATTCAGTATTCTTCTCCAGCACCACAATTCAAAGGCATCAGTCTTCCTTATTCATTTCCAGCTTTCACACGCACGTGATGTGACTGAAAATATTATGGCTTAGGGCAGGACTATCTAAGTCTTCAAGAGGTCTTTTGCTGCAGATTTTCCCAACACAATACATCGTTTGATTTCTTAACTGCTACTTCCATGGGTGTTGACTGTGGACCCAAGTAAAATGAAATCCTGGACAACTTCAATCCTTTCTCCTTTTGCTTACTGGTCCATTTGTGAGAATTTTTAATTAATACCATAAAATCACTATTAACATGTATTCCTTGAAAGAGGTGCATACTGCAAAGAATCCAAGGAAGGTTTTATTGTTAAAGGAGAGGCTGAGAGACAAATATTCCCAACAAAATACCATAGCTACAGATGGCCTATTTGAAAGAAGGTCATCATTTACATTTCTAACAATACGAGAAGTAAGATTTTAAATTGTTTAAGAACAGAGTTGAAATATTTTTTGTTTTTACTTTTATTTTTTTTCTTCTACTCTCCCCACTGGTAAAATCTCCAACTTAATGCCAACATGATTTCAACTATTTACTCTCATCAGGATGAGTAACAGCACCTGTTTTTGTGCTAAATCAGTCAATCCGCATAATATAAATTTGCCTTCTTCAAAGCTTCAAGTCCTTTGCTACAACATGGTTCTTTTTAAAACAGCTGGTATAGTTTGAATGAAGAAAAAAAGAAAACCAGCCAAGTTTCAGTGACAGCCTCTAGAACTTTCAAGTGTGAATTACAGTGGCTGTGCTCTGAATGGCACCCTGGTGGCCAGAAAGCAGCAATGAACCATCCTGTGAGTTTCAATTACCAGCAAAAAGAACTTGGGACACCAGGGAAAAACTGGATCAAAAATCTCATAAATGTGGCTGCCAATCCCAAAGCATGACAAAAATAGAGTATAACACATTTTGCAAAGACCCTGAGATAAAGACAGCAAACAAAAGCAAAGTATTTCAAATGTGTGGCTACTGAGTAGCAAAGACATTTCTTTGAAAGATACTATCAATATCTGATTCCGGAGAAAAAATAATTACTTTCTCACCTTTGATTCCTTAACACTTAAGAGATTAAAAGTAGTTTTAAAAAATGTATAATAATAAGTAAAAAAATACATTTGGTAGAAGTATTTTTCAGTCTACAATTTATGTATATATATATCAAGTACATATATACATGTATAGATCAAGTAGGAAAAAACAAAGCAACCTAAGTAAATAAATAAACTCTGTTAGTTGCCACTGAGTTGATTCCAACCCCTGGTGGCCCCACGTGTGGGAACAGAACATTACTCCATAGGTATTTCAAGGCTATGATCTTTCGGAAGTATATCATCAGCCCTGTCCTACCAGCAGCCTCTGAAAGGGCTTAATCCACCCGTCATTTGGCTAGTGAGTTGAGCATGTAACCACTTGTGTTACTCTTGGAGCCCCATGACATAATTAGTAAACATAAAATTAGAAGAAGAGAAAAAATAAATCACTGCTTGTTGTTATGAAATGTTTGGTAATAAAAGTCTCATATATCAGCTTCAGATCAAATAACATATTCAAATCCATTTTTTTCCTTTATCACATATTTTGGCAAACTTTAAAATTAACATAATCTGGATGATTGTCTATAAATTTCTAATTTGCTCCGGTCTGTATTTCCAATGTCTTTCCTCTGATGCAACAAAAGAGCCACTTTTACTAAATCCTATGTTGCTAATCTCTGTGAGATATAAACTTCCCCAAACCACTGCTTTCTATATTGCTCACTTGTTCTTGATCTCTAGGAGTCTCTGAAAGGTTTTGGACAGAATTCCATCTTGATTTCATGTAATTATGAGGAAAAAAATCAGTTTGGTAAGATCATATATACATGTCTTCAAATATTTTATAGTATATTTAGGTATCTTCAATAAAGATGATCAAGGTAGCAGCTTTCAGAGCAAGACATAAATTCACACACACACACATAAAAAAAACAAATGGCTCACTAAACTGTATGAAACACTCTATTTCCACTGGTATTCACTTAGCTCAGGTTCTCTTCAAGTTATTACCTCTATCAGTATTTCCTAAAGTATGTTCCTCTTTAGCCTTTCTCAACTTTACTTCTCAAGAGCATCAGTTTCTAAGCCCAAGGGCATTAACTGTATATAAGTGATTAGCTTCTCTCCTGCATCCACTTCTGTAACACTCTTGGGAAAATTGCCAAAGAATCACTTAAATAATTTTCTATAGGGTTTAATTCTCTAATAGAATCCCAGTGGAACAACTTCACCTAAATACTAGCCATGATGAATAATTAACTGTTTCAAGGCTTTTTTGTTTGTTTGGGTTTTTGATATAATAATTAATTTATTTAAATGTATCCATCACTATGCTAGCCATCAGTCATAAAAAAAAAAAAAAAACATTATGAAGGCATATGCTGCGCCCACTGGGGCTTTACAGTATAGAGTAAGAGGAGGGCAATGAAACCAATTCGTCAAATAATAATGTACGTACTAAAATATACACCTCTACAGGGCTCTGTAGGAATACAATGTGGAAATCCCTTGTCTTGTGCAAGGACATCTTGAAAGAGGGGGCATCATTTAAGATGAATTTTAAAGTATGAATAGGAATTTGTTGGTTGCCCTTAGGCACACTTCATGTTAATGTAATTTTTTATTCCCTTTCAAACTGTTTTCAATTTTTCTTATCATTCTGCTATAAATTAAGAACTCCATTATCAAACACTTCGCAAAACTTGTTCTATAGCCTAAGACTGCTAATAGAAACCTCCTTACTTAGGTTCCAATTATATAGAATGGCACTGTGCTTCTTGTTCCACATCATTTTAGTTTTCAATTGACTTATTTTTTTTAATTATGCCTTTTTATGTTTCAGGTACTATTTTAGACACGGTATAAAGCAGAGAGCAAAGAGAACAAACTTTCTACCTTTACAGAGCTGATAGCCAAGGTGAGTAAGACAAAAAGAGAGAAAAAAAAAAAAGTTATACTGATTGTAGTAGCTGAAGAAAACATCAAGATAAGAAAATAAAATGGAAGTGTGCTTGATGTGGGGGTTGGGGGAGGCTGCTATTTTAGAGAGAAGTCAGCGGAGCCTTCTATCATGAGGTAACCTTTACGTGGAGACCTGTATAAAGTAAGCACTGTTTTACATGCAACGTATCCTTCCTTGCACTCTGGATGTCTTTCAAGAGACTGTCTCTGTATTAGAATTGATTAGACTTATCTATTTACCTAAATTCTCTTAGCAAGAATGAACACTATGCTATACATTTAAATCTAGTGTAGTGTGTTGAAATTATCAGACTCTAGCTTTCATACTTTAGTCATCAGAATCCCAATTCATTGCTCACATCCTGTGGTGAAGGTATTCGCAGCTGGAATGAATGGCAAACAGAATAGGTAGTGACCTTAAATATCAGCTGTCTCAGAGCAGACAACAGCAGTGGCTTAATAAGATCAGTCACTTTCTGAACTGCATGCCACAAAGTTTGAAGAGAGATCTTTCTGAGGTCTGCCACTTGGGGTAAATTCAATTTTTCTGAGATTGTTCTCAGTGTAAGCATGCATAATGCTATTAGTGAGTGTACTGTATTGAGCCGCAGCTGGCAGCCTCATAGTCTTCAAGTATGTAGACAACTTTCATTCTGTGCTAGCTAGTGGATGTGAATATTGAAAATATACTTTTTTTTTTTGCAGTATTTCCTTTAGATCTAGATATTTATTTGTAAAGAATACTAGTTTTTTTCAGTTTTGTTAAATGTTGTTTGGTGCCATCAAGTGAATTCTGACTCACAACCCTCTATGGCAGAGTAGAATGTCTCATAGGGTTTTCTACAGTGTAATCTTTAAATGGGAGAGAAACAAATTCATTATCCACAAAGCATCCATTCCAATGCATTTTAGACAAACTCACACTAATGATTTTGATGCACCAAGCCCAACCCTTAGCCTCCAAAGAATCCACTGCCACTAAAGACAAATCCTATTCATAGAGACCCTATGGGGAGAGTAGAACTATCTCATAGGGTTTCCAAGAAGTGTCTGATGGATTCAAACTGCCAGCTTTTTGAGTAATAGCTGTAGCTCTTAACCATTAATCACTAGTACGTACCTTTAGAGCACAGCACATAGGAATTTTGCATGTGCCTCTTACAACACAATTGGAATCTTGCATTCAATGGTATCACGTTGCAACACTGTTACCACATTGCTCAGTTTTCTAGATCATATATTCCCATATTTATGTCTCATTATATGCATTTAACACAGTATCATATTATTACAAATACAGAATCCAGCTACTGCAATATATAAGCATTACCCAGTCTGGACCATCTTTTCAAATGTAAAGCAATCCTTAGACAATATTAGTCAAAATTTTCAGATGAAGATAGGATTTCATGCCTTGTTCTCTAATCTATTATGCCAAACTACAAAGGATGAGTATTTTTCATTGTGAAACATTTGAAAACAAGGTAAGAGTAGTCTCTTATTTAAGTGGGCTTCAAAGATTACACAGATAAATGACTAGAACAGGTAACAAAAAAATAAAGTCAGAGCCACAAACAACATGTATGGAATGCAGGGAGCAAGGGGAATTTGGTAGCAGCTGCGGTCAGACAGGAACCGGAAGTTAAGGTCACGTTGTACGTTGAAGGCCATAATAAAGCACAAAATATTGTAGGTTAGTTTTAATGAGCTGATTTGTTCCTTAAATATTTAATATTGCATACAGTACCCTATACAATGATACAATGGCTCTTTTAAGATTCAAAGAAGCTCTAAGAATTCCTCATTTTCTCATTTTATGTTGACAGTAGTTTCCAGTCATGTGCTATGGGTTGCAACTGCTACAATTTATTATGCACTGCCAATTTCATGTTCCAATTGGTTAGACTAAACTGGCACACACATAGCACTTCAAACATTCCATGCATAATAACAAACAGTTTAACAGCTCCCAGAGAAGTGTAATTTTTTATTGGTACTTTATTCTGAATACAAGGCTTCAAAAGCCTAAATTAATCACTTGTTGGTAGGAAGAAATTAAATTTCTTTTCCCAGTTATAAAAAGACATTGAGTTTGCCCTTAAAGTTTTTTCTTAAGTGTCTATACTATTTTAATTTTCACTCAAAGTGCATTTATCTATCAAAAGTAATCACCAACCTGTTGTCAGGAGCCATTAAGTAGATTTCAAATTCTTGCAACTCCATGTGACAGAGTAGAACTGCCCATAGGGTTTTCTAGGCTGCAGTCTTTGACTAGATCATCAGCTGTTTTTTTTTGTTTTTGTTTTTTTTTTTCCTGATGAGTTGAAACTGCCTATTTTTTGGAAAGTACCAAGTGTTTACCTGTTAAACCATCAGGTGCAAAGAAAAGGTATAGCTTTATGCCAACTATTTTGAAATTAAACCAAAAACCCTCTGTCATCGAGTTTATTCCAACAAAGCAACCCTACAGGACAGCGTGGAAATGTTCCATAAGAGTTTCCAAAGAGTACCTGGTGGATTCAAACTGCTGACCTTTTGGTTAGCAGCTGTAGCACTTAACCACTACATCACTAAATTAAAGAACTCTTCATATTTTTGGCAAACCCAAAAAGTATGTAGAAGTGTATATTTTCAGGATAAACCACAGAAATAGCAATCAGGAGAGGCGGAGTCAAGATGGCGGACTAAGCTCATGTCTTTTTCTATCCCTCTGGAAACCAAGACCTGAATTGACAATCAAACAGAGACTTCTGATCACCTAATCAGCCTCAGGACACGGCACAGAGCTGTTAATTGGGACTTTATACCATTCAGTGAAAAATCTCCTCTCTTTCGCTGACTCCCGCTCCTGGCTAGCCCCGGCTCTCACGGACGGAAGGTAAACGCACCGTTTTGACTTTTTTTTTTCCTCTGTCTCGGCAGGCAGGCGGAGCTGGGCCTTGCCCGGCTGCTGGACTCAGACACGCTGCTGGGGGGATAGGCAGGCGAAATTCCCATGTTCTGAGAGCCAGGCTCGGGACTCTGTTAATCTAGCCACTTTGAGCCTTTCGTTTTATAGCTGCCTCAGTGGGGTTTGTGCGGAACTCCGTGGTCAGGGTGCGGGACGCCATGTTGGTACCGAGATTTTAGCGGGACCTCGTTCTTAGCCTGGGAGCCAGTACCTGCAAACGGGACAGCGCTTCTCCATCAGAAAAGTAGTGATTTTGCATAGTGCGGCCTACACTGGGGGCCCTGCAACAGAAGCAGAGGAATTGCTGCCTCTGGGCATCTTTAGCCCCCCTGTCTGCTGCCTGTGTGGAGGACGCCATCTTGGGTACGGTGGCCGCAGCTGGACCTAATTCTTAGCTTGGGAGCCAGACCCTGCCCACAAGAGAGCGCTTTTCTATCACAAAACCAGTACTCGACTCAGTGTTGGATAAGGCTAGGCCCTGTCAGCAGAGGCTACCAGGGCACTAGCAGTGCTGTATTCTGAACTAGTTTGTTATCACCTGGGGTTGGATACAGTGGCGCTTACTTTGTCAGATGGGAAGAGGGACCTATACACCTGAAAACCTAACTGACTTGTGAACTGGTCAGATACCTTTTGCTTTACATTTGAAGACAGCCTAGAGAAACATTTGCAATCCATCCTCACAGTACCTCTTCCAGCCTCTATATACTCACATGGGACCTAAAAAGCAACAGACAATTGTGGCATACAAGCAATCACTCATGGCTTCAGAAGGCTCCCAAACAAAGCAACCAAGGAGTTTTCCAGATGAAGAAACTTTTACGAAAACATCAGGAAGTGAATACAAATTGATTATATACAGGGCCCTTCTAGACCTTATACAAAATGCAGCAGAACAAAATGAAAAATTAAGCAAGTTGTTCGATCTGATGGAACACCAGTACTCTGAAATCCAACAGATCAAGAAGAAAATCAAAGACATAGAAGCTTCCATGCAAACCCAAGAAAACAGAATGGAACAAAGAGAAAAAAGAATTTCTGACTTGGAAGACAGAGCTACTGATGCTAGTGTCTATAAGCAGAAATCAGAAAAAAGAAACAAGAAAAATGAAGAAACATTAAGAAGCATGTGGGACTCTATTAAGAGGAACAACCTTCGATTAACTGGAGTCCCTGAACAGGGTGAGACATCTGAGAACACAGAGAGTATTGTTGCTGAGCTGCTGAAAGAAAACTTCCCAGAAATCATGAAGGAAGAGAATATAGACATCTCAGATGCATATCGTACGCCACCCAATACAGATCTCAAAAGAAAGACTCCAAGACATATTATAATCAAGCTTAACAAAATGAAACACAAGCAGCAACTCTTAAAGGCATCAAGACTCAAGGCAAAGCTAACATTCAGAGGGAAACCCTGTAGGCTCTCGTCAGATTTCTCAGCAGAAACCATGCTGGCACGGAGACAGTGGCACGACACATTCAAAGTCTTGAAGGATAAGAACTTCCAACCAAGAATTATATATCCTGCAAAACTGTCTTTCAAACATGAAAATGAAATTAAGACATTTCCAGATAAACAGAAACTAAGAGACTTTGTAAAAACCAAACCCAAACTACAAGAAATACTGAAAGAAGTTCTTGGCTTTGGCTTAGAAGAACGAAACCACTAACTTTATATTTTAGAACGACACACTACTCAATTCTCATTTAGGGAAGGCTCCAAAGTAAATCACAGCTTTGATTTGGAAAGAAGCAATCCAGTGATCATCATGAAAACTATGGTGTCATCATAATAAAAGAGGGATGTACTACAGTCGTTATAGTCCTACCAGATGGAGAGGAAGATGACCAGACTGGTAGTAATTAAAATTGGGTTTATAAATAGTTTATTAAGGGGGTTCATAGGGGCAGCTATAAAGCACAACAAAGATATATCATACCATTTCAATAAATCTAACACAAGAGTCTCAACAACTATAAAACCAGCTCTGAAAAAGGTGAAAAATCAACTCACAAAAAAGAGTGTCTCAGAACAGACTAATAAGAACAACAGAGAAAACATCAACATAAAAATAAACATATCACAATGGCAACAGTGAACACATACCTATCAATAATTACATTGAATGTGAATGGACTGAATGCTCCAGTAAAGTGACACCGAGTGTCATCTTGGATCAAAAGACACGACCCATCCATATGTTGTCTACAAGAAACTCACTTGAGACCTAAAGACAGGAACAAACTGAAAATTAAAGGTTGGAAGAATATATATCAAGCTAACAATGAACAAAGAAGAGCAGGGGTGGCAATTCTAATCTCAGACAAAATCAACTTTACTGTCAAATCCACCATCGTGGACAAAGATGGACACTATTTACTGCTGAAAGGTTCAGTACACAAGCAAAACTTAACTATATTAAACATTTATGCACCTAATGTCACAGTACCTAAATATGTCGAAGAAACACTGACTATGCTCAAAAGAGAGTTAGATGATTTCACAATAATAGTGGGAGACTTTAACACTCCACTCTCATTACTAGACAGATCATCTAGAAAAAAGCTCACTAAAGATACAGAAGACCTCATTGACACAATGAACCAACTAAACCTCATTGATACATACAGAACTTTCCACCCATGAGCAGACAACTATACCTTCTTCTCCAGTGCACATGGAACATTCTCCAGAATTGACCACGTGATAGGCCATAATGCAATGCTCAACAAAATCCATACCATTGAATTGCTGTAAAGCATCTTCTCAGATCATAAAGCCATCAAAGTTGAAATCAATAGCAGAAAAAACAGAGATAGAAAGTGGAACTCTTGGAAACTGAACAACATCTTGCTCAAAAAAACATGGGTTATAGAGGAAATCAGGGATCAATTAAAGAAATTCATGGATTCCAATGAGAACGAAAACACTTCCTATCAGAACCTATGGGATACAGCCAAAGCAGTGCTCAGAGGTCTGTTTATCTCCATAAATGCACACATCGGGAAAGAAGAAAGAAACCAAATCAAGGAACTAACTCTACAGCTTGAACAAGTAGAAAGAGAACAACAGAGGAACCCCTCGGGCACTGGAAGAAAGGAGATCATAAAGATCAGAGCAGAGCTAAATGAATTAGAGAATAGAAAAACAATTGAAAAAATCAAAAAGACCAAAAGCTCGTTTTTTGAAAAGATCAACAAAATTGATAAACCACTGGCTAAACTTACTAAAGAAAAGCAGGAAAGGAAACAAATAATCCAAATTAGAAATGAGAAGGGAGTTGTCACCACAGATGCAACAGAAATCAAAAACATCATAACAGAATACTATGAAAGACTGTACTCTAACAAATTTGAAAACCTAGGGGAAATGGACCAATTCCTTGACTCATACCACCTACCCAAATTATCACAACGTGAAGCAGAACAACTTAATAAACCCATCACAAAGGAAGAGATTGAAAAGGTCATCAAAACACTGCCAACCCAAAAAAGTCCAGCCCAGATGGCTTCACAGCAGAATTCTACCAAGCATTTAGAGAAGAGTTATCCCCAATACTATTGAAACTATTTCACAGTATAGAAAGGGATGAAGTACTCCCAAACTCATTCTATGAAGCCAGCATAACCCTGATACCTAAGCCCGGGAAAGATCCAACAAAGACAGGGAACCATAGACCGATATCACTCATGAACTTAGATGCAAAAATCTTCAACAAAATTCTTGCCAACAGAATACAACAACATATCAAGAAAATAATCCATCATGACCAAGTGGGATTCATACCAGGGATGCAAGGCTGGTTCAACATCAGGAAAACAGTTAATGTGATTAACCACATAAATAACACAAAAGATAAAGATCACTTGATTTTGTCCATTGATGCCGAAAAGGCATTTGATAAAGTCCAACACCCATTCATGCTAAAAACTCTTAGCAAAATGGGCATAGACAGCAAATTCCTCAACACAATAAGGGCCATTTATACAAAGCCAATTGCCCATATCATCCTGAATGGAGAGAGACTGAAAGACTTCCCCTGAGATCAGGAACTAGACAAGGATGTCCACTGTCACCTCTCCTATTCAACATTGTGCTAGAAGTTCTAGCCAGAGCCATTAGACAAGACGAAGAAATAAAGGGCATCTGCATCGGCAAAGAGGAAGTTAAAATCACCCTGTTCGCAGATGATATGATTGTATATGCAGAGAACCCCAAGGAATCTATAAGTAAGTTACTCAAACTGATAGAAGAGTTCAGCAAAGTCTTAGGATACAAAATAAACATAAGTAAATCAGTAGGATTCCTTTATAACAACAACGAGACTCTTAAGGAGGATATTATCAAATCTATACCATTTGTGATAGCCCCTAAGAAGATAAAGTACCTAGGAATTAATCTAACCAGAGAAACAACAGACCTTTACAAGGAGAACTACAAGCCCTTACTACAAGAAACTAAGAGAGACTTAGATAAATGGAAAAACCTACCCTGCTCATGGATAGGAAGACTTAACATTGTGAAAATGTCTATTTTACCCAAAGCAATTTATTTATATAATGCAATCCCAATACAAGTTCCAGCATCATTTTTTAATGAGATGGAGAAACAAATCACCAATTTTGTTTGGAAAGGGAAGAAGCCCCGGATAAGTAAGGTACTACTAAAGAAGAACACACTGGGAGGTCTTTCATTACCTGACCTTAGAACATACTACACTGCCACAGTGGTCAAAACAGCCTGGTACTGGTACAAGAACAGACAGATGGATCAATGGAACAGAATTGAGACCCCAGAGATGACACCATCTGCCTATGAACAGTTGATATTCGACAAAGGCCCTAAGACATTAAACTGGGGTAAAAACAGCATCTTCAACAAATGGTGCTGGCAAAATTGGCTATCCATCTGTAATAAACTGAATCAAGATCCATATCTTACACCTTATACAAAAACCAACTCCAACTGGATAAAAGACCTAAATATCAAACCTAAAACGATAAAGCTCATCCTGGAAAAGGTAGGAACAACAATGGAAGTTTTAATACACAATGAGGACAGACTCCAAAATCTGTCAAAGAAACCTCAATCAACAGAAGAGAAAGTAGATAAATGGGAACTATTAAGAATCAAACACTTTTGCTCATCCAAAGACTTTATTAATAGAATTAAAAGAACACCCACAGAGTGGGAAAAAATATTTGGCAACTCTATGTCAGACCGATGCCTGATCTCCATAATCTATAAGATACTACAAAATGTCAATAAGAAGAAGATAAACCATCCAATTAAGCGATGGGCAAAGGAGATGGACAGATACTTCACTAAAGAGGAGATCCAGGCAGCCAAAAAACACATGTGGACATGTTCACGATCTTTAGCTATTAAAGAAATTCAAATCAAGACAACAATGAGATACCATCTCACCCCAACAAGATTGGCCATGATCCAGAAAACACAAAACAACAAATGCTGGAGAGGCTGTGGAGAAAGTGGAACCCTCCTACACTGTTGGTGGGGTTGCAAAACGGTCCAGCCTCTTTGGAAGGCAATCTGGCGCTTCCTTAAATAAATGGTTATTGATATACCATTTGACCCAGTAATTCCACTACTTGGAATACATCCTACAGATTCAAGGCCTTTCACACCAATGGACACATGCACCAAAATGTTTATCGCGGCACAGTCCACAATAGCAAAAAGGTGGAATCAACCCAGATGCCCAACAATAGAAGAATGGATAGATAAACTGTGGTACATATACTCAATGGAGTACTACGCAATGATAAAGAATAACGATGATTCCAGGAAACATCTCCTAACCTGGTTTCAACTGGAAGACATTATGTTGAGTGAAAGTAGTCAGCGACAAAAGGACAAATACTGTATGAGACCTCTACGATAAGATCTCAAAAACAGACTTGTGTATAGAAGAAAAGACTCTTTGACAGCTGCAAGGGAGGGGATGGAGGGAGGGAGGGCAAGGGGGGTAGGGTTTAGTTTAGGTAGTTACTAGAAACCTAGTTGGGAGAAAGCGGTGACAGCACACATTAGGAACTAAAACAACATTAAGTGGACTTCAGCATAACTTGAGTACTCCTTCCATCTTAACTCAATACTGCTAGGATAGAGTAGCTGGGGCGGGGGGCGGGGGACCATGCTCTTAGGCGAATTCCAGGCCAATTGGCACAACTAGCGTTTTGCTAAGAGAGCTCTCTGCACCCCACATTGGTGAGTGGCGTCTGGGGTCTTAAAAGCTGCCAAGCTGCCATCCGAGGACACAGCAAATGGTCCCAACTCAGCAGGAACGGATGCTCACCGAGGGCCAAAATGGCATGCGGTAAAGACAACCGAGAAGACAGAGAGACCCACAAGAGTGGGTGCCTACATCGACTTGGGACCGGAAGAACCGGATGGTGCCCGGCCACCACCAGTGATAGCCATGACGGAGCTCACAGAGAGGAGCCTCAGTGGCAACACAAGAATAAAAAGAGGTGCATCATGAGATCTCCACTAAAAGACCTCAATTGATGGTCCAGCAGTTTTGGGGTTCCTCTGAGAGCATGGCCCCCGGCCCTGATGCTGCCCGTTCCCATAAATTATAACAAAGGTCCACTCTTTGGACAGGAATGGAATGGACTTGGCAATGCAGAGTAACCATATGTTGGAAGCACTTTATGGTTCTATACATCTATAGGATATCATCTTGCTGACCTCTGGCTGGAGGAAGGGGAGTGGACGGAGAGGAGGGGAAAGGAGACTGTTGGGAGGATGAGACATGTATGGAGCAGAGAGGAATAGTGTGCAGTCACCGGACAGGGAGAGCAGTGGAAGCTACATATAGGGGGGCATGTAAATTTTCATGTGAATGTACATTTTCACTCAGTTATGTTAAATAAAAAAAATAAAAAAAAATAAAAAAAAGAAATAGCAATCATCCGTTTTACCACCTAGTTTCTGGTGAGTGCTCTCACTATTATTCTTGGTTTCTAATGAATCTTTTACATAATACTTTCAGTTGGAGATCTTTCAGAGGTGAGGAGGGCAGTGTGCCCACAAGTAAATTATTCATTTGATAAGATCTGCACTAACCTCATAGCTGAAAGAATGATATCAAATTCATGCTTTATTTTCTAAAGTAGTCATCGTACTCTTAAACTGCTCACATTTCACTCTAAGTAGATTTTTTTTTTAATCCAGTGAATTAGTGGGGACATTGTCCAACAGAATTTCAGTTTATATTTTAAGCTTTTATTATCTTTAAAAGACTCAAATCCTTTTTTTTAACATACTAAATGAATATGAAAGTCAGAGTGTACACAAATACTAGGGTGGGTGAGTAAAATGTCAAAGATTCTTTATAAAATAATTTAAAAATATAATTAAATTTTAAGAACTAAGTCATAATGTATTGATTTAAAATATAAAAAAGATACTCACGGAAGGTAATTTGTCACTTAACTGTTTCCTCGGAGAACTAGCTTGCCTCCCTAGAGATGGGACTTTTGTGACTTGTTAATGCTCACATTTTGAATTGACTTTATATGATGAAATTTGCCCTTGTTGAGAGAGCAAGTTTACAATAAAAGCTCTTGTTCTTTATTTAAGAAACTAAGAAGTACCTGCCAAGCTAGAAACAGAACACCTTCATTATGCATATGCATGACTAGTTCTTGACAGTGAGCTGTGATTGAAATGGACGGGTACCCTTTCCTGGCCTAGCTTTTAATAAGTTGTTGGTGGTTGTTATGAATCTTTTCCCTCTCCCCCTGTGTGCTGTGCTGGTTGCATCAGGGAACTCTGGCCCTACAGTATATGGGAATCCTAAGTTTGAAGGATACTACCTTCTTGGATAACCACAGAAATGAAATCCAATTGGTTAACCATGAACTCTGAATACTTACATGAGCAAGTAATAAAAGAGTGTGTTAAACCAGTGAAATTTTGTGACTTCTTTAACAGAGTATCTAGCATACCTGTAATCCAGAATGATCCTATATATACTGGCATTTTAACACAGTGGACTTGAGAGAAAAAGACATTTTCTTATCTGAAAACATTAAACAGTTTTGGCAAGTACTTTTCACATTTCTGTCAATTGCTAATGCTGATTATGTGCAAACAATCTTTATTATCTCTGTAGTATTTATTTTCTGCCCTCTAGGAAATGAATTTCTAATCTAAAAGACATTAATGCAATGTTTCTACATGGTTAAACCATTTTTCTTTTATATTTTCATTGACAAGAAAACATTTCAATATTTGTCCATGTTCTTATTAAAAAACAGATGTGAATCACCAACCCACTGATGCCAAACAAGAAAAAAAAAAAAAATTGAAGGCTTTTACTAACTTTTGCAGTCTGAAATTGATCAAACATGTTATAAAAATTCACTGATAACATTCAGTGTTTGGAATGTGAAATTTGGAAACAAAGAAGAAGGAATGGTAGTTAGAAAACACGGAGCTGGTAATAAAAATGACATTGGAGATCAAATGATACAATTTTACAAGACCAATAACTTATTTACTGGAGCTATCTTTATTTTTTCCAACAACACAAATGGTGACTAAACATGTGGATTCTACCAAATGAGATCATATCAATTACACTTGTAGAAAGAGATGAAGAATAACAGTCAATATCAACAGTCAGGAAAGGCCAGAGCCTTTAGATCTGAAACAGATGAATAATTGCTCATATGCAAATTTATAATGAAGATGAAGAAAAACAAACAAAATAAGGTCATGAATATATCCTACTTGAATTTAGAGACACTCTGATAGATTGTCTCTATATAAATAACAGATTTCATGCACTGTAAGATAATATCAAGGAGACACCATGCATGAAGAAAATAAAAAGTCATTATAAAAACAAGAGAGAAAGATCAAACTAGATTATCACAAGACATTGAAAATTGCTCTGGAACTAGAGTAGCTAAGGTGAAAGGGCAGCATGATGAAGTAAAAGAGCTAAACCGAAGAATTCAAATGTTGGCTCCCAAAGACAAAGCATTATGATGAAAGGTGCAAAGAAATGGAGCTGGAAAACCAAAAAGGGAACATGCTTGGCATTACACAAGCTGAAAAAAGTGAGGGAAAAAACTCAAGCCTCAAGGTGAAATATTTAAAGATTCTCTGGACTAAATATTGAATGATGAAATGCCTTTTGGAAGTGCCAAAAGACAGAGGGAATACACAGATCACTGTAACAAAAATAACTGGTTGATGCTTAATCAGTTCAGGAGTTAGCACAGGATTAAGAACCTATGTTAGTGAAGGAAGAAGTCCAAGCTGCACTGAAGGCACTGATACAAAACAAGCCCCCAGGAACTGATGGAGTACCAGTTGAGATGTTTCAACAAATAGTTGTAGCACTAGAGGTCTATGCCAAGAAAACTATGTAGTCAAAAGACTAGAAGACATCCATATTTGCACCCATTCCAAAGAACAGTGATCTGACAGAACACAGAAACTATCAAACAATATCAGCAACATCACCCAACTACAATTTTTCTGAGAATTATTCAAAAATGTCTGCAGGAGTTCATCAAGAGGGATCTGCCTGAAATTCAAGTCAGATTCATAACAGGGCACAGGACAGGAGGTATCTTTCTTAATAGCAGATGGATCCTGGCTGAAAGCAGAGAATACCTGAAGGATGTTTACCTGTGTTTTGTTGCTTATGCAAAAGCATTTGACTGGGTTCTTCATAACAAATTATGGACAACATTTAGAAGAATGAGGATTCAGAACACTTAATTGTGCCTATGAGGAAACTGTGTTTAGATCAGTTGGCACTTGTTCAAACAGAACAAGAGGGACTGCATGGTACAGATTCAGGAATAATGTGTGTCCGGGTTGTACCATGCTTACTCTATGTATGCTGAGCAACTCATCAGAGAAGTGGACTACATGAAGAAGAACCAGATTTCAGGACTGGAGGAAGTCTCATCAACAACCTGAGATATGCAAATGCACAACCTTCCTCACTAAAAGTGAAGGAAACTTGAAGCAGTGACTGACAAAGACTACAGCTTTCAATACAAATTCAACATAAACATCAAGATAAAGAAAACAAAAATCCTCGCAACTGTGCCAATAAGCAACACCCTGACACATGGAGAAAATACTGAAGTTTCCAAGGATTTACTGTTACTGTGATTCCTGATCAAGGTCTACAGAAGCAGCTGTCAAGAAATCAAATGATGTATTACACTGAGAAGATCTGCTGCAGAACACTTCCTTCAAGTGTTAAAAAAAAGCAAGGATGTCATTTTAAGGGTTAAGGTAGACCTGATCCATGCTACAAAATTTTCCATTGCCTCAGGTGCATCTGAAAGCTTGATGGTGAATAAACAAGACTGAAGAAGTGACGAATTAGTGTCATGGCAAAGAATAATGAACATACCACAGACTGCCAAAAGAACAAATAAATCTGTCTTTAAAGAATTCTAGGCAGAATACTTTCTGGAAGCAACAATGGTGAGACTATCTCATGTTCTCTGACATGCTTTCAGAAGATACCAGTTCTTAGAGAAGACTGTCATGCCCAGTAAAGGTGATGTTGTCAGATGCCATCCAGTCAGTCCTGAATAAAAATGACCCTATGCAAATACAACAAAACACTGCCGGGTCCTACACCATGCCAACCATCATTTCACTACTTAAAACCATTGTTGCAGCCTTTGGGTCAGTCCATCTCCCTGAAAGTCTTCCTCTTTTTCACTGACCTTTTCTTTACCAAGCACGATGTCCTTCTCTAGGACCTGATCCCTCCTGACAATACGTCCAAAGTAGGCAAGACTCAGTCTCACCTCCTTGCTTCTAAGGAGCACTCTGGTTGTACTTCTTCCAGGACAGCTTTGTTTATTCTGGTAGTCCACAGTATGCTAAATATTCTTCTCCAATACCATAATTCTAAGGCATCAATTCCTCCTCTGCCTGCCATATTCACTGTCCAGCTTTCAGGTGTATATGATACGATCAAAAATGCCATGGACTGGGTCAGACACACCTTAGTTTTCAAGATGACATATTTATGCTTCAACACTTTAAAGACGTCCTTTGATGCAAGTTTTCTCAATGCAAAATCTTCCCCATTTATCATGATGTTGCTCAACTGGTCCATTTGTGAGTGTTTTTGTTTTCTGGATGTTGAAGTGCAATCCATACTGAAGGCTGTGGTCTTTGATCTTCATTGAGTATTTCAAGGCCTTTTCATTTTCAGCAAGTAACACTGTGTCATCCATGTAACCAAATTGTTAATGAGTCTTTCTCCAGTCCTCAGTCCTTACTCTTCTTCATATAGTCCAGCTCCTTGGATTACTGTGTTCAGTATACAGATTAAAAAATGTATGGTGAAAAGATATAACCCTGACGCATACCTTTCCTGACTTTAACATGTACCGTCCCACTGATTTGTTCCAACAATTGCCTCTTGATCCATGTAGAGATTCTTCAAGAGCATAATTAAGTGTTCTGCAATTTAGTACAGTAGGTCAGGGAAAAGAGAAAGACCCTTAACTAGATGGACTGACACAGTGGCTACAAAAATGGGCTCCAGCATAGCAAAAATGGTGAGGATGGCACAAGACAGGGCATTGTTTCATTCTATTGTACACCGGGTCACTAGGAATTGGAAATGACTCATAGCAACAGGAAATGCATTTTTAGCCTAAAAGAAATAAAAGACTTTGTCTTCCAATGCCACTGGTTGAATGTTTCTACATTGTCAAAACTACTTCTCTTTTATATTTTCACTGACAAGAGGAAAATCTTTTAATATTTGTCAATTCTGTTCAGAATTCAAGGGAAACTACATTCTCCAATGTTTTACCACTTCACTATGATCTTTATAAAAGTATTTCTAGAGAAATCCATCTCAAGGAACTTTCAGACTAATGTTATTCTTTTAACTTGCTACATCACTTATATTGCTACAACACTGTATTTTCCTGAGGTTTGAGATACTTTTTTGCTGTCCATCATGCTCTTTAGAAATCATTCTTGCTATTATAAAACCATAAATTACTAAGTCTAAATTTGAAATTACATATCTTCTAAACTGTAGTTTCCAGGCTTATTCCTAGTCCAGCCTTGAAAGGAGGAAACATTAGGGCTGCAAACACAATGCATTATCACATACAGTTAAAATTAAGAAGGGGTTTCAGGAATGTGGAAAATGGAAAATACGAATCAAAGAAAGTTACCAGTTTACAGACTGAATAAAATTACACATGAATGTTTGTGTTGCAGATGCCCTACATTAAAGATGAAATCTTTTTTGTCCTGTTGTACCCCTGTGATACTGAAATAATGATTACCGTTATCCTCTTTCACTCAAAAAGCGTCCCTATTTAGGCAAAAAGTGCATATCCCCCCACATGTGACACTTCCTTGGTGCCTATTATACATTTCACTTTATTTTCTTCTCTTTTCAGGGAAGTTTACTGAGGCAGCTAAAGAAGCCATGGATAATTTATGCTTATTTTATTCTGTATATTAAAGAACAACTCTTCACGAGCCATTTTTTAGAATTCAGAATTGAAGCTGGAGAGTCCTAATCTGACATATTTGTTATCACAATGTTGCACATTTGAAAATAACATAGGGCCTGCCCAAGGGAAAAAAGGATTATGATATGACAAAGTTAGGTAAAGTTGAGTTGCAAACTAGCACCGTACACATAAATATAAGACAGGAAAGACAGAGGGAATAATTTCAAAATACTTAAGTACTGCATAGGAACCAACTGTTCAAATACCTGCAGAGAAACCAGGCTAAACCATAAGAGTTAAAATAGGAAATAATTCTTAACTTGAATCCCAAATACTTTGGGTATTTTCCCATGAAACATATTTACTTCTTTAAGAGCTAGGCTATTAAATATTAATAGCCATGAAAATTAATCAGCCACATTCATATTCATATGTGACTTTATGAAACCTAATAAAGGTTTTACAACAGTCCTTAGGGTGCAATCTAAAACAGTATATACAGTTTATCATACCCTGTGTATTAATTATGTATTTACACATATCCCCTAAGTTATAATTTCTTATTTCAGAGGTAAGGAAAAACATGTAAGTCTAGATTTTTCTGAAAATGCTGATGAGTAAACTTTAATTAATTTCAACATTAAACAATTTGAAACTCAGCTACCTTTGTCCACAGAAAATTGGCAAACTCACCAACAAAAATTACTCTTGGCAATAATTTCCCTGCCTCTTCCCTGCTGTGACTTCCTCTTTACAATTAATAGCTTCACAGCTGATAAGACTTATCTATGTAAACATTAACAAATAAGCATTATCTTCCAATCTAACAGAAGACTAAATTATTTCAAACATAAAAGAAGATAATCTTAACATGCAGAGAACTACTACTCTTTTCACCTAAATCTTAAAGCAAGTAATTCCAAATAAGTTCACAGAAAGTCAGTGAAGTACTAATTTTCAATAGAGATAATAACCTTGTTCTAAGAACACTGTCACAACATTGAGTTGACTGGCTGCCACTAGCGGTATGTACAGTTATACTTCAATCTAAGCTACATACTTATGTATGTGTACACATGCCAAAGGTTTGCACTGTCCTGAACTAGTACAGGTAAATAAAAGTTACAGTAAATTCCATAAAGTTTTGACCTTATCCTGCTCTCCACAAAAAGAGTACCCCCCATAAAAAGAGACATGTTGGAAAGAAAAAATAGATGAAAATTTTATCATATTTGTACTCTTTGTGCTTGACAAAGGTAAAAAAGCAGGAAAAAAAGCTAAGTAAAGAATCTAGTGTTAGACAAATGAATAACCAAGGTACATTTATAAATCTGCAAACAGTTATATTACTATATTTATTTTTCAATTTTAGATATCAAAGGAAATTTTGTCTGCCTCATTTGATTCACTTTGCATGTATCAGCTCAAATTTCAAATTTAAGTGAAGGCTTAATGTTTCCAATGACATCATGTTGGAGAGAAAACAATTTTAATAAGCCTACAATAATTTGTTATTAAACTGTTTGATCAGACTAAGTTTATTACAAAGATCTAACTCTGATACAATTCAAATATTCTCTGAAGCTGTATCCTGGTAGTCTGCCGTCACTCACTTTACCACCAGCACATTAAAGAGCCCTGGGTCATAAGGCATTCTATGATTTTGAAGCTTAATTGAAACAAAGGCTGATATTTACATTGGTGTCTTCTAGAGGGAAATTTTCAAACAGGGAGGTAAGCATCTCTGGGCAGGAATGGAGGAATCAACTTGCATTCCCCAGGAAGTAAAAGGTCCAGATGTAAACAATTTATTCCCTGGAAGAGCGTGCATAACAGCATTAGCCAACATGATTAACCTAAGAAATCCTAATGGTATAGCGGGTCAGTGCCAGGGCTGAGAATACAAAGGTTGTCAGTTTGCATCCACCAGGTGCTCCTTGGAAACTCTATAGGGCAGCTCTACTCTGTCCTATATGGTCCACCTATGAGTTGGAACCCACTTAATGGCACTGTTTTTAGTTTTTGGTTTATTAACCTTGGAAGAACTCATGCCCTGCCCTGTACCCCAGCCAAATGGCCATTTCAAAGAACCTGAAAGCTGAAGCTGAGTCAGTCATTAACCCCCTAACTTCTTTTGTTCCGTATACATAAAAACTTCTAACTTAGTAATAAAATGATTTGCATTTCTTTTAGGACTGCCCAGCTCAAACTGTATCATTCCTCAATAAAACTCCTCTTCTTTCACTTCCGGCAGAGAACAGAGTTTCTTCTTTGATTTGGAAGGTTATTTATACTGAACAAGACCCTTAAAACTTGAAACACATCTGATCCTTAAAATACACGTAAGTAACCGATAACACAGATCCCTATTTAATGATTCTTTGAAGTAATCATTCATGGTAATTAGAATTTGTTAGCCAATTATTCCAAATCTCACCTTGATATATAACTTATTTGAACTCCACAGCACATTCTTGTAAGTTATTTACAATTTAGGATTCAGAGGATTTTCAGAGTAATCTGGTTACTGGCTTCTTTTAAGTGTTACCTGGTGAAAACCCCAGTTTTGCTCAGTGTGACTTATTACAGCTGAAAAACAAGAGGTAAAAGTAGGAGATCAAAAAGAAATTTTTGTTTAATTGTACAAGGAATGGAGCAGTCAGGGCAGCTGCCTCCCAAGACTGCTCACAGGCAGCTTGGACAGGTAGGCTTCTATACAGGGCAAACAAGGAAATGGAAATTCATTATGAATATTCAGGATTGACCTTTGCACAGGTGCTCAGAGCATAAGCGATAATTATGAATTTTCTTTAGGCAAGGGTTCAACATCCCAGGAGGGAGGAAGAGTTGATTTCATTAGAATGTTGACTCTCCACCCATAGGTGGTTTGAGGCCATAAGTGCTCCATTCTGCAGTTATCTTGTCAAAGAGAACATCAGAAGAATGTGCAGCTTATACCAGGTGTAGAAGGCAGAACATGTGTTTCTTAGAAGGGTTGGTCTCTGAAGCTGCCTGCCTCATAAAGTAACAAAATATCTGATTGCACTGAGCAAGCATACCAGCAACGAATACCATATACCCCTCTTCTTAAGCTCTTATTACTATCACCTAGAACCCAGTTGTTATTACTAACATCTACACACCAACCACTAAGGCCAAAGATAAAGTGGTTGAAGATTTTTACCAGCTTATGCAGTCTGAAATTGATCAAACATACAACCAGAATGCATTGATAATTACCGGTGACTAGAATGCAAAAGTTTGAAACAAAGAAGAAGGATCAGTAGTTGGAAAACACATCCTTGGTTATAGAAAGAATACTGGCAATTCTATCACAGACTTTCACAAGGCTCATGACTTTTTCATTGGAAATACCTTTTTTAACCAACACAAATGGCTACTATACACATGGTCCTCACCAGATGGAATACACAGGAACCAAATGGACTATATTTGTGGGAAAAGATGACAGAAAAGCTCCATATCAGCAATCAAAACAAGACCAGGTGACGACTGTGGCCCAGATCATCAACTGCTCATATGCAGATTCAAACTGCAACTGAAGAACAGTCGAACAAGTCCAGAAGTGCCAAAGCAAGACTTTGAGTATACCCCTCCTGAGGTTAAGGACCATCTCAATAGCACATCTGATGTGCTGATTACTGATGACCAAAGACCAGACAAATTGTGTAATGACATCAAAGACATCATCCATGTAGAGAGTGAGAGGTCATTAAGCAGACAGGAAAGAAAGAAAGACCAAACTGGGTGTCAGAAGAGACTCTGAAAATTGCTCTCAAACACTGAGCAGCTAAAGCAAAAGGAAGGAATGGTGAAATAAAAGGCTTAAACAGAAGCCTCAAAGAGCAGCTTTAGAAGACAAAATCAAGTGCTGTGATGACATGTGCAAAGAGCTAGCAATGGAAAACCAAAGGGAAGAACACTCTGCATTTCTCAAACTGAAAGAATTGAAGAAAAACTTCAAAACTTGAGCTCCCATAGTGAAGGATTCTACAGAGAAAATATTTTAAACGATTCAGGGAGCATCAAATGAAGACAGACGCAATATACAGAGTCATTATACCAGAAAGAACTAGTTGATGTTCAGCCATTTGAAGAGGCAGCATATGATCAGGAACCAAAGGTACTGAAGGAAGAAGTCAAAGCTGCATTGAAGGCAATGGCAAAAAACAAGTCTCCAGGAATAGATGGAGTATCAACTGGGATATTTCAACAAACACATACAGCACTGGAAGTGCTCACATGTCTGAGTCAAGTAATTTGAAGGACAGCCACCTGGCCAACTGATGGGAAGAGATCCACATTTATGCCCATTCCAAAGAAAGGTGATCGAACCAAATGCAGAAATTACTGAACACTATCGTTGATATCACACAAAAGTAACAAAAGTTGCTCAAGATCATTCAAAGGTGACTGAAACAAGTATATTGACAAAGAACTGCCAAAAAATAAAGCTGGATTTAGAAGAAGACATGGAACCAGTGATACTATCACTGATGGTGCTGTTGGTGGAAAGAGTACCAGAGAGATACTTATTTGTGTTTCATTGACTATGTAAAAGCATTTGACTGTGGAGATCACACTAAAGTATGGCTAAAGTTGCAGAGAAAGTGAACTCCAGAACACTTAATTGTGCTCTTAAGGAATCTGTACATGGATCAAGAGGCAGTTACATGAAAAGAACACGGGAACACTATGGTTTAAAGCCAGGAAAGGTGTGTGTCACAGTTGTAGCCTTTCACCATACTTTTTAATCTGTATGCTAGGCAAATAATCTGAGAAGCTGGATTCTTGGAAGATGAACGAGGCATCACGACTGGAGGATGATTCATTAACAACTTGTGTTACGCAGACGACAACACCTTACTTGCTGGAAATGAAGAAGATTTGAAACATTTACTGCTGAAGATCATGGAACATAGCCTTCAGTATGGATTGCATCTGAACAACAGGAAAACAAAAATCCTCACAACTGGACCAGTAAGCAACACTGTCATAAATGGAGAAAATACAGAGGTTGTCAAGGATTTCCTTTCACTTGGGTCCACAATTAATGCCCATGGAAGCAGCAGGAAAGAAATGAAAAGATGCACTGATTTGGTAAAATCTGCTGCAAAGGACGTCTTTAATGTATTCAGACAGAAAGATGTCACCTTGAGGACTAAAGTGTGCCTGACCTAAGCCATGGTATTTTCAATCACATCATATGCATGCAAAAGCTAGAAAATGACCAAAAAAGGCAGAAGAGTTGATGCCTTTGTATTGTGGTATTGGAGAATAACTACGGACTGTCAAAAAAGATGAACAGATCTGTCTCGCTAGAAGTACAACCAGAGTGTTCCTCAGAAGCAAAGATGGCAAGACTGCGTCTTACATACTTTAGATGTGTAGTTAGGAAGGACCAGTCCCTGGAGAACAACGTCATGCTTGGTAGAGTGGGGGTCAGCAAAAAAAGATGAAGACCTTTGATGAGATGCAGTGACACAGTAGTCGCAACAATGGGCTTCAGCATAAAAAGGACTGTGGACATGTCATAAGGCCAGGCAGTGTTCTTTTGTTCACAGGGTCGCTATGAGTTGAAACCGGCTCAACAGCACCTAACAACAACAGAACCCAAAAAATCAAACCAATTTCTGTCAAGCCAATTCTGACTCACAGTCAACCTGCATAACAGAGCAGAACTGCCCCACAGAGTTTCCAAAGGGCACCGGGTAGATCTGAATTGCCAACCTTTTGGTTATCATCTGTAGCACTTATTTACTACACTACCAGTGGATTTTACCTTTGAACCTCAATATATGAATGAAAAAAGATGGACTGAGTGAGTTTGAAGTGCTACTTAAAAAAAAAAAAAAAAATGCTTCTGCATTTATATCTGCCTGTTTTTAACTTCCAGGGGAGTAGGTATTTTCATTTTTTTGCTTCAGTTTGTGTATCATGTTGAGTGTACTTAGAGATTTTTTTTCCCTCCCTATTTTCCTTTGCATACTTTTAAAGCATAGTATCTAGCATTTCAGAATAAGTTAATGAGAACAATGTTTAAGCTGTTAACTTGATCAACGAAGGAATTAGCATCACTGTTTTCAATGGTAGCCACAACCTTCCTGTGCATCTAGCTAGGTCAAGAAGATTTTAAGCTTGAAAATTCCATTTATTATTTTGACCTGGGAGGCAAAGCAAAATGTTAGACTCTCCAGAGCTCCAAATTTTGAATTTGGAGTCTCCGGCCTTAGGTGAACACTATTTCAGTATCTAGATTGTCAACTGAGATTGTTTGCAGAAACATTATCTGTAAATAGCTAAGGGATGAGAAACAGGGACAGAAAGTTGACTTCGAAATAACATGCAACCACAATCAGAAGGTAGTAATAAACCTGACTTGTTTTAGAAAAATATTGTATACAATTTTTCACATATAATGTAAAATTTCTATAATTTCTCCCCTAGAAAGGTATATGTGTGTGTATGTAAGTATGCATTCGTTGAAGTATCATAGCTGGTTAGAAAAAGGAAAAAAAAAAAAAAAAGAAGTTATAAGTATGTTCTCTGATGTAAAAATAAAAAAAACAAAAACAAATTCTTACATATTGATTTAAAAGTATTTAGATCTAACTGAAAATACATAAATGTGAAGCTAGATTCACAAACTTGTCTACCCATACTACTCAGAAGACACAGTAACCACTTGTTTCTGTCTCTTTCCTTTACATTTGAATGCAAGCTTTCTCTTCAATTCAGATGTTTCAGGAAAACGTGCATCTATTCACAAATATTTTTATTGAGTGCCTTCAGTGTGTAAGCAATATTACAAATGCTGCAGACATAGCAATGAAGAAAGTGATTGCTGCCTGGAGTTTACATTCTTACAGGAAGGAAGCAAATATAAACCTACCAGGGGTTGTTGGTGGACACAAGAATCTAACAAACATCATTTAGGTTATTAAAACTACATTCCATACTCTGCCCTAATCATCACCCCCAGACTTAATTAGCAAGTCTGCATTCCTCTCCCTATCTCCAGGGAAGCAGACTGATTAAGACCTCAGAGAGATAATGAAATTTTGGGTAATTCACACTGTTTGATAAGATGTAATGGAATCTTATGATGTAATGGAATCTTGTGACTCCTGGTTATTATTCTGTGACAATCTTCAGATGCCAATCCCTTTGAAATTTGGGCATAAAAACTACTGGTAATGAAACCCAAATGGGACATGTTTGGAGAAGCTATTCTCCTTGTCTCCCAGATTTTCCAGCTTATGTGCTAATAAAGCATTCCTTGAACCCTTTGCCATCTCTGAATTTTCGGCGGCAGTGACAGGCAGAACGAACTTGCTTTAACTTGCTAGCAGGGTGATGAAAGCTATGGAAAGAAATAGGCTATATAGAATTGGGAGTGCATGGATGTATTAGGATGCTGGGGGTGAGTGCTGCATTCTTTAATAAATTGGTGGTCAGGTGAACATGTATGATGATACTACTGAGTCCATGGAATAAGACATGTATGTAAACAAAAGTACTTCAGGTTGCAGCAACTACATGTACAGAGGTCAGTTTTTTTCCCTGTCATGTTCAAGGACATGATGGCAGTGAGAAAGAAGGAGAGTACAAAAAGATAAGATCAAAGATATTAAACTGTATGCATACATGTTGGAGGAGAAGACAGTAGGGTAATGGAGCCAGCGGTCAGGCTTTCTAGGCTTTACACGTATTTATCACCTTGTTTTGTGGGCCTGTTTTCCTGGGACAGTATAAACATAGATTTTCCTAGGGCAACAGTTTAGGAATTACCTTCTTCTTTCCAGCACCATTTCTTACCTTCTCTATTTCTCCCACCAGTTCTTAATCCACCTTTCATAAGAAGACAACTTGTAACAAATTTATCAACTAGTCTTCAAGCCTCATTTATGTTCCCCTTCAAATCACACCTTGCTATGCATTTACACCCGCTGCCACTGAGTTGGGTCCAACTCATAGCGACCTGAGAGATAAGGATAGAACTGCCCCATAAAGCTTTCCAAGAGTGCCTGATGGATTTGAACTGCCAATCTTTTGGTTAGCAGACACAGCACTTAACATACTACACCACCAGGGTTTCATTATGCATTTAGACAAGAATTATCAGAATACAGACATTTATTTTACTTCTTAATAAAATCCTTCAGTGTGCCATAAAGTTCAGTATTCTTAACATAGTAGCCAAAGTTACTACTACTTTGCCTCGATAAACCACCCCTTGATGTCAAGTCAACTCTGACTCAAAGTGACCCTATAGGACTAAACAGGGCTTCCAAGGAGCAGCTGGTAGATTCAAACTACAGACCTTTTAGTTAGCAGCCTATCTCTTAGCCACTGTGCTGCCAGGAGCCCTTGTCTCCACATACCTCATCTTTTAATACTCTCTGAAGTGCACTTGAACTTCCAGTGTCACTGAACTGCCTTTGTTTCATATGTGAGCAGTCTTATACCTCTCCACATTTAAACAAGAATGTCCTCACTTTTTTTTTTTTTTTTGCCTGTTTAAGACTCGGTGTTGCTTTCACCTCCTCTAGAATGTCCCCTAGCCTAACTCTGGCTACTTCAAGAACCCTTCATTGAAGCTTTTTATTCAATTTAATTGTTTATGTTATTCTGATCACTAAACTCCCTTGTGGTTAAGAATTATTTTAACCATGTTTAAATCTCATGACTTAGCATGACTTCTGGTACAGCTGCATACACGGAAGTGCATCTTTAACAACAGTTCATCTCTGTGGTTATTTTGAGTCTGTTCCTGTTATCATGCCCAGACTTGCTCAGCATCAGTTTTCAACATGCATTTTATATATATGTGCTTTAATGAGGTCTACTACATAACAGAAACCCTGGATATTTGCTGGGCATTTCAAAGTAAAACTTGCACTTTTAAAATCACAATTATTTTACTGCAAACAAACAGATAAAAACATATACAACAATAGCAAAGTAGCTTTTTGGTTTTCCTGTAACTTTAGTCTGAAAACAAGGAAACTGGACTATCAATAATGAAACTGAAGTAGGCAGCCAGCACTAACTTCATTTCTTTAGATGTTTTCCTTAACAGTCCTGGCTTCCTAGCACCACTTGGCCCCAGAAATCACACATTAACTTGTAGGAGCCACCATGATAAAATCTTTGCAGCCTTTACAGCCTTTAGTTAAAATCATCACAACAAGTGAAGGTACCAATCGCTGACCAAGTGACTACCACCAAGAGCCTCCAGGTGGACCCCCAGTTCTCAATCTATGTCTCTTCACCAGATGCTCTGCCCCAATTGCCCATATTCTTTCTTCTCTCCCATCTAATGTTTATCCTTATTTCCCCAATATAAGCTCCCTACTTGACCAGAGAAGTAGGGCAGGCTCTGAGGACCCAAACTCCCCCTGTCCCTTTGCATGTCAGCTTGCAAACATATCTCTTGGTCATTTACTTTACCCTTGTCTCAGTATTGGCTTTGCAGCAGGCGGCCTAAACCCGTGTTTTATGGTAATAAAATCATACCCTTTGTTTATAAGAACTACTTGCAGATCATAGTCTTTATACTGAATATGAAATGACTGATGAGGATACATATTTTTACATTTTACTCTGAGCAACTTAGAGTTGTCAGCTGCTTCTAAGAAATCATACCATGTTTGCTATAGACATTTCGTACAGCACATCAAGTTCTCACTGACAAAACAAAACTAAAACATCTTTACTCCACACACATATACAAACAGTGAAGGAGATTATTTACTTTTTGAAGACCCAAATTCTGTGAAAACTACTTCCTCGTTTTCTGTGGAAGTACAAGTCATAGTAAAATGAGAGGAAAACTTTCAAAAGACAGATCATAATATTACTCAATTTTTTAATTTTGTTCTACTGCATATTCTCTTCCTACAGGCAACGTTTTACGATTTTTTTGTAGATTGACATACTTCTTGTGTTTACAACACACAATTCTATTCTTTTTTATTCAGCCTGAAATGGAAAATAGTTCCGAATGTTTGGTTACTGCTAAAATCAGTATATTGTTCTTTTCCTGTTATAAATGAATCACATCATTTACTATGTAAATTTAACAATGGCTCATTTAGCATATGTGTTAACAAACAAGAAGTGTTAAGACAGTGTGAAAATTGCAGCAATTACTTTTATAGCAGAGCATATGTAATTGTTTTATTGAGTTTTAAAGTGCAATTTGAACTAGAAGGAAAAGCAAGGATCATCTAGAGTTTTTACATTGTTTCAACTTTTTTTTGGTTAGGTTATAATAAGCTATGCAATACATCAGTCAACTCATTCCAAGAATAAAAATATGATGGCATTTCTCTTTTTACCTTTTATGGATTTATCACTTTGAGAATAAAAATATCACTGATAAAAATAAAATTAAATATTTTTAAAAGTTCCAGTTGATAATCTGTGTTCCCAAATTCATTTCCTTTAGCTTGGTTTCAACAATCTCAAGTGGAAGAAAAGCACTAGGCAAGAAAAGAGGTATCCAGATCTCAGGCTGTAAGTACTAGCATAGTCTTTGGTGAGAGACCCTAGGGGTTTTGCTGTGATCTCTACAGACAAAGGATGAAAACAGGGGAAGGATTCACAAAGGTCTTAGATGGAAAATTATTGAAAAATTAAATATTGAATTTTAATTTAATTACTGCTGAACATCTTTTTTCATACTCAAGATTTCCAGTCAGATCACAGCCCATCTTATGTGCTTCAATCCTTATGTGCTTCAAGGTTAAAATCGAGGCACCAGTTTCCTTCACTACTAATTGATGCATTATTGCCATGTGCGGACCACGTCTGTCTCCTCAGCTTGGTTGGGTTTGACTTTTGTGTTAGAAGGTGGTCCTAAAGAGACCTCAGAAATTCTGAGATTTTCATTCATTGTGATGGGGTGATGCCATTCAAGTAAATCCTGGATGTCAAGAGGAAAAAAAAAAAAAAAAACTAAAAAGAAAAGTAGAAGAACTTTAGACCTGATGTATGAGGTTTTGAAGGAGCAGGTGGTGTTTTCAAACTGTCAGCCTTCTAATAGGCACCCAAGCTCTTAACTACTGTATCACTGGGGCTTCAAAATTGGAATCCAAGCCAAAAACCACATCTACTGTGATTCAGTCCATTCCGGCTCTTAGTGAGCCCAGAGGATTTCCAAGGCATAAATCTCGACTCCTTCAGAGCTGCTGGTAGTTTGAACTGCTAACCTTTTAAACAGCAGTGGATCACTTTAATCACTGTGGTGCCAGGGCTCCAAAGGGGAAAAACAAAACCAAAAAAAAAAAAAAAAAAATTAACATACGGCAACCCTGTAGGATAGAGTAGAACCACCCAGTATGTTTCCCAGGGGTGCCTGGTAGTGCTCAAGTTCTTAAATATTATACCACCAGGGCTCCCAAAGTGAAATTCTAAAAGCAGAATAAAACCAAAAGCAAACACACTGCTGTCAAGTCCATTCTGACTCACAGCAACCCTACAGCACATAGCAGAACTGTCCCAGAGGAATCCAAGGAGTGGATTCCTACTGCCAACCTTTTGATTAGCAGCCAAGCTTTTAACCTCTGTGCAATCAGAGGTCCAAAAGTGGAAAAACTAAAAAGAAACACAGCTGTTGAGTCAATTCTGACTCATAGCGACCCTATAGGACAGAGCAGAACTGCCACCTATGGTTTCCAAGGAGCATCCTGTGGATTTGAACCGTCAACCTTCTGGTTAGCAGCCATAACACTTAATCACTACACCAAAAGGGTTTCTAAAAGGGGAATAAGAGACAATAAATTCATTTTTCACTACTTTTACTTCATCAAGCTCTGTTTGTGAAAATATTCAGTGCCAAGAGATGAGTATTTCACCCCTAGTCCTTTTGGTATATTTACAGAAGCCTACTTAAAATATTTCTGGTTCTAGTATAATAGATGAGGGTGTTCATGACCAAGTGAGAATTAGGTTTCCTGTCCTCTTAGCCTATAGCGGGTCTGGCTCTATTGAAAAATCAGTGGTAGTATGTATTTAGAGAGAACTCTGAAGTTTTCTGAAATTCTAGGCTGGACTTTTCAAAAGGCATTTTTTTTTACAACACTGTCTCTTATTTTTACTAGTAGCAAACTTTCTATTTAAACCCTCCCCTCTGAAACTCTGACACTTACTAGTTTGTGTTTAGCCTGCTGTGTTAAAAAACACAGCTGTTTCCCCGCCGTGCTGGTTATTTCATTAAGAGGAAAATGTTGGTGTGATGACATTACCCATAATCCCTCTACAAATTCTATCTCTGTTAATTACTAATATAAACAGCAAACGGATGACTGTTCCTTATGTGATCTACCAGGATGTTTTCAATAATACGGGCATAACAAAAGGACATTGCAAGACAAAATTCATAAGGTTAAGAGATCCTTCTACAAAAATCTATAAGGATTTTTGTCTGAAATATCTAAATTAAACAGAAGAAATCTACTAAACTCCATTTTTCAATACCAAGCCTAACCAAATAATTTGTGGAGCAATATTCTAACTATACTTCTTATCAATATAGTATCATTTTCATGGCTCAAAATATCTCCCGTTCTAATGTACAGATGCTCTCCTAAGTGGGACACAAACAGTTTGAAGACACAATACTAACCCTGGTTGTATACGTTATAGATTACACACTATTACACCTGGTGTTAGCATAAAATGTAAACTTTTTGTGAAATTCCACATTAAATTGTTTTTGGAATCTGTGGTGGACAGTTTTGATTTTCTCCCCAATATCTGTTTCTCTCCTTTTCTGTCAAGAACACAAAGATTGTCCTTTTTTTGTGAGTATGCTTCCCTGTATTTAGGCCTGAGCTTCTCCTGGGATTGGAACTATTCTCAGCTCCCGGGGCACTAACTCATTAGTGCAAGTAAGGACTTCTCAACACTGGTACTATGGACATCTCATGCCTGATAATTTTTTGCTGTCAAGAGTTGTGCTGTGCAGGCATCCCTAGCAACTTTCCAGTTGTGATAAACAAGAATGTCTTAAGGCATTGCCAAATGAAAAAGGTGAAAAATCATCCCAGTTGAGAACCAGTGACTTAAGGCAATCTGTGATGTATCCCCACCACCTATCTGCCGAAGTGATTGCTTCAGAGACTTGTCTAGTCAGGATAAATGGACAACTCTGGACATCCATACACATGCAGACTCTGTCTCTGTCTCTCTCTCACACACACATATACACATAGACACATGTGCATTCATGCACACACAGACATAGACACAGACACAGACACACACACACATCCTACTCCATGCTTAGTAAGTCTTGGACTGCAGCAGCCATGAGAGTAAGCCTAGAAACACTAGTGGTTATAGAACATCACCTTATAGAAGCTTTAAGGAAGAAGCCAACCCAGAATAAACAGACATGAGAGAATTAATTTAAACTTTCACCAAGCAATTCATAAAGCTTACTTTCCCAAGAATTATTCATCTATCTGAACCAATGTATTTCCATTTACCTATTTATTTATTTGAAACTAGTTGAATTTTCTCCTACTTAAAACTAAAATTTTCCTGACAGATATATGAGACAGCCATTTACACAGAGAAGGACAGAAGGAAGAACACTGGGCAGTTAGTTTTTAAAAAAGATAATAAATCACTTACGGGTGCAAGAATAATGAGAACATCTTTAAAAAAAAAAGTATGGTCCGACTCATGGTAATGCTAGAGGTCAGAGGTCAGAGTAGAACTGTCCCATTGACTTTCCAAAGAGTGCGTGGTGGATTTGAACTGTGGACCTTTCGGTCAGCAGCCATAGCACTTAACCACCATACCACCAGGGTTTCCATGGGAAGGTCTAAGTATGGTAAAATTAATTTTTAGGATTTAGAAATGATATTGCTTCCAGTCACCTTCTAATAAAGATATTGATTCATCTTTATTTATTCATATATCTCTGAAAAAATATCCCAAAATGATTCTTTTACTTGCTTAAAGGTCTCAATATAACACTGAGAGACTATGCCCATACTATACAGGCATGAAGTATGATACAGAAAAGTAACTGTAAAATATATGTGAGGGTTAGCATGTAAATAAATACATTTACAGAATCATCTAGGTACTATCAATTATGAGAATTAAAATTTACACATTTCCAATCATGGTTATTTGGTTTTTGTGGCTACATATCAAGTATCTATTAAAAAATACAAATGAAGGTTTTAAAAAAAAAGATCTCAAATTTATGGCAAAGTTCTTGAAAAATGTTGTTTTTCTGCATGATACGAAAAAGACAGAAAGTGCCATTTGGTGGCTGGCCTAATAGATTTTAACCCATTTGGCTGAGAAATAAATCTAAAGAGTGGGAAATCAGTTAATTGATCAAATCCAAGTAGTAATTTCAGTGTGTGAAAATGATGGCATTCTTACTTAAGAACAATAACAACAAAAAAGGAATAGTATAGGGAAGAGAAACTCTACATTTTACAGAACTGAGACTTGAAGTCCTAAAACTTAAAGAAGTAGAAGCCCTAAAACAGATAAAGAAGAAAGGGGAAACAGAAAACTTTTGCTGACACACTTCATCTACTTTAAGGATTTTCCCAGAACCAGAACTGTTAACTTGAAGGTCAGAAACTAAAATAAGTACATGCAAATGCATGACAACATATTTCTTTAAAATATAAAGTAGATGCATTACTGAAGATAATGGAGAAAGGTGAATTTCTGTAACACATATCTTTTGACTGATAAAAGGAAACATTACCAAAATTGAAAATCACAGCTGGTACTAAGCAATAGAAGAAAATAATATAAAAGCAAGTATTCCAGCCACCATAAGACTATGCTTTGAAATTTGAGTTGATTTTTATTGCTTGTTGTAAGTCTTCAGGACAAATATTTTCATTGAGGGTTAAGGAAAGAGTTTCAGAGAGGTAATATGTACCCCATATGGCTTAGATATGAAACCAACACTTGGGAAGATTTGAAGAGTAGAAGGTAGCTTCCAAATACTGTCCCAAAACTAATATAATTTAAAGCTACAAGTGATATCTTTTCTAAAAAAGAAAAATCTCAACACAACTGTAGAATTTTACATTTCTCACTCCCTTTCTCTTTTAATTACAAACATTAGTTTTTTAGTGTAAATTTAAAAACAATCAATTATTCTCATCATGCCAGTAAGTTAGAGTTTTATTTCAAAAGAACAATTATCAGTCTGTTGTCTAAATAACTACTAATGGTAATACTTTTAGAGAATTAAAATCCTAATAAAAGCACAGTCATACTTAACCTTGGATAAATCATTTTCTCTGTTATAACATCAGTCTTACAATTGATAAAGCAAAATAGCCATGTCTACTCTATCCTCCCAACAAAAATAAAAATTCTTTTTCTCATTAAATGTGTTAAACATAAGTTCTTCTATTAGTAGAGAGAAAAAGTTAGCCTTCTGAAGTGTTGAGCATTTAGGTAACAATATAACTGTCTGATTTTACAGTATGTGTACTGTTTTTAATGAAATTAATATACATCCTAGAAATATGCATCATAAATACCCTATACACTTCTACGTCAGAATGTCTGTTCTTAATTTACATGTACACACATGTATGTATGTCTCTCTGTATACTGGAAGTATATATATGTATGTGTATGCCAATACTACTAGCATATTATTTTCAAAGCTGCTATTCTAAAGACTTGTTGAGTTTATACTATAACCTTCAAATCAATATGATCTTCAATCATTTCAATTTATTCCAAAAATAAGGGTATTAAGAGACTAAACACATCCGTGGGATAAAATTTATTACATCTTTGTATCATTTGTTGCTGACATTATTCTATAAGTATAGCTATTGTTTCAAATATCTATACCAACTACATATAAGAATTATATGTTTCTTTATATGTGTTAATGTATGATATATTAGATACCTAGCATGCATCAGAACACATTTTTGGGTAAGTCTGAAGGAGGAAACTTCTATTTCAATCCAATATCCATGGTGGCTTGTGCTGTTTTCTTAATTTATACCTTTCTACTTCTGTGATTTCCCTTGGAAGATTACACTAAACAAAGTATTTGCCATTACAGTCTTGTTTTTGTGTCACAGCAAGGAAATGCTACTGGAGCAAATAATTTAATGTAAAGTCATTTGAAAGGCTCTAGGCTTCCTTTGGAAAACCTGGTGGTGCAGTGGTTAAGAGCTACAGCTGCTACCTGACAGGTCAGGAGTTTGAATTCACCAGGCACTCCTTTGAAATCCTAAGGAGCAGTTCTACTCTACGCTACAGGGTCACTATGAGGCAGAATCTACTCGATGGCAATGGGTTTGGTTTTCGATTTGGTTTGGGCTTTCTTTAGAAGCAAATATGGAAACTAATTCAAAATCTCATCACCTTAGGCAAAGATGATCTACTTGAATTCCTTGGAGAAGCGAAAGGTGTTTTATTATGAGAGATTTTGAACACAGTAATTGTTGAAAAATAAGTTTTTGAGACTTTAATTTTTAAGTACCTAAAGAGGCAAACCTAGTTGTGCAGTGGTTGAGAACAATGGCTGCTAGCCAAAAGATCAGAGTTCAAATCCATCAAGGGCTCCTTGGAGACTCTGTGGAGCAGTTTTGATCTGTTCCGTATGGTCACACCCATGAGTTGGAACTGACTCGATGTCAACGGGTTTGGGTTTTCGTTTAAACAGGCAATGATTTCCATTCCCTGCACAAGTTTTAACTGGTAAACTAGGACATAGGTATCTTTACAATATATTCTAATGCAGAGACAAATATTTGTGATTCAGGATAGAAAGAAAACAAAAAAGTATAAATAACATTAGAAATGTGTAGCTAAAATATATATCACAAACACACGTGTAGCATATAACAGAAACACAAGGATCTAGCATGAATCCAGGCATGTGGAGTTCATGATTGTACTTACAAAACCAAAAAAAAGCTACTGTCATAAGAAGGCAAATGACAAAGTCAAAGTATTACAGGGTAATATTAAAGTATTATCTTTAAAACTATATTCATAGTTGGAAGAGACTACTAAAGTTGTCCATATTATTAATATACTAAAATTATTAAGTACATTAAATTCCCAAGGAATAATCTGATAAAATGTAACATACACAGAGTTACTGAAATGGTCAGTGATAAAGGCTTGGGAACATCAAAGTGGTTCTAAATAATTCAGCAACATCAATAATCTTAGGCAGAAAAGTTCTCTTCAATTATCCATTCTTCTGTAAACCTATCACCATCTATTCTCTTCCTTTTCAAATTACTATCTCACTTTCTTCTCTTCTGATTACTTTTCAAGAATGTTTTCTACTTTTTACATTGCAATACTCCTGTAGAATCATATTCTGTGCCAAGTATTATATTCTCACTATACTAACAAGTCCAAGAAACAGCTCTAAATGCTTATTTTCATAAGGTTGATACTATAAATAGTTAACAGTTACTAGCACTTTTGGAAAAACCTCAAGTCTTTCAAGCCAACATACACGTGCATGCACACACAAACACACAAACACACACACACACACACACACACACACACACACACTCTTCTATATTGAAATTAGCCTATCTATATCCAAAAACCACGTTTTATTCTTACCAGCTGGTAAATCTAGTTATAAGTAAATGTGATTTATGTAAGTTCTTGTTAAACAAGTAAAAGTAAATGTATACTTTTACAGAATCATATCCCAATTTATGTATCTTTTCATGCTAACAATTAGCACAGTAATTGCTGTTCCCCAACAAACTGGGCTACAACATTTCTCTCAGAGTTTAACAAATAACATCAATGCCTAAAAGGAGGATTGAAAACATATTACACAGAATATTTTACCAGCTGTGATTTACATCATAATATTCTTAATAATGAAGGAGCAATGAGTCAATTAAAGCTTGTGATTGGTAGAAAGAAAACAGTATTTATGGAAGCAAATTTAGTGATATGTTTTAGCATAATTTTAGCACTACTAGGGAAATAAAACCAGTATAGGAAATGAGAATAAGAGAATCTGTATAATAAAATGAAGTTAGCTATAGTATTGTATAAAGGATTGCTTTCAGTTTTATACTTGATTAGCTAATGCTTTGATTGTGAAATGTTCTGTAAAAGCACAGTCTCTAAAACATTAGAAATTTTATAGCATCCCATCACTTACATTCAAGTTTGTTTAAGGATATTTTCTCATTTACATGTATTTCAAAGTACTTGTATATTCAGTTTCTAACATACAGAGTTTCACTCTTTCTATGTTTATACGTTAACTGACATTTGTTTTCTTTATTTATAAGCAACATACCAGTTTCAATTATCTTCTCTTTATCACCAGTAAACTCAAATATATTTGTTTTTGTATGTACATATATTCCCACGAAACCCCAAATATTTAGGAAAAAATAGTAACAAAACTTATTTCAAGAATTTGTTTTTCAAATAAAAAATGTGATCACAGGCACTTGAATCTTTTTATCCAGAAACATTTCCTAATACAGAAAAAGCCAAATAGAAAACAAAGGCTAAATAATGTAATACATTTCACAAGATGTTTTTATTAACTCTTATGTGAAAATGATCACCAACCATTAATGTCTATATGTGTATGTGTTTCTTTTTCAGTAGTAATGGCTGGTTCATACTTACTTCCTCGTTTAGATCTTTTTTTTATTAAAAGCAGTATACACTTTAAACAGTTCACAAAACAAGCACACAAAAGCATGGATTCTGGAGCTAGCCTGGCTAGGTTACAACTGCAGCCTTGCCTTCTCATGTGTAGTTCTGAAATGTGATTGAAATTCTGTGCTTTAGTTCCTTCTTCAGTGAAGGAAAGATAACAATTACATTGATTTCACAGGAAGACAGAGTTAAATGCATTAATTCATATAAAGTACTTATGAGATTGGCTCGTGGATAGTATTGTCATTGCTGGAAATAATAAAAAATACAGTCACTTTTTTCCTACTGATGCTTGTATTATTGTACATAAAACAAGACAGATTATTGTACATAAAACACTTTACAAATATTATTAAATAAATATAAATATAATTCATTCATTGGAAAAACATGGTGAGTTTAATATTCAGTTATAAAGATGATTTCTTACAAAAAAATTCAATAACAAAACTGTGTGTAACTATAATTGAATATTGATAAAACCTGAGCCAAATAAATGTGATGCTTGAGTTTTAGTTTCAGAGGAAACTATTTCTTTTTTCACCATTGTAATCATAATCAGGAACATATTTCTTTTTAAACATTATTTAAATGTTAATACTTTTATCACCTTTGCTACAATAATCAAAGTTCCAAATCCCTCAGAAAAGGCAGATGTGTTAGCTTAAGATACATCCTTCATCAAATAAATTTTGTATGTATGAATTATCTAATTAATATAATTTGACTAATAACAATATATATTCCATAATGTTACTGGAAGAACTAAATTAATTAATAAAAGTAAGTCTTAACTAGAAAATGTGGTAAATAATAAGCATACATTAAACACTAACAAATATTATTACCATTATCAATAATAACCAAATAATGTATTTCCTATATAGTAAAATGGAACCCTGTTGCCACATTGCCAGAAAAAGGTTGGCAGTTCAAATCTACTAATCACTCCTTGAAAACTTTACGGCAGTTCTGTTTCATCTTATAGGGTCACTAAGAGTTGGAACTGATTTAATAATAAGGGATTAATTTTAGTGTTTTTATATAGTCAAGCATATTCTAATCTGGGTATTAAAACTCCAACTAAAGAAAAAAATGCCTATGCAAAATCAGTAGGTGAGGCATAAAATAATAATACTAATAATACATTTTTAAAAATAAATAATTGGGGGCAGAGTGAAGATGGCAGACTAGACACATGTCTCCTTAATTCCCTCTGAAAACTAAGGCCTAGACTGATGATTAAACAGAGCCTCCTGGACACTCAGTGAGCCATAAGACACGGCACAGGGCTGGCAATTTGATCACATGACATTGAATGGAAAAAATTCTTCTCTTTCACTAACTCCTACCCTTGTTGAATGGCCAGCTCTCACGGACTGAAGGTAAATGACATTTTTAACTTTTTTTTTCTTCTTTGTCTTAGCCAGCAGTGGTTGCTAGGCTTAATTGGCAGCATAGTTCAGCAGGCAGAATGGAGCCTGGCTCTGGATTCTGAGCACATCAGCCCATCCATCCTCTCTTTCTGACCATCTGCCATTGATTCGGCTATTTCAGAGAGGGTGTGAGAGCTTGGATGAGACACTATCTTGTTTGACTGGGAGGGGGCATTACCTTAATGGAAGCCTCAGCAGGGGCTAATTCCCAAGCTGGGAGACCATACCAGTCTGGGGAGTGGTATCCCAGCAGAAAAGCTGTGTTTAGCACAGTGTACCTTTACAGGTGGGACCTGGCAGCAGACGGCAGCAGGGCAGTAGGCTGTCCATACTTTGAATTAGATTACAGCATCTGTGGACAGATATAGAGGTGCCTCCACCACCAGGTGAAAACAGGCTTGCACATCTGACAGCCTGGCTGAGTTTGGAAGCTGTCAGATAACTTTTACTTTTCAAAATGAGACTACCTAGAGAAATGACTGCAGTGCCTCCTGACGGCATCTCTTCCAGCCTTTGCTGACCCTCAACATAGGGTCAGCTGACAGCTCCCTAGTGACTCAATAAGTAGGGCTGTGCCTTTGCCAGCCAGGAGGTGGAGGCTTCTACCCAGAGATTCCACCGGGCCCAGTCACTGAAGTACATAGAGGTGACTGCTGATCACCTTCCTTCTCAGACTGTGCCTCAGCTCCAGTTAACGTAACACCAGAAAATCGAAACAATCTCTACATGCCCAAAAAGCATCAAACCCTGGTCAGACACTTAAAGAAAAAAAAAAAACCAAGGCTCCAGAAAGTTCCCAAAAGAAAAAAACAAAGAACTTCCCATAGGAAGAAACCTTTCTGAAACTATCAGGAGTACAGTACAAAAGGATAATATGTAGAGCCATCCTATACATTACACAAAATACAGGAGAGCAAAATGAGAAATTAGCCAAGCTGTACAAACTGATGGGACATCAGAATTTGGAAATCTGACAGATGAATAACAAAATTAAGGAATTAGAAAATTCAATTTAAAGCCAAGAAAAAAGAATGGAACAAATGGAAAATAGACTTTCTGATTTGGAAGACAGAGCTACTGACTCTAGCATCTATGAGGAGAAATCTGAAAAAAGTAACAAGAAAAGTGAAGAAGCAATAAGAAACATGTGGGACTCTTATCAAGAGGAACAATCTATGATTAATTGGAGTTTCCGAACCGGGAGGGACAACTGAAAACACAGAGAGTATTGTTGTTGAGTTGCTGACAGAAACTTCCCTAAAATTATGAAAAAAGAGAACAGATGTCCAAGATACATATCAAAAGCCATGCAATACAGACCCAAAAAGAAAGACATGAAGACATACTAAAATCAAGCTTAACAAAATGAAACATATGCAGAAACTCTTAAAGGCAGTGAGATGCAAAGCAAAGCTAACATTCAGAGTGAAGCTCTGTAGGCTTTCATCTGATTTCTCAGCAGAAACAATGCTGGCACAGAGAAAGTGGGAGGCTGCATTCAAAACTTTAAAGTAGAAAAACTTTTAACTAAAAATTATATATCCAGCAAAACTATATTTCAAATAGGAAAATGAAATGAAAACATTCACCGATAAATAGAAACTCACAGACTTTGTAAAAAGCAAACCATAGCTACAAGAAATCCTGAAAGGAGTTCTTGGCCTAGAAAACAAAAACCATCAACTCTATGTTTTAGGGAGCAATACAGGACACATCATCAGGAAACCTACTTAGTTAGGGAAGGCACATAACTCAATCACAGCTACAATATTAAAAGAAGTGATCCAGTGGTAATATCATGAAAACTATGATAGTATCTCATTAAAAAGAGGGATATACTACAGTAGTTATAGTTCAGATGGAAAGGAAGTTAAAAAGATATGTAGAAGTTAAAACTAGGTTAAAACATAGACTATTAAGGGGGATCATAGGGGTAGTCACAAAGTACAATAAATATGCAACATACCAAATCAATAAATGTAATACAGGAGTCTCAACAAACACAAAACCAACACTGCAAAGGGTAAAAAATCAACCCATAAAGAAGAATGTCCCAGAACAGAACAGAAAGAATAACAGAGAAAACATCAACACAAAAATAAATAGTTCAAAACAGCAGCACTAAACACATGCCTGTCAATAATTACACTGAATATAAATAGACTGAATGCTCGAGTAAAGAGACATCGAGTGACATCCTGGATCAAAAGACATGCCCTATCTATATGTTACTTATGAGAAACTCACATTAAACTTAAAGATAGGAATCAACTGAAAATTAAAGAATGAAAGAATACATATCAAGCTAACAATATACAAGGAAGGGCAGGTGTAGCAATACTAATCATAAATAACATAGATTTTAATATAAAATTCACCATCGTGGACAAAGATGGACACTATTGCTGAAAGTTTTGATACACAAGCTGGATTTAACAATATTAAATATTTACGCACCCAATACTACAGCATCTAAATACATCAGAAAAAAAAAAAAAAAAACCTGACTACATTCAAAAATGACACAGATCACTCTACAATAATAGTGGGAGACCACAACACTCCACTTTCAATACTGGACAGATCTTCTAGAAAAAAAGCTCAATAAAGACACAGAAGATCTCATTGACACAATTATCCAACTAGACCTCATCAATATATACTGAAATTTCTACCAATCAGCAAATAACTACACTTTCTTCTCTAGTGCACATGGAACATTTTCCAGAACAGACTATGTGTTAGGACATAAAGCAAATCTCAACAAAATCCATATCACTAAATTACTGCAAGCATCTTCTCAGACCATAAAGCTATAAAACTCAAAATCAATACCAGAAAAAAGCATAGCTAGAAAAATGAAACACACAGAAACTGAACAATGTTTTGCTCAAAAAGCCATGGGTTATAGAAGAAATCAAGGACTACATAAAAAATCTATGAATTCCAACAAGAATAAAAACATTTCCTACAGAACCTATGGGATACAGCCAAAACGGTGCTCAGAGGTCAGTTTCTCTCTATAAATGCACACATCTGGAGGGAAGACATCATATCACCTACCAAATATAACACAAAGTGAAGCACAACAACTTACTAACCCATAAAAATGCATCTGAAAACTACCAACCAAAAAAAGCCCTTGCCCCGATGCTTCATCACAGAATTCTACCAAGCTTTTAGAGTTGCCTCCAATACTACTAAGGCTAGAATAACTGCCAAATTCAGTCTATGAGGCCAGCATAACCCTAATACCAAAGCCAGGGAAAGATCCAGCAAAAACTGAGAACTACAGACCAATATCATTCATGAACCTAGATGCAAAAACCTTCAACAAAATATTTTCCAATAGAATTCAACAATATATCAAAAAATAATTTATCACAACCAAGTTGGATTCATGTTAGGGATGCAAAGCTTGTTCAACATCAGAAAAACAATCAATGTGATCAACCACATAAATAACATAAAAGACAAGAATCACCTGATTTTGTCATTTGATAAAGTCAAACACCCATTCATGCTAAAAACCCTCACCAGAATAGGAATAGATGACAAATTCCTCAACACAATAAAGGTCATTTATACAAAGCTAACTGCCTACTTCATGTGGAATGGAAAGAGTCTGAAACAATTCCCCTTAAGAATGTGAACTAGACAAGGATGCCCACTCTCACCTCTCCTATTCAGCATTGTGCTAGAAGTTCTAGCCAGAGCAATTAGACAAGACCAAGAAATAAAGGGCATCTGCATCAGCAAAGAAGAAGCAAAAATCTCCCTGTTTGCAGACGATATGATTGTATATACAGAGAATCCTAAATAATCCATAAGTCAACTACTCAAACTGATAGAACAGTTCAGCAAGGTCTCAGGATACAAGATAAAAATAAGTAAATCAGTAGAATTCCTTTATAACAACAAAGAGATTACTAAGAAGAAATCACCAAATCAATACCATTTGCTGTAGCCCCCAAGAACATAAAATATCTAGGAATAAATATAACTAGAAAAATAAGAGACTTTACAAAGAAAACTACAAGACCTTACTGCAAGAAACTGAGACACACTTCTATAAATGGGGAAGCCTACCCTGCTCATGGATAAGAAAATTCAACATTGTGAAAATGTCTATGTCACCCAAAGCAATCTACTTATATAATGCAATCCCAACACAAATTCTTGAGACATTTTTAAAGAGATAGAGAGAAAAATCACCAACTTTGTTTGAAAAGGGATGAAATCTCAGATAACTATAGCACTACTGAAGAAGAACACACTGAGAGGCCTCTCACTACCTGACCTTAGAACCTATTATACTGCCACAGTTGTCAAAATAGCCTGGTACTGGCACAAAAAGAGACATACAGACCAGTGGAACAGAGATGAGACTCCAGAGATGACACCATCCTCCTGTTAACAGTTGGTATTCAACAAAGCCCCTAAGATTTTAAACAGGGGTAAGAACACTCTATTTAACAAATGGTGCTGGTAAAACTGGATATCCATCTGCAAAGAAGTGAAACTAGACCCATATCTCACACCTTATACAAAAAACAACTCAAACTGGATAAAAGACCTAAATATCAAATCTAAAACGATAAAGCTCATCAAAGAAAAACTAAGATCAGCAATGGAAGTTTTAATACACAATGTGGACAGACTTCAAAATCTGACAAACAAAGCATGATCAACACAAGAAAAAAAAAATAGATAAAAAGGAACTACTAAGAATCAAACACTTTTGCTTATCCAAAGGCCTTATCAAAAGAATTAAAAAACCACCTACAGAATGGGAAATAATATTTGGCAACTATATGTCAGAATAACCTCTGATCTCCATAATCTAAAGGATACTACAAAATATCAACAAGAAAAGGATAAATAATCCAATTAAGTGATGGGCAAAGGAGATGGACAGACACTTCTCTAAAGAAGATATCCAGGCAGCCAAAAGACACATGTGAAATTGCTCACGATCATTAGTTAGTCAAGAAATTCAAACCAGATCTACCATGAGATGTTATCTTACCCCAACAACGTTGGCCATGATCCAAAAAACATGAAACACTAAATGCTGGAGAGGTGTGGAGAGATTGGAACTCTTCTACACTGTTGGTGGGACTGCAAAATGTTACAACCTCTTTGGAAAGCAATCTGGCACTTCATTAAAAAGCTGGAAGTAGACACACTATTTGACATAGTAATCCTACTGTTTGAAATATATCCTACAGAAGCAAGGGCAGTCACATGAACAGATACATGCACACGAATGTTCATTGCAATGCTGTCCACAACAGCAAAAAGATGGAATCAATCCAGATGGCCAACGACAGATGAATGGATAAATAAACCATCTTATATATACTCAATGGAACACTATGCAATGATAAAGAACAATAATGATTTCAGGAAGCATTTCATAACTTGATTTCAATTTGAAGACATTATGTTGAGTGAAATTTGTCAGCAGCACAAGAACAAATATGGTATGAGAACCCTACTATAAAGACTTTAAAATAGACTCACGTACAAAAGAAAAGACTCTGATGGCTGCATGGGAGTCGAGGGAGGGAAGGAGAGGGCTGGCTATAGATTAGATAGTAGACAGAAATTTAGTTGGGTGAAATCAGTGACAGCACACATTACAAAGAAGATCAACTTAACTGGACTTCAACATAACCTGAAACTCTTCCAATCTTATCCCAATATTGAAAGGACAGAGTAGTGGGGGCAGGGGTCTGAGGACTATGCTCTCAGGGGACATCAAGGCCAATTGGCATAACTAGTAGATTGGTAAGAGAGTCTTCTCCACTCCATACTGGTGAGTGGCATCTGGGGTCTTAAAAGCTAGCATGCAGTCATCTGAGGTACACCAAATGGTCCCAACTCATCAGGAACAGATGGTCACCAAGGACAAAAACAACATGGGGGAAAGAGATTCTAGAAGACAGAAAGCACCACCTGAATGGGTGACTCCATCAACATGTGACCAGAGGAACCAGATGGTGCCTGGCCACCACCAGTAATGGGGCTGTGATGGGGCTCACAAAATTGAGTCCCAGTGGCCACAAGAGAATAAAATGGGGTGCACCCTGAGAACTCCACAAAAAGACCATAATTGATGGTCCAAAGGCCTCTCAGTACCCCTGGGAGCATGGCCCCTAGACCTGTTCATAAATCATTACTGAGGTCAACTACTCGGACAGGAATGGATTGGACTTGGTGACCCAGAGTGACCATATCATGTGTGCACTTCATAGTTCCATGCACCTATAAAGTGTTGTCCTACTGGTCTCTTACCAGACGGGAATGGAGAGGGTGGAGAAGCGGAGACAGGAGATTGTTAAGAGGATATGACATGCATAGAACAGAAACAAGGAGTGTGCTGTCACTGAGGAAGGACAGCAACAAGAGCTGCCAATAGGCAGGCATGTAAGTTTAAACTGGTTTGTACACTTTCACTAAATAATAATAATAATTAGAGGATTTGTAGTCAAAGTGAGCAGGCTATGAGTATTTGCACCATCATATATTAATTAATTACAGGTAAATTTCTTAAACTCCAATTCAGCCTCCTTATCTATGAAATGTGAATATTGATAATTATCTTGGAGCAATATATGCAAAGCACAACTAACAAAGTTTCTGAAAATATGAAAGGTATTTAACTACTTTAAGACTCATTCCTTCAATAGCTCCCTGAAAAAAGCCACTGATTCAAGTCAATTCTACCTCACAGTGACCCTACATGACAGAGCAGAACTGCCCCAGAGAGTTTATAAAGAGCACCTGGTGGATTTGAACTGCCAGTCTTTTGCTTAGCAACCAAAGCACTTAACTGTTACATAACCATTTCCTTAATAGCTCCCAAACAGCTCTAAAAGCATAAAGGCAAGTTGCTTATTTTGAAAGTATGTTATGTCTCTGTAACTAGTTTTCCTCAATAATCTGGTGCTGCCCCATTAATCAATGACAAAATGTATGTTCACAGTTGATTAGTTCCTTTCTATCTGGATTCCCCAGATAGTTACTTTCAAATTTCAAATTTGTATTCAGAAACTTCTTACTTTTTTCATCTTTTTGTTTGTTTCAGCAGTTTCTTGTAAATATTTTGCATCAAATGTCAAGTTTTACAGATTGCCTACAGCATATAAAAGTATCTAAAAAGCTAAAGGGTATGGAAATAACTAAGGTGAAACTTACTGTAAATAAATAAAGCAGTTTTTATGGCTTATAAATAATATCTGAAACATGACAAATTCCAAAGTCAATCTATCATTCTAACTCAAATCCTACTTAAGACCCTTTTCTTTTACTTAGGAATGAATTTATTAGTGGCTAAAAGTACTAGAGCCTTAACACTGACTAAAAAAAGCATTGAAACAGGAGAGAAGCTTTATACATCCCAGTTTTAAAACGGAAAGATCAAATAGACAGCAAAGATTTAATTCTCTTTGTCAAATTGACTTGTCTTTTCTCCTGTCCTAAAAATTCCTGGCACTGGCAGGAAGTCACACATTAACTGACAAGAATCATGGAAATAATGTCTCTGCAGTTTTCACAGTTTTTTTTTTAAAAAAAAAACATCAAAACTGATAAGTAGCCAGTGGAAGAGCCAGGTGCCAGTCAGGACCACCCTGCTTCAGATGAGAACCAAAAGCAGTCTGGATCCCTGCTCCTGATGTGTATGTTCAAAAGGTCCCAGAGGCCCCTGAATGGATCCCCTTCTTCACCCTTAATCAAACATATTGTTTCCCTGGTGCTGGCACCAATACCTATTTACATTTCCAGGTAATCCCTCTGCTATACATACATACCCACACACACATACCCACACATACACATACATATATGTGTGTATACATATATATATATGTACGTATGTATACATGTGTATACACACATATATGTATACATATATATATATATATATGTTTACATCCCTAAACACCTGATGACTTTTCCACAGGTTCTTTATGGAGAGAATCCTCCTTGCTTCCTCTGTCTACTAGCACACAGTAATAAACTTCTTTCGGATCACTCACTTTAATACCTGTCTCAGAAATTGGCTTTGGGGGCAGGTAACCATTATCTGGAGTTTTGTCAGGTAAAATGGTAACAAAATTAGTAAACTTGAGGAATGTCAGAAAACAGCTGCCAAAACTTCTCTAACTTCTACTAGATTGACTTTTTTTTAAGGATATTCAAATAATTGATATATTACAATGATCCCCCCCCCCAGGTATACACACTTATAAATTCAGTTTCTCTAATGTTTATTTTTAGAATATCTTAATAGGTCTGCCTCTTCTCACAAAATAAAATGTTTTCAATTTATGTAATATGTTTCACTAAAAAAACAGTCAATCCAAATTTTTTATTCCTTAAATCATTTTACATTTAATTATAAATGAGTTTCACAACTCTTATCAAAGATACACCTCACATGATGATCTGAACACAAAATGATTTTATAGTGTATCTGATTGTTATTTAGCTGCTTATTATCAGGCATTATTTTCTTCCAAAATGACCCGTTCATCTGAAAAGTCCAAATTATTTTTCAGCAAAGAGAATGATTATTCTGTAATACAATAATAATGAAGATAAATTATACATGGTCAATTTTCAGCCAATAATTATAAATAGTTTGTTAATGCAGCAATTATATATATGCATACACACACATATGTATATATAAAATATGTATATACATATTGGTGTCAGGATCTCTTTACACTTAAAAATTATTGATCACTTCACAGATATCATTGTGAGTTATATCTATCAATCTGTACCATATTAGAATATGACACTGAGACATTTTTAGAAATACAATGTTGCTACTGCCTTGATCGCTGCAGTATCAGCAATTTTATCTGTCACTGCTTTCGAACCACAATGAAAAAGGCAAGCACCATGTCAGTATAATTATGAAAATAGTTTTGACCTTGTGCTCTCATAAAATGCCACAGGAATCCCAAATTTCTTCAAAATGTATTTCCTGAATTTCTATAATAACAGGTTAATGGCACCCAGAGAACAAATGAAGAGATCACACAACTTCTGATAGCTTTCACCTTAAGAGCATTGAAATATTTAAATCACTGACTAAAATACTTCATTTACAATACTTTATGGATTGGAATGTGTCCCCACCTACACATGTTGTAAATCCTAACCCCTGTGCCTGTGGTTATGATCTCATTTAGCAATGGGTTGTCTTTGTTACATTAAGGAAGCAGGATTAATACAGGATGTATCCATAGGCAATCTCTTCTTGAGACGTAAAAGAAGTTCAACAAGCAAGCTAGAGAGCAGAGAGAGGGGAAGACAGATGTCAAACCATATAAACTCAAAAACAAGGGCCTTCCTCCAAAACCAACAGAAAGACTGAGAGACTGTCCATAGAGTAATCACTATGAATTAGGATTTATAACCTTGCTGGGATAGTGGTTAAGTGCTACATCTGTTCACCAAAAGTTTGGCGGTTCAAATCCACCAGGTGCTCATTGGAAACTATGGAGCAGTTCTACTGAGTCCTATAGGGTCGCTATTGAGTGGGAATTGACTCAGTGGCAGTGGGTTTTGCCAGTGGATGGTCTCCTATGAGAAAGTAAATGTCTGTTTTTTAAAGACATCTACTTGTGGTATTTTTCTACAGCAGAACTATATAATTTAAGCAGAATTAAATATACTTAAAATTTGGACTCAAAATTAGCTTACTAGAACGATATCAAAATCACAAGGATATACCATTGAACTACACCTGGTAAACAAAAGGTGGGCAGTCCAAATCCACTGGCACTGCTTCAAAACTCGATGGGGCACTTCTATCTGTCCTATAAGGTCACTATGAGTCTGAATCAACTTGACAGCAATGGGCTTGTTTTGGTTTTTAGCACAGCTAAGATTAAAAAAGATAAATAAATAACAAATATTGGTGAGGATATAAGGAAAGTATAACTTTTTTCTATTTCTGATAGGAATGCAAAATGGTACAGCTATTTTAGATTTTCCTCAAAATCTAAAAATAGAACTACCATCTGTTCAAACATCCCACTCCTGGGTATTCAGTCAGAGACTTCAAAGAGGCAAGCAGTCACACACATAACCTATAAACCAAATGCACTACCATCAAGTCAATTCCAACTCATAGTGACCTTATAGTATAGTGTAGAAATGCCCCATAGAATTTCAAAGGAGCGTCTAATACACTTGAACTGCACTGTTCATAATAGCTAAAAGCAAACAGATAAATAAAATGTGCTATATAAACATGCAATGAATTACTATTCAGTCAGAAACAGAAAGGAAGTACTGACACATGCTTCACCATGGATATATTGAAAACACTGCTGTTCCTGTTGTCACCAAGTTGATTCTGACGAAGAGCATCCCTAAAGGACAAAGTAGAACTGTGCCATTAGGCTTTCTAGGCTGTAATTTGTACAGAAGGATATCACCAGTTCTTTCTCCCTTTGGAGCTACTAGGTTGGTTCAAATCACCAACTTTTTGGTTAGTAGCTGAGTAGTTAATCATGATACCACCAGGGTTTCTTTTGCAAACATTAAGTAGAGTTGTCAAATACAGCATAATCTCACTTACATGAAATAATAAGAGTAGATAAAAATATAGTGATCAGACTTTATTAGTGGGTACCAAGGATGCGGGGAATAGAGGAAGGATGATCAGCTGTTGGGGAGTAGTGAGTGTTGTTTATGGTGACAGCAAATTTGGAATCAATAGGAGTAATGTTTGTACAACATGATTAATGTAATTGATATCAGTAAGCTATATATCAGACAAAAGTTAACTTGGTAAAAAGGGTCACTATGAGTCAGAACTGACCTGATGGCAGTTGGTTTGGTGCTAAGTATATTTTAAAAAAAAGTAGATACTGAGGCTGTTCATATACAACTAAACATATTACGAGAAGTGTTTTCTTGGTTTGAAGGTTTAGGGACATGGTTTCATGGCACATTGCAGCCCAGTGTCTTACTACTGTTTTCAGTGTTTCTATTGTATCTCCCAGCTTACTGCATTAGCCCAAGAGTCTTCAAGGCTTAAGAGCAGTCCTCCAAGGTACAGCAATAGGTATCTATTTGACTAAAGCAGCAGAGGAAGAAAGAGATGTAGGAATCAGAAGAGGATTAGGAGCATGTCCCCCACTGCTTCCATAAACAGCTGCCTCCTTTTCCATAAAACCAGAAGAACTGGATGGTGCTAGTGTACCATTACAAAATATTCTGATCAAAGATTCAATAGGTAAGTCCTGAGACTTTCCGCAGTCATGCAAGTTTGAGACAACCCCTCAAAAGCGACTGCCCTGAGATAATCTTTAAATTTTAAACTGAAATTAGTCCCTGAAGTCAGTGTTAAACCAAAAAATAGCTTAACATGATTAGTAAAGAATGTCTTGGGTATTGTAGTCTTTAAGAGAGTAACCTATATGGTGTCAAAGTAACAACAGCAAATTTAAAGGTTAGATGTAACACATTTGAAAAACGAATTTATCTTAATAGTAGTGGAATAATTTGCAAAAGGATAATGATAATGATTATACAACTAAAAATATATAATCAATAACACTGTAAACTTAATATATAGAAACTGTCACACTGGTATAAGTTTTGCAGTGTATATTTTCACCAAAAAGTAAAGCAAAATAGTAACATTAAGGAGCCCAGAGAAGACTACTAATAGCATTTTATCAAAATGTATTCTCAGAATTGAAAGGGGTGCAAGTATTAGAAATAAAGAGAGGAATGAATTGGAGAAAGAAAGTTTCTTGCTTTTCCACATTACAGTTTTGCTTTGAGAAAGGGAGTTGTTTTTCTTGCCCCCTTCTTTACTTCCCTCCTTTTTCTTCATCACATCTTCCTCCTCTCTGTATCTTCCCCATTCCCTTCCCCTCCCTTTCTTCCTCCTTTCATTTTAAAACAAAATTATATAGCAATCCTTAAGGAAATCTGTTACATATTACAGTCCATACACCTATCTGTTCCCTTTGCTGCATCAAACATAGATTTCACAGTAAAGTCTCTGTTAAGATCACAAATCTAGACAATTAATTCAGTTATTTTATATGTATAACTGACTATAATCCAGCTATTATATAAGTTATAATTGAGAGGAGTATTACAACACAAAATCTAATGGATCCATTAAAGGAACAAAGGGGAATACTGAAATTTAAAAAACTCACATATATAATCAGTAATTGCACAACATTTCTAGGCTATGTACATAGAAAAATGTATTACTGGCATTTCTTCTACTATTCAGACTTCTTAGCTACACTAGGAATTAAACTGAAATGCTTTTACAAGCTGTAAAATCCCTTGTGGTGCCACTGATAAAACCTTAAGAACAACTTTTCTGAAAGGTGAGAAACAATTCACATCCTCATTCTCTCCCTCTCTTTCATGTTCTTGATATAGCTATCACATATTAAAATACACTACACTAAAATACTACTGAGAGACTAATGTCAAACTTAGGTTATTCATTTAAATAGAAAAAATATTCCTACTATATATTTTTGAGCATGTCTCCATAACTGAAAATTATCTCTATTTTGTATTTTTTTTTTTTAATATATATGTAACAGGTAAACCATATGATGATAGCAGCTGGGCTGTTTTTCCCTGAGCATATGTTGTTTTAATAGGACAGATACAGAGTAAATAAGAACAGAATTGGCAGATGAATCTTATTACCATTAAATAAAAATCGCAGTCTATTTTATCATCTCTACTTGATAGAACTCCAAAAAAGAGTAACTTTTTAAATGTCTATATTCATGAGCTTGGATTTTAGCAGAATATACAAATGCAGCCAATATATTTACTCCTGTGCCTCCAGAAATTACTGTCAGTATTTCTCCCAGACTCTTCCTACAGCAAATCACACTAAATCCAACCTGATTTCAAATATTTACTTCTTTAAGCTTAAAAATAATGCATTGGATATAGAGATAAAGCATATTAATCATTGCATAGGATAGAGATTAACAGTAATGTGTATGAGAAATCTTACTGCAGTGATGACAATGCTCTGAAACTGATTTATGGTGACAGATGGTAATTTTTTTGTTTTTTTAAAGTATTGAATTCTCCAGCCAGAGGACAGCAGGATGATATCCTATGGATGTATAGAACCATAAAGTACATCCAATATGTGGTCACTCTGCATCATCAAGTCCAATCCATTCATGTCCGAAGAGTGGACCTTCACTATGATTTATGGGCAAGGTCAGTATCAGGGCCAGGGGCCATGCTCCCAGGGGAACCCCAAGACCGCCAGACCATCAATCGAGGTCTTTCAGTGGAGATCTCAGGATGCACCCCTTTTTATTCTTGTGTTGCCAGTGAGACTCAACTTAGTGAGCTCCATCGCGGCTATCACTGGTAGTGGTCAGGAATCATCCGGTTCTTCTGGTCCCAAGTCGATGTAGGCACCCACTCATGTGGCTCTCTATCTTCTGGGTTGTCTTTACCCCATGTCATTTTGGTCCTCAGTGAGCTGACCTCTGGCTGGAGGATAGAGAGTGAGTGGAGAGGAGGGGAAAGGAGACTGTTGGGAGGATGAGACATGTACGGAGCAGAGAGGAATAGTGTGCTGTCACCGGACAGGGAGAGCAGTGGAAGCTGCATATAGGTGGGCATGTAAATTTATACGGGAATGTACATTTTCACTCAGTCATAAGAAATAAAATAATAATAATAATAAAGTATTGAATTCTACACTTCAAATGAACAAATCATATATTAAAGCTGTCTCAATAACGTTATATAAAATATATAAAGAAAGAGGATACAAATTTAAAATGGGTAAAACTAATTGAGGGTGTTAAAATTCAGCACAGTGGCAATCACTGTTGGGAGTAGGACTGCTATGGAGCATGACAAGCAGAGGCTTCTATGGTCCCATTAAGACTGTGTTTTTTTGTTTTTGTTTTTAAATCTGGTTGCTAATTATATAGGTGAGCTTGTTTTATGAAAAATATTGAGCTGCATAATGTATATCTATCCATGTATCAACTCCACAGCAATGAGTTTGGTTTCTTTGGTTAATTCATATATAACCCTTTGCCATTGAATCAATTCTGACTCATAGAACCCTACAGGACAGAACAGAACTGCCTTACATGGCCTTCCAAGGAGTGCTTGCTTCATTCAGACTTCTTGGTTAGTAGCAGTAGCTCTTAACCACTACACCACCAGGGTTTCCATCTATTCATATACAGATAAGATATATGTATATGTAATGCCTCAAAAATTGTGTACCTACCCACACACACATCAAATACCTCAATAAAAAGTTATATACGCATATACATTTATGCATGTTAAAAACATTTCTCAGTTCAGAAAAATCTCAGCAATTATATGTAAAGGATCACCTATTTAAAATGTGTGTGACAAAAAGATGGCACAGAGGCTATCACCACATATGACATTCAAACTTACCACATTATTACATTTGAATATGTCCAACTTATAAAATGGAATCCAATGAGAGTTTTATCAACAAGGGAACAGCATAAAGCTAGTGCATCATCCACAAATGTCAAGGTTTGTTAAGAATATGTGCACCTGATCTATGGAGTAGACCATATGTGGGGGGGAGGTGTCTGTGTGCACCTGTATGTGTGTGTTTTATAAGGGGTGGTAACTGGGTTGGATGAGGACAAAAGCTGTTGCAGATCTGGAAGAGGCCTTAGTGGTACTCAATGGTACTCCATCCATAGCAGAACACCATAAAGCTTGTAATGTCACAGAAGAAAAGGACAGGCGAGAGTTATTAAAGGAAAGCTGTTACCTAGTGTTTCTTTTTGATGTTATCCATTGAAATACCTAGTCCCACACCAGCCTCATCAGGATGCCAAAGTTTTTGATGAATGCTGCCAAGTTGCAATCTCATTTTTCCTTCAAGGGCCACCTCTAACAATTCTTCAGTGAAACACACTCTATCTTTATCTAGCTGTAAGGACTTCCCTCTTTTGCTGGACCCATCAAGAATTGTAAATACAATAAAAATAAAATGTTGAAGAAATCAAAGAGTCATTTCTTTCTTTTCTGTCCAAAAAAACAATATGGTTTTATTGGCAGAAACCAGTTCTCACTAATTTACCCCTGACAACATCATCCAACCAATCTCAGGAAAAGTGGCATAATGTGGTACATATTACGACTTTCAAGTGTTGGCAGAATGAATTTTCCAGTAATTGAAAACTTTTCATTAACAGCTAACAAGAAACATAAACTGTATTCACAATGGAAAATGTCTCTAGTAATCTAACTGCTCAAAGTCATTTTCACATTTAGATTCCAAAGTTGTATTTTAAATATATATATGTATATATAATTTCTGAAATGTTTAAACATAAAAAGAAAAAGGGAGAAGCAGAAATCATTCAGATTAACAGAGTTAAGAAAGTTTTTAAGTGGCATTACAAAATAGGAAGCATAGGTATTTATTCATTTTGGTTAAAATCAACACGAAGTCTGCCCTTTAGAAGCCTACAATTAAGTCAATACAAATCAACTTGTGATAATACAGTTTTGTTTATGTTTGGGTGCAACAAAAAAGAATGCAGATGTTGATAATAAGTGAGGTAAAGAGTTCCGAGAAGGATAAATACATGTGGTATAATGTTTTAACAAGTTCTCCCACTGGAGAATGAAGGTGGTAAATACAGAATTCTGGAAGGTCAATGAAGAATCTGGTATCTCTGTACCCATTAGCAGATTGGGCAGGTCTACCAGAGAAAAATGGGCAAGTAAACTGTCCCATCTCCTTTCAAATTCAAATTCTACATTTTTTTACTTGCATGTAAATACACAGTTTAATTTTTGCCTTTGTTCCATGTAGGTTTAAACAATTACATGAGTAGGATTTTGTATCTGTTCCTGCGTGTGATATCTGTGTAATTTATTATACTACATCAAGATGAGAAGGCTTTTTAAATTTATGTGAGGATACAGAAATAAGTACTTTTTATATTTAATAATAATCTTCCCACCTAGAAACACGATTAAAAATGTTTATACCTTGATGCAGCTTTTTCTAGATATTTAAAACAATGAAGCCAGCCAGCCAAGCGCCATCGAGTCGGATCCGACTCATGAAAACACACCTAATCAAAGACGCTGTCTAAGAAAGATACCTTCCATTAGTGTCCATTTTAAAAGCAATAATTTAAATTGTGCATAGCATTCCTAGTACAATGTGTATATCATGATTAGTAATTATTAGCATTATTCAACATAGGCATGACAGTGCAACCAGTTCATTACAAAGCAGCTTAAGTGGGCACAGCCATTCTATTTCTTGGTAGATAGACAGAACCCAATTCCATCTCTCCAAGAGTCAACAGCTTTGTTTTAGACAAGTGGAAACGTAGTCTTCATAGTTCAAGTACAAGTGAGGCTCTTACTTCCATGAAGAGTTAACCACAGTTACTTTAGCTGACAAATCTTACATGATAAACCACCAGGAGGGCTTACACAAATGATTTAAAAGAGAGCTTAAAACATTTTTACTCTACAGATTTGTCACTTCATGTGCACATCCCATACAATTCAATGACTCAAGAGAATCCATTATAACCACTTTTGCAATAATTATAAGATTAAAGCTTTATTTAGCCATTAATAATATCAATGAAAGGATTAAAACAGTGTCAGTGCAAATCATAGAGAGATCAAAGAGCTTGTGAAATGAATGCTTCTGTTACATTTTAAATGAAAACATAATCACAGACAAGCACCATCTCCTCCTCAACCTTAACCCAAACTAGATTCTAAAGAATTCTATCTTGGTTATCTGACTGAAACAAAAATAATAATTTAATCAAAGCCCTCATTCCATATTATTCATGGAAAATCACTGCCAAAAGACTAATTCAATGTCTATATCCAATCTAACGATTTCACTGTTTTTAGGTATTGCATCAGAGAACTAGCCATAGTTTCCGTACACCAAATATACAAAATTGAGAGAGACACACAGAAACAATACAATGTAATCAAATCTATAGAAAATGGAATCTGTAAGCATAAAACCCTGTTTCTCTGTAATAGTAGCCAAGTCAGCATTTTAGAAACTGTCAAACCAGAGTCCTCAAATTCTCCCGAGAGGCCATTATCCTTCAAGTACTTCAGGTACCTCAGATACAGTTGATCTTCAAACACTTAAGCCAAAAATGAAATCAGGTGCCATCAAGCCCATTCCAACTCACGGTGCCCTTGTAAGACAGAGACATGTCCCATGGAGTTTACAAGAAGCACCTGGCAGATCTGAACTGCTGAACTTTCAGTTAGCAGCCATCACACTTAACTACTACACTACCAGGATTTCCCTTCAAACACTTGGCATATTATAATTGACATTAATAATTTATAAAAGCAATCACCTATAAAAATAACATTAATTCTAACAACTTGTCAATCATTTACTCACATTTTTAAACAATTATTTTGTTGACCAAGTGTTGACAAACTACAAAGACTTAGTAAACGAATAACTGTACACTGATCTTTAGGAAATCACAGTTACAGTGAACAAATAATTAAGAAATATTTAATATTTAATTAATTTATGAAGATGTTTTAAATGAATCTGTATCTTTATCACAATAATTGCAATCTCTATTAACTAGTCTTCTTAGAATCAAAGATCTTTTTGTTATTAAGTGTTATGTATACTGGCTCAGGCAGCATTTTAGAAATTGATGAAAGTGCTCAGATTTATGTAAACATAGCAGTACTTCAGATAAGCAGTCCTGATAACACACTCAATGGTGAACCTTAAGGTCAGCACTTTGAACCAACCAGCCACTTCATGGGAAGATGTGGCCAGTCTACTTCCATAATGATTTACAGTCTCAGAAATCTATGGGGCAACTCCACTGTAAGTATTAAGTAAATTCATTAATTTTATATTCTAAGTATAAAAAACAATAATTTCATTGTTTTGTAAGGTGACATGACCTCTATTCAATGGCCTTTTACTACATTTTGACTTTTACATAAATCATCTGTTAATCTATGTCATGTATTTTTTTCTTCTTTTTACATTGTTAAAAGTAATTCTTACTGGAAAAATGTATTTTTCTACAGTTTATGAAGAAAATTCCAAAATTCTGTTTCTGAAAACTGTGAAAAACAAGGTTAGTCTTTCACCTAATTAAAGTAGTTCTAGAGAATATCATCAAAACAAGAGCATGCATATTAGACCAAGAATCCTAATAAATAATCTAATCTTACTATGATACCATGTACAATTTCAAATACTAAAATTTTTGTGTTACAGAAGAGATGGATATTGAAAAAGTATTTCAACATTCTTTAAGCCACATACTATTTGTCTTCTACAAATGCTCAGTGTTACACAGATCGAAAGCTCTTAATATATGCCCAAAGAAAAGAATATCAAAAGTATCATACCTTTGAGACATAATCTTATAGGCATCTGGCAGATAGCATCGTATATTCTCCATCTGAGCAGGGTCTGAGTCACAAATTTTATCATCAGTCCTCCCATAGTTGGCACTTTCAATCATGATGACGTCTGTTCCTGGACAGCGAAGCTCTATGGGGTAGCTCTCACAGGAGAGCTCTCTGCGAACCACAGCCATAGGAATCGGGGCACGGCTGAAAGCTACAGGAAGGAAGAGAAAGAGACATCAGCTATCTTTATCACATATGAAGAAAAATTACTTACACTTTTTTTTTTCCAGTTTTCTAGGTAAACTAAAACCAACGAAACAAAATAACTGACTTTCATATTTTTAACAAAAATGAAAGTATTTTTTACTTTCAGTAATTTTAAAGGTATCTTGTTTTTTAAGCTTAATAAGATAATTATTATTAATTTTTTAAACTTCACGTAATGTTACTTTTTTTCCTTGAATATGAACACATGTACACACTGGATATTACAGTAAAATTCTGGTTTTAGTCTATGTGGTTGTGTCTACATAGAAGTATCTTTTAGTTTGTGGGAAAAGATACACAAATATAAATCCTTAGGGATTTTTTTTTAAGGAAATAACCACAAAAATTTTAAAAATTTGCACTCTTAAGGAGTCCTAATATACTTAAGTAAGTAAAGTATTCTAATTTAACTTTAAAAGTTTCACTGCTTTAAGTAGTTTTAGTGTATTTGAAAAGTTAATTACAAAGACAGTATGTGTTTAAGAAAAATGGAGACGTAACTGGAGAAAACTAAATTTTCCTTTTGCTCCCTCTCCACACTTACTTTACCAGTTAAGAATGTGATGAACTTTCTGTTAGATTTTCTGCACAAAACCCAGGTTGCTCCTGCTACTCCCATCTTTTTTTTTTTTTTTTTTTTTTTTTTTTTAAATTCAATTCATTTATTTACTTATTTTTACCCAGCTAAATTCTATTCCAGTAGGACCTCTATATGGGGAACACTGCTGGTGTAGTGGTTAAGTTCTACAGCTGACAATCAAAGGCTGGCAATTCAAATGTACCAGGCGCTCCTTGGAAACTCTACAGAGCAGTCCTACTCTGTACTATAGGGTTGCTATGAGTTGGAATCAACTCTACGGCACTGTTTTTTTTTTTTCTTTTTTAGTAATTCACTATACATATCGTTTAAGACCTTATTTCAGCGGTTGCACATGTTGATATAAGTTCTTTTACCAGCACTCTCAGATATGAAATTAATCCTGATGGCACAAAGAATTTGGTTGCCAGCCAAAAGCCTGACAGGTAGTTTGAACGTGCCAGCTCCATGACAGAAAATATCTGGAGATCTATTCCTGTAAAGGTAACAGCCTGAGAAGCTGTAAGGGAGGAAGGTTTACTCTCTCATATAAAGTCACTATGTGTCAGAATTGACATGAATAACACACATCAGACTTCATGTTTGGTGATGTACAGGGCCACAGAGAGCTTGAGAGACCATGGGTTAGGCAGATTGACACCAAGCTAGGCAAGTGCCGTCAAGTCGGATCCGACTCACACAACAGATGCAATTATGAATTCCAACAGGCTGGTGATACTGAAGATGATGCACAACTGGCCCAGATTTGCTCTTGTTCTGTGTAAGATAGCCAGGAGTCAAAGCTGATTCCAGTACCAATAGCAAAAAGAATTCTGATGGACATGTAGGAAAGTGGCAGTGTTCTTATGTCATAATATTGCAAAGAACTACAAACTTATTTGTGAACCTTAGCTATAATACACTGGAAAAAGCACAAGTTTCCAACTATATTTTATAGTCTATTTCTATAAATGAAACCCATGTGTCAAAAAGGAAGCACATTTAATAATGTGGCAAACATGAACAAAAAGCTGTCAAAAAGAAAGCCTTTGTAAAAATGTACACTTTACTGAGAATACCTTTTTCTTAAAAACTATGTATTACCAATTCCTTTCAAGTTGATAGCGAAAGAATACAATATTTTCCTTTCTCTAAATCATTCTACTATTTTTTTTGCAAAATAGGTTGTATTTTTCATATGTTTATTGATCATTTGGAATCCCTAGATGGCACAAATAGTTAAGTGTCAGACTACTAAGTAAACAGTTGGTGACTCAAATCTACCCAGAGACACCTCAAAAGACAGGCCTGGCCACCTGCTTTGGAAAGTTCACAACAACAAAAACCTTCTCGAGCTGTTCTATTCTGTACACACGGGTTCATCACTAGTTGAACTCAGATCAGACACAACTAACAACAGCACTGACCAATTCAATTCCTTATATTTACAAACTACTTGATCAAATTTAGGCATATTTTGAATAACATGAATATTAAATATTGTTCTTTATATTAATAGCAAATATGCAGTTTTCTCATTTGTTTTTTATTTTAGATATTTGCTGAAGACATAAAATATACGTCTGTATACATATGCAAATATGTACCTATATAATTTTTACACACATGATAAAATTCACATTCTAAAACTGTAAACGATAATTGGTCATCTATTCGAAGAAAGTGAAATACTTTACTGGAAAAACTCAAAAAGTCTTCCAAAACAGAACTGAAACTCTAAATCAAATGTTTACTGTCAAAGAAGTTGTTTGCCACATAAAGTAATTAATCATGAAGAGACATACATGTTAACTGTAAATTTGCAATGGTAGTTGATTAGCTTGCTAATGTAGACATACATAAAATATGCATCTGAAGAATATATGTAACTTCTTGTGTGTGTGTTTTACCATATGAAATGTGAAGGGGAAGAAAAAGGAAGGGCAAAAGAAAGTGAGAAGTTTTATTACTATATTTTCAGTTGAAACTTGGAGGATATCTTGACTATGGTTGTGAAGCTATTACTTCAAAATTGAGGATGGCTTGAGTTTTTGCTCAGTACTGCAGTATTTTGGGAGAGGTATAATTTTACCGTGGAATTCATGAGCATGCAGGTCACTTAAATTGTTCCAGTGGCAATTCCATTCTAGTTGGCCTTCAGCCTCTTTCTTGTTCTCTGTTTATTAACTAGTAGATTGCATTCTCCTCTCTTTCACATATACACATACACAAATACTAAGAAGAATCTAGTACATCTCCAATATATATATATATATTTTTAAAAAACAAGCTTATTGCCGTCAAGTCAATTCTGACCCAGAGTGAACCTACAGGACAGAGCAGAACTGTCCTAGTGGGTTCCCAAGGAGCAGCTGGTGGATTTGAAATGCTAATGTTTTGGTTAAGTGGCCAAATAATTAACCACTATACCACCAGGGCTCTAAACACATTAAATAGTTAATAACTCTAAACACGCAAATAGTTAAAAATAGTTGCAGTTTCCATGTGTATTAGATAGCATTTAAGTTTAATCCTCAGTCAAGATGTGGGTAGGGAGGGTACTCTCAATAGAGAGGCAAAGAACTTTCTAAAATGCCCATTCCTATGGTTTCTAAGGAGCCCTGGTGGCCTAGCGGTCAAGCACTCGGCAGCTAAGTGAAAGGCAAGTGGTTGGAAGGTACCAGTGCTCCATCCAAGAATGATGTGGCAGTCTGCTTACATAAACATTACAGTTTTGAAAAGGGAGTAGAGAGAGTGGAGAAGAGGGGACAGGAGATTGTTAAGAGGATATGACATGTATAGAACAGAAAGTAGGAGTATGTTGTCACTGGGCAAGGAGAGCAGTAGGAGCTGCACATAGGTGGGCATGTAAATTTAAACTGGATTGTACACTTTACTCAGCCAGCCAAGCCAAGTGCCGTCGAGTCGGATCTGAAACTTGACTCAGTCATAATCAATAAAATACATATATAAAAAATTACAGTTTTGAAAACACAATGAGACAGTTTCATTCTGTCTTATAGATTTGCTATGAGTCTGGATGGTTTCATTGGCAAAGGATTTGGGTTTTGTTTCTATGTTCCAAAAATAAAATATTCTTATCTAATATTTGGAAATTGGCTTATTATTTGAACATGAAATATATTTTAATACTAAGATTTGATAATAGAATTATGAAATAATGAAATTTTGGAATATAACTATAAACTCTGTCAGTTCAATTAAATACTAAAAGTTATTATTTTTTCTTCCTACACCACAAAAGAAATAAAGCAAACCCAGTGCCACTGATTCTATTCTGACTAAAAATGCACAATATCAGAATTTTTCGAAGTATTTTACTATAGACTTTTCAGTACTGCCTGTGAAACAATGTGTTTCTTAACTTTGGTGTGTGCGTGTGTTAAAAAAAAATCACAAAGAAAGTGCTTGTAAATGTTGAATTGATCTGGTTACATTTCGTTGACTTACACAGTCAATTAAGTTAAAACACAAGTCAATTTAACAAAGAAACAAAATAGATAAAGCAAATCATACTGTGAAAGCATTTGTTTGACTAAGTGGACAACTTAGTTGATTAAGTAATCAGTCAATTTTTGTCAAAGCACATGTACACAGATGAAGCTTTACTCTGGGCTTGTAAAAATATGTTTTAGAAACAGACACTAGACTGTTGCAAAGCCAACTACAATATAGAGGTCCAAGCTTCCCACCTATCCATTTGGGTCTGCTATGATTACTCAACAGTTAGGGGCACAGCATTTTTCACAAAGAAGCAGACTTGATCTGTGGATGCCTCCCCACCCCCTTCCATTTAACATATACTTGCATCAGTACCAGTAACTTAGTGATAATCTGAACTCTTTAAATGATGCATGCTTGCATAAGGGGAAACATTACTGGAAACCACCCTACAATGTTTTATAATTAGCTATTTAAATTACTTTTAATTATACTGTTACATATTTTAATAAGGAATTAAAGTATAAACATACTTACATTCAAAAGAAATTACACTTACTGTTTGTTCAGTTATCATGTTAACAACGGAGAGACTTTGGTGAACACAGAAAGAGGCTGTGACAAGAAAAATGTCAGCAATGCAAGAATAGGATAGTCATATAGTTTACTGCAAGCTGTATTAGGATGATACTTCACTGTGCACTGTGAAATGGCTATATGAAAATAATTTAGGGAATAGAAAGTATATGAATACCTTCCTGAGGTCCTTCCCACTTTTATCTCATGATATAATCTTTTACAACAAGAAGTGTCACCTAGTAAATGATATTTTATGAATAAATAGACATTTTATGAATAAGCAGATATTTTATGAATAAACTGAAAAAAGCTTTAGATGCTAAATCTGCTCTACTTTGAATGCAATGTACCTTGCTAACAAAACACTGACATAGGATTGACGAAGCAGGTAGTTAGCCAAGTTTCTCTACTGAAGACACATAGAGCCTTCCGGTAGTTCTCAAATTCCACATGCTATTGAAAAGTGACCCTAACCAAGGATTAACTGGAAGGAATTTTTGCTCACTTGCTTGGCATAAAAAAACAAGAAAAAGAAAACCCTCACTCCTTCCAACTTTTATGAAACTTAGCTACTCTGTTGTTAGAACCGACTGTTTTTTTTTGTTTCCTTCTCCTGAGGCTCTTTTTTCTATTGTTAAGCCCACTTGGTGTTATTTTGCTCTATACACTGTAAGTCTTTGGTGAAGTGGTACACAACAATAAGTAATTAGCTGCGGTACAGAGGTGCAGGGGCCTAGAAACTGATGCAAAAGTAAAAGTCAGATGACCCCTTGTGGACCACAAGGACAGGGTTGGAATAACCCTATAGAATACAGGGAGAATCTCAAATGGTGCTAATAGGGATATAAATGTGATAAAGAGCATTAATAAAAATAGACAAAAGACAAAACACATTAATAAGAATGCAGCAAGTTAACTGTTTGGGGTATAGTCTAGTATAATAATTCAGTTTTAAACACTTGAATTTAAAGTATCAGGATAATATCTAGATATATTCAACAGCTGCATTCACAATTACACAGTTCAACAGTAGTATCCAACCTGAATACATAGACACATTAAATCACGGTAAAACATAATACATGGTAATGGATAACTCAGGGAATACCTATATATAAATAGAGAAGAGAAGAGAGAGACCTAGAAGTTGCAATACCACTGGGGAGTGAAGAGGACTTGCTGGAAGCACCTTGTTATACAGGTAGTGGAGAAGCCTAGTGTAGACAAGGGCCTGCATCTCTCTCTTCCAGGAACATTGTGACTGTATGGACTACCCCACTAAACTGAGGGAAAGAAACTTAGTTACATGCCAAATGAATCAGATTCTTCTTTAACTCTTCCTGGACCAAGCTGTCAATGTTCATATTTAAATCTGGCTTTTGTATACATTGTTCTACATATACAGTGATCCAATAAAGTTGTAGAATAATCATCATATGGTAGAGACTGAAATATTTAACTTTCTCTACTAGGCCATTTGTTGTCATTATAAAAACAGCAAATCAGTTCACATTTGTACTCTCTATTTCATTTTCTTTACACTTAGTTTACATCCTGGGAACCAAAAAAATAAATAAATAAATAAATCTGCTAGAGAAAAAGAAGAATGGATAAAACATGCAAGTTTGAAGGTTATTTTGTGGTATAAAAACAAGAGAAGATGATTGTTTCAAATGGTTAATGGCAGAATGTACTGCATTTATGTTTACAGCCAGAAAATCATGTGATCTGTATGCTACGGCCGGTAACGTGCTTTCATTATAAGCTGGCAGGTGGAGTCTGTTGTTTCTGACTGCCTGTTCAGTCCAGCCTACTGGACAGCTCCCAGCTCCCAGCTCAGTACCTGAACAGCTCCCTGTCTAGAAGTGCAGTTTACTTTTAAGGATGAGAGGCTTGTGTATCTGCCTGGACATCTCTCTGTTGAGAAGCCTCAGCTTGTCCTGCCTCTTTTCTACCCAATGAGCAGAGCCTTCCACCCTTGAGAGTCCACCTAGGGCACATTACTCCCGTATTAGAGTCAGCTGATGACCATCAATTCTCTTACATCCATTACCAGAGAAATCAAACAGTGTCTAGATGGCACACAGGCAGCAGAACATAATTAATCATTTAAAGAAGCGGCCTTCAAATGCTCCAGAAAACTCCCTAAATAAAGATTCAAAAAAATTATCAGATGATGAAGCCTTTCTGAATCCATCACAGTTTGAACAAAAAAAGAGTTATATATAGAACCCTCCTAGAGATTAAACAAAATACAGTAGAACAAAATGAGAAATCTGGTAAACTATTTGAAATGCTGGAACATCAATGATCTAAAATACATCAGATTAATAACAAAATTACAGAATTAGTTAATTCTATCCAAAGCCAATGAGTAGGATTGAACAGATGGAAGCTAGACTCATTAACTTAGAAGTCAAAGTAACTGACACCTACATTTATGAAGTGAAATCAGAGAAAAGAAATAAGAAACATGAGGAAGCATTAAGAATCATGTGACACTCCATGAAAAGGAATAATTTACGATTACTTGGATTTCCTGAACAAGGGAGGATTAATGACAATATAGAGAGTATTGCTGTGGAAATGCTAACAGAAAACTTTCCTGAGATTATGAGCAAAGAGAACATAGGTATCCAAGATGTTTATTGAACACTGCAGAAGTTAGACCCCAAAAGAAAGACACCAAGGCACCTTACAATCAAGCTTAATAAGTGAAAACATAAACAGAAGCTTCTGAAGGTAGCAAGACTCAAAGCAAAACTAACATTCTGAGGGAAACCCTGTAGGCTTTCATCTGACTTTTCTGCTGAAACAATGCTCCTAGAAAACAGTGGGCAGTCACATTCAAAGCCCTGAATGAGAAAACTTCCACCCTAGAATTATTTATCCTGCAAAACTGTCTCCCAAATATAATTGTGAAATTAAGACTTTTGAAAATAAAGAGAAATCTAGAGACTTCATAAAAACTAAACGAAAATTACATGAAGTATTGAAAGAAGCTCTTCCCTAAATGTATATTTTAGATGACAATTCAGGACACTTCATCCAAATTTCTAATCAGTTAAGGAAGTCACAAAATTTCACCAAAGCTACAGTATTATAATAAGGGAATCTGTGATCATATCATGATACCTATAATACCATCACATTAAAAGAGGGATACATTACAACAGTTACAGTTGTTTATGATGCACAGGAAGTTTCAGAGTTATGAAGTAGTTAAAATTGTTTTAATCTTAGTACATTAAGGGGGATAATACACGTAGCCATAAAGCAGATTAACAATACATTGTATCAAAATAAGAAATGCAATACAGGAGTCTCAATGAATACAAAACCAACACTGAAACAACCCATAAAGAAGAATACCCCAGAACAGAACATTAAGAGCAATATAGAAAACATCATCACAAAAGTAATTGCATCAAGATGATGGCAATAAGCACATACCTATCAATAATTACATTGAATGTAAATGGACCATATGCTCCAATAAAGAGACAACGAATGATATCCTGGATCAAAAGACATAACCCGTCTATAGTTGCTTACAAGAAACACATCTTAGACTTAAAGATATGAATAAGTTGAGAATTAAAAATTGGAATAATATATATCAAGCTAACAATACACAAACAAGAGCAGGAGTAGCAATATTAATCTCAGATAAAATAGATTTTAATGTAAAATACACTATTGTGGACAAGGATGGTCACTATATACTGCTGAAAGGTTCAATACTCAAGCAGGACTTAACAATATTAAATATTTATGCACCCAGTACCACAGCACCCAAATACATTGCACAAATACTGACAACAGTGAAAAATGAGATTGATCATTCCACAATAATAGTTGGAGACTTCAATACTTTCTTTTCAGTTACAGATAGTTCATCCAGAAGTAAGCTCAGTAACGATGCAGAAGACCTTATTGCAAAAATTTACCAACTTGACCTTACTGACATATTTAGATCTTTTCATCCATCAGCAGATAAATACTTCTTCTCTAATGCACATGGAACATTCTCCAGAATAGATCATGTGTTAGGTCATAAAACAATTCTCTATAAAATCCAAACCACTGATTCACTGCAAAGAATCTTCTCAGACCACAGAGCTCTGAAAGTTGAAATCAATAACAGAAAATTCACAGGTAAAAATTCAAACTTGTGGAAACTGAACAACACTTTGCTCACAAAGCCTTAGGTTATAGAAGAAATTAAGGACAAAATAAAGAAATTTATGGATTCAAATGAGAATGAAAACACATCCTACCAGAATTTATAGCATACAGCAAAAGCAGTGCTCAGAGGTCAGTTTGTCTCTGTAAGTGCATACATCCAGAAAGAAGAAAGGGCCCAAATTAAAGAATTAACCTTACAGCTTGAACAAGTAGAAAGAGAGCAACAGAGGAACCCCTCAGACACCAGAAGAAAGTAGATTATAAAGATTAGAGCGGAACTAAATGAATTAGAGAATAGAAAATAATTGAAAAAATTATCAAAACCAAAAGCTCGTTCTTTGAAAAGATCAACAAAATTGATAAACCATTGACTAAACTTACAAAAGAGTAACAGCAGAAGATATAAATAACCCAGTTAAGAAATGAGATGGGAGATGTTACAACAGATCCTGCTGAAATAAAAAAATATCATAACATGAAAGGCTGTACTCTAACAGGTTTCAAAACCTAGGGAAAATGGACAAATTTCTAGATTCATATCACTTACAAGATTATCACAAGGAGAAGTAGATCAACTTAAATCTATCACAAGGGAAGAGATTGAAAAAGTCATCAAAAATCTACCAACCAAAAAAATTCCTGGCCCAGATGGCTTCATTGGGGAATTCTACCAAGCTTTTAGAGAAGAGTTAACTCCAATACTTGTGAGGCTATTTCACACCATAGAAAGGGATGGAATACTCCCAAATTCATTCTATGAATCCTGCATAACCCTGATACCAAAACCAGGGAAAGATCTCACAAAAAAAGAGAATTACAGGCCAATACTACTCATGAACTTAGAGGCAAAAATCTTCAACAAAATTCTAGCCAAGAGAATTCAACAGCATAGAAAAAAATTCATTCATCATGATCAAACTGGTTTCATTCCAGAGATGTAAGGCTGGTTTAACATCAGAAAAACAATTAATGTAATCAACCACATTAATAACACAAAAGATACGAACCACCTGATTTTGCCAATAGATGCAGAAAAGGCATTTAACAAAGTTTAACACCCATTCATGCTTAAAACTCTCAGAAAAATAGAAATAGAGGAGAAATTCCTCAACATAATCAGTAGCATCTATGCAAAGCCAATTGCCTTCATCATCCTGAATGGTGAAAGCCTGAAAGAATTCCCTTTGAGAATGAGAACTAGACAAGGACGCCTGCTATCACCACTTCTATTCAACATTGTGCTAGAAGTTCTAACAAGAGCAATTAGACAAATCAAAGACATAAAGGGCATCCATAGTGGCAATGAAGAATTCCCTCTTTTCAGATGATATGACTGCTTATACAGAAAATCCAAAGAAATCCATAAGTAAGCTATTGGAGCTAACACAAGAGTGCAGTAAAGCAGCGGGATACAAGATAAACATAAGTAAATCAGTAGGATTCCCTTATACCAACAGTGAGATTATTAAAGAAGAAATCATCAAATCAATTCCATTTACTAAAGCCCCTAAGAAGATAAAATATCTGGGAATAAATGTAACTAGAGAAATAAGAGATATTTACAAAGAGAACTAGAAGACCTTACTACAAGAAACTGGGAGAAACTTACAAAGTGGAGTAATCTGCCCTGCTCATGGATAGTAAGACTCAACATTGTGAAAATGTCTATTTTGCCCAAAGCAATCTACTTACATAATGCAATCCGAATACAAATTCTGTGACATTTTTTAATGAGATGGAGAAACAGATCATCAGCTTTGTTGCGAAAGGGAAGAAGCCCTGGATAAACAAAGCACTACTGAAGAAGAAGAACACACTGGGAAGCCTCTCACTACCTGACTTTAGAACCTGTTACATTGCCACAGTTGTCAAAAAAGCCTCGTACTGGTACAAAAAGAGACATATAGACCAATGGAACACAGAAGAAACACCAGAGATGCCACCATCCTCCTAGGAATAGCTGATATTTGACAAAGGTCCTAAGGTTTTAAACTGGGGTAAGGATAGTAGTCTCTTTAACAAATGGTGCTGACAAAATTGGATATCCATCTGCAAAAAATTTAAACAAGACTCATATCTCAGATCTTATACAAAAATCAACTCAAGTTGGATAAGAGACCTAAATACAAAATTTAAAATGATAAAGCTCATCCAAGATAAAATAGGGTCAACAATGGAAGTTTTGATACGCAATATAGACAGACTTCAAAATCTGACAAAGCACATTCAGCAGAACATAAAATATATAAACAGGAAATAATAAGAACCAAACACTTCTGCTCATCCAAAGACTTCATCAAAAGAATTAAAAGACTACCCACAGAATGGGAAAAAATATTTGGCAACTCTATCTCAGACCGATGCCTGATCTCCATATTCTATAAGGTACTACAAAATATCAATAGAAAAAGGATAAATCATCCAAGTAAGTGATGGGCAAAGGGGATGGACAGGCACTTCTCTAAAGAGGTGATCCAGGCAGCCAAAAAACATTTGTGGATATGCTCACAATCATTGGTTATTAAAGAAATTCAAATCAAAATGACAATGAGATACCATCTGACCCCAAAACAGTTGGTCATGATCCAAAAAACACAAAACATTAAATGCTGGAGAGGCTGTGGAGAGACTGTAACTCTCCTACACGGTTGGTGGGATTCCAAAATGTTGTAATCTCTTTGGAAAGCTATCTTGTGCCACCTTAAAACAACAGATATAGATATATCATTTGACCCAGTAATTCCACTACTTGGAATATATCCTGCAGAATCAAGGCCATTCACACCAACTGATACGTAGATACAAATGTTCATTGCAGCACAGTCCACAATAGCAAAAAGATGGAGTCAACCCAGATGCCCAACAACAGAAGAATGGATAAGTAAATTATGGTATATATACTCAATGGAACACTATGCAATGATAAAGAACAACGATGATAGCAGGAAACATCTCTTAACCCTTTTTCAACTGGAGGAAATTATGTTGAGTGAAAGTAGTCCACAACACAAGGACAAATATTGTATGAGACCCCTACAATAAGAACTTAAAAGGAGACTCATGCATAACAGAAAAGACTCGTTGATGGCTGCAAGGGTGGGGAGGGAGGGAGGGTGAGGGGTGAGGGGTTAGGTTAGACAGTTGTTAGAAATTTGTTTGGGTGAAATTGGTGACAGCACACATTAGTAAGAAGATCGGTATTAACAGGACTTCAACAAAACTTGTGTACTCCCCCCATCTCAACCCAATACTGCAAGAACAGAGTAGATGGGGCAGGGGTCTGGGGACCATGTACTCAGGGGAAATCAAGGCCAATTGGTACAACTAGTGTTTTGCTAATGAGGACTCTCCACACCCCACATTGGTGAATGGTGTCTGCGGTCTTAAAAGCCGCCAAGCTGCCATCCGAGGGCACAGCAAATGGTCCCAACTTAGCAGGAACGGATGATCACCAATGTCCATAACAACATGGGGAAAGAGAATCCAGAAGACAGAGAGATCCATGTGAATGGATGTCTACATTGACTTGTGAACTGAAAGACCAGACAGTGCCCGGCCACCACCAGTGATAGCTATGATAGTGCTCACAAAGTTGAGTCTCACTGGAAACACAAGTATAAATAAGGGGTGTACGCTGAGATCTCCACTAAAAGACCACAATTGATGGTCTAGGGTCTTTGGGGTTCCCCTGGGAGCACAACATCTGGTCCTGATGCTGCCCCTGTCCATAAATTATAATGAAGGTGAACTTTTCAGACAGCAATGGATTGGACTTGGTGATGCAGAGGGACGATACTGTGTGGGCATTGTTCTGAGCATCTACAGGAGGCCATCCTGTTGACATCATACTGGCGGAAGGGGAATGGGTGGAGAGGAGAAGAAAGGAGACTGTTGGGAAGATGAGACATGTATGGAGCAGAGAGGTAGAGTGTGCTGTCACCGTACAGGGAGAGCAATGGAAGCTGTATGTAGGTCAGCATGCAGATCATAATTAAAAATATACATATATAAATAAATAAAACCATAGCTAAATATAAGATAAAGTGAGGTGAGATTTTAGTGTACTTTTATGAAAATAACATGTGTTTTCTACATTTGTTTGCCAAACTTCCCCTCCTTCCCCCTTTGAGGTATTTTCATAAACACCACCATGCCAGTTTTTTTTTTTTTTTTTTTTTTTTACATATTGCTATAAAAAGGTTAACATAGCACAATTACAAGAATATCTCATGGGGAGAGGGCACAGCTGTCAGAAAGTGTTCACTATGTGTGTAAAAACTATGTTTTGTTTTCTGTTTTTGGTTTTACTAAATGGTCCACATGACTGCTTTAAAATATGTTTATAAGTCTTTGAAACTCCTCCATTCTTATTCTCCCCTCTCTTGACTGTAGGCTGTACTCAGTAACTCACTTCTGACGGACAGCCTGTGGTGGAAATCAGAGTGATATTTCTAAGAGTAGGTCATTAAAAAGATATTGTGGTTTCAACTTCTCTCTGTGGGATTATCCACTCTGTGAGAAGCTAGTCACCTTGTCATCAGAACAATTGACTCGACGGCACTTGGCGTTGGCCACTGAAGAGCTCTACGTGTCAATGACCTGCAGCTTCCTGTCAACAGCTGGTATGAACTTGTAAGTCACGTGAGTGTGACACTTTGGAAGCTGCTTCAGGTAAATGTGATCCTGGGAGACTCTGTACCAGAACCAAGTAGTGAAGCATTCCTAGATAAGTAATGTACAGAAACTACGTAAGATAATATCTATTTAGTTTTTAAAGCCACAAAGTTCTGATCTATGTACATTACTAATACAGCCCAGAAACAAGTCTAAAACAGTATTAAAAGAGAGGACATTTTAACTGTTGGAAATACTGAATAATAAATTAACAGAAGAAAATATTGTTAATAAACTTCATGGATAATCTATTGCTAGCATTCCTTTCTTTAACAGTGTTTAAGCTGCTTACTTAAGAAAAAAAAAAAGGCTGAAGCAACACTGACAATTACTAGTAGGTATTAAAGCAATTTTTGTCCTCTGTCTCAATGATCATAAGAAAGAAATAAAAGTTTCTTTAAAAACTCTAAAATGAAAATGAAATAGATCTCATTCCTTATGAGGAAGAAGTTAAACTACTTGTAAGTAAAGGCTAATGATTTTAAAGAAGTTTCTTAATTATAGATGGGGCATTTACATATCTAGAAGTGAACAGGTTTCTACTTACTGTCAATGTCTTTAAAGAACATTACTTACTTAAATGCTGGCAAAAAGCAAATCATCTCAATGTTAAGTTTCAGCAAAGCCTGTGACATAATTTTTCTTAAATACCTTCATTTTCTCTGTGCCATTTTACACTCCAATACATTTATCCAAGTTTTAAAGTATATGTTCTGAAAAATCTAGTCTAAAGTATTTGGCAGAGAAAATAACACTGGAAACATAATGAAATACCAATGCATCATCTACTTTCTTTAAAGGTACATCTGCTACCAGTGAGCTACTAAAACACTGAATTTCAGCAAGTATACTTTAGCAAAGAATACATACAATTAAAATAGCATTTCAGCATTAAATTAAGTGTAGCACAGTCATACTTAAAACCGAAACCTTGAAGGAATAACCAAAGCAATTATATTCTGAGGGAAAAAAAGAAAAGCATGAAATTTGGATGCCTGGATACAAAATTTCACAAATTACGAGATAAAACCTCTGCCTTCAAATTCATTTGTGAACATAGAGATTTGCATAAATAAGTGGCAAATATTTGAATAAATGCATTCATATTAAATTGTTCTAACTTTTACAACACCAAATAAAATTATATTGCACATCTCTTTCAACTATCTTCATGAGGAGTAAATTTTCAAAACTGTGTCAAATTTCACATATCAAAATCTTTCGCATCTCACTCTAAATGCTACCAAGACGGAATTGACTATTAAAATTGTTCTGAAAAGTTAGAAACAAAAAAACAATTCAACAAAAGTGAGAACACAGTTATAAAAGGAATTACACAATCCAAAAGAAATAAAGAAGATATGGCAATTTAATTCTAAATGCATATTGATCACCTACAATTTGACTGTTACAGATTACTGAATATAAGGTAAAGTTGTCTAAATTCTACTCGAGACAGAATTTGAGGGTGTCTTTAGATTTGGGAGTAGTGCTATACAGAATGGTGTTCTAAGAAGTCTGGCAGAAGGCCTTTCAGAGCTATCCCATGAAATCAAGGAGATTGTTTAAGAAGTCATGGGACAGTGGCAAAGTCCTAAAAAGCCAAGGGTATATAGTCACCATTATTAAAACAAAAATGGACATATATTCACAACTACTAAAACAAAAAAAATATTACAGTATAATGACAACACACTGAGATGCTGGAAACTGAAGCAGATGAGGGCAGATGGGGAGATGACCCAAAGAAAAAATATGGTGAATATTCATTACTCTCTCTACAGGACTCTAAAAATTTGTAATTGGAAAGAATGTACAACTCTCTGCAAGGCTTAAAATGTCATATAGCACAATGAACTACACATAGAGACAAGTGGAATGGATGTCAAGGAAATGAAGTGTTCAACATATGAGACCACTTAACAGATTTCCTGAAGGAAGTCAACTTAAGTTTGTACTTAAAAATGAAGAAAAAATGGAGGCCGGGGCCAAGATCGAGGAGTGGACACACATCTCCTCGATTCCTTCTGAGAACTAAGACCTGGAGTGTACATCCGGGAAGCCCTAGGATCTGGCATAGGATTGTCAGATTGGACTGCCAGTAAGGGGGTTACTACGTCTCTCAAAAACAAGACAGCCACACGCTGAGTCCTATTTCTGCTTAATCATATTTGGAAGGACTGCAGGCACTAACACCTTCTTTGTTATCCTGGAGATGGGGACTGGGCACAATATGCTGCATTGCAGTGCTTACGTAAACAGTGTATAGTGCAGCAGAGCAACAATTCTTGGGAGGGACACATACTGAGAACCTGGCTGCTGACTGGTGGTACCACTGACCCTCCACCCTTTCTCTTCCAAAGCTATGCCATAGATTCTGCTGCTACTTGGAATATTAAGGGGGTTCACAGGGGTAGCTGCAAAGCAAAATAACACTGCAACAAATCAAAACAAGAAACATAACACAGGAGTGCCCATAAACACAAAACCAACACTGACAAAGATGAAAAGTCAATCCATAAATAAGAATGACACAGAACAGAAGATTAAGAGCAACAGAAAAAGACTAAAAGCAACAACACAAAAATAAAGGCATCAAAATGAGAGCACTAAACACATACCTATCAATAATTACACTGAATGTGCATTGACTGAATGCTCCAATAAAGAGACAGAGAGTGACATCCTGGATCAAAACACATAATTGGTCTATATACTGCTTACAAGAAACACACCTTAGACTCAAAGCTGTGAACAAACAGAAAATCAAAGGATGGAAAAAATATATAACAAACTAACAACACACAGAGAAGAGCAGAAGTGGCAACACTAATCTCAGATAAAACAGACTTTAATGTAAAATCCACCATCGCAAACAAAGATGATCATTATTTATGCTGAAAAGTTCACCAAACAAGCAGGACATAACAATATTAAATGCTTATGCACCCACTAACAGAGCATCTAAAGACATCAAACAAATACTGGCAACATGGAAAAATGAGATAGATGATTCCAAAGTAATAGTTGGAGACTTCAACACTCCACTTTCAGTAATAGACAGATCATCTACAAAAAGCTCAGTATAGATACAGAATGTCTAAGAGTAACAATTAAGCAAACAGAACTCATTGACAACACAGAACGTTTTAATCCATCTACAGAAAAATACACCTTCTTCTTGAATGCACGTGGCACATTTTCCAGAATAGATCATGTGTTAGGACATAGGGCAAGTCTCAAAAAAAAAAAAACAAACCACTGAATTATCACAAAGCATCTTCTTAGACCATAAAGCCATAAAAGTTGAAATCAACAGCAGAAAAAACATAGTTAGAAATTTGAACTCATAGAAACTGAACAATGCCTTGCTCAAAAAGCCATGGGTTTTTGAAGAAGAAATCAAGGACAAAATAAAGAAATTTATGAAATGCAATGACAGTGACAACACATACTCCCAGAACCTATCGGGTACAGCAAAAGAACTCCTCAGAGGTCACTTTATCTCTATAAATGCACACACCCAGAGTGAAGGGCCCAAACCAAAGAATTAACCCCACATGTTGAACAAGTAGAAAGAGAGCAACAAAGGAACTCCTCAGGCATCCGAAGAAAACAGACAACAAAGATTAGAGCAGAGCTAAACAAATAAGGGAATAGAAGAGCAATACAAAAAATTAACAAAACCAAAAGCTGGTTCTTTGAAAGATCAACAAAAATTGATAAACTACTGGTTAAACTTACAAAAGAGAAACAGGAGAGGAAACAAATAACCTGAATAATAAATGAGATAGGAGATGTCACAACAAACCCAACTGAAATCAAAAGTATCATAACAGAATACTATGAAAGACTGTACTCTAACAGACTTGAAAACCTAGAGGAAATGGACAAATTTCTAGACTTCTATCACCTATGAAACTTATCATAAGGAGGAATAGAACATCTTAATAAACCCATCACAAAGGAAGAGATTGAAAAAGTCATCAAAAAACTACCAACCAAAAAAAACGTCCTGGTCCAGATGGCTTCACTACAGAATTCTACCAAACCTTTACAGAGGAGTTAATACAATAGTACTGATGATATTTCACAACACAGAAAGGGATGGAATACTCCTAAATTCATTCTTGGAAGCCAGCATAACCCTGATACCAAAGCCAGGGAAAGATCCCACAAGAAAAAGAAAGTTACACACCAAGATGCAAAACTCTTCAACAAAATCCTAGCCAACAGAATTCAACAACATATCAAAAAGTAATTCATCATGACCAAGTTGGATTCATACAAGGGATACAAGGATGGTTCAACATCAGAAAAACAATTAACTGAACCAATGACAAAAACAGCAAAACAGAAGAATTACCTGATTTTGTTATTTGATACAGAAAAGGCATTCAGCAAAGTCCGACAATGATTCATGCAAAAAACTCAGCAAGATGACAATAGAAAGGAAACTCCTCAACGCAACTGGGGCAAAGCCAACCACCTACATCATCCCGAATGGAGAGACATTGAAAGAATACTCCTTGAGAATGGGAGCTAGACAAGAATGCCCACTCTCACCACTTCTATTCAACATTGTACTGGAGGTTCTAGCCAGAGCAATTAGATGAGACAAAGAAATAAATGGCATCTGCACTGGAAAAGACATAGTAAAAATCTCCCTATTTGCATATGACATGACTGTATACACAGAAAATCTTAAAGAATCCATAAGTAATAAAGGAACTAATAAAGGAGCTCAGTAAAGTATCAGGATATAAGATAAACATAGTAAATCTGTAGGCTTCCTTAATGTCAACAGAAAGATCAGCAAAGAACAAATCACCACATCAATACCATTTACCAGGAACATAAAATACCTAGGAATACATCTAACTAGAGAAATAAGAGACCTATAGAGAGAAAACTACAAGACCTTATTGCAAGAAAGTAAGAGAGACTTACATAAATGGAGAAACCTACCCTGTCCACGGATAGAAGACTTCACATTGTGAAAATGGCTGTTTTACCTAAAGTAATCTACATATACAATGCAAATCCAATACAAATTCTAGTGTCATTTTTTAACGAGATGGAGAAACAAATTACCAACTTTGTTTTGAAAGGGAACAAATCCCAGACAAGTTAAGCACTGCTGAGGAAGAAGAGCACAGCAGGAGGCCTTGCACTATCCAATCTTAGAAACTATTACACTGCCAACAGTAGTGAAAACAGCCCAGTGCTCTCGCTTGGTGCCTCAAAATTATCACTGTATTCCAAACTCCCAAAAATTAAGATATGGCAACATTATCATATTCATTATAATAGATGGAAAAACTGAGACTTACTGAAGATGATAAGAGAGGGAAATTTAAAGTACAAAATCACAGAGGTGAGAGGAAAGACGAAACAATTCTCCTTGTGTGTCATACATACAAAGAAAGCAGAAAAAGGGGACTTAATTCATAGGGTAATATGAGACTATTATATTAGTAATATATATTAGTAATCATTGATATAAAGCTTATTAACTTCTATTTTCCAGTGAAGAAACTCTGATTCCTAGATACAAAGTGTAAGTTGAATAATCCATTTATTGTGTCTGAGAAGAACTTTGTTTTGTAGTGCCAGATATTATTATTTTGAGAATTTCAAGAATTCTGTTTTAAAACTTGAACATTTACCATAAAAATAAATAGGAATGTAAGGCCTGGGGCCCTCTAAGTTGTGAATAACCATCAGGAGCAAGAGTGAATGAAGAAAATGAAAGACACAATGGAAAGATTATGCCAAAGGATTAACGGACCAAAACTATCATAGCTTCCACGAGAGTCAATAACAGCACAACTAGATGAGGCTAAAGGTTATTTTCAAATGTAATAATTATACCTTTACACCAGCCAAGCCAAGTATAAAATACCTGATGTCTCTACTGTAAATCAATGAATGTAATGTTATTCTTATAGTAGAAGCAAGAAAATTGATAGCTAGGGAGATTTGAAAAAAAATGGACATGTAAGTTTTGGATTTACGGTAGTTTTTTTAGGTAAGCTAAACAAAATTTTACTTTTGAAAGAAAGAAAAACAAAAATAAAACCAAACCCACTGCCATCTAGTTGATCCCAACTTACAACCGCTCTTTAGGACACAGTAAAACTGCCCCATAGGGTTTTCAAGGCTGTATTCTTTTTGGGGAAACCCTGATGGCATAGATAACCAAAAGGTCAGCAGCTTGAATCCACCAGGTACTCCTTGGAAACTGCAGGAGGTGGTTCTGCTCTGTTCTATACTGTCACTGTGTGTCTGAATCAACTCAACGGCACTGGGATTGGCTTGGTTTTGGAGTCGTCATGGAGGAAACCCTAGTGTTTCAGTGGTTAAGAGCTATGGTTGCTAACCAGAAGGTTGGCAGTTTGAAGCCACCAGGAAGTCCTTGGAAACCCTACGGGACAGTTCTACTCTGTCCTAAAAGGTTGTTACAACTAGGAACCTGAATGTCAGCAATGCATTTTTTGTTTGTTTTAGTCTTTACGGAAGCTGACTGTCACATCTTTCTCCCTCAGAGTGGCTTCGAAGTTCAAACCACGAACCTTTTAATTAGCAGCCAGGCACCTTAACCACAGTCCCACCGGGACTTCCCAAAGGAAAATGATTTCTAAACAGTGAGAAAACACTCTACTGCACTGCACAAAGCATTCATAAGCACACAAATAGCAAATACGTGCATTCTGTCCCTCCTTCCCTTTGTATCCCTGCTTTTCTCCCTCAGTCTCTCTTTTCATCTGTCACAGACACCATTCAAGGAAAACAGTCAAGAGCTTAGAGTGGCATGTTATTCCCCCTCAAGGAAAGTAGTGCTAAGACATTTTTTTTTTTCTTTTATAATTCAGCAGCACAAATCCTCTGTCGAAAGGATCTTGTTAAAATCTCTTTGGTAATACCTTCAACACTGACAAGCATACACAACAATATTTATAAAACCTTTACCCATAAGGTTTCCACAGTTTTTGACATAGAAAACATACCCTTCTACTTGGCCAACTGGGGTTGAAATATTATTGAATACATAATTTACCTGATATTATAAGAATATGTCTAACTATAAAGAGCCTGAATAATTCTGTATTTTAATACGGCTGTTTTTTCAGCTGACAGCACTGTACTTTAAGACAGGTCTTGAAATGTCCTTTTTGATGATGAATGTGATGCCATTTCACTTCAATTTGTCAATACTGGTGTTATGAACTGTGTCCCTCAGAAATGTACATCAACTCGACCACAGCAGGAGTCCCAATATTGTGTAGTTGTCCTCCATTTTGTGATCTGTGGTAATCGCCTATGGGTTGTAAATCATAACCTCTATTATGTTAAAAAGGAAGAACTAGAGTAAATTATGTTAGTAAGTCAGGACAGAATCCGCAAGATTAGGTTGTATCTTGAGTAGATCCCTTTTTAAATACAAAAGAGAGAATATAGCGAAGAACAGAGGTACCTCTTACCACATAGAAAAAAAAAAAGCTGGGAGCAAATCATGCCTTTTAGACCAGGGTTCTCTGCACTGAGAATGTCTAAGACCTAGAGAAATACTGATGACAAGGATCTTCCCTCTGAGCCAACAGAGAGAAAGCTTTCTCCTGGATCCAGTGCTGTGAATTCAGACGTTTAGCCTCCTAAACTTTGCCTGGAAGACAATGTTCGTTGAATTATGTACATCAAAGACAATCCTGGTGTTCTGAGTGTAAGACGAGTGTAAGACGAGTGTAAGACAACACAATAGTCAACCCATGAAGCAAAGGGGATAATTTAACTCAGGCAGGAGGTTTCCAGTGTACTGGGAGGCCTCCAGATGTACTGGGGTGCCTCCAGGCACTTACTGAAGGAGGTACATTTGCCAATCCATGGAGCAAGATAGCCAAGGTTTACTGGGAGAGGAAGTATCTTCTGATACTTTATTGGTAGAGCTAAAGGGCTTTGGCACAGCATTACCAGGCACCTGTCACAAGGAAAACCCGATAGTATAGCAGTTAAGTGCTACATCTGCTAACCCAAAAGTAAGCAGTTCAAATCTGCCAGATGCTCCTTGAAAACTCTATGGAGCAGTTATACTCTGTCCTATAGTGCCGTTGTGAGTCAGAATCAACTAAACGGCACTAAGTATTTTTTCTTTTCTTTACTTTTTCTTAACAACAAAGTGTGTTTTGCAAACAAAATTTCCTATGTCCTCTGTATAGCAGCTATACTTTGGCATTCATTCCATTAGAATATGTTTGTTAGATATAAGCTTCTAAATTAACCATGCTGCTTGCAAAATCAAATCAAATGTTTCTCCTTCTTTTCATTTTTTTTTTTTTTTTTTTACCAGTGAAAGTTTTATTAGCAATGTTTTCAAGCACTTAAATTTTCAGTAAGATGCTAACAAGACACTACATGGTAAATGTAAATTGCAGTCTTGAGACAGTGAGTCTCCAGTTAGTGATCTTGGTAAATAAGAAATGAGTATTAACCAACTAAGCCTGTGAAAGTCTAATTGTTTTCCAAATGTTGTTAAGTGTGGCACAGGAAAAGTAGTCAACTTGCTTTCTACTGTTTTGGCTTTTTTCTTTTAAGTAAACACTGACGTGAGAAGGTAATCAAAATGAAGCCCTAAATCACTGGTGAAAAGAGAAACAAAAAACACTGCAATAAAAAAACTAGCACAGCCATGCTCCCAAGAGACATAGATGCCAGTTGGCCTAACTAAGTCATTGCTGAGAGACTCTTCTGCACCCCATATTGGTGAGCAGCATCTGGGATCTCAAAAGCTAGCAGGCTGCCATGAGAGGTACACCAAATGGTCCCAGCTCATTCAGCACAGATGATCACCAAAAACAATAAAGACATTTGGAAAAAAGAACCCAGCAGACAGAAGGACCCATGGGAATGGGCGACTCTATCAGCATGTGACCTGTAAAAGCAGGTGGTGCCTGGCCATCGCCAAAGACAGACATGATGGGAAACACAATGCTGAGTTCCTGTGGGAACACGAGAAGAGGAGGAGTACAGCTCAAGAACTCTACTGAAACACCACAGTTGGTGGCTGGACAGCCCTGGGGGATCATCTGAGAGCATGGCCCCTAGACCTGCTGCTGCCTCTGACCAGAAAACACTACCAAGGTCAACTCTTCGGACAGGAATGGATTGGACTTGGGGACACCATGGGACCATATGGTGTGTGTATTTTATGGTTTTATGCATTTATAGGATTCTGTCCTACTGGTCTCTTTCTAGATGGGAGAGAAGAGAGTGGAAAGGAGGGGACAGGAGGTTTTTAAGAGGATACAACAAGTATAAAATGAAAAGCAGGAGTGTGCTGTCACTGGGCAAAGAGAGCAGAAGGAACTGTAAATACGTGGGCACGGAAAATTAATCTGGATTGTATATTTCACTTAATCACAATTTTTAAAAAAAGCACAAACTGGGTGATTTTGGACAGTAATAAAGTTTTTTTGAGTGAAAATGAAACCTCTTTCACTAGTTCAGAAATAAACTTTCACCTTTTCCAGTTTGGTAACAAAGCTACCAGAAGGATATGAATGAAGAGATTTTATCTTCTAACAGCACTAAAACCAAAAACATTTCAAAAACAGAAAAGCAGCTGTCAAGGATTGAATGGTGTCCTCCAAAAACTGTTTGTAGCAATATGGCTGAGCCATGATTCCCAGTTGTGTAGTTGGGATTATCCATCTTGTGATTTTCCTGTGCCATAAGTCCTAATCTCTACCTGTGGTTAACAGGGAAAGCTAACATTATATTGAACAGGATACATGTGGGACTGCAGCACCCTTCCTCTGGTCACCTCCCAAGTGGAATATAAAAAGAGTTCCCCTAAGGGGTAGCTTTTGCCATCTTTTATCCTTCTATCCTACAAGAGACCAAAAGGAAGGGAAAGGAAGCAAGCAGAGAGTTGGGGACCTCATATCACCAAGAAAGCAGTGCTAGAAACAGCATACATCCTTTGGACTTGAGTTTCCTGCACTGAGATGCCACCAGACCAAGGGAAGAGTAATGATGGGAACCGTCCTCCAGAGCCAGGAGAGAAAAAAAAGGCTTCACCTTGAGCTGACGCCCTGAATTTGAACTTGTATACTAGTAGGCTATGAGAGAATACATTTCTCTGTTAAAGCCATACACTTGTGGTATCTCTGTTACAGCAACACTGGATGACTAAAACAGCATTTCATACAATAAGTTTCTAAAGTCATATGCAATGACCACAAAACTACACTCCAAAAGAAAAACAAAATGATAAAAAAGAGGTGATAAAAGGTATACCAACGATCCTTTGTATATATGGGAAAAATGTCATCAAAAGACAAAAGGTACAAAAAACATTCAGTTATCTTTGTTAAGCTAAACCACAAAATATACCTTTGAGGATAGTGTAACACATTTCCATGTAGAAGAAATTTTAATGGTAAGTATTTCTATATTCCTATTTAGGGCCACACAGAACACTACTTGAAAGAAATTAAAGTGAAACTTTTAAACATTAACTTCCATGTTTCTGCAAATAATTAAACATAATTAGTGAAACAGAAAATAACTTTTAAAGCAGCTGTTGAGAAATAAATATTCAGACACCCCTGAAAGACCAGATCAACTCTTCATTTCAGGGAGATAGCTCACTGATTATTTCATTTGTTCATTCAGCAACTACTGAGCCCTGATGAAGATGGCACAAGATTCTGGGTATACAGTAGTCAGTAAAATGCTGATACATGATCTTATGGAGCTTACATTACCAATAAAGGCAGGGGACAAACTTTAGAAACAATTAACAATACTTATAGTTAAATAATTTCAAATTTTATGGTGGGAAAGCAAAACAAAGCATGGTGTAGTAAGCATAAAATAACTGGGGGCTTCGACCATCTTTATTTACCATAGACAATTTGGAATATTCAAATAACTTTATGCAAAGGTATTTCAAAAATGATTAAAATCTAGGTTAAAAATTTCATAAAGTATCTTTCCTTTGTGTTATTCAAAATCAGTTATCTCACTGAGTATTGTTAAAACTCTTAGTAGAGGCATTAATACATCCTGTCAAATGTATTATAACAGACAATAAGTTGTTGAGAGAAGTTGCAACCCGTATCAAGAAATGAAAAATAAACAATACACTACCTTTATTTTTCCACTTTAATCTAATGACATCAAATCTCTAGAACATTTACGCCAATGTGATTTGAAAATGCAAATTGAATGGCATTTGTAAAGACAATCAGATCCATGATTATATTGGTGGAGGATATAATATATTCTTGAGAAAGTGATTGTGAAAAGATGCTTGCAACCATTAATAAATAATACATGGATTTGGATCATTTTAATATTAAGTAGCACACTAAGGTTTTCTAGTATGAATTAACAATTCTTGAAAAAGCTTACTTTAATAAAAATATCTTGGAAATATTAATGAGTCCCTATCACGGGTTGAACTGTGTTCCCCCAAAATGTGTGAGGCAGTTTGGCTGGGCCATGATTCCTGGTATTGTATGATGTTCCTCCACGTTGTTAACCCTGCTTCTGTGATGTAAATGAGTGTGGATGGGTGGCGGTTGTGTTGGTGGGGCAGGAATCATTGTGCTAAGATGCTCTGTGCCTTGAGGCCATCTCTTGAAACATAAAGGAAAGAAGCTAGCAGAGAGATTTGGGGACCTCATACCATCGAGAGATCAGCACCAAGAACAGAGTGCATCCTTCAGACCTGAGGTTCCTGCCCTGAGACCACAGAAAGACTGATAAAACACAAAGACCTTCCCCCAGAGCAAAGATAGCATATTCCCCTGGAGCCAGCACCCTGAATTTGGACTTCTAACCTACTGGACTGCATGAGAACAAACTTCTCTTTGTTAAAGCTATCCATTCTTATTTCTCTTAGAACAGTGCCAGATGGATAAGACAGTCCACAAAGTATTGTTTTAAGACTGCCAGGAAGAATAAAAGCTGTGTTTAGTGAAGTAATCCTTTTAATGTTGGCAGGCAATGTGTTCCAACATCACGAAACAAATTCATCATTAAATATCTATAAAATAATATATATATATATATATTCCCTATATACCAATTAAGCAATGGGCAAAAGAAATAGAAAGATATTTCACCAATGAAGACATCCAGGCAGCCAAAAGACACATGAGGAAATGCTCACAATCATTAACCATTACAGAAATTCAAACCAAAACTACAATCAGATACTATCTCACCCCAACAAGGTTGACAATAATCCAAAAAACACAAAACAACAAACGTTGGAGAGGTGTGAAAAGACTGGAACTTTTCTACACTGCTGGTTGGAATGTAAACTGATACAGCCTCTTTGGAAAGAAATTTGGGGCTTTCTTAAAATGCTAGAAATGGAAATACCATATGATTCAGTAATCCCACTGCTTGAAATATATCCAACAGAAATAAAGGCTCTCACACGAACAGATACATGCACATGAATGTTTATGGTGGCACAGTCCACAATAGCAAAAGGCTGGACTCAACCTAGGTGCCCATCAATAGAAGAATGGATGCACAAACTATGGTATATATACACAACGGTACACTATGCAATGATCAAGAACAACGATTATTTGTTGAAACATCTCATAAAATGAAATCAACTGGAAGATATTACACTGAGTGAAATACTGAATGAGACCACTATTATAAGGACTTACAAAAGATCTATACACAGAAGAAAATACTGTTTGATGGCTCCAGGGATGGGGAGGGAGGGAAAGGGTTATTCATAGATTAGATAGTTGATAGGAATTTGGTTAGGTAAAGGGAGTGACAGCACACAGTAGAAGGCAGATCAGCATAAATGGACTTCACTGTAAGCTAAATGGTTTTCTAAATTCAACCCAATATTTCAAAGGACAGATTAGCAAGGTCATGGTTCTGGGTACCATGTTCTCAGGAGACATCAAGGTTAACTGCTATAACTAGTATTTTGCTAAGAGCGTCTTCTGCATCCCATACTGGTGTGTGGCATCTGGGTCTTAAAAGCCAGCAGGCCACCATCCAGGGAACATTAATCAGTCCCAAACCACCTGGAACAGATGACAAATGAGAACACCAAAGACACAAGGAAAATCAGCCAGGAGACAGAAGGACCCATAGGATTGGGAAACCACATCACCATGAAACCAGAAGAACCAAAGGGTGCTGGACCACCACCTAAGATATCCTTGACAAAGAAAAGAATGTAGAATCCCTGACACAGCACAAGAAAAAGAGGTATGCAGATCAAGAAATCTATTAACTGAACTGAATTCACAGTTAGACAGCCTGGAGGGTGCCTGAGAACAGGGCCCCAAGACTTGCTGCTAGTCCAGACCTGAAACCAGTATTGAAGCTGACATTTCAGACAAATACACTGGACACAGGGACACAGAGAAATACATGTAGTGTGTCTGCTTTAGGGTCTTGTATATGTATATACGAGGCTGTCCTACTGGTTTCTTTCTAGAGATGTGAGGAGATAGTGGAGAAAAGAGGACAAGTGTTGGTTGAGTGGACACTGGAAGTAAAGAGTGAAAAAGAAGAGTGTGCTGTCACAGGGGGAAGAGAGCAGAAACAGTCGCAGAGGGTAAGATATGCAAAATTGACCTGGATTGTGAACTTTCACTTAATCACAATAAAAACAGTTAGAAAACAGAAAAAAAAAGCGTACTTCTTGAGTTGGCATGCCTTCCATCGTGAGTTCACAGAAATGAACTTTAATCACATTCTGCTGCTTGTTTATTTTCATATTTATTAAACAATGTGTATCCTTCAGTATTCCAAAGATTCTTGTTGATGTTGATTACTACTATTATTTCCTCACACTCTAACCCATACTCTAAACAGGATTCTGTTCCTAATATTCAAAGTACAGTTGAGTTCTTTATTACCCTACTCAGAGTTTACTATCCTACTCAGAAGGCAGTTTACCAACACTTGACAAAAATTTGATGTAACAATTAAACTTCTGAAGTAATATCCTGGTAAATACTTAGCAGTGATGGCTATATAAACAAAAAACCAAAGCCACTGCTGTCAGGTTCATTCTGACTCACAGTGAACCTACAGGACCAAGCAGAACTGCTCCACAGTTTCCAAGGAATGCCTGGAATATCTGAACTGCTGAGCTTCCACATAGCAGAGACAGTACTAAACCACTACTTCACCAGAGTTTCTGGTGGTTATATACATGCACATGCATACACACACACACACACACACACACACACACACTCCTTATGTCAATCATTTTATTATTAGACTCACTTTTTTCAATAAATAAAAGCATTACAAATTATGTATAATACACACAAACACATATAAAGTTGCTTTATGAAAAAGTGAATTTTGAGTTACTTTTCTGGTACAACAGATGGGTTGAAGACTGATGGAGCCACATTCTTTCACTTGGTTTGCTCGGAAGTAAATTTACGGGCCTGTTAGAAGTAAATGCTGTAGTCATAAAACAGGGTAGAACTGAGTGACACATGAAGGCCAGTTAGTGGAGAATGAAAGTATTTCACTTTGAACAAAAGAGGTTCAAAAGTAATTTAAAAATATATTTTTCAACCTTTCTTTTTGTTGTTGTTTCTTTGTACACCTATCTGGACAAAATTTTGTTTAGTTAGCATGTTTTTCCCTCCTTATGCAATTTCAAGAGAGGGAACTAGTTAAAAAATAAAAAGCTATCACTCCCATGAAACGTTATAAGATCCATTTTTTCACTGGGGATATGTTTTTTTCTAATTATGTTTTACATCTGCACTAGCCCACCACACATTAAATGCAATTTGGTATGCTTTTTACAAATATTGGCAAGATGCAGGTCAGCTGCAGTACTTTTATAAATTATTTACATGTGTAAGTTTTAATCATAGAAGTTTTCTTTTGGTCCAAAATCATCCCAGAAAAGAGATTCTATCTCATAAATTAGTGAGGAAATGTAAATGATTTATTTATGTATTACAGAGAAATGATTTTGTATTATTTGAATATCAATTTACAAAGGAACTATTGCAGAATGCACAAAGTTTTTCTAAAGGGAAAATGGAGAGGTGAGGAGAACTGGATTTTGGATATATGTTCACAGTTATTCACTCATACAATGTATATTAAATATCTATTTACTGCATATGAAATATGTTTGGGCTCTTGCAATACTTAAAATGAAAATCAAATGGTTTCCCTCCAGAGAAAAGTGTCTAATACAAATACGGTTTCCAAGGCATGCCTGGAATACCTGAACAATATTTAATTGTTCATAGTACAATGATAACATTTAAATCAATTCAACAAATTGATAGCTCTTATTAGCAAAAATGTTGGAGAAAGAATCTTCCCAGAATATTTAGAATTATAAAATATTAGTATAAATGCAAGATACACATACACATACACATATATATATACCTATACATATATACACTTTTCTCAAATATGACATAATATATCTCGCTTCACCACAATACTACACGTTATACTTAACACAGAGTTGGTGCTCAAGTTTTATTGAATAAATAATATCTTTACATCTGTAATTTTCTACATTAATAAATAAGTGTTATGGTAATAATGTTTGGTTTGGATGACTCATAAATCTTACTTCAGAGGGCCTCTAAAGACTTTGGCATACTTAAAATACTGAATTTTGGCAAAAGAGGATCATTTCCAACAAGATTCATGGGAACATGAAGTGCCCAGAGTAGTTGTGTATTTAGGTGGTCTCAAAGATGAAGTCAGATCATGCAATGGAACCTTGAAATCCATGGAACTTTTAAAACTAAAATAACTGTAAAACTCCGTAATATTTAATTGCACATGTCACACATTAACATAGTGCTATTTACGGGGCAAAAGAAAAGAGACATAATTAAAAGTGAAGTTTTTATTAATCACAAGTTCCTGGCACATCGCTTATAGTATTTTGAGATGTCACATTGCTGTAAGTACCATAAGTCACAAAAGACATTTAAATTTTCTAAAAAAATATATTTTAGCAGGTATTTTAAATACAGGTAAATATAAAGTCTCTTAATTATTAATATTATTAATAAATTGCTACTTTCATAATGTATGTGCATTAAAAATCATGCTTGCTTTCCACACATTACAATTTCTGAGTAAACTAGGAATTTTAACTTCTAAGTCTAATGAGCAATCAAGCCATAAACTGGTTCACAGTAAAAAAAATCAGACCATGAAAAGCTCAATAAATTGTGATTTTTTTACCAAAGTACATGACACAGGGAGAATAACTACACAAATATCAATTAAAAGTTAAAGTGATGTCTCTATTTGTGGTCTTCTGATTATTCTGTGTAAAAGAACTATAAACCCACTGTAATAATATTTGCACTTTTAAGGATGTGATGAATTGCATGATTATAGCATTTTGCATGGTTTATGAGCCTGTTTACCATAACATTAAATCTATTTAAATGTAAGTTTTGCCAAGAAAAAGGATTCAGAAGATGCCAACAGATTTTCCAAAACTCTGATAAATACTATTAAAATATTCAAAAAGACTCAAATCGTTCATCTGGAAAAAATCATCGGATGTGAATCTCGTTATTTATAAGCTAATACAATTTATTTATCTATCTACTCATTCATTCATTCAACAGACAGCTGTTGAGTTTTATTATACGCCAAATACTGTGCTTTATTCTCTCAGAAATGAACATGAATTGAATGAATACGAATGCTATGGCTTCTGTCCAAAATCTTTGTATTCATGAGTAACTTTCTTAAACTTTTGAAGTCACAGTTTTCCTTCGCATCTAAATGGGAATAACAATTTAAACATTCCTCACAGGAATTAATTCAACTGCCTAAAACTACCAGACATACAGTACTGTTTAATCATTGTTAATATCTCGAGTTTTATACTGTTAGTGCTGTAAAGAAAAATAAGAAATATACAGTGAGTTACTTCTGGTAGAGAGAACAGCAAGAAGAAGGCATACAGAGTCATGAGGGGGCCCTAAACACACACAATAAAACTTTTACCTGATTCCACTTTGCCCAAAATCTCTAGGTTCCTCCGGCCTCAGCTGTCTAAAGGACTTTGTATCTATGAATGCAGTATCTTACATTTGTCATCTCTATTTCAGATATCTATCAACCTATAAGTCATTTATTTTCAGATCACAGCTTGTGTCCCTTACTCTGACTTCACTGAATGAAGATTTCCTAACTAATGATTTTGATTTCAGATCCTGAAGCAAAAGAGCATCTTGATCAAAAATTTCCATTAATACTGAGGCATAGCACTCCAGTCACAGTCATTACTAAGCTCATTTATTTCTCATTTGACTTAAATTATGTAGTAAATTGTAAAAGTACGGAATTCTTCAAGAAATTGCAAGAAGCCTATTTTCACTACAGCTATACATACATGAAAAGAAATAATAATAAAAGTGCCAATTAAAACTATACATTAAGTTATACTGAAGAGACTCTTGGTTTTTATTTTTTCAACAAATAATTGTTGAGTGCCCAGGCATTGTTCAAAGAGCTTAGTGGTAACTGCAAACAAGTAGAAAAAAGTTTCTGTCCTCATAGGGATTGTCTTCTGATTGGAGAAGACAGAAATGGAACATAACACAAATTCATAGTGTGATCAAAAGTGATAAATGTTATGCAGGGAAAATATCATAGACTAAGGGGCAGGGCAGAATTTGAGACATTAAGCTTTAAATTTTTGAGTAAAGTCTCAATTTGATAGAAACTGCATATTAGGTAGAATAATCTGCCTGAAATGAGCAAGATAGATTTGAGAGAGTAAGAGAGTGGTGAAAAGAATAGCAACAAGATAGTTGCAATCACCCTCATAAGATGTAATGAAAATCAAGGTTACATGACATTACCATACAGGAAAAGAATACAACTATAGGTGACTTGTGGAAACTGAATGTGAATTTTGTTGCCTGAGAGCACCGGGGGAAAATAGAGAAGATGCTATCAACTTTGAAAGAGATGGCTGTAAAAATGGTGGGGTTACTAGCAGAAAATAAGGAAGTCAGGGAGATTCAATAGCGGGCAGGGAGACCAAAATAAGTTCACCTTAATGAAAATCTTTCCACTCACTGATGCTCAACGACTGTTTAGCCTTTATGTTATAACAGCTCATAAGGAAATCAGTCACGGGAGCAATATAAAATATGGTAATTCAAATTAGAAATAGTATACAGTACCCATCAGTCTAAAAAAATTTTCAACAAAAGCTTGTACACAAATGTTCACAGTAGCATTATTCATAATACTCAAGAACTGAGAAATAATCCAAATACCTTTCATAGGTAGTATGTCCATACAGTTGCATGTCATCTAGTAAAAAAAGTACTAGTATGTACCATAACATAAATGAACAACAAAAACAATCTACTAAGTGAAAGAAGTCAATTATAAGAGCCAAACATACTATATTATTTTACTTATACAAAATATCCAGTATAGATAAATCACTAGGGACACAAAGCAGATTAGTGATGGCACAGAGATGAGCAGCTCGAGAGAATATTGGAAATGACTGATCAAAGGTATGGGATTTCATTTGGGGAATGACAAAAATATTTTAAAATTGAGATGGACAGACACTTTTCTAAAGAGGAGATCCAGGCAGCCAAAAAACACATGCAGACATGCTCACGATCATTAGCTATTCAAGAAGTTCAAATCAAACCTACAATCAGATACCGAGATCCCCAACGTGGTTGGCCTTGATCCAAAAAATGCAAAACAACAAATGCTGGAGAGGCTATGGAGAAATTGGAACTCTCCTACACTGTTGGTGGGATTGCAAAATGGGGCAACATCTTTGGAAAGCAATCTGGCACTTTCTTAAAAGAATGGAAACAGATATACCATTTGACCCAGAAATTCCATTGCTCAGAATATATCCTACAGAATCACGGCCTTTCACAACAGTTGATACCAGCACACAAATGTTTATTGCAGCACAGACCACAATGCAAAAAGATGGAATCAACCCAGAAGCCCAACAACAGAGGAATTGATAGTAAACTATGGTACATATACTCAATGGAACATTATGCAATGATAAAGAACAACAACAACTTTAGGAAACATCTCATAACCTGGTTTCAATTGGAGGACATTATGTTGAAGTAAAGTAGTCAGTGACAAAAGGACAAATACTGTATGAGACCCCTACTATAAGAACTTAAAAACAGACTCATACATAAAGAAAAGACTTTTTGATGGCTGCAAGGGTGAGGAAGGATGGGAGGGAGAAGGCGAGGTGTAGATTAGATAATTAATAGAACTGGGGTCGGGTGAAATCAGTGACAGCACGCATTAGAAAGATGAATATTAGCTGGAACGTCAACATAACATAGGTACTCCTCCCAATACTGGAAGGAAAGAATAGCTGGGGTCAGGGGGCGGGGACCATGCTCTGAGGGGAAATAGAGGCCAAATGGCACAACTAGAATTTTGCTAAGAGAACACTCTGCATCCGAAATTGGTAAGTGGTGTCTGGGGTCTTAAAAGAGAATCCAGAAGACAGAGAGACTCACATGAGCAGGTGACTACACGGACATGTGACTGAAAGAACCAGATGGTCCTTGCCTACCACCAGTGATAGCCGTGATGGTGCTCACAAAATTAAGTTTCACGGGCAACATGAAAATAAAAAGGGGTGCACCCTGAGATTTCCACTAAAAGACCACAGTTGATGGTGCAGGGGCCGCAGGGATCCCCTGGAAGCATCTCCCCTGGCCCTGATGCTGCCCTTGTCCATAAATCATAATGGAGGTCAATTCTTTGGACAGAAATGGATTGGACTTGGGGACACAGAGCAACAATATCATGTGTGCACTTTATGGTTCTACGCATCTATAGGATGTCATCCAGGCGAACTCTTACTGGATGTGGGGGAGAGGGTGAACAGGAGGGGACAGGAGATTGTTAGGAGGATACGACATGTACAGAACAAAGAGAAGCGTGCTGTCACCAGGCAGGGAGAGCAGTGGGAGCTGCTCATTGGTGAGTATGCAAATTTTAATGGGATTGTGTATTCTCATTCAATCATAATAAAAAAAGAAATTCTAAAATTGCTTTAGTGATGGTTGAACCACACTGAAAATATACTATCACTGAAGTTTATATGTTAAAAGGGTGATTTGTATTGTATGTGAATTATATCTAATTCAAGATGTTATGAAATGCCAAGGAAGATGATCTACACAGAGAAGCATTTTTTAAGCATTTTTGACTATGGTCAAAATATAAAAATATAAAATATACTATATATATATATACATTTATATTTATATTCAACCCAGTATAAAATCCAATATGTATATATGTGTATGGTCTCAATTCATTAAACTGGTTTGGTCACTCACTAATAGGTCACAATCCATATTTTGAAAACACTGTTCTAGAAGGCAAGATAGTTGAGAATAATTCTAATTCTGATGAGTACATTCAATTTGAGGGAAGGAGTGAAAACAGAGAAAGAAATCAGTGAAGAATAAAAAAAGTAAGTGATAAAAGAAACAAGAAGAAAACCATAACTATACTATGATTCCAAGGAATATGAAGAGTGAAAAAAGCATTAACTTTAGTTAATGCCTTTGGTTTAGTATATTATAGTGGGACTCACACAGACTACAGAGAAATGATTTGTAGGAAGCCTGACTTCACCACTTCTTAAGTGTGAAACCACTGGAAATTTCATTTTCTCAGACACTCAGCTGGAAAACTAAGCAGTTATTAATACTGGCTGGCACAACAAATAGTGACTTCTTCCTATTGCTTCTCTTTATCAAGGATTGTTGCTGTAACATAGTGCATGTAGGTAGAATTTGAATTTCAAAGAGGAAAGAAAGAAAAGCACACATTTGAGTCCACTAAACCAAAAGGAGAAAAAAAAAGTTATTTACAAAGTATTTGTATAATTTGGGAAAAAAAAAGGCTCTAAGAGAGTAGCTTGGAAGATTGTACAGTGTATAGACTTTTAGAAATTGTCTATTATCTTAACGTTGTGTCTTTGGGCATATCTTACTGGAGAAGACCTAACTAAAAATGTTTGTAGATATTCAGTATGGGGCCATTCAACAAAAGATTAAAAATAAAAAGAGATAATATATGATATATTGACAGAGAAGAAAGATGTCAGGTGACATCATATAAGTCATTAATAATATGAGTAGTTTAAAAGATGAAATTTGAATGAAGAAAAATATAAGGCACCATAATATATGCAAAGACCATAATAAAATGATTTAATAATTAGAAGCTATTTACTTATTGCCCTGACAAGAAATGTATAAAGAAGGCTTCAATTAATTAATTAGAATGGGCTTAGGTATAGTATTTCCTTGTTTGATATTTAAATTGCAGGAAATACAAAAGTCCTTGCCTTTCAACTTTCTTTCTTGTTTGTTCTTCTTGTAATGACTGACTGCCTACTCAGACAGCACTACAGATAGAACCGTGACTTCAAGAGTCTGGAGACTGCACATAATACTTGACATATTTTTCCTGTTTATGCATGCGTTGCTCTAATGTTTTTAGTAGTTATATCTAGGGTTATTTATTGGTGGGAAAATAAATGATGAATGAACGAATGTTACCCAAAGTCCTCTAAAACATCCCTTGAAACTGCCCTGGACTGCAGTGATTTTTCTAGAAGCAAAGAGGCAAGTAAAATTTGCATTTTAGTAACTACTTTACCTTTGAACTTACTGCAACTTTTACAAATTATTTAACTTCTCTGAGCTTTAGCTCTATCATGTAGAAAATAACACAGCTGATGACCTCAAAGTTTCCTAAAGCTGTAAAATTTGTCAAACTTTTATTCTATATTATTGCATACCTGTTCAGAATTTTCCGCGAATTACACAGCATCTGGCAAAGCCTGTCACTGTTTAAGGCATCTATCTCCTCATGGTAAAACTTGGAAAATGAAATAAGTGATTAATACTGTTCTTCAAGCTAAATGAGTGATTAATAACACAATATGAGCAATTTCACTTTATATACATATAAGGACGCTGTGTTTTTTTGTTTAGCATTGATCAGCTCCTATCTAAAAAAAAAGTAAAGCAGAGGAAACTTCTTATATTTATTGATACTAGTCAAATAACGAAGTGGGCACATATATATTGTAGATGTTAGCAAAAATGACTTAAAAATGTTATACTAAATATTCCAAGACACATTTTGCTGGCAATGTTGCCATATCACAGCATTGTGAACAGAACCTGTTCTTTCACAGTTATTTTTAAAAAGCAGTTCTAAATAAAGGGTGATAAACAGAACTACATTCTCTTTGATCTAACACTGATCATGAAGCTGTGTATTCTAATATTTTAAAAAATCCCTTAAATAAGGAAAGCTTCCCTACACAAACTACTGTCAAACTATCATGTTTTGCTCAATTTTAATTAACAATATTAGAATACAATGCATCATGCTTAGTGGTAGATCAAAGAGCACATATTTCTGTTTATCGCCTATTACGTAGCACAGCTTTTTAAAAGTAACTGTGAAAGAACACGTTTTGTTCACAATGCTGTGTATATATGGTGGAAACCCTGGTGGTATAGTGCTTATGTGCTACGTCTGCTAACCAAAAGGCTGGCATTTCCCTGGAAACTCGGTGGAACAGTTCTACTCTGACCTACCGTGTCACTACAAGTCAGCATCAATTCAGCGGCCGAGTGGTTAATTGTGTTATCTTATTTTCATCAAACATACTAAAACTTTTGAGTCCATATCACAGTTTATTTAGTGAGTATCCTTTAAAATATGTAAGATATCAAAAAGAAGGTTTGTATTTTTAACATAAGATAGCAGTTACTGTGAAGGAAAACCCCCCGAAACTTCCCCTTATCTTACCCTGCCCCATTCTGCCCATGACCCCTGCCTGGCACCTTTCCTTATCCTGTCTTGCACACTGTCTCCAACTGTGATCAGCCCTGCCTTGACCATGAAAGCCTGTTACACTTCCCCATCAGGGCCAGTCGTTGGAGGTCTAGAAGCCCCCGCTGGCCCACTATCTTTACTTCAATAAATGTCTCTTTCTTTTTTCCTTGGGTGTTGGTTGATTTCCTATAACATTACTACAACAACAAAAAAGTGTCCAGATTACACTTGAATTTGAAATTTGACTTTTCATTCTTATACTTCTTGGGTAAGTTGTTCATCTCTCTTTCTTTCTTAAATTCAGTATACTTTTAGACTTCTCTCTTAACAGTAATTTAGTAGAAAACACACATCCTAGGCACAGTGGTTTAGAAATTCATATAAAATCAAGCAAATGAGAAAGCACAGATCAACTTTAGAACACAGCTAATGTCTACTAAAAAATAATAATAATAACAATTGCCATTAAGTCTATTTGAACCCATAGCAACCCTAAGGAGAAAAGTAGAGCTGTCCCACAGTTTCTAAGGGGCAGCTGGGGTATTTGAACTGCTGACCTTTTGGTTAGCAGCCCAAGGCTTAATCATTGCACTACCAGGCCTCTGATGCATATTAAAAGGTCCCTAAATCTATACAAGTTAAGGTCCCATTAATTTGACCGTCTATTTAAGTTCTAGACCCTCTAGTGAAGTAATATTTAAATGCTATGGCTGTTAACCAAAAGCTGGCAGTTTCAATCCACCAGGTACACCTTAAAAATTCTATGGAGCAGTTCCGCTCTATCCTATAGTGTCACTATGAGTCAGAATTTACAGAATGTCAATCAGTTTGGTTTTCTGTTTCTTTAAGTTTTGATTTATTGTTAGTTACCCAAGAATTATTATGCAACTTAATCAGTAATAGTATAAAGCAACACATTATTTAAATACAATTTTTAAGTCTGCTCTTATAAAAATAGTTGAGCAACACTCACATGAAAACCTGTCTGATTTCCAGGAGGATGATGCAAATCAGGATTAACACAAGGTTGTTTCCCATGAGACAGAAGTAAGATATACACTATCCAACTTTTTCACCAATTCAGACGCCAGCCGTCCATTCCATGGAGTTCTCTACTTCTCTGCTGGGTTTCGTAATACGTTGCAATGGCCACAAAGAACTCATAAACTATACTTAAAAGTGTATTGAGGAACAGGATACAACTTGAGTTAAGATCAACAGGCTATATAACTCAGAATCAGGATCTGGAAGCTTGCAGGCAAAGTCTCCCTTCTTCAGTGTAGGACAGCTCTTTGGGCTCGACCACACACACCTCCTCTCAGCTCTGAGCAGAGGCCTCCTCTCATCTGCCTAAGGACAAGTTTCTCTTAGCCCTGCTCCCTGTCACCAGTGACTTTGCCAGGGGCCCTTCCTGGCCTGCCAGAGCAAATACTGCCACAGGTCCTCAGACAAGTCAAAGTCTTCAGCATTAATGCCTTTAACTTGTGTTACAGCTCTGTTAGAAGTCTCCTTGCCTCCTCTCTTTTTCCACTTCTTGTCTCTTCTTTCTTCCTCCTTTTCTTTCTCCCTCTTCTTTTTCTGCTTGCTTCTATCTGATAGACCTTTGCGGAGCTAGCTGATCAAACATACAAACTTGTCAGTTTCAAGGCATGGTACTCCCATCAGGACCTGGAACTGATCAACTCCCACATAACCAGCTGAAGACACTTCATTTACATACTATGCTACAACTATTCTCATTTGCATAGGTCTTAACTAATCCTTGTAAGTGAATACCAATCACAGGGTAGACAGCAGCAAAGGGCATGAAGAAAGCATCAAATCATCCTTATTTACAGTTTACTATGGAAATACAAATTAATTTGGACAAAAGTAACAAAACTTCTAAGGGAGAAAACAAGAGAAAAAGTAACCCCTCAAAGCTTAGGGGTAAGCTCTCTCAAAGCAAAAGGCAACATATAGAAATCCATGTTACCACAACCTTAAAACGCTTAATACACAGTGTGCATTGTAATGAATAATGGCCATTTTCTTAGTCATAAGAAAACACTAGCAGCATAGTAGTTAAGAGCTATGGCTGCTAAGTAGAAGCTCAGCAGTCCAAATACATGGGGCTCTCCTTGGGAACTGTGTACAGCAGTTCTACCCTGGTCTATAGGTCGTTATGAGTCAAAATCAATCAGTTTGGTTTGATTTAGTTTTATTAGTCATTAATAAATTCTCAATATGGAAAGCCAGAATTTTTTTTTTTACTCTTTTTTTTAATTTAATATGACTGAGTGAAAATGCACATTCCCGTGTAAATTTACATGCCCACCTATATGCAGCTTCCACTGCTCTCCCTGTCCGGTGACAGCACACTATTCCTCTCTGCTCCGTACATGTCTCATCCTCCCAAATTTTTGCTTTTTGTGGAGATTTTGTTGTTATATTTTAATTGGTAAATTAAAGGACAAATAGTTAAGACGAGAGCATAGATTATGGTAAGGTATGGCAAGATAAAAATATCTGTGTGCATAAACACACACAAAATGCATTCAAAGGCATCTTTCAGCTAAAATTATTTTCCAGTGTCAGCCTCAGTGACAACTAAATAGTTTACATTTCTGTGCTAGATTTTTGTGATTTACAGATTGTAAAATATAAATTTCTATGAGGTAGAAATATGACAACTGTTAGCATTTTCATAATAGAATGATCTTAAAAGAACATTTACATTCTCTGCAAGAATGTGACCAAAATACATTTAACATAATTAAGAAAATACAGTGATTCTAAAATCTAGCCTCGAATAATCAACTTCTCTGACAAACTTTTGTCTCTCTCCTCCTTCTACTACTCCCTGAAGCATCTGATACAAATAAATAAAAGTATAACTTATTTTTTTCTTTCTAGAGAAAAAAGAAAGTGTGTAGAGAAACCTATTACTTTTCATATACCTGGAATTAAATATGATCATAAATGAAATACATGTTGAGTAATTAAATGTTGACAAATAAATGATTATCATCTTCCAAGTCACATTTTACTTTCTCAACAATGTTTTCTAATGGATTGGGAATAGGACATCTTCTTGCAAGAGTATTTTAAAATGACATTTTTAAACAATGCAAGATAAATAGACTTGTCACTTCTTTTGTCTACCACCACATAATTTATTCAAAATGGAACTATGTCTCCTAATAGGAATAAGTTTGGAATAGCAGAATTAATTTTCTTTGGATAGCAAACAGACTTCACATAAGAGTGTTCATGCTAACTACCAATCATGATTAATAATGAAGTACATTTATGTTCACAAATAGCTTCAAGATTAAGTTATAATGAGCAGTTCCATATTTATTTATATAGTATCTTTTTTTCCAAAAGGTATATAGCTTTTTCAAGTTATCAGCAACATGAGTTGTTCTGTTACTATTTCACTGAATAAAAGAGTTACAACCTAAAATAAATCAGAGAATGTGTACTTCAGTGACAAAGGAAACAAACCTAAAATAAATCAGAGAGCATGTACTCAAGTGATAATGAAACCCAAGCTCTGACTAGAGACCAAATATGTTTAGCTCTTTCCCACCTTCTTAGTGTCACAGTAAGGGAGACACCTAAGAAATATAGGAGGCCAAATGAAGTCAGAGAAGGACATAACAGATCTCTTTACATCTCTACAAGAGTGTATGTTACCCTGTGTTTTCCAGTAAGCCCCTTGTTCTGTTTAAAGGACTACGTCTTGATCCATGTTACAGGTTTCACACAAGCACACTGTGTTATGAAATTTGCAAGTTTTCATAACTTTACCTATAATTTGATTGACTATACAGTCAAATGCCTTTGTGCAGTCGATAAAAATAAACACCTTTCTGGAAACAGTGTGGTTCAAAATTGGCAAGGTGTAGAGCAAGGTTATGTCCTTTCACCTTATTTAATCCAGTCTGTATGCTGAATAAACAATCTGTGAAACAATACTGTACAAAGAAGAAAGCAACATTAGGATTGAAGGAGGATACATTAACAACATACAATATGCACATGGTAAAACCTTGTTTGCTAAAAATGAAGATGACTTGCAGCACTTACTGAGGATGATCAAAGATCATAATGTTAAAGCAGATTACACTGGAACTTGAAGAAAATAAGAATTCTAATAGGTGGACCCATAAACAACATCACGCAAAATGTATAAAAAATGTAAGTTTCAATGATTTCATTACATTTGAACCAACAACCAATCTCCATAGAAGCAAGTTAGTAAATCAAATAATACATTGCACTGGGCAAATCTGTTAAAAGAGACCTTGTTAAGTTTCAAAATGCCACAATGGCATTTTGAAGACCAAGTGTTTCTGACCCAAGCCATGGTCGTTTCATTTGCCTTATATGCATAAGAAAGATAGATGAAAAACAAAGAAGAAAGAACTAATACATTTGAATTGTGGTATGGGTAATGAATACTGAAAATACTGTGGGCTGCCCAAAGAAAGAAAAATAAGTCTTTAAGAAACATAACAAAAAAATTTCTAAGGCAGAGTCAAGATGGCAGACTACACATACATCTCCTTAATTCCTTCTGAAAACTAAGGCTTGGATTGATAATTAAACAGAGCCATCTGGAAACCCAGTGAGACCTAGGACACAGCACAGGGCTGTTAATTTGGACTACATGCCAATGAATGGGAAACTTCTTCTCTTTCACTTACCCCAACCCTTGTTGAATGTCTGGCTCTGGCACACTGAAGGTAACTGGAGTGTTTAACTTTTCTTTCTTGGTCTTAGCCAGCGTGGGTACTTGGGATTAACTGGCAGCAAAGCTCAGCCACACTGCTGACATGATCAGCAGTTGGAAGAGCCACATTTTGAAAGCCTGGCTCTGGACTCTGACCACCATGGCCCCACTACCCTCTCTTACCAAACATCTGCCGTTGATTCAGCTATTTCACACTGGGCAGTAGATCTCGTGCAGGACACCATCTTGTTTGACTGAGAGATGGAGTTACCCAAATGGGGTAACTCAGAGGGGTCTAATTCCCAGGCTGGGGTGTACTGCCAGCCCAGGGAGTATCTTTTTCAGAAGAAAAGCTGTGTTTCTGACAGTGTAGCCTTATGGGTGGGACCTGGAAGCTGATGACAGCAGGGCAGTGGCCTTTCCATACTAGGGTCAGATACAGAAGTGCCTCCATTGTGAGCTGGAAAGAGGGGCTTGCACACCCCAAAGCCTGACTGAGTTTGGAAGCTGTCAGATGGCATTTACCTTTCAAAATAAGACTATTTAGAGAAATAACTGCAGTAGATCCTGATGGCATCTCTTCCAGCCTTTAGAGACCCACATCGGGAAACTGATGGTCCCCAAGTGACTCCTTAAGTGGGGCCATGTCTTTGCCAACCAGGAGGTGGAGGCTGCTACCCCAGGGATTCCACTGGGCCCAGTCACTAGAGTACATAGAGTTGACTGGTGATCACTTTCCTTCTAAGACTGCACTACTGATCCCGTTAAGGTAATATGACAGAAACTAAACAACCTCTAGATGCTGAAAAGGCAACAAACCTTGGCCATACACTTTAACAAAAATCCATCCATGGTTCCAGAAAGCTCCCAAAAGAAAGAATCAAAGAACTTCCAAGATAGAAGAAGTCTTTCCGAAACTATCTGAGGTTGAGTACAAAAGTATTATGTATAGAGCCCTCCTAGACACTATACAAAATGCAGCAGAGTAAAATGAAAACTCAAGCAAGCTGTGCAAACTGATGGAAAACCAGCATTCTGAAATCCGACAGATCAATAACAAAACCAAAGAAATAGAAAATTCAATTCAAATCCAAGAAAACAGAATGGAACAAATGGAAAACAGAATTTGTGACTTGAAACACAGAGCTACTGATCCCTCATCTACGAGGAGAAATCACATAAAGAGACAAGAGAAATGAAGAAACATTAAGAAGCATGTGGGAATTTATCAAGAGAAACAATCTACAATTAATTTGAGTTCCTGAACAGGAAGGGACACTTGAAAACATGGAGAATATAGCTGGTGAGCTGCTAACAGAAAACTTCCCTGAAATTATGAAAAAAAAAAGAGAATACAGATATTCAAGATGTGTACAGAATGCCAAACAATATAGGCCACAAAAGAAAGACACCAAGACATATTATAATCAAGCTTAAGAAAATGAAACATAAGCAGAAACTCTTAAAGGAAGAAAGACACAAAGCAAAGCTAACATTCAGAAGGAACCCCTGGAGGCTTTTGTTCTCAGCACAAACGATGCTGGCATGGGGGCAGTGGGGTGACACATTCAAAGCCTTGAAAGAGAAAAGCTTCAAACCAAAAATTATATATCCTGCAAAACTGTCTTTCAAATATTAAAAGGAAATTAAGACTTTCACAGATAAACAGAAACTCAGAAACTTTGCAAAAACCAAACCAAGGATACAAGAAATCCTGAAAGAAGCTCTTGGCTTAGAAAAACAAAACCGTTAACTCTATACGTTAGGACACAATACAGGACACATCAACCAGAAACCTATTCAGCTAGGGAAGGCATGAAACTCAATCAAAGATATAATATTAAAAGAAGTGATTTAGAGATTACATCATGGAAACTATGATATCATCATATTACAAATAGGGATGTACTACAGTAGATATAGTCCCTCCAGATGGAGAGGACGTTAACAAGATATGTAAAAGTTAAAATTTGGTTTAAACACAGATTACTAAGGGGGGTCATGGGGGTAGCTGCAAAGTACAACACAGATGCCACATATCAAAACAAGAAACACAATTCAGGAGTCTCAACAAACACAAAACCAACACTGAAAAGGGTGAAAAATCAACCCATAAAGAAGAATATCCCAGAACAGAATTAAGAGAGAAAACATTAACACAAAAATAAATACATTAAAATGACAGCACTAAACACATACCTATCAATAATTATGTTGAATGTAAATGGACTCAATGCTCCAGTAAAGAGACAACAAGTGACATCTTGGATCAAAAGACATGCGTCCGGAGACATTTTTTAATGAGATGGAGAAACAAATCACCAACTTTGTTTGGAAAAGGAAGAAACCTTGGATAAGTAAAGCACAAGAAGGAGAACACACTGGGAGGTCTCTCACTACCCAACTTTAGAACCTATTACACTGCCACAGTTGTCAAAACAGCCTGGTACTGGTACAAAAAGAGACACATAGACCAATGAACAGAGTTGAGACCCCACAGATGCCCCCATCCTCCTATGAACAGCTGAAATTTGACAAAGGCTCCAAGATTTTAAACTGGGGTAAAAGCAGTCTCTTTAACAAATGGGGCTGGCAAAATTGGATATCCATCGGCAAAAAATTGAAACAAACCTGTATCTCACACCTCATATGAAAACAAAGTCAAACTGAATAAAAGACCTAAGTACTAAATCTAAAACAATAAAGCTCATCCAAGAAAAAAATAGGATCAACAATGGAAGTTTTAACACACAATGGAGACAAACTTCAAAATCTGACAAAGCACGAGCAACAGAAGAGAAAATAGATAAATGGGAATTACTAAGAATCAAACATTTTTGCTCATCCAAAGACCTTATTAAAAGAATCAAAAGACCACCTACAGAATGGGAAAAAACATTTAGCAACTATATGTCAGATCAATGTCTGATCTCCATAATCTACAAGGTACTACAAAATATCAACAAGAAAACAATAATCCAATTAAGTGAAGGGCAGAAGAGATGGACAGACACTTCTCTAAAGAGGACATCCAGGCAGCCAAAAGACACATGTGAAATTGCTCACAATCATTAGCTATTCAAGAAATTCAAATCAAAACTACCACGAGATACCATCTCACCCCAACAAGGTCATCCATGTTCCAAAAAACACAAAACAACAAATGCTGGAGAGGCTGTACAGAAATTGGAACTCTCCTACACTATTGGTGGGATTGCAGAATGGTACAGCCTCTTTGGAAAGCAATCTGGTGCTTCCTTAAAAAGCTGGAAATAAATATACCATTTGACTCAGTAATCCCACTGCTTGGAATATATCCTACAGAAGCAAGGGCATTCACACGAACAGATACATGCACATGAATGCTTATTGCAGAGCAGTCCATGATAGTTAAAAGATGGAATCAACCTAAATGCCCAACAACAGATAAATGGATAAATAAATATGGTACATATATACTCAATGGACCACTATGCAATGATAAAGAACCACAGTGATTTTAGGAAGCATCTCATAACTTGGTTTCAATTGGAAGACATTATGTGGAGTGAAATCAGTCAGCGGTACAAGGGCAAATATGGTATGAAACCCCTAAGATAAGGACTTAAAAACAGACTCTTGTACAAAAGAAAAAACTCTTTGAGGTCTACAAGGGAGGGGAGGGGAGGAAGGAGAGGGTTCATTATAGATTAGATAGTTCATAGAAATTTGGGTGAAATCTGTGACAGCACACATTAGAAAGAAGATCAATTTAACTAGAATTCAATGTAACATGACTACACTTCCAATCATAACTCGATATTGCAGGAAAGAGTTGCAGGGGCGGCAGTCCACAGACCATGTTCTCAGGCGACACTGAGGCCAATTGGCATAACTAGCGTACTGCTAACAGAGTCTTCACTCCACACTGGTGAGTGGTGTCTAGGGTCTTAAAAGTTAGCAAGCTGCCATGTGACGTACACCAAATGGTCTCAACTCAGCACGAAAAGATGATCACCAAGGACAAAGGCAACACGGGGGATGTGGGAAGCCCACATCGCAGCCGCGCCTTGAAGATGGCGCCAAGACACCCGACCGCGCCCTGAGTAAACCCGCCTCCCCACGTCAGCCCCTGTGTGACGCCCATGATGGCCTGATGATTGCAGCCAGTTAGAAGAGAAAGCCGCCCTCACCCCATGCCAAACTGAATGCCTATTGGACATGGCTCGGTATATAAGCCGAAGCCCAGAAAAATAAAGTTGTTGTTGTTCCTCTCTTGTCTCCCTGCATTCGGTGTCTCCTGCTTGGGGCCCCGGGCGGGTTCCGGGGGTCGCAGGCAGCGACATTTGGCACCCGAACAGGGACCTGAAGGGGATAGGACTGCAACCCTCACCGCGGGGACGCCTGGACGGGTGAGCAGGTATTTACCTGGGTCAGTATTTACTGGAGCGGTATTTACCGGGAAGATAATGGGGAATCACCCAAGCAGCCAGAGGCTGTTTGTGCCTTTAAAGGAACTATTAAAATGTAGGGGCATTCAGATTAAACAGGGGACCCTTAAAACTTTCCTCTCAGCAGTGGAGGAAGTGGCCCCCTGGTTCCTGGTCTCGGGTCATTTAACGCTGAGCGCCTGGAATAAATTGGGTGGAGATCTAACCAGAGCGGATACCCAAGGAGGCCTTGGAGGCAGCTAACCTTGTTATTGCAGCAGACAAAGTGCAAAAGACAGAGGTGGTGGAGTTTTTGGGAGCTAGTGTTTCACCTACAACTGTCGCCCCTCAAAAACTCACGTTACGAGTGGATCACTTGCATACACTCAATGATTTTCAAAAACTTTTAGGGGACATTCAGTGGGTCCGCCCATATCTCTCTCTCTCAAACTCCGAGCTAAGCCCCTTGTATGACATTCTTAAGGGCGACTCGGGGTTGGCTTCCCCTCGCGAGTTAACTCCAGAAGCGAGGGAGGCCCTAAAAAGAGTGGGGGCAGCCCTTTCCACCGCTGCCTTAAAGCGCAGGAACCCTGACGCCCCCCTCACACTCTGTGTTTTGCCCACTCCTTGCCAGCCCACAGGGGTGTTATGGCAGGGTGGCCCCCTTCGATGGGTTCACCCCCGCATTTCCCCGCAGCGCAGTATTGAATGGTACCCGGGCGCTGTGGCAAGAATGGCCTCGCTCGGACTGTCCCAAGCTGTCGAATTCTTTGGACGTCACCCCGAAAAGTTAATTACTCCCTATAACAGAACCCAAATACAGACCCTTGTGACAACCTCTGATGATTGGGCCGTCCTTTTATGTTCATTTTCGGGAGTAATCGATAATCATTACCCGAAAGACCCTCTGCTCCAGTTCAGTGCTAGCCATCCAATCATCTTCCCGCGCTGTACTTCTGACAAGCCTATACCAAATGCTCTCTCCATCTTCACCGATGGTTCCAACTCTGGTGTTGGCAGCATTGTCATTCCCAATCACTCCACCCAAACATACTTGTTCCCAAATTGTTCAGCGCAGTTGGTAGAGTTACAGGCAGTTAAGCTGGCTCTGCAGAACAATACCGACCCCGTCAACATCGTTTCAGATTCTGCATATGTGGTTAATGCAGTCAGAGCTCTGGAAGCAGCAGGGGTCATTTGCTCCAACTCGCCTGCTGCTGCTGTGTTTACTGACATCCAGAAAATTATTCTAAATCGCAACTCCCCCTTTTTTCATTGTTCAGCACCGAGCACACCAAAACCTCCCTGGGCCAATTACACTAGGTAATGCAATGGCAGACCAGTTAACCCGCATGCCTATCATCCTTTCGGCCCTACAACAGGCGCAAAATTTTCATGATCAATTCCACGTCAACTCACAAACCCTTTCACGTCACTTTGGTATCTCTCGAGAACAAGCTCGTGACGTTGTGCGCAACTGTACTGCCTGTGCACCTCACTTGCCAACCCCTTCGGTGGGTGTGAACCCCCGAGGCCTTCGTCCCTGCCATCTTTGGCAGATGGATGTCACTCATATTCCAGAATTTGGCAGATTAAAATATGTTCATGTCTCTGTAGACTCCTATTCTGGTATCATTTTTGCTTCAGCCCACACAGGCGAGGCAGCCCGGCATGTTATCTCCCACTGTCTTACAGCTTGGGCAGCTTGGGGTGCCCCACTCAGTCTTAAAACAGACAACGCACCTGCTTACACCGGCCTACCGTTCCAAAATTTCCTGCAAGCCATGCGTGTGCATTGCACCCATGGCATCCCGTACAATCCCCAGGGCCAGGGAATAGTTGAAAGAGCTCACTCAACCCTCAAAGCCTGTCTATTAAAACAAAAAAGGGGAATTGGGCAGGGACACACTCCTCAGAACAGGCTGGCCCTGGCCCTGTTTACACTAAATTTTTTAACTTTGGATAAGGAGGGACGCTCCGCTGCAGAGCGCCATAGTGGTGCGGCGGAAACCCCTCCACGAACAGCTATATGGAAAGATACCCTTTCTGGCAAATGGAAGGGTCCAGCACCAGTTGTCACTATCACCCGAGGAGCTGTTTGTATTTTCCCGCAGGACTCCCAAGCTCCTATTTGGGTTCCCAGCCGATTGATCCGACTAGTCAGGCATGATGTCTCCGCTGATGACTCTCCTGAAAATCCTACCCCTGTCATTACTGCTGACACCTCTGCTAATCAATGAAGCTTCCAACGCTGATGCTGTGGACACTGATGGCGCAGACACAGATAAGTATTGGGGGCTCTTAGATGTTCTGCCCCTACCTCTCCCAGTCCACTATTCTTCAGGGTTGTTCCCCCAACTTTTTACCACTAATGACTCCCTTCAACTTCCCTCGATTCCGGTAGATGAGAGCAGCAGCTCTGAACCTCGTCCACTCAATGTCACCTTGCGGGGCCTTCTCTGCTTTCGTGTGCCCCACAACCTGTCTGATCTAGAAAACTCTATAGAGAACACCCCATGTGTCACACTGTATAATATGTCTGCGGGGTGGTTTGACCCCCCCCAAAAAATAGCTCTAACCCCACCACGAATGGTACCTTGCTGCAAGGTCGTTTACCCCTCATGATCCCCAAAGGAAATTCTACTGTCCCCCCCCAGCCTCGCTGGGCCCCCTATTGCAAAAGCACCCGCGACTGGCCCCAGCTTTGGACTGGCTGCCAAAGCCATCGGTCCCCGTGGGCTGTCAAATCCTTTTTCACATTCTCTCCCAATATTGGAACGCAGGCCAACCACTTCTCCCCCGGGAAGAATTATACCTGGCAGTTTCCAACACAGGCAAGCCCCACTAATCCTTTGATGTTTGGCTACTTTGTGGTGTCGGTGGAGGTTGCACTGACATAACCTCAGTTGTCATGCTGACCGGTGGTACAATTAGTAACACCACTGTGAAGTGGAATTCCACAGGTGTGTTTGAGGACACACTAGAAACACAAGGAGTGGGCTCTAACCTTACCTTCCCTCCCACTCCTGTTTGTGTGCAACCACCTTTCGTGTTCATGTTAATGCATGACTCCCGTCCCTCTAATGACCCCGTTTCATGTACTAATAATACTTGTTTCTACTCATTATGTTGGAATGCTTCTATGTTTCATACCGCTCTAGTTACTAGGTTGCCTCGCTACGTACCATGGCCAGTGCAGAACACCCGATCGTCACTGTCAACTCATTTGCGCTCCAAAGGAGACTTTGGAATTACCGCTGCCATTGTTGCGGCAGTTACTGCCTCTGTCGCTGCGGCAGCCGCCGCTGCAGTAGCCTTGACTCAAACTGTGCAAACAGCCGACGCCCTTAATCAAATGGCGGAAAACACCGCTACAACGCTACAAACACAGCTTGCAGTTAATGGAAAACTTCTGGGAGCCATTCACATATTAAATCACCGTGTAGACTTAGTTCAAGAGCAAGTGGACAGTTTAACCCAGCTAGTGCAGCTGGGCTGTGAGTGGCGCCTAGCCAGCGTCTGCGTCACTCCCGTTCATTTTCACAACATCTCCAGGGCTGCTTATCTCTCTAGAACTCTGTCTCAACAATTGACTGGAAATTGGTCCAAAGAGACTGAGGCGCTTATCACTCAGTTGCGTAATGCCATAATGTCTGTCAACTCCACCCGAGTGGACGCTTCATTGGCCTCAATCATGCGAGGGTTTTGGTCTCAATTGGGCGTGCTGACAAAGGAATGGGCTGGTCTTGTGGGGATAGTATTCCTCTTCATATTGGCCATCGGTGTAGGCTGCTACTGTCTATGTCGCCATAAGAAACCACAGGAGATCAAATACTCCCTTTTGGTACAGGCCTACTCTGAAGTGGCAGCTGACACTCAGGGTAGCCAGGTGTGGTTACAGATGCTTGAAAGCAGTCAATGACGGGCAACCTCCAGCCAGGCTCCCTCAACCTAAGACAGGGCCCCTGCCTTTTGCTGCAGCCGGCCTGATGACGGGTAAGAGAGAAGTTCTGGGCTAGGATGACCCAAGCCAGGCGTTTCTTGCGATACCTTGCCTTGTACCTTGCTTTTATTAAAACAAAAAGGGGGAGATGTGGGAAGCCCACATCGCAGCCGCGCCTTGAAGATGGCGCCGAGACACCCGACCGCGCCCTGAGTAAACCCGCCTCCCCACGTCAGCCCCTGTGTGACGCCCATGATGGCCTGATGATTGCAGCCAGTTAGAAGAGAAAGCCGCCCTCACCCCATGCCAAACTGAATGCCTATTGGACATGGCTCGGTATATAAGCCGAAGCCCAGAAAAATAAAGTTGTTGTTGTTCCTCTCTTGTCTCCCTGCATTCGGTGTCTCCTGCTTGGGGCCCCGGGCGGGTTCCGGGGGTCGCAGGCAGCGACAGGGGGAAAGAGAACTCAGAAGACAGAATGACCCACGTGAATGCGTGACTGCATCAACATATGACCAGAAGAACCAGATGGTGCCCGGCCATCACCAGTGACAGCCGTGATGGAGCTCACAAAGTTGTGACTCAGTGGCAACAAGAGAATAAAAAGCCAGGTACCCTGAGAAAGCCATTAGAAGACTTCAATTGATGTCTCAAAGCCCTTGGAATTCCCTTGGAAGAATAGCCTCTAGTCCTGATGCTGCCCCTGTCCATAAATCATTACTGAGATCAATTCCTCGGGTAGGACTGGATTGGACTCAGTGACACAGAGTGACCATACTGTGTGTGCACTTTAGAGCACCGTGCATCTATAGGAGGTCATCCAACTGGCCTCTTACTAGATGGGAGTGGAGAGAGTGGAGAAGAGGGTATAAGAGATTGTTAAGAGGACATGACTTGTATAGAACAGAAAGAAGTGGGCTATCACTGGGCAAGAAGAACATAAGATATGCACACAGGCGGGCATGAAAATTTAAACTGGATTGTATACCTTCACTCAATCACAATAAATAAATAAAACTTTAAAAAAAAGAAAGATACCAAGGTTGGTAAAGGTTAACAAAAATGAGGATAACTCTCAGAGATGAATTGAGACAATAGGCAAAATAATGAACTCAAACATACCAACAATCATGCAGATGTTACAGGAAAGGGCAGCATTTTATTCTGTTATACCTAAGGTCATCATGAGTCAGAGTTGACTCTGCCACATCTAACAGTAACAACAACAAAAAAGTCTGTTTCTTTAAAGTAAGGTTAAAAGATTAGCAAATTACAAGGGATTCCAAATTACAAGGGATTTGGAATCCCTTGTAATTTGGTGCAACTGGCTTTTGTACTCCTACATCCTTAGACACTTGCAAAAGCTAGTACATACATATCGACTACAGTTAATGTTCAGATGATCCCACAATTACCCAAAAAATAAAACCAATCAGCATAACACTTTCAAAACACAGCAATCCACCCTGTGTAAACTCAGACTCTCTGGTCACTTAAAGATGCAAATATAGTCATACTAGTATTAGTTTTACAATTTCATCCTTGAAAACATAGAGAAGTTAATAGATTCCAGATAGATTTCTGGATACATAAAAGATCTCTCATTAACTATTATTGTCAAAATGCATTATTGTTATAGGAAATCAACCGACACCCAAGGAGAGAAGAAGCAGCCATTTATTATAGTAATGCCAGCAGGCCAGCGGGGGCTCAGCACTCAGGCACCTCCCCCTTCGAAAACATCCAGGTAGACTTCACTAAATTCCCGCCCTGGGGAGGTTACAAGTACCTACTGGTAACAGTCAGCACCTATTCTGGATGGATTGAGGCATTCCCCACCAGGACTGAAACTGCTAGAAAAGTTACTAGGGCACTACTAAAAGACATCATACTCAGATACGGGTTGCCCCTCTCAATAGGAAGTGACAATGGACCAGCATTTACAGCACGAGCTATACAAGAAATAACCAGAACTTTAAAACTTAAGCAGAAATTGCATGTTGCCTGGAGATCCCAAAGCTTCAGAAAAGCTGAACAGAGGAACCGTTCCCTCAAATCTTACTCAGCTGTGTCAAGAAACTGGGCTCCCGTGGGTCCAGCTACTGCCCCTGGCTTTGTTAAAAGTTAGATGCACCGCTGGACCACTCTTTGATTGGTAACCAGAGCACCACCCAGAAAAATCTAACGTCCGTTAGCAATGCTACCTTCCTGTGGTGCAAAAGACACTTACATAAATGCTTACCCCAGAACTCCACCTGCACCCCTGTATACACCTTTCCTAACTACCATGTTCACACCCCAAAAAATTCTGAGCAACTCTTTATCCTAGGACATAGAACAAGGCAGGCAGTGAGCCTGGCTGTCCTAGGAGTAGCCTCAGTAGCAGGATTGGCTACAGGCGTAGGAGCCCCGGCAGGGTCACTCACACTATGCCACAAACTTTCTGAAGCCCTAAATACTGATATGGAGCAGATAGCTGACACCCTCTTAGTGTTACAGAGACAGCTCAACTCTCTGGCCTCAGTAACCCTCCAAAACCGTAGGGGCCTAGATCAATTGCTAGCTGATGGGGAGGAGTCTGTCAGGCCCTAGAAGAAGAATGTTGTTACTATGTCAATCAATTGAACATAATTACTTCTAAGGTCCTGGAGCTGTAAAAGAGCATAGAACAGAGACGAAGAGAACTTACCAACCCAGGATGGACCTCCGTGTCCTCATGGCTCTCCTGGCCACTACCATTCCTGGGGCCAGTCCTTAGTTATTTTCCTGCTTGCCAGCTTTGGACCCTGCATGTTCCGCTTCCTGCCCCAGGCCCTTGAGCTCGCCATAGTCGATCGAACTACCTCCCAGATTCTAGCGCTCCAGGAATACAGACGCCTATATCCAGAACAATCTTTCTGATACTCTCTCCCCCTTATAAAAGGGGAGGGCACCAAAGGGGGGAATGAAGGAGAAGCCAGACTGAACACCACCCCCACTCTGTTTGCCCCCCACCGCCTCATTCCAGGAAATTCGCCCCTCACTGCCCCCAGCACTGAATATACCCTGCCCCTTGCTACACTGGCCACCAAGCTACTTCCCCTTACTGCACTCAGCACTCAGCCCCCTTGCTGCACTCAACACCAAGCATACCCTGCTGCACCCGACCCAGAAGACCTCAACCCATAAAAGCCTGCTTAACTTTCCCTCCGGGGCCAGTTGTTAAAGGTTTGTGAGCCCCTGCTGGCCCGCTGGCGTTACTATAATAAACAACTGCTTCTTTTCTCTTTGGGTGTCAGTTGATTTCCTATAACATTATCTCATGTAACTTTTTTCTACTGAATGTCAGAAGAAAGTTACCATGCTACCAAGTGAGCCAAGTGCCGTCACACAAGCTATTAAATACGTGTGTGCGCACACACATACACACACACACACACATCTAGCCCTTTCCCACAGTTTCTATTCCTACCATAAAACCAAAAACCAAACCAAACCCACTGTGTACACTGAGAACTCCACTAAAAGACCACAACTGATAGTCCGAAGCCCTTGGTATTCCCCTGGGACCACGGCCCCTAGTTCTGATGCTGCCCCTGTCCATAAATCATCAATGAAGTCAACTTCTCAGACAGAAATGGAATGGACTCAGCGACACAGAGTGACCATATTGTGTGCACAGTTTATAGTTCTACGCATCTATAGGATGTCGTCCTACTGGCCTCTTACTAGAGGGGAGTGGAGAGGGTGGAGAAGAGGGGACAGGAGACTGTAAAGAGGACATGATACGTATAAAACTGAAAGAAGGAATTGCTGCCCTGGGCAAGGAGAACATAACTGTAACTCACAGCGACCCTTTAGGTCAGAGTAGAACTGCCCCATAGAGTTTCCAAAGAGTGTCTGGTGGATTTTAACTGCTGTAGCACTGTGCCACCAGGGTTTCCTATCGTACTGCAAGGCAAGTATCAATGAGCACCTAGTTCCCTAAGGGCCACAACAGAACTAAGGTGGGCAGTACATGGTGACACAAAGGAGTCATTCTGGTGGTGTATGACCAGGAAAGGAGTAACAGCACAGACAAGGATTTTTTAGGAAGGAATGAATATTGAAGATGAGCATCAAGGGATAATAAGGGTTTGTCAAATGAATCATTAAAAGATGGTTAAGGATTAAAAAAAAAGAATAGAGCATCACATATCCAGAAAACAGTCATGTTCAGGAAACATCAAGTACACACAGTATATTACATTTCTACCCAGTTACCTCTTTGTTCTATAAAACACACAGCACAAGACTAAATAAATACACATATACCCTTTATGTTATGCAAAACACCTCATTATTTCTTTTCCAGGTAAGTGAACTATACACAACAACATGGATACGAACAAATTGGGGGAAAAAACACAAATGTTTTGCTCAGGCTTTTCTCGTTTCTGTTACTCCGAGTCACACTTTCATTCACTTATGGTATTGCCAGGGAAAAAAGTAACACATAACAAATATGTCCACACAGTAAGTAGAAAATATTCTAAGGCTTGAACATTTGTGCTGGAAAAAGCTACTGCCAATGTGTCAGAAGCACTGACTATTAGCGTGCATGTAAGAGCCAAGTTCAGTCTAATCATACTAAATGACATGGTGAGTGCGATCCAAGCTTTTATTACTAAACTTTTTCATTTTCTAATATTTATTTAAGGGTCCAGTCAGGTCATAAACAAAAGCAGTTTATATTGGCAAAAGAAGGGCAACAAGCAGAAGACATTGAAGTCATCATGTAAAAAACTAACATAAAAAAAGATTCTTAATCCCTGACTCATTTTTTTCACAAATCGGCTGTTTCACCCACTTTTTTTTTGAGATTAAAAGCTTGAATTTCATGTAAGAAAAAGTTCTCAGCAGTTAGGGATGGTGGTGGCAGTCATGAAGACAGAGGGAACAAAGCAGCTACCACTTGCAGAGTTCTTACACTTTGCCAAACACAGTGCTAAGTGTATTATGCAAACTGTCTCATTTTTCTTCACAAAGCACAGTATTTGATGATAATAATAATAATCCTTAACTAGGACTAAGCATTTGCTCTGCACGAGGACCTGTGTTACGCATTATTTCCATTAATCTCCATTACACCTATTTTACACAGAGTATTTCCCTTTAATCCTTACAATAACCCAGGAGGTGCTAAAATTACCCTTTAGCAATGTGGAAACAAGGATGGGGAAAGTTCAAGTAATCTGTCCAATGTTCAACAGCCTTTGAAGTTTTAAAGGAGATTTGGGTATGTGGAATGTGCTGTTTGTGGCCTAGAAAGTGTTACCTATTTCTGCTAGAACCTTGATATGATCCCTCTATTAAAAAAAAAAAAAAAGGTTCCATCATAATCCCACTTTTAAGATACTTCGTGAAAAGTAACAATAATAACCATGATGACCGTGGAGAAACTTTAAAGACAGTGAATCTAGATGGATACACAAATACACAAACGGAGATATTCAGAAAGAAAGAAAGCAATCTATCTTATGTCTGGTACCGGCAAAAGCCAGAGAAACCAAGAGCAACGCGATGAATTAAAGGGCTTCCAAACTGCTTTCATTCACAAAACACTATCTTTTCTCACCTTGCCCCTAAAATGAGTATCTAATGTAAAATAGAGAAGTCCAATAAAGAAAGGGGCAAGAATACATTAGGAAAACTATTTAAAAGCATTACAGTTCTACTATAAATGCCCATTCAAGTGGACTATTTCTCATCAGATTTGAAAGCCAGTGAATTTAAGATACTGTAATGACACAGAATACAAATCACTGTTATCCATAAACAGATTTTACAAAAAGTGTAACTTGAAACTTTCAATTAACTCCTAAGGGGTACTATAGTGTCAGATACATATTTGGACAAAACTTGAAATACTTTTGTTATCACATTCCATAAGTACCACACCTAATTTTCATGTAAAGGTCTTCACTACTTCAGGTGTTTTGACTACGTTCGCATCCCCCTAACCTGCTACTCCCTCTCTTGAAAAATGGCTGGAGTCAATCATAAACCAACCAAACCAAATCCACCATCACAGAGTTGATTCCAACTAATAGTGACCCTACAGACAGAGAAGAACTGCCTCACAGAATTTCCAAGGAGTGCCTGGAGGACTTGAACTGCTCACCTTCCGTTAGCACCTGTAGCACTGAACCACTGATCCACCCAGACTCCTAGGGCCAATAATACCCCAAAGCAAACCAAATTCACTGCCGTCAAGTCCACTGCGACTCACCGTGATCCTATAGACAAAGTAGAATGGCCCAGTAGAGCTTCCAAGGAGCGCATGGCAGATTCGAACTGCATACCTTCTGCTTAGCAGCTGTAGCACTTAACCACTACTCCATCAGTATTTCCAGAGCCAATAATAGTCTCTAATAATATAAACACTGAAACCTAATCAATGATTTAAGGAAAAACAGCCAAAATGTGTATTCTCACATCAGAGCCCACACCCTGTGAGAGATTCCTAAGGCTACTTTAGGATTGCTCTTATTAATTGCAACTCTGGGGACCTAAAGCACTTTAGCATTGAAGAAAGACAGGCAGTCAGCCTGCTGGATAATTTTACATTAGTAATGACTTATAAATGCCAGTGTGAGGCAGCTTTATCCTCTGGAACAGGCAGAGTCATCATTAAAATGCCCAATTCAGTAGGGGCTATACATTGATAATAAATGGCTTATCGACTTTTACTGCTTTATTTTTACTAAAACTACATAGTGAGTCTATGGACTCCAGCAATTCCTGGTGCCCCAGGTCTGCAAATCAATAACATATTTGTAATAAAACCAACTGAACCATGCATCCATTAAGGATCCATAATGGAAATTTGTTTTAGATTATACATTGTGTGTGAGTGTTCCTGCTATTTAAGGATGAAGTATTCTAAGGCATGTCTTTGTAAAGATGGGCATGTAATAAAAATTTTAAACTGATATCAAATTAAAAATCATTAAAGCTGACCACTTTATTGATTGATTGATTGGTCCTAATCATTAATGGACTGTGACAAAATATTTTTTTAAAAAAGAAAATTTGGATAAGTCTTTCACCTGAAAATACCTAAATTTAGGAACAGCTCTCTTTATCAGTATCTTTCACCACAAATTTTATTTCTTTGCCACTATGTAAACTGTATTACTGAAGAGACTGCAAACGGAAGGTTTTCTGTTAAATGCCACCCACAGGAACACTATATTTGATCCAGGTAGTATTGTTCAGTAGAACATTTTAAGTGTGAATTAGTTACAGCAATTTTAAAAATCAGAAGACAATATAAAAATGCATATTTTGGCTTCCCTTGAAAATTTTAAAAACCTAGTGATGCTTGGGCTCCTGAAACTGTGGCTGTAAAAAATAGATGTGAGAAGCATCTGCCCCTTTGGACATGCTTAAGCTGACAAGCCAAGCTTCAAACGTTTTTGTGGAATTCCTATCACCGCTGCCTTTTGTCATCCTGCATTCAGCTACTTTGATCATTTAGCTTTGCGTTTTTCATTATCTTCTAGCCCTGTGGATATGTGTTTTCTGAGTTCAGTATTAAGTGATTACCAACACCTTTAATTTCAAAATAAGGAAGGCCCTTCCCTCCCTTCAGTCTATTCTCTTTTCAGCAAGTAAATATCCCTAGGAATAAATAAGTCAAATCATGTCCCTGTTCTGCTCAAGCTCTCCTATTTTCCTTAAATTCTAAGTCCTTACTCTGCCCAACTAACTTTTATCCTGTAATATATCTCACACCAAACACTTGCTCAAAAACTCTGGTAGCATACTGGGTAAGTGCTAATCTGACCAAAAGGTCGGCAGTTCAAATCCTCTAGAGTTTCCTTGGAAACTCTATGGTACAGTTCTACTCTGAACTATAAGTGTCACTTTGAGTCAAAATTGACTCAAAGGCAGTGGGTTTGGGGTTTTTTGAGGTTAACACTTGACATTCTCCACTACACCATCCCCCCTTTCCCCACCTTGATCTTTCAGCTTCATTCCCACTGGTTTCTTGCTGTTCTTCAGATACACTCCAGTTTCACAGCTATTTTCACTTCTTATTCCTTCTCTAGAATGTTCTCCACCACACCCCACCCAAGGCCTCACAACAAATAAGCAAACAGATAAATAAATACACCTCATTGTCTTGAGTTGATTAAGACTCATAACAACACTGTAGGACAGAGAAGAACTCTCGCAGTGGGGTTTCCAAGGAGCATGTGGTGGATTCAGACTGCTAACTAGATTAGCAGTCACAGCTCTTAACCACTACACTACTAGTCCTAACAGACATTCTCAAACTACATTCTCTAAATTTGCAACTTTCTCAAACCCCAGCAGCCCTTCTCCCGATTCCTGCTTTTCCTTCACAACACTTACAAGATCTGATGTACTATATTTTTAAGCCACACTTCTACTTTTTCCCAAGTAAAATTCATTCCATGAATGCAAAACGTTTGTTTTGTTTCTGAACCTCCCAGCCCTGCTGCTGTATTCTCAGCATCTAGAACAGTGCTGACATGCAATGCACACTCAATATTCATTGAAAAACAGTTAAATGAATATAATCCTGACTTGGTATTTTGAATAGCTTCATGGGTCACCTGCTTTCACTAAGACAAAGATCTCAGGTACCACTTAGGTGGGAAATAAACAGCTAAGCTGTATGTTAAAATTAAAACATGTCTATACAAACACACGCTCTCTCTGAGGTGGAACTTGACAGCAATGAGTACATACACCGAGAGAAGTGACCTGATGAACATTCAGCAGCTTTGTAAAGCAAACCTACAACTCACTTCAGTGTGGCCAATAAAGTTAAAATGTAAGAATTCCACAGTCTAAAAACTTCAACTGTTTGTAAATACTTTTAAACAAAAAGACTTTTCTTCCTCCTCTCCCTCTTTCTCCCTGCCCTTGTGACTCCATTCTTTTCTCCCTAGAAAGTATAAATAGGAATAAGAGCTAAACATTCACAATTTGGATTTTAACAAATCAGATCAGAATGGACCAGGAATTTCCTTATTTTAACAACTTGTAATCATTTTTTTTCCCCTCTCTCTTTGAAGTAGAAGCATAGCCCTCTTAATAATTTAAACTGAATTCTCCATAACATTTATATGTAAATTTGATTGCCTAGGCCCAAATACTCTTAATTTGCATAAGCTAATTTAAAAATGAGCTGTTAACCATTCTCTGTGCTTGAGAACCCGAAAACCCAAAAATGTCAATTGCAGGAGTTAATTGAGAAGTTTACAACATTTCCATAAAGCCCATAAAACATCCTGTTGCCTGGCCACTGATTAACCAAACATTTCCACTGGGTGAGATAGTGAGAACAACAGGGTAAGTGAGCACTTGAAAGAAAAATGCCCAAAGAATTAGAATTATTGCAATTTCCTTTTATTCCTACACTTGTTCCTAATACCCAAATAATTATTCTTTCTATTACAATGTGAGGTCAGCCAATAATCAATACAGTCTACATAGGGAAAAATGTGAAATAATGGCTCATAATCATGCAGCCCGCTAATCAGTTTGAGAGTTTGAATCTATTTTAATGCAAAATCACTGGAAGTGTTTAGCTTTCTTTAGTGTTTTGGGAAGCACTGCATGTTTGCGGGAGCATAATTAGTAGTTGTATTATTTTATACAGGGACCTTGGTAGTGTAACAGTTAAGCTCTCAGCCACTAAATGAATGGTTGGTGGTACAAATTTGCTAGTGGTTTCCAAGAAGAAAAGATCTGGAAATTGGCTCCCATAATATTACAGCTTCAGAAACCCTACGGGGTAGTTCTAATCTGAACTAGAATTAACTGTGAGTCAGAATTAACTCAGGGACAACAGATTTGGTTTAGTTTGGGTTTCGAATCAGAATCCACTCAAGTGTAAACAACATAATTTTATACCACTCAAGAAAAAACATTTCTCTTTGGCTAAAAATCTATTTTTCCATCTTTCTCTACTGAATTAAAAGCTTATGTATCTATGGGGCAGTTCTACCCCCGACCTCTGGGGTCACTATGAGTTGGACCTGACTTGATGGCAGTGGGGTTTTAGGGGAGTATGTTCATGAAATCCATGTTCATGAAGTCAGTTCATTAGTTAGCTCTGGGCTATATGTTGTAGGGCTAGAAACACTGACGCTCACAAACATGTCCTGACTTTGGAACTGTGAACTAAAGCAGAAAGGAAACTCAGAAATGACAGCTCTGCCACCTGCGTCACGGCCCGCTCATGTAAAATTCCATTGAGACGTGGCCAAGGAATTTAGTGAAATACCAAAATGTGAAGTAGGCACCTATCACCTAGGCTCATTTAAAAGGATTGGCAACAGCTCATAATTAAATGGCACAGGTGCAATAAAACAAACACCTTTAACATGCACTGAAATTGCCTGTAAATATGCACTGTCTCTCCAATAGGCACAGATGGGTAACATGTATCCTTGTTTCCCAGAACTTGACATATTGTCTGATATACTGCCTCTTCATAACTCTTTATTGAGGTAGACTAATACGAGATAAAGAATTGAACATAGTGCAGAATGTGAGGAAAAACAAGAGGGGAAGACATTAGCCGGAGAACTAATTTTTTAAAATACGTTTAGCATACAAGGTTTGCTAACATAGATGGGTAAGTGATATAAAAAAGACAAGCAGCACAGAACACTCCCAGATAAAAAGGAAAATATGATTCAGTATGGCACTACTTGCCTTGCGATAAAAAGCTTTACATTTTGAGGATTTTTCTTTCTTTTTTTTTTAAATAAAGAATGCTTTTAAATTGAAAAGTTCAAATCAAATTTTTGTAAGCTACAGCTCAGGAAGTAAAGAATGAAACTGGTATAGACTCTGGGACAAGGAGTTTAAATGAAACACTATTTGACACATGGCAGGTGATCAATGAAAGCTGACTGAATGAATTACTAAGTGAATGCCAAATGGGAACACTATCAATGCCATTAAGCTGCTGCTTCTGTATCTGTACTCTGTTCCTTCAACGGTAAACTTGGTGGCATAGTGGTTAAGAGTTACATCTGCTAACCAAAAGAATGGCAGCTCAAATTCACCAGGTGCTCCATGGAAACTCTATGGGGCAAGTCTACTCTGTCCTATACGGTGGCTATGAGGTGGACACAATAGCTTTTTTTTTTTTATTATTCTATAGACAACTGCTCTATCCCGTACCTACAACTACATGTGTTTTAAACAGTTAAAATAATTAGCCCTAAAACTGCTGCTGTTAGAACAAATGTAATCTATCTAACAAAGGTAATGCTGTCACTTCTCCTTAAACACATTGGTAGCCTCTCCTACATTAGGGCAAAATTTTATTTATGTAATTAGTTATTCAAGTCCATGCACATATGGACTCACAACACACACATCTTATATATTATTATGTAAGTTTATGCACATAAATATGTCATATATAAAGCACATATATATTTGAAATCTGTAATTTCACTATTCTCAGAACATTACAAAGTATTTTCTTTAAGTGACTGCCAACACAGATCCTTTCAATGGTTTCAATTACTCTTCAGCACTGTTCCTCTTTGGGACACCTGCAGTAAGCCAGGCATACACACATTTATTTGAGATGAACAAAACCCAAAAACCAAATCTGCTGTTGTGGTGTCCATTTCAACTTATGACACTCCTATAGGACAGAGTAGAGCTGCCCAATAGAGTTTCTACGGAGCACCAGGTGGCTTCAACCTGCTGACCTTTTGATTAGTAGCCATAGCACTTACCACACCACCAGGGTTTCCTTGAGATGACTATATAGTACAAAATTATGAAACATATCATCTGTACATATTACTTTAAAATCAGAGGTTTACTAACCTAAAGTATGAAAACAACCTTATTTACTTAAAGAGTCACATCCAGCCCTTTGTATGATGAACTTTATATGAATATAATAACAGCTTGTATAAATGTTGATGGTGCTTCATAGGAAAATAGTAGTGTTGTTCAGTTATTAATCACAGAGAATTTTAAATCTTAATTTTGGTACATGGTATAAGCAAAACAAAAAAGAGAAAATTGTACAAAACACTTCTCCAACCTTAAAAAATCCAGTGTCACTACTTTGAAAATAGTCTCAACTCAGTTAAGAACTCTAATTATAACCTTTGAAGTATGCCTTTTCCCCCCACTGAGCACGTGACTGGTGTTATAATTACACAAAAGTCTCCAGGCACTTGATAAAACTTTATAGGTGGGTTTCTAAATAATTAAAGTCTTAGGAGTCTAAGGAATTACTGTACAATTACAAACAGTTACACTTGCCTTAAGGCTTAGTGCTTGAGCAATACCCTCAGAAGCCTTAATCGGAAAAGAATATGCATGACATTTGGATCAGATGTCCACCTGCTGTCCACTAAGAATTAAGCTGGCATGAGAACAGACAATGTAGCTGCAGTGAGATCAATGACTTCAATGTGAAAATTTACAAGTATCTAATCACACACGCAGCTGACAACAGAGAATTATAAGGTACTATGACTAATTCAACCAATAATATAAATTGTGAGATATTTAGGAATTACCTCAATTTATAGAGCTTTTACTTAACATGGCAACTACTTAGTTTGCAAGCTCCTTAGATTAACAACCCATAAATTAATATATGCACCATGGTTGTAAAATCAAGCCTTAGTCAAACTCTCAATCATTTATCTCCCTAGTAAGCATACTTCCGAATTCGTATTTGTATTGTTTCCATTGTTATCCCTTGGCTACTACTGGCATCACTGATGTATCATTTTCCATACCCAGTATCTCAAAAACAAACAAAATGCTAAATGCCCCAAGTATTTTTCCACTCATCCATAAAATGAGTCAACAAAGATCACAGGCCAATGAAGTAATCTGCACTTCCATAATATTTTATGGTGTATCCAATTAGAATATGTACATATGAAGGCATACAAGTGTGACTTATTATATGAGAATAAGCATATGTCATTGTGAGGAAGGATCCATGCCGAGGCCCGTTACCCACATAGGTCTCTATCAGAAAAGCTATATGTCTATGTGATGACGAGCAGACGTGTTTCACCCTTGACATATTTTTTTGGCTGAATTCTCACTAATGATGTTACACACCCTAAATAAATCTTCTTCAAAATACCCTGTTATCTCCCTGAACTAGGACCAAAGAATATGCTTTCTGAGAAGGGTTTTACAACCCCCTCAGCTTAATGAGTTCTAAACACAGCATGTTCAGCCCAGGAACACCAAGGCTGGCCCAGCTCCACTGGCTTCCCCCAAATGCATTTCTCCCCACTTTACATGTGAAACACAAGATTGTAGAAAAGCCCCTGGAAGGCTTCCCAAGGACGATTCTCCACACAGCCCTTAAAGCTATACAAACATCCCACTCCCTACATCAGGAAGATGGACAGACTCCCAAGTTTATGGGAGTATGACAAATTTATAAACACTAAAGAAACATCTTTCTTAGAACAGCTTAAGGTTGGGGGACGGTGGACACTGACTGTCCTCACAGAGAGATATAAAATAAGAACTTAGAGAAGCAAATAGAGACAGCTAAATAATGAAGCTTTGAGGAGTCTACCCTTCTGTGCCCCTGACCTTGAGGCATGAATAGAGCCATTAAGCTCTTAGCATAACTTTGTATTCACTGCTAAACTTTGTTTTTACTGCTAAACTTTGTTTTTACTGTTAAACTTTGTTGTTACTGTTATATGCATCTGCCTGGGGCCATTATCTAGAAGGCCTTGACAATTAACATGAGAAAAAGAGAGACCACGAGGGGTCAGTTTCTTGCTAGCCAATAGCTTACATGATGAAAAAAATAGGGTGAAAATCACATCACCTCAACTTTAAAAAATAAAGAAAGACAGACCTTTTCGGACTGCCATTCTTTAAAACTCTTTCCTGTCTCCTGTTTCATTTTTCCCACCGAAGCCATTCATCTCTCCGTGGGGACCCCAAAAAGATGTCAGGGCTGGGTCCCAGCAGATCCAAGTTCAAAATTTTATTTTCTAGGGAAGTCAGATATTTTAATCTATCATTATCAGCAATAAGAAATGAATGAATCAAATACTGTTTTCTTGTGTTGTTGTTTATTCTTACTTTTTGTCTTAGCATCTTCCAGGTAGCCTTCTCATCCTAGAGACCTCAAAAGAAAAAAAAAAAAAAAAAAAAAAACAGAAATCTACACCCATGAATCTACCCAATCACTAAAAGCTAAACTGAATTTCAAGGTAAAAGTATTTAGATCAAAGTCTTGATTTGTCTGTTGGCTTGCTTTTTATAAAGATACCGTATGAATACAAAAAAAAGAGCAAACATATTTGATGTACTAAAACCAAGTATTAGACTTTAGTGGAACAGATTTCTTCCACAATAAATGTGCTGGATACTTCTTGAAGAAAAGATACAAAAATAACTTGAGTTGTTGCATGCATGATGTTTCTGTACTTTTTTCAAAAAAGTTTTTTTGTGCAACTCTACTACATTAAAATGACACTCTATAAGTATTCTCAAATCAACCTGATATTGTCATATTTGAGTATTTTACATGTAACTTAAAAAGTCGAGCCACAGACAATTTTTAAATGTGCAACTTTTGAAATTTAAAAATTAGAAAAATTACTAAAATTGTGTTAAATATAAGGAATTATTAAAAGCTTCATTATTTAGAAATATGTTATTGAGAGGAGCAATTTTACCTACCTTAAGTAATTCCATTGATTATTTATTGTTAGTTTCAGGATCTAGTTACTTTTAATCAGGGAAATATTATTAATTAGTAATATTAATTAATTCAGGTAAAGTATTTACTACTGTTCATGTCCCTGGAGACAGAGCCATGAATAAGCCAGATGATACAATACTCCAAATCTCAAGATATCTTATATTTAAGTGGGGTATTGATGGAATTTAAGAGGGAGATAATAAACAAAAAGCATGACGAAACAATACATACGCTTCCACACAGGATTAAAACTAGATATGTTAAGCATTTACATGTTAACTATTTTGCAAGAGAAAGGCTTTCTAAAAAAAGTGACGAGCTGAGCATTTCAGAGGAGCCATAAACATAAATTGTATATATTCAGTTGATTCTCACAGAATGCTTTTGTTCTTTTTTTTGAACAGAAGGAGATAAACTGTAGTAGACTATGTGAGAGAAGACAACAGTTCAGCAAGGAGTTACTGGTGGGTCTGTTTTGAAGGTAAACTGACAGACTTACTGATGGATTGTGGAGTGGGGCAGCAAAGCCCCCTTAGGTTGTCTGAAAAACTTTTTGCCCTTAAGTCAATTCCATCTGATAGCAACCCTACAGGACAGAGTAGAACTTCCCCATAGAGTTCTCAAGGAGCACTGACTGGATTCAAACAGCTGATGTTCTGATTAAGCAGTTAACAACTGTGCAACCAGCGTTTCCTCATCATATGAATGTATTCTGAAAACTCAATAACCATGATTACAAGATAAGAAAAAAGAAGCTGACTTGGCTCTACAAAGAACAGGAATTAAGTGTGAGAACTAGAGTAGGATAAGAGGTAAGAAGTAGAGAAGGTGGGGGGAGATTTAATGAATCTGTTATAGGAAACTAGAGGAAGAGTGGCTGTTTTTGTTTAAAGCTGTCTTTCCCAAATCACCTCAAGTCAGTATGTAGGCAAACAGGATCCCCTCATTTTCAGCGTTTGACATGCAGAAACCTAGAACTATCTGAAACTCTGAGTTGGAAAACAACAATGTGGAGCTCCCTTAGGTCAGACCTGGCTCTGGGTGGCTCCTAGACTGAACACAGCCTCCCTCTTATCCTGCCAAGCATATCAGTAATACCCTCAGGTTTGCCATAGTTGACCTTTAAAATGGATGATAACAGGCATCATGCGGATAGCTTGATTTAGAGAATTTACCTATGATCTACAATATTCTGGTTCCCATTTAAACTCCTGTTCCAGACTCCACAAATGTTAACGGCAATGAGGGAAGGAAAAGTATATGGGAAAAAGAAAATATTAAAATCTAAAGTGATTTCTGTATTTTTGTTTTTACTGGATATTAGTAGCATTAACTTTATTACTATCCCAAAAATCATACTAAATTCCAAAATACTCAGTAAAAATTCAGTTACAATTTCAGAATGTATTCAACCACTTGTTTTAAAACTTTTAAGCCAATTAAAAAAGTAAAAATAAAAAAAGAGGAATAAAAAAATGAACGTGTCCTAGCAGTCAGAAAATCATATTGCAAAGTCATAGCAGGATGTAAATAGATATAAGTTAATGAGTCACTAAAGGACAATAAACAAAAGCAACATCACAGATCACTGGAGTGAGCTTGCATTATTTCATAAAAACGAATTTACTATGGAAAAAATGATTTACTATGTGGAAAAAGTTGGCGTTCTAACTCATGTGCCTTAAAAGCTTCAAGTTAATACACTTGATTTCCAAGTGTGATTGTAAATATGAAAGGCAAAATTCCTCAATAATAGAAAAAGATATTTGTGATACTGGATGGAGAATGGTTTCTAAAACAGCATTTGCAAATCTCATAGCAAAAGAGACAAAGTTGAATGTTCCGACTGTATCTAAAGAAGACATTTCTCTTCAAAGTCACCTAAACATCTAGAGGATAGATGATATTTGCAAAACTATACAGGGAAAAGATTACTATCAGCAGTCCCAACAAACCAGAACAAGAAAACAACCTGAAGGAAAAATCAGTGAAGTGTCTGAGGACTCAGTTTATAAAAGAAGCTATCCAATGACTAATTACTACCCAAAGGATGTCCAGCATCACTAATAATCAGAGGAATTTAAATTAAAACAATAAGATACCACTTGGGGGGGCGGAGTCCAGATGGCGGACAAAGCCCACGTCTCCTTCTATCCCTCTGGAAACCAAGATCTGAACTGACAATCAAACAGAGCCTTCTGATCACCTAATCAGCCTCAGGACACAGCACAGAGCTGTTAATTGGGACTTCATACCACTCAGCGAAAAACCTCCTCTCTTTCGCTGACTCCCGCTCCTGGCTAGCCCCGGCTCTCACGGACAGAAGGTAAACGCACCAGTTTGACTTTTTTTTTCCTCTGTCTCGGCTGGCGGGCGTAGCTGGGCCTTGCCTGGCGGCTGGACTCAGACGTGCTGCTGGGGGCATAGGTAGGTGAAATTCCCATATTCTGAGAGCCAGGCTCAGGACTCTGTTAATCTAGCCACGTTGAGCCTTTTGTTTTGTAGCTGCCTCAGCAGGGTTTATGCAGAACTCCACGGTCAGGGCGCGGGACACCATGTTGGTACCAAGATTTTAGCGGGACCTCGTTCTTAGCCTGGGAGCCAGCACCTGCAAACGGGACAGCGCTTCTCCGTTAGAAAAGTAGTGATTTTGGACAGTGCTGCCTACGTTGGGGGCCTTGTAACAGAAGCAGAAGAATCACTACATCTCGGCACCTTTAGCCCCTCTGTCTGCTGCCTGTGTGGAGGCCGCCATCTTGGGTACGGTGGCTGCAGCTGGACCTAATTCTTAGCTTGGGAGCCAGAGCCTGCCCACAGGAGAGCGCTTTTTTATCACAAAACCAGTACTCAACACAGTGTTGGATAAGGCTAGGCCCTGTCAGCAGAGGCCAACAGGGCAGAAGCATTGCTGTATTCTGAACTAGTTTGTTATCAGTTGGGGTTGGACACAGTGGTGCTTACTGTGTCAGATGAGAAGAGGGACCTCTACACCTGAAAACCTAACTGACTTGTGAACTGGTCAGATACCTTTTGCTTTACATTTGAAGACAGCCTAGAGAAACATTTGCGATCCATCCTCATAGTACCTCTTCCAGCCTCCATATACTCACATGGGACCCAAAAAGCAACAGACAATTGTGGCATACAAGCAATCACTCATGGCTTCAGAAGGCTCCCAAACAAAGCAACCAAGGAGTTTCCCAGATGAAGAAACTTTTATGAAAGCATAAGGAAGTGAATACAAATTGATTATATACAGAGCCCTTCTAGACCTTATACAAAATGCAGCAGAACAAAATGAAAAATTAAGCAAGTTGTTCGATCTGATGGAACACCAGTACTCTGAAATCCAACAGATCAAGAGGAAAATCAAAGACATAGAAACTTCCATGCAAAGCCAAGAAAACAGAAGGGAACAAATAGAAAAAAGAATTTCTGACTTGGAAGACAGAGCTACTGATGCCAGCGTCTATGAGCAGAAATTAGAAAAAAGAAACAAGAAAAATGAAGAAACATTAAGAAGCATGTGGGACTCTATTAAGAGGAACAACCTTCAATTAATTGGAGTCCCTGAACAGGGTGAGACATCTGAGAACACAGAGAGTATTGTTGCTCAGCTACTGAAAAAAAACTTCCCAGAAATCATGAAGGAAGACAATATAGACATCTCAGATCCATATCGTACACCACCCAATATAGATCTCAAAAGAAAGACTCCAAGACATATTATAGTCAAGCTTAACAAAATGAAACATAAGCAGCAACTCTTAAAGGCAGCCAGATTCACGGCAAAGCTAACATTCAGAGGGAAACCCTGTAGGCTCTCGTCAGATTTCTCAGCAGAAACCATGCTGGAATGGAGACAGTGGCATCATACATTCCAAGTCTTGAAGGAGAAGAACTTCGAACCAAGAATTACATATACTGCAAAACTATCTTTCAAATACGAAAATGAAATTAAGACATTCCTAGATAAACAGAAACACAGAGACTTTGTAAAAACCAAACCCAAACTACAAGAAATACTGAAAGAAGTTCTTGGCTTTGGCTTAGAAGAATGAAACCACTAACTTTATATTTTACGACGACACACTACTCAATACTCTACTCATTTAGGGAAGGCTCCAAAGTAAATCACAGCTTTGATTTGGAAAGAAGCAATCCAGTGATCATCATGAAAACTGTGGTGTCATTATAATAAAAAGAGGGATGTACTACAGTCATTATAGTCCTTCCAGATGGAGAGGAAGATGACAAGACTGCTAGTAATTAAAATTCGGTTTATAAATAGTTTATAAAGGGGGTTCATAGAGGCAGCTGTAAAGCACAACAAAGATGTATCATACTATTTCAAGAAATCTAACACACGAGTCTCAACAACTATAAAACCAGCCCTGAAAAAGGTGAAAAATCAACTCACAAAACAGAGTATCTCAGAACAGACTAATAAGAACAACAGAGAAAACATCAACATAAAAATAAACATATCACAATGGCAGCAGTGAACACATACCTATCAATAATTACATTGAATGTGAATGGACTGAATGCTCCAGTAAAGAGACACCGAGTGTCATCTTGGATCAAAAGACATGACCCATCCATATGTTGTCTACAAGAAACTCACTTGTGACCTAAAGACAGGAACAAACTGAAAATTAAAGGATGGAAGAATATATATCAAGCTAACAATGAACAAAGAAGAGCAGGGATGGCAATTCTAATCTCAGACAAAATCAATTTTAATGTCAAATCTACCATCGTGGACAAAGATGGACACTATTTATTGCTGAAAGGTTGAGTACACAAGCAAGAATTAACTATATTAAATACTTATGTACCTAATGTCAGAGCACCTAAATATGTCGAAGAAACACTGACTACGCTCAAAAGAGAGTTAGATGACTCCACAATAATGGTGGGAGCCTTTAACACTCCACTCTCATTACTAGACAGATCATCTAGAAAAAAGCTCAGTAAAGATACAGAAGACCTCATTGACACAATTAACCAACTAAACCTCATTGATATATACAGAAATTTCCACCCATCAGCATACAACTACACCTTCTTCTCCAGTGCACTTGGAACATTCTCCAGAATTGACCACGTGATAGGCCATAATGCAATGCTCAACAAAATCCATACCATTGAACTGCTGCAAAGTATCTTCTCAGATCATAAAGCCATAAAAGTTGAAATCAATAGCTGAAAAAACATAGATAGAAAGTGGAACTCTTAGAAACTGAACAACATCTTGATCACAAAAACATGGGTTATAGAGGAAATCAAGGATGAATTAAAGAAATTCATGGATTCCAATGAGAACGAAAACACTTCCTACCAGAACCTATGGGACACAGCCAAAGCAGTGTTCAGAGGTCTGTTTATCTCCATAAATGCACACATCTGGAAGGACGAAAGAAACCAAATCAAGGAAGTAACTCTACAGCTTGAACAAGTAGAAAGAGAACAACAGAGGAACCCCTCGGGCACCAGAAGAAATGAGATCATGAAGATTAGAGCCGAGCTAAATGAATCAGAGAATAGAAAAACAATTTAAAAAATGAAAAGACCAAAAGCTGGTTTTTTGAAAAGATCAACAAAATTGATAAACCACTGGCTAAACTTACTAAAGAAAAGCAGGAAAGGAAACAAATAACCCAAATTAGAAATGAAAGGGGAGTTGTCACCACAGATGCAACAGAAATCAAAAATATTATAACAAAATACTATGAAAGATTGTACTCTAACAAATTTGAAAATCTAGGGGAAATGGACCAATTTCTTGACTCATACCACCTACCCAAATTACCACAACATGAAGCAGAACAACTTAATAAACCCATCACAAAGGAAGAGATTGAAAAGGTCATCAAAACACTGCCAACCCAAAAAAGTCCAGGCCCAGATGGCTTCACGGCAGAATTCTACCAAGCATTTAGAGAAGAGTTATCCCCAATACTATTGAGACTATTGTACAGCATCGAAAAGGATGAAGTACTCCCAAACTCTTCCTATGAATCCAGCATAACCCTGATACCTAAGCCAGGGAAAGATCCAACAAAGACAGACCAATGTCACTCGTGAACCTAGATGCAAAAATCTTCAACAAAATTCTTGCCAACAGAATACAACAACATATCAAGAAAATAATCCATCATGACCAAGTTGGATTCGTACGAGGGATGCAAGGCTGGTTCAATATTAGGAAAATAATTAATGTGATTAACCACATAAATAACACAAAAGACAAGGGTCAGCTGATTCTGTCCATTTATGCAGAAAAGGCATTTGATAAAGTCCAACACCCATTCATGCTAAAAACTCTTAGCAAAATGGGCATAGACAGCAAATTCCTGAACACAATAAGGGCCATTTATACAAAGCCAATTGCCCACATCATTCTGAATGGAGAGAGACTGAAAGACTTTCCCTTGAGATCAGGAACTAGACAAGGATGCCCACTGTCACCTCTCCTATTCAACACTGTGCTAGAAGTTCTAGCCAGAGCCATTAGACAAGACAAAGAAATAAAGGGCATCTGCATCGGCAAAGAGGAAGTTAAATTCTCCCTGTTTGCAGATGATATGATTGTATATGCAGAGAACCCCAAGGAATCTATTAGTAAGCTACTCAAACTGATAGAAGAGTTTAGCAGTCTCAGGATACAAGATAAACATAAGTAAATCAGTAGGATTCCTTTATACCAACAACAAGACTGTTAAGGAGGAAATTATTAAATCAATACCATTTATGATAGCCCCTAAGAAGATAAAGTACCTAGGAATTAATCTAACCAGAGAAACAACAGACCTTTACAAGGAGAACTACAAGCCCTTACTACTAGAAACTAAAAGAGACTTAGATAAATGGAAAAACCTATCCTGCTCATGGATAGGAAGACTTAACATTGTGAAAATGTCTATTTTACCCAAAGCAATTTATTTATATAATGCAATCCCAATACAAGTTTCAGCATCATTTTTTTATGAGATGGAGAAACAAATTACCAATTTTGTTTGGAAAGGGAAGAAGTCCCAGATAAGTAAGGTACTACTTAAGAACAAGAAAACATTGGGAGGCCTCTCATTACCCGACCACAGAACATACTACACTGCCACAGTGGTCAAAACAGCCTGGTACTGGTACAAGAACAGACAGATCGATCAATGGAACAGAATTGAGACCCGAGAGATGACACCATCTGCCTATGAACAGTTGATATTCGACAAAGGCCCTAAGACATTACACTGGGGTAAAAACAGTATCTTCAACAAATGGTGCTGGCAAAATTGGGTATCCATCTGCAATAAACTGAATCAAGATCCATATCTTACACCTTATACAAAAACCAACTCCAACTGGATAAAAGACCTAAATATCAAACCGAAAACGGTAAAGCTCATCCAAGAAAAAGTAGGAACAACAATGGAAGTTTTAATACACAATGAGGATAGACTCCAAAATCTGTCAAAGAAAACCTCAATCAACAGAAGAGAATATAGATAAATGGGAACTATTAAGAATCAAACACTTTTGCTCATCCAAAGACTTTATTAATAGAATTAAAAGAACACCCACAGAATGGGAAAAAATATTTGAGAACTCTCTGTCAGACAGACGCCTGATCTCCATAATCTATAAGATACTACAAAATATCAATAAGAAGATAAACCATCCAATTAAGCAATGGGCAAAGGAGATGGACAGACACTTCACTAAAGAGGAGGTCCAGGCAGCCAAAAAACACATGCGGACATGTTCACTATCTTTAGTTATTAAAGAAATTCAAATCAAGACAACAATGAGATACCATCTCACCCCAACAAGATTGGCCATGATCCAGAAAACACAAAACAACAAATGCTGGAGAGGCTGTGGAGCAAGTGGAACCCTCCAACACTGTTGGCGGGGTTGCAAAATGGTCCAGCCTCTTTGGAAGGCAATCTGGCGCTTCCTTAAAAAAATGGATATCGATATACCACTTGACCCAGTAATTCCACTACTTGGAATATATCCTACAGAATCAAAGCCTTTCACACCAAGGGACATATGCACCAGAATGTTTACCGCAGCACAGTCCACGATAGCAAACAGATGGAATCAACCCAGATGCCCAACAATAGAAGAATGGATAGGTAAACTATGGTACATATACTCAATGGAGCACTACGCAATGATAAAGAATGACGATGATTCCAGGAAACATCTCCTAACCTGGTTTCAACTGGAAGACATTATGTTGAGTGAAAGTAGTCAGCGACAAAAGGACAAATACTATATGAGACCTCTACGATAAGATCTCAAATATAGACTTGTGTATAGAAGAAAAGAGTCTTTGACAGCTGCAAGGGAGGGGAGGGAGGGGGGGGAGGGTTTAGTTTAGATAGTTACTAGAAATCTAGTTGGGAGAAAGCGGTGATAGCACACATTAGAAGCAAGAACAACATTAAGTGGACTTCAGCATAACTTGAGTACTCCTTCCATCTTAACTCAATACTGCAAAAATAGAGTAGATGGGGCAGGGGGCGGGGGACCATGCTCTTAGGCGAATTCCAGGCCAATTCGTACAACTAGCATTTTGCTAAGAGCTCTCTGCACCCCACATTGGTGAGTAGCGTCTGGGGTCTTAAAAGCTGCCAAGCTGCCATCCGAGGACACAGCAAATGGTCCCAACTCAGCAGGAACGGATGCTCACCGAGGACCAAAATGACATGCGGTAAAGACAACCGAGAAGACAGAGAGACCCACAAGAGTGGGTGCCTACATTGACTTGGGACTGGAAGAACTGGATGGTGCCCGGCCACCACCAGTGATAGCCACGATGGAGCTCACAGAGAGGAGTCTCACTGGCAACACAAGAATAAAAAGAGGTGCATCATGAGATCTCCACTAAAAGACGTCTATTGATGGTCCAGCGGTTTTGGGGTTCCTCTGAGAGCATGGCCCCCAGCCCTGATGCTGCCCTTTCCCATAAATTATAACAAAGGTCCACTCTTTGGACAGGAATGGATTGGACTTGGTAATGCAGAGTGACCATATATTGGAAGCACTTTAGGGTTCTATACATCTATAGGATATTATCTTGCTGACCTCTAGCTGGAGGAAGGGGAGTGGACAGAGAGGAGGGGAAAGGAGGCTGTTGGGAGGATGAGACATGTATGGAGCCGAGAGGAATAGTGTGCAGTCACCGGACAGGGGGAGCAGTGGAAGCTGCATATAGGTGGGCATGTAAATTTATATGTGAATGTACATTTTCACTCAGTTATGTTAAATAAAAATAAAAATTAAAAATAAAGATACCACTTAATATCTATCCAAACTAAAAGCAAATTCATTGTTGACCAGTTTATTCCAACTTATATTAGAAAGATAAAAAGCAGAATTTGGATAGCACTCAGGTAGCTTTGGTGAAACAAAGATGGAAGTAGAATTCTACTGACCTGCTAGTACACATGAAAATTGCCATAACCTCTCTAAAGCATAATTTGTCTAAGCTTAGTGAAATTACCTATGTGTTACTGGCTAGATACATTCTTAAGGAAACTCTTACCCTGATCGACAGAGACATCTAGGACAATATCTGGCTCACAGTTTGTGATCACAAAGCATGAGAAGCACCTTAAGTCTCCAAGACCTGACTCACAGGCATCCCACACACAACCAAATGAAACCCTGCCTGGTCCTGCACCATTCTTAAAACTGTTGCTAGGTTTGAGCCCATTGTTGCAGCCACAGTGCCAAACCATCTTGCTGCAGAACTTTCTCTTTGTCACTGACCCTCTACTTTACCAAGCCTGAGTACCTTTCTCCAGGGACTGATCCCTCCTGATAACATGTCCAAAGCATGGAAGACACAGTCTCACCATCATTGCTTCTAAGGAAAATTCTAGCTATACTTCTTCCAAGACAGATAGGTTCATTCTTTCATTAGTCCATGTTATATTTAATATCTTTTTTGTCAACACTGCAATTCAAAGGCATCAATTCTTCTTTGATCTTCTTTATTTATTTATCTATTGTCCAGCTTTCACATGCATATGAGGTGACTAAAAACACCACAGCTTGGGTCAGGCATACCTTAGTCCTCATGGTGACATCTTTGCTTTTCAACACTTTCAAAAGGTCTTTTGCAGATTTCCCCAATACAACGGGTCTTCTTATTTCTTGACTGCTGCTTCCATATGTTGATTGTGGATCCACGTAAAATGGAATCCTTTCTCCACTTATCATGTTGCTTTTTGGTCCACTTGTGAGGATTTATTTTGTTTTTGTTTATGTTTAGGTCTAATTCATACTGAAAGCTACAGTCTTTGATCTTTACCAGTGAGTGCTTCCAATCCTCTACACTTTCAGCAAGCAAGTTTTCTACATAACACAGGTTGTTAATTCTTCATTATCCAGCATGGTATTAGTAAAATGGGGTCTACACACAAATAAAATGGACTACGATTAACATTTAGAATCAGCAGGAGACTGGATGGGTAAAACGTGTTACAGGCACAGGGGGAGATAGGACGTGGAGCTGAATACTCAAATAAAGGTATATGATACTTTAATTTGAATCAATGAACAAACTATACACGTAGCAACAGAGATCATTTAAAAAAAATCACTATGCATAAAAGAAACAGATAAGATGTATACTGCAGTGCCACTTAAGCATTTACATATATTAACATACACAAAACCTCCTTTGCTATTTTTTAAGGACACAGGTATATTTAAACAAACTTGGAAAGCATGATTGCAAAAATAGACATGAAATACAGTAGAGTGGAGAATAAAGAAAACTTGAGAAAAAGAATACATTAATTTTCTATTGCTGCAGTAACAAATTACTAAAAATTCAGTCAGTGTTTTAGAGCAACACAGATTATTTTATACTTCTGGAGTTCAGAAATCTGATGTGGTTCTCAATGAATTAAAATCAATGAGGTAGTAAGGGTGCATTCCTTTCTGGTGTCTCTAGGGAGAATTCCAGCTACCGGAAGACCTCTTCCTCTATTTTCAAAGTCAGCAACATTATACTTCTCTAGGCTATTCTCTCATTTTCCTGTGACTCTTCCTTCTCCAGAAACGTTTGTGGTGTAGTGCTTAAGTGCTATGGCTAACCAGAAGGTCAGAAGTTCAAGTCCACCAGGCACTCCTTGGAGACTCTATGGGTCATTTCTATTCTGTCCCACGGGATCACTATGAGTTGGAAACAACTCAGTCGCAATGGGTTTTCCTCCTTTTCCCTCCAACTTCTCCTTTTCAAGACTGCTGAAATTACATCAGGCCCAAACTGATACCCTATCTCTAGAGTCCTAATCATCACATTGGGAAAATCTCCTTTGCCACTTTAAGGTAGCATTCACAGGTCCTGGGAATCAGGACATTGTCATCTTCGAGGGCCATTATTCTACCTGACATGGGAGGGGGTAAACAAAAATAAAATGAATGTATAAAAAGACTAAATAAATTGGGAAGGATGAGGATAGTGTGTCACTCAGTGAAGAACATCATTAACTTGATTCTGTGTACCTGAGGTCTTAATGAAGAAGAAATAAGAAGAGGATGAGATTACAGAGTGGTGCCACAAAGCTTAAGAGGTCCACTTAAAGTCAAAAGGTTGGCAGTTGGGATCTACCAGTTGCTCCCCTGGAAATCCAATGGGGCAGTTTTAATCCTCTGTCGTATAGAGTCTCTGTGAGTTAGAATCAACTCAAAAACATTTTTTTTCCTTATGCTATTAGAAAATTAGAGTAGCTATCACACATGCAAATTCTGTTACAATAAACATCCCCTATCCCTCAAAGATTATTTAAATCAGTGTTCTTCTCTTCTCTTTTTTTTCTTTTTAATGTTATGTATTGGTTTGTAATTTGTTCCCAAGTACAAGTGAAATCGTCTAATGTTTATCTAAACATATACAGTCCCTTCTGCATACACAGTAGGTTCACAGTAAATGCTTGCAGAAGGAAGGGAAAGAATGTTTTCACTATAATGTCTTTCCAACCAGAGGGCAGTTCATTGCTGTCACCACAGCAGGCCACCAAAAATTTTGAATGAAACTCTGAGGCTGCCAGAGAATGACACAATGCACACACCCACACCCACACTGACATCCACAGTTCCCTTAGCTGTAACAAAGGGATGCAAGATGTGATCTCAAATGTCCTTTCAGTTTAAACATTTTATGAGACTGCATATTCAGGTCCAAACTGCATTCATACTTCCACATAGTCATTTCTTCTTATGTAAAAATATATACAATGTACTTAAATAAAAAACTGAATGCCTAATGCCCACATGCATCACAAAATCACCAAAAGGTGGTCACAGGTATTAGTATAACAATCTAGTTTTAAAACTCACTCAGCTCTGCTATTGAAATATTAGCATATATATGTCTAACACTCAGTAGATCTGCTTGCCTGTTTGCCTTTCTTTTTAGCTTGTTTGCCTTGACAAAGGAGAAAAGGATTCTATACTTGAAGCTGAAAGGGAAGTCTGGATCATCAATCAGGCTTTTTTAGCAGAGGGTTCCCTCTGGAAATGCAGGCAGCAACTGTTCTCCTGGCTAAACCAGAGAAATTCCTTGGGAGCACTCCTTTTCTTTCTATGAAGCTTTTCCACCACATGACTATGAGATTTAGCTATCAGATGGGAGCATTCCAACCTGACTAAAAAATCACAATACTTCATTATCTAATCCTTTAGCTATTTATACCCCTTAGACATATGAGCCCTCACAGCTATGATCAGAATGGCAGACTCATGGGCATGAGATTTTAAAAAATCCATTACAAGGCCTGGCTGAAGAAGTCAATTACATGTGACCTGCCAAGCTGCCAGATAAGAATCTCCATGAGAGAACAGCAACTGCTCCACCCCTAACCCTCACTAACAGCCAGCTGTTTTTAGTTTTTCTCACCTGCTGGTCAGGTTCTGTCAGAATGAACTCTCACCAGGAGTGAAACAAATAAAGGCAGCCAAGACGGAACCACCAAGCTGTTTCAGCACTTTCTTTGTTTCTGGGGCCATGACCTCCTCCTGCCCCTCTTGCCCTGGATCTTTCACACCCCACGACTTATCAGGCTATTGGCAGTTTCTATGAATACTAGAAAACAAACACAAAAAGCGTGAGTCAATTCTGACTCACAGAGGTGCTACAGGATGAAGAAGAAATGCCCTTTAGGGCTCCCAAGACGGTAAGTCTATATGGAGTCAGACCACCACACGGTTCTCTTATGAAATGGGTGCTGGGTTCAAACTGCTGACCTATCGATTAGCAGCCACAGTTTAACCACCGTGCCACCAGTTTTCTTTGACATCTAGAGTGTCTCTCTTATTCTGCCTCTAGTAGCAACGTCCTCTTCGACTCTGCTTATGATACTTCAGGCCACTGTCTCCCCAGTTCAGCCCAGGTGATGTGAATTATGTTGAATATAGAGGTATATGGCTATTTTTTCTTTTTTCCTTTTCAGGATACTGTAGGTACACTAATTTTAGCATTTAATAAAAGTCTAGTAATATTAACATCCTATGTTTTAACCTCTTGTATACAGCCCAAGATGCCTCTTTTTGATTCTAATCAGTTACAGTAATCAGATGTACATCTCCAATATGCAGATCTCTTATTTGTTTCAAAGTATTACTTTTAACATCCTTGGGTGGCACAGTTAAGCACTCAACTACTAGCTAAAGAGTAGTTCAAACCAGCCAGAGGCCCCACAGAAGACAGGGCTGGTAATCTGTTTCTAAAAGGTTACAGTCAAGAAAATCCTATGGAGCAGTTCTATGCTACATACATAGGGTCTCCATAGGTTGGAATCAACTGAGTGCAACTAACAGCCATTGTCCAAGTTCAGTGGTTTCAACATCATTCATTGTGTTTCTTTTAGATATCAACCGAGATGTTAGAAGTTTAGTATATTTTTAAGAACAATGAATTCAACTTCAGAACTGTACTCTATTCTCAAATCTTCTTCCTAAGATTTTGCTGTTTTATCCAGTTTTAGGAATGTGCTTAATAATTCCAATGTCTAAAACATATAGGAATCTTGAAATGAAAGCCTACTATTTCAAGATCCCTTGTAGAAAATACAGTGGGATCAGTTTTCTGAACTGTTGTATACTGGTAAAGATTTCAGATTTTAAAGATTTTTCTTACCGTTGTTAGGTGTCATCAAGTTGTTTTGGACTCAGCAACCCTACATAAAACAGAGTGAAACAGTGCCATATCCTACACTATTGTCACAATCATTGTCATGCTTGAGCCCCCAACTGCAGCCACCATGACAATCCATTTTGAGGATGGTCTTCCTCTTTTACAGTGACCCTTTACTCTACCAAACATGATGTCTTTCTCCAGGGAATGGTCCCTCCTGCCAACATGTTCAAAGTAGGACATTTTCTTACCATCTTTGCTTCTGTGGAACATTTTGCTTGTACTTATTCCAAGTCAGATCTGTTCATTCTTTTGGCACTCCCTGGCATATTTTCTATTCTTCCACAACACTATAATTCAAAGGTATCAATTCTTTTTCAGTGTTCCTTATTCATTGTCCAGTTTTTACATGTATCTGATTTGAAAACACCATGGCTTTTGGGTCAAGCACACCGTACTCCTCAAAGTGACATCTTTGCTCTTCGACACTCTATGGAGGTCTCTTGCAGCAGATAATGTGTCTTTTGATGTCCTGATTACTTCTTCCATAGGTACTGACTGTGCATCCAAGTAGGGTGAAATCTTTGATAACTTCAGTCTTTACTCCATTTATCATGTTATTCTTTTTGGTCCGTTTGTGAGGATTTTTGCTTTTTTTTTTTATGATGAACTATAATCTATACTGAAGTCCAAAGTCTTTGATCTTCATCTGTAAGTGCTTCAAGTCCTCTTCACTTTTAGCAAGCAAGGTTGTGTCATCTGCATAATACAGTTGTTAATTATTCTTCCTCCAGTCCTAAGGTTGTGTTCTATTCCACACGGTCCAGCTTTTAAAGAATACACCTAGTACTATTACAGGTAATCCAAATACTACCAGTAATTGAAATTTAACATAGTCCCTTTCTTTAGACAAATGAGAATTCAGAAGCACAGAGGCCACAGGCCATGCTGTGGCTCATAACATTTGGGCTATCTGACTTACATGACAGAGTTGACTTCAAAGTAATGGACTAAGTTTTAGGGTCAGAACTAGAAACCAGACCATCTCTTCTTAGACATCTCACTTTCATGTCATAGTAATGTCATATGTTTGAGATTTTAGGTTGAAATTAACAAGCCCTGAATGTTCTAAAGGTTTACCATACACATCTTACTGAAATGACTCTCAAAGAGCACAAGATTTTACTTTGGGCAATAACTAAGTAGGTAAGTCCCTACCAACAACAAACAAATTCTATCAATCTTCCCGTTCATTTGCTTACTTTTTATTTTATGGCCAGTGGCTTTTCCCTAATTAAGTCTTCTTTCAGAATATAGACATTATGCACTACACCTTTGTCCTGAGAAGGCAAATACTTTTTTTTTTCCTAAACTCCATGTTCCTTCTATCCAAAGGAACTAAAGCAATGGAGCTGAACATAATCCAGTCCTCCTTTTCCAACTGAGCTTTCATTTCATACTTCACTACAGTTTCTCTAATCCCCACTTTCTTTTGGGGTTACAGTGTATGCCAAGCACACAGCATGTTTAAAATCCCTGCTGATCCGTTGAGATGCTACACAGTGCATGACAGGCTTTGGCAAGCATGTGTGTCGAAATCTTTTATTTATATTTTTTTAAACCTCTACATAAAACAGAGCCTATGTAACTATCAGTTCTACTCTGTACTTGAGGCCACTAAATCTTGCTACTCTCAGTAGTGTCCTTTTATCCCACAGGCATCATTCTAATTGGGATCTGACCAAATAGCTGGATTTACAATGAAGAGTTAACCAGCTGTTGAGTTTCTTTTACACACACACACACACACACACACACACACACACACACACACAATCCTGCAGACACAAGACTTACAAATGAGTGCTTGAAGACTCTTTTCCCACTTTGACCCCTGGGGTCAATGATGTCAGAGAAACTATTTCTGAAAAGGGCCCCTGAGTGGGAGTGAACAATCAGGCCCGACAATAATGAGTAGCTCTTGAAGGTCACAGCTGTTGAGCTGCTAACTGTAACTTGAAAAGCAAGTGAGTTCCAAGTTATTAACCATCTTGCTGATAAACTTTTTCCCATTCCAAGTCATACAAGCTTTCAGTAGAACTTGGAGGATAAAGCAAAAAGCTGCTCCAGCAATAAATGAAGACTTTTTCTGTCTAGATGCAGTCATGCATATCTGATGGTCTCTTTTCCCGCTACACACATTATTAACGGGTGACCAGCAGATAAACTGAGGTAGCATTCTGATTCCAAGATCTCTCCTGAGGGAAGAGATCATCAACTCTGCCAAATATCTTGGTTTAGCTTGTTAACTACTTAGAAAATAAATGTACATCAAATAAGTAATTTACTCAGTGTCAAAAGGATCCTTTCATTATTTTCTAAGCATGTGGTAGAACATACCATCCTCATTTGAAACATGGGCACTGTATTATGTACCTTCAAGTTGAGTTATGGTAGGTAAAAACAAGACTTTTACAGACTAATGAAAATCATACTAGAGGATAGAAATAACTTTCTGCTTTTCTCAAGCATTACTAAGGTCAAAGCAATGCATGTATGTAGAAATGTACTATTTGAAAATTGGAGCCCTATCTGACAATGTGGAGTCCCAGTGACAACATGAGGACAAAAAGGAGTGAGTATACCCTACAAACTCCACCGAAAGACCACAACTGATGGTCTGAAGGCCTGGGAATTCCCCTGGGAGCATGAGCCCTAGACCTGATGCCACCTCTGATCATTGATCATTACTGAGGTCAACTCTTTCAATAGGAGTGGACTGGACTCAGGGACACAGAGTGACTTTATCGTGTGTACATTTTATAGTTCTATGCACCTACAGGATGTCACCCTATGGCCTATTACTAGAGGGGAGTGCAGAGGGTGGAGAGGAGGGGGCAGGAGATTGTTAAGAGGATATGACTTGTACAGAACAGAAAGGAGGAGTGCACTGTCACTGGACAAGGAGAGCAGAGGGAGCTGCAGATAGGTGGGCATGCAAATTTGAATTGTATTGTAAACTTTCACTCAATCACAATTTAAAAAAAGAAAGAAAATTGGAGCCGTAGTGGCACAGTGGTTAAGAGCTCAGCTGCTAACCGAAACTTCACTAGTTCAAACCCATCAGCCACTCCTTGGAAACCTCATGGGGCAGTTAGTTCTACTATGTCCTATAGGTTTGCTAGGAGTTGGAATCAACTATAGAAAGCAGTTTTTGTTGTTTTTGTTTGTTTGCTTGTTTTTTGTTTGTGGTTTTTTTTTTTTTTTTGGTTATTAGAAAATGGGACGGGATATCACATGTGGATATCACACTGTTAGAACAATATCCCGTATCTGTGAAAGATGATTTTAATTAAGATTCCTTTCTCCTCTGTTTCTCTTTATATATTATCAACTGGTTTATAATTTCTTCCTAAGTACAAGTTAAGTCTTCAGGTTTCTAACATTTGTCTGGAACACATTAGTCACTTATTCATACACAGTAGGTTCATAATACATACTTGTAGTACAAAGGGCAAAAAATGTTTCCACTGTAATGTGTTTTGAAGTGGAGAGCTGTTCACTGCTTTCACCACAGCAAGCCACTGAAGGTTTTTACGTGAGCTCCTGAGGCTACCAGAGGATGGTGCAAGGCACTGACTGTACCTCTCGAGGGGATTAGTGGCAACTTCTACAAAGCCCAGAAGCAAACGATTTAAATCAGAATGTAGCCTATTAGTGTAATATAGGTTAGACTAGGAGACAGACTTGTCTCTTGTATGTTATAGGTAGAAGCAAAGCACCTAATTATTACACTGAGTTTCAGGTCTATGATAGAACATTCATGAAAACACACATGTTCATTCTTTTCTTTTTTGCTGAGTGGATTATGGGTGATATGCCAGATGTTTATGCCAATATTTTATTAGTAACTTTGTGCTTCCCTAAAGCAGAAGTCTGTAGATAACAGTATTTTGCTCTTTGCGTTATGAGTACATCATTAAAGAAATACTGATTGAGTAATAACCACCAGCCATGGATAATATTAAAGACAATGGCAAATACATAATAAATGAGACACAGCTCCTTACCTCAAGAGTTTTATAATCTAGTGACAGGTAAATAACATACATACATTATGGCAATAATACAGTAACTGAATGGTAGAAACAGAGTTCTCAGCTACCTATGAAAAGGTTGGTGGTTCTAGTCTACCCAGAGGTTCCGAAGAAGAAAGATCTATCCATCTACTTCAGACAGATCAGCCACTGAAAACCCTGTGGTGCACGGCCCTAGTTTGACACATGGGGTCACCATAAATTAGAAAAGACTTGACAGCAACTGCCCCCAACCTGTATAATATTAGATAGTGCACCATGCTCCCTATTATTACAATAAGTGCTAAGAGCTGCCACCTACATTTTGTGGGACTTATTTTTAATAGTGTATCACCTAAGCCAGGGTGAATGAAGACTCGAATAAAGAATGAATGTACTATCATCATCCCTTTCAAACTGGAATTAACAACAAAAGAGAAAAATTCTAAATAGTAAAATCTATTTTCCCACAGTCTGATTTACCCAAACTTAACACTTAGCCATAATAAGAGCTGAAATAAGCAATGTTGCATTAAAAAGAAATAATAAAACATCCATCTATTCTAGGAATTTCTTTTCTTTTTTTTTTTTTTTTTTTGAATTGGAAGAGAATAGCTTAGTTACAATATGTTAAGACTTTTAGTTGTCAATCTTGAAGACCCAGGAAGCAACTAACTAGTAGACAGGCAGAGAAAACAAAGAGTGGTAACAGATACAAAGGCTACCCACATTCTCTTCGCTTCCCTTATATACTTACATTAACCCTTTCAGTATGACTTATATTATATTATATTATATTATTTTTATCCTGTAGGAAATACCTAACTCTGTAGCTCTATATCCAATTTACTATATCCAATTTACTCCTATTATTCTCTAAAAAATACTGACTCTTGGACACCTTAAAGTATATCATATTAAAAACTAGTCATTACCTTTCCCAGAAACTAGGTTTCCTTGCCAACTATTCAATGTAAAGTTAAGAAATATAAGCCAATGTTGATTTCAGACATAACTTTTTTCAAAACCACATATAATGATTTCAAAGCCTTTTATTTAACATGTTTCATGTTTTAAGAAATTAATAAAAGTACTTTTAGTTTTTCAACTTAAAAGTCTTCAGTCAGAAAGCCTCAAATATTTTGCCCTAAGTATAAATTGAAAATGTGATTTTGCACATTTTGAAGTATTTAATTTATACATTTAAACTCATCTTACATTTAGTTCTGTTTTTAAAGAAAAAAAGTCCCTTGTCTTTAGGTTAGGGTTCTTACGAATAGACCTAAAGAAGTAAAAAGCTTTATCTTAGTTCCTATAGATGTCAAATAATTTTAGAGTTGGCAAAGTATTTCAAATGGTGTATCCAGTCCACAAATGCTATCAATGGGATATTATATAATTTATTTCAATTTGTATAGTTTTATAAGTGGCAGATGATAGGTATTAATTAAGGTTACTACACAAATTATCACCCAAATCAGGATACCTTTTGACAGTGAATGACACGATTAAGGGTTACTGCAGGACAACAAGTGTAAAACAGGTATCTCCTAGGAAAGCCAGGACTGTGGTCACCTCAACTGTAACACAAGTAACTGAGAATATCGTATCTACAATAGCATACATGAAACTTACATGTTGGATGTACTTAACATGTAGAGAACCACACTGGGAAATATTCTCAGAATTTACAGGATATGTTAAGAATAAAGAGACCTGCTGGCACACTAGTTAAGAGTCCATCTTAACGAGAAGGTTGGCAGTTCAACTCCACCAGCTTCTAATTAGAAAGCCGATGGAGCACCTCCACTTTGTCCTATAGGGTCAATGTGAGTCAGAATTACATGGAAGTCTGTAGGGTTTTTTTTGTTTTGTTTTTTGGTATGAAGAATAAAGAATCAAATTAGTAAAATGTAAGATCCATCATCAAATGAATGGAAAATCAGTTTGTCGAACATCAATAACGAAGAGAAGAACAAATGAGAGGTACTACTTAAACAATACAAGATAATAAACTCTAAATACTCATAAAGATGACATCATGTCACCTACAGGTATATTGAAAGCCCGTGATTCCTAATCTGTCTCCTAATGGCAACATGCATTTCTGCCCTTTTTGATTCTATGTGTGCTCTGTTTAAGAAACACCGATAGAAACCAAAGAACAATGGCATGTTAATTGATGAGCTACATCGGTGGTCAGATTTGGATTTGACTATGAAGTTTTACAACAGCAGGAATCTGTGTCACCTCCAGGCCCCTTTCAACAACTGAACTCCTTTGCTCATCTTCAGATCTGATACTTTTAGCCACATCATTGGCAGAAAGTGCTGACAAAGTAGAAAGCAGATGAGAACGTTAAAACATAACATAAAACACAGGTGCGTAGTATCCTAAGTATGTAAACCTACCCCACAGCTTTATCATTACATTTCAGCAAAGAATAAGTGAACAACATGATTACAGCATTTTAGAATCCTAGTCTGGATAATTTCAGTTCCACAACATCTGTTATCCCCAGTCTGGTAGTGTACGTTGACAGTACTACTGCATTACAGACTGAATTCCCACAGGGTTGCACATAGTTCAAACAATTGATTAATTCACTCACTCACTCTACCATTTTATCTGCCATATACCATGCTCAATTCTAGGTCCTTGAGATACGAAGACGAGAGATACAGCATCTATATCTTTAAAGAGTTTAAAGAAGAAATCTGATGAATTTACAGATACTCTATAAGAGATTCCATATCCCAGTTTCCAAGGATCAAAGAAGTCCTTGAGGACATGACACCAGAGAATATAAAATAGGAAAGACATTAGAATTGCTAACACTTACTGCTTACTGAGTGACATGAAAATTTCTAAGTAATGGATGTGGATTAACTCTTTTAATACACACAACAACCCTATGAGTTATTGTTGTTCCTATTTGAAAAAGAAGAAACAAAGGCATGAAGAGACTACACACCCTGCAAGTAGAAGAGTCAGCATTTTATAACAGGTAATCTGGGACAAGAAACTGTCATCTGAATCCCTAAATTACACTACCTTATATTTCAAGTGCCAAGAACTAATAAACAGAGTGAGAGTTAGAAATGCAAGAAAGGAGGAAGGGACATTGGGATAAGAAAAACAAAATATAAACCAAGAAAACTGCCATATTTCAGTGTAGTTTCAGTGTGGCATGAATATAAGGAATTGTAGGAGGTAAAGCTTTTAGAATTGGAGGAGTCCAGATGATGGGGGTATTTTAATCAACACATACCAAAGCACTTTCTACACCACTATCTCCTTACTTTTTCTGTCATCCTGGAAAATCCATGGCCACTGAGCTGATTCTGACTCAGTACAACATACAGGACAGAGAAGAACTGCCCCATACAGTTTTCACGGAGCAGGTGGCAAATGTGAACTGCTGACCTTCAGGCTCCACAATCTTATCAGCAGAAAACAACGGTGAAAATGGCATGGACAATAAAACTAATACAAGTCTTGACATTTTCCATTAATAATTACTTTGTTAATTTCCCACAACATAAGAATTCTAAATGGAAAAATAACTATAGGAGACATTTTAACTTAATTTATTTATAATCTAAGTTTGGGGGGGTGGGAGAGGGAGAGAGTGAGAGACAGAGAGAGTCAAGAGCAAGGAGAAATACAAAAATAAGCTTCACAGAAGTACCTGTTCACTCATATTATGCTGTCATTAATATTTACTTTTTGATTATGAACGAACTTGTATAGCATAAGGAATAAATTACAGGCATGCTATAAACCAACAAACCCCTATCTTCAAAGCCTACTCAAAATGAATAGAATATCAGCCCATTATCATCACATTTTATAGCAATGAAACAAAACACATAACTACTATATGAAAAAATGATATAATTTTTCTTTCAGATGTGCAATTGAACAAATAACTTCCACAAAACTAAGAAGTTCCAAAAAAATGGAGTAGTCAACTGATTTTCATTAAGATTTTTAAGGTGTTAATAATAATATGTCAACTGCTTAACACAGGAATGAAAGAGGATATGAATTTTTCTGCACCTGCAAAAATATGCTGCAAATAATGCTGTTGCTGTTTTTATAACTATCCCAGGGCTAGGATGGAGCCACTGGTCGCATAAATGAAGTGCTGGTCTACTCATCAAACATGGGTTGTTTGAACTTTCCCAGATGCTGCTCAGAAACCAGGCTAGAGATCTGCTTCCCAAAGGTGGCATGTCTGAAAACCTTACGGAGTTTTACACTGAACACATATGGTGACCGTAAGTCAGAATCCACCTGATAAGGACACCACTGATTTAGATAAATGTATCATTAATAACAGCGTATAATTCTAGAATCTGAAAATGATTTAAGTATTTAAACAGAAGCCTTCACTCCCTCCTCCCCCTTAGTATAGACTATATGAAGTGGAAACTCTGGTGCAACAGTGGTTAAGTGCTACATTTGCTAACCAAAAGGCTGGCAGTTCGAATCCACCAGGTGTTCTTTGGAAACTCTATGGAGCAGTTCTACCCCACCCTATACGGTCACTATGAGTCAGAATCAACTGGACGGCAACAGGTAGGTTATATGATGATGTATTAACATACATCCAGTCACACTTATTACAATATACAAGCATTTAGTCTAGGTAAGTCTCGTGTCGGCTTTAAAAATGATGTCACTGTTTGATCATTGGTCTCACACAGCATCACAGCATCACAGCATCCTTGAAGTGAAATGGTTTTATTTTATTACATAACTTTAATATGTGTTTATTTCAGCACTAACTTGGCCTGGTGATTTAAGATTAATTAATGAGCAAAACAAACAAAAATCAGGGTGTTGCAATTACAAAATGTATGACAATCACAAAATTTAGTAACACTTCCTGACAAACCTAGTGTTTCACTATTTATACATAGGACATTTAAGAAAGGCTACTGAGTCAGTATTTTCTCAATTAGAAGAAACAATGCTGCCGTCGTCTCCCTTACTTAGGTCACACTCTGTCATTTTCCTATTAAGGACATATGAACTTTCTGTGACTTAGTACTTGCACAGCATAGGCTTCTGGATCCACAGAGCATTAAGAAAATTTGGGGAATTCTCTTCCATTTCACCAGTCCACAATTTGATCACTTCAATGGCTTATTTTCTCCCCTCTACAAAATAAAAATGCCTCCCAGGATCTCTCTTTGTCAATTCTCATCTCTGCCTTGGTAGCCTCATTTACTTCCAGACTTTATCACCTCTAAAAATTCCTAACTTGTAGTACTAGCAATAATTTTTATCTTGTTATTTACATTCAATACTTTCAAAGTTTGCTTATTTCACATTTGGACCTCTAACTCAGTATTTCTAAAACCAAACTCTCTCCATCTGTCTGAAAACCCAAAGCTTTTTCTCATCTTCCTAATTCAGTGGATGGGACCACCTAGTCACCCAGGCATTTTTGATCCTTCTCTCAATCTCGCCTCTTACATCTAATTGTAGCCAGGCACTGAACGAACCATTCACACTGGATCTCTCATCACTTCTTTTCTTTCCATTCCCATTGCTATCTCCCCAGTTCAGATACTCATTACCTTCTGCCCTGTGGCACAGCCTAACTGGTACCTCCACTTTCAAGTCCCTCAATTCCTAATTCTGACAGGTTTTAAATTGCAATTCTGATCAAGAGCTCCCAAAGAATCCATACTACGGATAACATTACTCGTGAAGTCTCACCTGACGTTTAAGACCTCTTACAACAACATGAGTATAACTTACCTTTCAAAATTCCTGCCCCATGACTTCCTTCCCCACATCCTTGCTGTAGGTTATATTAAAGTACTCACTGCTTCAGGAAAAGGTTATACTTGCCTCCAACTGTAACTCTGTTCACATACTCCTTTCTCTGCAATGTCTTTCTTCACTGTCTCCCTTCTATGTTTGCAAAAAGATGCTGGAGATTTTTGCAAATATTAGTTAAAATATTACCTTATTTGAAAGAGGTTCATCCACCTTCTCTTCTCTTCTGTGCTCTTTCTACAACATGCTGTCATATCTTTTCGTTTTACATTCAGATATATTCTACCTATTCATAAGGAGGCAGCTACTGCATACCTGCTCAGCCCAATCTTTCTGTCCCCGGAATCTGGCAGTAACGCCCTTGAGGAAGAGACCTGCCTTACAGAGGGCTCTCATTGTGGTTAGTTGCCACCAAGTTGACTCTGACTCATGTCAACCCTCTGTGTGCAGAATGAACTGCTCCATAGTGTTCTCATGCTGTGACTTTTTGGAAGCAGACACTAGGCTTGTTCCAAAGTACCTCTGTGTAAGTTCACACGGAAGTCTTTTGGCTAACACAAGAACTCTTAGCCATTTGCACCACTCAGGAAATCTTTTATATGGTGCTACAAACCCTGGAAAGCCCTGGTGGCATAATGGTTAACTATGTCTGCTACACAAAAGGTGAGCAGTTCAAATCCACCAGGCATCCCCTGGAAATTCTATAGGCCAGTTCTACTCTGCCCTACAGAGTAGCTATGAGTCAGAATCTCTTGAAAGGGTGTGAAGAAAAATAAACAATTACTTACGGAAATAGAAAAGAGATAGTTACAGATTATCAAATAATTCTAGAAATACTTAAGACTAAGCTGATTAATGTATTCATTTTAAATTTATTTAAATTTATTAATGTATTTATTTTAAATTTTATATATCATTGTGGTATTTCCCTCCTTGGGTAGCAAAGAAAAACAGGGTTCTAAAGAAATCATGTTTAGGGCAGCAAAGATTCTTTTTTGTTTTGAATCTCAGTACCTCACCTATTTCCCTAGATACCCATAATCCTCTTTCCCACATAGAAATACAATGTTACCCTAGATGCACACAGAACTCTCAAGAGCTGTGAGCACAGAATGTATGTTGTGTATTGATTAGAACTGAAGTCTTGTCTAAACTGTCAAACCTCACTGAAAAACACAAATAAATGTGAACAGGCCCTTTACCTGAACTAATATTATAGTGTAATATAAAGTAAGAAAGCTAACACAGCACTTTGAAGGAAATATTATATCATTTTCCTGCACTAAGAGTTATATCAAAAGAGCTGAGCTTGTGAAACACAGAGTTTTTTTTTTTTTTTTTTCTATTGGTGGTTGTTGCTTTGGCAACATTAAGGTCTGCTCTTCTGTTGTAGGTCTTTTCATCTCTTCCTAGCTGTGAATTCCTAGATTTCATCTACACAGTTCAAACTGTAATGTAATAATAAAATTAGAAACAATTTCTTAAGAATTTCAGTTAAAACATGAGAACACGCCAGAGGGATTAACTCATCAGTGTCAACATAAATAACACTATTAAAAAATATATATGAAGATTAATTATGTCTCAATTTTCCAGTCATCATTTGTTACATTAAATAAAAATATAAAATCTGGAAGTCAGTAAGGAGAAATTGTTTACACATACACAGACACACAGACACACAGACATACACACACAGACACACAGACAGACACACACACACCTTCCAGGTCACTCTAATTTAGAATCAGAGAGAGAACAGAAACTGTTCTAGGAATGGTGTAAAGTGTTGGCAAGCTAATATAACACTATATACAAATTTTGAGCAATATGCAATGTCATTTTTATGCCCTTGCCTAACAGAAGAAATTACTGTGGCCTTTTAAGAGCTTCATATTTTAGGCATGCAGAAGTAAATTAACAATGATAACATAAGTACAAGAGAGTTAGATTCAAGGCACAAAGGAGGTACTACAGATGAATCCAAACCAAACCCACTGTTGTTGAGTTGATTCCGGCTCATATAGCAACCCCATAGGAGACAGTAGAATTGCTCCAGAGTTTCCAAGGAGCATTTATTGGATTTGATTTGCTAACCTTTTGGTTTGCAGTCCTAGCTCTTAGCCACCACACTACAGGGTTTCCATTACAGATGAAGGGACATGCAATTCAACCTGTAAAGCTTTCCCTGCAGGTAAGGACACACGAACTAAATGAGAGTTGAATGATACAAGTCATTCAAACAGCAAAGCATATCATTTGTCAAAGGAATAGAGAGAAGAGAACTTTCATGTAGGTCAAGTACTAGACATTTGTTGGGAAGTGGTTCGAGGCAACAGAAAATGTGTTGCCTACTAATGTTATTGGCTGTCATAGTTGATAGTTGCCAGCCATCAGATCCCCACTCACTGAGAGTCCATGCAAGATAGAACATAACAGTGCACTGTACTGTGTTCTCCCATGACGGTTGGTAGATTAGAATACTGTGATCTTTAGGGATTTTATTGGCTTATTTTCAGAAGTTCCAGAACCTTCTTCTTAGGTTGCCTTAGCCTGAAAGTTCTACTAACACCTCTACAGCACATCATAGCAACACAAAAGCCCCCACTAACAGGGTGGTAATATTTACGTAAATCTTTCCCGTTTCCTGTCTTCCCTACTGCCCCCCCACCCCCATGGCCATTACTTGCTCTGTCAAAGTAATGATTCCCTGGTTCCCTGGTACACAAAAGACTTAGCTCCATTCTTCAACCATTTTGTTATGAGTAACCCACACAATAGACACTTCCTGCCATTTCTCTGTCTCGATCAATCTGTAACACTGCCTTACATAAAATTATGTGAGCACTGCAATTGTGGTCTTAGATCTATGACCTTTAAAAACACCCTTTTGAAGAGCAACTTTTATTTCGGTTCTCTTAAGTAACCAGAATACCAAACATTTCCTTAAGATAAAGCATCACTTTACATGTTATCAAGGGATATGCAGATTTTAGTAGTTTTAATTAGACAAGAGTATAAATAAAAGTTCATTTTTGAGTCATTCTCAAAAGACACACAGACTATTTTTTGAAATGTGTGTTATGTTAAATTGTTAATGAGTGTAAATATGTTTTTTTTTTCCAAATTTTAACATAAAAGTTGTCTGAGGTACTTAAACATCGAATATATCTAGGCCTGTAGATCAACTGTCCTAGCTGTTCGATTTGTTTCTTTGTCATAGTGTTGAAAAGTATACACTGCAAATACATATAGATAGTACTTTTTCAGCTGCTACATGGGAAGAGAGTAACCTAAAACCAAACAGGTGTGAGAGGGCAAACGGGAGTACACCCACAGGACCATACAGGTTTAACTGTGTATATCTCTACACACGTATTTGTTAAGTCATTCATGCATATCCATGTATAAAATAGAAAACTTAAGGGACACATTCATGGAATCTTCCTAAATATAACCAAACACCTTATTACTGGACTTGAGGGCTAGGGCCCATAGTTTCAGGAGACACATAACTGAAGTAGCATAACACAGTTACTAAAGTCAATCTTTTCCATCCTCCTTCCTGTATCTTAAAAGGTTGTGAATGGTCGTCTAAGATGAGCAAAGAAAATCAACAACTCAAGGATGAAATTAGCCCAACAGGCTAATGGACCATAGAAACCAGTGTCTGCTAGCCTGATACCAAAGAGCTAGACAGTACCTGGCTTCCACTACAGACTGCTCTAACAGGACTTACAACAGATAGTCCAGGTCAGAGTGGGAAAAATGTAGAATAAAATTTAAATTCTTAAAAAGACCAGACTTACTTATCAGAGAGAAATTGGGAGAACTGCAAGACTATGGATTTCAGATACCCTTCTAGGTTGGAACTTAGGCGACCTCTGGAGATCATCTTTCAACTAAACAAAGGACATGCTGACATAAACAGTAACACCCATGAGGAAAGTGTTCTTCAGAACAGTCATCCACAGGAGACAAAAAAGGGCAATGTCTACCTAAAAGCAAAGATGAGAAAGCAGGCAGGAGCAGGAAAACTAGGCAAATGGAAATGAGGAATTCAGGGTAGTCATGCGGCCAGTGCGGACATACTGCATGGATTGCAACCTACACATGGAACAATTTCTATGTAATTTAGTGAAGGAGAATCTAAGTTACTCTGCAAAACTTCACCTGCAGCACAGTAAAAATAAGAAAAAAACGAGGTCCAGAAAGTTAGGTTTCTGTTCACAAGAGCACTGAAGAAGTCATCTATAAATGTTTAGTCGTACCACTACCTTCCGTTACCAACATTTTTCATCCCCTCCTGTTTCTCTTATTTCACTAACTGGTACAAACATTCACTACACAATTTTTAAAGACAGAAACTTGATTGTGCTCCTTGAGTTTTTCTCTGTCTTACCTACCCAATGAATCATCAGTGAGTGAAGACAGTGGCCCTCATCACCAATATACTCATTCTCCGAGTAAGGGCCACCACCATTCTTCCCTGAATCAACCGAACCACCTGCCCATCTCCAGTCTTGAAGGCTTGAGTTCATCTCTCAAACTGTAAGCAGTAGTTTACTTATTTAATTCATATAAGAGCCAGTAAATTGTTCCTCAGTGCCATCAAGAATTTCCAAATTTCTCATAATGTTATATCATGCACTTTCAGATCAGATCCCTATCCCCCAGATTGTTTCTAAAATGATGTCTAGTATTTACCTTTCAGATGTCTATACCCCATTCCTAAATAAAAAAAAAAGGACTTCATGCTGTTTTTACTTCTACCTATAAATATATGATTTCTTCCATCTGAAAAATCAAAACCAAAGCTATTACTGTCAAGTCAATTTGCACTCACAACAACCACACAGAACCGAGAAGAACTGCCCCATGGTGTTTACAAGATGGGGCTGGTAATAAGCAGCTAGCCTTTGGTTAGCAGTCAGTCTCTTAATCACTGTGTCACCTGGGGTCCTCTTTCACTTGGGTGCTTAGCCAACTACTACTACTTGTCTGTAATGTCATGGTTTAGATGCCACTTTCTCTTTAGGATCACCTCTCTGAGCAACTCGGTAGGAAACTAGGCACTTCTTCAACATACTCCACAGTGCTCTACTTTAACACCTGTAATAAGTGTTCCATGTCCAGACTCTTCTCTGCACAACTGCTAATACTGAGTGGCCATTGGGCCACTCAGGCCATTGACATTATTAATTAGACCAGGAATATCAAGCTAACCAAGTTGGGATTAAATTCACTACTTGGGAACTTTGAACTAAACTGTCAGGGGGAAGTAACTGGTGGTTAGTTCTGAGGCCTACAATGTTGCATGCTGTCCAGTGGATTCCAAGACGGGAATAATTACTAGAATTTGAGTTGACAGCTATTTACAATACAATTGAAAAAAGGATGCTCTTGCAGCTCCAAGACTGAGAAGTGCAGAAGAAACAGGCCAACAAAAAGAAAAATTCCCTGGCATTATTTGCTAATGTTCATGTTCCAGGAATCAAGAGTAATTACTTTCCCCTAACAAGTTCCTCCTAATCTTAGTGTTACCTGCACATGCGCAAGGATAGGCTAATGCAATTCCAGAATTGAAGGAGTCAGACTATGTAATTTTAAAGGATAAGTTTTATTTAAAGTTAAAAAAAAAAAAAAATCAAATGAAGTTTTCTCTTCATTTATATTAACTATCACCAAACATTACCACCTATAAACGTACATTCCCCAAAATGGGAAAAACAAAATTTATGATTGTGTTTGAATGTGGTCTTCCAAAAGGACTGTCAGAATGCATTCCTTTCTCATGAAAGCATTTTCACTCCTTCAAAAAGTAAACTTGAAAACACATTTCAGAGTAGAGTTTTCACAACTTCCTGTTAGTATTAAAATGCTTTAGCTTTACTGCAAGAGAACACTTGCACAAAATCTGCACAGTATATGTGTGGCTTGCAAAAAAGCTATTTGTAGGCCATTTCAATAACCTTTTTTTATGTATGTGCAGGACAACCACGATTCAAGTCAGGAATATGCTGATAAAACACACACACACACACACACATACACATGCTTTTAGCTTCTAGGGGAAGTCTTGATACCTAGTCATCAACTGGCAGTTTACCTTCAGACTTCTTGTTGCTTTAATTTGCTGATGGAGAAGTTACCTTCTGAGCACTTTTGCTGTTGTTGTTAATTTTCTATGCTTTGCTGCTCTAACATGAAGTCTTAATTGTTATTAATACAAAGAGTCCGTAACTTTCAAGAACTACTATTAGCTACCAGGAGCCAAATGAATTCAAAGAAAAAAAAAAGGCCAAGTCTAATTTCAAACCAATATGAAGACTTCGGTTATACTGCTGTATACTGCTGTTACGGCTATGTTCATTGAGTTTATATGTGCTTGCCAGGCTGTATATTGCTGGGGTCGGGGGGGCAGATAAGCCCATTTAAAAGTAAAATTTACTTTATTTTTAATCAATTACTTCCTTAGATCAGTCTTGATTTCTGAGTTTTCTATAGTTTACATTATGATATTTCTATAATATATTTTAGTGATGAGAAAGGTGAGAGAAAAGGGAGGGTAGGAGCTTGAGTACACTGGCATTTTCTGGCTTAAATCTTCCATATCTTTTCAATATCAAGAACTCAAGGTAATACAGGACCACTTCGATTTTGAACACCTATCCAAGCACTCTAGCTATCTAATGTGCTATCTTTTACCTCAGAAAAGATTATATCCCTATAATATCTACCTAATCTTAATTTTTTTCTACAGTGAGGACTTTGGGACAACTTTCTGTCATACTTTGCCTCACTGAGAAAAATATTTCTGCACATTTTGAAAAAGCAACTTTTAAAAAATATTATTACATTATAATAGATTAAAACGATTCTGTAGGGCCCTTTGAAATCACAGGACCTGTACCTTTTCTATTTATATTATATGAAATTTGTCTTTCACTCTCACTTTTGTTTCTGTCCAAAACAATAAAATGCAATTTTCCCACTTACCAGTCAATACAAATACACAATTTAAATCCATCACTATGCTATATCCTGAATAAAAATGCAGAACAAAACTAAAATTCATTAAAAAAAAAAATCTGGATTGATAGAGACTAGAAGAATCCCCTGGGCACCCTGGTGGTGTAGTGGTGAAGTGCTATGGCTGCCAACCAAAAGGTTGGCAGTTCAAATCCACCAGGTGCTCCTTGCAAACTCTAAACAGCGGTTGTACTCTGTCCTGTAGTGCTGCTGTGAGTCAGAACTAACTCCACAGCAGTGGGCTGAGTTCAGTTCAGTTCGGTTTGGTGTAAAAGAACTCCCAAGAATATCACCCTAAGATACTGTTTGTCCTGAAACAGAAAAGAATGTGGTTCTCTAACCAATCAACTACAGGAGACAAAATGGCCAACATTTTCCCAAGAGCAAAGACGAGAAGTCAAGAAGGGCAGGGAAGCTGGATGGATGGAAGTCAGGCAGGCAGGCTGGAAGCGGCCAGAGCGCTGACACGTTAAGTGCAATGCCTCCCTCCAGTGTCAGTGAACAATTTCTGCAGGAATGGTTGAATGAGAATACGATTTGCTGGGTAAATTTTCACCTAAAACACAATAAAAGGCTAAAAAAGTGTACATGAAATACTGCCAGATGCATGGCAGAACCAAAAACAAACGACATAGAAAAAAATTAACAAAATACAACAGTTGGGGAGAGATTACAAGAACTTACAAAAAGTTCTACAGAGAAAAAGAGTCTGATATTCTGAATTTATGTCACAAAACAAACTTAGCAGTAGTTACATATGTGTGTGCTTATGTTGGCTTCCGATTTAAACATTTATAAGATCTCACAAAAATTAACTATCTTTCTAGAGTGTGCCTTTGTTAATAATAGAAACTCTGATAACTGTACATACAGTGGAATAAATAATGTTAATACTGCCTTTTTTACAATATGAATTTCAAAAAAAAACAAGACAATAACTGTAGCACGTGAAGAGTATTCTAGGAAAAAATGTATGTGCACTCATTCAGACAATTTCAGCCTGGAAATGATGTTGGAAAACTAAAATAAGAAAAGGAAAAGCCTATCATTCTTACAGAATGTTTGAATATATCACCCTCAAGCTTTGATTACATGCATTAGAGTGTATTTTATATGTATCGGTGGAAGTATATTCACCCACCAACCTCTCTGCTACTTATTACCACCACCACTGTCCCTCAGCATTGACCACTAACGAACTGCTAACCTGATTTGAAAGAATATAAACAACAGATTAAACCACGTGACTCAGCGAACACAACCACTCTTGAGCGCAACTTTATTTGCATGTTTAACAGTTCTGTGCATCTTGAGTAATTGAACAGTTCAGTTTAACTCTCACCAAAAAAAAAAAAGCCATTGAGTTGATTCCAATCCAACTTAGAGTGACCCTACATGACAGAGTAGAACTGCTCTAAAGGGTTTCCAAGAAGTGCCTGGCTGATTCAACAACTCTCACAGGTATCCTAAATTTCAAATAGATTCGTGATATACTGCCATCAGTCCCTGAAATGAAAGCAAAGTATTCCAACCTACTTTACCAGAGAATTCTGCAACAGAGTTTCAAAAACAAACACAGGTCATACACTGGTGTTTCACTGTCCTTTGCCATAAATTTTTGAATGTATACTTTCTTTAAGAAATTACTGGATAAGAGTGGTGACTGTGTCTTGTGACACAATTTGAGGATATTCATGGGTCCCTTAGTCAAATATTTCCCAGCCTTGTTGATGTTGTGAAACACAAGACAAACTGAGAGTATATAATATCCTGGGAAAGTTAGAGGAGTACAACTGTCTCGAATTCTGTAGGGAAAACACAGAATACATACACACATACATGGATTATGAGCAAGTTCAATTCTAAGTGCTACAGTTGGATTATGAGTGAGTTCAATTCCAAGTGCTACAACTGCTAACCAAAAGGCCAGTAGTTCAAATCCATCAGGTGCTCTTTAGAAACTCTATGAGACAGTTCTACATACACACATACATATGTATGCATACATATGTACATGTATGTATATATAATATATATATATATAATACACATACATATGGAAACCTTGGTGGTGCAGTAGGTTAAGTGCTACATCTGCTAACCAAAAAGTTGGCTGTCCAAATCCACCAGGCACTCCTTGGAAACCCTATGGGGTAGAGTTCTACTCTGACCTTTAGGATTACTCTGAGTTTAGGTCACTATGCTGACTCAATGGTAGCAGTTTATACATACATATATGTATATTATATTGCCTCAATATATGTAATTATGTAAAGAAAAACAAAATACAAAGTACTGCAGAAAAGAATAGAGCTTAATGTTATGCAGTTATCATGTAATGTTCTTTAGCGGAGCTTCCAGGGCTGATATGCTACGTGCCAGCTGCAGAGGCAAAATTAGAAATAAATTATTTTCTAACATTTTCATAAGAAACTTTTTTCTGTAATCATATCTTTTCTATCAAGTTTGAGGCTTTAATGACTATACATAGTCCCTAACAAAGATGTTTTCATAATAACCTCCTCAAAATCACAATAAACCCCACTGATGATTTTTTTCCCCCAGAAAGCAGATAACCAGATACATTAAGGCTTGCATTTTACAGCTATTCAAATAGCATGACAGGTGAAAGAAACTGTCACTAAGTGTAACTGTATATTCCCTGGGATAATGCAGAAATACTTTAAAACCAGTAATATCTATATTTTTTAAATCAAATATTTCCAAGTAATGATGAGGCTCTAATTAGGAAAGACATGCAATGTTAAAGTAACTGGCTAGAATATCACTAAACAGAAACATAAGCCAGAAAGAGTTGAAGCAGATAGTAAATATACAGTCATGTAACACTTAACATCCATGATACAGTCTGTGAAATAAAGACATTATGTGATTTGGATGCTGTGTGAACACCATAGTTTATTCAGGCAGTTCCTGGACTATGAATGAGATTAATTCCTAAATTTGTCTTTTAAGTCAAATTTGTATGTAATTCAGGAGAGTTAGGTAGGGTTCCTACCTAACATCAATTAGTCTAATATTTGTCTTAGTATAGGAACTTTCTATGCATAAAGACATTAAAGAAATACTTTTAGATATACTAAAACATCTCTTTGACAGTAATAGAGCAGTGTTAATGATGATAATGTTTTTACATGGATCACAAAGTAGAGTCAGCCTGTTATATGTAGGTGCCTCAAATTTTTAATGTAACAGGTTTTTGGGAGGTTGGTTCGTAACTATGAATTGTATGTAAGTCAGCTCATCCCAACCTGGGAACGATAAAAAATGCAATACAGCATATATATAAGCCAGTAATGCAGCATTTATTATGAGTATCAAGATGTGTGTATCATATATATATTACAGCATTATATGGAAACTCTGGTGGCATAGCAGTTACGTGCTACAACTGCCAACCAAAAGGTCAATAGTCCAAATCCATCAGGTGCTGCTTAAAAATTCTATAGGGCAGCTCTACTCTGTCCTGTATGGTCACTATGAGTCAGAATGACTCAATGGCAATGGGCACGACTATATGAATGGTAGTGTAACTATATTTTATGAGATATGACATACATGTCTTGTGTGCAGGAAACTGTGGCAATCAGTGCATCTGGTTACATCAGCTGTGCCTCATTCTCTGATCAGGATTTCTGAACTCTGTTATAACCTTATGGGGCCACAGATGTATATAGATAGGCATTGACCAAAAGAACATTACATGGCACATGACTGTATAAGAAACCCATTAGGAACACCTCCTGGGCCTGAGACTCCCAGGAACCCTTGTCCGGCCTCCCCCAGCCCTCTCTCCCCACCTCTGGCCGCACCTTGGGCTGCAATCTGTACTCCTTGGGGACCTGGACCACGAACTCCTCTGGCAGCTCCACGGGGTCCTTGTCCTCGATGAGCAGTGGCTCGTTCTGCGGTTGGCTGCTGAAGGAGATGTTTGGGTGGTGGAGCGCCTCCTGGGCCGCGCTCAGCATGTCGCGGTGCAGCAGCAAGGGCTGGATGTCGCTCATTATGCTTGCCACCTGCGGGGACCGCAGGGCGCACCATCAGACCCTGCTCAGCTCAGGCCAGTCTCATAGAAGCCCAGGGAGAGACGCTAATCCCAAGGTGGCTCTCAGCTGCAGGCTACAGGTCAGGACTCCAGCCACCCCAGATCCCATGAATGCAACCTAGGGCTGAGGGGTATCTCCTGGCCCCCAGTGAAATACCAATTGGGAAGCCTCATCTTGTTAAATATTATCTAAGTAAAAAATAGTTATCATGACTCCTAGTAATAGTTTAAAAATTAGACATAATTTTTGACATCTGAGTAAATTACCTGAAACAGTTGTGATACTATTTATATTTTCATAGAGTGCTAGCACCCTAAAAAAATTTTTGAAGACTCTTAACTACATAAATGTAAATGAAAATACTGGTTCCTAAACTAAATTTTAACACAAAAATTTTGATAAGGTAATATGTGAAGAAACTAAGTTTCAAAGAGATTTGTTTATATGTTTGTTTTGCTTTATTTTGTTTGGTATATAGTTGAGCTTACATGAATTATTTTATATTCATTTACAGGTTTTTAATTCAATTAACTAACATTTTCTACTGCATTCAGATTTATTATAGACATTAAAGGGAAAAGGGTATACATACATCTTTGCCATTTATATACACAGTGATTTTACTGACAAATGGTACAAATTACATAAGTGAATAAATATGGGAGACCAAGACAATAATGAGAAAATAAAATACACACACGTATTTTTTAATAATACACAACAGTCATACATTACACGCTATGAAAAACAGTGTGACTTAAGTGCAGACTTTTTGCTGGTGAACTTGTACACAAGATTTACATTTTTTACATTAATTATTAGTAGTTTAATTTAAAAAAAAGAATGATAATGAAAATGTACCTACTAACAGGAAATGAAAAGATTTTACAAGGAAAAATATTCTTGGATCGCGATTATTTCTATAGATTACAATACGCAAGCTCAAAAAACACTAATAATTCTGCATGAATGCACTGAACAATGGGAAAAGAAACTCAAAATTTAAAAAAATCTAACACTAGAAGCTTATCCAGTGTGGTACAATCTGGTAAATAAAATATGTGTTACAAAGACATGTTTTCCTACAAGAATGAAAAAATACCCCCATCACAATCAGATGAAATGATACAGATTTCACAGAGGGGGAAAAAAAAATCATACTAAGATACGTGTAACAGTCCACCTACAGGGAGAACCCATAAAAATGAAAGTCTGATGTCTGAGACATCACCCTCAAACAACACTTATGTTTAAACTCCTTATAATGTATGATTACTAAATATCTAGTTGAAAGGTAGTTTGAATGCCATTTTGATATTCTGTGTGAATGAAAAAGGTGTTAAGAAAGGAAACAAGTTATTAAGACCAAAAAAGTTGTGAAAATCAAAGTTGCTAGTAATTGCCTTCTTTGATGTTTTCCAGCTATACTTTTTTTTTTGATCTTTTGGCTTCTAAAACATCCCTCTTCTCACTGATCTAAATTGCAATGTGAATAATTTTTTAAATGGTTTTGCATAAATAGTTGCAGCCTTGATTTTCCTTAGCATTTCTGTAACTACTGTATGGAAAGAAATTAGCAAATGGTTACCAAGATACACTTTCCTACAGGTTTCAGTTATAATAAAGTTGAAAGAATGTATTCTCATCCAAGGTAACATACAAGCATATCTGCAGTGATGAAAACTCCACTTATTTATTCATCCATTCAACAAAGATTTACTGAGTTCACATTTCAGATTCTCTTCAGGTGCTAGAGATTTCAGTGAAAAAAACAGACTATGTACCTAGTTTCCTGAATTACACGCATTTTGGTGATGGAGACAGGCAATAGAAAAGAGATGGATAAATTGTAAAGAAATACATCATGTAGGTACGAAAGATACGTGTAAACTTTAAATAGGGTAATACGCAAAGGTGATTTTGTTAGTTTTTCCAGAAGACCTATCTATGGCAATAAAATCTGAAACGAGATTGAAGTTGCTAGTTAGACAAAAATCAGGAGTAAAAGCATGACAGGCTATTATAAAGTCTCAAGGTTAGAATCACCTTTGTCTCCTCAAGGAATAGCGCTATGACCAGTGTGATTATGGTGTACTGGGCCAGGCAACGAATAGTCTTGGATGAAGTCAGAGAGGTAAGCAGTAGCCAGAACATGAGTTTTATAAACTAAGTCAAGAAGTTTATATTTTATTTTAAGTTAAAGAGAAATCCACTAAAGGACTTATTAGTGTAGTGTCAGGGTCGAATTATTTATTTATGTAATTTTATTTTTAAAGATCACCCTCATTGTTGTACATACTGAGTGACACAGCTGCAAACGTGGAAGCAGGGAATCTAGCTAACAGTCTGCTGCAATCTCCAGGAAAAAACACGCTGGTTTTAACAAGTGTAGAAGTAATTAAGATGGATAGATTCTACATATGTTCCAGAATCAACAGGACTTACACGTGGATTCAACAAAGGGAACTTTTGCATTAAAAAACGTAATGAATGATGGGACCATAATGAATGATGGGACCCAAATGAGAACAACCAGGAAAGACGTAGTTTTGAGCATTAAAAACACACCAAGGTATTTTAACAAGTATAAGTTTGTATCCATACAGATTTCAAGAGGCAACTGGATGTTTAAATTTAGGTATTTGGGAAGAGGTCAAGCTAGAGACGGATTATTAACCTGTAAGTACACTTGTCTTTGTAACATATATGCAAAATTTGTACAGTATTAGACAATAGGTGACCTTCTTCGCTCAAGTTATTTCTCTAAGTACAGCGCTAGTTCCTCACTTGGGTCATAGAAACTATTGAAAGCTTTTTCACACAGTATTTGGATAAGCTTTTTGTAAATCATCCCTTAGTATAGTTTTTTTGTAAAGATCTTTCACTAGTAGAATGTAATTCCCTTACTTTTTCTTAAATAAATGGTACATTTCCTTCAGAAATCAAAGAAGGCATATATAAATGTCTATTTACACATGTACAGTGATACTGTTTCAACTTTTTAAACTTCATTTGATAATTTTTGGGGTGACAGAGAGAAAAAAGAGGGTAAAAAGAATAAAAAGATGAATTGAAGTGAGGGAAGGGAGAAAGAAGGATCCTCAAATGGCTCTTAATCTAGTAGCTTTAACCGGGTCAAACAACCATTTAGTTTAGGAAATGGAATACAGTGTTTGAGAAAGAAAAGTATGACAGGAGAAAGAAAGACATGAGAGTAGAGCCTTCTCATGAACTACAAATCAGTAATTCCCTGGACAGGCAGAGAAACAGAGTTTGTTTCAAAATTCACACAGTGCAGAATGACACATCATCTGAAAAACAGGATAGTGTCTCTACCTAAATGAAACAACCTCAGTTTAAACAACAAATAAAAACACACTCAAAAATAAAAACGAAAACGAAAATGAGATTTCTGGAGATCCAGAATGAGTAGGCTTGAATTAAGCAATAATAAGACAATCGTATAGGGTAAAACTGAAGAATACAAAGAGGTTGACTCGACTATGCATCTCTAGTTAATATTTGAATTTAAGTTCATAATCTCTATAAAAGAAATCCAGAGTCACCAATCAGTAACAGCAAAAGTGGAGAGGCTGTTTTACCTTCTCCATGTCAAAGAGCTACTAAAATGGAGTCAAAATTGTGACTACATTTGTTTAAAAGATTGCAAAGGTTACACTTAACATAAGGCATGACTTCTGCAGAAGTATTTGAGTTATATATATCAATCCTACTTTTTTCCATAGGCTATTAAAAAAAGGAATTTTCAACATAAACATCATAGTTAATAAGTCTCGTATTCCTTTAGAAGCATGGAAGTCCATGTCTGGAAAGAATCATGCAACATGCATGCTTAATAACGACCCTAGACCATTTCTCAACTTTTATATACTGTGACAGTGATCAAAAACTCACTTTGTCCTGTGGCAGCCAATTTCATTTGAAGCTGGCATTTTCCACTCACACATCTAAAGTGTACTCACAGAAGCCAACAAGCACATCAATTTACTGCATCAAGTACTTCTCCCTAGAAATCTGAAGGCAGCCATCACATCCAAAAGCCCTCTTTTTGTCTCCATATTAAGGGGGACACTTTTTCTTTCATATAAAAAGTGCTCCAGTACATTGCAGCATTAACTGTAGAGACATCTCTCTCTCCCTTTGCCACTTTTTCCCATCACATTTTCAAATTGTTTTATGCAATTCTAAGATTTTTCAAAATTAATTTCAGGTTTGGGACATGAAGTGATAATAACAACAGGGAGAGCAGAGGAAGCTGCATAGAGGTGGGCATGTAAATTTATACAGGAATGTACATTTTCACTCAATCATATCAAATAAAAAATAAAATTTTTAAAAAGCTCCTTGTTTGTTCTTTCCACCATTGTTCAAAGAGAGAAATCCCATTGCTGTATCTTAAAAACTACATGTTGTCTATGACTTCATTTGGGGGAAAACTAAAAGAGAGAGAAGATTTACTATTTTTCAAAAGTTGGAGTTTCACTAAAACTTAGTAATCATGATAACCAATGTAAGAGTTATTGTCATATCCAGATCCTCTCCATGGTCAATTCATATTCAAACAGTTTTACTGTTTAAGCAATTTGAATCCATTCCTCTGATGAGCAAACATAAGATACGAAATATCAAAATTAATATTTCACTACCTCCTGGAATGATCCAGATTTATTTACCCCACATTTATGTATACAGCCTTTCCCATTCCAAAGGCCACCAGGACATGAAAGTTCCTGAATGTTGGTTGTGGGTGAGTACGAGTAAAAAAAAAAAATTTTAAAAAGGTAACACAGTATTCAGGAGTTCAATATGTGCGATAGTACCAGTGTTTTAATATCATCTGCGAATGAGGTAACTAAAAGTGTTGTGGCTATTAGCTGCTGTGAATTCCTGACTCATGGGGACCCCACACAATGGGATCAGACTGGTACTATCCAGAGTTTTCACTGGATGAATTGTTAAAATAGTCAAACCTTTCTTCTGAGACGCCTCTGGGTGGATTTTGTGTTCAGCGGTCAAGGGGCTGATCGTATGCACTACCCACAAACCTCTTCGTCAACACGAATGTCTGATTCACTGCTCAATTTAGCCTTCCTAGTAAGAAACTCTCTGCATCATTGCTCAGCCTTTGCACATTTCAGCCCATTTCTAATAGCACCCTTGCCATAGTATTTTCAACTGTCTTTACATCACTAAAGTCCTAAAATGCACACTGTACATCATCATCACTGAATCTCACAATACACTTAATTTTTTTTCTTGATTTTCAAGGTTTAGGCTATACTGTTGTTTTCTTCTTCAAATGAAGTTGGGTTTTTTTGTTTGTTTGTTAATTCTACCTCTTTTTACTCTGTAACAGGCTAACTTACTCTGCGTGCTCTTTTGGTTGGTCTATGTCTCATATAAATCACAGGTTTGCATAGTAAGGCAAAAGTTCAGCAAGTTATAAAAATTTCTTTGGAAAGAGCTTGGACTAAATGGCTAAGTGATTTTCATTTAACTTCCTCTTCTTACAATGACCTAACCATGGAGCCAAGTGCATAGGGAGTCTATTTTTTCATCATAAAATAACTGCTACTGCCACCTGTATCTCCTTGGGCTGTTACTAGTACCAGCTGAGCTGTGTTCAGTTAACTGCAAAATGGTCTGCAAATAGTAGAAATTATATTAAAATACTTACAATAGCAAATTGTTAATATGGAGTGTGAATCTAACTTCAGTGTAGCTACATAAGTACCTGCAGAGAGACAAAGAGAGCTAGACCATTGCTTCCACTTTCTTTCAAGTAAGAAAACACACATTTCCCATAGCTGCTTCATTACGCATACCTGGGAAGATCTGCCCTTTGCCCAGCACCTCCATTTTAGCCAAAAGATTGCTTCTTTCTGGATTTCTCCCTAGGGTGTATGTGGCAGACACATAATTTCTTTATAGGTAAACTGGTAATCTCTAACAATAGCTACAAAAGTTCTAAACTCAAGCACCTGACTACAGATATCACAAGTAGAAATTACAACATGAATGTTCCAACAGAGAGAAAAAACTGTTCCAATTCCAGGTCTTATTTATTTCATTCTTTTAAAAGTCTCAATAGCAATAAACTGTCTACCTGTATAAGATGAAACTACTTTCATAGTATATCACCCACCACCATCAAGTTGATCTGAATCCTAGTGACCCTACAGAACACAGTAGAACTGCCACGCCCCCACCCCGAGTTTCCAAAAAGTGGTTGGCAGATTTGTGCTGCTGACCTTTCAGTTAGCAACTGCAGCACTTAACCACTAACACCACCAGGGTCTCCAAGTACAGATGGATATTATTCAATTTAATTCAATAGGCTCATGTTCTACATTGAACTGCTTCATGAATTGTTTTGTATGGCCTGTCTGCATAAACAATTTTCCCTGAGACTATCTTCCACACTCTTGTTTCCACAACAGAGCTTGTTAAAATGAAACATAGTACACCTATACTTTTCATAAGAAGACTAAATAACCAAGTCACAAAAGCTATATCAGACATGCAGAATACAAAGAGTCACATATTTGTTAGAATACAGCTAACAGTCAATAATCTGTAGTGTTAAAAAATTAAAAAAAAAAATTCTTAAAGATTAATTTTTATTGTTTCAAATTGGGAATCTTCCACGTGCTAAAAATAGAGAGAAAAATTATGCCTTAGTAATTGCAATGATTGCCTGTTTCAATATTTTAATATAAACACCTCAAAAACTTGTGAACATGAATAAGCAGATAAGTTAGTGCTAATAATTTGTTTTATCCAATATGGCTTCAAACAGAATGTATTTTCAATCAAATTCTATAAAATATATATCTTATTCATCAGAGGAGTGATAATAAGTTTGTTTTCTAATTAAAACACCTGCATCTTTGCAAACATATAATTCAAATTATGGTTTGTATATATACATATATATAAGACTTTGGAATTTATTATTTGACTGACACTAAATTTCCTTTGTCTGTTTTTTCTTCAAGAATATGAGTTTTTTAATAGTATGGAAGCTGTGTTTCTAGGATACTGTCATGTAAATCCTTTATTTTAAAATCTCTACAACTATGGTTATGGAGCCCTCTTTCTTAATCACACTCCCAATTATACTTGATGTGTGGGCCCAACTACTGAAAACCAGTATATACTTTGACAGCTATCTGTCTTAGTAGTGAGTTCTGTATCTCCATCCTAAGCTAATAATAACTAGCATCTCTGAGTATACTTGAAAAGAATAACCTTTTTCCTAACTTCTTGTAATAGATTTTTACCAGCTATTCCCCCCACTTCTTCCCCCAACAAAATGTATGCCTAAAGGTAGTTCCACACAGAGCAGATAGACAGATTTAAAATATCAAAATGTTCAAGTATGTAATGTCGGTGTTGCACATATAGTATGTGGTTGTTATGTGACACTTACTTGTAAAAATAAACTTGGTAAGTTTTGTTTATTTATTTATTTTTTTAATTTTTTGGTAGAGGCACAACTTAAGTCATCCTCTTAACAACAGCCTCTAGGCTATAATAAATCTGGGCTATCCCAACTATTCCAGCTGGCCTGAGCAATTGTGACTAATCTGAAAGGCCTCCTTTGAAGCAATTGTTTAGAACTCCCTGGACAAAGATCAGCAAACCAGTCTATTCTTTTGAGTTTTATGTATTACCTTTCTTTATTATTAAACCACATTCCCTTAAGGTGCAGACATTTCACTAATTTTACTATCACATGAAAAAAAGAAAAAAATCACTGCTGAATAGTTACCATCATTGATGCCTTTGAATTACGGTACTGGCAAACAATGGTGAGTATACTATGAACTGCCAGAAGAATGAACAAATCTGCCTTGAAACAAGTACAGCCAGAGCCAAGCCAGGTGTCGTCGAGTCGGATCCGACTCACAGCATGAATACAGCCAGAGTGCTCATTAAAAATGAGAATGATGAGAATTCATCTCATATGCTTTAGACATGTTATCAAGAGGGACCAGTTCCTGAAGAAGGCCATTATATTTGGAAAAGTAAAACACAGTACCATCAAGTTGATTCCAACTCACAGTGACCCTGTAAAACAGAGCAGAAATGCTGTATAGAGTTTCCAAGGAGCACCTGGGAGATTTGAACTGCTAAGCTTTGGATTAGCAGACGTAGCAGTTCACCGCTACACCAACAGGGTTACGTAGACAGTTAGCAAAAAGAGGAAGAGCCTCAATGAGACAGATTGACAGTGGCTTGAACACTGGGCTCAGGCCCTATCAGTGATCACGAGAATGGCACAGGACGCAGCAGTGCTTTGTTCTGTTGTGATCAGCATAACCATGCGTTGGGACAGGCTCCGAGGTACCGAACAACAAGAGCATTGTTGATGTGTGATCAAAAGTACAGTAAAGTATAGTTGTGATCTAATTCAGGTAGTAGTCTGTGATGACTTCTTTTACGATACTGCTAACAGCTTGGAGAGGAGCAGTTAAATATGAAAGTAGACCATTCTTTCTTCTTATAAACACAAAGTCTGTCTGTCTATCTGTGTATCATCTATCTGTCTATCAACCTGTATGAGCTAATCATGCCTGGATCTTTTTTCCTATTGTCATCTGTTATTCTCTAATATAACAGCAAGAGCAATCCATTTTTAAGTCATCTGAGTTCAAGTAAAAAATAAGGCATTATAAAATACTATTTCAAGTCTGCACATTATTTTTATCATTGCATTTAATCGAAACAAAACTTTCTCTAATTTAACTCATTGAATTTATCTCTTTAAAGTCATGTGAAACTAATGATATCAAAGTGAGAGTATTTCTGTCATTCATTATTCAATTTCTTCTAACTTTGGAAGACCAGCACAAACAGGAAATTTTACTGGGCTAATGGTCTAATTAAAAGTGACAGACTTGCACTCTGAATAGCTTTTCAACACCCTTTAACTTTTTCTTTCTTTTTTTTTTTTTGAATGCTGATCTAAGCTCAAAATGTTCATTAGTAACTCATTAAAGACTTAGTTACAGTCCAGTGGGTGAGTCCTGAATATAATGATGGAATGTGTATACAAATCTGTGGACTCATAATTAGAGAAACTGTCACATTTGGGGATTAAGAATATACAATGCAGTCCTTGAAAAACAGTAAGTGACCCCAAGATAGGGCTGCATTTAATTTTGCTTACTATCCACGTCATTTGTTTTTCAGTCCTAATTTCTAGAAGTATGTTGTAATGATGCCTTTTTTCCAAGGATTACCTGTGAGAGGAATTTTGTTAGGAACTTTATATACCTTATTTCATTTAACCCTTGTATTCTAACTGAATAAGCATCATTACTCATTTAACAAGAAAGGAAACTGTGGTTCTAATTGGTTAAGGTCATATTTCTTGGGAGTCACAGAATTGGAATTAGACTCTAAGGCTTGAGATCTTTCCACTTCATTCAACAGTGCCAGACAAGTTGGGATTCTCAAACAGCTTAGGTTGATACTACCATAAATTTTTGTTTCTGGGCATGTAAGCATTCTGTCAAAATATCTCGAGATCATCCTCCATTCATGATTCTTTAAAACTGTCAAGCCTTTTCAGTATCAATATTTATAAATCTTTCATTATCTTTATTTAGCTTTCTCCTAATCCTTTCTCCCTAGAATAATGTTTTCACACCAGATGAGCCCAACGGGCTAAAATAATTGAAGTTGGCTATGATTCTTGTTACAGAAAATCTTTGGCTATCTTCTAATTTCTATCTTTAATACTACTGTTTAAAGATGTGACATAGATGAATCCAGAGGGCAGAAAAATATCCTATAGAAACAGAATAAGACACACAATATTCATAATATATGAGCACATTTCTTAACACATACAAAATATTTTCAAATCTGGAAACAAAGAATTTAGATCAGATCAAGAATGGAAACTTTTTAGCCACTAAGGTTTTTAGCTATTATGAGTAACATCACTATGAAAATGTGTGTATAAGATTCTCAGTGGACATGTTTTCACATCTCTTGGGGACACGTGTAGCAAGGGAACTGATGCCTCATACAGCAACTCTGAGCATTGTGAGGAACTCCTAAACAGTTCCCAGGAGCTGTACGGTTTTAGATTTGTAACAACAATATAATGGTTCTCATTTCACCATACACTTGGCAACAACAATTCTTACTGCCTCTCCTCACAGGAAAACAAAAACAAAAAACAAAACTGGAAACCATGCAAACATCCATCAACTGATAACAGGTAAATACTTTGAGCTACATGCATAGAAAGAAGTGCTGACATATGCTACAACAAGGATGTATCTTCAAAATATACTAAATGAAAGATGTCAATCACCAAATAAATAAATAATGCATTAAGTGATTCTGTTTATATGAAATGTCCAAACTATGAAATCCATAGAGATAGAAAGATTAGAGGTTGGCAGCGGGAAAGGATAACTGGGATAGACTGCTAATAGACATTTTTGGGGGTGCTGAAAATATTGCAAAACTAGATTATGGTGATATTTGCACAGTATTATAAATACACATAAAACTAAAAATAGTATGTTTAAGTGGATGAATTCCATGGTATGTAAAATAGAACTTAATAATACTGTAAAAAAACTCACTACACATTTATGAAAAAGTAGACATTACTGCATTAGATCTAGTTAAAAATAACTATATGATATTGTTGGTAACTGAATATCTTCTTTTTTAATCACAACACCTAAAAACCAAAACCACTGCTGTTGAGTCGAGTTCTGATGGACAGCATCCCTACAGAGCAGAGTACAACAGCCCCCTAGTTTCCACTGCTGACCTTTTGGTTAGCAGCTATAGCACTTAACTACTATGTCACCAGGGTTTCTTCTTAATCCCAAGAAGGCTGTATTTCAGAATACATTGAGCAACTAGGCTGAATTTTCTTTAGTGGAACTAGGAATAGCAGTAATGTGTACTACTTCCAAGCATGTCCATAGATGCTCTACCAGGTTCCTTCTCTACACTCCAAGCATGTGCATAATAGAATCCCCACTATGTTCCTTCCCTCTCCCTGTGTACTGGGATGACAACAACCCTCAATATGACTGTAAAGTCTTTTGTTATTTGACTGGGTCTCGGAAAAACGCTGTGGTGCAGAATGACATGCCCCTCCACAGCACACACAATCGGATCAGAAATTCTTATCTCCTTTGTAGTGCTAGCAAACACAATTTTAATTTTGAAATTTATTGTGACCAGATACCACTTTATCCTATCCAAGTGTGGAGAATAAATTAAATTACTCAAGGAAATCTTCTAGAAGTTTTACAATATATCATTTTAAAGCCACACACACTTTGTGTAACTTGATCTCCCTACTTGATAATGTTTTGTCCCAGACATTTGCTTTGCTAAGTTTCCATTCCTTGCACTTTTCAACAACAAATATATAAATGACAGTGTTATTTCAGAGAATTTCACTTTCTCCAGTTGAACAGTTTTCCTACTTTTGGGATTTCTTCTTTAATCAATATATTTTCATAACATATAGTTTATGTTTAGTTTAACAAGCAGTTTATTTTTTAATTTTTTTTATTTAATATGACTGAGTGAAAATGTACATTCCCATATAAATTTGCATGCCCACCTCCATGCAGCTTCCACTGCTCTCCCTGTCCAGTGACAGCATACCATTCCTCTCTGCTCCATACATGTCTCATCCTCCCAACAGTCTCCTTTCCCCTCCTCTCCACCCACTATCCTTCTTCCAGCCAGAGGCAAGCAGTTTCTTAATATCTTTTAAATTCTTTTAATATTTATCTTGTTTAAGATTCAATATAGAAACCCTGGTAGCATAGTGAGTTAAATGCTACATCTGCTAATTGAAAGGTCAACAGTTCAAATTCGCCAGGTGTTCCTTGGAAACTCTACGGGGCAGTTCTACTTTGACTTCTAGGGTCACTATGAGTCAGACCTAACTTGATGGTAGTGGGTTTAAGATTTAATATGTATTTTTAATTTTTTTTTTTTTTAGTTTCTACCTAGAAACGTTTGCACTAATATTCTGAATCCACTTCTGTAAAAATCACTAAAACAATTTAGAAATATATGATTTTACCTTAACCAGTCTTTTAATCCAAAACACATATGTGACTGTCAGTAAAGTTTAATAATTTTCTTCTTAAAGGTTCTATATATTTCTTGTTACGATATTTCCTAACTAATTCACAACTTCCACAGCTGTTTTTGATTAGAATGAACTTGTAGTAACACATAGTAAGGTTGTCTTCAGCAACTGGAAAGATTAGATAAGAACCCACAGAAGGCAGTGAGTTTATATTAAAGAGGGAGGAGAAACTCAGAACAGGAAGATGAGAATGACTTCACCACTCCAAAAATGTAAGCAGGGTCACTGAACTGTACTAGCAGAAACAATTCAGTCAGTCATACAATCAACAACAAAAATAAATATTTTAAAAAGCAAGGCTGTCATAATCATTTATTCCATTTAAGACAGTTACATGTTATTCTTTTAAGGAATTAATTCTTTACTCTTCATCTCCTAAGAGTTTATCTAGGAGCACAAACATGACTCAAAATTCATATTCAATCATGTTTCTTACAGTAATATTAGTAACCATAATATACCTATGCTATTCAATGCTGAGGCATCAAAATTTGTCTAGATAAATCACATGATACAATAGTAAATTTTTAAAAGACTTAATGAGAATAAATAAGTACATAGGATTCAATGTTAAGTTATAAGAAGGATAATAAATTATATTCCTACCATTCTTCTGATTTTATAGACACATGTATGATTTCAAGAAAAATCCTAACAAACATTAAGAGTAAATACAGCACTGGGTTATGGTATTATGGCTGATTTTTTTTCTTAGTTTTGCTTTATGATTTTAAATTTCCACAAGGAAAATGATTTTGACAATAAAGTATGTCACACTGGCAATGACAGTGAAATGCATGAGATTGTGCTCCTACAATTTACTAGTATGTCACAAACTTAAGAACACGCAGATGATCACAAATTCTAAAACACAGGGAGAAAACAGAGAAAGCATATTAAATGCCACTGAGACCACTTATTTTGTACAAAGATTTGCATCTGTTACTTTTGTAAATACAAATATCCTATTTCCCTTTTAAATCCTTAATTAAAGTAGCAAATTCTCTCCCCCACCTTTTTGGTGGTGGGAGAGTGAAACATGAAATTATATTCAGAGGAAGTAATTTCTGATAATAAAACACAAAAACAGACTTAAACAAAACAAAAATATGATTAACAAAATTCAAACAGTTTTCTCTCAATCTTAAAAATCTGAAAAGGTAAATGAAAAATTAACCCTGTTTTTCAGTAGGGCATTGTTTCTAAACTGTCAGATTTAAACAGGTCAAAATACAATATGTAATCTCCAATTTTCCATTAGAAATCTCATCAAAAAATCAGTGAGACTGTTTTCCATAGCATCTGAGTATTTTGACTGGCTATCAAGGAGTCAGCTGCCACTCATAATGAGAGGAATAAATAGATAAAAAATGTACTGTGGCTACTTATATGAGATTACACTGAGAATAAAAGTAAATGAATGATTTAGAGATCCAAAGAGAAAAATGGGTTGTGAATTTATATCATAAATCCCCCAAACAGAACACTATTTCAAAATTCATTGAATATCAAGCATTCAACAACTACCCAACAGAATGAACAGTCTACCAAGGCCAATAAATATAAAAACAAAATACAATGACAAACCCCCAAAGTCATTTTATGTATATATATATATATATATATATATATACACACACACACACAATCTGAAAATAAGAAAATGCTATTTTATTTTCACATGATATTGATACACTACCACTATGGCAAAAATCATATATAATGCATCTTACAAGTGAGAAGGTAATATAAAACTATTTTCCATTTCTAATCCGAACACAAAGTTTATAGGGAAGATTTTTAAAGAAATTCTTATAAAGTAAACCTGTTCACAAGAATATTTTTAGTTTATATTGTGATATTAAAGTTTATGCAGTTAATCTAAGAAATTCAGCCTCACATGGTAAGGCTGTAAATCGTGCTGAATGTGTTAGCGGTAATCTCATGTATTAACACTGTGACAAAAAATTTTCTGTATATTTGATTATAAAAATAGTGATCCTACAGCAGATATTATAAGTTATCTAGGCTATCAAACACTATTACTGTTTTAAGGATGATTAATCACAAAAATACAAAGTTAAGCAGAGATTAGTAGTCAGTCTGGCTTTTTCAAAACTAATAAACACATCTTCATAAAAATAAGTACATGGTAAAAACCTTATGTAATAAAAGGTGAATTTCATACTTTCTAAGCTTAATACCTAATTAGAAATTAAAATTAATCATGAATGTCATTTTAAATCATTGGTACAGTAAGTAGTGTTCTTACTGTAAAAATGTACATAAGATATAAATCATATAAAAATATAAATGCCAAATATATATGCCTCTAAACATTGTTTATAATGATTAATGGTTGTTGATTACATGTAACTACTTGAACATAGTAAAAACATGTTCAGCCTGTACAGTCCATGAATATACACAGTTGCATCTTTCATAATAATTATTCAAAAAAAAAAAAAAAAAAAAGACTTGTAGAAGAAAGCTTGTCCACAGTGGACATGGGGGATTTTCTTTTTTTTTTTTCCTGTGAAGATAGGTTAAAAAAGAAAAAATCCCAATGATTCTGCTCCTAATTTTTCAACTGGGACCCTTGATAAGTGACTTTGTTAAGTGACTTTGACCCTTGATATTTTTTTGCGGCCAGTCAACATGAGATCCAGGTGGCCACCTTATCACTGGGTTATTGTTCTCCAATTCTCTTCTTTTCCCCGCTACCTAACTAAAGCAATAGAACAAAGAAGATCTTTTAACTTCACAAAATACCACATTTGTTCACAGAAAAGAACTGGCCATCTGATTTAGCTGCTTCTCTTTTGCCAGGTGTCATCACATTTAAGATAAGGGTTTTATGGCTCTACACAAAAGGGACACAGTCATGAAAAACAGAGAAAGAGAAACGCAGAAACACACAAAGACATAAAGTATGGACAGATAAACACAGAACCAGAGACATTTCTTATCCAATATTGATGTACTCCACAATTTTCTTTTCTTACATAAAACCTTAACCAGACTATCCAAGATGATGCACAAGTTTGGTCAAATAATGTAAATCCTACTGGGAGTGAACTCTTTAGTAACTACTTTAAGCTATTTAAGTGTCATGAACACAGGCAATACTGACAGTCATATACTACCTCTCAAAAGAGTGATGTATTTGGTTTGAAAATTTTGTCTAGATGCTAGTGTTTTTAAATCAGTAGCAAACCTTGAAAACTGTGCTTTAAGTAGAAAACCAATTTTCTTTCAATTTGCAAGATGAGAATAAAGAAAATGCATTTTCCTTATCTGATCATTAGAGGTATATCTGTTTCAAGATTAGTTAAGAGATGGGAAAATAAACTTACTGAAGAGTCACCAAATGCCAGGCAGTGTGTTAGAAGTTACACATATGTTAATTAATTTACAATAACCCTGCAGGGAAAAAGTGTTGAATCATCCAGATAAAAGGCAGGCTTACAAATTGTTAAGATCTTGTCAACTTCTTAAGAGAAGCTGTTGAATACCACATCCTCAGCCACTAGCACAGTGTTGAGGTACACAGTGGATTGTAAACGGTATTTATTGACTAGTTTATCAAGTAACAGGCTGCACAGCTCGTAGATTGCAGAGCTGGAATTCTAAGTCATGTCTGTTGGACTTCAAAGATATGTCTGTCTAAATCGTGAGCCTAGAATTTGAAAAAGGCAGGTAATCAGTGTTTCTGCCTCTTCTGTTTCCAAATGATTGGGTGAATGAAGATGGGATTCTTCAGGGAAGAATGGCCTTGATGGGAACTGGAAACATACTGGCAATAAGACCAGGATTCAGAAAGACAGTGCCTGATGTTAAAACGTTGGTGTATCACTTAGCAGCTGTGTAACGTCAGTCAAGTGACTTTACTATTTGGTGCCTCAATGCCTTTCCTTGTACAACGTTAATGACACTAATGAATAACAACAACAATAATAATAAACCAACAATATTGTTGTGAGGATTAACTGAACTAAAGTTTATGGCTATAAAAAAGTAAACATCATTATTACTTGCTGTAGATAAATGGACAGCAATTGAAATCACTGCCCAGAAAAGAATAATTTTCAATAGTGGGAGATCAAATCAAGTTAGGCACCTCAACAGTAACCAAAAAGATGTCATTACGAACTTCCTGGAAACAAACTTACTTTTATAACTGTGACAACCCTTTTAACTCAGTCATCTAAAATTCAAGCTCTGCAGTATTCCTTTAGCAAGGATTTGTGAAGACTTCCTCAAAGGCACATACATTCCTCTATTTATGAAAAAGATTCCAAAAGTCTGCTGAAAAAGTTATTTCATTCACAAGTCAGGGGTGGTATCATAAATGCAACAGAATAGGCCTTCCGTACAAGGCAGGTAAACCTCATTAGCATTTTTTCTCTTGAAAATTTTGAGGGGTAATGGAAACACTGGTGGCATAGTGGTTAAGCACCATAGCTGCTAGCCAAAAGGTCAGCAATTCAAATCCACCAGGTGCTCCTTGGAAACTCTGTGGGGCAGTTCTACTTTGTCCTATAGGATCAGTATAATTCAGAATCAACAGCAAGGGATTTCTTAATGAGGCATAATAGGGTCTTAATTTATAAGTAGAGAGCTTATATATTCTTTAGCTTGATGTAGTTGAAACATCAAGATAGTATTAAGTAGTTCATGTAACATAAAAATTACTTTGTTAGTCAAAAACATTAGATACATCAGGCACACCTTTTATGTGACCTGCCAGTATATCAATGTCTTTAAAATAACTTGTCAGAGTTGTTTAAGAAGATTTTGTGTGCCTGTGTGCATGTGCATTTAATACAGAATTCTAGACCCCAATCCAAGGTCTACATTCTGTGGGTCAGCCATATTTGGGGTCACTTAGACAATATAAATATAGTAGGTGACAATTAGTGGGAACTAGAAATTCACTCTGGAAAGCATGTCTTTCTTACAGTGTCCATTCTTCTATCTTTAACCTACTTCCTCTAAAAAGGGTAATTTTAGGTTAAACTTTTGAGCATGAGGGTGTGTGTATGTAGGTTTAATATAAGTACCTTTGTAAAATTAAAAATAGGAAAGGTACTTGCTGCATTACAATTCTTTTATTGTCACTAATCAAAAAATGTATGTGTCTATGCATGTTAACATGTGTTTTGTCAGTATGTTACTGAAATATTTAGAAATTTTAGTAACTTTTACATTGTTTCAAATAGGTAAGTGAATAAATAGGATTCTACTTAATTTTTTAAATAGATCTTAGTATCACAACCTTATAGGAACTTGTTAAAACTAAGTGCACTAAATCAGGGAAACTCTAGAAGAAAATGTTAAAAGAAACACAAGTTATTTTTTTTTAAGTTTTCATAATAATAATAGAGTGAAATTCATGTTCACACAGGCAAAATTCAGAATTGCATCATTAATAAACTACAGTAGGCTTCTGTAGTCAATATAACACCAAAACGAAGTGAAAGAGGCAAGCCATTCATTTGAGCTGCTTCTTTACGCTCTCATAGTCTAATACCTCCTAAGCAATGGCATATACACATATACATATATTTCCTTTACTATAATAACCATCAACATATGAGAGTGAGATTATCCTATGGCTTTAAATCTTAGCACAAAACCAATGATAATTAGGAGAAAACTTCATTGTGAAGGGAATATGTATATAGTGTCTTCGTTTTACAGTTTTAGAGAGACTCAGTGAATATGACACTAAATGGTACAGAATATAAATGTCCTGTTTTGTTATGGAATAAATATTGACATTGAAATTTTGTAAAGATCCAATATTCTTAAAATATCATATTGATGTTGGAAACACCAAGATGAGAAAACAGAGTATGTATGTCCATTGTGAATGTCAGCCTATTTCAGTAAAAAATACGTTAGTCTGAAAAGTTAATGTTATATCACTTTTGTTCTATTCATGTTTTGTACACTAAAACTGTATCACAGGAATAATTCTCCTTTAATAAGAGGTTATGTTTTACATTCTGTGTATTAAAGATTATACTAAGAATAAAATACTCAGGGAAAAGATGATTACTTGGTTTCAGAAAGCAGGTTTGTCATAATTTTCTTTCAAATGTACATATTTATTACATAAAAAACTACTTTTAAATATCAAAATGTAAGCCAACAAATTTCATAACGACAATGACTGCACAAATTTTCTGTCATATACCATGCACAAAGAATAATGTATGCAGGAGCTCTGAAACAAAAACTTTGGCCCTACATATATTTCAATAAGTATCTTAAGAAAGTCATCTCAGGATCATATTTATTTTATTTTAGCTTACTAATATTAGTGTATGATAGGTATAAGCTGCAAAATCTGAGAGCAAAGATTTAAGAAAGGGACTACTCTGAAGAAGTGAGACAACTGTAAGTATTCTGCAGAAATCTAAGTAAAGGTCTTACCATGAACAATTGGTGCTAAGAGCATCATGAAGACTACAAGCTGTGATGGCCACATGGCTGTCCACTCAGATGTAAGAGTTCCTCAGGAGTGTTCCAAATGCAAAATGAAAGGAGCGTCCTTTTGGTTCCTCTTCTGTTCTCCAAAACAGATGATTTAAAAACACAAACAAACAAAAAACTCCAAAGGGAAAAACAAAAACAAATCCTCCAGAACAGTAGCACCAATATCCACAATCTGAAACCTGCAAACAAGAAAAACACAATTCATTAGCAGACGTAGTTATTCTTAATACACTGAAACATTACAAGTAAAATAAAGGAAATGATTTATTCATTTACTTCCAGTGTTTACTAACAGATCCCAAAAGGGACTGGAATGAGTAAGTCAGTCTTATTAGACCAAATTAATATAAATGTAATGGTTTTCTTCTGAATTAAACATATTTTCAGCATACTTTGTGTGCATGCTTTTCATAAATACAATTTTCTACAGATGCTAGAAAAGTAAAACAGAAAAAATTCATTCATTATTTCCATGGATTCATTTCAAACAATAAAAACAGACTAAATGTATCCTACTAATTTTATTTTCAGTCCCTTCTATTCATTCAGACATCATTCTAAGTATTACCTACATTACTGTCCCAAACATCTTGGTAAGTACTTTGTGAAGATCATAGATTTATGTTTCAAAAAGCTGTTATTCTTTGGTTTGACGGTCTAAAACTCCACTATAGAAAATTAAAGCAAATTACTAACAAAAAGCACAATTTAGACTCCTGTTGCAGTCTAGGTGAATTTGACTTGTAGTGACTCTCTAAGAAGCACTACCCCATATGGTTTCCAAGGCTGTAATCTTTAACAAAAACAGAGTGCCACATCTTTGTCCCACTCATTAGGCTGATTTTTCAGTTAGCAGTAGAGCTCGTATCCACTGTACCACCAGGATTCTTCTCACAATTCAGTGTAGGTAAAATCCACCACATGTCTGTCAGTTTGTCATCTTGTGGTTTAGGTGTTGCTGTAACGCTGGAAGCTATGTCACTGCTATTTCAAACACCAGGGTGGTCACCTGCGGTACACAGGTTAAAGCAGAATTTACAGACTAAGACAAATTAGGAAGAAGGAACGTGTGCTCTGTTTCTAAAAATATTGACACATGAAAGTCTCGGAATAGCAAGAACAGTGATATAGCATCTGAAGAAGAGCCCTTCAGGTTGGGAGGTACTCCAGATGTGACTGAGAAAGAGCTCGCTTCCTCAAATTATGGTGGCCCTTAAAGATATGCATGGAATGAAGCTTTCAGGATTTCATTTATTGATGTGCCATGGCTCAAAATGAGATGCAGCCATAAGCATCCACTGATAACTGGAACACAGAATGTCGGAAGTATGAATCTAGAAAAATTGAAAGTAGTCAAAAAGGAAATGAAAAATATAAAACTACTACTTTAGACATTAGTGAGCTGAAAGGGACTGGTACTAGCCATTCTGAATGGGGCAAAGAAATGGCCTACCATGCCAGGAACAACAATTTGAAGAGAAATAGCATTACATTAATCATCAAAAAGAACATACCAATATCAATACTAAAGTACAATGTTTTCAGCAATAAGATAATATCCATACATTTACAAGAAAAGCCAGTTAATAAGACAAGTAACAAATTTACGTACCAACTACTAATGCAAAAGATGAAAAATTAGAAAAATTTTAACCAACCTCGGTAGTCTGAAATTGATCAAAGATGTAATCAAGATCTGCTTATAAGTAATGAGGATTGAAATATGAAAGTTGGAAACAAAAAAAGAAGGATCAGTGGCTGGAAAATATGGCATTTGTGAGAGAACTGACACCTGAGATTGTATGACAGACTTTTGCAAGACCAATATCCTAGCCACTGAAAAAATCTTTACTTAAGAACATAACCTAGAACTATACATGAGGACATCACTGTGCAGAATACACAGGAATCAAATTGATTTAGATCTGAGGAAAGATGATAAAGAAACTCAATATTATTCATCAGACCAAGATCAGAACAAATCATCAATCGCTCATATACAAGTTCAAGCTTAAACTTAAGGAAATTAAAACAAGTCCATAAGAATCAAAATACAACCTTGAGGATATCCTATGTGAATTTAAAGACCATTTCAAGATCAGATTTAATGCACTGACCACTAAATACCAAAGCCTAGATGAGCTGTGGGAAGACATCAAGGATATCATATATGAAGAAAATAAAAAGTATAGAGAGAAAAGAACAGAATGGATATCCAAAGACACTGAAACTTTCTGTTGAATAAAGAATAGCTAAAGTGAATGAAATAACTGATGCAGTAAAGAAATGAACAGAAGATTTCAAAGGATCATTTGAGAGTAAACAGAAGGTAAATTATTATATCGAGATGTGCAAAGGCCTGGAGATACAAAACCAAAGAAAAGAAAATGTTCAGCATTTCACAAGCTGAAAGAACTGAAGAAAAAATTCTAAACCTCAAGTTGTAGCACTAAAGGATTCAATGGTCAAAACATTAAATGATGAAGGAAGGATCAAAAGAAGATGGAAGAAATAAACAGTCACTCTACCAAAAGGAACTGGTCAATGACCAACCATTTCAGGAGCATATAATCAAGATAGCATATGATCAAGAACTGATAGTACTGAAGGAAGAAGCCCAAGCCACACTGAAGGCATTGGTATAAAACAAGATTCAAGTAATAGACAGAATACCAATTGAAATGTTTTAACAAACAGACACAAAGCTAAAGGTAGTCACTACTCTATGCCAAGAAATTTGGGAGACAGTTGCCTGGTCAAAAAACTAGAAGTCATCCACATTTCGGCCCATTCCAAAGAAAGCTGATCAAATACAATGTGAATATTACTGAAGAATATTATTAATGCCACACACAAGTGAAATTATGCTGAACATTATTAAAAACAATAGTTGCAGAGTATATGGACAGGGTGTTGCCAGAACTTTAAGCCAGATTCAGAAGAGAATGTGGAATGAAGGATATGATTGCTGATATCACTAGGATCTTGGCTGAAAGCAGGGAATACCAGAAAGATGTTTACTTATGTTTTACTGACTATGCAAAGGCACCAACTGCATGGATCATAATGAATTACAGAAAATATTTAACAGAATGGGAATTCCAGAAACCTAAAGTATTGTTATGTGAAACCTGTACATAGGTCAAGCAGAAGTCATTTGAACAAATCAAGAGGATACTGCAAAGCTTTAAATCAGGAAAGGTGTGTGTCACAGCTGTTTGCATCCTTTCACCATACTTAATCTATATGCTGAGCAAATAATCCAAAAAAACTGGACTATATGAAGAATGCAGCATTAGGATTGGAGGGAGAATCATAAGCAACCTATGGTACACAGATGATACAACCTTGCTTGCTGAAAATAAAGCTCCTGAAGTTCAGAAACACTGGTAGTGCAGGGGCTAAGTGCTAAGACTTCTAATCAAAAGGTCTACAGTTCAAACCTGCCAGGTGTTCCTTAGAAGCTCTATGAAGCAGTTCTACTTTGTCTTTAATGTCACTATGAGTCAGAATTTACACTAATGGTTTATAGTCTATCTGAGGCACTCAAAATACCAAAGAAACATATTTCAAGTTTGAAGATAGTGTCTTTGACAGTCAACACCTTCAAAACTGATCAATCATAACAGCATCTCAAAAGGTTAGATGAGAAACATAAGAGGGAGTGAGTAAATACAATGGTGGAACAATTTGGATAAAGACTGCACGAATTATTATACTACTTGAAGAATACAAGCAGTGCCACTGAACTGTACATAAGCACTTAGCTGAAATGTGTATATGTTCATGCACACACACACACACACACCCACAGAGATCTGTCAAACTGACTGTTTCTTTCCTTATTTTCTTCTTCCTTTCTTCCCTCTATCCTTCCTCTCCCCACTCTCCTGTAGCAACTGATGTATCTCTTTAAAAAATAATAATTTTAGTATTCAAATATAAAATATTAGAAAAACTTTTGAAAATTACCTGCAAAACTGATACCGGGTATTGAAAAATATAATAATGTGCTACTGTGCCAAAATAAATAGCTAAATCTTTCTAAAATACTTGTCATGACTATAAGGCAAAATTACTCGGTGTGGTCCAAGTTTTCCACATTGTTATTTTTAGAGTGGGTGTTAAGTGTGCAGGTTAGGAACAAGACCACCCGAATGCATATACTAGCTCCAATATTGATGCAACCTCAGGCAAGTCATTAATCACTTAGTGCCTCAGTGTTCTTAATTCTGTATGGTGCAGGGGTCATGCAGGAGGTTTGGAAGTGTTACTACTTAATTCTAAAGACAGAATTTGAAAATACGCATTGTTAACACTCTGTTATTGTTGGGTGCCACAGAGTTGGCTCTGATTCACAGTGACACTACGGACAATAGAAGGAAACCTTGCTGGGCCAAACACACACCTGCTGCTATGATTGAGCCCATCACTGCAGCCACTGCATCTTTCTCGTCCAGTAACTCTGTGCAGCATGTTTTTTACCCCAATAGAGTGTACCAACTGTACCCTCTACCCTTGTGATATTTTCATCAACACTGCTAGAGTGTCTTTTTTTTTTTTTAATGTTGCTAGAAAAACTTAATAAATTGTACTTACGAAAGTACCTGGTGGGCAGAGGACATAGTAGAAAAGCAAACACAGAAGCCACACATGATTTGCTCAAAAATACAGATTCTTTCCAACTATTGATGTTTCCTGCATCATTAAATATTTTGCCATAGAATCCTTCAACTTTGTAACTCAACACTTGAAATTTCTCTTCCATTTTTCAACTTGAGAAACATCAAGCATGTTTATTCTCTTTTGTTATTATAACTCCAGGTCTTTGCCCATTTCCTGATAATACTTGACTTACTCTCCTCAAGCAGCCCCTGGAAATTTTCCATTTAGCTCTTTTGCTTCATCAGTTCTTCCATAGACTTTAGCTACTCTATGTTCAAGAGCAAGTTTCATAGTCTCTTCTGACATCCAATTTAGTCTTTTATTTATTTATTTATTTATTTATCTATTTATTTATTTAATTTTATTTATTTATTTATTTATTCCTTTCTTGTCTTTTCAGTGAGATGTCTTTTCATGTAAGATGTCCTTGATGTCATTCTACAGCTCTTTTTGGCCTTTGGTCATTAGTGTTCAATGTGTCAAATCAAATCTTGAGATAGTCTCTAAGTTCAGCAAAGATGTACAAATTCCTGTAGACTTGTTTTACAACTTAAACTTGCATACAGGCAATTGACAGGCCTCTACCCTTTTTCTGACTGATGATACTGAGTTTTCCCATCACTCTTTCCATGGATGGTTTACTCACCTCCTGTGTATTCCAACTAGCAACGTTCACAAGTATAGTTGCAGTTGATGTTGTTGAATAAAAGGTATATCCAACGAACAGGTCATTGGTCTTGTAAAAGCCTATCACTTAATCTAAGGTGTCATTCCAACCACTGTGACCATGTTTTCTACTTTCTGGTGCTTTTTCACTATTTCATCTTCCACATTCCAATCACCAGTAATTATGAATGCATCCTGACTGCATGACTGATCCTTTTCAGACAACAAAAGTTGATAAAATTTTCATTTCTTCATCTTTGGCATTAGTGGTTGGTTTGCAAAGTAGAATAAGAGTCATGTTAACCAGTCTTCCTTGTGTTGCTCTTGTTAGATACCATCAAGTTGGTTCTGGCTCATAGTGAACAACACACTTCCTAGTCTAGCACCATGACCACAGTCCTTGTTATTCCTGAATCCATTGTTGGAGTCACTACTTCAATCCATCTCATCGATAATCCCCCATTTTTTTCACTGACCATCTACTTTACCAAGCATGATATCTTTCTCTAGGGATTGATCACTCCTTATAACTGTCCAAAGTATATAACAAGTAGTCTCAACACCCTTGCTTCTAAGAAGCATTCTGGTTGATTTCTTTCAAGAAATCATTCTTCTGGCAGTTCATGATATATTCAATATTCTTCTCCAATATCACAACTCAAAGGTGTCAATTCTTCTTCTGTCTTCCTTGTTTACTGTTCAGCTTTCATATGCTTATGATGTGACTAAAAATATCACAGCTTGGGTCAGGTGTACTTTAGACTTCCAAGTGACATCTTTGCTTTTCAATACTTTAAAAAGGTCTTTTGCAACAGATTTTCCAAAAGCAATGCATATTTAGGTTTCCAGACTGTTGCTTCCATTGGTGCTGATTTTGGATACAAGTAACATGAAATCCTTGACTTCAATATTTTCTCTGTTTATTATAAAGCTGCTCATTGGACCAGTTTTGATGATTTTCCAGTTGTGTTTTTTTATAGGCATACAGATGTTATCCTACCAAATACACCAGTATATTTCAGGACAGATCTTGAGGTTTTTGTTTGTTTGGTTGGTTTTTGTTTTTAAATGATGTCATACCTCTTTGATTTGTCATTCCAGGCACAGAAGACCACATGGTTGTCCAATATAAAATGGCCAATATCAGTCCATTTCCACTCATGTAATAACTTGGATATAGGTCTTCAAGCACTGCATTTCATACATGACAATCTTCCACTTTCCATGATTCATATTTTGTACATTCCACATTCCAATAACTAACAGCTGTTTATTCTTATTGTGAGTTGTAGCACATCATGAAATAAAGGTCCCAAAAGGTCAACTCCACTTTGAGGAGGCTGTTCTCCCCCAGTTATATCTTGAGTATCTTCCAACCCCAAGGGGCTCATCTCCTGGTATTCATAAGACTTTCACTGGTGACCTTTTTCTTAGTTCTTCTTAGTTTGTCTTAGCCTGGAAACTTCAATGAAATGTATCCATTGTGAATGACCCTGCTGGTATTTAAAATACCAGTGGCATACCTTCTGGTTTCACAGTAACACGCAAGATGTCATAGTAGTGAAAGCTAATAGACAAATACCAGTATAAAAGGTGATAAATGGTCTATTTTGAGAAGTTTATAATAATTTTCATTAGTTTTCAATTTTATCCCCTTCATTCTTTTAAGGGAATCCCAGGTGGCATACTGGTGAAGTGCTACATCTATTAAATAAAAGGTCGGCAGTTCAAACCCACCAGGTACTCCCTAGAAACTCTATGGGGCAGTTCTACTCTGTCCTATAGGGTTGTTATGAGTTTGAATTGAGTCAATGGCAGTGAGTTTGGTTGGGTTTTGGTTTTATTCTTTCAAGGAGCATTCACAAGAAGCAAGAATAACTTAACTCAAAAAATACTAAGTCATGCAGTGCTTAAGAGCTATGGCTGCTAACAATAAACATGGTACTTCTAATTTATTAGCTGCTACCTGGAAATCTCATGTGGTAGTTCTACTCTGTTCTTTAGGGTCACTATGAGTTAGAGTAAACTAAACTGCAAGGTTGTTTGTTTGTTTGTTTGTTTTTAAATGGGTCCCTTCTTAGCACTAGTGACTACACTCTTGACTGACTGTTAATCAAATGATGGGCAGCTTAAATCCAAACTGAGGTGCCTCAGGCAAAAGATCTGATGATCTGCTGCTGAAAACGCTGTGGAATATAGTTCTAGTCTACACATAAACAGATGCCATGAGTTAAAATCAACTCAAGGGGATCTTTTTGTTTTTTTTCTTTTCAAACTACATTGCAATGTTCTTAGTATGCTAAATCTAGACACAGAACAGGTACATTTTCTTTTTAACTAAACCAAAAAAAATGATGCTAACAATAGTAAATCTCTTACAATATTTTACTTTGACAAACAGAGGAGAATACTAACAGGAAATGAAATATATAGTTGGGATAGATTAGAAACTAGAAGGGAAATGTCTTGGTCATCTAGTGCTGTTATAACAGAAATATTAAAATTGAATAGTTTTAATAAAGAGAAATATAGTTTCTTGCAGAAAAGTAGGCTAAAAGTTCAAATTCAGGGCATCAGCTCCAAAGAAAATTTTCTCTGTTGACTCTGAGAAAAAGCCCTAGCCATCAATCTTCCCCTGGACTGGGAGTTTCTCTGGCACAGGGACCCTGAGTCCAAAGGGTATGTATTGCTCCCAGTGCCTCTCTGCTCACTTCTTTCTCTTACACCCAAGAGACCGACTCAACACAATCCAAGCTTGCAGGTTGAGTCCCACCTCACTAACAAACCTGCTGCCCGTTCTCCCTCATTAACACCCCTAGAGGCAGGATTCACAACACATGGGGGTAAAATGACACAAAACGGAGGATCATGACCCAGCCAAACTGATAAATATTTTCAGGAGGACACACCTAAATCCATGACGGAAAGGAATCATGTGAAACATTTTCACATGGTTTCTTTTTATTGTCCACTCTATAAGGATTGCAAGAAAAACTGCAAAACTATTCTTGATTGCTAAAATCTATAACTGTTTCTAAAAATACATTTTAAAAGCAATTATTAATTTAAAATGTTTTAAATTTTAAAAAGCATTTTTAACAAGTATGTAATTACTGATAGTTACTAAAATAAGGAAAAGGCAACAAAACAACCTTTGCAAATCCCAACATTCAATTTTTCACTTTTTTTTTCTCCCAACTTCTGTGACACTACGAATATGAGTCAAAACCTAGCACCTGAGATGTAACTATGTGTTTGTGTAAAGTGTTTGTATATAGATCAGGTTCATCATTGGAAATATTGTGGTCAGTTGTGTGGATGAATTATTTATTCTACCCCCCCAACTAAATACCTACCATAAAAAGCATTATGTTGTTCTTGTTAGGTGTCATCTAATCAGTTCCAGCTCACAGAAATCCCTATGTACAAGAGAATGAAATATCATCTAGTTCTGCACCATCCTCAACACAGTATTTATTCTTGAGCCCATTGTTGCAGCCACTGTGTTTCTCCAACTTGTTTACCAAGTATGACACTCTTTTCTAGCACCTAACTGTCCAAAATATATCAGATGAAGTCTCATTATTCTAAGGAGCATTCTAACTATACTTACTCCAAGACAGTAGCTTTCCAGAAATGAAAATGAAGTAGAATCACTTTCATCATTATTAATTCATGGAAACCCTGGTGACATATCAGGGAACACGAAGACACTGCAAATACTGGCAATGTTTCATTTTTTTTGTAAGTGGGGTCACCATGACTGAGAGGTGATGTACCAACAGCTAATAACACCATTAAGAACAACAGCTTTTGAAGAAGCAGGGTGAATGATTTCTGTGATGAAAGATAATTTTCCTATTGTTAACTAGGTTTAGCTTTAGTTAAAACTAGAATAGCATACATCCCATGACACATTTTCAAGCTGATGAGGCAACAAGGGAGTTATTTCATAAAAACAAATGTGCATATTTATCATTTACAAGTAATGGTTCATTCTGAAATACTGCTGAAGGACACAGAGACAGCCTACCTAGATACATTATATTTCATTCTAGCACAGGAATTTTTTCATGATTAGTGTATGGAGGTGCAGAAGTGAATTCAGAACAAGAAAAGGAAGTAATATTTGGGGAGGATAACATGGTTTTCATATTTCTGCTTTTCTAACCTCCTCCCATTGATTGCCCTGTAACCTGCAGTCTCAGAATAATGTGTTCATCTGGGAGCATATATACTAAAATTGCAGTAACTATGCAATATAAATTTTAATACCTAATTTGAAAAACACAATATTGCCTGTTATCCATAAAAAGATACATCACAACTATTTGAGCACTAACATTAAAAAGAAATCTTTTTCTAATGATTTTTTTCCAATATACGTGTTGTCATTAAATTCTCCAAATCAGTCTATTTTCAGATAAAAGGGATTTTCACTCAAGCAGTTTCTGAAGCACAGCTCTTCCAAAACACACAGAGAAGAAAAACCAAGAAAAGACATTAGAGACGCATTAAGTCACAAATGACAAGATAATTACTCATGAAAGAGGAGATATACTAATGATAGAAAGCATTTAGCAAGTCAATTGTTAAATGTATTTTCCATGTCAAATAAGATCCCTTTAGCCTTCTCAATGTACAAAACTCTGTGCTAGCACCATGGGTCAAGAAGAGAGAGTATACTGACTTGTTTCAGCTATTATAACTGTTTTAGAGGAACTTGAAGTCAAATACAGAAACTGAAAGTCAGACTCACCAATAATTGTAAAGCTATGCCAGACGTGATACATGGTACGAGGAATGTTATACATACACAAAGTAAAAGATTTTCACATTTTCTTTTTGTGTTTAATATGATAGAAAGAGCAAAGAATTTGAAAGTAGCATCTAAAAGTATGCAGTTCTACCACTCTGGTGCAGGACAAGTTCTTACCCCTCTCTGAGTCATAATGTCTTCATTTATAAAATCAATATAGCAACATCCACCTTGTAAGTTGGTTTTGAAAATTAGATAAAAATGTCTGATGCAGAGACTGTCACACTGCAGGCATGCAACAGATGACAGTGCTTGTTCTAGCATTCCCCAGCTTCCTTTGTTTTCTTTATATCTTTCAAAACTGAGTATAGGCCATATGGACCACCCACACATACATACATACACATCTTGCTTAAATGTCAGGAAGCTACTAACATAGTGGCTATGTATACACAACTTCTTTGTACATTATAGGACTGGACAGTCCACAGTAACGCAATGACAGAATCACATAAAGGAGAATTTTTATATACTCTGACATAAAAAAAGCCACCGCCATCAAGTCGGGTCTGACTCATAGCGACCCTAGAGGTTATAGTAGAACTGCCCTACAGAGTTTCCAAGAAGCACCTGGTGGATTTGAACTGCAGACCTTTTTGTTAGCAGATGTAGCTACTCTGACATAATGTATACTTAATTTCTTACCAAAGTAACATCCATTAACATATTAGCATGTGACTAAAAAATATTCATAAATGATGTTATTCATAACTTTCATCAAAGGCTATCACACTATGACAAAAACTTCTGCTTGTTACCATATCCAGAGATGGATGGAATGTATTCTAGTGCAGCTGTGGATCAGGCATAGTAGTCACACATATTCAAACATTACTGCCTGACTTTACTACCCTTTACAATATTCAAAATTAAAACTATGATTGATTAAAGTGTCTGGATTTGTTACCGCTTTTGCTGTTACACGCCACTGGGTCACTTTGGGGAGAACCCATGTACAAAAGAACAGCACACTGTCCAACCTGTGCCACCCTCACAGCTGTCACCATAGTTGAGTCCATGTTACAGTCACTATGCTGAATCATCGCTCTGAAGGCCTTTCTCTTTTTCAACGATCTTGTACTTAACCTAGTGTGATATCTGTCTCCAAGGACAGGTCCCTCCTAATAACATGTCCAAAACAAGTAAGATGAAGCCTTCCTACCCTCCCTTCTAAGGAGAATTAAGGCTGTACTTCTTCCAAGACAGATTTGTGTGTTCTTCCAGCAGTCCATGGTAGATTCAACATTTTTCATCAACACTGTGACTCGAAGGCATTAGTTCTTCTTTGGTCTTCCTTACTGATTATCCTACGCATGTAAGATGACTAAAAAGCCACAGCTTCAGTCATATTTCCTATTAACCACCTTCAAGAGGTCTTCTGCAGCAGATCTTCCCAATGCAGTCTATCATTTGACCTTCTGACTGCTGCTTTCATAGGTGTTGATTGTGGATCCAAGTAAAAAGAAATCTTTGACAACTTTAATCTTTGCTCCATTGACCATAATGTTGTTCATAGGTCCAGTTATGAGTGTTTTCTTTTCTTTTCTCTTTACTTCTCTTGTCTTTTCTTCTTTAACGGGGTGTGATCCCTAATGAAGACTGCGGTCTTCAATCTTCATCCGCATTTCAAGTTCTCTTCATTTTTGGCAAGCAAGGTTGTGTCATCAGTGTATCACCAGCCCTAACTGAGTCTTTCAGTCCTGATGACATGCCCTTCTTCATACAATCGAGCTTCTTGAATTACAGCTCCATGTACAGATTAAGTATGGTGAGAGGATACAACACTGATGCACACCTTTACATCATTAATATTTAAAAAATATTTTATTGTGTTTTAAGCAAAAATTTACCATCCAAATCAATCCTCCATATAAAACCCAGAAAACACACCATGATGCAACTTTAACTGCTCTCGCCTCAAAACACAGAACACTTCAGGTCTTTGCTAACTTTCAGGTCATGCTAATCTTCTGTGTATAATTCCAATTTTATGTATATGCTCCCACAGTGTCAATGACAGCTCTGTGATATAATCAACCCTTTGAGAAAATTAGGAGGGATGCAACAGGAAAAATTGCAAGACTGACATACAAATTGCTACCATCACCTTCCTATAAAATTTTAATGTGTTTGGTGTTATCAGTGGGTAGAAGCAAAATGAATTTTAAAGGAGTAGGGGGTTTATTTGTTTATATAATATTTTCTACAGAATGTTATGCTTTAGAATATCTGAAACATTTTTAAAAAATTCTTTTCACATAGAGTTTTGTGTTCTGTTAAAAGAATTGTAGTATTATTTTTAAATGAGAATGTATGTGAATCAGATGCAGAATTTTAAAGTATTATTAATTTTGGTCCTAGCCTTCCTCATTTTATTTTTAAATGAAACTCTTTTACTTCGACTCTGAAAACCAAACATTACAATAACTCCTAAAGATATTTCTTTTTTCAGTATTTACAGTCAGAGAACATTATATTAAAAATATTAATGAAGTATTTCATCACTGAGTCCAGTTACATGCAATAAAGATTTCAAAAAAAAAGCACTGAACATTCTAATAATAAATATTTTTGTAAATAGTGCTAGCTCCCTTTACAGATTTGCAGAGGGCAAATTCTCAATCACGTAGTCTTATATTATCAAGAAATACTAAACTTAATAACACTAATGTGTACTGCAGTAGCAGTTGGTTACAAATGACCATGATTGAATGCAAACAATGTAAAATACATTATATACGGTCCTAGAGGATTCTGGAGATGTACAAAAAATAGTTGGCCTTCTTTGAATTTTACTGTGTTATATTATGTATAATAAATATTTGCCATTTTAACTATTTTTAAGCACGCAATTCAGTCACTATATTTAGCATGTGCTACCATGAGCACTATCCATTTCCAAGAGCTTTTCATCACCTCAAATAGAACTACAGTACTCCACCCTGGTGGCATAGTGGTTAAGAGGTATGGCTGGCAACCAAAAGGTTGGCAGTTTGAATCCAGTAGGTGCTCCTTAGAAAGTTGATGGGCAGTTCTACTCTGTCCTATAGGGTTGCTATGTGTCAGAACCAACTTGATGGCCATGGGTTTGGTTTCAGTTTAACAATAATTCTCACTTCATACACACATGACAGCCAAACTAAGAATAAGAGAAACCGAAGAATTATTAATGACTTTGAATGATACTGTTGGTGAAAAATACTGAACATGAGCATTCATGGACTGCCAAAAGAATGACTAGATCTGTCCTGGAAGAAGTGCAGCAAAAGTGTTCCTTGAAAGCAAGGATGGCCAGGTTTTGTCTCAAGTGCTTGGGACATTTGCAAGGTGGGACCAGTCCCTGGAGAAGGACGTCATGCTTCATAAGTTAGAGTGTGAGCAGAAAAAGAGAAGACCTTCTGTGAGACAGAATGACACAGAGGCTGTGACAATGGACTCAAACACAGCAATGACTGCGAGAATGGTACAGGATGGTGCAGTGTTTTGTTCTGCTGTACATGTTGTTCTTAGGTGCCGTTGAGGGGGTTCCAACTCATAGCGACCCTATGCAGAACAGAAGTAAACATTGCCCAGTCTTCCACATGCCCATAATCGTTTTTTTGTGCTTAAGACCATAGCTGCAGCTACTGTGTCAATCCATCTCGCTGAGAGTCTTCTTCCTCTTTCTCACCAATTGTCCACTTTACCAAGCAGGATGTCCTCTGTCTCCAGGTAACAATCACTCCTGACAATATGTTCAAAGTATGTAAGATGCAGTCTCGCCCTCTTTGCTCCCAAGGAGCACTCTGGTTGTACTCCTTCCAGAGCAGACTTGTTTGTTCCCTTGGCAGTGCATGATATATTCAATATTCTTCTCCAAAACCACAATTTAAAGGTGTCAGTTTTCTCTTCCTTATTCATTGTCCAGCTTTTGCATGCATGGGATATGATGGAAAATGTCACGGCTTGGGTCAGGTGCACCTTAGTCTTCAAGGTGACATCTTTACTTTTCAGTACTTTAAAGAGGTCCTTTGCAGCAGTATATATGGTTGTTAAAACTTGAAACTGACTGGATGGCATCTACTAACAGCAACATACACCTAAAAATAGAATTTCTGGATCACATGGTAATTCTACTTTTACCATTCTAAGGAAATACCAAACTACATTCCATAGCAGCTGTACAATTGTACGTCTGCACAAGCAGTAGGACGGTTCTAATTTCTCTACATCCTCGTCAACTAATACTCATTAGTTTCCATTTTCCAATAATACTAAGCATACTAGGTGTGAGTTAAAGTTGCAACTTTTGCATTAAAGGAGGAAGAGGATGAAAGGGAGAAAGAGAAAAAGAAAAGAAAGGAGAATGACAAGAGGAAGATAAGTATTATTAGAATACAAATAATAAAATACAAATTCAGATACCAAAAGAGAAATAATTGAGATGATAACAGAGCTAAGAAAAACTGGAAGACCTGAAAGATGAGAGTAACATTTATGCTAGAATTTGAGGACGGAAAAGACTTCACTAACCATTATTGAAGAAATAATATTCTACATTAGGGGTTGTTACAGAAAAAGTGCTGGTAAAAGGCTGAATATATTTGTGAAATGTAAGTCATCTCGTCTGTCAGGAAGAGTCAGCAAAGAGCAACTGAAAATAATGCAGACAGAGGACCACTGGGGCCAAACACAAATGACTTGGCTGCCTATACAAAGGAATTTTAGTATCATTAATTTTGTACCATGCAGTTTGTAATTTTTAAAGACAAATTAGATGCAAATCAATGCAAATATTACCTTTTAAGCACAAAAAAACATTTCAAAAATTCATAGTTTTCTATATTTCTCCTAAACACATATTTTGTTCTCCATTTGTAGAAATGATCTAAGATTTGAAATAACTAACTCAGTTCAGCAGAGGTATTAAGGGAAAAGTGAAACATTAAATTAAAACCAAACTAGTGAACTGAATGTACCTAATGTGAAACCACACAATAATACTATATCCTTGCATTTTCGTAATACTTTTCTGTCAATGTTCTAAATTTGTGTAATACAACTTAACAGCCATCATACTATTTTAGATCAAGTACTGATCCCAGACAATCACAGAACTTTTAGATGCAATGAAATTATTACTTAATTGGCAAAGTATTATTAGGAAATGACAGCATAACTGTACTGCTTATTTGTACAGGTGTGTGTTACAATATAACCAAACTAAACGCAACTCCGAAAGAAATTTCAAGCGCACTAAATACACATTTACCTTTAACTAGCAGTGAGTGAAGCCATATTTTCCTAAGATTTTTATTTCTGCACAGACTTTTTTTTTAATCTAAGTGACTGTCATTAAGAATTAACTATCTAATACATCCAAGCCATGAGGTGAACAGAGGACAAGAGTCTGAAGTTTGAAAATATGGGTTTTCAATTTTATCTCTTACAATTATGAGATATAGACACATAGACAGATTACTTAAATACCCAAAGCCCTAACACTTACATCTGAAATTAATAATTTTCTCAACACGTCACTCTGTCTTAACAATAACACACATATATACATAACATACATAACAATAACATACATAAAGAATCTTGCCAGATTCTTGACAACAGTAGGTATTCAATAAAAGATAAATAGCATTACTCTCAACAATGGCCTTTATATTCAAAACTGAGATTCAAAAGTGGGGTTACACCTGGGAAATGAGATTAAATTGGGTGGCAAGTATGACAAAAGAACATTTGGCAGAAGGCTGTAAGCAGCTGGGTGGAAAATAGGATAGAATCAGACGGTACATTGTAAATGCCACGCTTTTAAAAGATTAAGGTGGTCATAGTATATAAGAGAAAATGAAAAGGAAAGAAAAATGTCTTAGGCTTAGAGGTGCCAGTAATAATATTTGCCAGAGTTACTATGGTGACCTAGAAGTCCCAAGTTGTGATTTCAAATGCTGATTAAAGCAAGTAAAACTAGTAACTTGTCAAGCTATAGAAATATCACTCTTGCATGTTTTTTAAGGAAAAATAAATCACAAAGGAAACTAGAAAGAACAAACACAGGACGACTACAGAAAAAGCAAAGGAAATGTGGAAATCCAATTGAGAATAGAGATAGTGGTTCTGGAATAATCCACATTTCTAAAAGAACTTTCAGTCATGTCTCCATTTCTTTCATTCTTACCAATCTACTATGCTCTCTGTGAGATTCAGAAAAATCTGAACAAGAAAAACCTATTGTGACTCAATTAACTTTAACAGATTATTTGAAACACTGATCCAGAAATGAGATACTAAATCTCTATACATTGCCTGAAAAAAACTAGCAAACTGTTATTCTTGCCTAAGTAAAACATACATCTACATAGTTAACATAATGTGATAGTATTAGAACACACATAAATCTAGGAAGATATTTTTAATAATTTCTCTAGAACAAAAAAGAAAGGTCATCCAGACTTTCCCAGGAGTGCCTGATGACTTTGAACTGCTAACCCCTTTGGCAAGCAGCCACACTCTTAACCATTATACTACCAGGATTTCCTTAGAATGAAAGTTCCACCTAATTTCAGAAAATGTTATGATCTAATAAATGTCTACTAATGTTTAGGAACAAATTTGTCTTTAATGAACACTGCTATTTTTGGCTTTAGGGCAACATATATTTTAAGCATGAAGTAAATGGATGTTTTTATGCAGACCATTTTCTTACAAAGTGTCCTTGAGTTAACTTCTTGCCTGGGATGTCACAAAGCATTTGTTTAGAGTTCATTTCCAATACATATCGAATAAGACAGTATTTGCCACTACTGATAGACTCAGCGAGAAATAAAATCAATGAGTTTGAATAAAAGCTAATCATAATTGCATTATTGCAACTAGTTTGGCAAATAATTCAATTACTTGACAGTCAGATAATTAAACATAAAAATAGGATCTCACATTTTTCCATATATAAAATTTGTAAAGCAGATCTTTTGTTGTGCTCCTCCACAATGAAGATACTCACAAAAATCTCAAATTTTCATCATTAAAATTAACAACTCAAAAATGTCTGAACAAACAATTGCAATTATTTAGAATGACAGCCTTTTAAACTTCGCAACTGCTTTATAAATTTGTCATTTATGATAATAAAGAAAGAAATATTTTTTATGTTTCCAAGAGAAGTAAAAATAAGGAAGAGCAGGTGACAGGAAACTCAGAATATAACATGTATATAATTCAAGGTACGTAAGAGCATTCCAAACAGGAAACTTTGAGTCTATTCTAAAATCAATAGAAAAACTGGCAAAGTAACATTCCTCCTCATAGCAGCAGCTAACAGTTACTGAGTACTTACTTATTAGGCACTGTTTCAAAAGCTTACATATATTAACTAGCTCTTTTAATTGATTCTTACTGTAAGAATTATAATTAATCCTGTAATTAACCTCATGACGAAAGAACTGTTATTTTTTCTACTTGATAAGCAAGGAAACTGAGGGACCCCGAAAGGTTAAAGAACATTACAAGGTCACAGGGCTAAAAACCAGTAAGCCCGGATTTGATCCTAAGCAATTTAGATAGACAGTTTGTGCTCTCAATCCCTAGGCTAGACTGTGTCTCATCATTTTTAGTGACAACTGATTCTGCAACATGCCTTCTGCAAAAGCAAGGAGTTCTGAGGTAGGTATGATTACTGTTTAACTTACAGGTTGTAGAGGGTGAGATGAAGATCTAGATCAATGCTATACACTGAAATATTCAAACAAACTTCAGGTTGAGAGAATCATGCCATAAACTAATAGCCCTCAAAATTTTCATTTATAAAAATTTTCTACACATCTTGGAACATCTGAACAGATACCAGTGAATCATTTTATTCATTTTTTTTTCTTTTTTCAGATGAGTGAAGGGCAAGGCCATAGGCTTCATTAAGATAATAAACAAGAATAATAAACTTGGAAACATTCAGGAGCCAGCCGAGTGACTCTGAAATTACAGAAAAAGTTGAAAATTATCTGGAAAGAAATGGAAATGTATCTAACAACTGCACATTTTGAAGAGACTTTAATATCAACCTAATTCCAATCAAGAGTATTTATTAAAATCATTTTCTAAGAAAAAAAGGAATTTTCCAAGGAGTGCTTGGTGGATTCTAGCTGCTGACCTTCTGCCTAACAGCCGTAGCTCTTAACCCACTATACAATCAGAATGCCTTAAGGTCTGCAGGTGGCACAAATGGTTCTAAAATGACTGCTATCCTAAAAGTTAGCAGTTCAAACCCAGTTAATGTGACCACAGAAGAAAAGGCCTGGCAATAGGCTTCAATTCAGATTAAGGCCAGAAAAACGCTGTGGAGCAATCCTACTCTGAAGCACAAGGGAGCTCCATGAATCAGAACTGATCCCACAGTAACCGATAATAAAAACATTGACTGAACATTAAATTTTATTTTTGGTAACTTTTCAACTGAAACCGTATTTTCTTTAATGAAATTTTAAATGAAATAATTATCAGTACCACTGGCAATACAAATGAGCCTGGTGAAAAAGTGATTTTTACTGCTGGCAACAATGAACTTTAAATGTCTTATTGTGATGAACAGAATCACATTAAGCTACAGTGAGGGGTTTGGCAACTATACTAGAAACACCACCTCATTTCTAATATTTCTCTGAAAACAATGACAGTTCATAAGTAACATCATAAATAATGACCTGAATACAGAAAGTAACTGTGGTAGCTATGCTGAATTTATCCTATTCCAACTTCTAGCTGGTAAGTATATACATTTGCTTATATTGTACCTTATTTGAAGACTTTCCAAAGCAAAGAGGAACGTGTATCCCATCATCAGCCAGAATCATATATTACAGTTTCACTGCTATTTTGTTACCATGAAGTGTTCAGTTCCATACATCTTTTATATTAAAAAACAGCATTTAAACCCTTCATTTCATGTTTGAAAAATTTCATGTCATGTTTTAAAAGATTACTGTGAAATAAAAATAGCAAAGTGAAAAGATAATTCCTTTAGAACCTCATTATATGAATATTATATGTGCAGAGTATTAATAAAAAATGTTTTTGATATTATGAAAGAAATGTATTGTGCAAGACCAGAGAACATTCCAATACAGCTTTTGTCTATTTCATTCCGTAGTTAATGTATCAGTAGCAACCAGGCAGGAGAAAAAAATGTGCATGTTTTGAAATTATCTCATCTCAGTAAGGTGTACCTGGACTGTTCTCAAATTAAACACCTTCCTTAATGGCTCATTATAGAATATCAGTGCCTAAAATACCCAAAAGGAGTCAGGAACCATTACTGCCAAGGAAGAGTTTCTAAGGTTGTAACATATGATGCAATATTTCTGTTGTAACTTGAGCCTCACTGGGAGTTTATTACAATGTATACTTACGATTTTAAAATCAGCAGCTACCTCAGTAAAGTTTAGCCTAACCCCAAGACACAGTCTGAAAATATTAGTGTATCAACAGGTTTTATAGTAGCGATTTGATAAGTAGCATGTTAAGGTAGCTATCAAAGTGAAATAAGTCGTTTTAGAAAATTTCAATTTTAAGAAAGCTTCCCCAAACTTATTCCTCAATGGGGGAGAAAAAATTATGACAAGTTTAATCCTTGAAGTTCTGGAATTATAATCATAATTATTGAGTTATTTATTTCTAAAAATATTTAAGAAAATATATACAACTTACTAAAGATAATAATTATAAAAAATCTATTCTTCAAGGGTTCTTAATAGGTGCTAACACACTGACCAGCATTTTACAGACATTATTTCACTCTAACTGTGATAATATAAAGCATATATAAAATGGAGACATTGACATCTGACGATAAACTGTCAGATAGCCAGTTCAGCTCTCAAATACATGCTATACAGAAAATATATGACCTTTATGAGATTTTCAGGGTTTTCAATAATGGGCAAAAGAGAAAACAGGGAGGATAAAGAGAATAGAAGGAATCTGCATTTTGTCCATTCACCTTGCTTCACTTTGTTGCTCGGTGTAGAGTTTAAGCTGGAGAAGCATAGAAAGAAACTATGAATCAAAAGTTAAATTTGAGGATAAGTTAGCAAAAGTTGTAAAGGAACAAAACATCAAAAAAATGAAGAAAGAAAAAACTAGGAGAAATTTCCAAGTGACAGCACCTGAGTGGAAAACAAACCACCAGAATGGTTTGGTTAATACACTCAAATGTATACAAGGGATGGAACAGCTAAGTCAAGTTTTGCTTAAATGTTAACACTGTAGAGTTTATGTAAGAGTAACATACTTAGTTATTAGTGTATTGGCTTGTTGATGCATATAAGCCAAGCCAAAATTCAAGTGCCGTCTAGTTGGATGCATATAGGTAATAAATATTTTAAATAAATATACATATAACTATAGATGATAGCAGATTGGTTTTTATTATAGCACTCATTCATATAGGCATCTGTTAAATATTGTAAGTTATTTTTTGATGATATTCAAGATAACAAATGAATGCCTTCGAATTCAAAATCCAAAACTATCATTATTCTATTCCTATATCTTACAGTATACTTTCTATATACATCAGTGTAGTAACTAATGCCAAAACATGTGACACCTCAAATTGAGTATCAAACACCCTAAAAAATTATACTGACTGGTTCACAAAGATACCTACAACAACAGTACTGTAAACTTAGACATTTGTTGAGACTGATTAATCAATATAGCAAGTTTAATTTAGAAAATAGGTGAAACTCTGCAAGTTTTGCTCAATGGTAAGAAAAATACTTGAACAAAAAGGACAGTCACATTACAATGTAAAAGCAGCTGCCCAAAAATATTTTGACAAAGAATATCTTATAAGACAAAAGTCTACAAGAAACAATTTACATAAAAGTATATTTTCTTAATAATTAAGACATTCCTCAATAGTTGAACGGCTACCATGTGTCTTCAGATAAATACTAGGCTAGTGTGCCTGTTTGGTGTTGTTTTACTTTACAGGTCCATCTAATCTTCTCATCCTTGGGTCAGAAGTGAACCTTCGGAGTGGCCTCAGTTCTGAGTTAAAAGTGTGTTCGGAGGCTGTACTTTCAGGGTTTCTCCAGTCTCTGTCAGATGTGTCTCTCTTATTTTGGTGTCTCTTTTGTGAGTCAGAATTTTGTTCTACATTTTTCTCTAGCTCTGTCCAGGCCCCTCTACTGTGATTGCTTGAGTTACGTAGTTTAGAAAAACACCATGATGTTCCTGTAAATAAATCATTTCTTTGTTCAGTATTCTCTCTCCAGATTGATAATTCACAAGGACAACTGAGGGGCAGCTATGTTCCAAAAACATCAAAATTGGAAAACTGTACAGAAAGATACATAGTGTTTAAATTACAAATACAAAAGTTTAGTTATAAATTTTAAAATAACAGCTATCTATATCACCTGTTTTGCTTTTCCTCAAGATGCTTATAATTACTGAATATTATATACCTGAAAAGAAAATTTTCTTCTTTCATTTTCAGTTGATTCATTTTTCAGTCAGATTTTAAAATAAGGTATTCCCTAAAATATCTCCAGTCAATTGCTTTCAGGAAGAAAACATATTCTTGATTTTATGAAGATTTACCATAGCAGTAACATTTTTAAAAGTGCTATCCTTGAAACATGGTAATATTTAAACACATTTTTTATTTAATTTGTTCTAAAATGTTAACAAAGAAATGATTACATGTTCTCTGGCAAAGAGTAAGGAAATTATTCAACGAGTCAATTAAATAGTGGTCTTTTTTAGGAATGTCACATCATTCCTTTTCTGGTACATTTTGTCTTTCACCTTTAATAAAAATGTATTTATTAAAAGATACTCTTGTTTGATTTTAAAATAAAACACAAATAGCTGTACTTCTCTTAAATTTTCCACAGTCTTGGTAAAGGGTCCTTAGTAATAGATAAAATTCCAATCACCTCCAAAACGAAAGGTCTCCATGGATTAATTTCAACGAATGCATTTTCATCATCTTGTCATAAATGGAACAGTGTTTAAGAACTCGTCTGATAGACCCAAGGTCAGTAGTTCAAATCCACAAACAGCTCCTTAGAAACTTCATGGGCAGTCCTACTCTGTCCCAAAGGATCCCAGTGGGCCAGAACTGATTTTAGAGCAATGGTTTTGCTTTGCCATAAGGTCCTCATTGCTGTTTCGATCTCAACAAACTACAGCATTCTGTTCACGAGCAGAAGTACATTTGTGTGCCTCTTGCTGGCCTTGTAGAGCTGGATAACCCTGACATCTGTCTCTCTCCTTTTCTCTCATTTTACACACCAAGAGGCTAAGAAAACGAAGACCTAGCAGTACAAGAAGCCTTCGTTTTCTTCAGACTCAACGGCACTGCATTTGCAGTGGCACAGTATGCTGTGTTCTTCACGGAAAAACATTCTGGTGACATTTTCTCCTCTTATTTCTCTTGTTCGTTTTATATACGCCTACTGTACCAAAAATTTCGTCACCACTAGCTTATTTTAGATAATATGAAGATACGCATTAAATTCTTTAATTTTAGTAAGTCTTCTAGAAATGAGTTTACTATTATGTATTAATTAAGTCATTACCACTTATATATCAAACTCGAGATGTCGGATATATTGGGAATGAGATTTATCACATCCAGTATATTACTAAAGTTATGTTAGCCAAGCCAAGTGCTGTCCAGTAGGATCTATATCTTAATTGTATAATCATTAAATTATAACTATTAATAACTATAAACTGTTCAAATAAATCATTGCCAATCTTTTAGTGATTCAGTTCTCAATTGCTGGAATACAGCAACCATAATAAAAACAAAGAAATTATGCAAATAGGAATAATATTAATAAGGATAAAAATATTAAATGTGTAATTACTAATATGGTTTATCTTATATGATTTCAGTGAATTTACACTATGGTTTTACCACTCAAATCTCCTAAACCACCTTAATCAACACTTACCACAGTTTTAATCCACACTCAGTATTAATTTTTTGGTTGATTATTCATTTTTTTATTGTGCTTTAAATGAAGTTTTATAGAGCAAATTAGTTTCTCACTGAGCAATTAATACACATTGTTTGTGGCACTGGTTGCCAGCCTCATAACACGTCACAACTCTCCCCTTATCAGCCTTGGGTTCCCCCTCACTACTTTTTCATTCCCCTCTTGCCTCCCCATCCCTGGCCGTAGGCTAGTGTGTCCCTTTAGTCTTGCTTTAGTTTACGGCTTCTAACCTTTGGCTAAAGAATGAATCTCAGGAGGGACATCAGTTTTGACATAAAAAGGTGTTTGTAGGTCATGATCTCAAGGTTTCTCCAGCCTCCATCAGATGAGTTAGGGTTTTAGGCTTTGTTTTGTTTTGTTTTTGTGAGTTAAAAATCTGTTCCACATTTTTTTATAGTTCTGTCCAGGACCCTTTATTGTAATCTGCGCTAGAGCAGTTGATGGTGGTAGCCTGGCATCATCTAGTTGTGTTGGACTCAATCTATTAGAGGCTGTGGTAGTAGTGGACCATGAGTCCTTTGGGCTAATCTTTCTGTACTTAAAAGGTTCATGTGATGGTTAAGACTGTTAGCCAGCTTGGCTGGGCCATGACTGTACGTGTTTTGCAGTTGTATAATGTTATGATCACCTCCATGATGGCATCTGTTAAGTGGTACCAGTAGGGGAAGGGCCTGTGGTGGCTCACTACTTCCTCAGCAGGCATCTCTCTGCCTTCTGTCACCTACTTCTTTCCTGATAACATTGGCAAGGTTTTTTGCTTGCTGTGGATCTGGAAGCTGCCTCTCTTTTGTCTTCTGAACTCTAGTTCTTGGGACTTGATCTAGCATCTTAGCTGTTGATCTTGTGATTCCTTGATTTTCACAGCCTGTGAGTAAGACTCTTATTCCCCCAACCTACCAATCTTGGGTTCACCAGTTCTGGTAACTATGTCAATCAGAGGAAATCTTAAACTCTTGTCTGCCGTCTTGAGATTCTTCAACCTCCAGAGCCAGTAAACAGGAACCCTGCTCTCCAACCTGCTGATCTTCAGTTTGCCAACTTCCACAGCTGTGCTAGGATCTTTCCTGATCCAGGACTTCAGACATTTCAGCCTCTACAACTGAGTGTGCTGTTTCCTTGATATAAATACATCTCAATACATATTTATATACTTAATTGTTATTTTCTTTTCTAGAGACTCTAGCCTAAGACAGCTCCCAAAGAATAGCTCCCTTTTTGGAAAATCTTCTAAAAGTTACCAGAGAGAGTGATAACCTATATGGTAGACTTTTAAAGTCGTCACGAATATCTTCTATTCCCAAACATATTTTTTAACTCAAGCACACCACAGGTTAAGTAGATAGGAATACAAAAAATATTTTGTTGTTAACATCAGATACACATATATGTCTAAAATTTCCTCATATGGTTTTTGAAAAGAATGTAAGCTTATACCATGGGTAATTGATTTATACTGACAATCAATGACATATTAATCTGAGTATTTTTCTAATACAAAGAAACCTGGGTCCAAAAAGAAGCAAATAAATTTTAAGAAGTCAAAACGTCAAGGATGCCAAGTCATGTCCTTGACATTTCTGCCTAGGGTTGACCATGCTAAAAACTAATATAATAAAAATGGAGGAGGAGAAGAAATTCAGGAAAAAAATAAATAACTTTTGGCCATTCAGATGCCCGTTCACTTAAAGCACAGCTTCAAATAACTCCCAAAGAACAAAAATCTACTGTTTTCTAATGTGAGCAACACTAATAAAAAATACATCAGTTTTTAGAGCATATCTATATTGTAATTTGCCATGGAAATATATTACCTAAAACATTTTTTATTTCAAATAATCATAAATATATAAAACAGAAACAAATGCACACATACAAAAACTTTAAACAGACTGGTATATGTTATTGGAAATCAGCACTTAATGGCAATTTTGCTAAATGCTACCAGTAAATGTCATACTGGAAAACATCTTGATCATCCAGATCCAAGTATTAGATATAACTCTGAAGCTTTTATATCTCAAATAGAAAGAATCAAATAGACTTCTATTGGATTCTGAAATTCTTTAGTGATACATAGAGCAGAAGCCAAGAAGACATACAATGGGCAGTCTGGTGAATATCACTGTTTCCAGTGAATAAACCAGTTAATCTAATGGAGACCTTTCCTTGAATTCTAAGGAGCATTAAAAAATACATTTCAGATACCATTAAACAAATAGCATCCATTAGGTACTCTCAATCATGATCTTACCATGCTTCTTCGTCTTCTTCTTTTTCTTTGCTGAATCATATGGTCCAGTCAAGTAAGCAAAGGTTCACTAACACTATTCTCAGAATCACCCTGACCTTACAGAAAATACTTTTAAACAAACATGGACCTCAATATGAGTTTGTGAATCACAAAATTAAACAGAAGATACAAAATTATCAGGGAAGAAGTGAGCATTAGTCCTGTTAGCATTTTAGTAAGCATTAATGTTTATATTGGATACCCATAAAAATTACTCTCACATATATCATCTTTACTTTGGCTGTAGAAAATCTCATTCCAAATGAAAATATTATTTTATGTTCTATTCTGCAAACAATTTTATAAAGAAATAAAAATGGAACATGTGACTCAATACATTTTGTGGAGAAATATTTTAATATCTGTAAAAATTGCTAAGTTCAAATTTGGATTATTACAGTAGTTTCCTGACTAAGACAAACTCTTAAAGTAACCTATTTCAAGTCTTTTTTTTTCCCCCAAATGGAAAATTTGATTCTTTACTCATTAAAAACTGACTAGCTATTTTTAAAAATAGATTCTCCAAAAGAAATACATCTTTGTACTAATCAATGCCTTTAAAAGTAATAAAGGAGGAAATTAAGATGGTGGACTAAATACACATCTTCCCAAATCTCTCTGGAAACCAAGGCCTAAATTGATAATTAAATGGAGCATTATGGACACTTAGTGAGCTCTAGGACACAGCATATGGCTCTTCAGTCTACACGCCAATAAGCAGAAAACTTCTTCTCTTTCACTGACTCCCACTCTTGTTGAGTCCCAGCTCTCGCAGACTGAAGGTAAATCGCCATTCTGACTTACCTTTCTCTGCTTTGGCTGGCGGGAGGGGCTGAGGTGACTGGCAGCAAGGCTCAGATACACTGCTGAGGACATGAGCCAGTGGACTCACCACATTTTGAGAGCCTGTGTTTGGAATCTGTGCAACTCAGCACCTCCAACTTCTCTCCCTATCTCTTGGAATCTCTGGATATATGCCATTGAATAGCCTTTTCTGAGGCAGGCGGGGGAGCTCGTGTGGGATGCTATCTTGATTCACCAGGAGGCAGAGTTTCCTATATGGAGGTCTCAGCTGGACCTAATTCCCAGGATGGAAGGCAGTGCCTACCCGGAGAGCACTTTGTCAGTAGTAAAACAGCCTTTGCTATAGAAGAGTATATTTACCAGTTGGGAAGAAGGACTTCCACATCTGAAAGCCTGACTAATTTTGGAAGCTGTCAGATGCCTTCTACCTTACAATAGAGAAATAACTGCAATGCATCCAGATGGCTTCTCTTCCAGCCTTTACTGTCTCACATTATAGACTCAGCTGACAGCTCCCGAGTGACTCTATAGGTGGGGCTGTGTATTAGCCAATCAGGAGGTGGAGCCTGCTACCCCAGAAATTTCACCGAGCCCAGTTGCTGGAGTACATAGAGGTGTCTGGTGAACAACGTCCTTTACAGACTGAGCTTGAATCCCGTTAAAGTACCACCAGAGACACAAAACAACCTCCAGATTCCCAAAAAGCAAGAAACTTTTGAAAGGAACATTAGGAAGAACTGACCTACGACTTCTGAAGTCCCACAAAAGAAAGATCCAAAGAACTTCCCAGATGAAGAAGCCTGTCTGAAACTATCAGAGGGTGAATACAAAAGGATTATTTATAGAGGCCTCCTAGACCTTATACAAAATGCAGCAGAGCAAAATGAAAACTTAAGCAGGCTGTTTGATCTGATAGAACATCAGTACTCTGAAATCCAATAGATCAAGAACAAAATCAAAGAGATAGAAATTTCAGTTCAAAGCCAAGAAAACAGAATGGAACAAATGGAAAAGACGCTTTCCAACTTGGAAGACAGAGATACTGACTCCAGCATCTATGAGGAGAAATCAGAAAAATAAAACAAGAAAAATGAAGAAGCATTAAGAAGCATGTGGGACACTATTAAGAAGAACAATTTACAATTAATTGGAGTTCCTGAACAGGGCAAGAAACCTGAGAACACAGAGAGTATTGTTGCTGAGCTGCTGACAGAAAACTTCCTAGATATTATGAAAGAAAACAATATAGATACCCAACATGCATATCAAACACCACTCAATATAGATCCCAAAAGAAAGACTCCAAGACATATTTTAATCAAGTTGAACAAAAAGAAATACAAGCAGAAACTCTTAAAGGCAGCAAGACTCAAAGCAAAGCTAACATTCAGAGGGAAACCCTGTAGGCTTTCATCACATTTCTCAGCAGAAACAATGTTGGCACAGAGACAGCGGCATGACACATTCAAAGATTTGAAGGAGAAGAACTTCCAACCAAGAATTATCTATTCTGCAAAACTGTCTTTCAAATAGGAAAATGAAAGTAAGACATTCACAGATAAACAGAAACTCGGAGACTCTGTAAAAAACTAAACCAAAGCTACAATACTGAAAGAAGCTCTTGGCTTAGAAGAAAAATATCATTAATTTTATATTTTAGAAGGAAATACAGGACACATTATCCAGAAATCTACTCAGTTAGGGTAGGCTCAAAACTGAATCAAAGCTATGATATGAAAAGAAGTGATCCAGTGATCATATCATGAAAACAATGTCATCATAGTAAAAAGAGGGATATATTACAGTCATTACAGCCTTCCAGAAGGAGAGAAAGTTAATAAGACTTCAAGTAGTTACAACTGGGTTTAAACATAGACCTTTAAGGGGCATCACAAGGGCAGCTGTAAAGCACAATAAAGATGCAGCATATCAAATCAAGAAACATAATACAAGAGTGTCAAAACCACAAAACGAACACTGAAAAAGTTGAAAAATCAATTCATAAAGAAGAATGCTCCAAAACAGAACAACAACAGAGTAAGCATCAATACAAAAATAAACATATCACAATGACAGTAGTGAACACATATCTATCAATAATAATGCTGAATGTGAATGGACCAGACATTCCAATAAAGAAACAACAAGTGACATCTTTGATCAAAAAACACAATCCATCCATACATTGCTTAGAAGAAACTCACCTTAGACTTACAGATAGGAAGAAAACTGAAAATTCAAGGATAGAAGAATATATATCAAGCTAACAATACACAAATAAAAGCTAGTGTGGCAACACTAATTTCAGATAAAATAAACTTCAATGTAAAATTCACCATTGTGGACAAGCATGGACACTATTGCTGAAAGGTTCAATACACAAGCAGGACTCGAGAATATTAAATGTTTATGCACGCAATACTAGAGCACCTAAATACATCGAAGAAACACTGACTATACTCAAAAATGAGATAGATCACAATAATAGTGGAATGCGTAACACTCTACTCTCAATATTGGACAGATCAACTAGAAAAAAGTTCAACAAAGACACAGAAGATCTTACTGCCACAATTATCCAACTAGACCTCACTAACATATACAGAACTTTACATCCATCAGCAGACAACTACACCTTCTTTTCCAGTGTACATGGAACACTCTCCAGAATAGACTATGTGTTAGGACATAAAGCAAATCTCAACAAAATCCATACCACTGAATTATTGTAAAGCATCTTCTCAGACCAGAAAGCCATTATGATCAAAATCAATAACAGAAAAAACATAGACAGAAAGTGGAACTCATGGAAACCGAACAATATCTTGCTCAAAAAGCCACAGGTTATAGAAGAAATCAAGGATGAAGTGAAGAAACTTATGTATTTGAATGAGAATGAAAATACTTCCTACTAGAACCTATGGGATACAGCCAAAGCAGTGCACAGAGGTCAGTTTATCTCCATAAATGCACACATCTAGAAGGAAGAAAATACTCAAACCAAAGATCTAACCATACAGCTTAAACAAGCAGAGAGAGAACAACAGAGGAACCCAACAGGCACCAGAAGGAAACAGATCATAACAATTGTAGAAGAACTAAATGAACAAGAGAATAGAGGAACAATTGAAAAAACTGAATAGACCAAAAGCTGTTTTTATTTTAAAGATTAACAAAATTGACAAACCATTGGCTAAACTTACTAAAGAAAAACAGAGCAGGAAATATATAACCCCAATTAGAAATGAAGGCAGAGTTGACATAACAGATCTAACAGAAATGAAAAATATCATAGCAGAATACTATGAAAGACTATACTCTAACAAATTTGAAAACTTAGAGGAAATGTACAAATTCCTTGATTCAGATTACCTACCAAAATTCTCACAAGGTGAAGCAGAACAACTTAATAAACCCATCACAAAGGAAGAGATTGAAAAAGTCATCCAAAAACTACCAACAAAAAAAAACCCTGGCCAGATGGCTTCACCACAGAATTCTATCAAGCTTACAGAGAAGACTTATCTCCAATACAACTGAGACTATTTCCCAGCATAGAAAGCGATGGCATACTCCCAAATTCATTCTGCAAAGCCAGCATAACCTGATACCAAAGTCAGGGAAAGACCCAGAAAAAAAGGAGAGCTACAGACCAATATCACTCATGAATCTAGATGCAAAAATTTTCAATGAAATTCTTGCCAAGAAAATACAACATATAAAAAAAAATAATTCATCATGACCAAGGTGAAATCATACCAGGGATGCAAGGCTGGTTCAATATCAGAAAAACAGTTAATGTGATCAACCACATAAATAACACAAAAGACGAGAATCACCTCATTTTGTCTATTGATGTAGAAAAGGCATTTGATAAAGTCCAACATCATTCATGCTAAAAACACTCAGCAAAATAGGAATAGACAGCAAGTTCCTCCATGCAGTAAGGGCCATTTATACAAAGCCAACTCCTACATCATCCTGAATGGAGAGCAACTAAAACAATTCCCCTTGAGAACGGGAACTAGAAAAGGATGCCCACTCTCACTCTCCTATTCAATATTGTACTAGAAGTTCTAGCCAGAGCAATTATGGGCAAACAGGAAGTAAAAATCTCCCTATTTGCTGTTGATATGATTGTATATGCACAGAATCCTAAAGAATCCATAAGTAAACTACTCAAATTGATAGAGTTCAGCAAAGTATCAGGATACAACATAAACACAGTAAATCAGTAGGATTCCTTTATGCCAACAATGAGATTATTATTTACTATAACCCTCAAGAAGATAAAAGGCCTATGAATAAATCTCACCAGAGAAATAATAGACCTTTCCAAAAAAAAAAAAAACTACAAAGCCCTACAAGAAACTAAGAGAGACTTAGATAAATGGAGAAACCTGTCCTGCTCATGGATAGGAAGACTTAACATGGTAAAAATGTTTATTTTACCCAAAGTAATTTACTTATACAATGCAATCCCAATACAAATTCCTGTGACATTTTGTAATCAATGGAGAAACAAATCAGCAAATTAGCTTGGAAAGAGATGAAGCCCTGGATAAGCAAAACACTTCTGAAGAAGAACACACTGGGAGGCCTCTCACTATCTGACTTTAGAACCTGTTAAACTGTCACAGTAGTCAAAACAGCCTGGTACTGGTACAAAAAGAGACAGATAAATCAATGAAACAGAACTGAGACTCCACAGATGATACCATCCAGTTGATATTTGACAAAGGTCCTAAGACATTAAGCTGGGGTAAAAGCAACCTCTTCAACAAATGATGCTGGCAAAATTGGATATCCATCAGCCATAAACTGAAACAAGACCCAATCTCACACCTTATACAAAGACCAACTCAAACTGGATAAAAGACCTGAATATCAAATCTAAAACAATAAAGCTCATTCAAGAAAAATTAGGATCAACAATGGAAGTTTTAACACACAATGCAGACACACTTCAAAATCTGACAAATCACAATCAACAGAAGAGGAAATAGATAAACGGGAACTTCTAAGAATCAAACACTTTTGCTCATCCAAAGACTTTATCCATAGAATTAAAGGACCACCTACAGAATGGGAAAACAATATAAGGCAACTATATGTCAGACCAATGCCTGATCTCCATAATCAATAAGGTACTACAAAATATCAATAAGCAAAAGATAAATCATCCAATTAAGTGATGGGCAAAGCAGATGGACAGACACTTCTCTAAAGAGGAGATCCAGGCAACCAAAAGACACATGTGGACATGCTCACAATCATTAGCTATGAAAGAAATTCAGATCAACACTACAATGAGATACCTCTCACTCCAACAAGGTTGGTCATGATCCAAAAAATGCAAAATAACAAATGCTGGAAAGGCTGTGGAGAAATTGGAAATCTCCTCGACTGTTGGTGGGATTGCAAAACGGTGCACCCTCTTTGGAAAGCAATCTGGTGCTTCCTTAAAAAGATCGAAATAGATATACCATTTGACCCAGTAATTCCACCGCTCAGAATATATCATAAAAAATCAAGGCCATTCACACCAACTGATACAAGCACGCGAATGTTTATTGCAGCACAGTCCACAATAACAAAAAGATCAAACCAATCCAGATGCCCAACAACAAAGGAATAGATAGGTATACTACGGCATATATACTCAGTAGAACACTATGCAATGATAAAGAACCACGATGATTTTAGGAAACATCTCATAACCTAGTTTCAGTTGGAGGATATTATCTTGAGGGAAAGTAGTAAGTGACAAAATATATGAGACCCTTAAGATAAGAACTTAAAAATAGACTCGTGCATAGAAGAAAAGACTCTTTGACAGCTGCTAGGGTGTGGAGCGATGGAGAGAGAGGGTAGGGTATAGACTAGATGCCAGCCAAGTACCATCGAGTCAGATCCAGCTCATGGTGACCCATGAATAGACTAGATAGTTGATAGAAATTTGGTTGGGTGAAATCAGTGACAGCACACATTAGAAAGAAGATCAATTTTAACTGGACTTCAAAGTACCATGATTACTCTTCCCATCTTAACCCAACATTGCAAAGAAAGAGTAGCTGGGGTAGGCAGCTGAGGACCATGCTCTCAGGGGAAATCGAGCCCAACTGGCACAACTAGTGTTTCGCTAAGAGAGTCTTCTGCACCAAACTAGTGAGTGGTGTCTGGGGTCTTAAAAGCTGCCAAGCTGCCATCTGAGGAACACCAAATGGTCCCAACTGAGCAAGAAAGGATGATCTCCAAGGACCAAAATGACATGGGGGAAAGAGAACCTAGAAGACAGAGAGACCCAAGTGAGTGGGTGACTACACTGACATGTGACTGGAAGAACCGGATGGTGCCCGTTCACCACCAGTGATAGCCGTGATGGGGCTCACAAAGTTGAGTCTCACGGGCAATACAAAAATAAAAAAGGTTGCACCCTGAGATCTCCACTAAAAGACCACAATTGATGGTCCAGGGACCTTGGGGTTTCCCTGGGAGCATGGACCCTGGCCCTCATGCTGCCACTGTCCATCAATCATAATGGAGGTCAACTCTTCGGGCAGAAATGGACTGGACTTGGTGACACAGTGGTGACACAGAGCAATCATATCATGTGTGTACTTTATGGTTCTATGCATCTATAGGATGTCATCCAGCTGACCTTTTACTGTACAAGGAGGAGAGGGTGGAGATGAGGGGATAGGAGATTGTTAGGAGGATATGACATGCACAAAACAAAGAGGAGGAGTGTGCTGTCACCAGGCAGGAAGAGCAGTGGGAGACACTCATCGGTGGGTATGAAAATTTATATGGGATTGTATATTCTCAATCATAATAAAAAGGTATATTAAAAATAAAATAAAATAATAAAGGAAAAAATTATTACAATATGTTGGTACCATATACTAACTAACCTCAAAATACAGTCCACAATACCATTTCCAGTGTGTCTAATATTTCAGATTCCTTGAACCAAGTTAGAAGAAAACAACATTATATTCTCATTTCAACTCTCTGTGTCTTTGCTCTACATAAATGTCTTCCTATTAGGTTAATTTGCCAAACCTGTTAAAGGATCCAACTTGACGGCACTTAGCTTGGCTATTAAAGCAACTGAAGGAAATATACAATGCAGTTCAAAAATATCATTTTGCTTCCAGTAACCTAAAATGTACTTCTCAAATTCTTGATTCCTTGAATCCTCATCATGTTTTTGAACAAGTACTTTTGGTCCAGAGAATTTACAGAATCATATAATGTTAACACTTTTGCAAACGAATCAAATGGTCTCTCTTTTTTTTCTTCTGTGTACACATTATTTTTACTTGTGATATTTTTTGTTACACTACTTTTAAAAATTTACATGCCAGTGCAGCTTAGCAATAAGAAAATACAAATTACTGCTTCTCCAAAGCATGACTACCTTACAAAGTAAAAATTAAGTCATGAAAATTATGACATAATAATAGGATTCTCATTTTTTTTCTTTCTGGACAGATTTTCTTTTTTTAATTTTTCTATCTGTATGGAATCACAAACTATGAAATTAAACTTACATACATTATTAAATCAGAAGATTACTTAAAAGGTATAAATTTTATTTTTTCTAATTGTTTCTCAAGTTGTGTTCCTGTATGATGCTTTTTTCTAACCATAAAGGGTAATACTTGGTGTAATTTTTCTTTTTTATATATTTCTGTATATTCCTTTGTCGTTTTCATAGGAATCATCTTAAGTTCTTGGTGTGTATGTGTATATTTGCTTAAAAGACAGTAAGAATATCTCATCTTGAAAAAAAAGATGAGTAGTAGAAAGTTAACAATAATAATTACATTATAACCATTAATATAAAAATATGTGAATAATTAATGACAGTAATAAAAGGTAGAAAGAGTACTTCATTTACGAAGAATCTGCCACAAGAGAGAAGACATTCTTAAAGATGATGAAAAATATGAAAAGTCACAATATTCAAACTGAATAGAACAAAAAAAATGAAAAAAGGTCTCCTAAGCCCAAGTCAGACTGTAATGTTAATCCATCTATCCACTTTTAATTCATCATTTTACACTAAAATCTAAATTATTGCCTAGAACATTTACACGAAATCATGGAATTTTTTAAATTAAAAGCAACCAGCTTTTCATCAGTATGTTATTCCAAGATTTGTGTAACAACAAATGTCTCTATAGGTTTTAAGAGTAAATACACATAGATAATAAATCTATTGATATTGTGAAGTTTCATTTATCTCTGATTGAATATTCTAACACTGCAACTTTGAACTATTATCAAGGTTCCCAAGAAATCTTCATAACTGTAGCTGCTAACATAAAATCTTGGCAGGTATTTTGAGAAAACAAAGAAAATGTAAGATATATTTTATGAATATTAATAAAGATCTACACTTGGTAGTCAAAAGCCATCATTGCTTCAAAAAATCAGTGGATTTGCTAACATGTCCCAAATCTATCTTTAAGATGCACCTTTATGGAAAATATCTTGCCATTAGTGCTAATTGTTTCTCATATACTTCAAAAAAATTGTAGTACTGTGGGGACTAACTGGGACTGACAGAAAAGAAATCATAAATCTTTGTCAGACTTTCTGAAATGAGCCATGAATAACAACAGAATGGAATATTTTCTATTTCTATTGGCTGAGGTAACGCAGTAGTACAAGAATGCACCCTAAACATTGTTGTTAATGCTACTCTTGAATATTTCATGTCATTCAAGTTCTGAAGAAATACACTAAAAATCTCATGATTCAAACAAGTAATATTTTTTTCAAAGAGAATTAAGTTTTTTTGAAATATGATATTCAATAAATACTACATACAATAGAATAAATTAGTGATAAATTAAGAAGCATTAGAATATAACCAAGCTTGTGAAAAGTCTGTTCAGAATGTCCAGTTGAAGTAGAGTCATTTCCCTCCATGCTCTAAAAGAATAAAATTTCACTGCTATGAGGTGCACACGTTCTTTGGTAAGACATTAATCATTTTAAATTAAAAATGTAACTTTGTGCAATTGAGAAGGAGCAATTTAATGAGCATTTGGACAGTAATTTATATTAATTTAACAAGGAACTTCATTATCTTGTGGGGGAAAATGATTTATCTTTGGAGGAGGTACAGTGCATTTGGATAAATAGGTGAAATATAATAGCATCCCAGTGAAATATATTTATGCTGTAGATACTAAATAGATGGTAATTCCTCAGTGCTAACAGCTTTGAGATTTGTTGGTAATTTCTTACTAGCAAACTTTACGATTCTGATAATGTTAAAATACTCTCATTTAGAGAGAAAAAAGAAATTATAAACAGAACACAATAGAAACACTCCATGCTTTTCCTTTTTGCTATTTAAAGTGTACTCTGTTCCCTCTATATACAAATAAACATTTTAACATGTCCTCTCTCAACAAAATACAAACTCTTTAGGAGAAGGAAAACATTACTTTGACACTGGTTAGAAACTTGATGGCAACCAAAAGCAGCAGCAGCAGCAATGTGCTAGGAAATACATCAATTGAACAACTTCAGTGACAATCATCTCACTCTCTTAAACATACTATTTAACGTAACACTCAATAAACCTTGTTTGTTCACTCTAAGTACTTACAGAGGCTCAAGAGTTAACTCCATAATCATCCTTGTTTCCTATCAAAAACCAAATCCCTCTTTCTATAATATTCAAGAATATGTTTGTCTATAACAGTTTTCCTGATTCCCATAAAATTCTTGTTCATGATGCTTTCAAAGGAGTCAGAATCCTTCATTCTTCTCACGATCCTGAGTCTTACTCATCTTTATATCCTAGGTATGCAAAGGGAACACTGGGAAAAGACTTGGTGAATGAAGAAATCCGGCTTTTCTCTCCATTGTTGCAGGCAGGGGATATATGGTTTTAGCTCTGGATCCAGAATGCCCAAAGAGAATCCTGAAGCTAGAGCTTAATTAGTTGGATAACATGTATTTGAGTAAGATCCATAAATGCTTTGTCAGTCTGATTAAATTATCTGAGTAAATTATCACAAGGCTTGACATCTAATAAGTTGTCAATAAATGTGTGTGTCACTAAACTATACTAAAACCAGTATGATGGATCCAGATCTCAAAGAAAGAAGTGATGGTTACTGCAAAGGCCAAATTAATTGAAACTTTTTTAACCTGAGAACACAATTAATGATAATGGTTAATATCTATTAACCTCTTAGTCTGTGTCATGTCCTATTATAAATCCCATACATATTCTGGGTTTAATTTTTCCTCATTCTTTCTTCTATGTTCTGGAATTATACCCATTTTACCTACGAAAAATCAGACTCACAAAGCATTTATGGATCTTACTCAAATATATGTCATCCAACTAATTAAGTGCTTCAGGATTCTCTTTGGGCAGTCTGGATCCAGAGCTAGAACCATATATCCCACTGCCTCCAGCAATAGAAAGAAAAGCCGGATTTGTTCATTCTCTAAGTCCCTTCCCAGTGTCTCCTTTGCACACCTAGGATATAAAGATGAGTAAGACTAGCCATCTTTTTTTTGCACCTGATCTTATCTTGTGCAGATATGTATGTGTCTTCTACTTTAAAAACAACAAACATCAACACTGACAAAAAAAAACACACACATTGAAACTCATACAAACAGATCTCTCTTTTCCTCGCTGCCAAATTCTCAGTTGAGCTACCCACAATCATTGCCTCCCTTACCTCACAGCTATTCCAATATAATTTCTTGCAGTCTAAGTTCTACCTCCTTCATTCACTGAAAGTTCACTCATAAAATGCACTAATGACTTTGTAATCATCAAATCCAAAATGTACTTTTCATTAATTTCAAATTATTTATAATGCTGACTATGCTTATGCCCCCTGAGAGTCCACGGCCCCTAAAATTAAACTGAATGGAAAGGATAACAGACAATAACATCAAATAAGACCTTATGTATCAGTCCAACAACTCACTTTACAAATGTGGAAACTAAGCCCTGAAGAAATGCTAATAATTCTCTGAAGATCACATCTTGCATTAGTCACACACATGGTTAAAACTCTTGACTATCTGTAGAAGTCTATATTCAAAATGGATCTTTCTTACCACTGACCCCAGTGACTTCTGCCTGCAGATATTCACACCCACGTATAATCACTTCCACTTGCATGCAGTCTGAATCTACTAGCTCACTTCTAACAAAGAAATGATGGCAGATGTGATATAATGTTACTTTCAGAATTAGACAATAAAGGGACTGTAGCTTCCATATTAGCCACTCTCTTCCTTATGTAGCTCTCAATCACAGAACTCACCTGACAAGTTATGAGGCAACCCTGTGGAAATGCCCAAGTGACTGAGCTTGGAAATCGATTCTCCTCCAGTTGAGCTTTCAGATGAGACCATCTTTACCGCAATCTGTAACTGCTTGGTTTAGCAGCAGAACTTGGGTAAGCAGTAATCAGATTAGTGACCCACAAAAACTAAAAGATAATAAATATCTGTTTTAAACAGATAATTTTAAGAGATTTTGTTTGTTTGTTTTCTCATAACAGAGCAAGAGATAACTAATATATCATCCTAGTCTGAGATTAATGTAATAGTTACAGTCTCTCTCCACTTCAAGCCATTTTGTATTACTCTACCTCTTCATCCTTCCTGAAGTATCTTCAAGAAGAAAGATAATCCTCTCTGATATCTAAAATGTTGCTACAATGTACTGTCTAAAAGTCTGGAAACCACACAAAGCAACATTTAGAAAATGTCTCTAATCTGGAAGCAATATACACCATCTTCATGCATCTCACTTAACAAGGCATTACAAATAAAAATATACTTTTTTGATTAATAATTGTTTATCAAAATACGTAAATTTATGTTTTGATCAATGGTCTGCTAGCAGTGATTCTAATAACAACTAAGTCCAAAGGGTAATTTTTAAAAAACACTTCTAGTCTATTATTTTGTGGAAAAACAAGTTTGTTTTTTTATTTTTAAATACATACATGTTAAAGAGAAACTTGATATCATAATCAAGTAAATACAAGCATAGAAACACAATGCTTTACGATACAGGGCTGTGGAATATTTAGAAAGGAAATATGAGTTGAATCAGTAAAAGAAACAAAATTATTCGATAAAAACAAAAACCAAAAAACTTAGTTTAGTTAATCTAAAAGAATCTATTATGGTATTAAACGAATATTGTATTTAAATCTCACTGAATAAATTTGAGTGGCATCAGCATTTTCAATGTTCTAAAAACTCTAACCTTTGTAACTTTTAAAATTTATAACCAGAATATTTAAATATTCACTGAGATACAGGAAAGACATGCATCAGTTTCCCAAAATTCTTCCATGTAGAACATAAAAATTTTGTTTTAAACTACCATCTTACTATTTTTTAAAAAACTTTGTAGTTATATATGGCCTCTCTTTTCAACTTCATTTTAAATTTCATTATAAAGGATCATGCCTTGTGTTTTCTTCGTTGTGCCATATCTCAGTGTTTTGCTCATAGCTGCTAAAACAAAATTTGTTTACTTTAATTCAATTTGATAAGCTCCCCAAAGAGGTACACTACTTTTAATTTAGGAGATTCAATTATTTTCTGAAGTATATATTTACAGTCAAGTCATAATTCAAAATTTAAGAATGATGAGTACTTATCTAAAAACAAGTTAATAAATATGCAGTCTTTTACCAGTAACTCAAATTTCAAGCAAGCACATGGATTTATTCAACTGATATGAGGGTTTAATCACATTACTCAATATTACTCAATACCAAAAACAGCAGTGTCTATCTGTTCCTGGTAGGAAAATACACCCTGGAGGCAAAAATGGCCTCTGTGAGACACAGTACTTCTAAAGCCGGCAGCAGTGGAAAATATAATGTATTTTGGTGGGTAGGTGGGTAAGATTTAAAGAACAAAAGCTCCTCCCTAGGGAGGAGAATTCTGATTTGATACATGGGATACTCAGAATGGCCTTGAAAAACTTATTCTTAACGGTTTTGGAATGTAACTGGTGATATTATAACTAAAAAACAATTTGTGTAGGTAGTTAATACAATAGTTTGTAAATGTTTATCATATTTCCTTTAGGGTTATTTTATCCAAACTCATAATGGCTGGCTAATCTGAAAATATAAGAAGGCAAAAGTTATATTTAAATTAGCCACATCTAATTCAGTGTCTAAGGAGTCTCAGCAGAACAAGAGTTAGTAGTTCAGTTGTTAACTCAATGGTTTGTAGTTCAAACCCATCCAAAGGCTCTGCTGGATAAAAGAGCAGGAAATCTGTTTCCATAAATATTACAACCTAGAAAGCTTTATGGGGAAGTTCTAGTCTGTCACATGGGATCCATGTGAGTCAAAACCAACTCAGAAGCACCTAACAACAACATTTCAATAGGCATAATCAATAATAAATGTATCCAGCTGGAAGAAAACACACATATTAATTTACAGTACAGCTCAATTTTTTTTTGTTTAAGTAAACAAATACAATGGAATTAGTTCTTATTGTAACACAGTCATATTACAAGCACACTGTCTTCCTAGGCATACATAGTAAGGGAGATTTGAGAGTTATCTATGGGGTCTCAAACAAACTAACCTTGATTTTACATTCAATGAATTCTCCTGGAACTTGCATTTCATAAAATGTTTTCATGCTACATACTATAGATGGCTTGAAAATGGGTAACATAATTTAAAAGATTTATATGACCAAAGAGCCTTATGTCTTCTTTTATGTGAATCAACCCCAAAAGAGTGATTAACACCAATTCTATAACATTTAATAAAATATAGAACAAGGAATAAGGTCTTACTGTTTTCCTTGTTACTAGGTGTCATAAAGTTGGTTCTACTCATAGTTACCCTGTATACAACAGAATGAAACACTGCCCAGTACTGCACCACTCTCACAATTGTTATGCCTGAGCCCACTGCTGCAGCCATTGTGTGTAAATGCATCTAGTTGAACATTTTCCTCTTTTTCATTGACCCTCTAGTTGATCAAGCACAACATCCTTCAGGGACTGGTCTCTCGTGATGACATGTCTAAAGTATGTGAGATGAAGTCTCATCATCCTAGCTTCTAAGGAGCATTCTGGCTATACTTCTTCCAAGACAGAGTTTTTGGTCCTTGTGGCAGTCCATGTTACATTTCAATATTATTCACAAACAAAACAATTCAAAAGCATCAATTCTTTGTTCTTCCTTTACTCTTTGTTTTGTTTTCTGTTTTTTTTTTTTTCTTGACTCCTGCTTCCAAGGGTATTGATGGTGGATGTGAACCCAAATAAGATGAAATCCTTGACAACTCCAATACTTTGTCTGTTAATAATGATGTTGCTTACTGGCCTAGTTGTGAGGCTTTGGTTTTCTTTATGTTAACGTGTAATCCATACTTAAGCCCCTAATACCTGACCTTACTTAGAAAATGCTTCAAGTCACCTTCATTTTCAGGAAGCAAGATTGTGTAATCTCCATAATGTAGGGCTGTTAAGAAGTCTTCCTCCAGTCCTGATGCTGTATTCTTCTTCATGTAGCGTGGCTTCTCAGATTATCTGCTCAGCATACAGATTGAACAAGTATGGTAAAAGGATACAACCATGACACATACCTTTCTTAAGTTTAAGCCACACAGTACCCTCTTATTCTGTTACAACATCTTCTTGGTCTTAGTGTAGGTTTCTCATGGAACAATTTAAGTGTTCTAGAATTCCCATTCCTTGCAATGTTATTTGTACTTCGTTATGCTTTCCACAGTCAAATGACTTGACGTAGTCAATAAAACATAGATGATCATCTTTCTGACATTTTCTGCTTTCAGCCGAGATCTATCTGACATAAGCAATGATATCCCATGCTCCACATCTTCTTCTGAATCCACCTGAATTCTAGTAGTTCTCTATCGATGCACTGTTGCAACTTGTTTCAAATGATTCTCAGTATTTTTCAACAATTTCCACAGTCTGTTGGACTACATTTCTTTGGAACTTGTGTTTAAATGTGATCTGTTATAGTCAATTGGGCCTGTAGCTATATTCCAACTTTCTTGACACAGAGCAGTAATCGCTTCCACTGCTGCATTTGTTTGCTGAAACACCTCAGTAGGTATTCTATCAATTTCTGGATGCTTGTTATTTGCCATTGCTTTCAGTGCAACTCGGATCTCTTCCTTCAGTACCATTGATTGGTTCTTGATCACATTCTACCTCCTGACATGACTGAGCAATGACCAATTCTCTTCAGTACAGTCACTGTGTAGTCCATCCATATTCTTTTGACACTTCCTGGGTCATTTAATATTTTCCCTGTAGAAATCGCCAACATTGCAACTGAAAGCATGAATTTTGTCTTCATTTCTTTGGACTTGAGAAATACCAAGTGTGTTCTTCCTTTTTGATTTTCTATCTCCAGGTCTTTGCATAGTGCTTTCACTTTGTCTTCTTAATCTTCCTTTTGAAAACTGTTCAGCTTTTTTACTTTATCATTTCTTCTTTTCACTTCTGCAACTCCACATACAAGAGAAACTTTTAGACATCTGGTGCTCACAACTCCTGCCAGGTATCCCATCCCAAGGGATAAGCTCTCATCCACTGACTCCTGGGACTTTCATACTGACTTACCCGGAGGTCATGGAGACCACCCCAGGAGGTCTCAGCCAGGTGGGAGGAATACCTGTTGTTTCTTCACCCCTGTTTCAGGTGGCCACTTTGGTGGGAGGGCCTGTGGACTCAGCAGAGCATAGCGGTTGTTCCTTCTCTGCTCACTGGGTAGGTGTACTCCTAGCTAGGAGTTTGACCAGCAAGATGGGGCCATTCCTACCACAGAGGCAGATCTGAGCAGTTAAGGCCCACAGGGTCTGTCTTCCCAGCTGCTCACAAGATTCAAAGCTCCAGGAATGCTTGGGTGGTCTGTGTCCCACCCATCTGTGTCCCATGGCAACAAGGACAGCCAGGCTGCAACCCTGGCTTGGAACTCGTGCACCTTGGAGTTGGAGTCCCAATATTGCCAGGCAGGGACCACATCAGAGGCTGCCAAAATGACACACATACTCCTCAGGGTGCATCTCATGCAACATCACCCACTCACCCCTCCTGATGAATCCCCTGTCCATCAGCTTTCTCCAGCTACACCACGACCTCACATGGACTTTCAGGCACATGCTGTCTTCATGTATGGCTTCCAAGAAATCCACATAGTCTGTTTCTACCAGACTTCAGTCTAGATACGTACAGAACAAGGCAGAGGTTCAGGGACAGCCTCTGCCCATAAGATCCAAGGTGCAGTGCAGAGAGGCAGCCATGGCACACCAGCACATAGACACCTACTTCTCCTGGCATGGAGATGCGACTTCACTCAGCTCCAGAAACACCTTCACAACTGCCATGAATTTGCTGTAAAAAAATTATCATAGTACACTTACAAAAATACCTTATGAGGGAGAGTGCAGCCAGCAAATAAATGCAGAAGGTACAGGGTGTCTTTGTAAGAAACATGGTAGTAAAGAACAAAGCCATCACTAGGCCTAAGGTAACATAGTGGTGTAATACAGACCAAAACTAGGCAGGCTGGCTTCAGATCTCCTAGAGAAAATCACAAAACAATAATGCCATCTCAGAATTGAAAGTTGAATAGGAATTAATGAGGTATCATGGTAGCTGGGCTTCCCATTACATACAAACTGTCAATGCTCTCATACTTTCTGGACTTAAAGTAGTCATGTGATTAAACTCAGCTAAGCAGAACATATAGGCCAGAACTTCTGAGTCTGCCTCAAAGGACACAAAGAAATAGGGAAAGTTTAATTATAATTTGTGAAATATACTTTAGTAGGCTACTTTAATATCTTTCCTTTTACTTATTATTTGAGAAATGTGAAACTGTCAGTGTAAAGAGAGTGATCGTATTGATAGTCAATGACTAAAACAGATGTTAGGTGCCCTTTTTTCCAAGCTGAGCCTGCAGTATAGGCTATGATAAAAAACATTCACTTTCTTTATGCCAGCCACTGTAATAGAGCCCTTATTTTAAGCCCATTATATGAGAAACAACTTCTCACAATTGTTAATCATTATCCTACTTCCATTTCCATCTTCTATTGCAAGAGTTTCAAGAACTTTTCTTTTCACTATTTTCAAAATGCAGATTCATAAGACACTATTATTTTAGACATGGGAGAATTTTTTTTAATGTATTTGAGCTTAAGATTTACATAAAGTGAGATCTTATCTAAACTTTAATCATCTAGCTTATTACAGATGATCCATGAAACCCTGAGAAAGACTTTTGGAGAAAAACGGTTGCTTTCAGAGGGACTTAACAAGTATAGAGCATATTTGACAAAAGAGATCCTTCTCCTGTCACCTAGCACTGGTTTTCCAGCTGATCCTCTTAATGATTCACCAGAGTTACAAACTCAGAAAGACAAATACCAAAACTGATTTAGCTAGCATTTATATGCACAACAGTAAAACACAGACACGGTTTAACAAAAAAGGTACCTGGCTGCTGTTTAAGACATTACTGTAGATATATGGGTACGGGTTAAGGAGAGTGGGTAAAAGAAATTATGAAGATGGCAACAGGTTTTCAACAATGAAGTGTTTACTTATTTCCTTTATGTTTATCTGTGGCACTGGCTGCAATATATATTGCAATGATTTACAGTATTTGTTAGCCTGAAGTTATTTTTGTACCAAGAAAGACTGTTTCATTCTGGCTATTACTGCAAACCTCACACACAAGTGAAAATAATATGTGCATAGATATGGCAGTACATGTATATATGTTAAATAAATTAAAGCTAAATTATTGTACTTTGTACACTGTTCACAACACAGAATAGTAAGTTAATATGTAGACTCCTACAAAACATTATTTTATAAGGTGGCAGATGTTCAAAAAATCTAAGACAAATAGTTTAATATAGGTAAGGCCTCTGCCTCAGCATTTTAGACTGTAATTTTTAAGAGTTCTTAAGTAATAAATTCATCATCATTAAGATATGCATTCCGATATATTGAAACTGATGTAAATCATAATAAATATGTCAAAGATATTATAAGAGGTGAAACATCAAATATTAATAAAAACAGTATTGAGGAGAAAAGTGATATGATTATCATTCAATTAATTTGCTAAGACACTGATTTCAACCAGAACTGCTAAATTAGTCTGCTCTAAGAAGGAATTACTTAGAAACGTCTCTATGACACCCAACATTTTACTCAAAGTGGTTACTATGAAGTTATGACTATTTTTCACAAAAGTTGTTTAAATAATAAATACATGAAATAAGATACAAATCAAATACCACAGAAATAAATCTCTCTAAAGGAAACAGTAGAAGGACCTCAGAAATACACTAAAAAGAACATATATTAAGTATTATACTGCCAGGGCTTGTAAACCAGTCAAATGAATTCTGTATGAAGTGCTCATAACATTTATTAGTAAATAAAAGCTGAAACCAAACAAAGATACTAAAGGTAAAAGATTCAGTAATAGCATTTTACCCCTAATATAAGCAAACTGAAGTGAGGTTAAGATGGTGGAGTAGCCGCAGGTATTTTCTGTTCCCTCTAACCACAGAGAATCAGAAAAACAACTGAACAGATTATATGGGACATTCTAAGAGTCCTGAATACCATGAGGAAAGCTGAGACCAGACTAGGTAACACAGAGGACAAGGAAGGTCCAGAGGCAACTACTTCCACCAGATAGAAATCTGCATCATGCAGAGGGACCTGCTTAACCCAGCAAGGTGGGGCCACTGCATGGTGGTGAGAGACTGAACACAGTAGCAGTGCCTTGAATACAGCATGTCTTTCTCAGCAAGGAAGCTGAGCATCCAATGGTTGGACCTACAGAAAGGCAGAGGATTTTCATTTGAGCATCAAAGCTATGTGCTCCTAAACTCTTGCAGACACAAAATCTTTTCCACATGCTAATTTCTCTCCCTCTGATTAGAACTTTGCCTACCATTCTCTGTTATGCACCAGGTGCTAAACTCTGATGCACCACTTGGGCCACAAGTGGGACATCTTCTGTGCAAACTCTGAGTGATTCTCAAGGACATGTAAAGGCAAACAAAGGAAGGAGAAGAAAACAAAGGTGAAAAAAAATGCTCTGCTTGATCCCCTAGGCTAGCAACCTTCTTCCCTCAACTTTCTCTGCATGCTCACAGATCTTACTATATAGTGACAGGACACTGAATTTTGAATGTTGCAGTAATCAGTGTAGCTCAAATAACCAGAATATTTGGAAACTTCTAAAATAAATTTGAAAAACATATGTGTGTCAAGTTTTGTTTAAGCCTAGATGCCTTTGAAAGCATTTCTTTATCTTAAGCTATGTTAAGTTTAATATTAACATGTCTGGGTTGTTTCTTTTGGAATCTATCTTGTGTTGTGTTTAATGAGCATCTTAGATATTGTCTTGTTCTTCATGATATATAAAAGTCAAAATCAATAGCAAAAAGGCAGGAAGTCAAATACATGGATACTGAACAACACCTTGCTCAGAAACTTCTGGGTTGTAGAACAAATCAAGGGAACAATAAAGAAGTTCACAGAATCAAATGAGAATGAAAATATATCCAATCAGAACATATGGGAAACAAGAAATGCACTGTACAGAAATCAGTTAATCTCAAGAAATACACATATCCAAAAATAAAATCCCAAATCAAATAACTAACCTCACAACTTCAGCATATGTAAACAGAGCAATAAAAGAACCCTCAAGCCCCAGAAGGAAACAGATAATAACAAATGAAGCAAAAATAAATAAATTGGAACATACAAAAACAATTGAAAAAGTTAACAATATCAAAAGCTGTTTTTTGAAAAGATCAAGCAAGTCAATAAAGCACTGGCCAAAATGATGAAAGAATAACAGGAGAAGAAGCAAATACCCCGAAGAAGAAAGGAAATGGGTGATATTGCAAGTGCCATCGAGTCGGATCACGAAAGATTGAAACTTAAAGGATCATAACAGAATACTATGAAAAACTCTAATGAATCTGAAACTTAAAGGAAATGGAAAAATTTCTAGATACACACTACCTATCACAATTAACACAAACAGAAGCAGAACAATTTAGTAAATCTTGATGGAAACCATGGCATAGTGATTAACTTCTACAGCTACTAACCAGATGGCCAGCATTTCAGATTTACCAGGTGCTCCACAAAAACTCTATGGGGCATTTCTACTCTGCCTATGGAGTCACTATGAGTCAGAAACAAATTGATGACAGTGGGTTTGGTTTGGAATTACTACAAAATAAGAGATTGAAAAAGTAATCTGAAAATTTCCAACACAAAAGAGTCCTGATCCAGATGACTTTACTGAATAATTCTACCAAACTTTTGGAGAAGAGTTAATACCCCTACTAGTAAAAGTATTTCACAGATGGAAAAGAATGGAATACTCCCAAATTCATTCTATGGAGCCAGGATATTTCTGACACCAAAACCATGTAACAAACAAAACAAGCCCACTGCTGTTAAGTCAATACTCATAGCAACCCTATAAGACAGAGCAGAACTACCCCATAGAGTTTCCAATGAATGAGTGGTGGAAATGAAATACTGACTCTTTGGTTACCAGATATAGCGCTTTTGCTACTATGCCATCAGGATTTCCAAACCATGCAAAGACAGCACAAAAAAGAAAAATTATAGATCATTTTCTCTCATGAAGTTAGATACAAAAATCTTCAACAAAATTCTAGCCCAAAAAATTAAACAATGTATCAAAAAATCAATATACCATGATCAAGTCAGATTCATACTAGTTACTAAAAATCAACCACATAAATAAAGCCAAACAAGAACGAATGGACTTTATCAAATGATGCATAAAAGGCATTCCACAAAGTCCAACCCTATTCGTGTTAAAAACTCTCAGCAGAACAGGAATAGAAAAAAAATTCATCAATATAATACATGGCATCTCCGCGAAGCCAACAGCCACCACCATCCTAAATGGAGAGAGACTGAAAGCATTCACCTGAGAATGGGAATCAGACAAGAACACCCACTGTCACCAATTTTATTCAACACCGTACTACAGAATCCAGTCAGAGCAATCAAACAAGTAAAGAAATAAATGTCATGCAAAGTAGTAAGGAAGAAGTAAAAGTATCTGCATTTGTAGATCATATGATTTGATACAAAGACAAGTCTAAAAAAAAAAATCCACAAAGAAAATGACTGGAACTAACATAAGAGCTCAGCAAAATATGAGGACACAAGAAAAACATAAATAAATCAGTGCCATTCCTTTACACCAAAAAAGACTATCAAAGGGGAAATCATCAAATCAATACCTTTTATAATAGCCTCCAAGAAGACAAAACACTTAGGGATAAATCTAATCAGAGACTTAAAAGATCTATACAAAGAAAATCACAAAAATTTACTGCAAGAAACCAAATGAGACCTATGTAAGTGAAGAAACCTACCTTGTTCATGGACAAGACTTAATCTTGGCAAAGTAGTCTATAAATATAACGCAATCTCAACACAAATCCCAATGGCATTTTTTTGAATGAAATGGCGAAAGAAATCACCAATTCCAGCATTGCTGAAGAAGAACAAAGAAGGAGAGCTCACATTACCTGAATCTAGAACCTCTAACACTGTCCTAGTAATAAAAATAGCCTGGTACTAGTACAAAAAGAGACACATACAAATGAAACAAAACACAGAATCCAAATATAACACCATCCACCTATGAGCAGCTGATATTTGACAAAGCCAAAAAGTCCATGAGATGGGGAAAAATAGTGTAACAAACGGCATTGGCAAAACTGTATATTCATCTATTAAAAAATGAAACAAGATATGCATCTCACATCATGCACTAAAAGTAACTCAAAATGGATCAGAGACCTGAAAACAACATCTAAAACAGTAATGATCATAGACAAAAAAGAGGTACAATGCTGGAAACCCTAACACACAGCATAAACAAACTATAAAACATTAATAAGAATGCACAAACACCGAAGTAGAAAATAAAAACCCAGTGACAATGAGTCGATTCTGACTCATAACAACCTTACAGGACAGAATAGAACTGTCCCACAGAGTTTCCAAGGAGTGTCTGATGGATGTGAAGTGCCGAGGTTCTGGTTAGCAGCTGTAGTACTTAACCCACTATGCCACCAGCGTTTCCAAACAGAAAATAGATAAATAAGAATTCCTAAAAATCAAACACTCATGATCATCTAAAGACTTTACCAGTGTCTAATCTCATTAGTTGACAAGGTATGGTAAAACATTAAAAAGAAAAATATAACTGCATTAAAAAATGGGCAAAGAATGTGAACAGGCACTTCACCAGAGAAGACATCCTAGCTAAGAAATACATGAGGAAAATGCTCACCATCACTAGCCATAAGAGAAATTCAAATCAAAATTACAATGAGATACAATCTCACCCCCGGGAGGCTGGCATTAATCCAAAAATCACTAAATGTTGGGAGAGGCTGTGGAAAGACTGGAATTCTTCTACATTTTTGGTAGGAATGTAAAGTGGTACAACTATTTTGGTAACCAATTGGGTACTCTGGAAAACCAAGAAATAGAAATACCATATGATCCTGCACTCCCACTGCTAAGAATGTTTTTAGAGAAATAAGGGTTATCACACATATAGATACATGCACACAAATGTTTATTGCAGCACTGTCTACAACAGAGAAAAGATGCAATAAGCACAGATGCCCATCAACAGATGAGTGAACAAATGAACTACGCCATACTCACACAATGGAATACTACATGCAATGATAAAGAACGAGGATGATCTTAGGAAACACCTGATAACACGGAGTTAGCCCAAAGGCACTATGCTGAGGAAATTATTCCGTCACAGAAGGACAAGAACTGTATGAGACCACTATTATAAAGACTAAAGAAAATGTTTAAGCACAGAAGAGAATGAACTTTGAAGGTGACAAGGGAGAGGTGGGAGGGACACAGGTATTCCCAGATTAGACAGCAGATAAGAATCATGTTAAATGAAGGAAGTGACAGTATGCAGTAAAAGACAGCACGCTGGACTACACCAAAAGCTAAGAGGCTTCCTAAATACAACCCAAGTATGTCTTAGGACCATAGTTTCAGGGAACATGCAGGGTAAGGGGTATAACTAAGTCATTGTGGCTGTTTGCTTCTTTGTTTGTTTGTTTTGTAAGAAGATGTTCCATATCCCATTTTGTTGCAGTGCCTGGGTTCTTAAAAGCAAGCAAGCTACCACGTAAGGCGCATCAATTGGTCCCAATCCACTTACAGCAGAGGAGAACAAAGGACATCAAACACATGAGGAAAATACGAACCCAGGAGACAGAAGAGGCCAAATGATGGGCAGACTAAATCAGCATGAGACCAGAAGAACTAGATGGTGCCCAGCCACCACCACCAACAGCCCTGAACAGGGAACACAATGCACAGTCCATGATGTAGTGGGAGAACAATGGGGATGCAGATATAGAACTCAATTAAAAGACCAGACTTGACTGTCCAACATTCTGGAGAGTTCCCTGAATACACGGCCCCTAAACTTGTTGCTAGTCCACAACTGACACCAGTGCCAAAGCCAACTCTCCACACAAAAACTGGTCTGGACTATAAGATTAGAGTGATGTCAGGGAAATGAGTGCTTCTTGACTTAAACGCATACATGAAGTTGTTGGCATAGTTCCTCTCTAGAGAAGAGATGCGAGCCTGAAGAAAGGGGACAGGAGACGGTTAAATTAATACAGGAAGCACACGGTAGACAGGAAGACTGTGCTGTCTCAGGTTTCGGGGAGAAGTTCGAGTTGCACAGAGGTATGTGTACAAGGTTTTCTATGGTAAGCTGAGTTGAACAGTAAACTTTACATGAAGCACAATAAAACATACTTTTATAAATAAACCCCAGGGCTTTTGCAAAAAGAAAAAAAAAAAAACCATGAGTAACTATATTAAAATAAGTAAATATTCAACAAGACCACACAATTGTATTCAAAAACTGAAACACACTCTTTCACTCTATAAAAACATGTCATAATTTTTAAAATATAACTAAATATATTAGGCACCTTGAATTATTCAATTGGATAATGAACTATGATATTTCAAAAATGACAAGAATGGACAACTATGCCAATATGACTAAAGTGCTGTAAAAATTTTAAGTTTTTAAAGTATGCTAGGTCCCTTTAAAGGATCACAGTGTCTTGAATACTAAAGAAAGATGCCCAGCTCCATCCCTTTGCCCCCAATCCACACTACTCTTTCTTATATACTTTTCATTTGTTTTGTTCAGAATATAGACAGCAAAACATACATCAAGTCAACAGCTTCTTCATATACAGTGATGTCAATTATGTTCTCCCTGCTGCGCAACCTTGTCAGCCTCCTTTCTGTCATTCCTTCCCCATTAACATAAACTCATTACCTCCGAGGGTCCCATCTAATCTTCTGAGTTTACATTCCTAGGACTTAAAGGAGAGTTTGGTATATCAGGTGATGAGTTTCAGGAATAAATCAACTTATACAGAGTTTTATAAATAGTTACTTTTAAAATATGTAGTTACCATGTTTCATAGGTTGGGTAAGTGCCTTGAATACATTTATAAAAACTGACATTGAAATAGCTTTTTGATTTAGGTATCATCACCTACATGTTACTAACTAGTAACTGGAGACCAAAACTTTCCAACAAACTCAGCTAAAATCAGCAAAACTAATACAGAACCAATGATCTCTTTGACTTGAATCCATTCGTAATGTTTATGTAATAAATTTTCCTGAGCTGTTAGTGACTTAATAAGTACAGGAAAGTATCATTCATTCAACAAATATTTATTCTCTAGTTTTCACAAGACAGTCTAAGCCGTAAGAACAGTGCATGGAAGAAAACACGCAAGGCTCCTGGCTTCATGGCTCTTGCTGTTACCTAGGGCATTGAATGTTCCTGATGGTATTGGGTCTACTTTGTTAACTTGAGGGCATAAATAAAGAGAAAAAAGTTATTTCTATGTACAGTCAGATGCCTGTATAATCCGAACATGGTGAGCAGAAATACATTTTATTAAAATAAATTTTAACTAAATTTAGAGATAACAATTTTTCACAAGACTTTGTTGATACCGGTTAATGAATCTGATTTATATACCTCTGCTCTCTCAAACCACAAAACTATAATGTATACAATAGATTTTATTCTTCAAGCCAATATGAAACTCTGAAGACACAAAATGTTTAGTTCAATTATCTTTTTAAGTAACAAAAGGACATGCTAAGTTGAAATTGCTTTTACAGGCCTTTTAGGAAAGACAATTTTTCTCCTCAGCTTTATTTTCTGACAGTGGTTAATATGTAACTTTGAAACCAATTGCTGGAAATTGTTCTAAATGTTCTTATCAGCTTGAAAAACTCTTTATACATTTCACATTAACCAATAAATTGACACAGTTTTATTCTCCTGACAAAGACATATACGCTATACAATATTTGGATATATCATTTTACCACTGGAGAGCCAGCCCAAGAATCCAAAAACCAGTATTATACAGCCAAGCCAAGTGCCGTCGATACAGAGTTCATTTTAAAATTAAGAAATACATTAGCATAATATTTACTTTTTCAGTAATACACATAAATTTATTTCGATTTGTAAAACGGGTAGGCTTATATCTTTTCAACTGTATTCCAATTATATTTAAATTTATTCCGAGTATTACGTTAGAATTTAACAAACAGTTTGCTTATGAAAAGAAATTTGCTATTTGTAAGTAATAAATACCTGCTGACACTGAGTTGATTCTGACACACAGTGACCCTAGGGGGCAGAGCAGAGTTATGCTGCAATGCTTACAGAAGCTAACTGTTCTGTCCTTCTCCCATGTAGCAGCTACAGGGTCAAATCTCTGACCTAAGGGTTAGCAGCTAAGTGCATAACCACTGTGCAACCAGGGCTCCTTCAAGTAGTAAAGAGGTTATTTAAAAATCTCTCAAGACTATTTCACAAAAGCCTTTTCATCTTCCTCTGGAGTGCTACACAAAGCTTAAAAATCACAAAACATTTAATATTAAATAATATATGCAGTCAATATATTGCCATATTTGCATGCATTTATGATTACAAAATACACATACACATATTTTTTAAATACACACATATTTTTGTTAATATTCAGCATATTTTAAAATATAACATCTGCTAAATTGTCATACTATCTCACATGGGTCCTCTGAAATAACTGCAGTATTTTTAACTCTTTTAAAATTATTGGCTTAAAACTCACTCTGACGTCAAGATCTTTTATGAAGGACATTCTTGTAGGAGACCTAAAAGTAATCCAGTTCAGTTTGAGATTCAGAAAATACAGGTACCAGAGGAATCATCATAGTGTTCTGTCAATTATGCCTGTTGAACTGACTGACATAGTCTCCATCTATATAGACTATAAATATACACTGGATTCCAATATTTGAGGGAAGGCAGTAAAGGAAAGAAGGCATTTATAAGTTCCATCTTCAACAGAATTTCTGGGGGACATATGATTGACAAACGTTCAACTAAAATTTAAAATAATTTTAACTCACATGATCAAGAGTGGAGAATATCTTCCCTATCCATTTCATACAATGCATTTTTCTGTTTCCAATGTTATACATCATGTCATATCAATCTTTTTTAGGAATTGCATTAGTAGTTATATTTCATTTTAAAATAACAAATATGCTTTAAATACTTGAAAATTCAGACCTTAAGTTTAAATTGTTTCCAAAAGATTAAATTAAGCACTAAAGATCCTATGGAGATTTATGGTATGTAATTTTAAATATCATATTCATAAATAGTGCATACAAACCGAGTGCTACATTTAAGGTGAAAAATGAAAAAAATTCTGGGAGAGAGAAAAATGAACCTGATTTTGTCTGCTTAGCTAACTATTCTAGTACATTGATGTTCCCGGGAAAGCATTAATGAATTCTCATTTGTTTATAACTAATGGATAGCATGGTGGAGGATCAAGTGAATTAAAGCATGTAACCACTAGTCCTGGTGTAAGAATTATTTATTTATTGAACAATTATCCAAGCACATCTCTCCACTTTTATTATTGAACAAAAGTATTTTACTTCTAATTCTGAAGCCACAGGTTTATTAAGTTTCAAAAAGCTTAATGATGTTCAAGTACATGTTTCTTCCAGTAGCACTATTCTCTGAAAATATTTCTTCTTCTTAATTCAGCATCAAGTGAAAAATACTGAAGAAAACTGTGGAACCACGGTCTATACGATTCAAACTCAAAGCTGTTGAGCCAATTTCCACTCACAGAACACTACAGGACACAGCAGAACTGCTCCGTAGTGTTTGAAAGGAGCACATGGCAGAATCAAACTGCTGATATTTTGGTTAGCAGATGTAGCACTTAACCACTATGCCACTATGCCTTCCCTATGTGATCTAAAATCCACTGCCACTGAGTTGCTTCTGACTCATAGTGACATATAGGTCAGAGTAAAAGTGTCCTATAGAGTTTCCAAGGAGTGCCTAATGGAATCAAACTGCTGACCTTTTGATGAGCAGCTGTAGCACTTAACCACTAAGTTACCAGGGTTTCCACTGTCGAAGAAGTCTGAAATATTTACTATATGGTCATATAAAGGAAGTCTGGTAGCACAGTGGTTAAGAGTTTGACTGCTAACCAAAAGGCTGGCAGATTGAATTCACCAGCCTCTCCTTGGAAAACCTATAGGGCAGTTCTACTCTGTCCTTCAGAATTGTCATGAGTCAGAATCAGCTTGACAAAAATGAGTTTGACGTGGGGACCTATACAAAAACAGTTTCCTCCTAATCCCTCCCATGTTATGGTATGGTGCGGAGTGGTGTGGCATATGATCGGACAAATTAGGGTAAGGAATTCTACACCTGCATCACCTGTGCCGTTACTTCATCTCATATTATGGCTTTCAATAATAATTATCAACTTGTCAGTGACCCCTAAATACACATTTCTAGCCTGGATTTTTACCCTGAATTCTAGATTCCATTGCAAATGTCATACACACATAGACACACCCCTAAAAGACTAATAAACAATAAATCAAACCCATTGCCATAGAGTTGATTCCAACTCAGGCTAACTCCCTGTGTCAAAAAGTAGAGGTGAACCATAGGGTGTTCTTGGCTATAGTATTTATGGAAGTAGATCACCATGCCTTCCTTCCACAGTGCCCATGATGGCTTTGAAATTCCAATCTTTTGGTTAGGAGTCAAGTGCAGACTACTTGTACAACCTAGGGCCCTTAGAAGATCCGTATGTCAAACTTAAGCCAAGTGCCAAACTTAATATACCCCAAATTAAGTTGACTCTTTGTCCGTCATAACCTGCTTTTCCAATACTCTCCCCCATCTCAGTTAAGGAAAATGCAATCCTTCTAGTAGCTTATCAAGATAATTTTCTAATCATCCTTTGTTCTTCAGTACCTCTCATTGAATGAATTGAATTGGCTAAAATGTCAAAGTACATCTAAAGATCAAGACAATATCATGTCTGACCTGACTTACTGAAGTCAACTTTCAACCGATCAACCTGGTTCAGCCTTTGCCTTCTTTCTGTTTACTTTCAGTGTAGCCGTCAGGATTTCTGTGAAACTGTTTCAATCATCTGAATTGATTTTGTTATCTCTTAGGCTCAAAGCCATTAATGGCTCCTTATTAGAACAAAAGCCAAAATCTTTACAGTGGCTCACATGGCCCTGTGCATCTCGTGGACACTTAGACACACTCATGTCCCATTAGCACTGCCACTCGCTTTCCGCTTACTCTATGCACCCACTTGTTCCCTGTGCTCCAGACCCTGCAGCCACAGCACTCTACACCTGCCACCCCTTCACTCTCCCACTGGGCTCATCTTTGTCCAAATATTTAAAAAGGTATTCAGTTTCCATATGCTCCTCCTAGCATGCATTATCTCTGTTTTATTTTTCCTCACTGTACTTAGCATCAATCAATACAGTATTTATAATAGGTATACATACTCCTGGAAACAGTGGTGGTGTAGTATTTAAGTGCTATGCCTGCTAACTAAACGGTAGGCAATTGGAACCCACTGGGGTTTCCTTGTAAACCATATGGGTCAGTTCTAGGCTGTCCTATAGGTATTTATTGGTCCTATAAATGTTTATTTGTCCATTTTTCCTTATCAGAATACAAATTCCAAGAGGACAGTGTTTTCAGTGAGTTTTCTTCACTTCTATAGTCTGAAGTCCTGGCACACAGCGGATGCTCACATAATCTGCTGAATAAACAAATGAATTATTCAGAACACTGTGGCCCCAGCACCACAGCTTTGAGACACCACTAAGCTCCTGCCATATTTTCATCTTTCTACTTATAATCCCCATTGTAGAAAAGCACTTCCAAACTTGAAAATATTCCAAACTAACGGCTAATTCTTTTTATTTTCTTTCTTTCTTTGTTTTTTGTATTAAATAACACTGCTTTGATACCTTTCCCATTGCGTCATTCAGTCTGCACCTTTCATCCAATGTTTCTACTTCAGGAGCTATGACTGTTTCAGGGGAAAAATTTTTTGAAGTGTTTCAAATTTTGCAACTATCTTTCTCCACCCAGGACACACCAAGCACTATATTGAGTGATCAAGTTTAAATATCAAAAAGAAAACCAACAAAAACATTCTAAATCAAAATTACAAAACAGTTTTTGGAGTTCTCTTTTGATGTAATGCTGACTGTACAAGAAATCTTTTCAGCTTCAACCTGTAGTGTCACTGCCACTGAGGAAGGATTTCCGGTCTGAAAGCTCAGCACTGCATTACTGACCTCTTGATAAATGAACAAACACCACACAAAAGAAATTTCAAAGGCTAATGTTCTCACTTGTAGATTAACAGATAGATGGAAAAATGTTTTCATATTGTCTAGTGATATGCTCGTATTAGTGTCCAGTCGGTGATAGAACAAAAGCATTTGTGATCAGTCTTACACAGAAAAATGTTAACGTATAAAAGGATTTCTATGTACACATAGAAACCTTGATAGCATAGTAAGTGCTACAGCTGCTAACCAAAAGGTTGTCAGCTCAAATCCACCAGGTGCTCCTTGCAAACTCTACAGGGTAGTTCTACTGTCCTACAGGTTCTCTGTGAATCAGAATCAACTCAGAAGCAGTGGCTTTGGTTTTCCATGCATTTACATATACACATACGAGAACTGCCTGAAGTTGGTGAACTTATCCTAGAAAAAGTACCCCATACCTCCATACTGAATATTACTCTGGTCACCTTCAAAGTATTCCTCTTGGGAAAGTATGCACCGACAACCAGCACCTAGTTTACCCTTGATAGCAATTTTAGGATGGCCATCAGAACTGTCATCTTATCACCCTTGATGCCTTTTTTTAAATTAGGACTGAGTGAAAATGTACATTCCCGTATAAATTTACATGCCCACCTATATGCAGCTTCCACTGCTCGCCCTGCCCAGTGACAGCACACAATTCCTCTCTGCTCCATACGTGTCTCATCCTCCTAACAGTCTCCTTTCTGCTCCTCTCCACCCACTCTCCTTCCTCCAGCCAGAAGTCAGCAGGATGATATCCTATAACTGCACAGAACCATAAAGTGCATTCAATATGTGGTCACTCTGCATCGCCAAGTCCAACTCATTTGTGTCTGAAGAGTGGACCTTCGTTATGACTTATGGGCAAGGACAGCATCAGGGCCAGGGGCCATGCTCCCAGGGGAAGCCCGAAGCCACTGGACCATCAATTGCAGTCTTTTAGTGGAGATCTCAGGGTGCACCCCTTTTTATTCTTGTGTTGCCAGTGAGACTCAACTTAGTGAGCTCCATCGCGGCTACCACTGGTGATGGCTGGGCACCATCCGGTTCTTCTGGTCCCAAGTCTATGTAGGCATCCACTCCTGTGGGTCTCTCTATCTTCTGGGTTGTCTTTACCCCATGTCATTTTGGTCCTCAGTGATCATCCATTCCTGCTGAGTTGGGACCATTTGCTGTGCCCTCGGATGGCGGCTTGGCAGTTTTTAAGACCCCAGACGCCACTCACCAATGTGAGGTGAAGAGAGCCCTCTTAGCAAGACACTAGTTGTGCCAATTGGCCTCGTTTTTGCCTAAGAGCATGGTCCCCTGCCCCCTGTCCCAGCTACTCTGTCCTTGCAATATTGGATTAAGATGGAAGGAGTACTCAAGTTATGCTGAAGTCCACTTAATGTTGTTCTTGTTTCTAATGTGTGCTATCACTGATTTCACCCAACCAAATTTCTACCAACTATTTAATCTAAACCCTCCCCCACCCCGCCCTCCCTTTCTCCCCTCCCTTGCAGCCATCAAAGAGTCTTTTCTTCCATACATAAGTCTGTTTTTGATTTTATATCATAGGGGTCTCATACAATATTTGTCCTTTTGCCGCTGTGCTTTCACTTAACATAATGTCTTCCAGTTGAAACCAGGTTAGGAGATGTTTCCTGGAATCATCATTATTCTTTATGATTGCATAGTGCTCCACTGAGTATATGTACCATAGTTTACCTATCCATTCCTCTGTTGTTGGGCATCTGGGTTGATTCTATCTTTTTGCTATTGTGGACTGTGCTGTGATAAACATTCTTGTGTACTGTACTCTTGATGTCTTCAACGTCATCAAAATATCTTCCTTTCAATATTTCCTTTATCTTCAGGTAAAGAAAAAAGTCATTGGGGACCACATCAGGTGAGTAGATATTTTGTTTGCTGGCTAAAAACACTCCCATAGACAACTAACTACACAGTTAAGTTCATGAATTTGCCACCATGCCACTGTGCACAACAGCCATTCCAGAAAGAGTTGTGAAACTGCTTTGAAGAGTGAAGTAGGTGCTGGTGTTAGTGAACAGCTTCCATGGGGAGTACTACAAAGGTGACTGTAGTGATATTCAGCAATGAGCTATGTAGCACTTAGAACAATTAAGTTCATGGATTTAATTATCAGGCCTCATATCATGTTATTAGCTGCCCTAGAATTTTTCTGTGATTCATGGAAAAACCCGATCGCAACGGGATCATATCTTTGTGATCGACAGGGTTTTCACTGGCTAATTTTCAGAAGTAGATTGTCAGGACTTTCTTCCTAGTGTATCTTAGTCTAACAGCTCCACAGAAATCTTTTGGGCACCACAGGAACACAAAAGCCTTTCCTAACAGATATCTAGTGACTGCACTTGAGGTGCATCGGCCAGGAATCCAAACCCATGTCTCCTGATGAAAGCTGAGAATTCTACCACTGAACCCACTGTTCTTTATCTAGTGTATATATATATACATATGTGTATACTATATATATGCATATACTAGATATATATACTAGATACATATACTGTGTGACATACATATGTATATATCTCTCACACAAAAAGCTGCCACTTGCTCAGTAAAATTCATGACTATATGTAAAACAGGAGTCTTGGTATAGTAGTTCAACTTTTTGTTGTTAACCAAAAGATTGGTAGTTCTAACCCATCATTTGCTCTTCAGGACAAAGATAGGGCAATCTGCTTACATAAGGACTTACAGCCTAGGAAACCCTATGGAGCAGTTCTATTATGTCCTAAAAGTTTACTGTGAGTTAGAATTGACTCAGCAGCACTGGGATTATATGTAACAAATGGTATTATAATAATTCACTGTAATAATTTAGGATTTATTCATATTAACTACGCAAGTTATAATTCAAGCTCTTCACACTTCAGTACACTGTGATAATATATCATGGATTAAAAACAACAACAAACAACAAAAAAAAATACTCCTATTTCCATTTAAATCTCATTGCTTTTTTAAAAACATAAATATTTATTTTGAAGAAACTTTAAATGATGAAGTATTTGTGATAGGTTAAAAGTAATCTGAATATTATTTTAAAAGATAAGAATGAAAAATGCTTAAGCAAAAAACCAAAATGATGGCAAAAGCACTTTACTTCCCTAAAGGTATCTTTTTTTTCTTTCTTTCTTTCATTGAGACCCACATTCAGAAAGCAGAAAGACAGGTTTTCAAAACCTCTTTTCCAAGGCCACTAACTTAAGGTTGACCTTAGTCAAAGGAGTTGTTTAATTAAAATGTCATGTTATTCACAGTTGCAGGAAGAACTTAGTTCACTAAGTAGGTGACCCTGATAGATGGGACTTCCTTTATGCTGGGTACTGACAGACGTTAACTTCTTTAATACTCACAACAACCTGACAAAGTCAGGCCTGTTAGGGTACCCAGCCTGCCAGTAGAAGCTGTAAACAGAGCATTGTAAGTGACTTGCCTAAAACCACACACTAAGATGTGGATCTTGTCTGGCTTTCTTCCGTTCTTGTCAATACTACATATTACTTTGCCAATACAAATACTTCTTAACATACACACACAAATATATATACACACACATATATTTATGTGTGTGTGTTTGTTTATACATATATAATACCTATATAAAAATATACATAAAATATATATATATTTAAACATATATATGCTTAAGTTTTGTATTGTCCTATATACTTAGCTTCTTTTCCAGAATGTCTTCTTTTATTTTGATTTTTCTTCATAGTAAATTATCAATTTGAAATTGGTATGTCTAGACATAGCTATCTAGACCTTTCATAGTGACAGAAAAACACACCAACGACAGATTTTTCACCACTGTAAAGCTTCAAAACACCTTCAGGTCTACACATCAGCTGCCATTTTAAATGATTTATAAATTGCAAGAAGAAAGATATTACTCTTTACGGGTAATTTTAAATCCTGGAAGTCACATTCCCAAGAGTTCTCTATTAATATTAAATCACAGAATTCAACTTCATAATTCTTTTAAAATCTCTGAGCCTTACTAATTTTGTATTCCTAATCAAAATAATAGTTTAACATACTGTTGAATATATTAAACTGGAATTCACTATTATTTAAGAAAACATGAAAATAATTGTTTCATTTTTGAGGGATAGCCAATAAAAACAGCAAGCCATTATAAAATTGCGGCAAGCCTTGCCGCTGAGCTGACTACGCAAAGCACTATCCAGGCACTGTCATTTACAACAACAGATATGCACAGAAGGCCCAGGCAGAACTAAACCACCTACATGTGACCCTCAAAGTAAGTCCGCTTAATTGCTTCTGAGGCTACCTATTTTAAAATAGCTCAATCTCCCCAAAATCCAAAGCCATTCTGAATCACAGTGACTTTACAGGACAGAGCAGAACTGCCTCATATAATTTCCAGTGCCATAATCTTTATGAAAACAGACTGACATATACCTATTCCCCCAGTGAAGCAGCTAGTACATTTAGACATCCAACATTTTGCTTTGGAGCCAGGCATTTAACCAGTGAGCCACCAGGGTTCTTTAATGTTATATATACTACGTATAACTATCATTTACATTTACCAATAGTATCATCTTAAATTTTGTTACTTCTTTGTGAAATTCCTAACCAGTATTCAACAAAATAGAAAGTATATCCCATGACAAACATAACAAGGGTATAACTGGCTTATGCAATATTTAAATATGTATATATCTTTTTACTGTTTTGTTACCTACATCATTGAACTTCTGGCAACATTGGGCAAATATGTTGTACAAGATCTCATTATAGTTTTAAGTAACAAAGATGCCACTTGGATAACTAAAGTGTGCATGACCCAAGTCATGGCCTTTATTATTGTCTCATATTAATGTGAAAACTGGACAACAAAAAAGATGTAAGAAATGGTACATTTTCAGGTTGTGGTGGTGGTGAAGAATACTGAATAGACTAAGAATAACTAACTAGTCAGTCTTAAAAAGAATACAGCAAGACAGTTTCCTAAAAACGAAGGTGGCTTGACTGTGCCTTGCTTATTTTGGATACATCATATACAAAGACCAATCATTAGAAAAGAATAAATGCCTAGTAATGATTTGAGTTAACTAAAACGAAGGAAACCTGAATATGATGGGCTGACAACAACATGCCCCACCATGAACTCAAAGATATCAGTGACCGTGAAGATGCCACAGGAACAGGCAATGTTTCGTTCTGTTATACTCAGTTCACCATAAGTTACAGTCCCCTTGAGGGCAACTAAAAACAACAAAAACATTAAATGGGTCACATAGCTCTAAACGATTTCTTCTTTACAACTCACTGAAATAGCTAGGAGTCAGTAAGTACCAAGTCTGACTTTCAGTCAAATTTTAACTTAGACTGAAAGACAGTGAGTGACACCTCTTTCCATCAACTATATTAGAAGTAAAGAACATTCTTAGTAAATGAGAACGACATGGAACCTAAATCGATTGAAATATTAATGTGCATCGCTGGCTATTGCAATAAAATCACTGAAATTTGAAATAATGGTGAACTGGATTACTCACACTAATCCCACTGAAATGGACAACTGTACAACTACAGCAACTTGAAAGTAATTTCAAGTAAATTATACAACCTTAGATATTACTACCTCTGGTGCCTAGAGCCAATGCCTATAGCAATGTTTTAGTTTTTAAGAAAGTTAGTGGAAGTTAAGCTAGGAAAAGTTCCTCAGCAAAGTAGAGACTGAATCAGGTCTTTGTATAAGAGATAGGTAACAATAATAAATTGACATATACTTCCAAATTCAAATAAATTTTTAATTATCTACAAGAGCAAGATAATTGGGAGAAATCAACTTGGTTTTCTAAAGAATAAATACATCTACACTAATTGAAAATGTTCCTTTGATAGTCTCAGAAAGTATATACAGAAGAAAATAATATATAATCTATGAACATATATATATGTAATCTGTGGAATTCAGTGATTATTTTGATTTTAATCCACAGGATATATGAGGTCTGACAATTAAATCCACAAACTTAATTGTCCTCATTGCTGAATATCACTATGTTCACCTTCAAAGACCCCCCTTAGGAAATTATGCACCAATGCCAGCCCCAAGTCCACCCTTCAAAGCAATTTTATAACTCTTTTTGGAATGGCCATTGCACAAGTTGGCATGATGGCAAGTATGCTAACTTAACTGTACAGTTGTTTGTAGGGGAGTTTGCAGCCAGTAAACAAATAACTGTATTGGAACACTCTCCCTACTTATCTGATCTGGCCTCCAGTGACTTTTTTCTTTACCTGAAAATAAAGGAAATATTGAAAGGAAGATATTTTGATGACATTCAGGACATCAAGAGTACTCTGACAGTTCTGATGGCCATTCCAGAAAGAGTTCCAAAATTGCTTTGAAGGGTGGACTAGGCGCTGGCATCAGTGCCCAGGTTCCCCAGGGGAGTGCATCCAAGGTGACAACAGTGATATTCTGCAATGAGGTACATAGCACTTTGTTTAGAAGGAGTTCGCAAACTTATGAGGCCTCACACACAACAAATCAAAATGTTAACTTTGACATTAACACCTCAATATCTGCTTTACTAAAATTGATTTCTAAAAAAGTTACATCCTTCATTCTCTTCCTCTATAAATTCATTTATCTTATATTTCTCACATTACTCATCCCATGAAAACTGAAAATGTCCTACTCTCTAAAACACAAAGATCTCTGCCCTTAGACTAACATTCAAAACTTTCACAACCAACTCACCTTACCTGATCTTACAAAGATTGTTCTTACACGGTGATTTCCAATCTTTCAAGCCTGATCTGTTCTATTCTTCCCTATGGATCTTTTCCAATCACGCTATTATTTTCTGAACTACTGTAGCACTTGCAGTCTTATGCCTGTGCATATGGTCTCCAATAATGTCATCTATATGTGTCTCTGTGTCTGCATTTTCGAAAAATTAATATGAAATATATAATGACTATCCCCAAACTAGTCTGTATAACAGAAAAATGCAGGGGGAAGGGAAATCTTCGGAAAATTGTTTCTACAATCTTCCACTTGACTGTCAAGCGATATATATATATGGTGTCATTTCTGTCTCAGGAATTTTGTGAAATAAGAACTACCTCACTTGCCTATTCCATTATTTAAAGAAAGTACTTCATGTGGTTTCACATGCCACAAATGTCATACAAATCATAACAGACTGTGGACATATTATATTCATTATATATTATTTATATAACTTCAGAGAAAATGAGTAATGGGAAGGATTAGACTGACATTGTTTCTGTTTTGACACATTATTAATGGTTGACAATATGCTAGGGATGATTTCAAACACCAAATAAGTAAAATTTGAAAGATTATCTCACACATCATTACCACAAATTTAACAAAAAACAATAGTTTGCCTTCTCGTTCCAGAGATTAACAATAGAAACAGAAACAATGTACACAAGAATTAGAATGTTTCTGTGACTATGACTAGCATCCTAAGTCAGGTTCCCAGGGAACGAAAATCTGAGTCACAGACTTTTTTTTTTTTTAAGGGGGGTCACTGGGAACAAAAGCCAAAAAGAACTAATGGAAGCAGAATTAGACATCAGGCAAGATTCATCTGTGATGTAGGTCCAACAGGGAACTCATCATGTCGGACAAGCAGTCTTCAAGCCAACATGGCCCTTCAAGGTTGACTTGGAATGAGATAAGGTGAAGGGGGTTGATACTCTAGTCGTGACCATTCCCTTAATGCATGCTTCTCAGGAACGGAGACACAACTTTAAGCAAGGTAACTGACTGAATGAAGGCAGTTCCTCCAGAGAGATTCAGTTGTGAAGCCAAAGCAGACATACTGCAGGCAACTGGAATCCTAATGAGGTAAGATTTGATCACTGTACATACACAGTATCTACCACAACTGGTGATTTGATTAATGTAGGTAGAAGACAAAAGATTTCAAATTAAATTGACACAAAGCGCTAGTTCTGTGCATGTTATGCTTAGCACAGAAAAGCAAAATATGCTTAGCTGTGACTTCTGGGAAACTGAACACTATTTTTTACCACTAAGATCAGAAAAAGATTAATGAAGGCTTATGTCTGGTTGAGGCAGTGTCCAGAATACATCCAGATGAAGCTATGAATTCAGGTACCCCAAACTTAGCATTAGGTCATGTGGATTACAGTGGATTTCAAGAAATTATGACACAATCCTCAGTTAATCAGGTATTATTTTCTGTAGCTCTGTATAAATTAGTAGAAAATATTGCTAAGCCTCTGTGAAGCATTTTGATCGCTATATATTACATAAGTAATACCTAGCATACTTGCTTTTTTTTTTTTTTTTTTTTTTTTACTTTGTATACCTTCAGTCTGCTGAGAGGCACTCAGTTAGTTGACTCAGTGAAAACTAGAGAATCAAGCCAACACGACATGAGAGACGCCGAAACTTCTGCTTTTGTGTACATGTGGTGGAGATGGTATGAAACTATGATGTGAAGAGTACTAAGAATTTCCTCCATCTCTTAAAAATATCTTTTGCAAGTAGAAGAAGAACACACTGGGAGGGCTCACATTACCCGACCTTAGAACATACTACACTGCCACAGTGGTCAAAACAGCCTGGTACTGGTACAAGAACAGACAGACTGATCAATGGAACAGAATTGAGACCCCAGAGATGACACCATCTGCTTATGAACAGTTGATATTCGACAAAGGCCTTAAGACATTAAACTGGGGTAAAAACAGTATCTTCAACAAATGGCGCTGGCAAAATTGGTTATCCATCTGCAATAAACTGAATCAAGATCCATATCTTACACCTTATACAAAAACCAACTCCAACTGGATAAAAGACCTAAATATCAAACCGAAAACGATAAAGCTCATCCAAGAAAAGGTAGGAACAACAATGGAAGTTTTAATACACAATGAGGACAGACTCCAAAATCTGTCAAAGAAACCTCAATCAACAGAAGAGAAAGTAGATAAATGGGAACTATTAAGAATCAAACACTTTTGCTCATCCAAAGACTTTATTAATAGAATTAAAAGAACACCCACAGAGTGGGAAAAAATATTTGGCAACTCTATGTCAGATCGACGCCTGATCTCCATAATCTATAAGATACTACAAAATATCAATAACAAGAAGATAAACCATCCAATTAAGCGATGGGCAAAGGAGATGGACAGATACTTCACTAAAGAGGAGATCCAGGCAGCCAAAAAACACATGCGGACACGTTCACGATCTTTAGCTATTAAAGAAATTCAAATCAAGACAACAATGAGATACCATCTCACCCCAACAAGATTGGCCATGATCCAGAAAACACAAAACAACAAATGCTGGAGAGGCTGTGGAGAAAGTGGAACCCTCCTACACTGTTGGTGGGGTTGCAAAATGGTCCAGCCTCTTTGGAAGGCAATCTGGCGCTTCCTTAAAAAAATGGATATCGATATACCATTTGACCCAGTAATTCCACTACTTGGAATATATCCTACAGATTCAAGGCCTTTCACACCGACGGACACATGCACCAGAATGTTTATTGCAGCACAGTCCACAATAGCAAAAAGGTGGAATCGACCCAGATGCCCAACAGTAGAAGAATGGATAGGTAAACTGTGTACATATACTCAATGGAGCACTATGCAATGATAAAGAATAACGATGATTCCAGGAAACATCTCCTAACCTGATTTCAACTGGAAGACATTATGTTGAGTGAGAGTAGTAAGCGACAAAAGGACAAATACTGCATGAGACCTCTACAATAAGATCTCAAAAACAGACTCGTGTATAGAAGAAAAGACTCTTTGACAGCTGCAAGGGAGGGGAGGGAGGGAGGGAGGGCGAGGGGGGGAGGGTTTAGTTTAGGTAGTTACTAGAAATCTAGTTGGGAGAAAGCGGTGACAGCACACATTAGGAACAAGAACAACATTAAGTGGACTTCAGCATGACTTGAGTACTCCTTCCATCTTGACTCAATACTGCAAGGATAGAGTAGCTGGGGCGGGGGGTGGGGGACCATGCTCTTAGGCGAATTCCAGGCCAATTGGCACAACTAGCGTTTTGCTAAGAGAGCTCTCTGCACCCCACATTGGTGAGTGGCGTCTGGGGTCCTAAAAGCTGCCAAGCTGCCATCTGAGGACACAGAAAATGGTCCCAACTCAGCAGGAACGGATGCTCACTGAGGGCCAAAATGGCAAGCGGTAAAGACAACCGAGGAGACAGAGAGACCCACAAGAGTGGGTGCCTACATCAACCTGGGACCGGAAGAACCGGATGGTGCCCGGCCACCACCAGTGATAACCATGACGGAGCTCACAGAGAGGAGCCTCACCGGCAACACAAGAATAAAAAGAGGTGCATCATGAGATCTCCACTAAAAGACCTCAATTGATGGTCCAGCAGTTCTGGGGTTCCTCTGAGAGCATGGCCCCCGGCCCTGATGCTGCCCGTTCCCATAAATTATAACAAAGGTCCACTCTTTGGACAGGAATGAAATGGACATGGCAATGCAGAGTAACCATATGTTGGAAGCACTTTATGGTTCTATACATCTATAGGATATCATCTTGCTGACCTCTGGCTGGAGGAAGGGGAGTGGAAGGAGAGGAGGGGAAAGGAGACTGTTGGCAGGATGAGACATGTATGGAGCAGAGAGGCATAGTGTGCTGTCATCGGACAGGGAGAGCAGCAGAAGCTGCATATAGGGGGGCATGTAAATTTACACGTGAATGTACATTTTCACTCAGTTATGTTAAATAAAAATAAATATATATATATATCTTTTGCAAGAGTCTAGTACCCTGTAGTAAGTTATTTTTAAAACATAAAAAGTTTGCTCAAGTGAGACTCTAATTCATTAGCAAAATCACATAAGAGCTAATTAGTTGATTAGATTAACTGGCCTGAAACTGAGAATAAACATATTTGATAGAAGGAACAGGGGAAGCTAAAAATGGATCTGACAGGTCTGAAATGAGAACGAGGAGAAGGGTACATGTAGACACACATTATCACTCCTGATTATACATTTTTAGAGCTACATTTTTTCATAGTTAACTTCTTTTCAACCTATATAACATAATGAAAGAAAAAGAGAAGGAAGAGTGAGAAAGGAGAGAAAAGACAGCAAAAACAAGAGCTAGAGTGAAGAGTAAAGGAAGCTTAGAAAGGACCACCCACATCTCCAAGGCAGAAATGCTACTTGTATTTTATAAGTATTTATACAAAAGAAACCTACAGTAGGAGATAAAAGAAAGTCTCTCCGAGGTAATGATGCCAGAGTTGAAATCTGAAGGACCTGCACTAAAGTAGGGAATATGAGTTCATGGATAAATACTGCAGCTTCTCCCTGACCTCAATAGAAGAGCTATCATCTCCTTAACATAACCCACTCATGACCTCGTTAACATGTCTCTATCTAGGCTGATGCTGTATCTCACAAAGCTGATGAGATCCTCCACTGCACTGCACACTACCCCTTTGCACACTGGAACCCGCATTATAGTGAACTTTCCTAAGTCTTCTTTATCTATTTATTTTTATGACATACTTAGTGTATCTACAAGAATTAGCTGGAAATCGGAATTTATAAATGCAGTGTCCATTGACCTGTAAGACCCCTCCATCTCAGCTGGTCTACAAATTGATACAGAAGAAAGATTAGGGGTTTTGCTGGGGTCCAATAGCCTTGGAATCAAATATGGCTCTGTAGCTGCCTACACAATTTCTTGCAAATCTATCATCCTCTTCCATGTACCAGTTTCCTCACCTGTACATGAGAGAAAAAAAAAAAAAACCATAAGATTTCTCATAAAATTACACAATATATAAGGTATATAGCGTGCCTACAGCACTGTTTGGAATACTATTCATAATCAGTCAACAGTGAGATTAAGTAAACTTCATTTCTATAGAATTCTATTCTGGAAGCACTCAATTTTTTAAATTAATTGCTCAGACTGTTACATTTGACTTGAAACAATGTTTTTAATGACAAAAGCACATCACAAGAACAAATAACTAACACTTCACTTTAAAAAAAATTTAAATCCCGAGACTGAAAATCTATTGTGTGGTTAGGGTGTAAGTAAAAAATGATATGAGAGAAAATGTGGTATCAAATAAGGAAGAAAAGGATTAAAGAAACTTCCTAACTTGACCACAAAGTAGTTCTGGTTCACAGACAGTTGTCAGTTTTTGAAAATGGAAGAAGGAAGGGAGGTATAGATTTAATTCTGATAAGCAAAAGCTTAGCCCAAGAACACAAAGTGGGTTGAGGAAGAGTAAACATTAGAAGCCGTGTCCAGATATAACAAAATGAATTCATCAAATCTGAACTAACAGGTCAGGAAAACACAATCAAAGAACTATGACCACAGACAAAGCACCATTATTACTAAAAGCTGCTTATCTGAAGTAATTAACCATGCTACATTAAAAATACACCAATAAAGACAACCCAAATATACCTTCATTAATGGAATAACAGTGCATCCCTAAATGTTATATTAAATGTATACCTCTGATTTGGATATTGTAAACAAAGAGAGCTTTTCTGAGCAAATATAGTGCCTTTGCCTATATTTCAGAGTATACATATATATTAATGTCATTGTTTTCATCTAATAGTACACACTGGTTCAGCCATCAGAGTTAAATACATTTGGAATATATTTAAAATGAGACTTACTGTAAATGAAACCATATAAATACAATATTTAGTGAATCAATGAGTTTTTCATATACATGTCACATAACTTATATGGAATTAGCCATTTTACCCACCATCATAGTCAGTGAATAACATGAAAATGTTTTGATACTTGAAGCTTTTTATGACTTATCTTTATCCTGTTTTTCCTGGGAAAAATCAATATGAGATTTTCAAATGAGGAATAGAGTGAATATAGAAGGTAAAAATGCTTTTAGGAATTCTCAGATTGCTCCCACACTAGCAATCCAGAATAAAGGAAAATATGATCATTTGAAGCACGAATAACAATCAATACTATCAATCTTAAAAGAAATGTGGAATACACAGAAGTAGATGTTGTCTGTTTTATGTGCTAATATATTGACATTTCTTTTACTGGTTTTCTTAAATAAAATATAATCTATCAATAATATCATTTTTAACAATAAGTAAAAATATCATAGGATAAAATAGCATGACCCTGTTTCAAAAAAGATTAAAAAAAGATGTAAACAGTAAAATTAAGTAACAAGTACTGAAATATTCTTTACAGCATGATTTCCCACAAATCCTCATTTAACTTTAGAAATACATAGAAGGTATTCTTACAGAATGTAGCTGTGTAAGAAGCAATGGAATGTGGAAAATTACTTCAGCTCCTAGTAAACAGACTGTGTGCCATATAACAAAGATCAAGCAGCTTTTATTTGAGAACATTACATGACTTCATTGACACAATCAACTGGATTTGGGAAGAAAAGGGGCCCAAAGTGTGTACCAGATTTAGAACAAAACGGTTTTGTATCTGCATCCTTCAACTTCAGTTTAAAAATGCTATGCAATCCTTTTTTCTGTGTCTAAGACATATTATACTAAGTATAATTGAGGACAAAACTGAATTAAAAAAAAAGAAGTCTCACAGCAGTGAATGCCAACAAGAATGTTTTACAATCCCTCTGGCTTTCCAGACATAAAACATCTCCCAAGCTTAGGAAGGGAGAACTATAATTAAAAGTGTACAGTTACATTTTTTCTAAGTTATAGATTATTATGATGCATGTTTTAACTTCAAAGAATCCACGTATAAGCCTAATTATTTAACAGGTACTAAGGCAAATGCATCATGCTTACTCTTCCAAGCTGTCCGGTTTTCTGTTTCTAATTAGTAGCATTATCATCCACCAAGTTGTTTGAGGAAGATAAACACTTAAAATACCCTCTCTCCCTTAAAATCAGATCTAAGCCAGTTCTGTTTATTTCTTCTTCTCACACCGGCCCCCCTCCATTCTTAGGTAATCTTGTGGTCCAAGTATGATCTACTCTCTTGGATCACTGAATCTCATTCCTAAATGATCTTCCTGCCCATTCCCTACCCTCCTCAATCCAGCTTTTATAGAATCATAAATTTGAACATATTTTGTTTCTGTTTAAAATGATTTAATGGTTCCCTTCTGCCTATTTAAGCCTACTTTTAACCCTAATCTCTCACACTGTACCCAAGTTTGGGAAATACTAGCCACATTAGGTCCATTCACTCTTCTCCTAGCATACCACAGATGGCTAGCTATCCCTATAAAAATTGTCTAACACAGTTATCTTTACTTGTAACACCTTTCACATACTTAGATTTTTATGCTGTCGTTCAATCAGACATGACTCTCCCATGTCCAATTACTGAGTCCCCTAGTGTGTAAATATTTTATTGGAAGCAGCATAATGGTTACTGTCAAAATATTTTTGTTAACCACCATCACTCTACTTCAAGCACAGGGATGATACCTTATTCATCTCTTAGGTGAAGAATACAAACTTAAGCTAGAAAGAAAGTACTCACAATAATTGAATTAATAGGTTTTACTCTGTCAAATAATACTTCATAAAAATAAAGTATCTGATCATTTTTACAAAGAATATGATGATTCCCTAAAATGTAAAATATTCCTTTTGCTTAAACTCTTATTCATGACTCTCAGGTGGTAGCATAGAAAACTTCTTAATTTTTAAATAAGAATGCTGTAAATATCATTTTGAACTATTTTCTAGTCAATTGCTGTAATAAAAAAAAAAGAAAACATTCAGCCAATACAATCAAAACTGAAATCAGTATGATTCTGTCAAAGAAGGTACTTCATGCAAACAGAGTTTTAACGTTTTAAAAAATTAGGAAACTCTGGTGGTGTAGTGGTTAAGAGCTACAGCTACTAACTGAACAACAGTTTTAATTCACCAGGCACTCCTTGGAATCCCTGTGGGGCAGTTACGCTTTGTTTTACAGGGTTGCTATGAGGCGAAATCAACTCGATGGCAATAGGTTTGGTTAGGTTTTTAAACATTAGGCTCAGAATTCAGATGAAGCTGATTAATTAAATAAATATGCATTAGACTACTGCAACGGAAATAAGAAAGCTAAACCAAGTATGTTGTTGTTGCTCTCAGTTGCCATTGAGTCAGCTGCAACTCATGGCACCCCCACGTGCTATAGAGTAGAATTGCCCAACATGGTTTTCAATGCTGTGACTTTTCAGAAGAAGGTCACCAGGTCTGTCTTCCAAGGCACCTGTGGGTGGGTTCAACACACTAAACCCCTGGGTTACAACTAACTTACATGAAGTTCACACTTGCATTTTAATGTCAATTTTCCTGACTTTGAAATGATTAACTCAACCTCTAACCATAACAGATTCTTTATCACAATCACCCTGACTTGATGTATGTACAGCTTTAAAATCAATGAAAAGCCTTAGAACTTTTTTGCAGTAAGTTGACCACCAATACTTATTCTGACTTACCCACAAATTGAACTAAGAGACATACTTAAGAAATCATCTTGTTTATAACCTAGGAACTAACTGTAGGGCATTTATTTATGGGAAAAATTACCTCTCATTTAGAAAAGACCTTATCTACACAGCTTCAAGGAAGAGTGGAATTCAGGAAAGCAGACAATAATGCGGTGGGCAGACATTCCGGGGAGTTAGACAGCCATGAACGAGGACCTAGATGCATTATTACAGAAGGAAAAGTTGTCTAGCTTGACGAAAAATTATAATTTGTGAAGGTGTCTACATTTAACAACTACCCGTTGGCATGAGACTGTAGGAAGACAGGGAATACCAAGATAACAACGTTGGTCTCTAAAGTTATTTCTGCACAACATCCAGGCATTAAAGACTGACAGAGAATAGAGAGAATCTTTACAATAATCTTTGACTCATAGCAACCCTACAGGACAGAGTAGAACTGCCCTATAGAGTTTCCAAGGAGCACCTGGAAAATCTGAAAGGCTGAATTTTGGTTAGCAGCCATAACACTTAAGCACTGTGTCACCAGGGTTTTTATGATTCTGAATAGACTTGATGGCAGTACTTTTTTTGGATATTTATAATAAATTTTGAGAGACTATTCCATGCATTGGTTTTAGAATAAGCTGAACGGCAGTGATATTTAAAATATTTTTTTGCGTACATGACAGAAGAAGTAACAATGAAGACAGTTAAGAGGATACAATCAGTCTGAAAAGACTCATGTTTATAAGTGTGAACTAGAAGTGAGAGTGGAGACCAAGCGTTGTGAGTCTGGGTGACTAAAGAATAATGATGTCATTAACTAAAAGGAAATACACAGTGAATGCTGGCAAAAGGACAGTGATTCACTTTGACAAATTAAGTTGATATGCCTAGAGTATTTCTAGGCAGAAGATACTGATCAGGCATTTGAAGATAGAGACTGGACATCAAGAGAATTAGAGAAATTAGAGGGATTAATTCAAGCATTATCCATGTAGAGATAAAACTTTATGCAGCAATTATGGCTCAGTGTGACAAGAAAGAGAGAATCTGCAAAGAAGGAGCAGGAATAGATACACTTTAAGTATTCAGACTTTAGCAGGTGAAAGAGACATGAATTCACCTACTAGTTTTGCACCATTTATTAGCTGCATATTCTCGGAAAAATAATTTAATCTGTCTCAGTCTTAGAATGTTGCAAGTGTCAAATGGTGTCAAGTTTAAACTCAGTAACACATGAGTGACTTACATACTAAAAATGCAAAACAAATAATTATATTTTTCTCATTATTATCATCATTACCTGTGCTATTACTGAAAGGCAAGAGAGCAAAAGTAAGGAACTGCGAAAATCAGGATAATGCAGCACAATAAAACTCATGACAAGAGAAACACGGAGATCAAAGGTCAGCAATACACTGGGATAAAAACCACATACATTTTGATCTGCAACTTTTACAAAGAGTATTTCCCCTTCTCCCATCTACACATTTCAGTCTCTTATAAAATCATCCTCAAGCACACTCACTTAAGAAAACCCACTCACAAGCTACAGGATCCACTGACATGGTTACCAAGTCTGAGAAGTCCCTGTGACAACAGACAGTGCTTTTTAAATAGGCTTTGAGTCACCTGTTACAAGACTTGAGCAGCCCTTCTGAACTCTGTGAGAATTTCCTAGAGAATCATGAGCTAAAATATTCTCAGAAAAAGAAGCATAAAGTGGACATTAAAAGAAATACAGAAGAGTTGCATCACTGATAGTAATTGGTGAAAGTGAAATAATCTTATTCCTGATGATTTATGTGCACATATCAAACCACTATGTGTGTGTCTATGTCTCTGTGCACATGTGAAATAGAACCAAATAAAAAATGTATAAGGTGAGTAGAAAGTAGGAGAAAAAGTAGGATATTATCCTGAAACTTATACTTGAAAGGATCATCTTAAAAGAAAAAGAAGTTTAAAATAAGAAATTCAGCCAATACATATATATTTTTCATCCTTAACAAGAACAACATCACCTCTGAGTTATTATAGGGCAACTCTCAATCATTTCCATGTTATCAAATCTTACCAAAAGAAGAAACAGAGTTAGTTGTTAAACACAGTCTTTCAAGACCAAATACATATCTTCCTTTCATAATAAGCTTAAACTACAGTAGGCTCACAGTTAATACATTTCAGATAAATTAAGAGAGAATCTTCTGTAGGTGATGTACTCCAAATGAAGAAATTACAGTTTAACACATTACCACCCTTCAAGGATGTATTCACAAGTGCCTTGAGCTTGCTGTAGTATTGCTTATTTAGCTCAATATCTTTCTCTTGAGATTCTTCAGCTTCAACTTCAAATTCAATGAAAGAGAATAAGATACTTTTGGTGTCATCTTAGGGTCTTATCATAGATGTTTGTGCTAAATTTATTTTGTTACTCATTCATTTAACAATATCTATCAAGTCCCAAGCACAAACCTGACACTGGAACCACAGTGGTGAAAACAGACTAGTCTCCTGTGGAGGCCCTAGTCTATGCAGATTAACTAGACAACTAAAGTCAACAGAACTAAAAGGAAAACAAAACAAAAGTTCACTTTTAATTGTAGTCAGTGCTACAAGGGCCATGAAATGGAATGTGAAAAAGCATGACAGAGTGATTCAAATACATACAGACATTTTTATATTTTAGTATGTATTTTAGCAGGAAAATTCTTAAAAGAGGCATTAAAATATTTATACCTTCTTTCCATCCTGTTGTATTCATATTCATTACTGTATTGAAGTACATTTGCTTCATCACTTAATCAAAAAGCTTGCAGAAAGACCATGAGTAATACAATGTTAAACACGTGAAATTCTAAGAAGCACAAGATACTTTGCCAGCACTGCGCAGTTTTAAAGTAGCTAAGGAAAACATCTCCACATAAGGAAACCAATCTTCACAAGTGGACCAATAAGTAATACTATGATAAACAGGGGAAAAAAAATACTGAAGTTGTGAAGGATTTCATTTTACTTGGATCCCCAATCAACACCCATGGAAGCTCCAGGCAAGAAACTGAAGGACTTAATGCACTGTGCTGACAAACAAAGATGACACTTAGAGGAGTAAGGTGTGCCTGACCCAAACTATTTCGGTTTCATGCACTTTGCATGCATGCAAAAGCTCAATAAGGAAGACCAAAGAAGAAGGGATATCTTTGAATCATGGTGTTGGTGAAGAATACTGAATATACTGCAGACTGCAGGCAGAATGAACAAATCTGTCTCAGTAGAAGTATGGGCAGACTTTCCTCTAGTACTGTGGACACGTTATCAGGAGAGACTAGTTCCTCGAGAAGGACATCATTCCTGGTGGAGCCAGCCCCCAAAAGAAAGGCCCTCAACAAGATGGACTGACACAGTGATTTGTATCTGTATACATCAAGCATACAAATGACACAGTACCTTAGGGCAAATCATATGACGTGATACTTTGCGAAGAAGAATCTAAGGCTATTATGTACTTTAAAAGTGGAATCTGAGAGAAAATTTAGAAGAGATAGAAAGGCGTAGGTATAACGGAAACTCAGAGAGCAGTGGCAGTAGGACAGCATACATTTCAAAACGGTACAGAACCAAACAAACAAGATAATGTGACTGGTAAGATGAATCAGGCAATCACGGGGAAAAAAGAGAGTTGTCTAACTCACTATCTTTGCTAAGAAAACAGGCAAAATGTCTGCCTTACTGCCAGTAATATTACAGTGTGTTGAAGACTACTGGTGAATAAACAATCACACAATGCAAAAGACATTATTTTGTCCTCAAATATTTCACAGATATCCTCAGATTTTTACAGTATTCATTAGGTCATATTAAGTTAGTGAACTCACCCTAGAAAAAGTGGAACATACCTCACTGCTGAGTATCACTATGGTCGCCTTTGAAGTGCACCCCCCGGGAAGCTATGCGCTGATGCAAGCGCCTAATCCACCCTTCAGAGCAATTTTGGAACTCTTTTTCAGGAATGGCCATCACTAGAGTTGTCATCATATTACCCTTGATGTCCTGAATGTCATCGAAATCTCCTTTATGTTTGAGTAAAGAAAAATGTCATCAAGGGCCAGATTAGGTGAGCAGGAAGTGTGCTCCTTTACAGTGATTTGCTCACTCGCTAGAAACTTCCTCACAGACAACTATACAAGGAAGTTCACAAACTTGCCATTGTGCCACTGTGCACAATGGTTATTCCAGAACATGTTTCAAAATTGCTTTGGAGGGTGGACTAAGCACTGGCATCAGTGCATAACTTCTCAAGAGGAGTCCTTTAAAGGTGATCATAGTGATATTCAGCAGTGAGGTGTGTAGCACTTAAAACAATTAAGTTTGTGGACTTAATTGTCAAACCTCATAAATACATCGCTTAAGGAACTTACTACAATTATGCAAACATCAGCTTTATCAAGTCAAGTATGAAATTCCTCTACTACACTAATGTTTTCATTATCTAGACATCTAGTGCTTCCATGATAAAAATACAAGTGGGTGTCTTTAACAAACAGAAATTCAGGCAAAGCCTGAATTCAAGGTACCGATTCTAAAGGGAGATATTCTCTCTCTGCTGCCTCTGGAGAAAGGGCTCTGCCTCTTCTAAGCTTCTGCCTTGGGTAAAGCTCAGAAGATGTCCTGGGGCTTGGCATCTCTATTTCCCCACTTTTTTAAATCTCTTGTAAGAGACTGACTCAAGACATATCCTACAATAATCCTGTCTCCTTAACAAAATTAAAAACTCAGTCCCAAACCGGATAATAACGATACACACAGAGGTGAGGATTTACAACACATATGTGGGGGACACAATTCAATCTATAATAACTATGCAATCCTTGGAAGTAGCAATTCTCTACTTGAACAGGTATTCCCAGTGGTAATAAAGAGAATACAATGATACTCAATAACTTTTCATGGATTGAATAAGTGAATGTTCACATAAGAACTGAGACATGGACCACAGTCCTTTAAGGTGAGACGCTAATCAACTTACACAGGTATCTATAGACATTTATTCCATAATTATAATCAAAATATACAATTTTAGTGAAATTAAAGAGAAGGAAATTCATCTTTATTTCCCCCCCCCAAGAAACAAACAATAACTTTTAAGATTACTAAGATGTGGATGCTAAATTCATAATGCAGTAACCAGCATGGGAAAGGGTACATTTAAACATGAGCTGCCCACATTTCAATGCATACATTTTATTTTGTACCCATCATACCCAATCCTTGCTTCCATATAAGCTAATATTAATTCTCTTTGTTACATTCATATTAATATGTGTTTTCAAATATGCTATACTACATAACAGAGAGAGGCTAACTATTTTGCCTTTACTTTTAAAATCCTTAGGATAAATTTCACTTGAGAATGCAGACATTAGAGAGGTACTGAAGCAAGAAACCGAACGGCACTGAGAACTAGAAAGGATGAAAATGTTCCTACACTGTCTCATTTTAATTGAACAATAAATATGAGTTATCATGTCTCTTAAACAGAGAAGTGATTCTCTCCTTTCACTGACTTACTATCAACATTCCAACACTAACAAAAATAGTATATATTCATCATTATATATTAGACTCCAGAATATTAATTTTTACATTACCAAAAGGGCAGATATGCAAGAATGATGACACACACACAACACATATGATGCACAACACAGTTCCTGTATCCTTACATTAAATTTTTGAGATATTCTTGAACATTACCATGAAGCTCATGGAGACAAATATTCATCTCCTGGTTGATATAAATTTGTGTGTGTATTCAAATGTGAATATTATAAATGTAAATAAGATGTTAAAATACATCTTGAGCTTTTTCTCTCTTGCTAAGGCTGAGTTTATTTTGATGTAGTAAAAATACTTCATGTATTCTATATCAAGAACTAATATTTTACAATCTCCTTAGATATTTTTTAACATTTCACAGAAAGCCAATGTACTCTTAACATTTCAGAAAATGTCCAATATACTCTTAAAATTTTATAATACACAAGCTTCTAACATACATATGCACAAGAGTATTATTTAGACAAAAGAATAACCTACAAAGGGAAGTCTATAATGAATAAGCAAACTAAAACTTTTTTAAAGAGATGTTTATCCTTAGAAAGGAATATTAAAAGATTTCTAATATGAACTGTGAAATATTTCTAGACAGATCTGACATAACCTAATGAGAAAATGGTTATTCTGAGATCTTCGCAACTTTTAACAATGACTTCTACAAAACTGATCACTAGCAGCTCAGTACAGAAACACTACCATAACTCTTAAAAAAAAAAAAAAAAAAACACTGACACAATGAGTATTACCTTCCCATTTAATACATTTAATTTGGACCTTCCCTAATAATCTTTCTTATAGGAATGTTTGAAGTAGAGAAGTGATGAGATCTGATTGACCCTTTGAAATGTGTTCACTAGCTGTTTTAAGAAAGAAGTGTAAAGAGACAGAAGACGAAGCTGAACAGATCACACAGGAGGCTGATGCTATGGTCCACATGAAATATAAAATATTTTGTCTATGTATTTTTTACAGAGAAGGTGGTGAGAGGTCATGAGAGCTGAGACATGTTCTAGAATATATGCCATAACATATGAAATAAGAGCCAAAATGACTTAAGGAGTACATACATAGAAAACAAAGTCAACACACCTTTGTCACTCTGATAATGAGTATACACTCATACATAAGAAATGTACTGATTAGGAAAACTTCAAATATTTAAAATGAAACCATAAATGTCTACTCAAAGATGAGATATGAGTAGATTAATTAGAAACACACTTTAAAACTTACTTTTCACATTTGCTGTTTTGTTAGTCTTCTTTTGCTTTTCAGTAATGAATATGAAATACTTTTATAATAATGAAAAATATTCTCCCTCTCAACCCATTGCTGTTGATTCAGTTCTGACTCACAGTGACCGTAGAGGTCAGAGGAGAACTGCCCCATACAGTTTCCAAGGAGTGCCTAGGAAATTTGAACTGCTGACCTTTTTGTTAGCAGACATACATTTAACCCACTGCACCACCAGGGTTAATGAAAAATATTACCATCACAAAAATAAACTAATGGCAAAATTAATGGTTCCTATTAATTTAAGGGACTGTATATCCCTTAAAAATATTTCTTGCTATCTAAATAGTCAAATCTAGATGACAGCATCACCAAAAAAAAAAAAGAGAAAAAAAACTAACAAAAAAATATAATAGTATGATCAAAAAATACTTTCAACCTAGAGACAGCAGAATAAAATTGGTTAGGCATTTAAAAACCATCCTCAAAAGACAGAATTCATGAACTATGGAAACTCCTCCTTGCAGGATTTCAGTAATTTCATTCTAAATATGATGGACCATACTGCCATAGGAATCAATTTTGTTTTTTAAATGTACATTTAAACATTTGAAAAGTCCATTTTGTTTTAAAAATGAAAGCGATGACATTTAAATTATCAATTTCTCATGTCCGAAGTTTTACAAGTTATATCAGTTAAACCAAGCTGTAGGCATGTTTTAAACTCAACTCTAATCAAAATCTTAAAAAAAAAAAAAAAAAAAAGTCTGAAGAACTTCGGCTAATTTTGAAACTATTCAATGAGTAAAAGTTAAAAATCCACTTAATGTAGCAGTATAAAGAACTCTTCTTGATTCAAAATTATTAGATCTCAAATATGAAGATATTTTTAAAACAGTCAGCAGGACTCAAGGCAATCATTAGGCTTGCACTGATGAGAAAGGAGACCATTCTGTGTGCCCATTGTCTACTCTGACTAAAGAAACAAAGGATTAAAATCATTGTATCATTTCTTTTCACTACTATTTGAATCCAGGGACAAAAACTTTATATTTCAAGTTAAAGATCTGTACATGTGTGGAATTTGCAACACTATTCTGATCTGTCATGAGCCATTCTGCCAAATGTATCAGTATCAAAGTTCCAGAAAGACTCCCTGAAAAGATTATTTGCATTTACCTCAAATTACATCAAGATCAGTCAACAGAGGATTTACCAGAAGTCTTCTGCCTGGAACTATGGCACGGCAGACCTGATAATCATGCTGCAGGGTGCTCCTCCTATAATCGCTGAATAATCCACTCATTCTCCAAGTAACTCCAACATGTACTGTTAGCTGGGCCCTGCTCTAACTATTGTAAAATCACAGCACCCAAAATAGATTTAATTCCTGCTTTTAAAAAAGTCTACACTCTAGTAAAAAGTCAGAATTAAAAAGTCAGGAAGCTAGCTAGCATTTAGTAGATATCACGGATACAATGAAAAGTGGAGCAATGACACAGGTATTTTGTAAGGCCCAATTAACAAAACAAAATGAAACATTAAGTTGCAGAGTAAAAGACAGAAGTAGCGCAAATTCTTCAAAAGTCCTTGGTATGACAGAAATATTATCAATTAATGTGGAGAAGAATAGTAGATATAACTCTTTTCATACGTGGATAAAGGGAAAATTTTCTGTACTTTGAAAATGTTAAATTTGGGAAGCCTGTGAGACATTCAAATTTAAAGAGCAAACAAAAAGCTGAATACAGCAATCTAGGGTTCAGAACAAAAGACTGAGCTGAGAACATTAATTTAGGACTTACATGGCATACAGTCAGTGTTTACAAGAGAAATGTAAGAGGTCAACTAAGATGAAAAACTAAAAGAAGAAGGCGAAGACATAAATAATTTCAACATTCAGTGCAGGGGTAAAAGAGGAGAATCAGGATTATTGGATCAAATTGAAGAGGAAGCAAGAGAGAGATAATTAGGTTCATGATACTATCAAAAAAAAGTTTCATAAAAAATTGAGCTGCTTAATGCTTTGAGTACTACTGAGGATTAAGTACTAAGTGAAGCTGAAATACTTCCATAAGATTTAGTATCACAGAATTCATAATTTTAGTGGAAAAGAGAGATAATCAGCTAGATTTAAAAAACACTGCAATCTTGAAACTTCAAATTGTAAAGACCCAGAGAGACCCACATGAACGGGTGCCTACATCGACTTGGGACCAGAAGAACCGGATGGTGCCCAGCCACCACCAGTGATAGCCACGATGGTGCTCACTAAATTGAGTCTCACTGGCTACACAAGAATAAAAAGGGGTGCACCCTGAGATCTCCACTAAAAGACTGCAATTGATGGTTCACAGGTTTCAGGGTTCCCCTTGGAGCATAGCCCCTGGCCCTGATGCTGCCCTTGCCCATAAATCATAACAAAGGTCCACTCTTCAGACACAAATGGATTGGACTAGGCGATGCAGAGTGACCATATATTGGATACACTTTATGGTTCTATGCAACTATAGGATATCATCCTGCTGACCTCTGGCTGGAGGAAGGAGAGTGGGTGGAGAGGAGGGGAAAGGAGACTGTTGGGAGGATGAGACATGTATGGAGCAGAGAGGAATAGTGTGCTGTCACTGGGCAGGGAGAGCAGTGGAAGTTGCATAGAGGTGGGCATGTAAATTTATGCAGGAGTGTACATTTTCACTCAGTCATGTTAAATAAAAAAAAAAAAATTGTAAAGCCCCAAAAGACCTACCTTTGTAAACATTTCATCAGTTAATACAATATCTAAATATCTTATGCATTTAGTATATGCTGGAAAATTAATTTAACAAATGTTTATTGAGTTTCTAAGGGACAAGCAATCCACTATACACTGACAAGCAAAAGAATAAATCACAATCTTCATGCATACGGTGCCACAGAACAAATACATAAAGGCAAACAGAAAATACTAAATATGAGCAGAAAATAGTTAAGTAAAAGGGTCTTTGGAATGTGGAAAAAAAAATTTTCATTTTTCCATACACGTTTTGCTCCCAAATTATCACTTTAAAAAAAGAAATGAAAACAACACAGATACTCTACGGAACAGAACAGAATTACCACATAGGTTTTCAAGGGAGCATGTGGTAGATTTGAACTGCCAAACTTTTGGTTAGCAGCTGCAGAACTTAACCACTACTCCATCGAATTTGCCACTTACAAGTGGAAACAAAAGGAATCCACAAGAACTATTGTTGTGCAGCTTTCCCTGTGACTCAACTTTAGGAAGTTAGTAACCTCATTCCTAAAGGAAGCTCTTGAAACACAGACACGTCAAGCATAAGATTAAGAAAATTATCGCAATTAATGAGAAACTTGCAAACCTGACTTAGTCTAACCTAATTACTACTTACAGTTTTCTCTGTCTTTTAAAGGGAAAGGCTATTTCATATCACGTTATCGCATGATGAGTATTATGTTAATGAGGGATGGGATAATAACTGAGCACGGAAGAAGCATGTCATGATAGGACACTCATGACCAGGCTAAAGTAACTTAATAACTTGACTGAGAAGAGCCAACTTTTTTTTTTATAATCGTTACAAACAGTAACTTAAGATATTTATAAAATGAGAAAAGTAGCAGTATAAATTTCAACTGTATCTTGAAAAAAGCCAGTACCAACTAACTCTTCAGAAAAAAAGACAAATTGCTTTACATGAGCCAAAGCAAGTTAATTCTGAAAGCAACTAAAGGAAATACAGTATTAGGGTTAATTATTATTAATGATAAAAAATAAAATATTGAAATTACCTTCTACCAGAACTCTTCTGAACACTTAACAGTTACTAACTGAATCACTGTAATAAAACTGTGAAGTAAATACTAATACCCCAATTTTGCTAATGAGAAAACTAAAATAGGGATGAATTAATTAACTTGTCCAGGCAGTATTATGGCTATTATTAGTAAATTTTATTTAAGCGCTTAGGTTTTTTCAACATTATGGTATGACAGACAGCATTAGACAGGTACATTGTGAAGTATCATTGACCTCAATAATATGACTTAAAATGCCTCCCCTCGTGAAGCTTATTTGAAATGATTCTGCCTTTCAGGTTTTATTACTTTAAACTCATCCCAAACACTTCTAATATGGTAGCTTCATAACAAACATTTGTAACATTTCCAATTTATTTTGTTTATATAAAGCTTACTCTCTGTGGGACAATTTTAAGTCATCTGAATAATCTTTCAACTAAAAATATGCAGATCACTTAAATTGCAACGGAACTTATGGGAAGTGGTAGCACGCAGGTCTTGTTACCTGAGATTAAGCAGTCTCAAAAACAGGTTGTCCTATCTCAGTAGGCCATCTTCTGTTTTGTGGTCAGCCTATACAGAAACAACAGCTACCCTGGACAAAGGAAGGGACACCTGCTAGCCAACAAATACAGCCAATGGCAAAACAGCTGTTGCAGCCAGATGGCCTTCACATCTATCGGTCTTGTTTTATAGAAGGATTGTTTGAGTACCTTAAAGATCCTCTTTCATGGTTGGTGCAGTTTGTCTCAGATTCCTCATTAAGACATACTGCTTCAATTAAATTAACAGAATCTGTACAGAGATTGCATCCCATATGTACCTCATCCTTTGTTTACAAGTAACAATGGCAAGTAATTTAATATTGAATTACAGAAAGACATAGTCTATCTCATACTTGCTATGGCACAAGTATAGGGAAAAGACCAGGACACATGGTAGGAAAACTGATATTGTTAGGAAGCACTGACAACTTAAACAGCAAAGGCATTAACTATACAACTATTGATTAAGACTCATTACCTTTTTAATAATCACCTTGAGGGTCTGCTAAACTCGAGGTTTTAATGATATCATTAAAGGGCTGCTACTACTAGTATCAAAATACTCTTTAAAATATTCTGATATCTGTATACCAAATCAGTCGCATGCTCACATACACACACACAAATTAACACCATATAGTCAATTAGAAAGAGATTCAATTTCTTAACTCCATATGATATAAGGGGAATTGAAAGCATCATCATTAAAAGTGATTTTGAAAGAAAAAAAAAAGAATTAAATGTACGATTTTTCTTGCCGACTTATTTACTTATTTATTTGGACCTCCTTTTATTGATTGTGGTTTAAAGTACAAGCAATGTTAAAATGTACATTTCAGCATGAATAAAATATCTTGGCTAAAACAAGTATGAGAACTATGAATGAATTTTCAGTGGAACTTAATACAGTTAATGCAGTCTTATTCTCTCTGCAGAGGTGGTATTCTAAACTGAAATTCACTGATACACTTTTATAAATCAGAAGTGCTAGTTCATGTATATTTTATTCTCTATAGCAATCCTTTTAGGACATAATTAAATGCAAACAAACAGAAAAGAACTAACTCAAATCAATGTGTCCTTCTGAATGACATATCCTTCATACCTGTGAAGCCATCTCATCAGCTAGACTATTGCACTCATGCTCATAAATTTAACAACGTTGGCTGATTCCCTTCCAATACCATTTACATTTAGAAATATGTATCCATATAACTTATTTTTCTATTAACTTATAAAGTGCTTCGATTATGATAAAAAGCAAATTTACTTGTTTCCAAAGCATGGGTAATACTTAAGTTTTCTTTGTACCTTATTTTTGATAGAGAGTTTTTTAATATAGCCTGAAATACAGGACTGATTTTTTGTGTGTGTTCTGGAAGACAAAGCATTCAGCTACGAAACCCCAAAGCTGTCGATGGTATCAGCTTTCACTAGGGTCACTTATGCCAATATATAGATAAAATGATTCATCAGTTCAACTCTATAAGCCATTACTTCTAATTAAAAACTGTCCCATAAATATCTACTACCAAAGTCTGAGTGGTAAATAAATTTAAAGGATCAGTAAAACACTCACCAAAGAAATTACCTTAAAAATAATTACTTCGAGGGGGGTGGAGTCAAGATGGTGGACTAAACGCATGTCTCCCTTAATCCCTCTGGAAACCAAGACCTGAAATGATAATTAAACAGAGCCTCTGCACACTTCATGAGCCCTGAGATGCAGCATGGGGCTGTTAATTTGGACTTCATATCACTGAACACAAAATCTCCTCTCTTTCACTGACTCTACTCTCGGCGAGCACAGGCTTGCACAGACGGAAGGTAACTCACCATTTCAATTGCTGTTGCTCTGCCTTGGCCAGTGGGCAGAACTGGGACTTTACTAGATGCTGGTCTTGTATGTGCTGCTGGGGGGACCGGCATGCATAATTGCCAGGTTCTGAGAGCCTGGCTTTGGACTCTACACACCTCAGCCCCTGTGGCCTACTTTCTGCCTCTGCTATGTGGTAGCCATACATATACACTTGTGCAGGATGCCATCTTGATCCACTGAGAAATGGAGAAGCCCAGGCAGAGACAATGGCCGGACTTGGTTCTTAGGCTGGGAGGAGGCGCCTGGTGGTGGGAGAAAGCTTTCCTAGCAAGGAGGCAGTGTTTTGCACACTTTCGCCTGGGGCTGGGGCTCAGGGGTGGAGCTGTGGATGCTGGGCAATTCAGCACTCTTGGCCTCTCTTTCCGCTGGGAGCCTGGTACTGGCCAGCTGGCAAGCTTGTGTGGGACGCCATCTTGTTTTGCTGGGAGGCATACTCATCCACACAGAAGCCTCAGCTGGACCTAATTCCTGGGCTGTGAGGCAGTGCCTACTCAAAAGAGACTGCTTTTCCAGCAGAAAAGCAGAATTCTATGCAGTATCACATACAGCTGGGGCCTGAAAGCAGGCCAGTAGCCTTTCTGTATTTTGAGCTAGTTTATAACATCTGGGGTTCAATACAGGCATGTTTACTTTACCAGCTGGGAAGAGGGACGTACACCTGAAAACCTGAGTGACTTTGAAAGTTGTAAAATACTTTTTACTTTTCATTTTAAGACGGCCTAGAGAAACAGCTGTGGTCCATCTTCACAGCACTTCTCCCAGCCTCTACTGAACCACACTTAGACCAAAAAGCAACAGACATTGGAGAAGATGGTAACCCAGGACATCAGAAGGCCCCCAAAAGAAACCACCTCAGAATTTCCAAGATAAAGAAGCTTTTCTGAAAGTATCAGACGGTGAATACAAAAGGATTAGAGAGCGCTCATAGACCTTATACAAAATGAAGCAGAGCAAAATAAAAAATTAAGCAAGCTGCTCGATGTGATGGACCATCAGTACTTGGAAATCTAAATTCAAGAACAAAATCAAAGACATAGAAAATTCAATTAAAAGACAAGAAAACAGAATAGAACAAATGGAAAAGAGAATTTTGGATTTGGAAGACAGACCCACTGACTCCAGCACCTGTGTGGAGAAATCAGAAAAAAGAAACAAGAAAAATGGAGAAGCATTAAGAAGCATGTGGGACTCTATTAAGAAGAACAATCTATGATTAATTGGAGTTTCTGAACAGGGTGAGACACTGGAGAACACAGAGAGTATTGCTGCCGAGCTGTTGACAGAAAACTTCCCAGAAATTATGAAAGAAGAGAATATACATATTCAAGACACATACTGAACACCACCTAATATAGATCTCAAAAGAAAGACTCCAAGACATATGATAATCAAGCTGAACAAAATGAAACATAAGCAGAAACTCTTAAAGGCAGCAAGACTCAAATCAAAGCTAACATTCAGAGGGAAACCCTGTGTGCTTTCATCTGATTTCTCAGCACAAACAATGCTGGCACAGAGAGAGTGGCATCACATATTCAAAGCCTTGAAGGAGAAGAACTTCCATCCAAGAATTATCTATCCTGCAAAACTATCTTTCAAAAATGAAAATGAAAGTAAGCATTTGCAGATAAACAGAAATTCAGAGATTTTGTATAAACCAAACCAAAGCTACAAGAAATACTGAAAGAATTTCTTGGCTTGGAAGAACAAAACCACTAGCTTTGTATTTTAGAAGGACACATTTATCCAGAATCCTACTCCGTTAGGGAAGGCTCCAAACACAATCAAAGCTACAACAGTGAAAGACATGATCTAGTGATCACATAATGTAAATGACGACATCACAAAGAGGGGTATACTAGAATTGTTACAGTCCTGTGAGATGGAGAGGAAGTTGACAAGACTGGTAGCAATCAAAACTGGGGTTATATATAGTTTATTAAGGGGGAATCATAGGGGCAGCCGTAAAGCACAATAAAGAAACAACACACCATATCAAGAAATGTAATACAGGAGTCTCAACAACTACAAAACCAACCCTGAAAAAGGTAAAAAATCAACTCGCAAAGAAGAAGGTTGCAGAATAGATTAATAAGAACAACACAGAAAACATCAACACAAAAATAAATCAAAATGGCAGAACTGAACACATATCTATAAATAATTACACTGAATGTGAATGGACTGAATGCTCCAGTAAAGAGACATCAAGTGACATCTTTGATTAAAAGACATGACCCATCTATATGGTGCCTACAAGAAACTCACCTTAGACTTAAAGATAGGAACAAACTGAAAATTAAAGGATGGAAGAATATATATCAAGTTGACAATCACAAAGAAGAGCAGGTGTGGCAATCCTAACCTCAGAAAAAATCGACTTTAATGTAAAATCTACCATCGTGGAGAAGGATGGACACTATTTATTGCTGAAAGGTTCAATACACAAGCAGGACTTCACTATATTCAATATTTATGCACCTAATATTAGAGCACCTAATACTAGAGCATCTAAATACATGAAAGAAACACTGACTAAACTCAAAAGGGAGATAGATCATTCCACAATAATAGTAGGAGACTTCAACACTCCACCCTCAATACTGGACAGATCATCTACAAAAAAAGCTCAATAAAGACACAGAAGACCTTACTGCCACAATTATCCAACTAGACCTCATCGACATACACAGAACTTTCTATCCATCAGTGGATAACTACACCTTCTTCTCCAATGCACGTCAAACATTCTCCAGATAAGACCATGTGTTAGGACATAAAGCAATTCTCAAAAAAATCCATACCACTGAGTTAATGTAAAGCATCTTCTCAGATCATAAAGCTGTAAAAGTTGAAATCAATAACAGAAAAAAACATAGATAGAAAGTGGAACTCATGGAAACTGAACAACATCTTGCTCAAAAAACCATGGGTTATAGAAGAAATCAAGGAAGAAATAAAGAAATTTATGGGTTCCAATGAGAATGAAAACACTTCTTACCAGAATCTTTTGGATACAGCCAAACAGTGCTCAGAGGTCAGTTTATGTCCATAAATGTACACATCTGGAAGCAAGAAAGAAACCAAGTGGAAGAACTGACCCTACAGCTTGAACAAGTAGAGCAAAAACAACAGAAGAACCCCTCAGGAACCAGAAGAAAACAGATCATAAAGATCACAGCAGAACTAAATGAATTAGAGAACAGAAGAAAAAACTGAAAAAAAATTGAAAAGACTAAAAGCTGTTTTTTTGAAAAGATCAACAAAATTAACAAACCATTGGCTAAACTTAATACACAAAAACAAGAAAGGAAACAAATAACCCAAATAAGAAATTAGAGGGTGTCATGGTTGGAAATGTATCCCCCCAAAAATGTGTGCAGCCACGTGGCTGGGATATGGTTCCCAATATCTTGGGCCTGTCCTCCATTGTGTGGTTTTGCTAACCTGTATGTTAAAGGATTAGGGTGGGGCTGTGAATTCCTGCTGTGGGGGGAGTTTCCCTGAAGTATAGCTTGCCCCATCCTTAATGCTTTTAGCTTGCAAGGAATAAAAGGAAAAAGAAACAAAGGACAATTTGACAACCTTGCTAGCATCAAGCAAGCAGCACCGGGAGCAGAGCCCGTCGTTCAGACCAGAGGTTCTTGCGTGAGGACGCTCCCTGGACAAAGACTGATGCAATACCGGACTTTCCTCCAGAGCTGACAAGGTAAAAGTCTTTCCCTGGAGCAGCCACCCTGAATATGGACTTGCAACCTACTGGACTGTGTAAGAATAAATCTTTCTTTGTTAAAGCCATCCACTCTGTAGTATTTCTGTTAGAGCAGCCTTGCTGACTAAAACAGAAGGGAATTGTCACAACAGATCCAGCAAAATTAAAAAATATCATAGCTCAATACTATAGAAGACTGTATTATAACAAATTTGAAAACCTACAGGAACTGGACAAATCCGTTGACTCATATCACCTACCAAAATTCTCACAAGGTGAAACAGAACAACTTAATAAACCCATCACAAATAAAGAGATTGAAAAAGTCATTCAAAAACTGCCAACCAAAAAAAAGCCCTGGCCCAAATGACTTCACCGCAGAATTTTACCAAGCTTTTAGGCAAGAGTTATCTCCAATAGTACTGAGACTATTTCACAGTATAGAAAGTGATGGAATACTCCCAAATTCATTCTATGAAGCCAGCATAACCCTGCTACCAAAGCCAGGGAAAGACCCAACAAAAAAGGAGAACTACAGACCATTATTACTCATCAATCTAGATGCAAAAATCTTCAACAAAATTCTTGCCAGTAGAATATAACAACATATCCAAAAAATTACACATCATGATCAAGTTGGATTCATACCAGGGATGCAAGGCTGGTTCAACATTAGAAAAACAATTAATGTGATCAACCACATAAATATCACAAAAGACAAGAGTGATTTGATCTTGTATTGATGCAGTAAAAGCATTTGATAAAGTCGAACACTCATTCATGCTAAAAACTCTCAGCAAAGTAGGAATAGACAGCAAATTCCTCAATGCATTAAGGGCCATATATACAAAGCCAACTGCCTACATCATCCTAAATGGAAAAAGACTGAAACAGTTTTCTTTGAGAACAGGAACTAGACAAGGATGCCACTCTCACGTCTCCTATTCAACACTGTACTAGAAATTCTAGCCTGAGCAATGAGACAAGACCAAGGAATAAAGGGCATCTGCATCAGCAAAGAAGAACCAAAAATCTCCCTATTTGCAGATGATTTGATTGTATACGCAGAGAATGCCAAAGAATCCATAAGGAAAATAGTCAAACTGATAGAATTGTTTGGCAAAGTCTCGGGATACAAGATAAACATAAGTAAATCAGTGGGACTGCTTTATACCAACAATGAGATTATTAACAAAGAAATCACCAAGTCAATACTATTTACTATAGCCCCTAAGAAGATAAAATACCTTAGGAATAACTCTAACCAGAGAAATAACAGACCTTTACAAACAGAACAACAAATCCTTACTATAAGAAACTAACAGAGAGTTGCATAAATGGAGAAACCTACCCTGCTCATGGATAGGAAGACTTAACATTGTGAAAACATCTATGCTACCCAAAGCAATCTACTTATATAATGCAATCACAATACAAGTTCCAGTGACATTTTTTAATGAGATGGAGGAACAAACTACCAATTTTGTCTGGAAAGAGAAGAAGCCCCAGAAAAGCAAAGCCTTACTAAAGAAGAAGAACACACTGGGATGTCTCTCATTACGTGAACTTAGAACCTATTACACTGTCACAGTAGTCAAAACAGCCTGGTACTAGTACAAAAAGAGAAAGATAGATTAGTGGAACAGAATTGAGACCCCAGAGATGATGAACAGCTGATATTTCACAAAGGCCTAAGACATTAAACTGGGGTAAAAACAATCTCTTCAACAAATGGTGCTGGCAAAACTGGATATCTATCTGCGCTAAATTAAAACAAGACCCATATCTTACATCTTATACAAAAACCAACTCCAACTGGATAGAAGACCTAAATATCAAATCTAAAATGATAAAGCTCATCCAAGAAAATATAGGAACAATGGAAGTTCTAATACACAATATAGACAGACTTCAAAATCTGTCAAACAAACCACAAACAACCATAGAGAAAACAGATACACGAGAACTACTAAGAATCAATCACTGTTGCTCATCCAAAGACTTTATTAATAGAATTAAAAGGCTACAGACAGAATGGGAAAAAATAGTTGGCAACTCTATGTCAGACTGACGCCTGATCTCCATAATCTACAAGGTACTACAAAATAATAAGAAGGAGAAAAAGGTAAATCATTCAATGAAGCGATGGGCAAAGGAGACGGACAGACAGTTCTCTAAAGAGGAGAGCCAGGCAGCCAAAAAACACATGTGGACATGCTCACAATCATTAGCTATTAAAGAAATTCAAATCAAAACAAAAAATGAGATATCATCTGACCCCAACAAGGTTGGTCATGAGCCAAAAAATGCAAAATACTAAATGCTGGAGAGGCTGTAGAGAGATTGGAACTCTCCTACACTGTTGGTGGGATTGCAAAATCGTGAAACCTCTTTAGAAAGCAATCTGGTGCTACTTTAAAATAATTGATATAGATATACCATTTGACCCAGTAATTCAACCGCTTGGAATATATCCTACGGAGTCAAAGCTGTTCACATCAACTGTTACAGGCATACAAATGTTCATCGCATCATAGTCCACAATAGCAAAAAGATGGAATCAGATGCCCAACAACAGAAGAATAGATAGGTAAACTATGGTATATACACTCAATGGAGCACTATGCAATGATAAAGAACAACAATGATAGCAGGAAACATCTCTTAACCTGGTTTCAACCGGAGGACATTATGTTGAGTGAAAGTAGTCCACAGAAGAAGGACAAATATTGTATGAGACCCCTAGGATAAGAACTGAAAAGCAGGTTCATGCATAGAAGAACAGTCTCTTTGACTGCTGCAAGGGTTGGGAGGTCGGGAGGGCAAGGGGGGAAGGTTTAGATTAGATAGTTGTTAGAAACTTGGTTGGGTGAAATTGGTGACAGCACACATTAGTAAGAATATCATTATTAACAGGACTTGAGCACAACTTGTGTACTCCTTCCATCTTAACACAATATTGCACAGAGTAGCTGGGGCGTGGGGCTGGGGACCATGCTCTCAGGGGAAATCAAGGCCAATTGGCATAACTAGCATCTTGGTAATGAGGATTCTCCACATCCCACATTGGTGACTGGTATCTGAGGTCTTAAAAGCTGCCAAGCTGCCATCTGAGGGTACAGCAAATGGTCCCAACTCAACAGGAATGGATGATCACCGAAGTCCATAACGACTTGGGGGAGAAAGAATCCAGAAGACAGAGAGACCCACGTCAGAGTGTCTACATCAACTTGTGACCAGAAGAACCAGATGACGCCCAGCCACCACCAGTGATAGAGATGATGGAGGTCACAAAGTTGAACCTCACTGGCAACAGAAGAATAAATAGGAGTGCACACTGAGGTCTACACTATAAGACTGCAAGTGATGGTCCGAGGGTTCTGCTGGGAGCATGGCCCTTGGCCCTGATGCTGCCCCTGTCCATAAATCATAATGAAGTTCAACTTTTCAGACAGCGATGGATTGGACTCAGCGATGCAGAGTTACCATTTTTTGTGGGCATTTTATGGTGCTAGGCATCTATAGGATGTCGTTGTTGACCTCATACTGGAGGAAGGGGGCCAGGTGGAGAGGAGAAGACAGGAGACTGCTGGGAGGATAGGACATGTATGGAGCAGAGAGGAAGCGGGTACTGTCACTATGAAGGGAGAGCAGTGGAAGCTACATATAGGTAAGCATGCAAATTTATATGGGAATGTACATTTTTATTCAACCATAATAAAATAAAAGAAAAATAATTAATTACTTCATTTCTAAGTGTGTTTTCCTAATTAAAATGACTAATACCCATTCATATTTTTAAACTATAATTTATAATAACTAGATCATTTCTATCAAATATTTAGAAAATATGTTGCCCTATCTTCTTAAACTATACTGCCTGCAAAACAGAAAACTTTTTTTTTTTAATTTACTAACCCTTTTCATTAAACCCTGGTGGCATAGTGATTAAATATTATGGCTGATAATCAACAGGCTTGCACTCTTTTTCAAATATGTACATGAGAATTGACAGCACTACCTCTTATGTTCAGAGAGAAAAAGTACAAATTGATAAAACCACAACTATTTTTCACAACTCTATACTAGAACAAGAGAGGTAAAACTCAAACAATTAAATTTACTGTAAAAACAAGACAGGAAATGCCTGGGAGAAGCCCACACACATCTACACACACATGATATATATATATGTACAGATATATACACTTATGCATACACAGCATATGAACATATGTATTAGTAAAGACTGTAGTCAAAAATGTCTTCTCTGTTCAGTTGTATACTTCATGTATGCTTCATTCTAATTCTCCTTTAACTTTTCAGCTGACTTTAACCTTTCTTTTCTAGAGAGACAACATGTTACTGTGGAAAGAACTTAAGTTTTAACCTTTTTTATCCCTACTGCTCATTACCAGTGCTTCTTTGGGCAACACCATTTCCTTTAGTAAGCCTCAGTTTATAATTCTCAAGCTCCAGTTTCCTTCAGTGCCTTTTATTCCTCAGTCTGAAGTGGTTTGTGTTCTTTAACAACACTGTAACTGTGGCCTGTGCTAAATGAACTACCAACAAATAGCACTTTCTGCCTTTACAAAGAACACAAGTTTGGGAGTAAGTTTAACCTAGTTTTATAACCAGGTGCCTATAAATACTTACAAATAGATGTATTTAGAACAGATATTTCACTAAAAAATACTTCTTTTCAATTACCAGTGTTTTTATGTATCACTTACTGGCTACTGGAAATCCAGGGGGAATAGTGATGAAGTGCTATGTCTGCTAACTAAACAGTCAATGGTTCAAATCCACCAGGCACTCCTTGGAAACTCTGCAGAACACTTTTACTTTGTCCTACAGGGTCACTATGAGTCGGAATCAATGGCAGTGGTTTTTGGGTTTTATGCTTCAGATACTAACTAACCGTTTCACAAATCAAGCATACCTTTAATCTCATTACGTACCCATAGGTGGCAACTAGTACCACTCTAATTACACTCTGAGGAAAGTCAAGCAGTAAAGCACGACTTCACTATCTGAATCACATAGCTGTTTAAGTGGCAGTGCCAGGCAGCCTACTCACAAGCCCAGGCTTGCCTACTAGGTTGTAGATACTGCCTCTCAATATCTCAACATGAACTATATTCTCAGAGAACATACTCTTTTCACATCTCACTTTTGGAACCTTTAACACTGCTCATTGCTTTCCCTAAAATTTTCCTTGATATTCTCTTCTCTGAGAGTGTCCTCATCATCTTGGTTTCCTTCTAAAACTCTGATTAACGCCTTTCAGCTCCCCCATCTGATTCTGTGAAGTCATTTGGGTCAACTTCAAAATATCTCTTAACATCAGTACCATGGAGTAAATTGTCTCTCCCCAAAAATGTCCATATCAACCTGGTTAGGCCATGATTCCCATGATTATGTGACTGCCAACCATATGATGAGATTTTCCTGTTTGTAAATTCTGTAACTATGATTGAGTAGGAAGGACTAGTAGCATTTATACCAACGAGATCTCAAAGATCGGACTGTGTCTTAAGTCAAGCTCTTTTGAGATACAAAAGAGAGAGAGAGAATACAGAGACATGGAGACCTCATACCACCAAGAAAGCAGCCAAGAGCAAAGCACATCCTTTGGACCCAAAGTTCTTGCACTGAGATGCTCCCAGACCAAGAGAAGACTGGTGAGGCACAAGGACTTTCCTCTAGAGCAAACACAGGGAGAAAGTCTTTCCCTGGAGCTTGTGCCCTGAATTCAGACTTGAAGTCTATTGGACTGTGAAAGAATTAACTTCCCTTGATCAATGCCAACCACTTCTGGTTTTTCTGTTACAGCAACACTAGATGACCAAGAATACCATTCTCTTTATTCTGTTTCTATTATCCCACATGCTCATGGCCTTATGGCGTCTTGCTTGGCTGCTCCCTACTCTGTTGGCTTCCACCCAACCCCTCTCTCTTCCTAACCTTTAATACTGCAGCTGAAAAGTGAGCTTGCTAGACCTTCATCAAACTCCAGGTAATCTGATATCAGTACAGTGTGTTGTCCAATTCTCCTACCACAGCATTTAACAATTCTAGATGTCAATCCCAATACAGCTTTTCCAGCTTATCTGCAATTTTTTTACATACTAAACTCACTGTAACCTTGAAAATCAAGAAAATTCAAGGTCCCCTGCTATGGTTGTTTTTCCCTGAGTGCTATGAAAACCCACTTTTTCCATCTCCAAGTATCAGAATCTTAACGCTTCTCTATTACATTCTCTGTTGAAATAGTTAATTATTTTCTGGGTTGTCTACATCAGTAGTTGACTCTTCATTAACTCCATGCTATTTCTCCATGGAATGCCCAGTTCTTGCTATACTTAAGTACTTCATAAACCAGGTAGGCAAACCTGAAAAATCTGAGGCATAACAATGTAACCATGTCAGACAAACTATATATAATTTTGTCTCAAATCTCTGTCTAGTTCTTTTCAATTTGGAAAAGTCTTATCAATAATCCCTAAAAACTAGTGTAAACTCTCATGCAATACAGGCACATTTGACCTTTTAGCTGTACCTCTTCACAACTGTCAAGCTAGGAATTAACATTTTTCATCCTTCTTTATGTTCCACAGTGAAACATTTTAATTTTTCTGGAATATGACTTATATATTTTTTCCCAAACCAACACAACTCTTAAGTTTTTTAAATTCATACATGAATATAAATGCATATACACTATACAAATTCAAATGAATATAATTCTTATATATAATTTATATATTTAAATATGTAAATTTTTAAAAATGTTCATACAAAACTAAAATTAAGTATGTCATAAATATAGGAAAGAAAAACTATGCCGGCAGGAGAATACTATTAACAGAAGTGACCGATCTCTAACCCATCACCAGGACTTTATTAAACTTTATAGCACAAATGAGCTGGATAGTCTGGAATATCTCTATCAACTGCAAATATTTATTTCTGTATTCTACAGAGAAAATATCTTGGATCAATTTTGGTTACAGTATGTTTACAAAAAATATCTCAGAAACATTAGCATACCACATAATCAAGTGTAAAATAAAATATTCCATAATCCTTTCATTTAGATCTGAGATCTCTATGTATGCATAAATATAGTGTTTGTAAATCTGTTGGTATATTTTCACAAGCAAAATAGTGACATATGTTTATCACAATCTTGGCCAAAAATATGATGAGGAATCAAATACATAACAACATTTCTTATCTTAAAGAAACAATGTACTCAAGAATGTTCTCAGTATACCATGCTGTTTGGTTATCTTTCTGTTGTTGTTAGGTGCTGTCGAGTCAATTCCAGCTCACAGTGACCCTACACACAATAGAACGAAACACCGCCCAGTCTTAATGCCACATCTGCAATCGTTTTTATGCTTAAGCCCGTCACTGCAGCCACTGTGTCAATCCACCTCGTCGAGGGTCTTCCTCTTTCTGGCTGACTCTACTAACCATAACGTCCATCTCCAGAGACTGATCCTTCCTGACAACACATCCAAAGTATGTAAGACACAGTCTTGAGATCTTTGCTTTCAAGGAGAACTGTGCTTAATACTTGCATATAAAAGGTTACACATTCATTTGAAGTTGATGACTCTCAAGTTTACTTTAAATAAATGATTTTCAAAATTTCCACACATCAACACACACACATTAAAATTTTATGAGTGCTCTTTTTCAGCCCAGCAGTTGAATCATGAAAAGACACAGAAAGACATACAAATACAAAGCAGTAACTTACTATCTGCCTTTTGCTTTGGTGGGATAAATGAGAGACAGATTTTTCAGAACATCTTTTACATAGGCCATAACTGTTATACAAGTTAAAAGGCATATTAGCAAAGGATTCACAAAACAGGGTACCTGACAGGGATATTAAAGGATGAACAGATGTTTTCCAGGCCTAGTCATGGTAATGGAAATAATTAATGATAAATGAAAAAAAGTTTATATTTAAATTTCAATGCCGTGAGTGGCATTTGGCATGAACACAATATCTCAGTGGCAAGTCTTTTTCTTTCCTCAAAAACATGATAAAATTCGTACTATCAAGTTGTGTTGAGTCACAAACACTAGTCATATCCGAGGAACTATCCACCAACAAGGTGGCTTTACTAAAGTTTCTAATACTTAGTTACTCAATGGAAAAGACCACAATCTATATAAAACATAATTTACTGTAAATATTACTGATTTAAAATTATATTGCAATGCTGAAACTGATTTTTTAGAATTTCTCTGTATAGAGAACAATAAGTAGGTCAAATGAATAAAGTAATACAGCTATATTAAACAAATTTCTTTTAACAACACCATGGGGATATAAATTCTTTTGTTGTTGATACTATTATTAGACCTCTAGTGCTTTCACATGCATCTAATTTGATCACCACAGCAACTGTGTAAATTTGTTAGTGAAATGGCAATTGCCAGTTTTATAAAAAGGTGGTAACAGGCATATGTTTTGCCTAAGCTTATGCAGTGATTAAGCACAGACGTACAATTTTGAACATAGGTTTTACAATACCATTCCAAAATAATGAAAGTTTGATTTCTTATCTCAAATTTTTTCTTTGATAATGGTGACAGAAAAGATAAAGAGAAATAAGTCATTTTTCAGAGAACTGCTTTTTTACCTTAAGCATGACTCTATAGTTTCATCCTCCACAAAACTGAGACTTTGAACTAATCTCTGATCTTATCTGTCTCTTTAAATGTTTTAGTATTCCAGAATTTAAAGTGATTTAAAAAAAGTGTGTAAAAGCACTATCAATAGGATCTGACTTGACGGCACTTGGCTTAGCAATAAGTTTTTTTTAGGAAAACTAAAATGTTTCAAAATTAGTGATTAGAAAGTCAATATATATTTATTCATACATAGAGCAACCCTTGTTTGCCCAATTAAAAAATGCACTCTGCTGAAAAGACCAAATTGGATGTCAGAAGACAATGTGAAACTTGCTCTCAAATATCAAGCAGCTAAATGAAAAGGAAGCAATGGCACAATAAAAGGCCTAAACAGAAGATTTCAAAGAGGAGCTTGAGAAGACAAAAGAAATTATTATAATGACATGTGCAAAGGGCTAGCAATGGGAAATCAGAAGGTAAGAACACATTCTGCATTTCTCAAGCTGAAAGAACTGAAGAAAAAGTTCAAGTCTTGAGTTGCAAAAGTGAAGGAATCTATAGGGAAACTATTCAACAACTCTGGGAGCAGCAAAAAAGATTGAAGGAATACACATGGTCATTATAACAGAAAAAAACTGGTGAACGTTCAGCCATTTGAAGAGATAGCATATGATCAGGAACCAATGGTACTGAAAGAAGAAGTCGAAGCAGCACTGAAGGCACTGACAAAGAAGAAGGCTCCAGGAATTCACGGAATATCAACTGAGATATTTCAACAAACACATGCAGCGCTAGAAGTGCTCACTCATTTATGCCAAGAAATTTGGAAGACAGCTCTTTGGCCAACTGACTGGAAGAGATTCATATTTATGCCCATTTCAAAGAAAGGGGATCCAACCAAATGCAGAAACTACTGAACAATGTTGTTAATATCACATGCAAATAAAATTTTATTCAAGATCATTCAAAAGTGACAGCAACAGTACATTGACAAGGAACTGCCAGAAATTCCAGCTGGATTCAGAAAAGGACATGGAGCCAGGGACATCACTGCTGATGTCAGATGGATCTTGGCTAAGAGCAGAGAACACCAGAAGGTTGTTTACCTATATTTCTTTGATTACACAAAGGCATTCAACCACGTGGATCATAATAAATTATGGCAATCATTGTGGAGAATGGGAACTTCAAAACACCTAATTGTGCTCTTAAGGAACCTGTATACAGATAAAGAGTCAGTCATGTGAACATAACCTGGGGCCATGGCATTGTATAAAATCAGGAAAGTGTGCATCAAGGTTGTATCCTTTCACTATATCTTTTCTTAATCCGTATGCTGAGCAAGTAATCCAAAAAGCGAGATTATATGAAAAAGCACAAGGCATCAGGATTGGAGGACAACTCACTACCAACCTGCGTTACACAGATGACACCACCTTACTTGCCAGAAGTGAAGAAAATTTGAAACACTTACTGATGAAGATGAAAGACCACAATCTTCAGTATGGATTACACCTCAACATTAAGAAAATAAAAATTCTCTTAACTGGACCAGTAAGCAGCATCATCATAAATGGTGAAAGGATTGAGATTGTCAAGGATTTCATTTTACTTGGGTGCACAATCAATGTTCATGGAAGCAGCAGTCAAGAAATCAAAAGATGCATTGCACTGGGAAAATCTGCTGCTGAAGACCTCTTTCAGGTATTGAAAAGTAAAGGTACCACCTTGAAGACCTAGGTGTGCTGGACCCAAGCCATGGTATTTTAGATCACATCACATGCATGCAAAAGCCAGACCACGAACAAAGAAGACAGAAGAAGAACTGACGTCTTTGAATTGTGGTGTTGGAGAAGAATATTGAATGTACCATGGAGTGTCAAAAGAATAAACAGATCTATTCTGGAAGAAGTACAATCAGAGTGCTCCTTGGAAGCAAAGATGGCAAGACTGCATCTTATATACTTTTGAAAGGTTGTCAGGAGGGATCAGTCCCTAGAAAAAGACATCATGCTTGATAGAGTGAAGGATCAGAAAGAAGTGGAAAACCCTCAACAGCAGGGATTGACACAGTGACCACAACAATAGGCTTAAACATAAAAATGATTATGGACATGGTGCAAGACTAGGCAGTGTTTTCTTTTATTGTTCACAAGGTTGCTCTGAGTCAGAACCAACTCAAAGCCACCTAATGATACCACCAGTGAAAAACAGATCATGGAAGAAAAGGTGAATATAAGAGAGAAATGAGAAATGTGTCCTAAAATTTTTAACTGTACAGTAATTTACAACAGATCTAACATTATAAAATCATACAATTTAAAATATTTCTGTATATAAAAACTGAAATACAATGATCATAATATAGCTAAAAATTTCCTTGCATAATCATAAATAAATTACATATATTTGTTAGCTAAGCTATGAATTTTGAGTGTATGCCAGTGAAACTGTGGTACCACCTGCTAAATCAAGTAAATTACTGAAATGCATGGCACAGGATTTTTATGTGCAGTCAGTAAAATGTAAATAACTGAATTAAATTAGCATACTTTTTAACCTTATATATTATAGAATTTTATATTATACTCTGGGATACCTGCAAATCCAACTGAGTGCTTTGTTCAAGTTCCCTCACAGAAGCATGAATACAGACAGTTAATAAAACTAAGCCCCAAATGACATTTACTTACTTAGCATATTTTAGTGTGAATGAATATAACATTTTACTATGACACGAGCAAAGAATTGACCCTACTGAAAATTTTCAAAACAAAACAGTTTCTCTATTCAAATGGTCAGTTTTAATTCAAAGACTTGTTTTTCTCTTGTGGAATGTACCTATTTTTTTAATCAAAGGATACAGATCTTACAAAGATTTTTTTTTTCTAAAGTACCCAGAGAAGTACTGTTTGTTAAGAATAATAAAGTGCTGTAGGAACATAAAGAAGCAGACAATGCTCAAGACACTGAAGTAAACCACAAAGGTGATGTCAACATTTTATCCAAATTTGTTGACATTTTGACGACAAAACCAGGTGAGAATTTCAGAATTTCAGAGTCCAAAATATGGTAAATTACAGTTACAAACAACTGCAGTGGTGATTACTCAATTTCCACTCTCCATTATCTCTCCTTACTAGGATAACTCCAATTTATTTGACAGCAGTCCTATTCTTGCCTTAATAGGACACTGCACTTCTTTTTTTTAATCCTTCTTACAAAAGTGTGCATTACTTTATTTTGCCAACTGAGTAAGTGAACAGTGTTGAACGAAACCTCTGTAGAACCTGCAAAATAAAAGACAGTCTGGATGAAATCTACTGTCTGAATCTTGCTCTCTTCCTTCCGGAAAGAACTCAGAACATGGTGAGGAGCACTCTAGCTACCAATTTGAAAGTACGAAAATGAAGTCCACTTGGTAGGACAGTAGAACAGCAAAGATCTAAGATACCTCAAAGTAGCTACACCATTCTGCTCTCTTTGCTTGGAAATACACTTCATAATAGGAAGATACTGGCGGGGAGGGGAGTCATGATGAAAGACTAACACAAATCTCTCTAAATACCTCTGGAAACTAAGACCTGAATTGATAATTAAACAGAGCCTTCAGGACACCTAGTGAGCCCTATGACATGGCATAGAGCTGTTAATTTGGACTTCATACCACTGAATGGAAAACTTCCTCTCTTTTGCTGCCTCCCAGTCTTTATAAGTGCTGGATTACATGGACCAAAGCTAACTCGCCATTTTAAGTTTTTTTTTTCCCTCTGTCTAAGCCAGTTGGGAGAAATGGAACTTCACTAGCAACTAATCGCAGACGCATTGCTGGTGGGATAGGCAGGCGACATTGCCAAATTTTGACAACCAGGCTTTGATTCTGTGCATCTCAGTACTTTTAGCTTCTCTTTCCGCCTAAACCATTGACAAGCCTATATTGAGGCAGGCAGGGAGCTTGTGCGGGATGCCACCTTGTTCCACAGAGAGGTGGACATACCCATACAGAGGAACCAGCAGGACCTAATTTCAAGACAGGGAGGTAGCTCATGACCACAGGAAAGTGCTTTTCCAGCAGTAAAGAAGAATTATACACAGTGTTGCCTACGGCTGTGGCCCAACAGCAGAGGCCAGCAGGGCATAAGCCTTTGTGTATTTTGAGTTAGTTTAGAACATTTGTGGCTGGATATAAAGGTGCTTACTTTGTCACCTGGGAAAAGGGACCTGTACACCTTAAAACCTGACTGACTTTGGAAGTTGTCAGACCCTTTTACGTTTCATTTTAAGATAGCCTAAAGAAAAAAACTGCAGTACACACTCACAGCAGCTCTCCCAGACTTTACAGACTCACAAGATACCCAAAAAGCAACAAACTCTGGAGAAAACCGTAACCAAGAAATCACCCAAGGTTTCACAAGGCTCCCAGTAGAAAGCAGATCACAACTTCCCAGACAAAGAAACCTTTCTGAAACTATCAGAAAGTGACTACAAAAGAATTATATAGAGAGCCCTCCTAGAACTTATACAAAACACAGCACAGCACAATGAAACATTAAGCAAGCTATTTGATCTGATGGAACAGCAGTACTCTGAAATCCAATAGATCAAGAACAAAATCAAAGACATGCAAACTTCAATTCAAAGCCAAGGAAACAGAAGGGAACAAGTGGAAAACAGACTTTCTGACTTGGAAGACAGAGCTACTGACTCCAGCATCTGTGAGGAGAAATCAGGAAAAAGAAACAAGAAAAACGAAAAAGCATTAAGAAGCATGTGGTACTCTATTAAGAGGAACAATCTACCATTAATTGGAGTTCCTGAACAGGGTGAGACATCAGAGAACACAGAGAGTATCACTTCTGAGCTGCTGACAGAAAACTTCCAGAAATTATAAAAGAAGAGGACACAGATATCCAAGATGAATATTGCACATGACTAAATATAGATCTCAAAAGGAAGACTCCAAGACATATTGTAATTAAGCTTAACAAAATGAAACCTAAGCAGAAACCCTTCAACACTATTAAATTAATGCAAAGTATCATTTCAAATCGTAAAGCCATAAAAATTGAAATCAACAGCAGAAAAAATATAGAAAGGAGAACTCATGGAAACTGAACAATACCTTGCTCAAAAAACCATGGATTATAAAAGAAATCAAGGATGAAATAAAGACATTTATGGATTCCAACAAGAAAAATACTTCCAAACAGAACCTACAGGATACAGCCAAAGCAGTGCTCAGAGGTCAGTATATCTCAATAAATGCACACCTCAGGAAGCAAGAAAGAAATCACACTAAGAACTAACCCTACAGCTTGAACAAGTATACAGACAATAACAGAAGAACGCCTCAAGTACCAGAAGAAAACAGATCATAAAGTTAGAGCAGAACTAAACAAATTACAGAATAGAAGAACAACTGAAAGGACAAAAAGCTGTTTTTTTTCAAAAGATCAACAAAACTGACAAACCACTGGAAAAGCTTACCAAAGAAAAACAGGAAAGGAAACAAATAACCCAAGTAAAAAATGTGAGAGGAGTTGTCATAACAGACCCAACAGAAATCAAAAATATCATAACAGAATACTATGAAACTCTGTACTCTAACAAATTTGAAAACCTAGAGGAAACAGACAAATTCCTTGATTCATATCACCTACACAAATTATCACAAGGTGAAGCAGAACAACTTAATATACCCATCACAAAGGGAGGCATTGAAAAAGTCATGACAAAACTTCAAACCAAATAAAAAGCCCAGGCTCAGATGGCTTCACTACAGAATTCTACCAGTCTTTTAGAGAAGAGTTATCTCTAATATTACTGAGGCTATTTCACAGAACAGAAAGCAGTGGAATACTCCCAAATTCATTCTATGAAGCCAGCATAACCCTGCTACCAAACCCAGGGGAAGACCCAACAAAAAAAAGAGGAACTATGGACCAATATTGGTCACAAATCTAGATGCAAAAATCTGCAACAAAATTCTTGCCAATAGAATAAAACAACACATCCAAAAAATAATCCATCATGATGAAACTGGGTTCACATCAGGGATGCAAAGCTGATTCAACATCAGAAAAACAGTTAATGTGATCAACCACATAAATAACACAAAAGAAAGAATCACCTCATTTTGTCTATTGATGCAGGAAAGGCATTTGATAAAGTCTAACACCCATTCATGCTAAAAACTCTCAGCAAAATAGGAACAGACCACAGATTCCTCAATGCAATAAGGGCCATTTACACAAAGCCAACTGCCTATGTCCGCCTGAATGGAGAGAGACTGAAACAATTTCCCTTGAGAACAAGAACTAGACAAGGATGCCCACTTTCACCTCTCCTATTCAACATTGTACTAGAAGTTCTAGCCAGAACAATTAGATAAGACCAAGAAATAAAGGGCATCTGTATCACAAAGAAGTAAAAATTTCCATTTGTAGATTACATGATTGTATACACAGAGCATCCTAAAGAATCGCTCATTAAATTACTCAAACTGATAGAAGAGTTCAGCAAAGTCTCAGGATACCAGAAAAACGTATCAGGAGAATTCCTTTATATCAACAGTGAGATTATTAACAAAGAAATCACCAAATCAATACCATTTACTATAGCCCCTAGGAAGATAAAGTACTTAGAAATAAATCTAATCAAAGAAATAACAGACCTGTACAAAAAGTACTACAAAATCTTACTACAAGAAACTAAGAGAGATACAGAAATGGAGAAACCTACCCCGCTCATGGCTAGGAAGACATTAACACTGTGAAAATGTCTATTTTAACCAAAGCAATCTGCTTATATAATGTGATCCCAATGGAAATTCCAGGGACTTTCTTTAATGAGATGGAGAAACAAATCACCAATTTTGCTTGGAAAGGGAAAGATAAGTAAAGCACTGCTGAAGGAGAACACACTGGGTGGCCTTTCTCTACCTGACTGTAGAACCTATTACACTGCCACAGTAGTCAAAACAGACTGATACTGGTACAAAAAGAGACAGACAGATCAGTGGAAACAGAACTGAGACCCCAGTGATGACAACAATGTCCTATAAACAGCTGAGATTCGACAAAGGCCCTAAGACATTAAACTGGGGTAAAATCAATCTCTTTAACAAATGGTGCTGGCAAAATTAGATATCCATCTGCAATAAACTGAAACAAGACCCATATCTTATACCTTATACAAAAACCAACTCGAACTGGCCAAAACATCTAAATATGAAATCTAAAACGATAAATCTCATCAAAGAAAAGGTAGGAACAACAAAGGATATTTTAAGACACAACCAAGACAGACTTCAAAATCTGTCAAGTAAACTACAAACAACAGAAGAGAAAACAGATAAATGGGAACTACTAAGAATCAAATACTTTTGCTCATTCAAAGACTTTATTAATAGAATTAAAAAGCCACCTACAGAATGGGATACAAATAGTTGGCAACTCTATGTCAGACTGACATTTAATCTCCATAATCTATAAGGTACTATAACATATCAATAAGAAAAAGATAAATCATCCAATGAAGTGATGGGCATAGGAGATGGACAGACACTTCTCTAAAGAGGAGATCTAGGAAGCCAAAAAACACATGTGGACACACTCATGATCATTAGTTATTACAGAAATTGAACTCAAAACTATAATCAGATACCATCTCACCCCAATGAGGTTGGCTATGATCCAAAAAATGAAAAACAACAAATGCTGGAGAGGCTGTGGAGAAAGTGGAAATCTCCTAACTGTTGGTGGGATTGCAAAATGGTGTAACCTCTTTGGAAAGCAATCTGGTGCTTCCTTAAAACGCTGGATCTGGGTATTCCATTCGACCCAGTCATTTCACTGCTCAGAATTCATACTACAGAATCAAGGCCATTCACACCAACTGATACAGGCACACGAATGTTTACTGTAGCACAGTCCACGATAGCAAAAAGATGGAATCAACCCAGATGCCCAACAACAGACAAATGGGTAGGTAAACTATGGTATATACAGTCAATGGAACACTATGCAATGATAAAGAATAACAATGATTTTATGAAACATCTCATAACCTGGCTTCAATTGGAGGACATTATGCTGAGGGAAAGTATTCAGTGACAAAAAAACAAATATTGTATGAGACCCCTATGATAAGAACTTAAAAACAGACTCACACATAGAAGACTCTTTGATGTCTGAAAGAGTGAGGAGGGACGGAGTGCGAGAGGGGAAGGTTTAGATTAGATAGTTGATAGAAATTTGGTTGGCTGAAACTTGTGACAGCACATATTAGAAAGAAGATCAATATTAACTGGACTTCAATATAACATGATCACTCCTTGCATTTTAACCTAATATTGCAAGGACAGAGTAGCTGGGGTGGGGCGCCAAGGACCATGCTCTCAGGGCAAATTGAGGCCAACTGGCACAGCTAACATTTTACTAAGAGGGTCCTCTGCATCCCCCCATTGGTTAGTCACCTCCGGAGTCTTAAAAGCTGCCAAGCTACCATCTGAGGGTACAGCAAATAGTCACAACTCAGCAGGAATGGATGATCACCGAGGACCAAAACCAGATGGGGGAAAGAGAACCCACAAGACAGACAGACCCACGTGAATGGGTGACTACATCGACTTGTGACTGGAAGAACAGATGGTGCCTGGCCACCACCAGTGATAGCCATGATGGAGCCCCCAAAATTGAGTCTCACCGGCAACATAAGAATAAAAAGTGTGCACCCTGAGATCTCCACTAAAAGACCACAACTGATGGTTGAGGGGCCTCAGAGTTTCCCTGAGAGCACGGCCTCGGGCCCTGATGCTGCCCCTGTCCATAAATCATAATGGAGGTCAACTCTTCAGACCAAAATCAATTAGACTTGGCGACACAGAGTGACCATATCATGTGTACACTTTATGGTTCTATCCATCTATAGGATGTTGTCCTGCTGACCTCTTACTGGAGGTGGGAGAGTGGGTGGAGAGGAGGGGATAGGAGATTGTTTGGAAGACAAGACATGTATGAAGAACATAGGAAATTGTGCTGTCACCGGGCAGGCAGAACAGTGGGAGATGCATATAGATGGGCATGCAAATTTATACGGGAATGTACACTTTCAATCATAATAAAAAAAAAAAAAAAGGAAAAGACTGAAATCCTCTCTTTAAACCATTCGGTCCAAATTCAACTCTTATTTGATAAGATTCTCTGATTTCTTTTCTTTTTGGACAAAAGTGGTTAGTATATTTTTAGTGATCCACAACCCATCTTTTTTATCATTCTTCAAAATCATTTATAATGGGATTCAAACATTTGGGCAAAAAATGTGTTTCCAAATATGATCTCTACATATCTTGAGCCTTTTTTTTTTTTTCCTTTACCACATACTGAAACTGAATTAAATACTAGATTATTGTAGGGAATATGTAACTTCCTTAATCAACTTGTTTGGACAAATTTATCTGAATAGACTTTTTAAATATGTTAAAAAGGCATTTCAAATTATCTAGTAGGCATAGAAATATTAAAAACACCTCTGCTTTGGCTTTCCCTAAATAAAAAAAAATAATAACAATAATTACTAGCTTTATCTTTATTTCCCATATTGTCAGGAAAGAATGAGAAATATAGGTATATCTACTATGCTTGTGAAAATATAGTCCCAATGATTTCAAAATAACACCTTTTAAAATTTTGTACTTTTATCTATTTTAAACATGAGTATGCATAAATAAATGACTGAAAAAAATTGTTTTTAAAGATTACATAATAGTTTAAATGTCCAATGGTTTAGCAACTTACTTTAATATGGCCCTTCTAGCCAATGTCTTTGTGACTCCCACAGAAATGACTGGACAGAATTATGCAAATAAGGTATTTCCAGTCCATCAAGTGGACTGGCAAACAAGGTACACACAATGCTTGCAAGGCAAGAACCATGAACATAAATTCTAGGAGACCATAACAAAGAGACTTACAGGTTTTGCCATCCCAGTAGACTTAGAGGCAAAGTTAAAGCCAAAAACTGGACCGGGGACCTGATTAACACAAACACAAGGCAAGAGTGGAGCACATCATCGGAACCAGGAGTTTCTGTGCAAAGAAACTACTAAACACAGAAGCAGCAGAGAGTGTAGCACCAGGGATGGCCCCAGATGGCAAGAAATAGAGGCAGAAAAACAGCAGTAGCATAACAAGGAGACTGGAGTGAAATGGTGCAGTGGGTTTTCTAGTCACAGAGCTAGGCCACAGTGGGTATGCAAAACCATGGAGCTAGGAATAGGGAGCTCAATCTTCTGAGAAGACAGGGTACCTCCATATACTTACTGGGAAAACCAATGAGCTTTGTAAAATTTGTCAAAGTAGATCAGAATCTAAGTCCAGCTGATGAGTCCAAGCTGCCATGGGGCTGAAAGAGAGGCCTGCTTGTGGGTAAAACCAAGACAATGTGCTGCCTGAAGAACTGCATCCTGAATTCTTCCTAATCCTGAAATGTAACCTGTTACTTTCCTAATAAACCCTATAATTGTGAGTATAGTCTGTGATATATGCATGGAATTATGGAACTCAGCAAGGAAGTACACTGTGCCAAAGGCAAGTCAGTTTGTATCAGAACTGGTAAAATTTTAGATGATACAGGTCCATTTGACCTTCACCTCATAAGAGTCAGTCTTTGACTTATGATCTTGAGTCTCTCTCCTCTTACTTTTGAAATCAAAGAGGTTTGATGCCACAATGACACTTCCACACTGACAGAAGGGCTAAGGAAAGGAAAATGTGATAAATCTACTATAAATAAAGAACAAAAGAGTCAGATGATGCTGGATACCTTTCAAATAGTCATGAAACACTTCTGAGCTCTACAGTTGTTCTTTGGAAAAATTACTACATAGGAAGCATAATATGCTGGTGTCATATTTTGAGAAAAATATCCTAGGGCAGATTTATCAATCTGTAGAAACATATTCTTGTAGAACCTTACATTACTTGTAGAATTTCATATACCTCTAACTATACTGTAACTCTTAACTTTGTGGAATGCATGAAGTATGAATCCAGGGAAACTGGAAATTGTCAAAAATAAAATGGAGAATACTCCATAGAGGCAAGAATTGTCTCAGCTACTCTGGACACTTTGTCAAGAGGGATCAGTCCATGCAGTAGGATGTCATGCTTAGTAGAGTAGAGGGTCAGTAAAAAAAAAAAAAAAAAATGAAGACTCTCATTGAAATGGACTGATACAGTGGCTGCAACAACAGGCTCTAGCACAGCAACGATTGCAGGCATGGCACAGGACTATGCAGTGTTCTTTTTTGTTGTACCCTGGGTCGCCAGGAGTCAGATCCGATTCGATGGCACTTGGCTGGCTTGGCTGGCTGGGTTGCTATGAGTTGGAATCGACTCAATGGCACCTTACAGCAACAACAACTATACCGAGTGATTACGTAAAGTGATGAAGAGAGAGGTGATACAGGAATAAAAGAAATGTAATTTATTTTAAACAAAAAATTCTTTCTCAAAACTGAAAATGCACTAGAAACTAAAATAGAAAAGAGAGGAAAATGAAAACCTGAGTACACAGAGAAAGACCAAAAAAAAAAGTGGGGGGACAAACAAACAGAGGTTAGATTTATATATTCCTGTGGTGCAATTTAAGTTATAAGTTCATGAGCTTTTGCTTTGTTTTGTTTCTTTTCTTGTGTTTTACAACATTTGAATCTCAGGAAAAAATGATGTGATGGAAAAGAAACCTAAAGATTGCTATCACCTTCATGTAACAGATGTCTAGCTTTGGAATTTCCATGATTATTCAGTATTAATATCCTAGAGAAATTTTCTTCTTTCCTCAGCAACTATTCCTCCCGGGGGAAAACAAAAACCAAAGCAAAAACATAATCTTCTTAAAATGAAACGGCTTCCAAGAAATAATGCAGTTGTTTATAAATAAATAGTGTTTTTCAATAATTACATAATTACCACTTTATAAAAGTAAGCTAATATAACTATCCGACTCACGGGTTGCCATGAGTCAGATCCAACTCGACGGCACTTGGCTAATACAACTATGAATATGTTGTTTTAATTCAAGAGTTTAATAAACAGATACAGCATTTTCAAAGTAATAGTATCTTGGTCAAGATCTTTTTAAGCTACGATAGCCCAAGCCCAAAACAGTAATTTCTAAACTAACACAACTGACTAAGTTTATTTTCACAGGTTCTTGTCTTCCTTCTCCAAGACTTTCTCCACTACAAACTATATACAAATTATTTTTTAATATCAATGAAAAAAGTAAAAAATAGTTGTAAGTAGAAGTACAGTACCTTTTCCATTTAGAAACAATTTGGAAACCTACTTAGAATATTAGTTATATATTTAAAGTGATTTTTTAGAAATACCAGAAAACCATTATGTAGATTAAGAGAAGCAAAAATAGGTTTACTTAGTAAATTCATGAAAGGCTGGAGAATTAAGGCTGAAATAATAATGTAAACATGAAAATTAGCATAATCATTATTTTCATAAGTAACATTGGAAAACTACATTTTTTATATTTTACAAGAAACCAAATAAAGTTTTTATGACATTTGCCAAATATCAATTTCTGTAATGACTACAGATAAAACAGAAGAAAAATAACCAGAAACAGAACTTTGTTTTAATACATTATAGTAAAAGACAAATCTATTATCATATTTTCTTGATAACTGTCTCTCTCTCCCGCTCCCTTTACCTTAATATGACTACAGAAACACTTACTGACCATTATCACTAAAACAGGTAAGCCAAACAACTAGTACAATAATCCAATTGTTGGAGATACTCATTTGGATCACATCACCTGAATTAACTCTTCTCTGTTTACCAGAAGAGAAGAATATAAGATTTAAACAAAATTTTCATCTGGGAATAACAATGGTATGTACCTATAAAAGAATAAAGAAAACCTCAGAATATCAGCTTTACTATTCAAAGTAATTAACGTGAGTTTTGGAAGTGCAAAGAACAGTCTCCATGGTTCCAACTAAAATCACCTAGAAGGGCCCCTGTACACCACAATAATAGTAACTTTTATTTGGGAAATATTTATTGCTGAAGAGCTGAAGACATTAAAAAGTTTCTAATCAGACCCAACTAGATGTAGACGGAAAGGCTTTGCTGCTATTTTCCAGGTAGACTAGTTCCTGGGCTCCCATTACTGTTATGTTTTTGCCTTTCAGAATGATCTCTGACAGCCTAATAGTGATTTTTAAGATAATTTCCCGGCTTGCCCCCCTTCCCACAGAACAGATTAATGAAAGTCATAACAGTAGGTTTTCTCTTAACACCAGCAACAGGTCTTCTGGATGTAAATTTCACAATGACTACAGGAAAATTATACACAACTATCACACATACAGAAGTTATTTCAAAAAGGTATGATTTTGATATTTGGTCCCAGTTACTGTTCCAAGCCAGCAGATCCTAACCATCCATAGTTAATATTTGGCTGTGGTTTGGCATATTATTTTTGAAGTACCCAAACTTAACACTTAATACAAGAAAAACAGTAAAGCAGAAAGGGAAAAGAGAGAAAAAAAAAAAGAAAATGAGGGGGCCATGCATCATATATGTTGAAAGTTTACAGTAATTTATTACTCATCAATATATTCCTTACTATTTATTTGTGAGTAACTAACAGCAGAAGAGAGATTTCTTTTCATTCTGTAACTTCAGCACCTATCAACTCTGAGCAATGTGTTGGAGGTCTAAAAAATAAACTTATTAAATGAATAACTTATCCCGAATTATTAAAGGGGGAAAAATCTTCCCAATTAAAGGGGGTGTGATAATAAAAATTAATTTTAAACAATGTAAGATTAGAAACTAAACAACAAAATCAATGGACTAGTAATAATGTGAGCACCTCATTAAAAATAAAGTTTTACAATAATCTAGCTTTTATACACAAGCTTGGAAACTCCAGTGGTAGGTAGTTAATTGCTATGGTTGCTAACAAACGGTCAGCAGTTCAAATCGACCAGAACCTTTTTGGAAATCTGTGGGGTGGGTCTAGCCTATTCTATAGGGTTGTTATAAGTTGGAATCAACTCAAGGGCAAAAGGATTTGTTTGTTTGTTTAGGACAAGCTTATTAGGACACATAACACTTGGACAAATTCCTAGACTGAATCAGACACCCAGATCAGTATTCCCAAACATCATGTGCCTTCCTCTTTCATAGGGCTTATCCTACTGAACTGAAACTGTTTGGGGTTACTTATCTGTGTTGTTGGCTTAACAGTGAGCTCTTTGAGACAAAAGACCACAGCACCTCATCTATGCAGGGATCGAAGTTTCAGAGGCAACATAGTACACAAAACTTCTTTAATACTGATTGTAATCAATGAATAGGAGTTGAAATATCCTTAATTATCTCAATAAAAATGAAATTCTCTAAAATCTTAGTCACATTTAAATAACCTCAAAAATTGATTTTCATGTTAAAAACCAATTATCTCTTTATTAGCTAAAAATCGGGAGTGATTTTCTTTGTAACATCACTTCTCTGAAAGTGTTTGGGAGAAGGCTCTCATATCTCAAGGATTTCCTGACAGCTCAGCATAAGATGAGCCTGAACATCTTAACAAGGCACGGGTGTAGACAAAAACAAAATTTAACGGTAACACAAAGAGAATTAAATGTTATTTGATAAAACTTAAAGAAGGAAAAAACTGTGAGCCAAAACTGTGTCATCATAAAAAAAATTGTTAATAATTTAAGTATAGAAGTTAAATACTGTCCGTAAGTACAAATCCAGGTATTGGTCAACTTGAAATAGCTAGTAGTCTACTTATTTTGGCAAACAAAAACTTGGCAAGCAAGAAAGAATACTGATTATTCTACTATAACACATTTTCAACAGCAGTAGGAAGGATGGCAAATTATTCTCACCAACACAATGGCTTCCAGATATGATCAACTGAGAAGAGTGCTATACCACATCCATAGCATTCCTGCCAAAAATGTATAAACTGAATCTACTGAGAAAAAAAAAAAAAAAGGAGAGACATTCTTTAAATCACTGTTTGGTATTCTGCATAAAGGTCAATGTCATAAAACACAAAGAAGGACAGCAGACCCATTTCACGTTAAGAGAAATTAAGAAAATATGATCACCTGAATGCAGTGCATGATCTGGAATTTTCTGCTCCTGTCATGACCAGGAGTGGAGTAATATGAATCATGTAATGGACTAGGCTGGCTTCATGAGCATACAACCAGCACAGTTAATACAAGGCTCCACAGTGAGAAGAATCCACATTTGGGGTTTAATGCTCTGCACTAATCATCTTGAATTCTTCATCTTTGAATTTGTACTTTTTAAATGAAGTCTGCCGGGTGAACGGAGGAGTCGTGGTTGTGCAGTGGCTGAGAGTTCAGCTGCTAACCAAGAGGCTGGCAATTCAAACCCTTAGTTTGCTTCCTGGAAACCTGAGGTCCCTCTTCCCTATAAAGTCACTATGAGTCAGAATTAACTCAGTGGCTATGGGTTTGTTTTTTTGTTGTTGTTGCTTGGACAACGGAGCATTAGGAAGGGGGCTTAGAGTCTGGTCTCACGCATGGTCCCACCTCCCATTATTTCCCTAAGACAGGTTCTTAGTTATGAGTCAAATGCAATGTTTCTTGTTTTTTTGTCTTTCCTGCTGGTTCTCAGTTTCTCACTTCCCACCCCTTGGAATCCCGGGTCTGCTAACATTCTCTCCAGCCTGTGAGGACCTCCACCCTCTGGTCACAGAGCAGATGCCTAGAGCAGGCTCTGGAAAAGTTGGGGCTGTGTGTTTAGCCTGCATCATCTGAGGGCTGGACAAGAAGGCAGCCGTCTCAGCTGCAGGGTGAAAGTACCACATTGTATTCTGTGAGCACCTCTCACCCAAATTCAAACCCGGTCTGTAGGAAGGCGCAATTCCTTGGAAGTCACCATTCCTTGGAAGTCACCTGTCCACCATGAGCTGGACTGTGGGCTCACGGAAAAGGGGGATGGCTTCCTTGCCAGACTCTCAGATCAGTTTGCACTCAGTTCTACTAATTATGTACGTGCTGTTTAAAACTGAGATAAAAGTACTTTTATCACTCTTAATTTCTTAATTTTAAGAACAGCACTGTGGTTATATAAGGGAATATTGTTTGTTTTTAAAGAAAATACACACTAAAATCTTTACAGAGAAAAGGGAAGGAAAAGGAAACAACAACTGCAGAGAAAGAAAAAGTAACATGCAGTGAATATGGCTGACGTGCATACACGAATTCTTTGCATAATTTTTGTAATTATATCAAAAAGTTGAAAAATCCTCTTATCTTTCACCAGTGACCACAACTCATATTTAGAACACATGCTTACAGAATCGTATAACATTATGAAAAAGCACAAAACCAAAAGCCCAGTGCTGTCGAGTTGATGCCAACTCACAGCAACCCTATAAGACAGAGCAGAGCTGCCCTCATAGACTTTCCAAGGAGCGTCTGGTGGAAATGAACTGCCAGCCTTTTGAATAACAGTGGTGGCACTTAACCACTATGCCTCCACGATTTCTAGAAAAAAAAACACAGGTGATTTTTAAATGTCTAAGGTCAATTCTTTAAAATAATGAATAACTGGAAATAATGAACTTTAAAAATTTCCAAAAAAAAAAAAAAGTAGAGCATTGTGGCACTATTACAAATGCAAAGGACTAAAAATTATAAATTTTTAAGAAGATTAAAAACAAGCCCATGATGATCTGGAATATTTATTGTCAAAATCTAGTATATACATTGTGGTGTGATGAATTTACTTAGTACGACCTTTCTCATGTCTTGAAACTCCCAGACAGGTGACTAGGTGCAGAGCACTGGGCAGTTTTGCTTTAAGACAGCCAACTGCAGAGAAACGCAGAGGCCACCATCACTAAGAAAGGCGAGACCAGCAGCAGAGACCCACAGAAGACGTTGCAGTGGGCTCAATCGCCCTCGAAGCAAGACAGCTGAGAACCTGTGGACGAGACTGAGAGCCAGGGAGAAGCCCATGCCTGACCCACAAATCAGGGACTTGTCAGCCTCCACAATCATGCAAACTCTTCCTTTATATGATTCCTGAGTTCGTGAGAAGCTGCAGTAAATTAGGGAAACTGAAGACAGGAGACAGAGTACTGACAGAGGGGAGCAAGTAGTTAATGTTAGAGAAGAGGCAGTGGATACAACTGCCTAGAAAACCCGGGCATTTGGGACAGACGGCACTTGGCTTGGCCAGCTTCTGCCTCCCAGGAAACAGCTCTGAGCTGATCCTTATAAAATAAACCAGTCATCTGGATATCTTCACAGACAAAAAATGTCTATTTACTATTTTATCTCTGTTCTAAACCTCCCATTCTGTGATCCCTTAATTAAAAGATTAAAAACAATGTTCCATGCTGTTCTAGATTCAAATGAGCATTTAAAATGCTACAGGTAACACTTTTTCCAAAGTAAGAAAGGCACAGTAGAACACAATTCTTTTTTTGGAAATAACCTTCCACAGAAAATCAATTACCAATATTTTATTTATGATAATAAAATCAAAGATAAAAATCAGTAGTTATTTTTAGTACCCTGGAAAGATGCACGAGTCACTGACTACAAAACATTTTTTTAAAGATTTTTGAAGAGATAATTTTCTTTTCTGGTTCAAGTTTTGGTTGAAAGGGGTATATGGTCATATTCTTTTTTCAGATACTGCTAAGGCAGGAGGAAAAACTAAATGAGATGGCTCTGTCTTTAGTTGAAACACTGTGAGCTCCATGTAACTAGGTGTTCTGTATGTCTTTCTTTCACTTGGTTCATGTGGACTAGAGTTGTAGGTTTCTGGACTAACTGCAGGTATTACAATGCCTTATTTTTAGACACAGCAGAAAAGAAAACAGACGGTATCTATGCAGCTGGATAAATACAAAAACAGAAATGGTTTTATAAGGATGAGCTGGACAGGCAATACATAATCCGAAATTTTTCAACAAATTAGAAATTTCTGAGTGATTTTTTTTTCCTCAAAACAAATCTTTGTTTTTCTTAACAGGTTACTGGAAAATCAAACTAATGATCCAGGCAGAGATAGTCTGGAGCAGAAAATACCAGTATCTTAATTCCACAGCCAAAACCACTGTTTGCAATGACAGGTTAAGAGTCAAGAAGGTAAAATTAATAAGGAAACTGCATTATTTAGACTTAAAAGTCAATACATTTAAGCTGAAGACTCAACAGCTCTTTTTATTACTAATGTTCCTTTGGGGAAAAAATCTATAAGAATAATTTAAGCACTCTCAAGAGTAAGCTTAAGAACATGCTACACATGGCAAAATATATCAAAATGGTATCATACATACTCAGTGCTATTTCATGGACATTCTAAGGAAAAAAAATCAAACTGTCACCCAATTTAGATTTGAATCTCAGTCTAAAACAACACATATCAGTTTCAAGAATCTAAAAATGTGTTATTACTGACTTTGGGACTTTACATCAATAAACTAAATAATGGTTTGCAACTTAAACTCCAGTAGGTAAGATATGTTTTCAAAGGCTTAAGATAGAAACCCAGGCTACAGCCCAAACAGGCACTCTACCAGTAAAAAGTAAAGCAGATGTGAGGCTTCTGGTAGCCTATTTTCATAAGCACAGAATGATCAAATTAATCGCTATACAGTCAGCAGAAAGGCAATTCTTTAGAAGCAGCAAAGCAGGTAAAAAGTGAATGCTAGCTTATACACCCATGGGCTGCAAATACCCAGGTGCAAGCTGAGCAGTTTAAAATAGCCTTCTCATTGGCCAACTGAGGACCAGTAAGAAAAGTAAGAGCCACACCAGTGAACTTGCTGCATTCGGAATTCACTGGAGGCAAAGAAAAGGAAAACCTCCACAGAAAGAAAGCTTACAGAAAAGGATAATGTCTAGTTAAGGTGATCTTTAAAAAACTCTTGCTTCATCTAAAATTTTGTGGTTTCCCAATGAGATCCTTAGATTCATCTTATAAATACTACTGAGTTCCTTCAATTTTAATATAGTTTCCACTTATTTTCCTTTCCATCCCTTCATCCAAGTCCTTGTTCCAGAAATGATGCAAGGTAACCTCACCATTACATATACTAAAATACAGATGGTGATTTTTACAGATTTATTCCTCATAAATACAGTATATAAAATTTTAACAAAAACTTCAGTATTAATTTTGAACTCACAATTTCCAAAAGAATTTTTTTTCATTTATTTATTTATTAAGTCATTTGTTCATTCATTGTCTACTGTCTATTCATTCACCGTAGGTTCCTTCATTGCCTACTGAATTCTCACCTATTTACAGAGTACACTTATTTATACTTGAGAGTGCAAACCAAAAGCCAAAACAGTTTTTAAAGTTTTAAATGCAAACATACGTGAAATTAATGGTAACATATATACACGACATATGAGCTAATCCAGCCTCTTTCATCCCTTGGGAATTTAAATTTCTATTGTCTTCTCTTAATACTTCAACCTCTTCTATAATGATGAGACAGAAACTATTGTTACAGACCTTTGTTCTGAATGTAAAACAAGATACCCTATAAACTAAAAATGAGTTTACATATCTAACTTTTTCTTCTGTTTCTCTTGAACAGCTATAAGATACCATCAAAATGTCATGAATTCAACAAAAAATTATAAGACTGGACTTTGAAATTAAAAGCTTCACAGTCTACACAGAAAGAAAATTAAATGATTAACATTATTACTATTATACTTTCAGCATTTGTCAAAGCATAAACAAACAAACCAAAAGAACCAAACTTGTTACCATCAAGTCATTTCTGACTCATAGAAACCCTATAGGACACTGGAGAACTGTCTTAGAGGATTTTCAAGGAGTACCGGTAGTACAGGGACTAATTTCTCATGGATTTTCAGGGAAGAAAACATTAGCATGTGAAATACTGAAGACATAGCCTCTTTCTTTTGCAATACCAAAGACAATGGCTCTTACTATAGTTTTCTTATGCTGGTTTTTCCTATGTGACTCTAACCTTGGATTCCACTGGGAAAAAATTATCTTAAATTGCTCAAACTATTAATTCTGCAAAATGTAATAAATTGTTTTAAGGTTTCACTTTATCAGATTTAGTAACTAAATATAAACTTTATCACTGAAAACAAAGTATAAAAATAGTGCTATTACTTTTATAATTATTTGCCTTAGAATGTCACAAAAATGCAATATAATCTACACAAATAGAATTAAAATAATTATATCCATATCCATAACATTGTATTTTGTTATTCTTAACCATAGCTGCAATATAAAATCTTGCACTCTCTTTTATGACAGTTGGTTCCATGAAATGATTTGTGGCATACAGCATACTGTTATTAACTAAAGGAAATACCAATGACATCATCTGACTATTACAGGAGATAAGCTCACCTATTAAAGAACAATGCTAACAGTGTTTTATATTTTTACTAACCTTGTATGTTGAATAAGTTGTACAGAATTTTCTCTTCTACAAATACATTATAGTTTAAAATATGTGGACTATCTTTGTCTTCCCAAATAGGAATAAGTAGCAAATATTGGATAACTGCAATGATCTATGAGCCATCTTTTCTATGCTATTGTATTTTAATAAATAACAAAAGGAAAAGCTAATTTTAAAATATAAGTGTGAACATGACATGTCATGTAATCTTGTCATAAAAGGACACAATCTATTAACACAGAAATATTTTTAAAAAGTTTTTTAAACACAGTAAAAAAACTGGTTGCTCACCAGAGAAAAGACATCTTTATAAAATACTGCCTTCCCAATCTACTATAATAATAAATTATATATTTCCTTTAAAATGTTTTCACTATCTGTCTGTCAGTTTGCTCAGCTGTGGTACTAACATATTGCTATCATGCCGCAAGCTATGTGACCTGGATTTTACATACCAGCAGGGTCACCAAAGGTTTTAGGAGAGTTTCTAGAGTAAAACAGAGTAGGAACAAAGACCTGGCTATCCAATTCCAAACATTAGCCAATGAAAATCTTAAGAAGCACAACAGGACATTCTCTGACTTCCTTGGCTAGATACGTCATAGCAAAGATCAATCACTGGAGGAAGACATCATGTTTAGTGAAGTATGTAAGGCCAGCAAGGGCTATGGAGACCCTGAAGAGCTAGATTAGGACAATCGTGCAAGAGTGAACTGAAGCATGCAGATAACAACGAAGATGACACAGAACTTGGCAAAGTTTCTTTCTGCTTTATATAAATTTGTCATGAGTTGAAGTCAACCCTACGGCAACTATCCTCCTATCTATTAAAATATATTCGTAATTCAAAACAGCAACATGTAGCCTCTCATTAAATAATACAAAGGTATTTTCCCTGTAGAAATTTGTCCCCAAAGCAATTCTTACATGCTGGGACAAAGTTACAGCAACTCTGATGGAAGTTGCATGTACAGTACATCAGCCTTAGCTTGGATCCAAAGCTTGGGTCTTCCGTGTATCAGCTATACGACTTTCCACAACTTTTGTTATCTTCACTTTGCTTATCTACACTGGAGAGCAAATACCATCTGTCTAAAACAAGGTAATACGTATGCAAACATAAGGTATCTAGGCCCTTGCCAATGTTAACTGTTCTCATTTTGATTGTTTTTTACCATTTTAATAAATGAAGATATAAACTATTTGAGGTTTGCTTATTTCTGATAACATCTCTGAATTCTTTTCAAAGCCATTTTCCTGAAATGGATAAAATATAACATAATCATGAGACACATCTGGCAAAGAGCATTTCTGGTAGACTTAGTATTACTGGGATAAGCAGATGTTGAATTAGTCAGATCAAAATGCATTCTTTCTTTGCTTGTGGCTGACCACTAAACTGAGCAATGTTAATTATTTAGAAAGCTTAGCATTTGTCGATGTGAAAAACATGTTTTGTATTTAATACAAAGAAGCTTCTTTACACAAGAATTTTGTAAAGATAGAATCAAATTCTGTGATTCCAAACTCTACTTAGCATTCATAAATAAAAATAAAATTAAATAAATAACTACATCTCATGGTATCAAGTAATATTTACCATATAATTTTATACCATATAACTCTCTCTAAAGACTATGAGGGTCTGTGTTAACTGAAATAGTGTAGCATAATATAGTTTCCTATTCCATAAAGTCTATTTTTTTTATTTTTTTATTTGATATGATCTCCACTAAAAGTCTATTTTTTTTTTATTTTGGTTTGATTCTGCAATCAAATTTATCACATACTTCTCATTCCATAGGTATGCATTGGTCTTCCCTAAGGAAATGTTTTATTATCATCATAAATCTCAAATTAAATGGCCCCTTTGATCATCACTATAGATAGGGATCTGTAGTAGTAGATCATGACTAGTTCACTTAAGATTTGGTTCTAAGATTGAACTTCTAACAGAATTGCGAAGAAACGTATGTAATTACTAGAACACTAATTACAATCAAAACTGAGTTGCTGACTCACAGGGAAAATATGTCAAAGCCTATAAAACTTTATGTTTCCTTTCCTACTGAAATCACTCCTTCACTCTAAAAGCATGATTTAAAAAATCTGCCAATAATTTTGTGTCCTCTATAATGAACAAGCAGCAATGTTTCCAAAGACTTTTTAAGATTAGGAACACACATGACATCCCTTCCTCAATTAATTCCATCTGTTTTCAAAGGGGTAAGTAGGTAATACAAAGAAGACAGGTGAAGGCCAACTGTGGGAAAGGGTACAGCCAAGAATTTCTGGTCAAGTAGAATCAAATGTAAGCATTTTTACCACATCTTTATTTAAAACTCAGTTTTCCATATAAATATGTCATCATGTTAGCTAGTGAGAACCAATAACCATTTGACTACTATATGAATTCCCCAGTTTTACATTTCATACCTACTGGTACATGCAGTAAACTCTATGGTCTATCCACTTGCATTTATCTAAGTTTATCTTGAAGTGTACTTCCAACATTTCCACATTTTTTTTTGCAATATTAGAACCAGAGCAACGTAATAAAAGAATTCCCCCCCAAAAAACTGAAAGCCTTTTATTAAAGTCATTCTGTAATAAAGACACGGACACTTTTTCACTTTGATTATTGAAAACATGAATCAATTTTTACCTCGACTCATATTAATCAGACACTTTCTCACAGAACAAAATTAAACATGGTATTTAGTCCAGGTTTTTATTTTTGATTCAGGGTAGTGATAAAAAAATTAATCTGTAGGGGGTGGAGTCAAGATGGCAGACTTAATTCTCTCTGAAAACTAAGGCCTGCATTGATAATTGAATAGAGCTTTCTGGACACCAAGCGAGCCCCAGGACACAGAACAGGACTCTCAGTTTAGACTACGTGCCACTAAATGGGAAACTTTCTCTCTCGTGTTGAGCCCTGCTCTTCTTGAAAGGCCAGCTTGTATGGACTGAAGGTACTGGTGTTTTTGACATTTTGTCTTTTTGTTGGCTGGTAGGTGGGGGATGGACAAGAGCCAGCAGCTATGCTGAGCTGCAGTGCTGAAACAAACAGCATGTGCTTTAGTGGAGAGACAAGGTGTGAAATAGCCACGTTTTTAGACCCTGCTAGTGGACTGAGTACACCACACACCCTCAACCCTCTCTTTTCAGAGCTCCACTATAGATTCAGCTGTTTTGTACCAGGAGGATAGCTTGACCAGGACACCATTTCATTCGACTATGAGGTGGAGTTACCCAACAGCAGACCTCAGCAGGGGCAGTCCAGGGAGCACTTTTCCAGCAGAAAGGTTGTGTTTAGCACCATGTAGCTTTAAGCATAATTCCCGGTAAGTGATGGCAGCAGTGCAGTAGCCATTCCCCATTTTGAACTATATCACAGCATCTGTTGACAGCCAAAGATATACTTCTGCTATCAACAGGAAGCAGAGGCCTACCACACCTTACAGCCTGACTGTCTTTGGAAGCTGTCAGATAGCTTTTAGTTTAAAAAATAATAATAATAAGACTGCCTAGAGAAATAACTGCTGTGTAGCCCAACAGCACCTCTTTCAGCATTTACTGACCCACAGTATAGGGTTGTTTGACACCCCCCATGACTCCACAAGTAGGGTGGTGTCTTTGGCAGCCAAGAGGCAGAGCCTCTCACTCCAGAGAGTCTAGTGGGGCCAGGCACTAGAATACATAGAGATGGCTAGTGACCAACTCCCTTCTCAGAACTACGCCTCAGCTCCTGTTGCAGCAACACCAGAGAAAATAAACACCTTCTAGATGAGAGTGTTAGACACAGATCATCACCCAGCATTTAAAGAAGCAACCAATCATGGCTCTGGAAAATGTCTAAAATAAAGAAAGAAGAAAAAATCCAGATGAAGAAGCCTTTCTGAAACTATCAGAGGTTGAGTACAAAAAAATTATATAGAGGGTCTTCCTAGACATTATACAAAATACAGCACAGCAAAATGAAAAATTAAGCAAGCTGTTTGATCTCATGGAACATCAGCATTTTGAAATCCAATAGATCTATAACAAAACTACAGAATTAGACATTTCAATTATAAGCCAAAAGAGCAGAATTGAACAACTGGAAACTAGAGTTACTAACCCTGCAGACAGAGCTACTGATTCTGGCATTTATGAGGAGAAATTAGAGAAAAGAAACAAGAAAAATGAAGAAGCACTAAGAAACATACAGGACTGCATCAAGAGGAATAATCTATGATTAACAGGAGTTTCTGAACATGGAAGGATACCTGAAAACATAGAATATTGTTACTGAGTTGCTGACAGAAAACTTCCCTGGAATTACGGAAGAAGAGAACATAGATATCCAAGACATGTACTGCACATCACAAAAATCAGACCTCAAAAGAAAGACACCAAGACATAGTACAATCAAGCTTAATGCAAAGAAACACAAGCACAAACTCTTAAAGGTGGCGAGATTCAAAGCAAAGCTAACATTCAGAGGGAAACCCTGTAGGCTTTGGTCTGACTGTTGAGCAGAAATTATGTTGGCATGGAGGCAGTGGGGTGACACACTCAAAGCCTTGAAGGAGAAAAGCTCCCAATGAAGAATTATATATCCTGCACAACTGTCTTTCAAATATGAAAATGAAATTAAGACTTTTGCAGATAAACAGAAACTCAGAGACTTTGTAAAACTCAAACCAAAGCTACAAGAAATCCTGAAAGAAGCTCTTGGCTTCGAAAAACAAAGCCATAACTATATTTTAGCATGAAATACAGGACACATCATCCACTAGGGAAGGCACAAAACTCAATCAAAGCTACAATATGAAAAGGATAAACCAGTGATCATAACATCAAAACTAAGATACAAACTCATTAATAAGAGGGATATACTACAGTAGTTAGTCATTTCAGATAGAGAGGAAGTTAAAAAGATATGTGGAAGTTAAAATTGGGTTTAAAGTTGAAATATTAAGGGGCATCATAGAGGTAGCTGCAAAGCACAATAAAGATGCAGCATATCAAAACAAGAAATACAACAAAGGCGTCTCAACAAGCACAAAATCAACACTGAAAAAGATGTGAAGTCAACCCATAAAGAAGAATGACCCAGAAAAGGAAATTAAGAGCAACACAGAAAACACCAGAACAAACATAAATATGTCACAATGACAGCACCAAACACATATCTATCAATAATTACACTAAATGTAAATGAACTCAACATTCCAGTAAAGAGACAATGAGTGGATCAAAAGACACAACTAATCTATATGTTGCTTACAAGAAATATACCTTAAACTTAAAGAGATGAACAAACTGAAGATTAAAGGAGAGAATAATAAATGCCAAGCTAACAATACAGAAAAAAAAAGGGCAGGTGTGGCAACACTAATCTCAGATAAAGCATATTTTAATGTGAAATCCACCATCATGGACAAGGATGGTTACTATTTATTGCTCAAAAGTTCAATGAATAAGGAGCACTTAATAGTATTAAATACTTATGCACCCAGTACTAGAGCAACTGAATACTTCAAACAAACACTGTCTACACTGAAAAATGAGATAGATCACTTCACAATAATAGTGGCAGACTTCAACACTTTATTTTCAGTAATGGTTAGATCATCTACAAAAAAGCTTAGTAAAGACACAGAAGATCTTCTTGTGAGAATTCACCAATTAGACCTCACTGACATACACAGAACTTTATATCCATCAAGAGACAAGTACACCATCTTCTCTAACACACATGGAACATTTTCCACAATAGACCCTGTGTTAGGACATAAAGGAAATCTCAAAAAAATCCAAACCACTGCATTATTACAAAACATTTTTCAAACCATAAAGCCATAAAAGTTGGAATAAATAGCTGAAAAAAAAATAGCTAGAGACTGGAACTCAAGGAAACTCAATAACACCTTGCTCAAAAAGTCATGGGTTATATAACAAGTCAAGGACAAAATAAAGAAATTTATGGATTCAAATGAGAAAGAATCCTACCACAACCTATGGGATATAGCCAAACTAGTGATCAGAGGTCAATTTATCTCTATAAACATACACATCTGGAAGGAACAAAGGACCCAAACCAAAGAATTAACCCTACAGCTTGAACAAATAGAAAGAGAGCAATAGATAAACCCCTCAGGTACCAGAAGAAAACAGATCATGAAGATTAGAGCAGAACTAAATGAATTAAGAGAACAGAAAACAATTGAAAAAAATAGATAAAACCCAAAGCTGGTTTTCTGAAAATATTAACAAAATGGAGAAGCCATTGGCTAAATGTACTAAAGAAAAACAAGAGAGGAAACAAATAACCAAATAAGAAAGGGAATGGAAGATGTCACAACAGACGCAACTGAAATCAAAAGTATTATAACAGAATACTATGAAAGATTGTACTCTAACAGATTTGAAAACCTAGAGGAAATGGACAAATGCCTAGATTCATATCACTTACCAAAAGTATCACAAGGTAAAGCAAAACAACTTAAAAAAAACCATCACAGAGAAAGAGATTGAAAAAGTCATCCAAAAACTACCAACCAAAAAAAGCCCTGGCCCAGATGGCTTCACTGCAGAATTCTAGCAAGCTATTAGAGAAGAGTTAACTCCAATACTACTGAGACTATTTCACAGCAGAGAAAGGGATGGCATACTCAAAACTTCATTCTATGAAGCCAGCATAACTCTGATACCAAAGCCAGGGAAAGAGCCACAAAAAAAAAGGAAAATGAGAGACCTATACCACTCATGAACCTAAACGCAAAAATTTTCAACAAAATCCTTGCCAATAGAATTGAACAAAATATAAAAAAGTAATTCATCATTACCAAGTTGGATTCATACCAGGGATACAAGGTTGATTTAACATCAGAAAACAACTAATGTGACCAACCACATAAATAACACATAAGATAACAGTCACCTGATTTTGTCAACTGATGCAGAACAGGTATTTGACAAAATCCAACATCCATTCATGCTAAAAGCTCTCAGCAAAATATGCATAGAAGGCAAACTGCTTAACACAATAAGAAACCTCTACAGAAATTCAACCACCGACATCATCCTAAATGGAGAGAGACTGAAAGAATTCCCCTGATGCCCACTCTCACCATTTCTATTTAACATTGTACTAGAAGTTCTAGCCAGAATAATTAGACAAGACAAAGAAATAAATGGAATCCACATCAGTAAAGAACTAAAAATCTCCCTATTTGCATATGATAAGACTGTATACACAGAGAATCCTAAAGAATCCATAAGGAAACTCCTTTAACTGATACAAGAGTTCAGCAAAGTATCAGAATATAAAATAAACAGAAATAAATCAGTAACATGCCTTTATATCAACAAATAGATGATTAAAGAAGAAATCAACAAATCAGTACCGTTTACTATAGGCCCCAGGAAGATAAAATACCTAGGAATAAATCTAACTGGAGAAATAAGAGACCTATGCAGAGAGAACCAGACAACCTTACTGTAAGAAATCAAGGGACTTACAAAAATGGAGAAATGTACCCTGCTCATGGGTAGGAAGACTTGACATTGTGAAAATGTCTGTTTTACCCAAATGCTCTACATATGCAACACAATTCCAATACAAGTCCAGTGAAATTTATTAATGAGACAGATAAACAAATCAGCAGTTTTGTTTGGAAAGGGAAGAAACCTAGGATAAGCAAAGCACTACTGAAGAAGAAGACCACAGTGGGAGGCCCCTCACTATGCAAATTTAGGACCTATTACACTGCCACACTTGTCAAAAAGCCTGGCACTGGTACAGAAGGAGACAGAGATGAATGGAACAGAGTTTAGACCCCAGAGATGCCATCATCCTAATATGAACAACTGATACTCAACAAAGGCCCTAAGATTGTCAAGTGGGGTAAAAACAGTCTCTTTAACAAATGGTGCTAGCAAAATTGGATAGCCGTCTGCAAAAAAACTGAAACAAGACCCGTATCTCACACCTTACACAAAAACCCACTCAAATCGGATCAAAGACCTAAATAACAAACCTAAAACGGCAAAGATCATAAAAATAAGGTCAACAACGGAAGTTTTAATACACAGCTTAGACAGACTTCAAAATCTGACAAACAAAGCATTATGAACTGAAGAGAAAACAGATAAATGGGAATTACTAAGAAACAAACACTTTTGCTCATCCAAAGACATTATCAATGAATTAAAAGACAATCTACAGAAGGAGAAAAAATATTTGTTAACTATATATCCTATTGATGTCTGATCTCTACAGTCTACAACTTACTACAAAATATCAACAAGAAAAAGGTAAATAATGCAATTAAGTGATGGGCAAGATGGACAGACACTTCACTAAAGGGGACATTCAGACAGCTCCCCTCAAAAAAAAAATGAGGAAATGCTCACAATCACTAGATATTAAAGAAATTCAAATCAAAGCTACAATGAGATACCATCTCACCCCAACAAGGTTGCCCATAATCTAAAAAACATAAAAGTACAAACAACGGAGAGGTTGTGTAGAGACTGGAACTCACCTACAGTGCTGCTGGGATTGCAAAATGTTACAACCCATTTGGAAAGCAATTTGGTGTTTCCTTAAAAAGCTGGAAATAAATATGCCATTTGACGTAGCAATCCCACTGTTTGGAATATATCTTATAGAATCAAGGCCATTGACATCAACTGAAACATGCAAACGAATGTTTATTGCAGCACAGTCCACAATAGCAAGAAGATATAATCAACCCAGATGCCCAACAACAAATAAACTGATAAATTAACTAAGTTTATATACTCAGTGGAACACTATGCAATGATAAACAATAACGATGGCTACAAGGGAGCGGAGGGAAGGAGGGAGATGACTGTTTGTAGACTAGATAGCTGACAGAAATGTTGTTGGATGAAATTAGTGACAGCACACATGAAATGAAGATCAACTTAACTGGACTTCAAAACATAAACCGAAACTATTGTAACCTTAACCCAACATTGCAATTATAGAGTCGCAATGGCCAGGGGCCAGGGACCATGCTCTCAGGGGACATCGAGGCCAACTGGCATAACTAGCCTATTGCTAAGAGAGTATTATGCACTTTATATTGGTGAGCAGAGTCTGGAGCCTTAAAAGCTAGCAAGCTGCCGTCTGAGGTACACCAAATGGTCCCAACTCAGTCGGAACAGATGATCACCAAGGACAGCAAAGACATGAGGGGAAAGGAGCCCAGAGGACAGAAGGACCAACACGAATGTGTGATTATATCAATACATGACCAGAAGAACCAGATGGTGCCTGGCCACCACCAATGACAGCCTTGATGGGGCACTCAACGTTCAGTCCCAGTGGCAACATGAGAAAAAGAGGAGTGCTTATCAAGAACTCCATTGAAAGACCACAACTGATGGTCCGAAGGCCTGGGAGTTCCCCTGGGAGCACAGCTCCTAGACCTGCTGCTGTTCCTGATCATAAGTCATTACTGAGGTCATCTCTTTGGACAGGAACAGATTGGGTTCGAGAACATAGAGGGACCATATGGTGTGTGCACTTAATGGTTCTATGCATCTACAGGATGCTGTCCTACTGACCTCTTAAATTAGAAGGGAGAGAAGAGGGTGGAGAGGAGGGGACAGGAGATTGTTAAGAGGATATGATATGGATAGATGGGAAGGGAGAAGTGAGCTGTCACCAGGCAACGAGAGTAGAAGAAGCTGCAAACAGGTAGGCATGCAAGTTGAACTTGGATTATATACTTTCACTCAATCACAATTAAAAAAAAAAGGCAAGAAATTAATTTTTGAAACAATGTTTTCACTTCTTCGCAGTAAGACTTAGTTAAATCATCCTCCAAAACAAATAAACATTAAAGGTACAATAAAGAAGTATCAAATGCCATCATGCTATACAAATTTAGGCAAATTATTTAAAGCTAAATTGAGAAACTCTTTAATGAGTCACGAATGTATTATTTTTGTAGACCAAACTGCTATTAGAAGAGACAAGATACTACTAGTACCTTCTAGCTACTGAACCAAAAACATAACAGACATGACCCCTACCCTGAAACGTGTTCCTTATAAACTGATTTCTTTCTTAAGAGTCCTCCTCTCTAGCTCCTGGGGGAGACCTTTTCTGAACGTAGCAGGGAAATTATGCTGCTTTATTCTAAGGTTCAGTCAAATTACTATTTGTTTCCTTCAGAGAAGCTATTTCGGTTTACAGATACACATTAACTGCACAATTCTTTGAGTAACGTTTGTTTGTAGCAATGGACAATCACGTGCCAGTCAACACTACAGTACCAGCCACTTGCACCATTACACATCCAGCAAGTGGCACCAAGATGAGCACACAGGAGATGACTAGAAAAATGTGTTAAATGAATGAACAATAAAAGATGATGTTGGAAATGTCTTCGCTTTAACCTGAACTCATTTTTCCTTGAGAAAGAATAGTGTGTAACTATCCAGACTTTGTCAGCATTTATTCATTCTGCTTGAGAGAAGAATGACTTCTGTAACTAAAGAGTTTATGAGAGAACTTAAATTACTCAACTCATTACTTTGCTCCTTTCCATTTCTAGTCAAGCACACATCATAAGATTTATAGGTATACCACCTTACATGTGCAAGCTTGGCACTGAGTGGGTAAATTCGATAACTCGAGGGTATGCTACCAGACAGCCTGTTGTAGTCATGCATGTAATCTACATTTTCTAACCACTTTATTGATATTTTGAACTCCACCCAACTCGACGGGACTTGGCTAGCTGTTTTGAAATAAAATGGATCATCAAATATTCACATTAATAGAAATGATATAAAATTTTGAAAATTAATTTTGCATACACAATATCAAGGTGCAAATTTGTCATGTGATTACACAATACATTTGGAGAGTCAAACAATAAAACCAAACAGAAACCCCACAAAATCCAATTGACCAAAATCTGGCAAACTACAACCCACACTGCCACACTGTTTTATACATTTTGTAACTAAACAAAACCAGGGCCACTGAGTTGATTCTGACTCATAGTAACCCTATGGAACAGAAGAAAACTGTCCCATACATTTTTCAAGGAGTTAAAAAAAAATCAACAGAAGAAGAATAATATATCATGATATGTGAAAATTACATGAACTTCAATGTTGAAGTCTATTAAAGTTTTATTGGAACACAACTATGGTCACTTATTTACATACTGTCTATGGATATCTTTGCCCCCTATCACATTCACTATCTAGTCCTTTACAGAACCAGTTTGCTGGCCTCTGAGAAAGACTAATGGTCTATACAAAGATGCTTAATTTCAAAGTCTTGTACACCAGTATTCACTCAACTCTAATACTTACTGAAGAGGTACTGAGTCTTCATGACTTGATTTGAATCTGTGAATTTTTGAACCATATCATTAGAAATATTACTCATTAGCATCTGCTATATTTAAAAAGGAGTATGAAGAAAAAGATGTCCTTATTTTTACATATTCTTAGCAAAAATATCACTAGACTGTTCCTTGGAGCATATAAACTCAGATGATGACAAACTGAACATAATTAGACCTATAATAAATACTCAACAAAGTATTATGACAACACAGGACAAATTTCTTCCTTGAGCAGACCCCCTCTGTTCTTACAGCAGAATTGTTTCTCAGATAGGCTTGCATATTTTTTTTTAATTATGGGTGAAGAACTGTTCTCTAATGTACATTAAATATTACATTAATTTCTATCTAAAAAGAGAAAGAAATGTTAATATAACGGTTTAGTGAATATCATCTCTTTTTTGACTAAAATGTATTCAAAAATAAATCCTAAAATATATTTTCCTGTAGATATTGACTCCAATCACCTTGTATCACGACACTATTTTCACTAACTCAAAACGTCTGCATCCCTTGAATGAGTTTTATTTCGCCTCCCAGTACTATGAGTTTGTCTACTACACAAGGCCATCTTTCCCTACTGTTAAAAAAAAGGTTCAGTGATTAAAGAAGAAATGCTCTCTCTACATGAATTAGCAAGAGTTTCCTACAATCAGATTCTGTAGATATTTTAAAAATGAAAAACAAAAAAGTGTAAATAAAAAAAATGCATAATTGCTATAAAAACAATCATTTAAAACCTAATGAAAATGGGGCATCCACATGAGAATTACAACAGACTTTCCAGTGTAGTGTACAAACACGTGACATACCATTAAGGAAATATCATCAAGGACAAGGGAGCTGGACTTTTTTTCTTTTTTTTCTTGGTAACTTTAGCTGCACATATGGAGCATTTTGTTTCACTTCTGGTTTACTTTCTTTGAATCAAAGACCCCCACTGTAATGCCTTCACACAAGGCTCAGTGTTGCGGTTACCATGGAAGCCATGATTCTGAATGTCCTAACTTGTGTGATTAAAATTTAACACAAAGTAACATTGATAGTCTCCTCCATCTCCACTAGCACCAATATCCAATTCTAATTAGTAGCACAATAACTGATTTGGAAGGAATAAAAGGCTGTGACTACTATAGCCTCACATTGCCAGTTATTCACAGAGAAACTCATGGACAATATATAGTGATGGTTCTTTTACAAAATGCCTGAGGAATTATTTCTCATTGGTTTTCTATTCTCCTCTGGAAAATAAAGTGTATAATTTTTCACCTTTTTATAAACTGTAAGAGTTTTTTATAATTCTGTATTTATTCCATCTTTCTGTTCAACTGAAGCAAAAGCTTTTTAGAATGGCCTGATATACTAAGGTAATAAACGAACCTAAATGACATTTTAATTATCAAATCCAGTTGTAATAATTACATTCCTTACTATAATTATTATATTGTTCTCTTCAACATGGAATTACTCCTTCTAGATATATTAATCATAAAGATATAACACATGCAAAACCTTTTTATAACTGAGGTTTAAAAATTCACAGGAATCTTTTTCTTTTTCTTTTATCAGCACTCTAGGAGGAGCTGATAAACTCTCAGTACTCCATTAAGGAAATACTTCCTCACTTGCTGATTATTTTGATTTGCAGCAAATTACATTGTCTCCAGGGCATACTTGCACTGTCGTGTGCCGTAGTACTCATCACCTCTACTTACAACCAAGTACAAATTTACTACAATAGTCAACAGAACTTTTTAAATTTAGAAATTATATTCTGGCATTCTAGCTGATCTTCTGGTCTATGTTACCGTAGAGATCCAGAATGAATGACATTTCTCCCCTCTTAAAATCCAAAGAAAGAGCTTAAGTTCAGAGTTCAAGAAGGAGATTTTTAAACACTAAATATTCAGAATCCAGAGGATTACTTATTAATTAAGTCAAATTCTCTCAATGTTTATAGTCTAAATTGAGGCTCATAGAGGCTGTGATATCCTAATGCATCTAGTAACAGAACCAGTACCAGTAGTCTTAAATTGTTCATTTAGTATTTTTATTTACTAATTTTTATTATTGGTTGACATGTTTTTCGATTGTTATTTGCAAATCAAAATACCTTGCTTCCATCTGTGTATATTATTTTACAAAATAAACTTTAAAAGTTCATGGAACTAACTTACGAAATAGGGACAAATTAAATCATTTTGTTTCACAATGTCTGGCCTATGATTTATCATTTAAAATGTTGATTCCATAGTGAAAAAATGTTTTTAAGAGTACATTTTTAGCCATAATATAAATTTTCAAACTCAATGCTGAACTGTCAGCAGTGTCTTTTACTAATTTAATATTACTACCTACAGTGAAATATAGGAAAAAATCATACCAAGCCAAGTGCCGTCGAGTCGGATACGACTCATGACAAAAAGTTACATACAGTTAATTTATGCATTTCACATCTTTAAAGATGTAAGAATTAACAGAATGCTTCAAACACCATTTGACATGGGAATAAGTAATAATTTTAGCAATGCATGACTCAAAAGACAATCTTTTCTGTATACCTTGAACTTACAAGTAAGTGATTGTCCTGTCTTATAAATGGTCCATTCAGGACTTTTATTTCTAATCAGAATATATGAATGAATTCAACTAACCCTAGAGTAAGTTATTCTTTCCTTTGCAATTAAGAAGAATGAAGGAAGGGAAAGGACTGTTGTGGGGAGGGGAAAGATGAGGCACAGTTGTGTCAGGGTAGAAACCACAAGTGAAAGGGAAACAAGAGGAAGTTAAAGAGAAGGAAGAGATGACTCTTTTACTTACATGTGCTTTATATATGATCGGATTCAGTTATCTAAATAAATATTCACTTCTGAAGGATTCTCTAAATATGGCAGTGCCTATTTCAGAAATATAGCAAGAAAATGCAACAAAATGTATTCATTACCAAAGATTTCCATAAAGAAAGTTAGAAGATAAAAGTACAGAGGAAATAAAAAGGTGAGTGGTCAGTAAAACTTAGGAAGGTCAGGAAAGACATAAAGGAAAACTATATTTTACAAAATAATACTGATTCAAATATGTTTGCCAGATGTGGTCACCATAAATTAAACATACTAACCAAGTCTGGCTGAAGATAGTCTATTTATTTCAATACAAATTCCTTTGTCATATTTTAAGTTTTAATAGAGATAAAAAAGAGAAGGTAAATTATCTCAATGAAATAACATTATTAAGTTGGACAGTGGTACCATTAACTCCCAATGCATTGCCAAAGGCTTATCATTCTTACTCTGCAATTCTTAATGCAGAGTCTATGAAAACAGGTAACGTCCATAGAACAAAATCCAAAAGTCAAGGCTAACTATCGTATTTTCTCCTATTACAGCATCAACAGCTGTTTCCTAATAAATTATTTGCTCTCATTCATTTTGAATATTCATTGTTTTTAATCCTTGAACATATCACACAGGAAACTGATCATTTTAGGACTGCAGTTGTACTGAAACATCCCCTGATGATCTTGTACTCAAAGCAAAGTACAATACAGAAAACCAACATCACTGTATCATTTCATCACTCAGAGCTTAGCCTGCTGGCTATGATTAAAAAAAAAAAATCTGTAGTGATATGAGGCATGGTTCCTTCACACATTTCAACAGAGCATCTGTTTACGAAGTCTTACTTCGTACTTACTACTTCACAGCACAATGGGGCATGGTTCTCCAATGACTGCTTGACTTCTCATCTATTTTGTTTTCTAAATTTTTGTAGTTGGATACAGAGAAGTCCAATTCTTTATCTAAGCTTTAAAAGCTCTTCTTTGAAGGAACGATTCTTAGAGATAAGAGACCCAGTATACCTCCAACAAGCCTGAAAAGACTATACATTATTTTCAAGTTTTTTCAGAACTGATTAAACTCCTATGGTTCATCCAGATCTTCCTGAGAGGTATGCATACATAGCACTTACAAAACACAAAGAATGGAACAGAGCTAGTTCCAACCTGTATCTTAAACACAAGTATTCTAGTTATACGGTACAAGAGTGACTGGTAAAATTGGTGAGGCAATACCGACAGCACTGGCTAGCAACAGAGAGCTAGGTGTTATGAAATTCAAAACCCCCTGGGGGGGAATTGGGTTCTGAAGGAGCTTCAGAAAGTAGGACTTCAGGGCAATGTATACTTTCTTACATTCCCCCTACTTCCTCGTACTTGCCCCAGTTCCCTTTTAGAGATCTTCTTTGGCTCGTCTTTGTGTTTAAGGCTTATCCAGCCACAGCAACGCAAAATAACTGCTGCATAAATATCTCAACTATTCCTTAGTTTCTTTTTTTCTGTAAAGCCACTAGTTCACAGGATGCATGTCAGAGATAAGATTTTAATAAAGACTATGAAATGGATTGGAAATTCAGAAAGTTCTGTGAGAACAAGAGCAAAAATCTGTAACAACACAATAAACAAAACTAATCAAAAGCTGTACTCATCTCCAAGGAAGAGAAAAGTTGCCAGTTAAAAGTGTTAACTTTATATAATGTTGTAAAAATCATTATCAGGTGATACAAAACTCAATGACATTTTCCACAGAGTTCCTAGATATTGTATTCTTTTATTATTCCCATGCTTATGTATATTACATTATGAACATATACATATTAGAAAATAATTGAATATTATTTTATTCTACCGTATCCAAGTCTCATCACTGTTAATGGAAGCAATAATAATATTGCCTCTATTATGTTAGTGGATTATTTGGAATTACATGAAAATACCTTTCATAGTGATTAGAATATAGCACACAGTCAATGCATGTGATTTGAATATGATTTTGAATTGTCACAAGGACCAAAAGGCAAGTTAAATAAGTATACAAATTAATAATATTAAACTCAGTTAACAAACTAATTTTTTATTTTAAAAATATTTAGATTTATGATAAAATTACAGCAACTACAGTCTCCACCTATATAATTTCAATAACTATTTTCCTAGAATGAAAATGGATGTGACACAAAGAGGTGACCAAAAAAGCCAAAATATTGGTTACTGTGCTTTTTCACCCATACTATACAATGGAATAATATGTGGAAATGCTGGTGGCATAGTGGGTTATGTGCTGTGTCTGCTAACCAAAAAGTCAGCAGTTCAAATCCGCCAGGTGCTCCTTGGAAACTCTATGAGGCAGTTGTACTCTCACCTCTAGGGGCACTATGAGTTGGACCCAACTTGACAGCAGTGGGGTTGGTTGGTATGTTTGTTTGTTTATACAGTCTGTTATCAGAGATCAAACTCTCCAAATGATAAAACACCTAAGAACTCAGTTCAGCTAAGTAAAATATTCATCCAATTTGAGTCAAAACAAGTATCTCACTTTCCAGATTAATGTAACAAATACTTTTAAAGTAACATTCGTAGACTCCCATAAAAGTTGTAAATTACCCAGTTTTGACTGTTCATGGTAATATCAAAGACAGTAAACAATTTATTTCTTTATATGAAAGATTCCATAATCATTAATTGCAGAAATGGACTGTCATTACAATAAACAATGCATTTTAAATATATTAAACACAAATGTGAATATTGGAAATACTAGAATATTTTGTAATTTTAAACTTTGCTTCAAGGTCACTTTCTACTAAAGTTAAAGCGAAAAGAATCTCTTTACAACCTCATGTACCCACAGAAAATGCGCCAAGCATTTGGCTGACAGGCGCACTACAGGTAGCAAGGACTTCACACACAAATTCTTTTCCTCTTTAGCTACAACAGGGTACATACAGCAAATGTAATTTGAGAATATCCTCCATTCTGGTGTGGCCTTCAACTTATTTTTTCTGAATTACAAAATGCAGTGGATAGTTTGTTACCAATGCTGCCTCACAATACAGGGATATAAACCTGTTAGTGTGACTCTTGCTAAACAGTCCAAGTAAGCTATTCCTCTCCCTGTCAATATTTTCCAAACTATGTTATACATTTGTTTCTTATTTTTTATTAGTCTTATGCCAACTAAAACAGGCTGAGCTGTCTTATCATTTTCTAAAACTCAAAAAACCCAAACTCACTGCTGTCGAGTTGACTACAACTCACAGTGACCTGAAAATGATTATGAGTATGATCATTTTATAGTTCATCTCAAATACGATATATTTGGCTTTTATTTATTTATGTTTATATTTGGTTATGTTTTCAAAACAAATGTTATAATTACTTCTAACGTTTTGCTCAATGGATCCAACAACCTAGTGGAACCTTCATATTTATATTACATTCAGAGTTAAAGACTAATCATAATGTTTTAAATATAGCTGTCAAATAGTTTAGTAGAGAGAGAGAGAGAGCACCTGAAATAACACAGTACCGGCAAGCAACGTTATCAGAAATGTCCTAGATGGGCTATTATCCTGAAATCATAAATTCACAGAAACTAAACAAATATACGAAAGGATTTATAATACAGTACATGTATTCTTTTCTATCCCAAATTCTTCCAAAGTGGCATCATGAGGAAATACTGGAACAATATATACCAACACATGTGGAGTGAAAAGAAGTGTTCATCTTCTTTATATTATGCCTATGGGGTCACAATAGCTAGGGGGTTGGGATTTTTTAAAATTTGTTTTATAATAAACATCAAATATTCATTTTCAGATACTTATCAATAACTCACTCAGAAACTGACAATCCAAAACCATTGCCAATTCACTATTTTTTGTTAGGGATAAAATTAAAACTAAAAAGTAAAAGAAATACATTAAAATCATCACTTGTGGAATATAACAACACTCAGGATTTCTCCAATTATGGTTGAGAACACTGAGAGAGAGTTTTAACAAAAAAATGTTTGCCTACAAAATTTAGTTTCTTCTTTCAAATTTACAATGGAGGGTTTACATGATTATACATGCATTAGCACCAAGTTTTATAGAAATCCAGCTATTCACAATTACTGGCAACAAAGCCAGCAAACAACTGCTTGCTTGCATTATACTTGTAAGAGGCAACTTGAGAAGATACTCCACAGGAATTATATTCTGTGGATGAACATTCTAGCTAATTGCATTATTGTTCTCAGAACACTGAAGGAAGCAAAAAGTCAAACCAAGAAATCCAACTTCTTTCTTTTTTAAGTAGTTCTGTTCCACTAACATATTTTAGGGTTAAGAAAACAATATTGCAGATAATTTATATAAGATATATATGAAAGATATGAAAGAAAATTTTATTTAGGTGCAAAGTGGGCTTCTCCTTGGCCAAATAAATTCTAAAAGTATGTATTTCCAAGGTTTATATATACTAAAGAGAGCTCACCACGTGACCTTTACCTAGTGCTGAGAGCACTGGTGTCTGCAAACGGGTCCGAAACACTACAGCTATCGGTTATAGCCTTTTATTTCATGACTCATTGTCTGGTCATTTTAGATCTACTTTAAAGCACTTCTCACAGAGATGTTCTTCTTTACGGCAACATCATCACACACCAATTCACTTAAGAGTATTAACAGGCATAAAATACTATTACAAGTGTCCCATTAATGCCTACTTAAGTTTCCTCTTCTGCTAACCAAAAGGATGACAGTTCAAATCCACCAACTGCTCCTTGGAAATGCTACGGGACAGTTCTACTCTGTCCTATATGGTGGCTAAGTCAGTATTCAATGAAATGCAATGGGTCTCACTTTCATCTTAAGTTCCCAGGTGGTATAAGTGGTTTGTGCTTAACTATTAACCACCATGCCACAAAGGTTTATTGTCTATCAAGACGTCTGTAAGACAGTAGACAGTGAACTTAGAGCTCGAGAAAAGAATTTTAACCGATGATATATCCAAGAATGGTCTAAGCTGAAACGTCTACAGAAAACTTTAGCAATTTAAGAGCAAAACTCTAACAACTCAATTTTAAAAATGGGCAAAGGAGGTAACAGATATTTCACCAAAGAAGGCATTCAGACATCTAGAAGACTCATGAAGAAATGTTCACTGTCATCAGCCTTTAGATGTATGCAAATCAAACTGCAGTGAGAAAGCATCTCATCCCAACATTAGTGGAAAAAATTAGAAAAGAAAATAAATGATGGAGAGGTGATTGAGGCTGGAACCCTTTTACACTGCTAGTAAGAATGCAGTGAGAATTTAAAGTGTTACAGCCACTTTGGAAAATGGTATGGTATTTCCTTAAAAAGCTAGAAATGGTAATATCATACAACCCAACAATCTCACTCCTAGAAATGTATCCTAAAGAAATAAGAGCTGTGATACATTCACACCAGTGTTCACTGTAGTATTATTCACAATAGAAAAAATAAACATTCTAACTCCCTTTCAACAATCTAACTGTCCTTCTGAATGAATTAACAAATTGTGATATATCTATATAACAGAATAATAGGCAATAAAGAACATTGGCAAATCTGTGAAACATCTCACAAAATGTATGAATTTAGATGATATTATGCTAAGTGTAATAAGTAAATCACAAATGGACAGATATTGTGTGAAATCAAAATTATAAAGAAAAAAGTTCTACAGATGATATTTAAAAAAAAAAAAAAAAACTTTGATGGCTATGGCTATGAGGAAAGAGAGGGGAGGGAAGGAAAATTACCAAACAGAAAGAGGACATCTATTAATACTTAGAAACTTACTTCCATCAAAGAGAAAGGCAACACACACTACAGAAGAAGTTAGGAAAACATGACCTAGGTACAGGTGAATACTGAGAGGCATGCAAGAAAACATGTCACCAACACTAATTACTAGAGAACTGACAATCCTAAAACAATAGTATTAACAAACACTGATTTAAGAATAAATAGGGAGAGATATACGCCAAGAGGTGTGGGAGGTTTATCTGCAGACACAGGTTTAAATCAAAATCATTATCATCGAGTCAATCCGAGGCACAGAAACCCTAAGGGACAAAGTAGAACTGTCTCATAGGATTTCCAAGGAGCAAATGGTGGCTTTGAACTATTGACCTCTTGGTTGGCAGCCATAGCTCTCAACCACTACATCACCAGGCTGACCCAGACACAGGTTTAGTGGTGAATGCTTCTACATATATCACCACAGGTGATACTTGTATATTAATAGAGGCAATAGTACGCATGAGAGCCAGAGTCACAGCAATGTCTTAGACACAACCAAACACCCACTGGACAAAATCCCTACGATCGACATTGAATGCCCATATACTCAGAGAACATCTATTTCAACTGATACAACATAATTCATAAAGACAAAATTCTGAATCTTATTTTGGTGAGGGGAAACCCTGATGGCTTACTGGTTAAGTACTATATCCGCTAACCAAAAGGCTGTCAGTTCAAATCCACCAGTCATTCCCTGGAAACTCTATAAGGCAGTTCTAATTTGTCCTAGAGGGTCACTTTGAGTCACGATGAACTCCATGGCAACATTTTCTTTCTTTTTTTTGAGGGGGGTGAGTGGTGTCTTTGGCCTTAAAAGCCTGCACATGACCATTTATGATACAGCTAGTGCTCAATTACTACTTACAGCAAAGAAGAATTAAGGAAAGTAAAGACTCAAACTAAAGCACTCCATCCAAGGATCTAATGGACTACATGAGCCAAAGCCTACAGGACTCCAAGACCAGAACACTTAGATGGTACCCAGCTATCGCGACCAACTGCTCTGACTTGGGTCACAACAGAGGGTCCTAGATAGAGCAGAAAAAAACTGCAGAGCAAAAACACAAATTCCCAAAGAGGACCAGACTTACTGATCTGACAGACAATGAAGGAACATCTGAGACTATAGCCATAAGACACCCCTCTAAATTAGAACTGAAGCCATGTCCCGAGAGCACCTTTTATCCAAATCATAGACAGGCCCATAAAACAAGCGGTAAACACCTGGGAAGAAAATGCTTTTCAGAACAATCAATTACATGAGATGTAAAGGGTAACACTTGCCCAAAGCAAAGGATGAGGTAGCAGTTCAGGACAAAAGGAAGGGGGGAATCTAGGATGGAAATGCGTGGAATGCTGGCACGTTGTGAGGAATGAAGCCAGCATCATGGAACATCTTTAGCACAAGTTATTGAACAGGAAAGGAATTTGCTATGTAAATTTTCATCAAACGCACAATAATCTTTTAAGTACATTAAAATCAAAATGAATGTATTTTGTTCTTTATTCCTCTTCAAGATTTATGACATTCATTAGCATCTGACTTCATGGAATGCTAGTTATTCCATATTAAGCAAATGTAACTAAAATCGATACTTCTAAACAGCCTCTTCTTGTAAGTACGTAAGCTTGAAACGGTTTAAAGAAAATGTTCACTCTGTAACCAGAGGAGAATTTGCTATGAAGGTTGCATTTTATACTTACAGAAAATTATCACCCACTGCTGTAGAGTCGATTCTAACTCATAGCAAACTAGAGCCACCCTGTAGGGTTTCCAAGGAGCGCCCGTCAGATTTGAACTGCCGACCTTCAGGTTAGCAGACATAGCACTTAACTCACTATGCCCCCAGTGTTTCCACACTTACAGAAAGGCATTAATAAACTGTTACTGAGAATAAAAGTTCTAGAAGAAATAAAAAATACAGTGTTCAGTAAAATATCATACAATTAAAAATATGAAAATATGGAGTTACTTTTACCCATACATTTACTTAATACAGAACAAACATCTGTAATATTTAAAACTGTTAAAATTTTATAAAGTTCTAGGAAAAACATAGTAATTCTATTTATTCAGATGTTCTGGGATACTTGGTGGACTTTTTTTCAAGTACCGAAACTGGGTTTAGGAAAGTACTTTTAATTGAGCTTTTAAATAAACTACTAAATACCCATGTCTTCAGACAGTATACCAAATATATATACAAATCTTTTCTTACTAATGACCTGACATCATCAATGAATTGCAACATCATATCCTTTATGGATAATCTAGTCTCACTCTTATTAATTGGACAAATGAGAATACTAGAATCCAGAGAGATTTTGATGTGCCAGGTCTCACTGCAAGTTAATGGCAAAACCAGGCCTACAATAAAGGTAACTTGATCCACATTTTTCCTAATGGAACGACATTAGCAAGCTGTGTATAAAGCAGAGGTTCTTAGAAGAATGGAGAAACTGCTCTTACATACAATACATCTGCCTGCTATATTTACTAAAATTTTCATGTAACTTTTAATAGCCACTTGATCCTTATTTTTATTATCTGTTTTCAGGTTCTCATCTAGTTTTTAATTTTCTATTCTTTCACAATTTGGGGACTTCAACCTATTGGGTCTTGGATAGTAGATGACCCAATATCTTAGCATATACTATAAAATATTATTTCAATGAGGTTCTTTTGTATGTAAAACAAAAACTAAAACCATGAATTTCAAATAAAAAGTTCACTTAGAATAAAACTGCTGAATATCACAACCAGAGGTGAAAACACTTAAGCCACAACTCCTATAGTTAGCTGTTTTACAATCATTTACCAGAGGAAAACCAGATACACTCAAACAAAAAAGTACAAGATATCAAAGGAGGGAAAAAAGCATATATCAGCCTTTTCCCCTTTGGATAATATACTTTCTCTACATTAATTCAGAGATCATCAAAAGCATATCTTCTGACAACCAGATTAGTGTTAAAAAAATCTAGCAACTTAGCCCAGCACTGACAGAACACTGAAGTTTTAACGAAGCATGAATGCATATAATAATAATAAAGCAACCTTATATAGAAAAAGAAAAGGTATAAAGGCCAGTAAAAGAAATGGAAACTAAAAATTAAACAAATCAATAAATACATTCACCATAAAACCCAACCCAACCCCTGCCATCAATTTGATTCTGACTCATAGTGACCCTATAGGTCAGAGTACAACTGCCCCATAGGGTTTCCAAGGAGCACCTGTTGTATTTGCACTGTCAACCTTTTGGTTAACAGATACAGCACTTAATGAGAAGGCCACTAGGGTTTCCACACTCACCATATGACCCAGTGATCTCACTCGTGAATACTCACCATGGAGAAATGAAAATTTACCTTCACAGAAAACCCTGTATATGAATGCTTATAGCAATTTCATTCTCACCACCCAAAAACCAAAATGTTTTCCCACATGCAGTTAGATAAACAAATTGTGATACATCCATACAGTGGAAAACTATTCAGGAGTTAAAATCAGGGATGAGTTATTGATACACTCAACAGCACAGATGAATCACAAAGGCATTTTGCTGAATGAAAGATGTCAGTCTAAAAAGGCTATATGTTGTGTGATTCATCTGTATGACAGTCTTAAAAATGATGAAAATATGAGAACACAGAAGAGATCAGTGGTTGCCAGAGGTTAGACGCAGAAGAAGAATATGACTAGAAAGGGACAGCATGAGGGAATTTTCAAAGTAATCAAACTATTTGGTAACTTATTTTTGGTGACAGTAACATAGGGGTATGCTTGCCTGAAATTGCACAGAACTGCCTATCAGGAAAGGAAAAAAACTAAAAGCATAAACATACACATAAAAAACACATAGATAACAATAGTAATTGCACATGTATATGTATTTGTCAAAACTCATTAAACATAAGTGATAAATTTAAATGCAAGTAAATTACAGTTCAATGACAGAAAAAGAAAAAAACATAAATAATCCCCTGCCTGACACTGCAAAACTAAAATCGATAGCCAATAATGAACTGCTTTTAGCTATGGCACAAAACACTAACCTGTAATTACTTATAGCTGAGAACAGAACTCTGTATTAAATATAATGTCACTGATTCAAGCAAAAATGAGCAGTAATTTTGAATGACCACGATATTTTTCAACACCATGTTTATAGGCAGAAGCAGACTTTGATCTTTACCAGTAAATGCTTCAAGTCTTCACATTTAGCAAACAAAAAACACATGAAGACATGCTCACGATCATTAGCCATAAAAGAAATTCAAACCAAAACTACAATCAGATACCATCTCACCTCAACAAGTTTGGCCATGATCCAAAATACACACAACAACAAATGATGGAGAGGCTGTGGAGAAATTGGAACTCTCCTACACTGTTGGTGGGATTGCAAAATGATGTTACTTCTTTGGAAAGCAATCTGGAGCTTCCTTAAAAAGCTGGATCTAGATATACCATTTGACCCAGTAATTCCACCACTTGGAACAGGTCTTACAGATTCAAGGCCATTCACAACAACTGATACATGTACACAAATGTGTATTGCAGCACAATCTAAAACACTAAAATGATGGAATTAACCCAGATGCCCAATAACAGAGGAATGGATAGGTGAACTATGGTATATATACTCAATGGAACACTACACAATGATAAAGAACAACAATGATTTTAGGAAACATCTCATCACCTGGTTTCAATTGCAGAACATTAAACTGAGTGAAAGTAGTCAGTGACAGAAGGACAAATACTGCTTAAGACCCCTACAATAAGAACTTAAACACAGACCCACGCATAGAAGATAAAACTCTTTGACGGCTGAAAGGGTGAGGAGGGAGGGAGAATGAGGGGGGAGGGTCTAGATTAGATAGTTGACAGAAATTTGGTTGGGTGAAATCTGTGACAGTACACATTAGAAAGAAGATCAATATTAACTGGACTTCAATATAACATGATTGCTCCTCCCATCTTAATCCAATATTGCAAGGGCAGAGTAGCTGGGGCAGGGGGCAGGGTACTGTGCTCTTATGTTAAGTCAAGGCCAATTGGCACAACTAGCATTTTGCTAAGAGGGCTGTCTGCACCCCACATTGGTGAGTGGCATCTGGGGTCTTAAAAGCTGTCAAGCTGCCATCTGAGGGTACAGCAAATGGTCACAACTCTGCAGGAATGGATGATCACCGAGGACCAAAACCACATGGGGGAAAGACAACTCAGGAGACAGAGAGACCCACGTGACTGGGTGACTACATTGACTTGTGACCAGAAGAACCAGATGGTGCCTGGCCACCACCGGTGATAGCCATGAAGGAGCTCACAAAGTTGAGTTTCACTGGTAATACAAGAATAAAAAGGGGTGCACCCTGAAATTTCCACTAACAGACTGCAATTGATGATCCAGGGACTTCAGGGTTTCCCTGGGAGCACGGACCCTGGCCCTGATGCTGTCCCTGTCCATAAATCATAATGAAGGTCAACTGTTCAGACAGGAATGGATTGGACTTGGTGACAGAGCGTGACCATATCATGTGTGCACTTTTATGGTTCTATGCATCTATAGGATGTTGTCTTGCCGACCTCTTACTGGAGGAAGGGGAATGGGTGGAGAGGAGGGGATAGGAGATTGTTGGGAGGATAGGACCTGTATGGAGCAGAGAAGAAGAGTGCTCTCACCAGGCAGGGAGCATATATGTGGGGATGCAAATTCATATGGGAATGTACATTTTCATTCAACCATAATAATAATAAAAAAATTAAAAACATAAACAAACTCATTAAACACATGTCATAAATTTAAAAGCAAATAAATTATAGCTCAATCACAAAAAATAATAATAATCATAAACAATCCCCTCCCTGACACTGCAAAAATAAAGTCTATAGCCAATGACAAATTGTTTTCAGCCACGACACAAAACACTAATCTATAATTATTTATAGCTCAGAACAGAACTCCCTGTATTAAATACAGTATCAATGATTCAAGCAAAAATGAGCATTAATTTTGAATGACCATGATATTTTTCAACACCATGTTTATACGCAGAAGTAGACAACTTAAGAAAAAGAAGTTACAGTCAAGAACAAGGATCCAGACATGAAATTCGGATTGGGCCATGGCTAGTTTAGGGCTGATCCCCAGAAAAAAAGAAATAATGGTAAGTTGTTGGTATCTGTCTAGCCAGTCCTGACTCTTCTGGATGACACTACGGAGCCCTGGTGGCATAGTGGCTAAAAGCTTGGCTACTAACCAAAAGGTGAGGAGTTCAAATCTTAAAGCCACTCCTTCAAACCCTATGGGACACTTCTGCTCTGTGCTATTGGGTCAGAACTGACTCAAGTGCTCATAACAGCAACAGGAATGCTACATGACAGACTAAAACTGTCTCACAGGGTTTCCGAGGCATAAACTTTATGAAAGCAAACTGTCAGGTCTTTTCTTCCACTGAGTAGCTGGTAGGATCCAAGAGCTAAGCACCAGATTAGTAGCAAGTGCCTTAGACACTGCACTCCTAGAGCTCCTCATGTAAGTTAGCATCACAGTTTTCCCAGAAATTGTCTGGCCTTGTACACTTACCACATATCTCTCGAACTCAACTTTAATTCGCTATTATATAAACAGAAAAATGTATATTTTCCAGTAGTAGAGGGTTTTTTGTTTTTTTTTGGTTTTGATTTTTGTTTGTACTTTTTAGGTACTGACTTAAAGAACATATCCAGACATTGCACAGGCCAGAGACTAAAAACAAAACAAAACAAAAAACTAAAGCATGTGACTACAAATAGGTCTATCCATATTTTTTAAGTTCTTAAAGGCTAAGACTTTATACCAAAATATCAGCCATGTTTAACCGTAGAATAAGATTATGGAAAACATCAATGTTCTCTTTCATTCTTTGTAAAACTTGTTAAATTTTCTACCATGAGGAGGTGTTTCATAACATAAAAATCTAATATTTACTTTAAAGCCACTATATTTTAAGAGAAATAGTGAGAAAAGTTACATACACAAAAAATACTGATCCGAGGACACACATGAATTGGTTATATCTCCATCCACCTCTGTACAACTCCATGACAACCGTCTCTTACTGCTGTTACCGATGAGCTTCATTTACTCTGCACTGCTCTGTGGCCAATTCTGCACCGTGAGCTAATACCTCTCACTCTGCTCAGCTGACTGGCAGCCGTCCTTTCAAGGCCAGATTATCTTTATGAAGATTTTCAAAAGGTCACCATTTATGCATGTAAATTCTGAAGGGCACTAACCAGACAGCTGACAGATTCTGACAGCCACTCTGCCTACAAGAACAGAATAAGCAAGAATGATGATTTGAATAATGAATGCACTTTTACTCTGCCCATGGCCACTTTTTATATCCTGCATTTTCACATGATGGTTTTCGAGATTAGTTAGAAAATGTAATTCTATGGCAAACTAAAACATACTTTTAAAAATACATGTAAATACATGGACAAAGAGGCGAGACAATGACCTTCAGCTCAAGGTTTTACATTTGTAGAAAATCACGTCTATCTAGAGATGAAAATTAATATCTAGCTCTAGAAAATCATTTCTGTGAAAAACAAACATACACGTAAAAACAAAGAAAACAAAAATCCTGGTCCCTACATACCCCGGTAAATGACAGCACCAACTACCTTATTGCTAGTTTGAAATCTAAAACTCAACACTGATTTCGACCTTTCACTACTCAGATGATGTGTCAGTCTGTTAGACTTGTCAATTTTGCCTTCTAAATATTCCCAAAATGAGTTACTGTCACACAATTGCTGTTTTTCTGTTAACTTGATCTTTATTATACCTCACCTGAGTTATTGCAAATATTTCCTAGATAATCCACCTGTCTCTAGTTACTCAGCCACCCATGCAGCTTCCAGATTGTCTCTAATACACAAATCAATAAACAAGAGCAGCACTGCATCCATAAATATAAATACACCCACAAAAAAAAGAAATAAAAAATATGCTATACAGAAATATTTAGAATGTATTAACTAATGGAAAGAAGCAATAAACAACATTATACATAATGTGGTGATACATGTTCTGGAGAAAATTATAGGAGGACAGTACATCAGAACTGTTCCTAGACAGTTTGGATTTTAACAGAATGTTCAAAGAAGGCCACAGGAAGGAGATATTTGAGATCTAGGGAACATACCATGTGAATAACTGGGGAGTGAGTGATTGGTAGATGACACAATAAGGGTAAGGCTCTCAGGTAGACACAATCTCTATTTTGCAGTGAATGGCAAAGTATCCAGGGCTGCTGGAGCAAACATGAGGTTGCACCTAGTATAAGTGTCTAGTTGCTCTGTAGAGAAAACAGAGGAGCAAGAACATAAGCACAGAATTCAGCAAAGATGCCAGTGTAGGCATAGGGGGATTGCAAGTTGGACCCAGGTAGTAACAAAGGTGGTGCTTAGAAATAATGAAAGAGTATGCTAATGAACGGGTGGTGTGCGAAGAAAAGGATTCAAAGATTACTGCAAACATTTGTTCTTAAGGAAATGGAACAATGAAACCAAAAACCAACACTGAAACCAATGCTGTAGTAATAACTTTTGTGAGAATGATTGTGATTAAAGACGTAATTGTGATTAAAAGATGGTATTATTTTACAAGTTCTGAGTTTAAACTCCATGTTCCATACTTTCATAAAAAGTCATCTGCTATAGGAAATACATCTTGTCCAATACATGTTTACTTTGGGGACTGAAAACACTGTAGTTTAATTTACACTTAAAACCTGTCACTGTCAAGTTGGGTCTGACTCATAGCAACCCTAGAGGTCAGAGTAGAACTGCCCCATAGAGTTTCCAAGGAGTGCCTGGCAGATTTGAACTGCCAACGTTTTGGTTAGCAAATGTAGCACTTAACTCACTATGCCACTAGGGTTCACACTTTACACTTAGCACTATTTCATATAAAAAACCCCAGTGGTTTACTGGTGAAGTACTATGGCTGCTAACCAAATGGTCAGCAGTTCCAATCCATCAGGAGTTCCATGGAAATGCTATGGGACAGTTTTACTCCATCCTATAGGGCTAGTATGAATTCAAGTCAACCTGACAACAATGGGTTTTCTGCTTAATGTATGTCTAACTCTACTCTAAAAGTTATATGGTACCTGATACTGTTAATCTCATTATACAGTTAATCTCAAACAGTTGAGAGAATTGAGCCACAGAGAAGACAAGCAGAATACCTAAGGTCATACAGAGTTTGTCTCCAGAATTTTAGCTCTTTGTTCATAATTTTTTTAACTGTAATATTAAAACAGAATCCAGAGGTTCACAAAAGCTGATAGTGGGTGTCTTAGTTACATAAAAATGCTATAAAACAAATATCATAAGTACCCTCAGATATGACAGCCCTGTCTCTTCAAATCTGCGTGACTGTCCCATCCTCATGACCCACCAGAAAGGCAGCCTTAGCCACCGGAACAGAAGTGGCAGAAACTCCTCTATAGTGGACACTGGCTAGACCCTTTGAAACCAAGGAAGCTGCAGCCCTGCTCCCCATACTTCTTCCATAAAGCCTACTAGTCTACAAACTCCTCCTGGGATCATTCAGGACAACAGAAACGCTCCTCACAGCTCGCAATTATATTTGCGTCCCCATCACAATTGCCCTTAATTGTCCATAATTTAACCAACAACCTCTTGAAGACAGTCTAGGCTCTTACTACCAAGCACATCAAAATTTCTTCAGATTCCACCCATTATCCAATTACAAAGCCTTTCCACATATTAGGTATTTGTTAGAGTAGCATCCCAACTCTGTTAAATTCTGTATTAGTTACTTGGTGCCGCTGTAACACAAATGAAATAAGTTTGTTGTTTTAATGAAAAGAAATTTACATTTGCTCAGTTCTTGAAAGTAAAAGTCCAAATCCAACTCTCGACCTTGTTGATTCCTTCCTTGTCCTTGTCCCAGGGTACTCCTGGACTCCTTTATTTACAGACAGTCTTCCCATGGCCTATGTATTTGGCTTGTGTATGTATCTGTGTCTATTCTCATCTTTTATAGCTCAGAGATGATTAGATTTTTTTGTTGTTATTGTATCATTTTTCACATGTGATTTCAGTCCTGTTTGCACAGCAGGAAGAAATATTGTGTCTCCAATGGCTTTGGGGCTTCCCTGGAGGAAATCTCATATAACATTTCTAAACACTTATCATAAAGTTTGGTAAAAACCTGAAAATTACTAGTTGGAACAATACTTTAAAGCCTCTACAAAGCCCCAGAAATTGACATCTGTGCCCCAGATATTTAGTTATTAGAACTCTTGCCATTTTAGATGCTGTATAATATTAACACATATAAAGACAAAATGTACTTCTATGAAAAATCTAACCACATAAGATATAAGAGACAAATCTGTGTTTTAGAATCCTCTGGATTACTTCATGGCTGTGGCTTACTCATTAGTAAATCTGAGTATATTACCCACATTTATATCATATACTCAAGCTGACACAGAGCTATAGTACCAAACCCACTCTCTGCAGTCTAGTCAATTCCAACTTGTAACGACCTGTAGAACAGGGTAGAACTGCTCTATAGTGTTCCCGGGGAGCCTGTGGTGGATTTGAATTGCTAACCTTTTGGTTAGTAGACATAGCACTTAATCATTACACCACCAGGATTTCCACAGCCATAACATAAGCAGGAAAATGTCAACTCTGTCCTTTTTTATTGTGGACTTGGACATGTATTAATCAAAAATATAATTTTGTCATTTCTGCGTAAGGCGACATAAAGGTAATTGTGTAAGCATGAAGGTAAGTCTAGCTGAAATTTGTCAATAATCCTATAAATATATTTAAGCAGACACATGTAGTTATCATTAATCTAACATGCTCTTAAAAATAAACACTGCCATCAAAACTCCAAAGAGACGCTGTTTCACAACCACTAACATGGCTATAATAAAAAAGATGGACAATAACAAGTTTTTTCAATGAAGGGAAGAAATGGAACATTCATGTTTTTGATAGGAATGCAAAGAAAGTACAGTCACTTTGGAAAACTGATTGTCAATTACTAAAAACATTAAATATGGAGTTATAACCCAGTAACTAGACTTCTGGTTGATACCCAAGAGAAATGATTATCTGTCTAATCACACACATGTACACAAATGCTCATAGTATTATTCATTGTCATTTTTGTTGTTGTACATCATCAAATAGGTTCTGACTCACAATGATCCTATGCACAACAGAAGAAAACACTGCCCAGTCATAAGCCATCCACACAATCATTGCTACGTTTGAGCCCACTGTTGCAGCCACTAGGTCAATCTATCTCACCTAGGGTCTTCCTCTTTTTTGCTGACCCTCTACTCTACCAAGTATGATGTCCCTCTCCAGTCCCTCCAGACAACCCCTCCAAAGTAAGCGAGGCAAGTCCCATCACGTTTTTTCCCAAAGAGTACTCTGGGTATACTTCCTCCAAGAAGATCTGTTCATTCTACTGGCAGTTCATGGTATGTTCAATATTCTTCACCAAAAGCATCAGCTCTTCTTCAGTCTTTCTTATTCATTGTTCAGCTTTCACATGCATATGTGTTCGCTGAAATACCATGGCTCAAGTCAGGCTTGCCTTATTCCTCAAAGTGAGATCTTTATCCATAGTTACCCTGAAAGGCAGAGAAGAACTACGGAGTAGCTTGTGGATTTGACCCGCTGTTCACAGCCAAGCTCTTAACCACTGTGCCACTAGGGCTCCATCTTTCTTCAGACTAGACAAAAATTACAAACAATCCAAATGATTACGACTGATCAACAGACAAATAAAATGTGGTACAGATACAGATAGATATACAGATACAGATACATACACACACTGGAATATTATACAGACATAAAAAGAAACAAAGTACTAACTCGTTGCAAAATCGGTTAAACTTGAAAACATGCTGTATTAATGAAGGAAGACACAAAAGACCACATATTGTATGAATCTGTTTATACAGCAACTCACAGAGTTAAAAAGTATACTAGTAGTTGTCAAGGCATGAGACAACGGGGAAACAAGGAGTAACTGTTAATGGATAGGATACTTTTTCTGGACAGATGAAAATGTTCTCAAATGAGACAGTGACGGTGGTTTTACAGTCTTCTGAATATTCTAAAAATTACCGAACTGCACACCTTGAAAAGCTAAATTTCATGGGGCATATGTTATACTTTTACTTTAAAAAAAAAAAAAAAAAAAAAACATGGTCCGCTGCCTCCTGTCCCCTGCCCCAGCTACTCTGTCCTTACAACATTTGGTTAAGATGGAAGGAATATTCAAGTTATGTTGAAGTCCACTTAATATTGTTCTTGTTTCTAATGTGTGCTATCACCAATTTCACTCAACCAAATTTCTACCAACTATCTAATCTAAACCCTTGGCCTTCCCTCCCTTGTAGCCATCAAAGAGTATTTTCTTCTATGTATAAGTCTGTTTTTCAGTTTTTATCATAGGGGTCTCATACAATGTTTGTCCTTTTGTCTCTGACTACTTTCACTCAACATAATGTCTTCCAGTTAAAACCAGGTTATGAGATGTTTCCTGGAATCATCATTGTTCTTTATCATTGCATAGTGCTCCATTGAGTATATATATGACAGTTTACCTATCTATTCCTCTGTTGTTGGGCATCTGGGTTGATTTTATCTTTTTGCTATTGAGGACTATGCTGCGATAAACATTCTTGTGCATGTATCCATTGGTGTGAATGGCCTTGACTCTCTAGGAGTGGAATTACTGGGTCAAATGGTATATCCATATCCATTTTTTTACGAAAGCACCAGATTGCTTGCCAAAGAGGCTGGACAATTTTGCAGCCCCACCAACAGTGTAGGAGAGTTCCACTTTCTCCACAGCTTCTCCAGCATTTGTTGTTTTGGGCCCTTACCCATAAATCATTATGAAGGTCCACTCTTCGAACACGAATGGATTGGACTTGGCGATGCAGAGAGACCACATATTGGATGCACTTTATGGTTCTATGCATCTATATGATATCATCCAGTGGACTTCTGGCTGGAGTAAGGGGTGTAGGTGGAGAGGAGGGGAAAGGAAACTGTTGGGAAGATTAGACATGTATGGAGCAGACAGGAATAATGTGCTGTCACCGGGCAGGGAGAGAAGTGGAAGCAGCATACAGGTGGGCATGTAAATTTATATGGGAGCGTACATTTTCAGTCAATCATAATTAAAAATAATAATAATAAAAAATAAAGTTAAAAAGAGAAAAAAACTCCAATATTCCTATTTAAAAAATATAAAAATCCTTATGATTACTTCTTACAATTACTCCGTATGTGTGATTAGATTAGACAGATATTCACTTCTTGAGTGTCTACCTAGAAGTAGAGTTACTGGTTATATTACAATTCCATATTTAACCTTTTTAGTAACTGCAAATCAGTTTTCCAAAGTGGCTGTACTTTGCATCCCTATCAAAAACATCAAAGTTCCATTTCTCACTTCCTTATGATTACTCCAACAATTTTATAATGAATAGTATTAAGTTTAATTATTTCATATATTTCCAATGAAATTATGTATCATGAGAGGTTCTAAAATTTTCTTCCCACACATTATGCATATTATTTAGCACTTCGAAGACATCTAGGCTATAATTGTAAACTTTAATACAGCAAATACAATATTTCATGGGCTGTTCCAAACCTACTTTTCCAGACTCATTTCCTGACATTGTCTTACCATATATGCAATCTTGCAGCCATATTGGAAATATCAATCACTCAGTGACCATCCCTGGCTCTTTTATGTACGCTTTCACATGCTGTTGTGTTTCCCTGCAATGCATGATGTCATCTTCCCTGCCTCAGCAACCCCTCAGTAAATTTTAAAGCTTTTATGAAGGTTACAGGAGCCTCCAGAATAAGTGAACTGATACCACCTGGCACATCTGTTTCTAAGTCTTACTTGAATAATTTTTAAAAGACGATTCAGTGATCTTATTTTCATTTACTGCACTTATGCTGAACATTATCTAACTTATTACCTATTCAAGTCAGCAGGGGACTATCTGCAAAACTGATACATTGATGTATAAATAATCTAACGGATACAATAACAGAGATTTAAATCATATCTACCCTGTAAAATGTGAATGGTAGTCATTTGCATAAGTAAATGAATAGGGAAAGGAAAGGAAAGAGGTAACAAGTTAATACAAAGATGTTTAAAGAAAGCTATAGCAAGAACAAAGTTCAGTGTCTAAAAAGGCAACTGTGAAGTTTTAATAGTTTTAAGTCACCTGGTACTTTTAAGGCAATGAGAAAAACACAGACTTTTTGAAAATAGATGGTTAATAATTTATAATAGATCACAAGTATATAAGCAATTCAAAATTAAATATAAATCATTTTAATATTAGGAACCGTATTAAGAAAGTTGGCATTTATAATTTTAGATTTTATACATGTAATTTATATACTTGCTGTTACAAAGTCACTTTTCAGAAATTAACTTCAGTACCTTGAGGTCCCCTTGAATCAGAATCAACTCAACTACAACTAATAACAACAAAAAAGAGACATTTCCTCGAAAAAGAGAAAATTCCCAGCTTACTGTTGACTGTTCAATGTAACCTCACTGCTGTTGAGTACAGTGTGACTCATACTGACCCTATAAGACAGATTAAAACTGTCTCATAAGGCTCCCAAGGAGCACCAGATGGATTTAAACTGTTGACTTTTTGGTTACCAGCCAACTCTTATCCACTAAACTACCAGTGTTCTCCAATGAATATGTAATAATACCAAATAGATAAGAAAAGATGACTTTAATATGTTGTATTGGTATAGGTGCACTAATTTGAAAAAGAAAAAAATCTTAGTATAACCATTTCACATTAAATAGTAAGATATTAACTATTTCTAAATTCTAATTTCTAATCTGTATTTCTAAAGAGGTAAAGAACTACTGTGCGGGTTGGTGGTATATCTGTCAAAAAAATTCCAACTAATAGTAAACCCTATAGGACACAGTAGAACATAATATATCAGTTTTGCAGACAGTCTTCTACTGACCTGAATAGGAAATAAATTAGTTAATATTCAGCATTAGTGAAATAAATGAAAATAAGCTGACTTATTTCCTAGGCTGTAATCTTAAAAGGATAAGATTGCCAGGTCTTTTCTCCCACAGAGTAGCTGGTGTGTTTAAACCAATGACTATTTAGTCACCAGACTGGAGCTTTAACCCATTCATTTTTCACATTACTAGTGAATATTTTCTTGTAATAACACATATTCTGAGCTACACCTTTTCCATACTTGTTCACAAGAGAACTCACCGTCCAAAATCATATAAAAGTCCATTTTAGTAACACACGAAGCTGCTACATTTTCAATAAGATATTCATGAAAGTAGACACTATTGTGAATATACAGTACTAAAAATATTTTGAAATTACTAACAGATAAAGTTAAAAGTAATCTAATTACCTTAATTTGTTCTTCAGTTGCTAAAAATCCATGTTTTTTTCCTCCAGTTTACTGTATCAAACATTTCTGTAAATAAAAAATAAATTAAAAGATGAGAACAAAAAGTATTTCAATTTATATGTACAGTTACAGAATTATTCAAACAGATATTTATATTTCTGATTATTTGCCAGAACACTTCTTCCTGCAATCTTTGGAGTATCTAAGGAGGACCACAATAGATCAAAGGAGTTCAGGATCCACATGACACATCTTCCTTTACCATCTAATTTACTATATCGTCTAATTTAAGGTTTGCTGAGAAAAGCAATTTTCCTAATTAAAAGAATCCATGATTTTAAAATCAATTTCATATAAATTTATGATGAATTTAAATAAACACAGTTAAGAAAAATCCTAAGATTTCCAATAAATTTTCTGATTTCTTGTAGTAGTGTACTTTTACCTAAACCTTTCCCATTGCCACAATTTCAACTCATAGTGACCTTATAGGACAGAGTAGAATTGCGCCACAGAGTTTCCAAGGAGCATCTAGTGTTTTTGAACTACTCACATTTCAGTTAGCAGTCATTTCTTTTAACCACTATACCACCAGAGTTTCTACCTAAACCACTTGGTCATGTCTAATCAGTTGTACCACTAGAGAGCTACTATGTGGAAAAAAAATACGATATGCACCTCAGTATACCCTGCTACATAATAACACACACACATATGCACTTTCTATGTTTGGAGTCCTTGTGACACTCATTAAAAACAAAAAAAGAACTTGTTGTCGTCCAGTCAATTCCAATTCATAACAATCCTATACCGAGTGATCCTATAGGACAGGGTAGACTTGTCCTACAGAGTTTCCAAGGAATGTCCAGTAGATTCAAATTGCCAACCTTCTGTTTAGCAGCAGCAGCTCTTAACCACTTCATCACCAGGGTTTCCTCTTGCGACACAGTGGTTAAAATTTTGACTGCTAACCAAAAGTTCAAGAGTTCAAATCCACTAGCTACTCCATAGAAACTCTATGGACAGTTCTACTCTGTGCTGTGATCACTATGAGTTGTAATCAACCTAACGGCAATGTGTTAATGGGTTCTTTATGGTATTGGCTGGCTATGGTATTTATGTAGGTACCCACTATTACTGGTCATTATAATAATCTAATTAAGTTCTCATTTAAAATATTAGAAGCAAAAAATAAGAACCTAAACAGTAGACTTACAGTTTTTTTCATTTTCTTAACATTGTCAAAATATTATTCTATTTTTCCTATCATTAAACTAACCATCAGAATTTTAGACGTTATACAACAGAAAGGGCAATATCTTTGAAAGTATTTTCCTCTCAACGCAAACTGTCTAATGTTCTGTAACTAATCATAACGTTTTAATTTCCTAGAGTCAGTGTAAGAGCTTTATAAAAGCATTAGCTGCATTAATGAAATTTTTGTTGCATTTAATATTTATGTTATTAGAGTCATCAGGTTATCAGCAGAAGGTTAAGTCACTATATATGTGTCAAAATAATGGCAAAAGTCATTCTCTAATCTACAGTCACTTCAACAAACAATCCCACCACCGTCGAGTCGGATCCAATTCACAGAGACCCTAGAGGTCAGAAAAGAACTGCCTCATAGAGTTTCCAAGAAGCACATGGTATATTTGAACTGCCTACCTTTTAGTTAACAGACTTAACCCTTAAACCACTATATCATCAGAGTTTCCCTAAGTGAACAAAACATTAGTATTCTTTTCAATTATTAAGATAACAGAAACTTGTTTATTGGGAACTGTCTGTGTTGTCCTCACATAAACTGAGACCAAAAATAAAAATAAAAATAAAATACACTGTCATATTATTTTTATTTATTTGTTTACATGACTGCCTTTATAGATCATTTCTATTCATTTATTTATCTATTTATTTGTTATATGCAATTTATAGTTTGGTTATTCAGTGTTTTAATGCTTTACTCAATTACATTTACTGGCAGACATCCCAGACAAAAGACCAATGTTACATATAATCACTCGTCATCCTAAGGAGACGAAAGCCACGTATGGAGTAAAGGATGGAAAATGAAATGGGGAGTAGAAGAGTGAAAGCAAACAAAATGAACAAGAAACAAGGGAAAACAGGTTTTGTATCAAATGAGACTACGCTAGCAGTATAAATGGTATTTTCTTTCCTAATCAGCACACTGAAACTATGAAACTTAAAAAAAAAAAAGTAGAGATATTTTTAAGCAGAGACTGTTTAGAAGAACACTAAATGGAGGGTGCAAAATTTGCTTAGTTTGGATGAAAAGGAAACCTTAAAGATTTTTTTTACATATTTTCATTACTTTATAGCTATGTATCATTCACATGTGACATACAAAGCAGTGCACCACCAAATCGTACAATTTACTCTAGGCCTCATGAATTGGAGGGAGACACTTCAGGTCTCAGTATTTAAGATCAAAATTAAATTCTTTCAATCTAAGCTTTAGGTCAAGTCATGAAAAGAAAAACACGGATGAGGCAAGAAAAATGAAAACAATAAAATAAAAATAAGATTTCATTGACAAGTTTAAAAAAGAAAAAGCAAACAAACAAACAATAGAATATTTCGAACAACTACACAGCAACATGAAACCCTGGTAGCCATAGTAGTTAAGTACTACAGCCACTAACCAAAAGACTGGCACTTCAAATGTATCTTGGAAACTGCAACTACAGGGTTGCTATGAGCCAGAATCCACTTGAGGGCAGTGAGTTTGTCTTTTTTTAAGTATACATATATATACACACAATTAAGTGCTCTGTCTGCTAACCAAAGGTCAGCAGTTCAAATCCGCCAAGCACTCCTTGGAAACTCTATGGGGCAGTTCAACTCCAGCCTATAGGGTCACTATGAGTCAGAACCAACTTGACGGCAGTGGGTTTGGGTTTGTGTATATATATATATATATATATATATGTATATATTTGTATATATATATATACAGCAACAAGCTTGTTGACCTAGATGAAATGGACAAATTCTTAGAAGCACACACTTTACCTAAACTGACTTAAGAGGAAATAGAAAGTACAACCAGATCCATAACAAGCGAAGAGGTTGAATCAGTGATTAAAAACCTCTCAGCAAAAGTCCTGAATCACATGGCTTCACTGGGGAATTCTATAAATTATGGAACAAATAACTAGCACCAATAATGTCTAAACTCTTCCAAAAGACTGAGAAGGAAGGGATACTCCCTAATTCATTCTATGAAACAAATACAACCCTTATATTCAAATCAGACTAACACACATCAAGAAAAGAAAATTACTGGTCAATATCTCTTATAAATATAAATATAAAAATTCTCAACAAAACACAACCAAACTAAATCCAAAAGCAAATGAAAAGAGTGATACATCATGACCAATTGGAATTTATTCTAGGAATATATGGATGGTTCTACATTGGAAATCAATAAATGTAATAAGATACATCAGTGGAACAAATGAAAAGAATGTGATCATCTCTGTACATGAATAAAAGGCATTTGATAAAATCTAACACCCTTTCTTGGTAAAAACCCTAAAGAAGACTGGAATACAAGATAAACTCCTCAGTATAATTTAGGACAACATCATACTTAATGGAGGAAGACTGACAGCTTTCCCCTTGAAATAAGAAACAAGACAACGGTGCCCACTCTCACCAGTTCTATCCAATAATGTATTGGAAATCTTAGCCAGAGAAGTAAAACAAGAAAAAGAAATTTAAAGAAGTATCCAAATTAGAAAACAAGTAAAATTATCTCTATGTATGAGGGGCGCCATGAGTCAGATTGGACTCGATGGCACTTGGCTTGGCTTATGTATGGATAGGATGCCATATTAAGAAAACCCCAAAAAGTCCACCAGAAAAATCCTAGAGATAATAGAAAAATTTAACAAAGATCAAGGGTAAAGCATCAACTGACAAAATCAGATGGGCTACTATATTCCAGCAGGTGAAAGGGAAATTAAGAAAACAATTCCATTTACAAGAGGATAAAATAACTAGGAATAACTCTAACCAAGGATTTGACAGATATATGCAATGAAAACTATAAAATATTGCTGAACGATAGTAAAGAAGATTTAAATAAATGAAAAGATATTCCATGTTCACGGGTTGGAAGAGTCAATAGCATTACTATGTCAATACTATCCAAAGTTATTTATAGATTCAACACAATCGCAATGAAAATTCCCACAGCCTTCTTTACAGAAATAGAGAAACCAATCTTCAACTTTGGCAAGAGGTCCTAAACATCTAAAGCAACGTTGAAAGAGAAGAACAAAGTAGTAGAACTGACACTTCCTGATTTAAACATAATATACAGCTACAGAAATCAAAACAGTAACAATCTGGAAGTGGTATAACAAAAGACATACAGACCACTGAAACAGAATTGAGAGTCTGGAAAGAAATCAACATCAATTTTGTACTGATTTTTGACAAGGATGTTAAGTTCATTTAAGGAGAAAGGAAACTCTTCAGTAAATGTTGCTGGGAAAACTGGATTCACATTCAGAAAAAAGAAACAGGATACATACCTTACACCATGCAAAAAAACAAAATCATAATGGATTGAGTACCTAAATATGCAAAATAAAACCATAAAATCCTTACAAGAGAAAGTAGGGACAATACTTTCAGCCCTAGCTTCTAACATACAGATTTTCTAATACGGTAACAAAAGCACAAACATCAAAAGGTAAAATACATAAAGGGGACATCATAAAAATTAAAAACTACTGTTTACCAATAGACTTTACCAAAAAAGTGAAAAGGTAAGCTACCAACTGGGAAAGTATGTTCAAAAGCCATATAACCAACAAGAACTAGTAACGAAAATACATAAAAAACTTGGACTACTTAGCTACAAAAAGACAAACAACTCAATTATAAAATAGGCAAAGGATGTGAAAAGACATTTCAACAAAAAGGATACTTAAGTGGCTATCAAACACATGAAAAGATGCTCAGCATCATTAGTCATCAAAGAGATGGAAGTGAAAACCACAGTGAGATACCATTTCACTCACACCAGCCTAGTTAAAAGAGTCCTGTTCAAGTGCCCGAGTAGTAACTAAAACGTTAGTGATTCAAGCCCACCACCTGTTCTAAGGCCCACCACCTGTTCTAAGGAAGAAAGATGTAGCAGTTTACTTCCACAGATATTTACAGCCTTAGAAACCCTATGGTACAGCTCTACTCCATCCTACAGGGTTGCTAAAAGCTGGAATCATCTTGAAAGCAGTGGGCTTTTGGTTTACAGGATTAGACAAGATTAAAAATAGAGGCTTGGTAGTGCAGTGATTAGAATTCAGCTGATAACCAAAAGGACAGGAATTTGAATCAACTAGTCACTCCTTTGAAGTCCTACAGGGCAGTCCACCCGGTCTTATAGATTTGCTATGAGTTGAGATTGACTCAATAGCAACAGGTTAAGATTAAAAAAAAAAAAAAAAACAGAAAATACCAACTGCAGGCAAGGATGTGGAGAAACTGAAACACTTAGCCATTGCTTCTAGAAATAAAAAAAACAGTGCAGCCATTGTGACAGTGTGGGGTTTCCTCAAAAAACTATCACAGAACTACCACATAACTCAGCAAATCCTCTCCTAGTGATATACCCCAAAGACATCAAAGCACAGACTCAGAGACTTGCTCACTGATGTTTATTGCACTACTATTCACAATAGCCCAACTAAATGTCCATCAACAGATGGATAAACAAAATGTGGCACATAACACAATGGAATACTACTCAGCCAGTAAAACGAAGTCTTCATACATGCTACAATACGGATGCAGCTAGAAAACATTATGCCACATAAAATGAGTCAGCCACAAAGGACATATATTGTGAGACCTCACTTACACAAAAAGACAAATGTGTAAAGTTTATTGGTGGTTACCGGGGATCAGGCAAATGGGAAAATAACATTGATGGAATTACTGAGTGAGTTAAACTAGGATTACACAGTCCCTGACTGTAATTGCTACCAATAAATTGTACACCTGAGAAAAGAAGAATTGGCAAAGCTTGTACGATATACTTAACAACGAAAAAAAAAAAAGGTGAAACGAAAGAACACCTGAAGAGCTGCATTAAGTCAAACCAACAACCTCATGAAATTTGATTTCTTGGTTTGGAGGTTTATGTTTAAGGTTTCATGTGACATTCCAGTTAACTAGCCTAATAACATGTTTTGGATCTCTGTCTCATCTCCTACTTGAATTCATAGTGCCTAGGGCCTTAAAAAATTGCAAGCAAGCCTCTAAGGCACAATAATTAGCCTCTACTCTCCTAAAACAACAGAAAAAAAAGGAAAGCCAGGAATAAGAGTTACGAACAAAATGTGCAGCTAACTGCCTCTATGCACAACTACCTCCTTTGCTAAGAGACCAGAATAGCTGGATGATGCCTGGCTAATCAAAGATTCTATATAAGAATCCTGATCAATAGGGGAAAAGGTAGATCAAATTTTCATGTTTTTGTGTAGTCCGAACTTCCTGGTGCCATAAGGTTGAATGAACCTCTGAAACTACTGTCCTGTAAACATCCTTAAATCTTAAACCAGAAATATCCCCTGAAGTCTTCTTAAAATCAAACAACAGTTTAGCCTCAACTAGTAAAAAAATATCTTCCTTGAATATAATGCTCTTTTGAGAATTATCTATATGGGATCAAATGGACAATAGCAATTCGAAAGATTAGACAGGTATATTAATGGGCAATGAATTTATGTTAATGGCAGCAGAACAACTCAAAAAATGAGGGTGAGAATAGCTAAACACCTCAAAAAATGCCTTCACTGTCACTAAACAGTACATGTAAAAACTGTTGAATTGGTGTTAAATTTTGCTGCATATATCAGCAACAAAATAAGCAAAAATTATCTATTAAGAAACAGGAATGTATCATAAGCATGGAGGTTCATTTTTTTTTTCTTATCCTCAGATAGCAAGTTTAAAAAGAAGAGAAACTTCATTATTAATCTGTTTATTAAATATTTACTCAGAATCAGGAATTGTCATAGGTGTGATGGGTTCAAATGTGAGGAGGACTGAGAAAAATAGCATTCAGAGAGCTTATAGTCACTGGGGGTATAAGAAGCATGTTTGTGCTTGTGTATGTATATGCATACAAGTAATATCCATACACATGATATTTATTATATAATAGGTACTATTTTAAAGGGCTTATTTATAGCAACTGGTTTAAACCTTAAAATAATTTCTGAGGTTGATATCAACAGTATCAAATATGCTGAGATACTAAGTGGCAAAGCCAAAATTTAAAAAAAAAAGAAGTTCAAATTCAAAGCCTACATCTTCAAGTCTCTCAAATAGCACTGTACTGCCTACTAACACCCCCACTTGTTAAGACGATTCTTATAAGCAAAGATAGAATATAAACTACCATAAATAATTTTTCAGAAAATAATCTCAGAATTTTTATGCTGAACTTCATGTCCTTCATTGCTGTTAGAGGCATTTTCATATTTCTGATATTTACATAAGATAACAGAAAATTTCAGTAAAAATTTACATGGGATTGAGAAGATATTTAATTGTTTCAGCTGTGTGTTGATAGTTTCAATAATATGTGTGATGTGTCCTACTAAACTATACAGTAAATGGTTGTGAGGCAATGAAGATTTGACATGAACAAACTTATAAATTAAAAAAGATCATCCTGGTGTCAGTTAAAAGATGGTTTGTCCCCTGACCCATGCTGCCCCTGATCATAAATCATCACTGAGGTCACCTCTTTGGAAAGGAATGGATTGGACTCAGGGACACAGAGTGACCATATCATGTGTGCACTTTATGGTTCTATGTCTCCATGGGATGTCGTCCTACTGGCCTCTTACTAGAGGGGAGTGGAGAGGGTGCAGAGAAGGGGACAGGAGATTGTTAAGAGGATATGACATGTATAGAATGGAAAGGAGGAATGTGCTGTCACTGGGCAAGGAGAGCAGAAGGAGCTGCAGATAGGTGGGCATGTAAATTTAAACTGGATTGTACATTTTCACCCAATCCCAATAAAAAAAGAAAAAGAAAGCGATGTTTTTAAGTTCAAGATGACAGTGATCTTTAAGATAGGTTAGTAACAACTGAGATTTTAAAAATGCAAAGAATTTGATAAACTTTATTAAGCAATAGTTAGCTTAAAATTATTCTTAGAACTAAATAGATTAAACATTACATATTATAACTTCATTATTTGTAAAAAGAAGTATAATCCCTTCAAATCTATATGTAGAATTATTTGGAAGTCAGATTAAAAATATACATATGAGACAAACATAAAAGGTGTACTGAGCATCACTTACAAAAGTAAAATCTAATACAAGGACTTCCAGCCAACACGTCACCAAAGACAGAAGAACCATGCCACTTCTCCAGAGCAAAAAAAAAACCTCAGTAAAACAGAGACAAATGTCAATCCTGGAACCTGAAGTGTCAGAGGAAGAAATAAAGATCTCAGATAAAAACCAAAAAGATTAAAAAACTGACAGAAAACAAAATGAGAAGAGTGAACTATTAGCTAACCCAGCACAGGTTCACTATCTTGGATGCCTGTTGGAGACTAGCATTCAGGGAGAGAGAACAGATTTACACAGCTCTTAGCAATAACAAAGAACTTTGCAAGCAAGGCACACTTTCCCACTCCACATCTTTTCCCAACTGCTCTGCCTCCCACGTCTCCTGGCTAGCTGGGGTGAGGGGGGGCTCAGCCAGCTAGGAAGTGCAGAATCCAAGCAGTTTGGATCTGCCACACACACACTGCAAATAGTCATATAGGCATTCAGCAAAAGCACCTTCATAAGCTCCTAACAGGACACACGTCACTCACTAAACGTGCCTTGCAGCACCATAACTAAGCAACTGACCTTGCCCATTGGACAAGAAGGTGAAAAATACTGCAACAAGAGACAAGAAAACAACAGAGAATGCACAGTGTGTCTGCTCTGACATAACCAAATAAAAGAGCCAGATGAAACAAACAGATGTACAACCAATAAGCAAAGAAAATAATTAACAAATGGCTCAAAGACAACAGCCAATACCAAGACATATTCAAAAAACAGGACAGGAAGGTTATAGTAGGTGTGCAAAGTAAAACACAAAATGACTTGCTAATTGAAGAAAAGACACTAGAATAACCTGACAGGGAATTCAAATCCCAAATAATCAGAGCTATCCAAGATTAGAAGTAAAACAGATTAAAATGAGGGGAAAAATAGACGTATTTCTAGAAAAGGCAAACAAATTGATAGGAGAATTAATGAAAACAATACAGGAACAAAATGTCAACATAAATTCACGACGAGAAATTATACCAAAAAAAAAAAAAAATTAGAAATCCAAAACATAAACTTTAAGATTCCATAAATAGACAGTGTCACAAAAGGACTGAAGAGCAGGTCTGCAATGATAAAACACAGGATCAGTGAAAACAAACATAAACATTTGGGTTCATCTCTGAGGAAAAACCAGAAAAAAGAATGAAGAAAACTGAAAAACTCTGAGAAAATTAATCAGTGGTCACGGTTCTAGAACCGGTAGAGAAAACAGAAAACACAGACTGGATCACTAATGATTTGCTGACAGAAAACTTTCCTAATATCAGAAAGATGGAAAGTTCATCACACAAGAAACTCAACAAACCCAATAAAGAATAAAACCCACAGCCAACAACTCTTGTCTGACTCATAGCAACCCTAGAGGTCAAGCAGACCTGCCCCACGACTTTCCAAGGAGTGTGTGTTGGATTTCAACTGCCAACTTTTTGGTCAGCAGATGTAAAACTGACTACACCACCAGCATTTCACAATAAAGAATAGACCCAGCTCATGGATACGAAAGCTTACCATTGTGAAAATGTCCATTTTACTCAAAGCAATCTACTTATATAATGCAATCCCAACACAAGTTCCAGCATCATTTTTTAACAAGATGGAGAAATAAATTACCAATTTCGTTTGGAAAGGGATGAAGCCCAGGATGAGTAAAGTACTACTAAACAAGATGAACATACTGGAAGGCCTCTCATTACCTGACTTCAGAACCTATTACACTGTCACAGTGGTCAAAACAGCCTGGTACTGGTACAAGAACAGACAGATCGATCAACAGAAAATAATTGAGACCCCGGAGATGACACCATAAGCCTATGAACAGTTGATATTCAACAAAGGCCCTAAGACATTAAACTGGGGTAAAAACTATCTCTTCAACAAATGGTGCTGGCAAAATTGGATATCCATCTGCAATAAATTGAAACAAGATCCATATCTTACACCTTATACAAAAACCAACTCCAACTGGATAGAAGACCTAAATATCAAATCTAAAATGATAAAGCTCATCCAAGAAAAAGTAGGAATAACAATGGAATTTCTAATACACAATGTAGACAGACTTCAAAATCTGTCAAATAAACCACAATCAACAGAAGAGAAAATAGATAGATGTGAACTATTAAGAATCAAACACTTATGCTCATCCAAAAACTTTATTAATAGAATTAAGAGGCCACCTACAGAATGGGAAAAAAATTTTGTCAACTATATGTCAGACTGAGGCCTCATCTCCATAATCTATAAGGTACTACAAAATATCAATAAGAAGAAGATAAATCATCCAACTAAGTGATGGGCAAAGGAGATGGACAGACATTTCTCTAAAGAGGAGATCTAAGCAGCCAAGAAACACATGCAGACATGTTCACGATCTTTAGTTATTAAAGAAATTCAAATCAAAACTACCATGAGATGCCACCTCACACCAACAAGGTTTGCCATGATTCAAAAAACACAAAACAACAAATGCTGGAGAGGCTGTGGAGAAAGTAGAACTCTCCTACACTGTTGGTGGGGTTGCAAAATGGTCCAGCCTCTTTGGAAAGCAATCTGGGGCTTCCTCAAAAAAAAAATGGATATAGAGATACCACTTGACCCTAAGTAATTCCACTACTTGGAATACACCCTAAGGAATCAAGGCGATTCACACCAATGGATACAAGCACAAGAATGTTTATCGCAGCACAGTCTGTGATAGCAAAAAGATGGAATCAACCCAGATGCCCAACAACTGAGGAATGGATAGGTAAACTATAGTATATATACTCAATGGAGCACTATGCAATGATAAACAGCAATGATGATTCCAGGAAATATCTCCTAACCTGGTTTCAACTGGAAGACATTATGTTGTGTGAAAGTAGTCAGTGACAGAAGGACAAATATTGTATGAGACCCCTACAATAAGAACTCAGAAACAGACTTATGCAGAGAAGAAAAGACTCTTTGATGGCTGCAAGGGAGGGAGGGGAGGGAGGAAGGATGAGGAGGGGAGGGTTTAGTTTAGATAGTTCCTAGAAATCTGGTTGGGTGAAATTGGTGACAGCACACATTAGAAACAAGAACAATATTAAGTGGACTTCAGCATAACTTGAGTACTCCTTCCATCTTAATCCAATATTGCAAGGACAGAGTAGCTGGGGCAGGGGGCAGGGGACCATGCTCTTAGGCAAAATCAAGGCCAATTGGCACAACTCGTATTTTGCTAAGAGGGCTCTCTGTACCCCACATTGGTGAGTGGAGTCTGGGGTCTTAAAAGCTGCTAAGCTGTCATCCGAGGGCACAACAAATGGTCCTAACTCAGCAGGAATGGATGCTCACCGAGGACCAAAATGATATGGGGTAAAGACAACCTAGAAGATAGAGAGAGCCACATGAGTGGGTGCCTACATCAACTTGGGACCAGAAGAACCGGATGGTGCCCGGCTACCACCAGTGATAGCCGTGACGGAGCTCATTAAGTTGAGTCTCACTGGCAACACAAGAATAAAAAGGGGTGCACCCTGAGATCTCCATTAAAGACCGCAATTGATGGCCCAGTGGCTTAGCCATTCCCCTAGGAGCATAGCCCCTAGCCCTGATGCTGCCTTTGCCCATAAATCATAATGAAGTTCCACTCTTTAGACAGGAAGGGATTGGAACTGGCGATGCAGAGTGACCATATATTGGATGCACTTTATGGTTCTATGTATCTATAGGATATCATCCTGCTGACCTCTGGCTGGTAGAAGAGGAGTGGGTGGAAAGGAGGGGAAAGGAGACTTTTGGGAGGATGAGACATGTATGGAGCAGAGAGGAATAGTGTGCTGTCACTGGGCAGGAATAGCGGTGGAAGCTGCATATAGATGGGCATGCAAACTTATATGGCAATGTATATTTTCACTCAGTCATAATAAAAAGAATAGACCCTAAAAAAACAAAATCATCATCAAGGCATATCATAACTACACTTAAAATGAAAAACAGAGAAAAAATTTTCATACCAACTCAAGAAAAACAAAAAGTCACATCAAGAGGATAAACAATAAGACTAAACCTTGATTTTCTGACAAACACTAGGCAGGAAAGAAGGCAAGGAGATGATATGTCTAAAACCTTGAGAGAAAAAAAAATTACTAACCAAGAATAACATATCATACAAAATTCTCATTCAAATGTAAGGGTGAAATTTGGAAATTTCTAGATAAACAAAAATTAAGGGACCACATAAAAATCAAACCCAGTTTACAAGAATTGTTAAAGAGAGTCCTTTGGTCTGAAAATAAACAATATCAGACCACAGCCTGAATCTAGGATACAACATTTTACCAGCCAGACACCAAACTAGGAAATGAATTCTCAAGGACTATCTAAAACCAAAAGAATTATACAAAGGAACTTGAGATGTTAATCTGTAAGTGACAATATCAGAACAACAGACAAGGGAATAAACACCATAAATACAGAACTTTCAAATAGAGTCAAACGCAAGGTGTTACCAAGGAACAGTGGACTGGTTCCAACATAGGAATACAATGGTAAATTTGAAGGTAACCTGAACAAAGTTAACAAATCTACTTATCGAAATAAAGAAGGAAAGCATAAAGTCTCAATAAGCCAAGCCAAGTGCCAAAAAGTCTCAATAAAAACAAAATATATTTTAAAAAAGCCACCACCATCCAGTCAATTCTGACTCACAGTGACCCTACAGGACAGAGTAGATCTGCTCCACAGAATTTTCAAAGAGGGCCTGGTAGATTTGAACTGCTGAATTTTTGGTTGGTAGATGCAGCACTTAACCACTATGTCACCAGAATTTAGATAAAAGAAAAAAAAAAGCACTACAGAAACGACAGCAACTACATGCTCTTTACAAGAAACTCATCATAGAAAGAAAGATTCCTGGTACTAGTACAATGACTATATTGAGCAACGGAACAGAATGGAGAACCTAGATGTAAATTCATCCACCTATAGTCACATGGAAACACTGGTGGCCTAGTGGGTTAAGTGCTATGCCTACTAACTAAAAGGTCAGCAGTTCAAATCCACCAGGCTCTCCTTAGAAACTCTATGGGGTAGTTTTACTCTGATTTAAGGTCACTATGAGTTGGACCCAACTTGAGGTAAGGGGGTTGGTTTGTTTTTGGTATGGTCACATGATCTTTGATGAAGGCCCATAGCCTATCAAATGGAAAAAGGACAGCATTCAGCAGACACAGCCTGTAAAACTTCATGCCATGTCATAACTTGGAGCAAACTGGAAGGCATTATGGTGAGCGACATGAGTCACACACAGAGGGATAGGTGTTGTGTAAGACTACTAACACATAAACTCATGAAAAGTTTTACACAAAGCAACAACTTCTGTGGTTACCAGAGGAGTGGAAATGGGAAAAAGAAATATGTAACACAATGATGTTTCACAGTCATTCCTATTTTAAAAATGATCTTAAGCATATACGGTAAAAAATTATGTCATAAATGATTTAATAAGACAAACTAAGAGAGCTAGGTTATTTACACCAATTAAAACGTCCTCAAAAAACCAGAGAATTCAACATATCCCTTTCTACCTGGAACTGACATTTTTCCAATACAAACTACAAAAAACAGAGTAATAGTACATTTGTATGTCTAGTTAATGTGGCTAACCAGATAACAGAAATAAATTATTAAAGCTAAATAATAGTAGAAGAGCAGTTGAAAACAATCAGCTAAACTGGAATCTTGTGTCTCAAATACAATCAGTCTAGAGTTGCAGAGAATAACTACGAGTTCACTTTACCATAAATACAAATACCATATTTTTATCTAATTGCCTTGATACTAACCATTAGATTGGGACTACAACTCCCTTCCCAATGAAACTGAAATACGATGTTTTCCTTGAAGGAAATTCTCATAAGGATACAGTTATTGCACTCCAGTTCATTTTCGAATTCTGTCTAGTGGAACGTCCACAAACAATCTGCAAAACATCTGAAGCAACAGTGAACTTAAGTGACTATTAATCAAAATATAGTTGATACTCTTAAGAAACTAAAATTAATAAAGAATAGCATTCTGTCAGAATTAGGGCTCTTACTGTGAATAATTTTGTGTCACCCAGGTTGCAGCTAATGCTATTAAAAAATAAAGATCTGTTAACATAAATAAATACTGGGTCTTTTCTAATATGCTAATAGAATCAAATGTGATATTGAAAGCCAAAATTTCACTTTATGTTTGTCTCTCAAATGAAGAATGTAATGTTAGCGAGTACACTGAATAAATTTCACAGTGACCAAAGAAATTAAAGCCACATCATTAACACAAACAGCATACTAGTGATTTTAAGTTTTCATACAAAACACATACACACACTGAATATAGTAATTTGAGCCAATATAAAAATAACACTTAGTATTAAATTACCTCCAAATTTGATATGCATTCCTTAACTTTCTCTAGCCTACTACATACGTTTACCATATGAAATCTAGCTCTCCTCTATTCCATGGCTGGCAATGCCAAGTAACTAATCCATTTAATTAAATCCTTCTATTTTTTGATGTTTTAGCAGCAAACAATTAAAGACAAAACTTTCCCTTTCTTGATAGGCTAATTGTGGGAAATTTAATTCATACATAGCCCTGTCATTTTTGAAAGCCTGTTGGGGAGATACTTAAAGGCAGGATTACCTTTGGAGACCTCAACAATAATGGAGGTGGTAGGGGGGATGTTTTACCTTGGAGTCTATTTAGACTCACTGTGACCTCCTTAACAATAAAAAAGAAACAAAGCAAACACACTGCTGTGGAGTTGATGTCTTGGCTACCCTGTAGGGCAGAGTAGAATTGCCCCCACAGGGTTTCCAAGGAGTGCCTGGTGGATTTGAACTGTCTAACTGTTGGTGGGCAGGCATTATCTCTTAACCACTACAGCAGTACATCCTAAGAATACTGAATACGAAATCAAACACTGCTTGTGTATACCTACTTTCAGTTTCTCTGAATTATACCGTTTTATTTCACATATGAAAAAAGGAAAACCAACATCTAACTTCACTAATGATTCAAATATAATCTAAACAGAACTTCTAATTCCCAATATCCAAGAAAAGCCACAACATAGAACAGATTTTGTAATGTCTATGTCTCATATAGCTTGTTCACTGTTTTCATAAGAAAGCCCAAACCAAGAAACCAAATCCACTGCCATCAAGTCAACTCCAATGCATAGCAACCCTAGTAGTCTTCAAATTACCTTTACATCCTCTCAGTAACAAAGATTTGATGAATAAGAAAGGAGTACATTTTTTATGGGTAGAAAATGAAAGAAAACACTATTATTTGTACAGCCAAAGCCAAGTGTCGTTGAGTCGGACTCACAACTAACAATATTAGTAATTACAATGGTAGCAACATATTTTTTTTAAATACAGCACATAAGTCTGTCAGAAGAACTAGCCACTTCAAATGAATTATCTAACTCATCAGATAGGTGTTATTATTAGCTCCATTTTATTAAAGACGAAACAAGTGTGGAAAAGACTGAGTAAAATTTCCTAAGTTTATATAGACTGTAAGTGCTAGGGTCATGAGGTGTGACACCAAACAGGTTACCCTTATCCCTTTATTATGCAGTTGTATGTTGGAGCAAGAAACGGCTCGTAGAAAGATAAAATTACCAGCAGCTAAAGAACTCAAGAAGCACTGCGCTCTTACATGTTTAAAGTAAAATAACTCTGGGATTGTGCAATGGCACTTCTAATGATGAAGTCATTTGACAAACATGTATTAGGATAACACTATGCGTATATGATAGAAATGTAATTCACAATTAGCAACGCAAGGATGAAAGATGCATGGTTTCTATCTTAAGGAATATGGAGTCTACTGAAACACCTGACACACGAACAATAAAATACTGTAGCACAGCTAGTGTTACAATGGAAAACATGACAACAAAACATATTCTAGGTACTCTGAAGAAATCAAAAAATATGTGTCTTAGCACAGACTATAAAACACTAAAAATATAATTTCAAGTCATCAATATGTATGGCAATCCTCCAGCTGCATAGTCAGTGGATAATGGGAACACTGGCCCAACCTGCACTTGTTGCTCCTACATACAATTGTTGAAGCACTCATTGCATTTAACACTTTCCTTCAAGGAGGCCTTCAAATTGTTCTCTTCACTCCTGTTCAAAGCCTTCTCCAATTACCTCACTTCGGTGCCTCAATCTCCGAGTCTATCAGTTTTCTCCAGTGCGTTTACTTTCACGCCTTCCCAAATACATCATCGTGTTCCATCATATTGTTCTCTTTAGAAAGGACTCAGACAGTTTCTCTGTTTCAACACCATGATCCTCAAAACACTGTGAAATATGCAGAAAAGGAAACTTTCTTCTGATTTTACGAATTAGAAAGCCTCAATTGGTAAGTACTACCATCACATGGTCACCAAAGTGTAGTTCCGAGACAAGAGTCACCCACAGCGTCTTACTCTAGTCGCCTGCCCCCCGTGATGCCGCATCATCACAGACCACACACCTAGCATTTTGCAGTAGACCCTTAGTATTACTGCAGCACACCTCTTTCCCTTCTTAAGTACACCTTGCAAGTGGTTGCCAGAAAAATCTGGACTTCATTTTCCTCACGACATTTGCTCAATGATCCACAAATGCATCCTGCTATTTTCCACAGAATCTGGCTTTCCAGACCCTCTAAAGATGGATACATTCTTTTCTATTACCAAGACCATTTTGACAGTACTTGATGTAGTTTCCCACTTCACAAAAATCAGTTGTCACGGAAGTGAATACGACTCAAGGAAGACTACATCTGTGTCAGAGCAGAACTGTACACTGTAAGGTTTTCATTGACTGATTTTTGTCAAAAGCAGATCACCAAGTCTTTTTTTTTTGTTTAGTTTCCTAGTGTGGCTATAAGAAAAATACCACCAGTGGGTGTGTTCAAAGAACAGAAAGTATTATCTCACAGTTCTGGAGGCTGGAAATCCAAATCAGGACATCAGCTCCAGGGGAGAATCCTTTGTTGTCAGTAGCCCCGGGCCTTTGGTGGCATTCTTTGGCTTATACAAAGATCCTCACATGGTCTCTTCCCTTTGTAGGTTTCCTTCTGTGTCTGTTTTCCTTTTCTATAAAACACCACTCAGAAGGGGTTAGGGTTAAGACCCACTATGCTGTGCTACTGTCTTATTAACATAACAAAAGAGAAATGCCTATTTCCAAACAGGGCCACAGTCACAGGTAAAGGGATTAGGATTTCAATGTATCTGTTTTGGAGACACAGTGCAGTCCATGCTACTACTCAACATTACCACATGTAATTTCAGCACAAGCCAGTTTAGCTGGTTCTCTACTCTTCAGATAAAATTACTTCAGACACAGTGGTAGGCAGCGTTTAAAGCAGTAAACTGTGCCAAGAATACTTTCTGCACTCCTGTACACTTACTGAAAGCTTTGAATAGTGCTCAAGTATTCTTATCTCACAAAACTAGCATCAACTGTACAAGCACAAACTTATCTCAGATCTGCTGATGCATTTTCATTATGTAGGAAAAAGTTTAGCCCTAAATGTATCTATACTTGCCACATATTAGTTTATGACTCTAGGAATAGAAGTCATTATTGTATAAAGGAAATAACCTGGGAATGAGATTCTTAGAATAACTAGGCAGCTTGGCAGGTACTCTCATCAAAATCAAGTGGTAAAACTGGACAAAATTCTCTAAAATGATGGTTTCTAGATTGTAAAAATGACCAAAGCCACACAATAAATTGAAAACTGTTTATTCAAGACAAAATTACTGAACTTCTGGTAATATAATGGAGACTCTGTCGTCAGTCAGGCGCTCCTTGAATACTCTGGGGGTCAGTTCTACCCTGGCCCCTAGGGTCGCCATGAGTCGGATCCGACTCGACGGCACTTGGCGTAACATTTTTGCCTTTAAGTTTCCCATTACTCTTTCCAATACCAGATAATCTTACAGTCAAGTCATAAAACAAATCTTGATGAAATTAAAAGAATTAAATCACAGAAAGTATGCTAACCAAACAGAATTAAATTACAAATTAGAAACAAAATTAAAATTGCTAAATGTTTTACAACTAATAAAGCATTTATAAGTAACCATTGGGTCAAAAACAGAAGACAACAGAAATTACAAATGTTTTAAACTAAATGAAAACAAAATTACAGTGTCAAAATCAATAGGATGCCACCAAAGCAATGCTTAAAGGCAATGGCATAGCTTTAAACACTTAGATTTAAAAAGAAAAAATGCCCTCAAATCAATAATCAAAGTTTTTCAATTCAAGCAACTAGAAGGAGTAAAATAAACACAAAGCAAGCAACATGAAGAGAACAATAAAGAAACCGTAATGTTGGTCAGCAGACCAATGTTAAAATGAAAACTCTCACTAATTATTTATATTACTTTAGGAAAGGTATCTCGCTCTCTCTGAGTCTTAGTATTAGACATTAATCAGATTACATTAGTCACTAGCTTCCACTCTTTTGAAAATATATAATGGATACAGGGTCTGACAATCAAGTTTGCGAACTTAATTGTTCTAAGTACTACATACCTCTCTGCTGAATATCATCATGGTCACGATCAAAATACCCCTCTTGGTAAGCTGTGTACTGATGCCAGCACCTAGTCCACTCTTCAAAGCAATTTTGGCACACTTTCTGGAATGGCATCGCACATGGTGGCACAGTGGAAAGTTTGAGAACTTAATTGCATAGCTATCTGTGAGGCAGCTTTTAGCCAGTAAACAAATACCTGCATGGGAACATCCTACTCACCTGATCCAGCTCCCAGTGACTTTCTTCTTTACCGAAAGATAAAGGAAATATTGAAAGGAAGATATTTTGACGACATTCAGGACATCAAGAATAATAAGATGACAGCTCTGATGGCCTATTTCAGCAAATGAGTTCCAAAATTGCTCTGAAGGTTGGGCTAGACATTGGCATCAGAGGATAGTTTCCCAAGGGGAGTACCTCAAAGGTGACAGTAGTGATATTCAGCAATGAGGTATGCAGCCTTTTTCTGGATGAGTTTGAGAATTTAACTCACAGACCTTCTATCCACTACATATTTTCCAAAGAGAAGAAGCTAGTGATTAACTTCATCTAATAATTATACAATTTAATATAATCTAACAATTACATCATGCACACAAAACCCAAACTTTACGGCTGGAGGAAAAACTACAGATAATCCAAAACAGAGAATAATCCTCAAAGAATAATCTGTTAGCTATCAAACACAGTTACTTAGAGACAGCCGAATATTCTTACACACTGCTCAGATGTATATCAAACTAAAACAATGAGCACTAGAAGAGAAGACATTAATTGTGGTGACAGTCAATGGTCCTACCTGCATAGAAAGAAAGAGAAAGGGGAGGAGAAAAAAAAAAAAAAGAAGAGAATGGACAGGAAAGGTAATGGAAGAATAAGAAAAACATTTAAGAAGTGTCTACTAAATACCCAGGCACTGCCTATAGACTCACTGTTAGCCAGAATGGACTCAACAACAATGGAGTTGATCAGTTTGATCAGTAACAGTAGGAGCCCTGGTGGTGCAGTTAGTTGTTTACAGGTTGACCAAAAGGTCAGCAGTTTGAACCCACCAGGAATTCCTTGGAAACCCTATGGGGCGGCAGTTCTACTTTGCCCTATAGGGTCACTATGAGTCAAAATTAACTGGATGGCAACTGGGTTTGGTTTTTCGGTTTGGTGGTAAGAGCTAGGATTAGGACCTCATATAAGCAGACAGTTCATGTCCTCATAGAGAAGAGCTTGTACTGATAAGAATCAAAACCAAGGATTAAGCACTTTGCTTCTTTCTCTTAGGTTGTAATTCAATTACACAGACAGTGATTCTGACCATATAGAAACAGTAGTGTCCTAATTAGTCAGAAGTCCATGACATGTATAACACCAAATTCTCATCCCAGAAAGTACTTAGTTAAAACATTATACTTGAGTGGTAATTCCTTCAGAAATTTGCTCCGACTTTACTCCTTCAACCTCAGTAGAGATACCATTAGGTAGGAATGTTTATGCATTGACACCTATTCTAAGCTACCATGCTAGTAAGGCAGCGTAAAGGCTTTCATCACTACAAGCATCTGTAATCAATTTTGGCCTACATCTTAATCAAGATGTGTTAGCTATGTTCCTGGTATGTAAGGATCTATACAGTATTGCCAATAAAGAAGAAAGTAAGACTTGCTGTTGATACCCTACCATCTGAAAGAGTTCTAGTATTTCATTAGATGAAGGTAAACTAAAATCTATGCAAAAGAGAAGAGAGAGCAAAATACACAGCTGGTGTGAGTGTTTAAGCTACAACAGACACATAGAAAAGGACTCAATTCATAATTCTGCATGGGCAAAATTCAGGTTCTGTTCCAACTTGATGGCACTTGGCTGGATGGCTTTTTAACACTTTTACATTGCAAGGGGATTTCCTTGGAAATATCTGCTGCTTACTTTCTCTGCTTGAGAAATAGCTTCCAAATTATCAACATAAAAAACAATCGTTCAATTTACTTTGCTTTTGCCCCTCAAAATTGGCTGTGATGTCTATAACTATATTTACATACTAATCATTGGTTTTCAACTTCTGTAATACTGGGAGTTCTCAAGCATCCCTCTTTGATATTAAAATAGTGGTTAAATCCCATATGTGATAACTAAAAGGTCAGCAGTTCAAATCCTCCAGGTGCTTCTTAGAAATTCCACAGGACATTTCTACTTTGACCTGCAGGGTCGCTATGAGTTGGAATCGACTGGATGGTAGTGGTGTTTTTGTTTTGGGTTTCACGTTCAATATATTAAATGATCATTTTTCATTAGAACATGCTGAAGTCCACCCAACTATTTATATTATGTCATAAAAATTGCTTAAAAGTACATTTATTTACATATTCTCTTCAAAAACTTCAAATGAGATAAAACAGCTTTAAGTATTTAAAAAGTTATAATAAGAAAAATTATAGACATCAATGATCACATGTTTTAGTTTCAGTAGGAATATACTGTTATCTATAAATACTAAACATTTCTCAAAATACTACAGTCAAGAAGCAAAAACTATTGCTTTAGAATTCTTACTAAAATAGGAAATTACAAATATTGAATTTAAGAGAATTAATTTTCAAAATACACAGCAAGTGACACTGATTGCTATTGCTCCTTTTATGAATTTCAAAGCTAAAATTAGTTGTCTTTTTAAGAAATAAATGTAAAAAGAAGAAAATACAGTCACTTTATTCTTTGAAACAGATGTATTCTTCAAGGTTAAATATGAATTAATTCACTTTGAATTAGTTATCTAGCGCTACCACAGAAATAAGTGGATGGCTTTCACAAACAGAAAATGATTCTCTCACAGGTTGAGAGGCTAGAGGTCCAAATTCAGAGCACCAGCTCCAGGAGCTGACTTCTTCTCTCAGTAGGCTCTGCAGAAAGGTCCATGTATCAATCTTCCCCCGAACCAGGAGCTTCTCAGCACAGGGATATTGTGTCCAAAAGACACCCTATTTTAGCTCTATTTTCTCAGTGATACGAGGTCCCCACATCTTTCTGCTGCCTTCTCTTTTGTATCTTAAGAGAGACTGATTTATGATAGAGCCTAATCTTATAAACTGAGTGCTGTGTCATTACTATACCTGTCTCTAATATTGCCTTATTAAGGGAGGATTTAGGACACATAAGAAAATCCCATCAGATGACAAAATGGTACACAATTACACAATACAGGGGATTGCGGCCTAGTCAAGTTGACACACATTTTTGAGGGAAAAATTTCAGTTCACAACAAGTGCATTGGAGATGTTCACTATTTAAACAGACCCTATAGTGAATCATTTTGAAGTTCAATGCAAAATCATCAGCTTTCACTGTCTTGTTATTTGAACATTCTATAATCACTCTGAATCCTTTCATCTGACACCAAATGAACAGACATGCCAGAGCCTAACACAAAACACAGGTGCTGGGACAGTTAACAAGGAGTATGCTTGCTGATTCATACAAGAATTATCTTAGAATTACGGAAGTTGTAAATCTTGTCCCTATTTTATTTTATGGTCAAAGTTTTGAAAATAAGACGCTTTAAAAAGGAATTCAAACAGAAATGCTGATTTTTTTAAAATTTATTATCCTGTCTTTAATGATCAGATTTTTAGGGCACAAAAGCTGCACTTTCCCATCATGGTAAATTTAGAATATAAAGCAATACCAAACTTTTACACATAGGGGAAAGTAGTCTAAGAAAAATAGACTGTGCCAGCACAGGCTACCAAATATTTTCTACAGACTTGACATCTAAAAAGAGTTCTTGACTTTTAATATACAGTTTCTTAATGTCAGTTGTAGAAAAATCATTTTTATATCTCATGTTTGAGACGACACTGTCAGCTGCTATCAATTCCAAGTAAAATCCAAAATGCTACAATCCTCACTACGTTTTACTAAAGATGAGAAGCTGGTGTTTAATGAAATTCTCTGAGAGGTTTAAAATAGTTTGGATTGCCAAGCCAGATACTGAATCTTGATTGAGTTTTTCCAAAAATCCTCATTCCTCTGGTCATTAAAAAAAAAAAAATCAATAAATGTGTTCTAACTAAAGTTTAAAAAGCTTCTGAGAAGTGACCTCTGCCAAAATCTTTTGGGAACGATCCAACTGTGCAGGAGGCAGGCTGTGGCATCAAAAAGCAGAAATAAGAAAATAATGCTTCCACACAAGCGAACAAAAATCTGGCTGCGAACACAGAAGCATTAGTTTACATATCAAATATCGGTTTTCTAAGGCAATGCTACTCAGCTTTGTCCTCTTTATTTTTCCTCTACCCTTTCTACATTGCCTGCAGTTCATATATGAAGTTTTATTTCTCACACTCTACAAGATTTCAACCAGAAGCCCACAGTACTGAGGTCTTAAAATGATGTGCTTTGTATTACATCGTATAGTCTCTTATCTGAGACTCTACACATGGAAATCAGACCACATTCTACCATACAATCCTTTAGCCAGGAAACAAGTGTCAAACTGGAAAACTCACACTGGCACTAAACAAGCTCAATGAACTGGACTCATGGATAGCTCCCCAATTAAGACTTAGCAGTCCCTATTTTCTAAACAGAATTCTAACCAATATAAACCAAAATGTACAAAAGTAGTATACTGAAAGACTAACCACTATAGAGATACAGAGCATGGGAGAAAACTGAAAACATATCAGAAAGAAACTTACCAACAGTTTTATTCAAACTTAAACATGTCTTTAAGAGGTAGGATGTTCACCTCAATTTTTCAGAACACGTTCAGTATTCAGAACAGTCCCACCTCCAACAAGAGATTATATAAGTGAAGATTTATTGGAGTAGAATTCAAACTAATCACAGAGCACTACGGTAAAATTATCCTGGTATTACCGACAATCAACAGTTAATATACTTAATAAAGTTTCAAGGATATATATGTGTATGTGTGTTTTACCCTCTATTTTATTTCTGAAAACCTTGGTGTCATAGTGGGTAACTGCTGTATCTGCTAACCAAAAAGTCTGCAGTTTGAATCCACCAGACACTCTTCGGAAACTCTATGGAGCAGTTCTACTCTGTCCTGTAGGGTTGCTATGAGTTAGACTTGATTTGATGGCAGTAGTTTTGTTTGTTTGTTTTATGGTTTTATCTTATTTCTGGATTCCTGGTGGCACAGTGCTTAAGAGTCTGGCTGCTAACCTAATTCACCTTCAAAACTTTACAGGGCAGTTCTATTCTGTCCTACAGGGTCACTATCAGTCAGAACTGACTTAATGGCATGGATTTGGTGGGTTTTGTTGTTGCTGCTGTTGTTGTAGTTTTGAATCTTATATCTATATATTGCATGTATATATAAAAATGAGACCTACATTTTAAGTTATTCATATATTAAACACACATGCTGGGAAAACAGGTATTGTTCCCTCTAATTAATATCCACTAGACTCTTTTTAAACTTTTTTGGGGGGTGGGAGAAGGAAGCACAAATATTTTACAAGAAGTCAATGTCTACAAGCTATCAAACAACTACTAAAAATGTAATAATGTTTATTAAATTGAGTTTTATATTTCAGAAAAATGAAATTTCAAATAAAACAGGAAGTAATTACAATAAACCGAATTAAATTTATTTGTTAATTGCAATTTGTAACTGTATTAAGTTTACTTTGCTACTGTATATAATCAGTTTGTTCTGAAGTACTCATTCAGGAGATATAAACAAAATTAGAATCTACATTAAGAAAGCATTTTTATATTTTTTCTACTGTTTCAAAAAATAAACTGACGTTGGGTAAGACTCAAAGAAGAATTTCACCTATAACTACGAAGTAGTTATAAAAACGAAGTTGGAAAAGTCTCATTCCTTCAACACAGTATTTAAAATAAAACAACTATGCTTTTCAAAAAACATAATTATGCCTATGTTTTCTTTTACATGATATTATATGCTTATTATAACTGCAAGAATAGCATGTTATGGTTATTACACTCAAACACCAAGATCAAAGATAAATTAGAGTGGCATCAAAGAGGTTTGAAAAGTTTGGCTGAAATACTTTTCTTACCCATAAGATTGACTTTTTCCTTCTAATTATTGGCAAAAATCCCACTACTAAGAAACAACTTTTAAATTCACCAATATTTCAGCCTGTCACTTTAACCTTTATTCTGATGAAGTGGATGAACGTTTAAAATACAATAAAAAGACAAGGCTGCTTATATATTTAGCATTCAAGTAAGATAACTGTTTATAGTCTTTTTAATACGATAATCAATTTCATAAACAAGAAAGAGTCCTAGTAAACTTGAAGGTGGGCTGGCAAACTGAGCTACAGAACTGAATAAACATCGTTCTGGCTCCCAGGGCACTCACAGTAATTGTGCACTTCCTTAACAGTACATAACATTCTTGGTTTGGAATTACTTAATTATCAGAATTAAGGATAATAATAATAATAGCAATAACAAAACCACAGAAATAACAGGCCTAAAAGGCCAACTAAATTAATCGAAGAACAATTTAGATTACATAGTGGACAACCTACGTAACAGTACAGTGGAGTAGACAAATGCAATTTCACTGAAAATATTACCTTAAATATCAAATAGCAAATAAAAAATAAACTATCTTTACTTCATTGCAGTTGAAGAAAGTCAAATGCAACTTGATTCAATTAAGCCAATTTAAGATACACAAATACTTAAAAGCCCGAAGTATACTAAGTGATGAAGGCAAAATGGATGCAGTTCAAACCCACTTTATTTGCCTAGATGCTATTTATTATAGTTATATTTTATTATAGAGTAATAAAAAATTACAAGGCAACATCCTGTTATTTCCTACTGGGAAAAATGATACAGATGCACTATTAAACCCCAGCACTGGCATCCACATGCCAAGCATAATTTCACATGTACCTTTATAAAGTGTCAATAAACCCATGTTTATGCCAACTGACGGTAAAGCTGGCCAAATTATTGCCACTGAAATGTTCCATAAAATATACACGGCTTTATAAAAATCTAGAACTTTATCAGCATCTCTAGTGAGCGTATTGAAAAGACCTGCTTTGAAATAAAGCAACTAATTACCATTACTTCTTTTTCAAAACTTTTTTAAAACTTTATACTTCCCTTACACTATTCTACCATTTTTAAGGAATACAGAAAGATATCACCAAAACTGAATTTAACAAGAAAACAAACAAAAAAAACAAAACCCACAGCTGGTGAGTCAATCCAAGCATAGATACACTGCAAACCCTATTTCAAATCAGTTATCTAATAAGTAATCCACTTTCTTGAGAAAGTAAAGAAGTTTCAAAACAGAATTTAAGACTAATAGCTTTTGTAAACTTTCTAAATATAAATATCGTATTTCTCTCCTCATTACTATTCTCATGAATCTGTATTTACTATGTTACAAATGTTACAGACACTCAGAAAACTAACAACAGAATTACGATCCAGCAATCCTGTCCCAGCTGTATACCCAAGAGACTCAGAAGCAGTGATGTTAGCAGACACATGGACAACAGTGTTCATCACAGCACTATTCACAATAGCCAAAGGTGGAAGGAACTGAAATGTCCATCGATGGATGAATGGATAAATAAAATGCAGCACAAACATATGATGGAACATTATTCAGCCAGGTATTACACAGAGTGAAATACCTGAATCACAAAAGGCCAAATGTATGATCTTGCTTTTATGAAATGAACAGACATATAAAGACCACGGTTTATACATGATTGATTATTAGCAGAGGCAGGAGAGAAGTGACGGGAGTTATATTATAAGAAATAGTGGCATTCTGCTTACAATGATGTGAGATGTATTAAAAAGTAATGGTTTTGTAAAATGATACATGTGATTGATATCACTAAATTAAACACACGAAAAAGGTTAAATTGGTAAATTGCTAAACAAATAATGAACCTGTGGCCATCATGTCAATTCCAATTCAGAAGGACCCCACAGGACAGAGCAGAACTGCCCTCACAGAGTTTCCAAGGAGTACCTGGTAGATTCAGCTGGTGAACAAAAGGTCAGCGGTTTGAATCCACCAGGCATTCCATGGAAACTCTATGGGGCAGTTCTCTTCTGTCCTACAGATTCATTATGAGTCAGAATCAACTCAGTGGCAATGGGTTTGGATTTTGTTGTTCTTTTGGTTTCCATATATTTCCACAACAAGAGTGTATGCCTCATGGGATTCCTTTTTCTGCTTTCAAGATTTAAGAGCATGGCTTCATGGGACATTCCAGTCAACTTGCCTAATAATCTTTTTAGCTTTTCTGTTCTACTTCCTCATTCCTTGGGCAGTGCCTGAGATCTTTAGAAGTTTGTAAGAGGCCATCCAAGTTACAATCATTGGTCTCTATTTGCCTAAAGCAACGGAGGAAATAGAGTCAGGAATAGGAGAAGGGTATGAAATGTGCAGCTAATTATATCCATGAATAACTGCCTCCTTTGCCATCAGATGAGACAAAATGGATCCTACCCAAGTAGCCGCATAGAGAATTCTGATAAAAGATTCTCTAAAATAATCTTGAATCAAAATTTTAAAAATAAGGAACTTCAAACTTTGGAAGCCACTGACACTGAATGATTCCCCAAACTACCACCCTTACATAATCATAAAACCTTAAAACTTAAGGCAAAAGTATCCCCTAAAGTCATCTCTAAACAAAATAACCAACAACAGCAATAACCAAAGCCAAACTTATTGCCGATGACTCAATTCCAACTCCTAGCAATCCAATAAGACAGAGCAGAACTGCCCAACAGGGCTTCTAGGGAGTTTCTGGTAGATGCAAATTGCCAACCTTTTAGTTAGCAGCACTAGCTCTTAGTCACTAGGCCATTAATTTACAAACAAATAATGAACCTGTGGCCATCATATCAATTCCAATTCATAGGGACCCCACAGGACACAGTAGAACTGTCCCACAGAGTTTCCAAGGGGTGCTTGGTAGATTCGAACTGCCAACTGTTTGGTCAGCAGCCTAGCAGCTATAGCACTTAACCACTAAGCTACCTGGGTTTCCACACCAAATAGTAACAGTCCGGTTTAATTAGAAAGAATGTCCACCTTAAGCATCGCACACTTCTAAAGAATCATCTATATGGGATCAAAATGGCAACCACAGGTAAAAAAGTTAAATGAGAAGTTTAACGGTCAATGAGTTTACCTTGTTACTGATAAGGTAATTTGGAAATGGACTCTGATAATTATTACACCAGTTGAAGAATCAATGCAACTGAATTATGCATTCAGAAACTGTGGAATTGGTGAATGTTTCACTGTGCATATATTCACCAAAAATATGTGTGTGAGTGTACATATGTGTATGCACGTGTGTCTGTGTACCTGTACAATTGGGTACGATTATAACCATACAAAACAAAAATACTCAAGAGGGAAAAGATAAGGAAAATTGTTTTTTCTGTTGTTATAGCTTCTAAGGATACCAGCAAGTGCTCTACAGTTCCACAAACCATAGGTAAGGATAATATTCTGCTGTAGAGCTTCAGAAGTTTTAGGAACTGATTTTAGTTATGTAGTAGAAGGAACATTAGATTTGCTGCTATGTGCAGCCCCTCAAGATTTGCAGGTCCTGAAAATGAGGGTCCCTGATACCCAGCAGCATCACTGCTACCTACCCAGAAACTCCTCACAATGTAGAAGAAGTATGGCACCAAACAAAAGGATGTCTCCAATATATGTTGCTTGTGATTCTTCTTCCTTTTTTCCCTTTCAAGGTAGTTCAGTTCCAATGTTCTTAAACATCAAGATCCTAGTTTTCTGAAAGTCTCCTCTATGCCTTCTCACTTCCTAAAATATTGGTTCATTCAACAGTCTCAGTGGAGCTAACACTGTATATATTCTGTTTCAGAAGAATCAGCTAAGTTTCTTAGTATATTATACTAAACTGGTTTTTAATAGAAACCCTGGTGGCATAGTGGTTAAGTGCCACGTTTGCTAACCATGTGCTCAGCAGTTTGAATCCGCCAGGTGCTCCCTGGAAACTCTATAGGGCGTTTCTACCTGACCTGTAGGGTAGCTATGAATCAGAATTGACTGAACTGCAGTGGGTTTGGTTTGTTTTTTCAGCATTTTAGCATTATGATCTTTGAAAGTAAGCAACTCTGACAACAAAAGTTTCTTCTTCTTTCGTGCCCCACCCCCGCCGAGTTTAGAGCAGCCAACCTCAGTTAGAGATGTCTGGGCAGTATATATCTACAGGATGGTCACCGTACAATAATTATTGTTTTGTGGCTTGGGAAAAATGCCATTAGTCTACAATAGCCATCATTTGTTACATTCCCTTTAAAGATAAGTACACTCTTTGTCATTTACAGATACCCTACTGTTGAAAGCTCCCTTTAAAAATGCAAATGAAAGATATAACAAGTTATTATAATTGCTATAACTGTGAAGAACATGAGCACAATTATTTCTTACTAAACCTATTAAAATATCATAGAGAACACAGCCACTCAAAACTGGATTATGCCATCACGCTACCACTGAATAGCAAAACAATAACTTAAATAACCTGAAACTGTATTACAGTAACCATTACTATCATTAATGAATTTTCATGACAGTCAGTATCTCTCAAATGTCCTGCCCTTACCTCTAACTCCAATGCTTTTGTACATACGATGTCCCACATCTGCAATGTACTTCCCTAATTCTCTCCTGACATTAATGACTTTCTTTCACTTATTTATTCTACAATATTTATTCTAAGGAAACCTCGGGTTAAGTGCTATGTCTGCTAACCAAAAGGTTGGCAGTTCAAATCCACCAGGCACTCCTTGGAAACTCTATGGAGCAGTTCTACTTTGACCTCTATGGTCACTATATATCAGACCCAACTCAACGGCAGTGGGTTTTTGGTATTTATTCTAAACGTACTGTGATATAGACAATGCACTACTTTGAGTGATATGGCATATATAACACAAGAACACCATTTTGAAAGAAGCTTAAAGCAGTGCGGAGGAAACAGTAATGTAAATAAATACCCCCCTCCTCTTGGCTTCTAAACAAGTAAAGGCTTTATTAAATTAAAAAAAGAAAAACTGAAAGTAGTGAAGTACAGCAGACATTTATGCAAAAAGGAATCAAATCAAAAAGTACAGAAATTCCATTAATTTCGACAAATAATGACAAAATTTATTGTTTAACTCATTTTCTTTATTTCACGTGTCATCTATCACTGAGTAAATTCAGAGAGACCTGGAAGTATTATTTATTGAGTAGTTTCACCACCTGGATGGTTCAAATAATTGAGGTGCTCGACGACAAATCGAAAGGCTGCAGTCCACTGAGAGGCACTTCAGAAGACAGGCCTAGTAATCTACTCTCAGACAAACCAGCCATTAAAACCCTGATGGAGCACAATTCTAGTCTGGCACTAATGGGTTGTTATGAGTCAGACACGCCTCAATGGCAACTGCTATTTACAATAAATTATACATATAACGGAACCCTGGTGGTACAGTGGTTAAGCATTAGGCTGCTAACCAAAAAGTCAGCAGTTCACATCCACCAGACACTCCTTGAAAAACCTATGAGGAATTTCTACTGTGTCCTATGAGGCCCACTATGAGTGAGAATTGACTCTCGGGCAACATTTAAAAAAAAAATACATGTAACATGTAAAGTATATATATAATAAGAGTAAAGAACTCAAAGTACTTGCTTGGAGTTTTACTGCTCATACATAAATTCTAACATGATAGTAGCTAAATTAATTTCAATTACTTATGCTCTTTGTGCCTCAATTTACTCATCTGTAAAACTCACACTATTAAAAGAAATAACATTTGTGAAATATCTATACATATTTCTAGAACACAACAGGCACACACACCAAAAAAAAAAGTTTTTGAGTCCCTAGATGCTACACTTAATGTTTTATTTGCACGCATTAAAAAAAAATAATTTATAAAGTGAATATCATCACTATTTAATAGAGGAAACCGCCTCTCACAGAAGTTTCAATTTTGACAATATGATCGAGTCATCAAAGAGTCAAAAGGAGACATGTATTTATATGATGATCATAGGCATTAAATAGATATCAAGCTATCTGTTTAATGAATAAATTAGTATTTAATTCATTGCCACTCAGTCATTTTCAACTCATAGCAACCAACAGGACAAAGGAAAACTATCCCATTAGGTTCTAAAGCTATGACTGGTAGATTAGAACTGCCAACCTTTTGGTTAGCAACCAAGCTATTAAGTGTTGAGCCATGATAACTGTTCCAAAATAATACTGTACCTTCAAAAAAACAAAAAAGAAAGAACTTACAGTAGACATCATAACCTCTATGTTTACAGCTGTTGCCATTTCCAAAAGAGACAGCTGACTATTAGTATTAGGTTAAAAAAAGGCAAAGTGAAAAACAGGAAAATTTTATCAACATTAAAAATATATAAACAGACATTCTGATTCATGGCTGCTGTTTGCTTTTCTTTTGTTTTTAAGTTGGGGCCTCTGCCTCTAAAATCCTGGAGAAATGACGTATAAAAAACAGCTCATCCATTATTAGTAAACAATAGGAAAAATATTTAACCATTTCTGATAATATTTTCTCCCTGGTATGCCCACTATAAATTATTTAAATGAAACTTACACCTTCACATCCTGAAGGAAATTTCAGAATCAAATAAAATCTAGATACAGAAATCCCCGGCATTTGAAATGAAATTACGTGCTCACTATTGTTTAGTTTAAAGTTTATACATACTAAAAATTTAGTGTAATTATTTCTCTGGAACTGAAAAAAGAAAGCATTGAAGTTGCTTCTAAAGTATCTTGCTGTTTCTTTTATCCCACAGCCTGCAGCCAAGACATTCCATACAGCTCAAACACAAAATTCCTCTCACAGGGGTAGGATGTTACCATACCTCTAAGAGCATTACACAGGCCATTCCATACAAAGTTCTAAAAGGAGTATTTCCAGTTTCTCAAGTTAGACATTTGTATCTTCAATACAGAATTTAAACCCAAGGAAAAGGTAGCTAGGGGCCTGTCATGAAACATTTGTGTCATTAAGTTACACTCTAAGTAAAAACATATGTGAATGGCACTTATACTGAGAAATATCTACGCAAACCTTTGAAAAACTGTAAATTAACAATAAGCATGGGGATACATTACAGCAGAAGTGACCAGGAGGTAATGATTCATTTTTACTCATTTTTTCAAATTTATGACTCTTCTTTAAAAAAAGAAAACTTTCCTCAAAGAGCTTCAATACTGCAGCTTGAAATTTTATGTGACAGCTACTTTCATTTTTCCTTTATACATATTTTTCTTCAATTTTTATGACTGAATATGTTTCACAATGTTAAATTACTTCTAACCAACACCAGACTCTGATATTCCTAGCAGTATTTATGATTTTTATTTTTATTTTCACAAATTTCAATGAACAAAGTAATCCTTTCAAATAGGTCTTAAGTTATCTTAGAAATAATTATAGGAGGTGGAGTCAAGATGGCCCAGAACAGACTAATAAGAACAACAGAGAAAGCATCAACACAAAAATAACCATATCACAATGGCAGCACTGAACACACACCTATCAATATTAACACTGAATGTGAAAGGACTGAATGCCACAGTAAAGACACATCAAAAGACATGATCCACCCATATGCTGCCTACAAGAAATTCACCTTAGACTTAAAGATAGGAACAAGCAAAAATTAAAGGATGGAACAATATATATCAAGCTAACAGTACACAAAGAAGAGCAGGTGTGGCAATTCTAATTTCAGATAAAATCGATTTTCATACAAAATTCACAATCATGAACAAAAATGGACACTATTGCTGAAATTTTCAATACACAAGCAGGACTAAACAATATTAAAAATCTAAGCACTTAATGTTAGAGCACATAAATACATCAAAGAAACACTGACTACACTCAAAGATGAGATAGATCATTCCACAATAATAATGGGAGACTTCAACACTCCACTCTGAATACTGGACAGATCATCTAATGTGGCAGTAAGGACTTCTGTGTCTTTACTGAGCTTTTTTCTAGATGATCTATCAGTGGACAACTACACCTTCTCCTCCAGTGCACTTGGAACATTCTCCAGAATAGACCATGTGTTAGGACATAAAGCAATTCTCAACATTATCATTACCACTGAATTAATGCAAAGCATATTCTCAGATCATAAAGTCATAAAAGTTGAAATCAATATCAGAAAAAACAGAGATAGAAAGTGGAACTCATGGAAACTGAACAACATTGTGCTCAAAAACTCATGGGTTATAGAAGAAATGAAGGATGAACTAAAGAAATTTATGGATTTCAAAGAGAATGAAAACACTTCCTACCAGAACCTATGGGATACAGCCAAAGCAGTGCTCAAAGGTCAGCTTATAGAGATAAATGCACACATCTGGAAGGAAGAAAGACACTAAATCAAAGAACTAACCCTACAGCTTGAACAAGTATAGAGAGAACAACAGAGGAACCCTGCAGATACTAGAAGAAAACAGGTCATAAAGATTACAGCAGAACTAAACGAATTAGAGAAGAGCAGAACAACTGAAAAAATCAAAAAGACCAAAAGCTGCTTGTTTGAAAAGATCAACAAAATTGACAAATGATTCGCTAAACTTACTAAGGAAAAACGGGAAACAAATAACCCAAATAAGAAATGAGAGGCGAGCTGTCACAGCAGATTCAACAGAAATCAAAAACATCACAACAGAATACTATGAAAGTCTGTACTCTAAAAATTTGAAAACCTAGAGGAAATGGACAAATTCCTTGATTCGTATCACTGAATAAAATTATCACAAGATGAAGCAGAGCAACTTAATAAATCCATCATAAAGGAATAGATTGAAAAAGCCATCCAAAAACTACCAATGAAAAAAAAATCCTGGGCCCAGATGACTTCACCTCAGAATTTTACCACACTATTAGAGAAGAGTTATCTCCAACACTACTGAGACTATTTCACAGTATAGACAGGCATGGAATATTCCCAAATTCATTCTCTGGAGCCAGCATAACCCTGGCACCAAAGCCAGGAAAAGACCCAACAGAAAAGGAGAACCACAGATCAGTATCACTCATGACTTTAGATGAAAAAATCTTCAACAAAATTCTTGCCAATAGAATACAACAACATATCCAAAAAATAATCCATCATGACCAAGGTGGATTCATACCAGGGACGCAAGGCTGACTCATCATCAGAAGAACAATTAACGTGATCAACCACATAAATAACACAAAAGATAAGAATCACCTCATTTTGTCTACTGCTGCAGAAAAAGGCATTTGATAAATTCCAACACACATTCATGCTAAAAACTCTCAGCAAAATAGGAATAGACAGCAAATTTCTCAATGCAATAACAGCCATTTATAAAAAGCCAACTGCCTACATAATCCTGAATGGAGAGAGACTGAAACAGTTTCCCTTGAGAACAGGAACAAGACTAGGATGCCCACTCTCACCTCTCCTATTCAATATTGTATTACAAGTTCTAGCCAGAGCAATTAGACAAGACCAAGAGATAAAGCGCATCTGCATCAGCAAAGAAGAAGCAAAAATCTCCCTATTTGCAGATGATATGATTGTAGACACAGAGCATCTTAAAGAATCCATAAGTAAACTACTCAAACTGATAGAGGACTCTGTAAAGTCTCAGAATATGAAATATAAGTAAATCAGTAAGATTCTTTTATACTAACAAAGAGATCATCAAAGAAGAAATCACCAAATCAATACCATTTACTATAGCCCCAAAGATGATAAAGTACCTAGGAATAAACCCAACCACAGAAATAACAGACCTTTACGAAGAGAACTACTATGAGTCCTTGCTATGAGAAACTAAGAGAGACTGACATAAATTGAGAAACCTCCCCTGCTCATGGATAGGAAGACTTAACATTGCGAAAATGCTTTTACCCAAAGCAATCTACTTCTATGATGCAATCCCAATACTAGTTCCAGTGACATTTTTTAATGAGATGAAGAAACAAATTACCAACTTTGTTGGGAAAGGGACGAAGCCCCAGATAAGTAAAGCACCGCTGAAGAAGAAGAACACACTGGGAGGCCTCTCACTTCCCAACTACAGAACCTACTGCACTGCCATAGTAGTCAAAACAGCCTGGCACTGGTACAAAAGGAGACAGATAGATCAATGGAACAGAATCTAGACCCCAGAGATGACACCATATGCCTATGAAGAGTTGATGTTCGGCAAAGGCCCTAAGACATTAAACTGGGGTCAAAACAATCTCTTCAACAAATAGTGCTGGCAAAATTGGATATCATCGCACTTGGCTTGGCTTGGCTGCAAGAAAGTGAAACAAGATCCATATCTTACACCTTATACAAAAACCAACTCAAACTGGATAAAAGACCAAAATATCACATCTAAACGATAAAGCTCATCCAAAAAAAAGTAGGAACAACAATGGAAGTTTTAGCATACAACATAGACAGACTTCAAAATCTGTCAAACAAGCTACAAACAACAGAAGAGAAAACAGACAAATGGGAACTACTGAGAATCAAACACTTTTGCTCATCCAAAAACTTTATTAATAGAATGAAAAAGCCACCTACAGAATAGGAAAAAATAGTTGACAACTATATGTCAGACTGATGCCTGGTCTCCACCATCTATAAGGTATTACAAAATATCAATAAGAAAAAGATAAATCATCCAGTTAAGTGACGGGCAAAGGAGATGGACAGACACTTCTATAAAGAAGAGATCCAGGAAGCCAAAAAACACATACAGACATGTTCGCATTCATTAGCTACTAAGGAAATTCAAATCAAAACTACAATGAGATACCATCTCACCTCAACAAGGTTGACCATGATCCAAAAAGTAAAACAACAAATGCTGGAGAGGCCATGGAGAAACTGGAACTCTCCTACACTGTTGGTGGGATGGCAAAATGGTGCAACCTCTTTGGAAAGCAATCTGGTGCTTCCTTAAAAAGCTTGATCTAGACATACCATTTGTCCCAGTAATTCCACTGCTCAGAATACATCCTACAGAATCAAGGCCATTCACACCAACTGATATATGCACACAAATGTTTATTGCAGCATGGTCCACAATAGCAAAAGATGGAATCAACCCAGATGCTCAACAACAGAGGAATTGATAGGTAAACTATGGTATATATACTCAATGGAACACTATGCAATGATGAAAAACAATGATTTTAGGAAACATTTCATAACCTGGTTTCAATTGGAGGACACTATGTTGAGCGAAAGTATTCAGCGACAAAAGGACAAATATTGTTTGAGACTCCTACGATAAGAACTAAAAAACAGACTCATGCGTAGAAGAAAAGACTCTTTGGTGGCTGCAAGGGTGAGGAAGGAAGGAGGACAAGGGGGGAAGGCTTAGATTAGATTAGATTAGATCAGATTAGATTAGAGCAGATTAGATTAGATTAGATTAGATTAGATTAGATTAGATTAGATTAGATTAGATTAGATTAGATTAGATTAGATTAGATAGTTGATAGAAATGTGGTTGGGTGAAATCTGTGACAGCACACATTAGAAAGAAAATCAATATTACTTGGACTTTAATATGAGTACTCCTCATATCTTAATCCAATATTACAAGGATAGAGTAGCTGGGGTGGGGGGCCCTAGGGCACACTCTCAGGGAAACCAAGGCCAACTGGAACAACTAGCATTTTGCAAAGAGAGCCTTCCGCACCCCACAGTAGTGAGCAGCATCTGGGGTCTTAAAAGCTGCCAAACTGCAATCTGAGAGTACAGCAAATGGTCCCAAATTAGCATGAACAGATGATCACCAAGGATCAAAACAACACATGGGAAAGAGAACCCAGAAGACAGAGAGGCCCACGTGAGTGGGTGACTACATCGACTTGTGACCAGAAGAATTGGATGGTGCCTGGCCACCACCACTGATCGCTATGATGGAACTCACAAAGTTGAGTCTTGCTGGCAACACAAGAATAAAAAGAGGTGCACTCTGAGACCTCCATTGAAAGACCACAACTGATGGTCCATGGGCCTCAGAGGTCCCCTGGGAGCATGGCCCTGGCCCCAATGCTTTCCTTGTCCATAAATCATAATGGAGGTCAACTCTCAGACAGGAATTGATTGGACTTGGTGAAACAGAGTGACCGTATCATGCATGCATTTTATGGTTCTATGTATCTGTAGGATGTCGTCCTGCTGACCTCTTACTGGAGGAAGCGGAGTGGGTGGAGAGGAGGGGATAGGAGTTTGTTGAGAGGATAAGACATGTATGGAACAGAAAGGAAGAATGTGCTGTCACTGGGCAGGGAGAGCAGTGGGAGCGTCTCATAGTTGGGCATGAAATTTATATGGGAATGTACATTTTCATTCAATCATAATTTTTTAAAAAAAAGGAATAATCATAATCCTTAAGCTCATGTTAGAGTTCTGGTTGTGAAGTGGTTAAGAGATCAGCTGCTAACCAAAACGTTTGGGGTTCAAATCCACCAGCCACTCCTTGAAAACCCAGAGGCAACTCTATTCTGTCCTACAGTCACTGAGTTGAAATCAACTTCACAGCAATAGGTAAAGATCACGTTATAAAACTGTCTAGCTCCCAACTCCACCTCAAACATAGATCAACACTCATGAGAGTATTTCCAGAAATCTATTGCATTCTACCACTGATATATTTTTTTGACTGAGACAGTGAAAAACCTCCTCTCCAGTAATAGAGTAACTGTGAACCCAGAGTCAATTCCAATTCACAGCAACACTGCAGGACAGAGAAGAACCACCTGTGGAAGCAGGATGCCGCATATTTATCTCCCAGAGTGTTTGGTGAGTTCAAATAACTGATATTCAGTTAGGCGCCTGAGTACTCACTGCTGGGTCACCTGTGTTCTGATAGAAGAAAATAGGGAGGTACTTTAGGAAATTTTTCTCCCATAGAAACGCAACAGAGTCAATGTCAGCTGGGAAACCAGCACTACAGATAAGACATGGCACTAAGTTGGCCTTCAACTCAAGTCAACATTACAACAGAATTAGGCCAGTTGTGATCAACAGGTTGACATCAGCTGATTTTGGGGGGGAAGCAGATCATCAGGGCATAAGTCCTGGCTTGTCTCAGTGTCAAAGCTCTGCTGAAACTGTTCAGCATCATAGCAACACACAAGTCTCTAACGACATACCAGTGTTGGCTATGCTTGAGGGGTACCTGCCAGGTGTCACCTATAATTACAAACGAAAATGAAGTTGGAAATGTCTCATTTCTTCAACATAGTATTTAACATAAAACAATCATGCTTTTCAGAAAACATAATAATGCCTGTATTTTCTTTTACATGATATAATATGTCCAACTGATACTATATGTCTCACATGGAAGGCAAGAATTCTATCACTGAACCACCACTGCCCAAATAAAAACCAATCAATGTTATGTATAACAGTACATATAACAATGAAAATAATACCAATAGTGTTTACTATGCACTGAATACTGAACAAAGAAATTAAACATTCGTTAAATCATTCAATCAACATTTAATTAATTCAAAAAATTCAATAAAGTTCTTGTGCTAGACTTAAAGTACAGCAATGAACAAAACAAATATTCCTAATCCCATGGAGATGACTCAGATAACAAGGTAAGTGAACGAAATCATGTATTTCCCAACATGCAGTGGTTGCAAGAGTGTGTATGGATTTTAAAATATGAAATAATTTGAAAAAAGAATCCTTCACTAAGGAGGTGACATTTGGGTAATAACTTGAAGCTATGTGGCTGTCTGTAGGAAGAGGATTTGAGGCAGAGGGAACAAGTACAGAGAGCCACAGGCCACAGCAAGAAAACTAATCGCTATCCAGTGAATTCTGACTTGTAAGGATCCTACAGCATAAAAACCAAACCAAAACTAAATGTGTTGCTGTCAAGTTGATTCTGACTCATGGCAATCTATTTAAATAACAGCAGAATGGCCAACAGAGTAAGGTAGGGTAAGAAATGCAAGAGAGATCAGAAAGCTAACACAGGACTAAATCCTAAATCCTCTGTGCCATTATTTGTTTATTTGTGCTTCAGCTTTTATTTCATAATTTGTGCAGACCTGGCTACTTAAGTTGGTTATTCATACACTTATCTTTCTCTTAAGTAGGATACATGATAAAATATATTTGTAAACTATTTTATTTATATTAAAATACTGCAAGCAGAATTTTATTTTATTTTATTTTTTATTTAGGAAGAAACCAAGCAAAGAAAATTAAGGAGTAAAAACTAAAGAAGCTAGTTAATGGAATAATCTTCTCAAACATCCCATGGAATGAATGGTTTGCCTCCCTCCACTGTTACAAAAAGCTTACCAAAATGAAAGAAAAACTAAAATTATGATTTTGGAAATGAGGGAAGCTACTGTATATAGGCATTAGTTACATAACTGATTTTTTTCATTGTTGAGAAAAAGTAATCTTGAATTCTTATTATGTGGATTATTTTTAGTGTATTAACAGAGACAATATTCCATCTAACTAATGATGTACTACTACACAGTGCTTTTAATGCGGCTGTAAGTGTTCATGGAAAATAGTATAGTGAATTCTACATATTTCTTGAGGCTTAAATGTATTCTTTTCCAACGTCACAGTTTTGGTATGTACAAATCAATATGCTTACATAGGTCTCAGGGAGAATCTTTTTTAATGAATTGCCATAAATAAAAACAGAATTTTTCACTGATAAAAGAAAAAAAGGGTGTGGTCAGATTTGTATATTCTCTTCTATCCACAGTCATAAATACAACATTCCTTCCATATATCCTATGTATATTTGATTAATATCAAAGGTTGCCTATGAGAATAGCATTCAAATATATCTGCTTGGATCAAACAAAGTATAATAATTAATGAAAGGAATCAGGTTAATACAAAAGTAATGTATAGCTTCAAGATTATTCTTCTTAACATGAACACTGTCTCTGAAGCCAAAAGACTGTTGAAACCAAACACTAATTTAATATTCACTCATATGCTGTTGTTAGGTGTTACAGAGAATTGCTGATTCACAGCAACTCTATGAACAAGAAAAGTAAACACTGTCTGGTCCTACGTATCATCAGAACCGTTGCTGTGCTGGAACTTAGCTGCTGCAGCCACTGTGTCAATCCATCTCCTTGAAGACCTTCCTCTTTTTCACTGACCCTCCACCAAGTATGATAATCTCCCCTCGTGAAAAGATGTCCAAAGGACGTGAGACACGTCTCCCCATTCTTATTTCTAAGGAACATTCTGAATGTACTTCTTACGAGACAGGTTTGTTTGTTCTTTTGGTAGTGACAGTCCTTTTCCTAGGTCATTAAACCAACATCTATTTAAAAAAAAAAAAAAAAGTTTTTTTTTTTTTCTGCTACATACCAGGAGGATAACTTTCCTCAGGAAGTTTAGCATATTTGTGCTGAGAGGTGAAATGTTCACCAACTAAACACTACACATCGACGTATCTTAAGGAGACAGTATGCCCAGGTTTGCTGTGACTTCCAAGCATACGTAGTCCAAACAGACATAGCACAGAGAGCTCAGCTGCAAGTCCTTTGCAGATTAAAACCAACTAACTGAATTTTCAAATGGCCACATTAGAAACAACAGCTAAAATGTACCATTACCTGAGAACTCTGAAAACGTCTCTATAAAAAATATAACAGTTATTTCTTATACCTAGTAGGAGTCACCAAATATCTGTAGAATGAATAATGTACTCTTATTTTAGGACTGAAAAATCATCAAAAGATACAAGGTATATATACACACCTACATGCTGAGAATAAAATGTATGTCTCTGAAAGATTTTTTTTAGAAGTGATTTAAGGTAAAATTAACACAGAATACTACTAAAAATAGCTATAAAAATAGTAAGTGCATGCAGGTGTGATATCTGTTTACAGCCGATAAAAAAAAAAAAAAACATTTTATTTTACTTCATTCTTACAACCTTTCTGTAAACAGATTACATTCCATTTTACCCAATTTTAAGATGAGAACACTGAACCTTAGTTAAGTGTCTCATTTATCATCACCTTCAGGCAGTTAAATAATCAGTAACAGACCAGAGGTCTCTATATTTCCATTTTCATAAAATGAATCTGCTCTTTATTTTTTCTTTACTTTTAAGAACTCCAGTGAAGGACAAAGGACAAATTATTCTCATCCACTGACCTTTAATACTCTGATCAATTCAAACGGAGACTGAAGGAAACCAGAGACTGACCTTCTCTATTCTCTAGCAAATATGAACTGAAAGAAGAAAAGACACCATGAAACTAGACCACAGTTAAAACCAAAGCAGAACAGAGACTCAAGGTGAACATTAGAAGCTTCTGAAGGAAGTCTTATCAAGGTCATGCTGATAAATCGAAATGAATATGAGTTGGAACTACTAATATATCATGCTAATTTCTTCAGAACCCACTGTCCTGGCCTCTCTGAACCAAGAGGTAATGGAGAGATCATTCACATTACTGATTAACAATTTTGAAAGCTTTATATATCTTACAACAGCTTATTGAGTCAGAGTTCAAAGTTTCTATTCTATCTGGGTCACTAAAGCACACACACACAAAAAAATATCATCTATGCATAATAAAGGACTTTATATGCAGTGTATTAAATATGTTATGTTTGCTATAGTGCTCCAATTCAAAGATATACAACTTCAGCCATTAAACTGTCTGCTCAAATTAACCCTTTATTCATTCCTAGCATTATTTGCATGGTATTAACATAACTGTTTCCTAAACAATTACGCCTCTGCAAGTCCTTTTTGTAATGAGCCTTACAAAACCCACAACTTTCAAGTATTCAGAATAAACCACTTTTAGAAGTTCCAAGGGGTAGTTAATAGGATTAGAGATGCAGCTAGACTACCAAGGATCCTGTCCCTGACCTTTAGATTACCAGTTGTGGGACTTAAATCAAGCCACTTATTTTTTATGTGCCTCATTTTACTCTTCTATGAAATGGTATTATGTAACTGTCAGTATAGGGTTGTTGTGGGGATTAAAAAAATAAAAGTGAATCACTTCAGCCATATATGGCAATAGTATGTACCCAGTAAATACTTGATATTACAATCATTACTTATATAAGCTATGTCTCTGAGAAAAGGGAGACATAAACACCAAATATGCCTGGGTGTAGCTTCTACTTAAAAAAAAAAAAAAGGAAAGTAAGGCTATGATACCTATTTGCTGTTTTAGAAAATGGGAAATAGTCTCAGTAAACTTTATTTCCTTAAAAAAATGAAATCATAAAAGTGGAAAGAAAAGTATAAAACACATATTTATGCCCATCATTATTAGCATGTAAGGCTGCTAACATTTTTCTCTCTTGATTTCATCAGTGGAAGAGGGGAAAGAGTAGAGGTTTAAGTGTTTTAAAATAAATAAAGGCAGAATATTTCACTCGTAAGTACTTTGGTATTCATATTTAAAAGATAGATGTATTTAACCACTGTATTATTTTCACAACTCACTTAACAATAATCACAATATTTTTGCATTTATCAAGCTGTCCTAAAATTGTATTTCACTGCTAATTTTGTCAAACAAAGATCCAGTTAAGTTCACATGCTACATTTGACTGTAGCTTCCAGTGGTTTTTTAATTCAGAGCAATCCACTGGAAAATATTTCTTAAATTGTGCCTTTCCTATGTTACTCTTACCTATTTTATGAACATGCCACAGCCATTTATCACCATTTTTGAGCTACATAACAATTTACTCAGACTTCCTTGTTAGTCTAATCTCAAAAAATTTTCAAGAGGTATTCACTGATTTCAACACCCCGACCAAAAGAACTACAACTTCTCCAAGTTCGCACCACAGCACCAACATTAACACTCCCCCATAACCTTAAGTGTTGTAAATAATCACTAATTTTATCCTGTAATACTGCATCTCAAATCCCATCTTTGTTGTGGTCCTTCACAGGAATCACATACAAAAATTTAAATTTACACTAAAACATAATATATGAAACAAAATCAGCTCCTTCCCTTCTGTCCTAGCTATCATATGTAATTCATTAGAAAATGCATAGGTAGAGGAGACAGACATTTCACTGAAAATGGTTTGCAAGGTAAATAATACTTAAGATATGCACGTCACTCTTTTGGACGGCAACACACTTATGGCCATTTTAAGGATTGTGTTTTAATGTGTAACTGGTTAAATTTCTAAATAAATACAAGGACTTTTTTTTTTTTTTACGAGAGTTTCCATAGAAAAAAGTCATAAACTCACAATGCAGTAAAAGAAAAATTTACACTGTAAAAATTGGAAACTACATAGATGATAGACAGATAATAGATAGATTGATAGATTAGACAGATAGATGGATAGATGATAGATAGACAGATAGATAGATGATAGATAGACAGACAGATGATAGATAGATGATAGATGAGAGACAGAGAGAGAGACAGAGAGACAGAAAGTTGTTAGCTCTCCTCAAGTTGGACTGACTTACACAACCCCAAGAAGAACACGGCAAAACAATCCCTGATGCTGTGCCATGCCCATTACTGCAATACTGTGATACCTAGGGTTTTATTAGCTGATTTTCAGAAGCAGATCTCCAGACCTTCCTTCCTAGTCTTTCTCAATCTGCAAGCTCCACTGAAACCTACTCAGCATTAAAGCCACAACCAAGCCTCCCCTGACAGACAGGCAGTGTCTGTACATGAGGTGCACTACCCAGGGATCAAATTGAGATTTCTCACATGGAAAGTTTTAAGAATTCTACTCTGAGCCACCACTACCTCCACATACACACGTATATATACTATGTATACATACACATACATACATATGCAAATACATATTTTGTCTTGTTTACTTAGTTTTTCAAAAAAGAGCATACTAATAAATGGCAACTTAAACTGCCAGAATAACTTGGCCCACAGCAGCAGTAAACTCTTCCTTCTGGGAACTCTGCTGTTGACAAAGTGGCTCAACAGGTGCTTGTTCAACAGGTGTCGCCTCTCTTAGGGCTTGCTTCACTAAACGACAGTAGCTATGCCAAGAAAATGCCCCTCTTGGGACTTTTTGAACCTGGCGTAATCAGACAGGGAGACTCAGTTCCTCCCTAATCATTTTTAGCTGCATGACTGGGAAATAACAGGCCACTGAATATTTTCAGTTCATAAATTACCACTTAAAGCATGTGTTACTTGTATGTAGTAGTCACTAGCAATAACAGAAAAAGCACCAAGACTATTATTAGGAAGCTGCAAATTTGCTTGGGGACCCTGATGGTGCAATGTGCTAAGTATTCAACTGCTCATCAAAAGGCACCTGGTAGGAACTCACCAGAGGTTTCACAGGAGAAAAGATTTGGTCATCTACTCTCATAAAGATAACAGCCTAGAAAACTTTATGGGGCAGTTTCACTCTGTCCTACAGGGTCACTATGAGTGGGAATCAATTTGACAATGGCAGAAAGATTTGCCAAGGCAGAAAGAAAAGACCATAATATTTTTAGGGAGGCATATCTTTTCATAAATTACACTCTCTATAATTGTTATGTGATTTAGAATTCAAAATTTAAAATGTACAGTGATGGAAGTTATTAATTAACTGAAAATACTATATACATGAGCTCATGCTTCATGGCTTTCAGGACTTTAAATTAATTTCTCTAACTGACAATCAAAATCATCTTTGAGTTTGTTTCTCTGCTTGCAACCTGAGCCCCTTCTGAAACATGCTGTACAAAACCTGGCCCATCTTAAGTCCTTAATACATATTTGTAACATTAATAAACTATTACCATAACTGAACATACAACAGTGTACTGACATTAAGTAGTCTCAGGTTTAGTATCTGTAAGACAAATGAATAAATAAATATGTATGCATAGATGTGTTTTCAGTCGCTAACTCACAAACCAGAAGCAGCAAGCAGAATGTAAAAATACCATCTACAAAACATTCATTTATTCCTTCATTCAACAAATATTTACTATGGATGATGTACATTTTCAGGTTCTCAGGAAGAATACTGTATAGAATACAGCCCTGTTCAGCCTGCAGTTTAATGGAAAATAATGTAACTCAGATTATTTTTTGTTGAGTGCGTATTTTATGTAAAGGCACTGGTATTTATTAAGCATCATTTCCTTTCTTCCTCACCACAAACCTAGGAGACAGATGGCAAAAGAGGTAAGTAAGCCGTTAGAGCCTTGGATATGATGCCACAAGGAGTCTGCCTTTGATTCAAGTTGATAATAGGACTCTGTCCTTTGTGGTATGACAAGCCTTATCTAGGGAGCCATGGTGTAGCGTTTAAGGAATGAGGTATGTTTTGCTAAAAAAGCAATGAGTTATCATTGCTGTGTTTTATTTTGTACAGCCACTCGTAAAACAATCAAAACCTAAATGTAAAAATACACAGTAAATGGTTCTCAGAAGAATAAAAATATTTTCACATTGCTATTGTTTTCTGTTATTCAGAGACCATTTTTTTAAATGTCAAAAACAATGCATAACAGGAATCCATGGATTGAGGGCACACATCTCTAAATACCCAAATAAAACTTGTTTATTAACATGTTGTGTTGCTACATAAATGACTGGCTTTTTTTTAAATAAAGCTACTGCTTTTACATATGGTAATGACTAATTTATTATACTTTATATACCATTCAACCATAATCTGTTTTTACCAACCAAAAATAAGGTAAATACAAGGTAAACATTTTAAGGCAGTTTAATCAAGTGTACATATTTTAAACAACTACCCTCCCAATCCCTTCATCACTAAATTTTCTTCCAAAAATATAACTAGGACTTTGTCAGAATAATAGTTTTCACTTCTTTTTACTTGTATGTGCACTGTTACTTTGCCATGACTTCAGATTTTCGCATTCCTTAACACAGATTTAGCTAACAACTGAAGTCAAAGACAGAAATAATTTATTTTAAAAATTAACCTCTGAATATTAAAAGGCAGATTTATCAGTTTGCTGGGGCTTCTAGTTTATGAAACAATGTCTAATAAAATGGCACGGTCTTGATTTACTAAGTACTTAAATTTGTTATTCTATCTACTATATTTTACACTTTTGACTAGTCCTGTTTTCACATTCAAGCTTTCTAATTAACAGAACTTATTTTTACTCATTAAATAACTTTAATTCTGTCATGTAAAAGTTTAATATAAGAATTATGTCACTTTCCAAGGAATATAACTTTCGTTAAAGTATTATAAGAACACATATGTATTCTGAAGAACTACATGATACCTATATGAATGTGCCATATTATTTCCACAGCTCTACTCTGCAATAACACAGTATTTTCATTACATGATCTTACTGGAAGTACTCACGGAAGATAAATTTCAGACTACTAAAGTAGCAACCTGTGACATTTTTTATGAAAAAATCCTCTAATATCTCAATGTGCATTCAACATTTTCCTAGCAATCTCAAGTAACATGACATAATAACATGTCAAATAATCAATCAGCTACATAGGAAAATAATCATTACAATCATGTTGATTAAAAACATTCACATGTGCATGTAAAAATAAAAATTTCTATCTCTGGGTTTCAAAAGGATTTGATTTGGTTTGGTTTCTTATAGGTAATTCATGTTTCCTATGTATTCAATAATACTTTCTTTTTTACTAGCTAAATAAAACTGACAAAAATGTCTAAGGATGCTGGTCTATTGCTGACAATGAAGAAACATTAAAAAATTAGCTTAACCAGCTTTACTAACTGATGAACAAGAAATGACCTAAAAGATACAAAGTAATTGTCAGGTTCACTATCAAAGATGTTTTCTTTAGATGAAAAAGCAAGTCTGAATACAACTTGTTTATATAAACATAGATAAAAGTATATTTTATAGTAATTTTTTACCAAGTCACTCAGTTTGACCTTTTCAAAATAATAAAATAAGGGATATTATCCACATATAACAGGTATAAAATACGGGTTAACGACAAAAAGACATAATAGACTTATCTGGTTAACTCTATTTTGATTCTGATTTGGAAACTACTAAAAAACTTCAACATGCAAGAAATTTTTAGCATCTAACTTAATAAGAAGCAAAGCACCTGTGTTCTTTCATTTCACTGGGTCCTTGCTTTCCCATCCATCTTTCTTCAGTGTACTAAGTTCAGTCATTCTACTGTAGGATTACAATTCAAAACACCGTTCCAGGTTATACTGAAAACCAGAATGTAGCATTAACAACGCAGTGGCTCTATTATTTCAATCATGTATTCAGTGATTCCCTGCTGTCCTGAAAGAGCTAAGGCACGTTTCTGCACAGCTGTAGGAAATGCTGGGCACTAGGGGAAATCAACTTTAACATATCTCCCTATTTGAAAACACTGGTGATGCAGTGGTTAAATGCAGGAGCTTCTAACCAAAACGTTACCAGTTTGAACCCACCAGGTGCTCCCTGGAAACTTTATAGCGAAGTTCTTCTCTGTCCTATAGGGTTGCTACAAGTTGGAACTGACTCAAAAGCAGTGGATTTGAGTTTTATTTGGTAGCAGAAATAAATGAAATATCTGTTTTCTTTCTTTTTTCTTCCTAAACTTGGCAATTTTCACTTTGGTAAAACAAAAGGTATATGAAGATTTTAAAACAACTCTCCTCATTATCATTTTTAAGTACACTAAGTTTCACATACCAATGGAGATATTTAGTGTACCTAAGACACTCAATGCACACAATTTAGGGTCCTTGGAAAGCTGCATCAGGTCTTCCAAATACCCTGGGAAATTATGAGGGTGTAGAATGGTAAAAATGTGTATCATGACATCTGTAGACATCTACACAAAACTATCATGACTTCCAAGCATTCTCTTCCTCAAGTGAAAAAGTCTTTTAACACAGCTTTACAAATTTATACCACGAGGAAACCCTTGTAGTATAGCAGTTAAGTGCTACAGCTGCTAAACAAAGGATTAGCAGTTTGAATCCACCAGGTGCTCATTGGAAACTCTAAGGGGGCAGTTCTACTCTGTCCTACAGGGTCACTATGGTTAGAATCAATTCAATGGCAGTGGATTATATATATATATATAGCTATGTATTTGTATATACACACATACATACACACAAATATATAGCTATGTATTTGTATACATACATATATAAAAAACCCTGGTGTTAAACTTCTGCACAATTTTATTTTCTACCTATAATTATGATCCTGTTTTTCTCTTCTGCTAATCCTAAGTGTAACAGCCTTATTCATAATAATATTTATCATAATGAAGACAATTTACACTGACATTAGCTTTCTTTTGACACCATCAAAACTATCGAACTGTATTAAAATTATAGAATTACAAACTGCCAATGTGATGCCCAAGGTGAAAATGACTTTACTCTGAGCATCTATATGAGCTAGCTAATTTGTTTCTACTTGTGTTGTTACCGTAAGCTACGTTGGAGCACAAAAGCAGCAGGGCGTGGCATGTAGTAAGCCCCTGAAGAGACACAGTCAGTGATGAGAAACCTTCAATCTTTTCCAAATGGGTTGCTCCTAAGAAATTTCATCCTAACATAGTAATTCCTCAGATATTTTCTTGAATCAAAGATCCTACAATGTCATAAACTTCTTGTTCTGTAACTCATGCAAATTTTATAGCTTTTACAGACCATTTAAGAACTTGTTTCTAAAATACAATATTTTTCAATATTATATGCATGACCTTCACAAATTTGGAAAATTCTCTCTTCTCCTCCCTCCCCCACAGGAAATCCTGGTGGCATACTGGGTTAAGTGCCACATCTGCTAACCAAAAGGCTGGCAGTTCAAATCTGCCAGGCACTCCTTGGAAACTCTATAGGGTAGTTCTACTCTGACCTCTAGGGTCCCTGTGAGTCAGACCCAACTCAACAGCTGTGGGTTGTGGGTAGTCTTTTTTTTTCTAGTCCATAATAAAACACTGAACATTTTACAAGAGGCAGAAAACTATGGTATGCCACAGAAAATGTCCTTCTAGAAAGTCTCAATCATGAACATCCTTTACTGGTAAAGTCCTTAAATAAGATATTAATATACTTCATGGTCCTTCTACTCAGACCTAATTTTTGATTCTTGCCCATGACATACTACACTTAGGATTTTTACTACTAAGTCTTTCATGTCACATAGAAAATATTTGCTATAAAACAAAAATCAATAAATTAAGTGAATGAGAACTTAATCAACATCACACCTAATGTAACAATTAATTTTTAGAAATAACAAAATATGCAATTAGTTAATCAAAACAGTTATCAAAATTAAACATGATTTAATTGCTTATTCAGAGTCATTAATTATGTAGAGTTGAAAAATTACACTATTGAAGTAATCATTTAATCATTAGAGCTAGAAAGATGTCTAAGTAATAGTTCATTATTTCTGCTATGCTTTTGGGAAATTACATCCTATATTTATAATAAAACCAACATAATTATTTAAAAATGCATAACTAATAATGTTGGCATGAAGTCTTTATATGCTAATTGAGTATATAATGGAAAAAGTCAAATTTAAAAATCTGTTCTCAAAACATAAATTTCAGACAAAGAAATAAGGGAAAAAATCTATGCAAGTTACATAGTTCTAATTCACATATTGCACAATTTAGTTATTACTGTTAAAATCTAAATATTTTTATTACTTAATGACCAGGACAGGCTCAATTACTATTCTCATTCTTCTCCCATAATTGCAACTTGCAAAAGAAGCTCAAAAAAAAAAAAATTAATGTCTTATCATTTTCTTGACTTTCATAATGCTAGAAAATACCTAAGTTTGAAAATGCTGTTTGAAGCAACAGTAGACAGCAGAAGGGTTTTTTGCCGTCCTTTTTGGGCACGTTGTTCAAGGGTTTATATGCCACAGAATTACAGTTAGCCTCTGACAGTGACTTCTGTTAATCGAGTTTGTATTTCTTCCTACACTTGCAGGCATCCGTTTAATCTGTACGTAACTTGGCAACCTATTAGAATTACTAAATTATGCCTAGAAATTGTTGGCAAGTCTTACATATCCATATACAGCCTCTCCCCATAAAGATGCATACATCCTTTTTCATTCACGTGACTTTGAAGGAAGGTCTCAAAGTAACTTCAATTTCACTGAATAACTATGAAATACGATATTAGCTGCCACCTTGCAGTTAATAAATCACAGGAATTGTTTTAGTTTTTTACCATATAGCATATAAAATACTGCTGATCCCAGAAGAATGCTTTCTAAAGAAGGACTACTGTCAATAAACTATTTACTTGGTGTGTGATATGTTGCATAAATCCATCTCACTGAATTATGGAGACAGTGAAGTGTCCCTATCAAGGACATTCTGAGGGACTGAACATGTATATACAGTTATACCCATCACTGTCAACTTGATTACAACTCACAGCAATCCCATAGGACAGAAAAAAACTGGCCCACTGGATTCTGATGGAGTAGCTGGTGGACTTGAACTTTTAACCACTATGCTACCAGAGATCCATACAGTTATAGAATCATGCAATCAAAGATAATATAAAAGATATCTGGCCTAGCATTTGCAAAATCTGTTCAAATGAATGCAAGTACTGTACATATAAAGCAAACTTCATAGTAAAAGAGGGAGAAAAAAAGCTGAGATAAACAATTTTTTTTTTCCTCTGATAGTGGTTGCCCTGAGTTGGAAATGACTTGATGGCAACTAACAACAACAACACAGGAATTCTCAGAGCCTTTAAGGTGTTATTATGCACTGTGAATACTTAAGAAGGAATAACTACACTGCACTCTCCAAACTCATTTACTGTGAAACTCTTTTTCATGTTACATCCTGGTATAGCATATACTATGTTTCAAAAAATGATGATCTAGTCCAAACACCACAATTTATACAGCTTAGAGGTGTGAGATGACTTGCCAAGGTTATGTTACTAGTCAGCAAAAGTGCAAGGACTAGAGCCTGACTGGGCCAGGGACCTTCCAGCACATTACCTTTCACAGAGAGTAAGGCATTTTGCCAGGCTGATGTGATGAACGAAGAAGCAGCACGGATTTGGGGAGTATTTGCAAGGCTGTTAGAAAAAGGATGATCCAGGAAGCTAAAATGGATAGGGAAGAAAATTAACATATTAACAGTACCAATGCTACGAGGAGATCTGAAAAAGTCGGAATTGCAGTAACAGGAATAGGACTCATTGTGGTTTTCAAAGCTGAAATATCTGGCAATGACAAGATTTAGAATAATAGTGGCAGATAAATTAGTTTACCAGAGGAGATTAGCATAGAGAACTTACAGGCTATGGTATGAGATGTGGGAAAATGACAGCTGTTCTACTGAATAAATACAAGGTTCTGGTTGGGGTAAGAAAGACAGAGCTGTTCTACTGAATAAATACAAGGTTCTGGTTGGGGTAAGAAAGACAGGAGACTGGTGCTAGGAGGCTGAATGGAGAAAATGACCCGGACGTCAATCACGTCAGAGGTTAAAAGGAGGAGACAGTGGCCAAGCCAGGAGGCAGAAGTATCAAAAGAATAGAGCTTGTTACCAAAATAGTAAGGAAATATGAAAGAATTAATGGCAACCACAGAAAATACTTCCGTCTTTTTCTACTCGGAGATACGAGGGGTATTTGTGAATGAACCCAGAAGCTAGGACATCCTTACAGATCAGATATACTATAATGGAGATTTTACAGGTAGAAGACTTTTTTAAAACAGTGGCTAAAGTTTTCATCATCACTAACTTACATATTTCTGTAATTCAACAGTTCATCATCCGTTACCCCAAGGAACATGTAAAACGATATAATACATCATGTTCATGAACTGTCTAACAATGCTGGGTGACTAGCAGACTCAAGAAGTTGAGTTCAAACTACAACTTTAAGTCAAAACTATAGAAAACAACCTGTAACAAATAAGAAATAATACTCTGGAACATAAGATTAATTAATACACCCTTCCAATTCTTGTTATGAAATAAACAGATAACGTCAGTAACAAAGGAATGCTTACAAAGTCCTTCCAACCATCAAGAGAGTCTGTATTCAGTATAGCTTTCCTGGGGAACAATGGGGCAAACCACACCGATATATATCATTATATTCATACTATTTTATATAATATTCACAAACATTTTAATATGGCCTAAGAAGATACTGCAAAACACAGAAAAGGCTTCATATAAAAGATAGTCCTCAACTTAATAATTTATAACTGACAAAAATAAAGACATATTAAGTACAAAAATAAAATACATAGTTGGATTACCATGCTAGCACTTCATAAAGAATTAATAAGTTTCCCATCCAGTGGCACATAGTCCAAATTGACAGCCCTATGCCGTGTCCTACAGCTCACTGGATGTCCAGAAAGTTCCATTTAATTATCAATCCAGGCCTTAGTTTTCAGAGAGAATTAAGGAGACATGTGTCCAGTCCACCATCTTGACTCCAAGTGGAGATGGTGGAGGAGAGAGGAGATTGTTAAGAGGCTATGACATGCATAGAATAGAAAGGAGGAATGTGCTATCACCAGGCAAGGAGAGCAGAAGGAGCTGCACATAGGTGGGCATGCTAATTTATACTGGATTGTGTGTTTTCACTCAATCACAACAAATACATAAAATAAAAATAGATTTAACATGTAATCAGTAATTTGGTCTTTCACTATATCCACTGATGTAGTTATATCAATGCTGTAAAGCTAAATGAAAAAAGTCTTGACTATAAAATCATAAGACATTACAGTAAAAATTACATACAGGTAAAGATGAAGCAGAAGTTAAATTATCAAATTATAATAGGTGTAGAATTTTAGGTGGTGGAATTCTAAAAATAAATTTGAAATTCATGCAATTCAAAAGCTTTCCACAATAAATATACATTACTTTATAATCAAAGGTTTTAAAAAAAGTAGATCCCCTAACACATCAAGATCAGGCTTTAAAAAAAATGAGAAAGAAAATGTTCTTATATTTAGAGGATATTTTGGTAATATTTAGCAAAAGATTAATTATTCATTTCATCACTTCCCCCAGAATTCCACTTTCAGAAGCATCTTTCTCACTTGCACAAATGTACCAATATAAAGGTGTTCACAGATGTCTGCTTCAGCTACGTTTACAGAAGCAAAAACTAAATACAATGCAAATGTCCTACAATAACGAATTGAATAAGTTGTGAATCAACTATCTAAAAGACTGCTACAGAACTGATTTTTAAAAATATAAAATAAATCTACATAGAGTAACAGAGAAGATTTCTAAAATACATTTTGAAGTAGCAAAAATACTATGAGAAAAGCCTATAAACAAGTGTTTCTATTTTCTAAAAAACTAAATATCTTATATACATTATGTACATATCATATGAGTATGTGTGTGTACACACATTTATGATATGTACACACATACACATAAAATATGAAACATAAATTAGCATAGAATTTAGGTTGAGGTTTATACTTTCTACTTGATTACACTATGTACTCTGATTTTCTAAATATGAATCCATTAATTACTTTGATATTAATAAGCCAAGCCAAGTGCCATCAAGTCAGATCACCATGAGTTTGATACTAATAGATAAAATAAAATTTATTCCATGAAAAAAAAAATTCTTACACCAGAAGTTAAGGAATATCCCCCACAGGAAGTGGTTTTTAAAATATAAAATATAGCTATTCATAGAAATTATACTTCTTTTATAGATTATACATTTTACAAAATGGTTTTGCCATAAAAAAACAACAGAAATAAAATGACACCTACTATTCATTATTCTGAACACTAAAAGACAAATACATACATTTTTAAAAGACGTATTTTATCAAAGTTACATTGTAAAGGTTTGTTTTAATTAATTTTAAAATAATTATTATTAAATATTTGTCCTATATGAAAATTACAACAGTTCCAAGAACCAATTAAACTGCTGTTGTTGCACCTACAACTCCCCACACACAATTTAAAAGGGATGTCCAAAAAAAACCTTAGAGAAAGGCTGGTGGTTCTTGCTGTCATGTTACTTCTTATACCCACTGTTGATAAATGCAAGCAAAACACTACTGTATAAAAGTCTTTAAAAGGAGAAATTTCAGCTGAAATATCCAAAATGAGTAACAATGCTAAAACCATAATAAGGGTTTAATACAAGTTGAGTGAAAGAAGGCGTCACTTGGATAATTCTTTGTAAACTTTAATTTGGTATCAGTAGTCATGAACCTATAGGTGTTGCTACTGTGCAGTATAATCACATGCAATTTATACCAGTCTGTCTCCTTTAAAGGTCCACAAGAAAATAAATAGCTTAAAAGAGAGATTAAATTAGAAAACTCAAAACACTGCCATCTAATCAATTCCAAGTCATAGCAACCCTACAGGACAGAGTGGAACTGCCACTTATAAAGTTTCTATGCATTCTGCCACATCTTTCTCCCAAGGAGAGGCTGGTGGGTTAAACAACTGACCTTTTTGTTAGCAGCTGACTACTTGACCACTGTGCCACCAAGGGACCTTTCAAGGAGACAGACTGGTATAAATTGCATGTGGTAATACTGCACAGTAGCAACACCTATAGGTTCATAACTACTGATACCAAATTAAAGTTTACAAAGAATTATCCAAGTGATACATTCTTTCACTCAACTTTTATTAAACCCTTATTATGATTTTAGCATTATGCTAGGACTTGAACAAACTATACACAAGAAAGAGAATGAGAATGCCTGTCTCACTGTCCCTGCCTCCTAAAAGTGAGACAAATTATGTATCTCTAACAGCAATCAGAGAGAGAAACAGAAAAGATACGGTGACAAAGAGAAAGGTGAGAAAGGATTCACTGAAGAGATATTATGGGATTGAGTTTACCATGAGGATAACAGGGCAAGCGTGTGCAGTTGGACATTTGGAGAGAATAATTATTCTCTGGAGCAGAAATTCAAATTTAGTTTGAGTTTGAGGGATAATGACTCTTATGTTTGTTCCATCTAAAGCACAAGTCGAATCACCATATTGCAGCTGCCAAAATAAAGCCCTGCATTCTTAGATGGAATATTTTATGAGGTGTAGAATAAGAGCACAGTTAGAGATATCCTATCTGGCTTTGCACTTTGCTTTATGCAGCAGCCAAGATCTGTTGAAAAGGATTCACCCTGAATAAATTCCAACTAAATTTGTTTTCCAGTTATTTTGACCAAACTGACTGCTTCTCCCTGCCTGAAGAGGAAATGCCTGAGAGCCTCCTCTGAGCCTCAGCCAGCTGGCAGCAGAACGGCTCCAAAACACAGGAGCTTCACACACCTAAAGACCAAGAGACCTAAGATTGTCCCCCTGGGCGCCATGATCATGCAAAGTCACTTCCAAACTACAGAACCACTCTTGCTAATTTATATTAACAGAAACAGGGCAAGATAATCTTAGTTACGAGACTGTTAAAGTATCTGTGTGGTATATGTCACTAGTAGAACAAAACAAGAATGCTGTTTAAAATTTTTAGCATGAAAGAACATTCATATTCCCAACAAAATTTTAAGTGAACATGATGTCTCTCATACTATTAAATGACTCTCAAAGAAATATTCTTTAATGGCAATAAGCTCAATCTCTGTGAGTTAAAGCAACCATAATTTAATATTCTAAAATACAGTGAGTCTAGAAAATGTATATTCTATTCATCTCTCAACTAAACCATATCAATTGATGCCAGCCAAGCCAAGTGCTGTCAAGTCGAATCCGACTCATGGTGATAGCTCAGTCATTAATTCTTTATATATATTCCTCAGTTTCTGAAATAAAGGATGGGTACACATGTTTACTTAAACATCTCTTAAGATAGTCTATATGACAAACTAATACTATACAGTGAGTTAACAAACGTCTAAGTAAAACAAAATCATGTTGACACACATAATTAAAAAATCTGAAGACTGTATGTATTTGCTTAACAGAACTGATATCATAATTAAGCACTTATGGAAGCATCACTATGTATGAAACACTGTGTATATATGCTTTCACCAAGCCTCAAGACAAATCCACGAGTTAGGACTATTCTTACTACTATTTAAAAGAACTACTAAGTTATATATCCTGACTGAAGTATGACAAGCTTATCAATAGGCTCATATGTCTTAAAAGCCAAAACAGTTTTAAAGAACACATTGATATCATGGTCATATGTAAGTTCATCACAGAAAACCTGGCAGTGTAGTGGTTAAAAGCTATAGCTGCTAATCAAAAGGTTGGCAGTTCAAATCCACCAGGTGCTCATCTGAAACCCTATCTGGCAGTTCTACTCTGTCCTACAGGGTAGGTATGAGTCAGAATCAATTCAGTGGCTTTTTTTTTTTTTTTTTTACCTTAAGTTCATCAAATAAATGAGAAACTGCATGTAAATTATACAGCAAGTGCCCAATAAGTCTTTTCGATAAACCTTAATGTTACAATTTAAATTCAAATCTACTCTTACATTTTACAAAAAGGATGAACACATCACCTCTGCTAAGTTAAGGACTTCAACAAAACAAAACTGAGGAGAGAAAAAGGAGGAAAAGTAGCAGCTTGACCATCAGAAGCCTATGCAAGACTCCTGGGAAGGGACAAGGAATGACAAAATGCAGAGGCCACAGATTTTCTCCCAGTTTGCTGTAGTATCCCAATTGTGTTGCTCTTGTTCATAACATAGGGTTTTAATTTTGTCTCTGAAGAAAGATGTGGAGGTGTGGGTGGCAAGAAGGAAATAAACTTGCTCTATTTAATTTGCAATTGCCACTCATCTGCTGACTGAAGATTTCATCATTAAACCTCATTTTCAACATGATCTAAAACTCCCACATAAAAGAGAAGAAACCAAACAGATTCAGAGGATGTAAGCATAAAGGGGTCAGAGGCCCATCTTTTGAGAAGGGAAAGTTCAGGGTCAAGAACCCCACAGGACTTCTATGGACAAGGCAAGAGTGTATGAGGATCAGAGAGGCACTTCTGCAGCACGCCAAGAATAATCAATGTGGACAGTTGCCTGGCAAAGTAACTGCAAGAAAACAAAGGCCAATTCACCCACACCTCCACAGGTAGAAAGCTGGTCTCATATTTAGTACATTTGAGTCTAAGGAATAGATCAGGTTTTGAAATTAGAAAACACCTCCTCCACCCTGCATTACACACCACATTATAAAAGTATGGAACAGAACTATAACTGCATGTATTTTCCTTTTTCCAGAAAATCCCCTCTTCACCCCCGCAAAGGAAAAGTGGGGGGTGGGGGGGAAGGTTGATTATAAGAAGACTGAGCTATACAAAGGACGCCTTTGTGGCTCGGCACACTGTTTATACCCAGATATCACGAAGCTTTGCATTCAAAACCCAGTCGTAATGGAGTTCCACAGTAGAATGGGTACAGAGAATGCAACCACCATGAATGTTGGCAGATTATTATACAAAGGGCAGTTATCCCATAGAGAGAGCTGGCAGGTTGTCAGGGAACCAACAAACGAATAAACTGAAAGGCATAATGAAGCCCCGTTTCCACCCCCATACCACCCCACACACTTACACTCTGAGCAAAACATGCCACCACAAACTCTGTTTCCCTTCACGGGCTTTGCTTTACAGAGAGGAACACTCTAAAGAGACAGGCTCTTCCAAGACCTCAACACAACACGTTTCTGTAGAGAATGAGCAAAAGTAAAGGGCTTTCAGAAAACTCAGGAATGCATGGTCTCCCAAATCCCAAAACAAGAGCACAGAGGAGTGTGGGTAACAATCAAGTCATTCCTCAGGTCGAACTCATTTTTTTACGAAAATAAAAATGACCACTACAATCCATTCTCTCACAAAAGGAGAAAGTTCAGAGAGAGTTGAGGGGAATTTGATTGTTTTGATTTGGCTGGCAACTTGAAAACCAGGTTATATGTGGCCTATGTAATCTTTAAATGATGCAAATACTATTTATAGCATTTTTAAAGCAATTTCAACGTTACATATGATGTATTTTGTATATTACACATTATGTACATATATTACATATTATGCTACCAATCTGTACATATTTTTTGCTCCATAACCAAAATTTTTCAAAAAAGGTATGATTTTGATAGTATTTGACCATTACTAATATGTTGACAATAAATAAAATTCTAATTATCAACAAAAAGCATTTATTTTGATTACAAGATCCCAGTTCAAAGTACTGAGGTATAAATAACACTTAGTGGAAAATTTTTATACTTTCATGTGAGTACAAGGATACACTGTGTTGCAGTACAAGTCTCTTAAAATTTTTCAAGAAAGAGTTTAGATAAATGAAGAAATCTGTCTCAGAATGTGAAATTTATGAATGAGATATAGCTCTTTTCAAATACATACTGGCCTTATCTTTTATTTTTCACTTTTATCTTATTTCATGCATTGTCCCAGAAATATAAACTGTGAACATTTTGATATGTATTTGAAGCATCACTCCTATTTTGTCAAATCATCAGCCAGTTTTTGCTCTGATTGCTGCTACTGTTAAATCTCTTGCTTTTTTGTGCTGGATGAATTGCTTTAAGTAAAAAGAAACTGACATTTTACTCTTTAAAAAAATGAAGTGTTTGACATTTCAGGATGTTAAGAGATGGATAAACTGTATAACAGGAATATGAGTCTTGAAAGAGAATTTGACCTGAATAGTCATATACTGCACTCATGCATTATAATTACACTAGGAGAAGAATACGAAAAGATGAAGTGGAACCATTTTTCGAGATGCATGCTGTGATTTCTCATTACAGGGATAATCTTAAACAGTAATGATATTTCTAAAATTTGAATAATTTTGAGTACGACAAAATGAAAAGAAACATGCATTAAACTTTGCTTTTCTGTACATTCCTCACAGAAGCAATAAAAGACCATTTCCATAGCCCCAGATACAAATTCCCCATACAGGCATCTTTGTTTCCTTATATGCCTTTTCTTCAAACACAAAATAGGCAACTGATTATTAAATCAAAATTTTATTATTTTTTAATAAACTATTTATATTATTTTATACTATCTCTTCGAACAAGTAACAAAAAGCATTCTACTTTTTATCTACATAGTAATAATTAATTTGAAAACATTTTTGCAAAGTAGTGATATGAATTCAATTCATATAAATTATGCTAGCCATTCTATGTTTGATGAGGATATAAGCATTCTACTCAGCATAAGAATTTCAGAAAATTTCAATGGCATGGTAGGACCCAACTTAACAGTAAGACAGTGCTTCCAAGGAGGAGCTGAGCTCGTAACCAGTGAACTACTAGGACTGCCATTTAACCTACGGGATGATCAATCTCTTTCTAAATCCAATTCAATGAGTAGTAAAATCCTATCAAAGCTGTCTCAACATTGTCTGCATAACTGAATTTGAAAAACACATACTCTTACTTAGAAGTCTTTTTTTAAAATATGTATTAGTTAATATTTCATTTTTTGCTGTTCCTTAACAGAAAAGAAGGTTCACATAGTAAAATCCAGTATGAGGCAAATCTGCATAAATTGTTCCAATATCCTAAAATATGGCTAGAGGAGTTATGCTTCTGAGGCACACTTTCCAGACCTATGGGAACTGAGGAAAATCCAGTGGCGTACTGGAGAAATGCTTTGGCTCTTAACCACAGGTCAACAGTTCAAACTCACCAGGCGCTCCCTGGAAACTCTACTCTGTCCTACAGTGCTGCTATGAGTTGGAATCAATTTGACAGCAGAGTGTCTTGGAGTAGGAACTGATCATAGTTTATGCTGGGAAAGAAAGTTTTCCAACACAATATTTAGAAGTGTTCCTCAAAGAAAGACCACTCTGTTTCTTTCTTTGAAAATACTGAGCATCTAAGTTAATTTTCAGTTTTCATTTTGTGTTCAATATGCTTTCACAAACTTAGTGACAAGTAATTAGTATCTTCACCATACAATATTTTTGTCAGAGTTTCTTTCCTGATTGGAACTAGAGTAACTTACAAGTTTCATTCCAAGGATGAACTTCTCTTCCTCATTCCCAAATGTCCTAAAAGATCCATTCTAATCCTTGGATTAGAAATGTTGCTATGGTTGATAGGTGTCACTGAGTCGATACTGACCCAATATGACAGATTAGAGCTAGGTCATGGGGTTTCCTACACTGTAATCTTTATGGAAGCAGATTACCAGATCACTGGCCCTCAGAGACACTAGGTGGGTTCAAACAGACTGTTTAACCACTTGTACCACCACGCTCCTTAGATATAGATGGGTGATACGCAGATAGAGGAATAAATTTAAATTCACTTTCTACTGTAGAAAGTTTTTTGTTGTTGTTGTTTTGTTTAATTTTTGCAAAAGGAATTTTATTTTGAAAAGTGTTCTGGTAAAAGCAGCATCAGAAATTTCAATAAAATTGAAAGCTTAAATAAGAAATGAACACATCCAGAAAAAATAAAACACTATATGAGGTTCACATCCAAGTAAAATTAAGATAAAGTCTAATTTACTATATCCCTAGGACATTATGCTATATATTTTATGACGTTTTCTCTGCAACGTAAACAACAGAATACTAAATGAAGTAGAATACAATTAATTTATAATGACTCAACAGTTCCACAGTTCAAATCATGTCCTCTAAATCACTACAGCTGTATAAGGCAAAACTACATGACATATGCAAAAACATCAAAACTCACTGCTGTCAAATCAATTCCAACTCATAGCAACTCTATAGACAGAGAAGAACTGCCCAAGAAAGTTTCCAAGTAGCACCTGGCGGATCTGAATTACTGAACTTCTGCTTAGCAGCGGTAGCACTTAACCACTACATCACCAGAGTTTTCAATATGACACAGTTAACTTAAAATGCTGTCAACAATGCTAGTATTGAATACACTTAAGTTAAAATATTAAAATATATTATTTTTAATTCAATTTCCAAAAGAGACAAAATAAAATAAAGTTCCAATAAACATTTTCATATGCTTAGGACTTCAACCTTAAAAAAGGTATTATATTTGGAAAAGAAGACAGCTCTTAAAGGCAAGATATTCATACCACCCTTACCTCACTTCCCCACCAAAGGGAAAAAGGAATCTCATAATTTATTTCTCTCCGAAGTATATGATTTATTACATGGGTGAGAAGTTCATCCATTAATGCAATACAGATTCTTTCACCATGCCAACAATACAATCATCAGAGCCTTCAAAGACAATACATTCTCTAACCTTGATCTAACATACAACACATTTATCAAAATATAATTTGCAAAGATTGAAAAGGCAGTTTTATTTTGATTGAAGTTTAGTTTACACACATTTCTGTTAAAATTAACTGCATAAAAAATTGAAATATAACACACCATTTTAAAATGCAATAATAGAGTAAGTCAACTGTCCTCATTACTATATTTCTCTGTCCGTGGAGGCTTGCTTTTTGCTGTGATGTGGGAAGCTGTGTCACTGGTATGTAGGTACCAGCAGGGTCACCCACAGTAGACAGGTTTTAGCTGAGCTTCCAGACTAAGACAGACTTGGAAGCAAGACCCAGCAGTCTATTTTTGAAAAGCATTAGCCAGGGAAAATCTTAGGAACAGCAGCCGCACATTGTCAGATACAGTGCAGGCAAACGAGCCCCCAAGGTTGGAAGGCACTCAGAAGACAACTTGGTAACAGCTCCATTTAATTGTACCTAGTTTTGAAAAAAATAACCACAACAGACTACAAATTATTATGCTTAGCGACTACCACCTGGAGTATGCCCTGGGCTCAGGAGACGTGTAACCTAATTTCATTCATAAATCATAATTACACTTCCAAAACCAGTGGCCGTGGAGTTGATTCCAACTCACGTCAACCCCATGTGTGCTAGGGTAAAGCCGTGTTGCACAGCATTTTCAATAGCAGATCCACCCTGCCTCCCCACTGCCAAAAAATAGATCACCAGACTCTCCTCTGAGATGCCTCTGAATGGACTCAAACTTCAAACTTTTAATTACTAGCCAAGTGCATTGAGTGTTACACCACCTAGGAACTAATGAATTACATTTAACTCAAGCCCACTGCCGTCGAGTTGGGTCTGGCACACAGTGACCCTACTGGTCAGAGTAGAACTGCTCCATCGTGTTTCCAAGGAGCACCTGGTGGATTTGAACTGCCAGCCTTTTGGTTAGCACTTAACCCATTACACCACCAGGGTTTCCTAAATTACATTTAAAAACTTCATATACCACAAAGTAATCCTGACACACTATGAGATGCTATATTAAACAGAAAATACCATCCTTATTTTATCATACTTACAAATTAACATGCTAGAAAATTCTAGAAATATTTATAAGACAACTTAAAAATTGAGGTAACTATTCAAAATTTGTAAATATAAAGTTTCTTTATATCAGATTCTTAATTGTCTAATAATATAATTAATCAGAAATTAAACTCCACGCGGCAGTTCCACTCTGACCTCTAGGGTCGCTATGAATCAGACCCAACTTGACGGCAATGGGTGTTTTATTAGTGCATAAGATAGAAGCAGAAATCATTCCCTAGTACTGTCCCCTATTAGTGAACACTAATTCCTATTCCCACTTCAGCTTCAAAACACACATTGTTATCTTTTACAATGATTAAATTTATTATTTAAAGCACATAACTTTTTATTTATTTTTGAATAACGCTTCACAAAGAGTAAATTTTTACCAAAAAAAAATCAGTTTTACTTAAAAAATACATACGTGACTTCAGAGGATATTCCTGGTGTAAAGATGATCTCATGGCAATAGTTTCAGGGATTCAGCCACTCTCTCTGGCTCCACTAAGTCTGCATTCTACAAGAACTTGAAATTCTCTGCCACATTCTTCCCTGCTTTGATCAGGATTCTTCTGTAGAACCTTTGATCAAAATGTTCAGTAACTGAACCTGGGAACCATCCAGTTCTTTTGGATTTCTGACAAAGCAGGCAGTTTTTCATGAAATTCTCTTAAAGCCAAACAATTGTGTAGCTGAACTAGTAAAGAAGGTCTGCCTAGAGTATCTGGATCGTTTGAATAGGTGCATAAAATAACTTTTCTCAAGAATCTCTCAAGGTTCTTACCTTGATGGTGTATACTCATAAAGACTAGTGCAGGCACTCAAATTGCAAGTATTGGAAAAGAACCCTGTAATATCTTATTGAAATAAACAGGAGGCCCTGGTGGTGCAGTGGTTAAGAGCTCAGGTGTTAACCACACAGCAGTTACTCCTTGGAAACCCTGTGGGGCTCAGTCACTAATCACTATGATGAGTTGGAATCAACATGACAGCAATGGGTTTTGTTTTGTTGCTTTCAGGGAGCTTACAGCACAAAGGGACAACACAGAAACAAGGAAAATAAGGCAGTAGTACAAAATAATGTTAAGGATTTAAGAGCAGTACAAACACAGTGTTCTGGAATTACAGAGGAAGAATACTTTCCCCTAACTTCAGCATCAGCATTTTTTCCACTAACTTCAGCATTTTTTCCACGTGGAAAAAAAACACCTAAACCTAATAATTAAAAGTGAATGTGGTTCATTTAGGTGAAGAAAAATCATAAGGCCTTTCCTAGACAAGAAAATAGCCTAAACTCATAAAACAGAACACAGCAGAGTTCTTCCATAGGACTAATATTAACATAAAATAAGCATGCAACAGGAAATGACTGGTGAAATATTCAGACAGGAAGGAAGTCACAACATGAGACCAGATAATACAGTATAACCTGTAACCTAGAAAGAACTTGGATATTTCCTTAATAAGCAAATATGGCTTAGCATTGAAATCCTGAGTTTGATGGTACATGGTAGCTATTCTCTCATTTTGTTCAGCTGCTTCTAATTGTAAACTATGATATTTAGAAAGTCTCCAGTACACATAATGAGACTGAAGCTAAAAGACATTGTACATACAGCAGAATATTACTCAGCCATAAAAAGAAAACACATTCTGATACATGCTACAATATAGATGGACCTTGAAAATGTGCAAAATGAAACACCCAGAAAGAAAAGGATAAATATTATATGACTCTACTTATATGAAATAGACTCTATGTACATGAAATAGCTAGAATAGGCCAATCAATAGAGAGAGAGAGGAGATTAACAGCTACAAGGGTGTAAGGAAATGGGGAAATGGGATTTATCACTGAGCTTCTGTTCGGGGTGATGGAAAGTATGGAAACATATATTGCTAACAGCTGCACCCCCACTTGTCCGTCAGTTGGTCATACTGTGGGGGCTTGAGTGTTGCTTTGATGCTGAAAACTATGCCACCAGTATGTAGATGCCAGCAGGGTCACCCGTGGTACACAGATTTCAGCTGAGCTTCCAAACTAAGACAGACTTGGAATACAGATCTAGCAGCCTACTTATGAAAAGAATTACCCACTGGAAATCTTATGAGTAGATGGAGCTGTAGATAGGTGGGTATGCAAAATTGATATGGATTGTTTACTTTCATTTAATCATAACAAAAAATAGTAACATGCCATAAAAGAAAAAAGTAGAACACTTTCAGATATTGTGCTGCAAAACAATCCACCAGGTTAGAAGGCACTTCGAAGAGGACTGGAGAAAAGCTGCCTCCTCCCAGTCAACCTTAATGATGCGGATGGAATAAAGCCTTCAGGACCTTCATTTGTTGATGCAGTACTACTCAAAACGAGAAGAAACAGCAGCAAACATCCATTAATACTCAGAACACAGAATAGATGAAGTATGCATGTAGGAAAACTGTAAATCATCAAAAATTAAATGGAATGCATAAACATTGATATCTGAGATATTGGTGAGCTGAAACCAACACCTGTGGAAGCAGTAGTTAAGAAATCAAAAGATGCATTGGAAAAATCTGCACCAAAGGACCTCTTTAAAATATTGAAAAGCAAAACCCCAAAAGCATGACCCATGCCACGGTATTTTCAATCACATAACATGCATGATAAAGCTGTGAAAGAATAAGGAAGACACAAGAAGAATAGACACCTCTGAATAGGGGTGTTGGAGAGTACTAAATATACCATGAACTGCTAAAAGAAGAAACAGACCCATTCTGGAAGAAGCACAACCACAGTGCTCCTTGGAAGCAAAGATGATGGACATGTTGTCAGGAACAATCAGTCCCTAGAGAAGGACATCATGCCTGGTACAGAGTAAGCACATAAGAGGAAGACCCTCAACGACATGGACTGACACAGTGGCTGCAACACTGGGCTTAGGTACAAAAACAACTGCGATCACAGTGCAACACCAGACAGTGTTTCTTTCTATTGTGCATAGGGGCGCTACATGCCAGAAAAGACTCAATGACGCCTAACAACAACAGCTGCCTAACATTGTGAACATAATTAATGTACCTAAAGGAAAAATTTTAAATAGTTTTAAGGAAGCAATTTTGGGTCATATCTTACCACAGTAATAACTAAAAGACATTGTACATTCTACCTATTATTAGTTGCTGTCAAGTTGCTATCTACTCATGGTGATGTTGCACATACACAGTAGCACTCATTCACAGGGTTTTTGTTTTAACTTCATTTACTGTGTTATTGTTGATGTTGAGAATATACACAACAGAACACCAATTCTACAGTTTCTACATGCACAATTCAGTGACACTGATCAGTCTTTGAGCTGTACAACCATTCCCACCCTGTGTTTTTCAGTTGTTCCTCAGTTATTAGCATAAACTCAATGTCCCCTGATGTCCCTATCTAATCTTCTGAGTTGCTGTTGTCAATCTGATCCCAGACAGAGAGCTCTTAAAACAGAATAATGCTTAAGGGAGACTTTTTGTTTTTACTAGTTAGGGCTAAACCACTGATTGGTTTTAGGAGACTTCAGAGAACATTTTTCACTTAAAGTTTAAAGATTTCCTAGTTTCAGGGGTTCATCCAGCCTCCAAGGCTCCAGAATGTCTGGGGTCCTGAGAATCAAAAACTGTCCTCTACAGTTTCTCCATTTTGATAAGGATTCCTCTGTACACTGCTTTGTTTAAATATTCAGTAATGGTAGCTGAGCATCAACCAACTCTGATCTATGACAAAACCAAGAAATCAAATTCTATGAAGCTTTTGGATGTGTACAGAGTTGTAAATGCTTTGAACACTCAGAAGCATACTGCTGTGTATGCTCTATGTGGTCTTTGGGTGAGTATGAACTGCCAACCTTTCGGCTAGTAGTAGAGAATTTAACCCTTTCTGTTACCAGGAACTCCCAGCCAGGGACAATACAATAAGTAACAGTCTCTGCCCTCATGGAGCTCACAGAGTATATATAATGTTTTCAATGGGGATGCCAGTGACAAATGCAGGGAGAAAATCTTTGTTCTGTGGGCTTGAAGTTGTCATTAAAACGTTTAATATCCCTGTCCTCCAATAATCAAATAGCAGTCAATGTGTCAAAAGAAAATTCTCTACTCTGTTTCCAAATACTCCGAGGATAATACCACACTAGGTGAGAACTGTTGGTCCAGATGGCAAAGATCTTTACAAACCTTCTTTTCTCCCTTAGATCCCACACTCCAGGGCACAAGATCAGTATCATTTTAATATAAATATATGGTATTATATGAAAAATTGCTTTTGTTTTGTTGTTGCTTGATGCTATCCAGTAGACTTTTGACTCAAGAGACCTAAGGCAACAGAGTAGAACCGTCCCATAGGGTTTTCTAGGCTGTAAGATTTATGAAAGCAGATGATCAAGTCTTCCATACAGACTCTGGGTGTTCAAACCAAAAACATTTCAGTGGGGGGAAATTTCAAAAGGACCAAGCCCACTGACATCATAGCAACCGTACCTAGGTACTAAATTACGACAGAACTATACTGACTTCCCTGCTCTACCGTATCTCAGTGCTGCATGACACTAAGGAAGTTTAGTGCACTTCTCTAAGGTTCACATTCTCCATACACAAAATTAAGGTAATCACTCTTGCCTCACACAGTTGAAATGATGAATGAAGACTACATGTAAATAGCTTAACAAATTATGGATGCTCAGTAGATATTTATAGAAATTACAGTTCCAGATGCCTTGGTTTATAGCGAGTGAAATGAAGCCCACAATGTATAAGACACCTATCCACTCCTATAGAACAGTGAGTGATCTTTTTCACTAACAGTATCATGAAAAAGCTTCGAAACTTGCATCCCTATTTTCCCAAATTAGGAAAGAAAAACACTGACTTAGAATTGCATTGTGTGTAGTCAAGTGAGAAAAATGACTGGGAGTCTTCAAATAATTACATAAATGTTTATATCTCTACTAGCAATTGGTGTCTAGCAGTGTTTGGAACAATATTTATAAATATAAAATTAGTCTTATGAGAATGTATATTCCTCTAACTCATAATTCCATAGTGTTGAAGCACTTTCCAAATAAACAATTTAAATTCTAAATGACAAAGTCACCTTAAGTAAGGTTGAAAGTGTAACTGGGAAAACAATTTAAAATATATGATATACAAATAATCCAAATTATTTTTTAAATTCTACAAAGATTGCTGTAGGAAAATTTAAAACAAGCAAAAAAAATTGGCCAAAGATTATGTAAAACCATTTTCACTTTGTTTTAAAGTAAATTTTATTGAAACACAATTGGTCATAATTTTTTGTTTATATGATAGATCAAAACTAAACTCATTGACAAGCTTGGTGGTTTGGGTATAAGCAAAAATAAAAACTACTTGGGGTACTACTGGTGAGAGAATCTACTGGAGCAACTTTCTTGACTGTCAAATTGTCTAAATGTGTTGAAATTTATATGTACACTGTATCTTGAAATTTTACTGATAGGTATGTATCCTAGGATTATACTCAGGTGAACACAAAAGTATATGAAAAAAGCTTCTTTTAGCACCATCAACCCACCTTCTTTCTAAAAACCTTGCACAACATATTGTCATCTCAACAGTCCCTGCTGGGGGGGTGGGCAGTGGGCACCATCTCTACCCCTGCACAGAACTGACTGGCAAAGCTGAAGTCATCTGACCCAGCCTGACCAAATAATGTCTCTCTTCTTAAGACTTAAAAATGAAGATGAAAACATGAATCAGCTGTGAACAGTGAATGCAGTGGGAACAGTGGAGCCACCTTCTACCACATACACAAAAGCAAACGGCAAGAAATCATAAAAGAGAAGGAAGCAGATGTCCATGAAGCTAGAACAAAATGAATTTGCCCCAAAAGAAAATAAGCACAAGAAAGAAATTGCCTCAAAAATTTGGCCTTGATTTATTTCTTGTTTCCAGGTCCTCAGCAAGGCCAAGCTCCACTGAATGATCTTAGAATTTGCAACGAGTGTCAGCAACCAGCTAACAGTTGCCCATTTGCTCAGCTTGCTTGAATAGCTGTCTTTTGACACCAACAATCAATGAATAAGACAAAGTTACTCTTCCTGTTTATGATATTAGAAAACTAGAAACACTTCCAGATGTCTGTCATTAGTGAATAAATTAAATATCTAAAAGCTGTACAGTCATAAAAAGAACAAAAATCTACATTTATTGTCTTGGAAAATTAAAAAAAAAAAATGCTGCTGTCAAGTCAATTCTCACAGTGACCCTACAGGACACAGCTGAACTGTCCCATGTCCCACAGGGTATCCAAGGAGCTACGAGTGGATTCAAACTGTCAATCTCTGGTCAGCAGCTGAGCTCTTATCTGCTGTACCACCAAGGTTCCACATCATAACACACTACTGAGTAAAAAGAGCATTTCCAGAAAAAGCTCAGTTTAACATAGGTACACAGAGAAATGTATGGAAGGGCAAAAAAAAAAAAAAAAAAAACACTGCCATCAAGTTGATTCTGACTCACAGTGACCCTAAAGGACACAGTAGAACCACTCCACAGAGTTTCCAAGGAGCACCTGGTGGATTCAAACTGCGAGCCTTTTGGATAACAGTCATAGCAGTTAACCACTATGCCACCAGGGTTTCCGACAGAAGTACAGTGAACTGAATTTAACAAACTTTTATCTTTGTATAGATGTCAGGTAACTTTATTCTTATCTTTATAATTTTTTATTTTTTGAACTGAGCATCTACCATTATTTTATAAAACCAGAAAAAGTTTCTACATTTTAAAACAGACTTGGGTAGAAACTTAAAAGAAAAGCTCAGTGCAACATCAAAGGATAGACTTTTCATTTCAAACAAAAGACAGTTTGATCCCTGTGGGGGGGCGGGGAGTTGAAAAACCTCCTTGGCATCACGATCAGCTTTCAATAAAAGGTACCCATAAGCACTAATACAACAGTGGAGAAGATTTTAGATTTCTCTAAAATTCCATTAACCATCTAAATATGTCCTTTTTGAAAATTATAAAACAATTATTTTAAAAAGTAATTTGAATCTCTGTCACAATGACTTAGAATACAGTACTTAAAATCTAGTATAGCCCTTAAATTTGTATTTTTTTTTCTAGTTAGTAAGGAGGAGGTAGAGAAAAATCAATAAACACCAGTCCTTCATCTCTGCTCAAGTTAGCTCTTTTGGTGAGCAAAGAATTCCTTATGGCAAAGGTCCAAAGCATCCAAATTTCAGGCAGCTTGACAGCCCTTTCAACCAGGTCAGTCCTAACAGAGATAGTAATCAAGTCTCCCACGTTGAATTTCATTCACAGAGTGGAACTGATTACAAAGCAGGTCGAATCACTGCACACTATTGACTGGAGATCAATTTTCAGCCTGAGGGACTGTGGAGAACAGTACACAGTAAGGCTAGAGCAGAAACAGAATTCAATAGTGTAACAAACCAAACCAAATGAGAGACCCCCATGGTATGAAAAGAGGCTAATTATATCCTGTAACATTCGTAGTATACTATTCAGAAAAAAGAAAAAAAAGAATTACTTAAAACATGCAAAGAAAGTTTCCTGTAAAACTTCGATGGTCTTGTTTCATACATAACTGCCTAAACAAAAAAGGAAAACTGAACACTAATATAATGGGCGGGAGACCCCTCACCAGTTCTGGCTAGTCTCTTAGCAGTTAAGCTCTTCACTACTGTGCCACTAGGACTCCAAGAAGATAGCCTGTAATATATAGTGAAACAACTGACACAAACTTCACAAGTTGGGCCAGCGCATTATGCCCGATTAGAAAGCTTCAGTGGATTCAGTTATACAAGGAACCAATATGTCGCACTGTTTCTGCTCCTCATTATCATCCAGATATGGAAGCTTTCTATGCAGCTCTATTTAACAGATTGCAATTAATTTATTAGGCTTAATTCCCTTAAACTCTAAGTAGGGTATCTATGTTCTAGCTTGCCTGGTCCGGTTCCAGTGTATGCTTGTTGTCCTGAAGTAAATCCTAATAGCCCCTTTTCATTCTCAGAGGTGGCTCAATCTGGAATATAAATTAACAGTTCTTAACGTTGATATGGCATATAAATCTTGCACAACCAAAAGAAGCAAAACACTGAAATATCTTCATGTTTAAACCATCCTCTGTGTCACATTATTAATGACCTTGGTTCTTCCTTCCCACGGCCAACGTCTTGAAGTAATTTTTGAACGTCTTAATGGCAGCTTTCCTTTTCTCATTTTCTTTCCATTTATGTTTCAGTAGCTTGTAGTCCAGATTCTGTCTCCTTAAAACTACTGAACATACATTCTTTGAATTGACTTCTCACTCAAGTTTCAAACTAGAATTATAGTCTGAATAGAAGATACCTCTTTATGGCATTAGAGGCACTCTGAACTCAATTAGTCTAAAACTCACCTTCATCAATCTTAAACGTAAAATTTCTCCTCAAATCTAGGTCCCCTATTTATCTTTCACTCTTAGAAAGTATTTAATGATGCTTCAGCCTTAGACAGCCATGTTCAATGGCACTGATGTAGTGGATGAAAGAGAAAAAGATAAGTTTTCATAGCAAGAGATAAACTACACTTCGTAAATTATTCCTGTTGTGGAATTATTCTATGATTTGTCTTCCAAAGTAAAAAAAAAAAATCTTTAGTACTATCTCTGTGTCTATTGACATTTCCTTTTCCTTAATTAAGATATGGTATCTGTCTATGATGTTCTGTTGAATTTAATGTACATATATTTTCAATTTTCATTTTGCTAGATATATTTCTGCCTAAACCTCCTATATCAAACCAAACTCAAAACACTAAAAATCAAAGGAAATATTACATTGTTTTTCAATATGGATGTTTTTTGCCAGGAAAGACTAGAGAAGTATTTTTCTGTTGAAATTCTTCAATGACCAAAAAAAAATTGTTGACCATTAATAAAATCAAAATAACACCAATGACAACAATATATAACACAATAACTATGTTACAAAGTACATCTGCAAAAGGGTTACATATCCCTAAATTGTACAATTCTAAACTATACAACGGTGAAGCACTTAAAGGACAAAATACTTTAACTGCAAAGTACAGCATTTACCTGTACAAAAATGGAAAAAGAAAAGCTCTGACAACACTTCCCGGGACACAGTTATGTGTTTTGTTTTGCTCAGCAACATATAGCAAGGAAGAAAAGGAACTGAGCAAAGCTTAATGTGTGTCTTATATCAGACAGAAAGTTTTTGAAGGTTTAGATGCACTCAGATTAAAAATAAGGACAATGAGGAAAAACAGAAAAGCTCTAAAAATACTTCTAACATATGGCATAACATTACCAAACCCATTGGGTGCTCTCACTTTGTGCCTTAGTGGTTTCTTTTTAGAATTTTAGTGAGGACTAAAATGAACTCAAAGTGAAGCAGAGCATCTCCAGCTTGTTTTAACAGAAACATATACTTTACTTCATTGAACACTACTATTTTCAACATTAACAGGCAGAATGCTAGGTTTGAGCTCTATATAACAATTCACCTAACCCTATATCAAATAAATATTTTTAAAACTGTCTAAATATATATTTATACTATGGATCATAATAACTCTAGTTTAGCATCTATGATAGCCGAAAAAACTCCTCAAACATTAGGGGGTACATTTTCAGCACAGCATGAGCAGATTCAGCCAAGAAATTCCCACTAATGTCAATGAGAGTTGCAAGGTTCAATCTTAACACACACTGTGTTGAAAATTTACCCCAAAGCATCTGAGTAAGAGCTCCCTAAAAAAAAAAAAAGAAAGAAAAGAAATTTTAAAATCAAGGACAAATCTATTTCCAACACAAGTCTATCTTCCATGGAATAACCTACGTATCCACCATCCTTAAATTTGAAATATTAATTGGCATCATTTTTTCTTATCATTAGTTTCAGCTTCAATGTACAAGTAAACATTTTTGCAGAAAATTTTAATGGTAACTCTGTTTTCCTCTGGTGGTACACTGGTTAAGAGCTCAGCTAACCAAAATGTCAGCAGTCCGAATTCATCAGTTAACTAATTGTTCCTTGGAAATCCTATGGGCCAGGTTTAGCTTGTTCTATGGGGTCACTATGTGTCAGAATCAACTCGGCGACAACAGGTTTGGTTTGGGTTTGGTTATATAATTTTTTTTATTAGATATTTCACGGAAAAAGTGTGCTGTTACCCCACACTGGTGAGTGGCGTCTGGGGTCTTAAAAGCTGCCAAGCTGCCATCCGAGGACACAGCAAATGGTCCCAACTCAGCAGGAACGGATGCTCACTGAGGACCAAAATCACATGTGGTAAAAACAACCGAGAAGACAGAGAGACCCACAAGAGCGGGTGCCTACATTGACTTGGGACCAGAAGAACCGGATGGTGCCCGGCCACCACCAGTGATAGCCACGATGGAGCTCACAGAGAGGAGTCTCACTGGCAACATAAGAATAAAAAGGGGTGCATCATGAGATCTCCACTAAAAGACCTCAATTGATGGTCCAGCGGTTTTGGGGTTCCTCTGAGAGCATGGCGTCTGGCCCTGATGCTTCCCTTTCCCATAAATTATAACAAAGGTCCACTCTTTGGACAGGAATGGAATGGCCTTGGCAATGCAGAGTGACCATATATTGGAAGCACTTTATGGTTCTACACCTCTATAGGATATCATCTTGCTGACCTCTGGCTGGAGGAAGGGGAGTGGACGGACAGGAGGGGAAAGGAGACTGTTGGGAGGATGAGACATGTATGGAGCAGAGAGGAACAGTGTGCCGTCACCGGACAAGGAGAGCAGTGGAAGCTGCATATAGGTGGGCATGTAAATTTATACGTGAATGTACATTTTCACTCAGTCATGTTAAATAAAAATTAAAAAAAAATGTGTGCTGTTAGATGACACAACAATCCTGTACTTACCAAAATGGTGACAGCTACTTCAACTATACGGTTTTCTGTTGATATGGATAAGCTTCATTATAAAAACAGCATTGAGTGTTTTTTGCTTTATTTCTTTAAATTTTATATTTCCACACATTTTACAAAATTTTGGCTTATATAAATATAAATTGAAGACTGAGCTTTACAGATTATCATATAAAATATTAAAATAGTTTGGCAAAGGCAATATTCTTAAACAATACCAATTCTTAGGCAATTCTTGGCAAGATATATGCCAATTCAAAACCTGAATTATTCTTTAGTTTTCTAATTTTATTATTTTCCTAGTACAAGTGACTAGCTAGACAGTTTACCAATAATGCTATAAAAACAACTTAAATTATTCCAAATAAAACCTATCTAATGAAAGTTCATGGATTTGGGCACATTAAGCAAATAAATGTAACTACACTAGAACTAACATTATTAGCCTGCTTGCTCATTTTTTCTTCATGTCAAGATGTTTTAACATTTTTTAAACAATAAATGTTTAATTACCACAACTATAAATACCTCTGTATTAAAAGTCTAATAAAACACACAAAATGACCAGGAAGGAATCTATTGTAAGTCTCAGATGCAATTTAAACAATGTGAATACAGCTGTAACTATTTAGCTCCTGGAGTAGAGATTAACTAAATTATCTTCTTATCTTAGCACATCACAAACAGAAACAACTTAAAAAAAGAAAGTTTATTGATGACTTTGCTAAACATGCAACATTTAGATTAACAAACATTTTTATATGTTTACCAAAATTTACCAAGTATATAAAAATTGAGAGAAAATTTAGGGGGACATTTTGTCTATAAACCAAAACAAAACCCACTGCCACTGAGTCAATTTCAACTCATAGTGACCCTAAAGGACAGAGAAGAACTGCCCCAGAGAGATTCCAAAGAGCACCTAGTGAATTTGAACTGCTGATCTTTTGGTTAGCAGCCATAGCACTTAACCACTATGCTATCAGGGTTTCCATATTTTATCTATAGAAAATGACTTTATGATTAAGCAGACACAGAATCAAAAGGAAAATCACTGGATAAAGCCACTGATAAATTTAACCAATATGCATTACTTTTGACTTTCTAAAATAACCACTATTGAAATTCATAATGAAAATAAAAACATTGATATCTTGATACATATTAATCATGCTTGTAACTGTTTTACAAGTATCAACTTACTTAATCATCTCAAAATTTATTATCTAAATTTACAGGTGAGCAAACTGGGCAAAATGAAGCTGCCTAATCCGTCAGAGGTGCCAAGTTAGTAAGTACAAAAACTTTGGCTGTGGTCTGGCTACAAGGTCATACATCAAAAATTATTCCTTGCTTCTATGACCATGAAGAATAATTAGTATAGTATGCAGGATAATGGAATCTCAAAAATACCCTAAACCTTAGACTCTTTGATTATGTCATGTTACATGGCAAGGGGAAATGAAAGCTGCAAAGAGTACTTGTTAATCAAGTAACCTGATAGAAGGTGATTTTCCTGAATCACCCATGTGGGTACAGTGAAATCGCAAGAGACTCTATATGTGAATGACAGAGACAGAAGAGAAACAACTGAGGAGACAGCCTGAGAAGGCTGGCTTTTATGACTGCAGAATAGGTCCATGACAGTAGTCTCTAGAAGCTAGGAAACACAAGGAAATAGATTTTGTCCTAAATCCCTCCAGAAGGGACAGAATGCTACCAAATCTCGATTTTTAAGCTAGGGAGCCCAATTTGTGGTTCCACGTGTTGTTGAAACCACTAACCTTTGAAATAATTTGTTACAGCAGCAATAGGTAACTAATGCAGTTTGCGACTTACTACTACAGCTAATTGTTTATACCTATCCTTAGGTATATTAGTATATCAAAGAAGGGAAACAATTTTCAAAGCTTATATACACATGGTAAAATATTTTAAACTTTCAGATGGAGTTGGCCAAACACAAAAGCCTTAGTTTACATAATTGCTAAGGATCTATAGCTTGTAATATAATAATTTAAAAATTAATTATTTATAAGATATTTCATAGACTATAAGTACTCTGACACTGATAACAAAAAACTCAATGATCAGTTACTCTCATGTTCTACATATTTTTTGTGAAATTGTACACAGCAAAACAGGTTCCCATTCAAGTATTTCCACACACATCATTCAGTGACATTATATACTTTTTTCTCCTGTTATTGAACAGGGTTTATTTGTCTGCTTGGGTTTCTTTTTAGAACAGTAGAATAACTATAACAACAACAATACTACTAACCTATTGTGGCTGAAGTGGTCAATGCCTCACTCATATTTCCTGGGATCTCAGAATAGTTCTTCTTATTTGTATATGACAATATTTTAACTCAGTGGGATACAATGAATCATTTAGTCTGACACATTGTGAACTGAGACTTGAAACTCAATCTGTTGCTTCTAAATCGTACAGATTAGCATATTCAGAAGTACTCATCAACTGCAATACATGGAGAAGAGGGGATGATTTCTTGACGAACACAATATGTTAAAGTCAACTTCAGGGATTAGCTAGATATTTCCATCCTTATTTTAACTCTATGTATAAACATGTAAACGTGCCCAAGCTCTGTAGTGGAATACAAGACAAAGAAAAGCTTTAAGTGATTTTGTCATATGGGGTATAAAGCAACTCAGATGTAAAAACATTATCAAATTGCCTAGTAATTTATTTCAAATGGTTGTAATGAGGAATGAAATTTTCCTTCCCCAGAATGAAACATAAGTAAATGATTGTCATGTCCTATCCTTGAGTAGTGTTTCATGAATTTCTAAAAATGTGAAGTGCTTGCATTATGAATTTTTAGACTGTTCTAAAAACAAAGGATTTGAGGAGGCAGTATTCTATGGTATTTCAGTGAGCAGGTTTTAAAAACTGGCAACCTGGCTCTTAATTACATCACTGAACAGTTGTCACCTTTGATGTTGCCAGGGATTGAATTGTGCTCCCCGCAAAGCCTTTTAGCAATTTAGCTAGGCCATAATTCCTGCTACTGTGTGACGTCCTCCAGGTATAAACCTTTCCTCTATGATGTTACTGAGGGTTGGATGGGTGACAGTGCTGTTGGTAGGATCGGACTCAAAAGTGTAAGACGGCTTTGTGTCTTGAGGCAGTCTCTTCAGACAAAGGAAAGAAGTACACCAGAGAGTGGTGGACCTCCTACCATCAACAAGCTGTGTAGAAAGCTGAATGTGTCTTTGAGACAGGACCAGGGTCCCTAGGCCGCAGAAGCTTCCAGTACAGAGGAAGGTTGAAGACAAGGAACTTCTTCCAGATCCGGCAAAGAAAGAGTTCCTCTGGAGCTGACACCTTGAATTTGGACTTTTAGCCTACTAGACTCTGACAAAATAAAATTTCTCTTTTTAAAGCCATCTTCTCAGGGTATTTCTGGTAGAACAACAGTAGCTGACTAAAACAGAGCTGTTAGTTACAAACTGTAACGTTCAGTTTTCAATAAAATGGGTATGCCAGCACAGGATTTTCCTAGGGATTAACTAAGAAAAGAAACTTACAGATTTGCCAAATACCTGAAAACTAACAACTGCTGTATTGTCTTGATATTTAATTATCATTATAACTGTCTTTCACATACAAGTAAAATTTTGCTCAAAATCATTCAATAGTGACTGCAACAGTTATTGACAAGGAACTGCCAGAAACTGAAGTCAGATTCAGAAGATGACATGGAACCAGGAATATCACTGTAAATGATGGATGGATCTTGGCTGAAAGCAGAGAATACCAGAGGGATGTTTACCTGTGTTTCAATGACTATGCAAAAGAATTCGACGTGTGGATCATAACGAATCATGGCTAACATTTCAGAGATTGGGAATTCCAGAACACTTAATTATGCTCTTAAGGAATCTGTATGCGGATCAACAGGCCTCTGTGTGAAAAGAACAAGGGGACATTGCATGGTTTAAAGTCAGGAAAAGTGTGCATCAGGGTTGTGTCTTTTCACCGTATCTTTTTAATATGTATGCTGAGTAAATGATCCAAGAAGCAGGATTGGAGTACAACTCATTAACAACCTGTGTTATGCAGATGACATCACCTTACTTGCCGGAAGTGAAGAAGATTTGAAACACTTACTGATGAAGATCAAGGACCACAACCTTCAGTATAGATTGCAGCTCAACATCAAGAAACAAAAATCCTCACAAATGGACCAGTAAGCATCTCTGTCATAAATGGAGAAAGGACTGAGGTTATCAAGGATTTCATTTTACTTGGATCCACAGTCAATAGTCAATAGCAGTAGACAAGACATCAAAAGATGTACTGCATTGGGAAAATCTGCTACACAGGATCTCTTTAAAGCATTAAAAAGTAAAAACATCGCCCTGAAGACAGAAGTGTGTCTGACCCAAGCCATGGTATTTTCATTCACACAGTATGCAGGCAAAAGCTGATTGTGCATAAAGATGCATAAAGATGATTATGGACATGGTGCAAGACCAGACAGGGCTTTGTTCTGTTGTGCATAGGGTTGCTATGAGTCGGAATTGATGTAAAACAACATGATAATTATATTATTTAAAATATTTTAAATTCTGTATATTAAATTTACCAAAGTAAATTTAATTAAAAATTATAAGTTTTTATTTTTAGAATATCTCCCAAGATTTGTAACTTAGAAAATTATACTGTATACTATAAAACCCACAGCCATCAAGTTGACTGTGACTCATAGTGACCCTATAGAACAAAGAACTGCTCCACTGCACCTGGAGGGTTCAAACTGCCAGCCCTTAACACAGCATTTAAACAGTATGCCACCAGAGTTTCCCGTGTACTGTCATCATAGTAAAAACCAAATCCACTGCCTTTGAATTAATTCCAACTCATAGCAACTCTACAGGTCAGAGCAGAAGTGCTCCACAGAGTTTCCAAGGAGTGCTTGGCAGACTTGAACTGCCAACCTTTTGGTTAGCAGATGTAGCACTTACCCACTACTCCACAGTGCTTCCTAAAGCTACTAACCTGATGAAGGAATATGATGGCACTTACCCAGACTGTAGTCACAGTGCTCTTGTCACATTGTAGGCAAACCGGGGTTAACAGCACAGCACACAGTGACATGACTTCAGCATGCAGTGTGTGTTTAATTTTTCTGAAAGTTATTAAAACTCTAACAATATAATGTCACATATGTATACTATTTCACAGTTCACAGGCTGTTCAAGTATTATCTCATTTCATCCTCAAAATAATCTTGAGGTAAAGACAAGGCAAATATTATGTATCTTTATCTTATGAGAAATTGTTCAGAAGAGGTAAGATTTTTGTCTACTACCAAAACAAAACTGAAATTTCTATCTTGACTCTCCTTGCCCCGTGTCAGTAAGAACTACTTTTTTTTCATAGTTCTTAAGTAGTTTAACATGAAAATATCACTTATCTACAAGATTATCTATATGTATTTATTAAAATTTCTACCAATAATCACTCCTTTAAGTTTTTATGTCACAATGAAAAAGAATGAAAAGATTTTAAGAATTATTTTGCTATTGAAACTGTTAAGAGTGGCACATAGAAAGACTGGTGTAGTCATTGATCAGTCAAGAAGAACAGATGATACCGTATTCACCTTTGCCTTCCCCACACAATTTTGATCTTAAAGTAAGTAATCTGAATTCACATTTCAAAATCCATCTGTATAATTACCTTCAATGAAGTAACACATACTCAGTACAATTCCTATCAAAATTCCAGAAGCCTTACTTGAAGAAATGGAAAAGACAAAAAAAAAAAAGAACCCAAACCCACTGCTGTCAAGTTTATCCCAACTCATAGCAACCCTATATGACAGAGTAGAACTGAACCACAGTGTTTTCAAACTGCACCCTGAGGATTTGAACTGCCTATCTTTTGGTTAGTAGATGTGGCACTTAACCACTGTGCCACCACTGTTTCTGAAATGGAAAAAAAAAAATCATCCTGAAATTCACATGAAATTTAGTCCCTGAATAACCAAAACAAACTGGAAATAAAACAGAACAAAGAGTATTCAAACTTCCTGATTTCAAAATGTACTACACAACTACAAGACAGCAATGGCTTAAGAATAAAAATGCATAGCAATGGAACAGAGATAAGAGTTCTGAAAAAAAATTTCATGCATCCACAACCAATTGATTTTTTACAAATTAGGCACTAAGTCCACCAAATACAGAAATAAAAGTCTTTTTCAATAAATGGTGATAGGATAATTGTATTTTCACATGCAAAGGAATTAAATTTGTTCATGGTTAAGTTCTAGGCTACTGATCAAGGTGTTGGCAGTTCAGATTCACACAGAGGAACCTCAAAGCAACAACGGACCATTTCTAAAAGATCACAGTCACTGAGAACCCTATGGCATGAAATTCCACTTTAAAACACACATGAGCACCATGAATCAAAATCAACTTCACATCAGCTTCATCGAAAGAGTAAAAACAAAACCTACAGACAGGATAAAAAGCCTTTGACAGTGACATTTCTGATGAGGAGCTAATTCCCAAAATATATAGATAAGTTCAACAACTCAACAACTAAAAGACAAATACTCCAACAAAAAAAATGGACAAAGGAAATGAACTGACTTCACCGAAGAGGCCATTCAGGCAGCTAATAAACACAGGAAAAGATGCTCATGATTCTCAGCTATTAAAAAACCATCAAAAGTAAACCTACTGCCATTGAGTTCATTACAAATTACAGCAATCCTACAGAAGAGAGAAGAACTTCGCCATAGGTTTTCCAAAGCTACACATCTTGACAGAAGCAGACTGCCACATCTTTCTCTTGCAGAGTGGCTTGTGGGTTCCCACTGCCGGCATTCTCATTAGCAGGTGAATACTAGAACCACTGCACCACCAAGGCTCCACCATTAGGTATTACCAAAACTCAAAACCAAACACACTGTTGTCAAAACAGTTTCAACTCATAGAGACCCTATACGACAGAGTAGAACTGCCTCACAGGGTTTCCAAGGAGCACTTAGCGGGTTCAAATTGCTGGCATTTTTGTTAGCAGGTATAATTCTTGACAACTATACTACCAGCATTTCCCATTAGAGCTCTCAGCTCTCCAAAACTGCCACTGAGCCTCTTCCACCAAAAAAAAAAAAAAAACAGAAAACAACAAATGCTGGCAAGATCGTAGGGAGACTAAAACTCCTATATTCCACTAGTGGGATTGTAAAATAGTACAATCCCTGTGAAAAATGGTATGATACTTCCTCAAAACACTAGAAATAAAAATACCTTATGATTCAGCAATCTTACCCCTAGGTATATACCCTAAAGATCTAAAAGCAGTGACATGAATAAACACAGGCACACCCATATTCACTACAACATTACTCAAAATAGTTTTGTTGAAACTAATTGTAATACATATATGCAATACAATACTATGTGGCTATAAAGCATAATAATGAGCTCTCAAAATGCAACATGAATGAATCTGGAAGATAATATGTTAGGTGCCATGAGTCTCTTTCAAAAGGACAAATATTGTATGCTCTCACTTTTAGACAGACAAAAAAAGTATGCACATAGAAGACATTGTTCTCTGATGGTTACTTGGAATTGGAGTATAAAAAAGGGGAAATCACTCTATAGATAATAAGCACATGTTATTTTTTGTGACGGTAAAGGTAATACCTAACACAAAGAGAGTCTACAGAACTGGACCAAGGTAAATGATGACATGAAGAAATACATAAGAATAAAGGACAACTTTGGTAGATGCTACAACTTACATAATTTTGCAACAATAGTGAAAACAACCAAAAAATATCAGTGTGGTTACACAGATACGTATTTATAGATGGGTATAAGAAGGCACATGTGAGTACACTGGTGTGCATACATAGGTGTATCTGTAGACACAGGTACATACATGTTTGTGTGGGCTATATGGTAGTCATACATATAGTAAAACACATAGGCAACTCTGTTGTGGATGTTTCCTAGACATAACCAAATATCTAGCAGGTTTGGTTAACTAAAGTTGAATGTTTAGGACCACTGCCTGGGGACAATTAAGTCAACTGGTATATCACAGTTCACAGAGACACTGTTCTACATCCTAGTTTGGTGAATAGCATCTGAGGTTTTAAAAACTTTCTAGCAGCCATCTAATATACAAGTATTCATCTATACTCATCTACAGCAAAATAGAAAGAAGGAAATCAAATACTAAAAGAAGGTATTCTACAGAACTAATAGCTAACACAAATCATGGCTTCATCTATACTGAGACTAGAATAACTAGACAGTGTCCAGCTACCACAAAAAACTGTTTCTACTAGTGATACAACATATATTACTGGGTAGAATGGAAGAAAAATGTAGAACAAACCTCACATTCCTAAAACTAGATGAGATTTACTAGACCAGTAGAAACTAGAGGATCACTCAAGTCTATCCCTCTGAGATAGCATTTCAGTTTGAAACAACTCACGACCAGAGGTCATCTTTCAGTCAAATTACAGACTGGCTCATAAAATAAACAGTATCACCTGTGAGTAACATGTTGCTTTTAAATAATCATTTACCCAAAGTGGAGGATAGGGGTGGGCGTGGGGTAGACAGAGAAGCTGGACTAACAGAAAGAAAGCAATGAAAAAGGAAATAAAAAGAATACTGAGTGTTCAGAAGGCAGGGCCAAAATGGTGAACTAGTCACACGTCTCTTCAGTTTCCTCTAAGAACTATGGCCTAGAAAAAATAATTGAATGTAGCAGTGTGAACATTCTGGGAGCCCCAAGACCAGGCATAGGGTTCTGAGATCAGACCAGGTTACAGAAAGGGAGAAACTACCTCTGTCAGAGGTAAGAAAGAGTCGCAATGACTTCTGCTTTGGCTGGCGCAGCAATTGAGAGAACTACAGGTATGGATACCTTCTGTGTTAGCCATGATACTGGAACTGGAATTGCCAAGCTTGAGGCCAGGCACAGGCTGGCTACTATGCTGAGCTGAGGTCCCTAATAGTGTATTGTGCTACAGAGTCTGTGCTTGGACTGGTCACATCTGGCGAACCCAACGGTGGCTGGTGACCAAGGGTGTCAGTGTGGCTCCCCTCTCCCTTACTTGACCTGCATCATAGATATTGCTGTTTCATTGCAGGAGAGGTGGCTCAGGCACAACACAATCTTAGTCAGCTGAGAGAAAGAGTCAGTCAGCCAAGCCTAATTCCCACACTGAGCAACAGGGCTTGCCTGAACAGTGCTTCTTCCAGCAGAAAAAAATGTTTTTAAGACAATCGTACCTAGAGAATGTAGTGACAGCTGGCGGTTGAGGGTGGCAGTGCTGCTTCCTCCCTCTGTTCTTTCAGCTGCACCACAGATACTGCTGACTCACTGCAGGAGAGGCTGCTCAGATGAGGCACCATCTTGACCAGTTGAGAGGTGGCCTCTACCATGCCTGAGGGCTCAAATGTGGCTAATTCACATGCTGAGCAACAGTGCCTGTCTGGACAGTGCTTCTACCAACAGAAAAGCTGCTTTTAAGACAATCATACCTAGAGAATGTAGTGGTAGCTGATGGCCAAGTGTGGCGGTGCCCTAACCCCTCCCTTCTTTAAGCTAAGTCATAGTACTTGCTGTTGGCTCCCAAGAGGCTCGATAAGTAGGGTGCAACCTTTGGCAGCCAGAGGGTGGGATATGCCACCCTGAGGGCCTGGCTGCTATCAGCTGCTGTTGGTCAACTCCTCTCTGAGAAGAAAAGCAGTTTCTGAGATAAGGGAATCTAGAGAACACAGTGGTGACTGGCAGCTCAGTGTAACAGTGTTATTTCCATCACTCCTCACTGAGCCAACTCATAGCATATGCTGAGGCTCCGCAAAAGACTCCCTAAGTAGGACACCAACTTTCTCACCCAGGAGGCTGGGCCTGCAACCCCTGAATATCTAGATGATATGGGGTGCTAGTGGACAGTACCCATCTCAGAAGAAAAGCCATTTTTAAGATAAGGGCATCTATAGAATATAGTGGTCCCTGACAGCTGAGCAAGGAAGCATCCTTCTTTCCTCCCTAATCGACTGATCAGACACTGCGGAGTCAGCACAACTAGGCTGCCACCTTTATCAGTCAGAAGGTGGGGCCCACCACTCTTGAAGACCCACCAAGTTCAGCAGTATTGCAGGACGTAACAGTATCTGTATTACTCAAGAAGCTGTGCATAAGTCAGCTGCATCTAAAGAAGATAGTAGTGGCTACTGCCAAGTCTAGCAGTGCCCTTACTCTCTCCCTTCTTAGAGTTTCACCACAGCTTCCATTGGTGTGACACCAAAGAAACATAAAACTAAAGGTGGCAAAATGACAGCACTAAACACAAATTTATCAATAATTATACTGAATGTAAATGGATTAAATACTCCAATAAAGTGCCAGAGATTAAACACTTGGATCAAAAAACAAGATCCATCTACCTGCTGCTTACAAGAAACATACCTTACAACCAAAGATATGAACAAACTGAAATTGAAAGGATGGAAAAATATATACCAAGCTAACAACATGCTAAGAAGAGCAGAAGTGGCAATATGAATCTCAGATAATAGATTTTAACGTAAAATTCACCATCATTGACAAAGATGGTCACTATTTATTCCTGAATGGTTCAATACATAAACAGGATATAACAACATTAAATATTTATGTACCCAATACAAGAGCATCTAATTATATCAAGCAAATGCTGATAACATTGATAAATGAGACAGATCATAATAACCACAGCAGAGTTGAACACTCCACTTTCAGTAATGGACAGGTCATTCAGAAAAAAGCTTGATAGAGATACAGAAGGTTCTATTGTGACAATCAACCAACTGTACCTCATCGACATATACAGAACTTTTTAACCAACAACAGGCAAGTACACTATCTTTTCCAATGCACATGGAACAATCTCCAGAATAGACCACGTGTTAGGGCATAAAGCAAGTCTCAACAAAATCCAAAACACTGATTTTATTAGACTATAACGCCACAAAAGTTGAAAGCAACAGCAGAAAAAAACAGGGGTAGAAACTTGAACTGATGTAAACGAAACAACAGCTTGCTCAAAAATTCATGCAATACAGAAGAAATCAAAGATGCAGTACAGAAATTCATGGAATCAAATGAGAATGAAAACCCATCTTACCAGAACCTATGGGATACAGCAAAAGCAGTGTTAAAAGGTCAATTTATTTCTATATATGCACACATTCAGAATGAAGAAAGGCCCCAAACCACAGAACTAACATTACAACTTGAACAAGTAGAAAGTGTACAACAAAAGGACCCCTCAGGCACAAAAAGAAAACAGATAATAAAATTTACAGAACTAAATTAATTACAGAAAGACAACTGAAAGAATTTACAAAACCAAAAGCTTTTTTTTTTTAAAGATCAGTAAAATTAATAAACCATCAGCCAAATTTACAAAAGAAAAACAGGAGATGAAACAAATAACTCAAATAAGCAATGAGACAGGAGAGGTCACAGCAGACTCAATCAAAATCAAAAGTATCGTAACAGAATACTATGAAAACCTGTACTGTAACAGACTGAAAAACCCAGAAGAAATGGATGAATTTCTGGATTGATATCACCTACCAAAATTACGACAAGGGGAAGTAGAACAACTTAAAAAATCCATTAAAAAAGAAGAGATTGAAAAAGTAATCAAAGAATTACCAACCAAAAAATAAAGTCCTGGCCCAGAATGCTTCACTGGAGAATTCTACCAAGCTTTTATATAGGAGTTAATTCTAATACTACTGAGACTATTTCATACCATAGAAAAGGACCAAGTAGTCCCAAATTCATTATATGAAGCCAAGATAATCCCGATACCAGGCCGAGGGAAAGGTCCCACAAAAAAAAAAAAAAAAAAATTACAGACAAGTATCACTCATGAACCTAGATGTAAAAATCTTCAACAAAACCCTAGCCAATAGAATTCAACATATCAAATAAATAAATAAATAAATACATACATAAGCATCATGACCAAGTTAGATGCATACCAGTGATTCAGGGCTGGTTCAACAGCAGGAAAACAATAAGTGTGATCAATCCCATAAATAACACAAAGCTTAAGAATAGCCTAGTTTTGTCAACTGATGCAGAAAAGGCATTCAACAAAGTCCAACACCCATTCATGTTAAAAACTCTCAGCTAAACAAGAATAGAAGGGAAATTCCTCAACACATAATGGGACATTAACACAAAGCCAACCACATATATCACCCTAAATGGAGACAGAATGAAAGAATTCCCCCCTGAGAATGGGAACTATACAAGGATGCCCACTCTCACTACTTTTATTCAAAACTGTGCTAGAGGTTTTGGCCACAGCAATCAGACAAGTGAAAGAAATAAAGGGCATCCACATCAGTAAAGAAATAGTAAAGTATCCCTGTTTGCAGATGATATGACCATAAATACAGAAAACCCTAAAGAATCCATAAATAAACTACTAGAACTAACAGTTTAGCAGAGTATCAGAATATAAGATAAACATAAGTAAATCTGTAGGATTCCTTTACACCAACAGATTATCAAAGAAAAAAATCACCAAATTAATACCATTTACTACAGTTCCCAAGAAGATAAAACACCCAGGAATACATCTTACCAGAGAAGTAAGAGACTTAAACAGAGAAAATTACAAGACTCTACTGTAAGACACCAAAAGAGACTTACACAAGCGGAGAAAAACCACCGTGCTCATGAACAGGAAGACTTAACATTGTGAAAAGGTCCATTTTACCTAAAGCGATCTACATTTACAATGCTATCTCAATACAAATTCCAGTGACATTTTTTAATGAGATGGAGAAACAAGTCACTACCTTGTTTGCAAAGTGAAGAAGCCCTGGATAAGTAAAGCACTAATGAAGAAGAGAAACACAGTAAGAAGCATCACACTATCAATCTTAAAACCTATTACATTGCTAAGGGAGTCAAAACAGCTTGGTAATGGTGCAAAAATAAACATATAGACCAACAGAACAGAATGAAGCACCCAGAAATATCACCATTATCTTACGAAGGATTGATATTTGACAAAGGCCAAAGGTTGTAAACTGGGGTAAAAACAGTCTCTTTAATAAATGGTGTTGGAAAATTGGATACCCATCTCCAAAAAAAATGAAACAAGACCCGTATCTCTTACCTTACGCAAAAACTAAATCAAAATGGATCAAAGACCTAAACATCAAGCCTAAAACAATAAAGATTATGCAAGAAAAAGTAGGGACAACAATGGAAGCTTAGCTTAGACAGACTACAAAATCTGACCAACAATGTAGGAACAACAGAAGGGAAAAGAGATACATGGGAACTAGCAAAAATCAAATACTTATGCCCATTCGAAGACTTTTTGAACAGACCTAAAATGTGACCTACAGAATGAGAAAAAATATTTGGCAGCTACGTGTCAGATGAAGGTCTGATTTCAACAGTCTACCATGCACAGCAGAATATCAACAATAAAAAGGTAAATAACCCAATTAAGCAATGGACAGAGGAGATGGACAGACATTTCACCAAAGAAGATATCCAGGCAGGCAAATGACACATAAGCAAATGCTCATGATCTTTAGCTACTAGAGAAATTCAAATCAAATCTACAATGAGATATCATCTCACCCAAACAAGGTTGGCAATAATCCAAAAAACAAAAAATACCAAATACTGAAGAGGCTGTGGAGAAATTGGAACTCTCCTACACTGTTAATGGGAATGCAAAATGGTAGAACCTCCTTGGAATGAAATCTGGCACTTTCTTAAAAAGCTAGAAATAGAAATACCATATGATCCAGCAATGCCTCCACTCAAAACACATCTTAACAGAAATAAAGGTGGTCACATGAACAGATACACGCACACAGATGTGTACTCCAGCACTGCCCACAATAGCAAAAAGATGGAATCAACCTAGGTGCCCATCAACAGATGAAAGCATAAACAAACTGTGGTACATATACACAATGGAACACCATGCAATCATGAAGGATAATGAAAATTTCAGGAAGCATTTCATAATCTCACTTCAACTAGAAGACATTATGTTTAGTGAAATCAGTCAGCTGCAAAAGGACAAGTATTGTATGAGACTTCTGCTATAGAGACCGAAAAATGGACTTAAGTACAGAAGCAAAGACTCTTTGATGGCTACAAGAGTGTGCGGAGGGAGGTAGAGGTTGGTCACAGATTACATAGTTGATAGGAATTTGGTTAGGTAAATGGAGTGACAGTACACAGTAGACAGCAGATCAACATAACTGATAACATGACTACTTCTTAAACTGAAAGGTTTTCCAAACTCAACTCAATATTTCAAAGGCTAGAGTAGCAGGGACAAGGGTCTAGGGACTATGATTTCAGGGGATGTCATGGTCAGCTGGCATAGCTAGTCTTTAGCTAAGAGAGTCTTCTGCAACATACACTGGTAACTGGTGCCTGGCCATCTGAGGTACCCCAAATGGCCCCAACCTGTCTGGAACAGATGACAACCAAGAATATCAAAGACACAGGAAAAATCAGACCAGAAGGCAGAAGGACCCATATTCTGGTTTCATGCTGTGACATGAAACCAGGAGAACCAGAAGGGGCTCAGCCACCACCAAAGGCAGTCGTGTTTCGGAACACACTACAAAGTCCCTGAGGCAGCACAACAAACAGAGGTGTGCAATTCAAGAACTCTTCTAGAACACCAGAATTGATGGTCTGACATCCTGATGGTCCCCCTGGGAACATGGCCTTAGACTTGGCCCTGATCTGAAACCAGTATGAACAGAGGTCAACTCTTCTGATAAGAATAGACTGGAGCATACAGTATGTGTACTTTAACATTTTATACATTTATAGGATGCTGTCCTACTGGTTTCTTTACAGATGTGAGAGAAGAGGGGGATAGGAGGGGACAAGTGCTCATTAAGGGGATACTATAAATAAAGAGTGAAAAGCAGGAATGTGGTGAACAGGGTGAGGACAGCAGAAGAAGCTGTAGATAGGAGGGTCTGCAGAATCCATTTGGACTGTATACTTTCACTTACTCATAATAGTAAAAAAAAAAGAATGCTGACACATTTGGAAAAAAAATATAACCAATGACGATGAAGAGTACGTATATAAAATTTTTAATGGAAATCTAATTTGCTTCGTAAACTTTCACCAAAAATGCAAAAACTAAGATTAAAAAATCCTCAACAATCATCTAATTAAAATAAGCAACAAAGTGACAAACGCCCAATTAAAACATAAGCAAAGGACTTCAACTGACATTTCTCCAACGAAGATATATAAGCAGACAGAAATCATGTGGGAAAAAAAGGCTCAACATCATTAGTCACTAGGGAATATGATCAAATCCACACTGAAATGACACTTCAAATTCACTAGGATGGCCATTATCAAAAAACTGGAAAACAACAAGTGTTTTCAAGGACATAGCATAATTAGAAGCATCATAAATCGCTGGTGGAACTGTTATATGGTATAGATATTCTAGAGAACAGTTTGACAGCACCTATTAAACATGTAATAACCATATGACACAAAGGTTTCCATCCAAAAGAATTGAAAGTATACACTCATGTAACACCCTGTGTATGAATATTCAACTAAAGAATGTGTCACAACAGCCAAAAGTTGGAAACAATTCAAGTATCCATCAATACACAACCAGATAAACAATACATGGTATTGTCTTAATCATCTAGCTCTGCCATAATGGAGATATTACAAGTGGATGGCATTAAAAGGAGAAACTTTATTTTGTTACAGTCCAGTAAGCTAAAAGTTCAAATTCAGTGTGCTGGCTCCAGGGGATGGCTTTCTCTGTTAGTTCTGGACAAAGGTCCTTGTCATCAGTCTTCCCCTGGATCAGAAGCTTCTGAGGAACATAGATTCCGGTCCTTTCCAAAGGGCAGTCTCAGCTCCAGGCACTGCTTTTTGGTGGTATGAGGTCTCCAACTCTCTGCTTCCCTCTCTTTCCTTTATAACCCAAGCGGCTGGCCCAAGGCACAATCTACCCTTTCATACTGTGTCCTGCTCCTAAGACACGACTAATGCCATCTTCCCTCATTAATGTCACAGGGGCAAGGTTTACAACATAAAGGAACATTACACAATATGGGAATCAAGGTTCAGCCAAATAGTCACAACATATTTTGGGGCCAACACATTTCAATCCATGACAATGGAGTATCATTCAGTAAGAAAAGAAATGACATTCTAACATATGCTATAATTGGATGAGCCTGGAAAATATTATGTTAAATTAAATTAGCCCATCATGAAATGAGAAATAGGGTGTTACACTACTCATATACAACATCAGAGAGAAAAAAGAGAAATCACTGCTCAGTAAGTACAGAGTGTCTCTCTGAGATGTTAGAGAGAAACAGATTAGTGGTGATGGGGGCACACCACTGTGACTGTAGCTAATGTCACTGAATTGTACACTTAAAGATAGTCAAAATGGCAAATTTTCTGTACTAAGTATTTTACCACATGATTTTTAAAGTATGAAATCTGACACACAAAGAAAAGTCTACTAATATATATCCTATACAAGAAGAAACAAGTTCATAGCTTATAATAAAAAGGAACCCATTTCTAGACTGCCATTCAACCCTCCAAGGATGCTGGCAGTACACAATGTAAGCACTCTAACAATTCTTTGACTTACTGTGAAATTCCTTTAGTGAAAATCCTTTAAGAATAGCCTATTAATCTTTGGATCAAAAATACCTTGCATATTATTAGGTTACTTGCATAGGCTTCTGAAAAAAAAAATCTACTGTATATAAAACAAAGTTTTAAAAACTTGTTACTTCTTTAGCAGGGCAGATATCAAGGAAACTGGTCTACCAAATCATGTCCAAGACTTAGCTTTCAGAAATGTACTAATGTGCTTAAAGGATATGTTATTAAGCCAGGGATTTAAAACAGTTTGAAATGGTTCAGTCGCGGGTGACTATATGAAAACAGAAAAGACTTGAATTTTTATAGTTCAGGTGAACCAGAAAGGGAAGCAGAACAGCAAAAAATTATAGGTAGAAGTCCTGGAATGGTAGACTCAGAGAGGCACAATGAGCCCTTTTTAGAGCCTGATGGGCACAAATGGATTACTGGCAGGAGAGTGAAAAACAACACACACTCAAGGCAGCACAGTCAGTTGTCATCTTCATGTGGGGCACTGCTGTTTCCAACTCTGTTTAAAATCTAAAAGGCAAGACAAACAGTTGTTACTCAATGTGTATGCTGCCCTTATTTTCTAAGAGGGACATTAAGTATAAAGGGGTTTTGTCCTGTAATTCCCATTCTGGTTATTGGTCCAAAACCCAAAAACCAAACCCACTGCCTTCAAGTTGGTTCTGAGTCATAGTGACTCAACAGACAGACAAGAACGGTCCCTACAGTTTCCAAGGAAAGCCTGATGGATGTGAATCGTCAACCTTTTGGTTAGCAGCCTTAACAGTTAGCCACTACACCAGCAGGGTTCCTGGTTATTGGTCCAGTTCACTGGAACTGCAGATTCTGGGGTCTGTTCCAGCTTCACTTCCTCGTGCACAACTGAATTGGAAAGACTTGGTGCAAAGCCCTGAATCCAACCTTAGGGTTTACAACAAAACAATCACACAATCAAAGTTTCATAGCTGAAATGGAATTCAGATTCAACAGTGCTCCATTTCCCTAAGTTGCAGGTTTTACTTCTTTCTCACACCTTTCTAGATAATGAAATAAAACGGTTCAAAAAGTGATCTAGGTGGAAGTTCAATTTTCAAAGTCTCAAGAAAAAATCTTAAAAGAATCAGTTTACAGAGTTCAATTTCTATATTATTAGAAACATGTTGTTTTATCCTTAACTACCTTTTATAAAATGCATCTTGAAATAGAAACATTAATGAAAAAATGGCCTAAAATTACCTATATCTGTCTACATAATTCTGGAAATACATAAAAGGGAAAAAAGAAGGAGAGAAGTAAAAAGAAGGAGCCACTTATATAACAATGAACGGAATAATCATTTAGCATTTTGGGAAAAATGTACTCAAATATTTAAAATCACCTGCGATGAAGAATATCAATGTCTTGAAAAAATGACAATGATAAAGAACTGAACTGAAAAACTCCAAATCATCTTACAAATTAAATCACTTCTTTTTATTATTGTTCACAGCTACAATACTGGCAATTTAGCATCCCCTTTCAGCTGAATATCTGCAACAGCCTCACAATCTCCCTCCTTCAACTCCCACCTTAACTCATTCCTAGTTCACCTAGTTCAGCAACCAGAATGATCATTTATAGCGTAAATCAGAAATATCATTTTTCCTCCTTATAATTCTCCAAATGGACTTAGAAGTAAATCTTAACCTAGTATTTTAGACCTTACCTATCTTTCTAGGAAAGCCTGGTGGCACACAGGTTAAGTGCCATGACTGCTAACCAAAGTTTGACATTTCAAATCCTCCAGTTGCTCCCTGGAAACTCTACAAAGTACTTGTACTGTCCTATACGGTCACCATGAGCCAGAATTAAATCAATGGCAGCAGGTTTTTATATTCCTAATTTTATCTCCTTACTCAATCTGCCCTACAACACTAATGCCAGCCACATACACTGCCTTTTTTTTCCTCCTGCCTTGGAAATAAACCAATTTTGTTGTGTCAGAGATCTTGAATTTGCTCTTCCCTCTACTCATCAAAAGGTTTTCTATTTCTTACCATCTTAGACTGGTTTCTCTAGAGAAAACTAGTATAGCATATAAATATGTAGAAAGAAGGATTCATATCAAGGAAAGAACTCACACAAATGTCCCAAGCTGGTTTTATGCAGCCACTGAAGCTGATGAACCCAAGGCCAGCTGGGCAGAGAGCAGTGCTCCAGCTCACACGCCATGAATGTTGACAAATTAAAGGATGACAGTCAAGACAACACGGTTTCTCTTGATTCACATAGCAGCAAGGGCTGCTGAACTCTAGATCAGCAGGTTGAGGAACAGGACTCTTAACACACAGGCTCTGAAGATTGACGAATTCTGAGATCCATAGCTAAGCTGCTAGTTCAAGTCCCAAGAACCAGAGGTCAGAAGACAAGAGACAGGCGGCGGCAGGATCCACAACATACCACATACTTGGCAAGGTGAACAGGAGGGAAGTAGGTAGTAGACAGTGGACAGATAAAGGCTGAGGGCGTACTGAGCCAGCACAGGAGCCAGCTGAAGCACCACGGCACACTCCACCATCAGAGTGACCATAATATTATACAACTGCCAAAAGACAGAATCACAGCCCTGTCAAGATGACACACAATCTTAACTATCACATTCACCACGAGTCTCATCTCAAAACTTATTTCTTAATGGACCCTATTTAAGTCTTACTACTAGAAATTCTATATATATTTAACACTATGTCAAAAAAACCTTATTTGATAAGTTATTGTATTTCTTTTTGGTCCGTTTGCCCCAAGGGCAATTGAGCTTCACATGAACAGGGATTTAAAATCTTTGTTCCCTGTCACATTCCCAGTGTCTCAGTTAAGCTTTGCACATATTAGAGGCTCAATATCTTGATTAAATGACTAAATTATGATACTTCTAAACTGTATTTTTACACATGATAAATATCTAGGAAATGGAGGAAAATGAAGTGAAATTATTAGAAAACTTAATTTGACATTGAATTTGCTGCCAAAGGGAAGTGTCATCTTTTACTATCTAATACTGAGGGCAAATCTCCTGCAAAAGACTTCTTTAAAATATTAAAAAGCAAAAATGTCACCTTGAAGACTAAGGTACGCCTGGCCCCAGGCTTACTGTTTCCAATTTTTTCATAAGCGTAGAAAAGGTGGACAATGAATAAGAAATACTCAAGAAAGAACTGACACCTCTGAATGGTGATGTCAATGAAGAATATTGAATACATCGTGTACTGCCAAAAGAAGTGTATAAATTTTTCTTTTGAAGAAGTACAACCAGAATGCTTCTTAGAAGCAAGGACAGCAAGACTATGTCTCACATATGTCAGACACGCTAAGAGGAGGGATCGATTTCTGGAGAAGGACATCATGTTTGGTATAGTGTCAACAAAAACAAGGAAGACCCTAAATACCATAGCTGCAAGAATCAAGTATAACAACATTTGTGAGAATTGTGCAGAACCCGGCAATGTTTCTTTCCATTGTACACAGTGTTGCTATAAGGCATAAACAACTTGATCAGAACTAACAACAGAAATATAGAGACAGGTCTATGAACAGAGGACATAAAACAGCTGCCAAAAACCCCAAGCAACCCAACCAAGCAGGGCTCATTAGGTTTCTAGGTCCTTAATTTTCCTTACGATTTACAAGAGACACCAGGAGGATGAAGCCCAAAAGCCACTGCTGTCAAGTCACTTCTGACTCGGCAATCCTACAGATCAGAGTAGAACTGCCGTATAGAGTTTCCAAGCAGCACCTGGCAGATTCAAACTGCAGATCTTTGAAGGGTTCTTTAAAATCTGTATATTCAAGATATAGACAGGCACTCAAATGACATTCTTTAGCACTGTCACTGACAGGCCCAGTTTCTGATGTTTTAGAAAAGGGCTTCATATATTGCTCTTGCCTAACATTCTGACACTCAGCACGATGAAAACTGTTGCTAATCTAGGTTAGACATGGACATTTTCACTCTTCCCCTGTGCAGAGTTTCGAGAGATGTAGTAAGTATAGTGCTTAATCTTATACCCATGATAAAGAACCAACCACCATTCACAGTCAACCATGTGGCTAGAGATCAGATCAGAGTTAAGGGTGGGGATCTTGGGATAAGACAATGTATGAATTAAGAACTTGAACGAGATAAAGCAGTTTCTCCTTTGAGAAGCCAGACCTAAATGTTGTCAGTCTTGGAGTATTCACTGTAGTTGAACACTCTTCCCTTTTTAAATCACATCCTATCCAACTGTTAGAACTTTTCCTGTGTCTTATCCTTCCAATTTCAGCTTAAACATCACTTCTTAAGTAGTTTCCCCTGATAACAGACATCAAGTCCCCAAGCACATATTCTCCCTGGAAAACATTAATTGGCAACTTCTAATTTTAGTGTTGCCGTTGCTTTGAGCATTACCCGGTCAACTTCTACCCATAGCAACCTCATGTGACAGAGCAGAACTGCCCCACAGGGTTTTCCTAGCTGAAGTTCTTAACAAAGCAGATTGTCAGGTCTTCCTCCTGCAGACAGCCACTAGGGGAGTTCAAACAACCAACCTTTCCTTTAACAACTGAGCACTTAACAGGTGTAAAACCAGGGCTCCTAATTATATTACTTATCCAATAATCATCCACTGAATTAATTAATGATGTAGATAATAAGACAATAAGCTCCAATCCTACAAAACCTGAAAAATAATGAGGCTACTATAACAACCTCTGTTTTGTTGATATTTAGGGGTAAATAATTCTTTGTTGTAGAGGAGCTGTCTGTACATTGTAGGACATTTCGGAGCATACCTGACCTCTATCCAGTATATTGCAATGACACAACCCCCACTACCCTAACTGTGGTAACCAAAAATGTCTCAAAATATTACCAAGTATCTACCGGAAGGGAAAAATACACCCAGCTGAGAAGAATTATTGGGCTAAACTGATCAGAATCAACTGTAACACTCCTACAAATTTTCAAGGAGCTCCCAAGTACAGACAGATTCTCACCTTCAGTACATTTTACACACACATACACGCACACATGCACACACACACACACACAAAGTCTGACAATTGAGTCTGCAAACTTAATTGTTCTAATTGGTGCATAACTCATTGCTGAATATTACTGTGGTCAACTTTGAAGTACTCTCCTTGAGAAGCTATGCACTGATGCCAGTGCCTTGTCAACCCTTCAAAGCAATTTTAGAATTCTTTATGGAATGGTCACGCACACGGTGGCATGGTAGCAATTTCATGAACTTAATTGTATAGTTGTCTGTGAGGGAATTTTTAGCCAGTAAACAAATAACTTCCCTACTCACCTGATCTGACCCCCAGTGACATTTTTCTTTTTCTAAAGATAAAGGAAATCTTGAAAGGAAGACATTTTGATGACATTCAGGACATCAAGGGTAATATGACAACAGCTCTGATGGCCACACCAGAAAAAGAGTTCCAGAATTGCTTTGAAGAGTGGCCTACGTGCTGGTGTAGGTGCTCAGCTTACCAAGGTGAGAACTTCAAAAGAGATCATAGCGATGTTCTGCAGGGTGGTACGCAGTACTTTTTCTAGGATGAGGTTGCAAACTTAATTGGCAGTCCTCGTGTGTGGGTGGGTGGGTTGTTCGATGTGTGTCGGGGGGGTGTATGTCAAGTTAATTCCAACCCCTAGCTACTCTATAGGACAGAGAAGAACTATCCCATAGGGTGTCCAAGGCTGTAATCTTTATTGAAGCAGACTGCCACATCTTTCTCCAGCAGAGCCACAGATGGATTCAAACTGTCAACATATAAGTTAGCAGCAGAGCCCTTAACCACTGCACAATTAGGATTCCTCTCCAGTCAGGGGGAGAGGTTAAATAAAGTGCCTATGAGATTCACTGGAAACCGTAGTGGCAGAGTGGGTTAAGTGCTATATCTGCTAACAGAAAGGCTGGCAGTTCAAATCCACCAAGCACTCCTTAGAAACTCTACAGGGTAGCTCTACTCTGATCTCTAAGGTTGCTGTGAGTCAGACCTAAATCAATGGCACTGGGTTTTCTTGTTTTTTTAATTTTTTTAACGAGATCATTACATGGCATACCCAAACCAAAAAATCCACTGGTGTCCTCTCAAGTCCAACTCATAGCAACCTTGTAAGACACAGCATAACTTCCCCATAGGGCTTCCAAGGAGGAACTGGTGTATTCAAACTACCAACCTTTTGATTAGGAGCTAAGCTCTTAACCACTGTGTTACCAGCTCTCCAGTAGTACATAGTATCAGGAGCCAAAAACAAGGCAGATATACTCAGAGGACACAAAGTTGATTTCTACCAGATGGGTCCATTCTCAATAAAGGTATAAGACAAGTACATCAGCTACAGTAAACATAAAAGACAGATACATTTAAACAGAGAAACTGCTGTTTCTGAAAGGTCACAGCATGGAAAACCCTACTGTCATGGATTGAATTGTGCTCCCCGCCCCCTCAACACAGGTGTAGCCATGGGGCTGGGCCAGGATTCCCTATATTCTAGGATTGTCCTCCATTTTGTGATTTTGCTGGATTAGGGTGGGACTGTAAATCCCTTCATAGGATCACCTCCCTGCTCCACTGTAAAGGGAGTTTCCCTAGAATGTGGCTTGTAACACCCTTAATCCTTTCATGCTTCAAGAGATAAAAGGACAAGGAAGCTGGCTGAGAACTGGGAACCTCACACCATCAAGCAAGCCACACCAGGAGAAGAGCGCATCCTTCAGACTCAAGGTTCCTGTTTCAAAACATGCTTTCTCAACCAAGACTGATGTAGTATCAGACCTTCCTCCGGGGCCGACAAGGGGGAAAGCCTTTCCCTGGAGCAGACATCCTGAATTTGGACTTGTAGCCTACCGGACTGCGTAAGAATAAACGTTTCTTTGTTAAAGCCATCCACCCTGTGCTATTCCTGTTGCAGCAGCACTAGCTCACTGAAACACCCGTGAAGCAGTTCTACTGTAGACACGTGGATCACCATGTTACAGGATCAGCGCAAGGGCAACAACAACAACATGTGAACAGCATGAGCCGACAGTGGCACTAAGGGCCAAGCCACGACGATGTTACAGGAGTTTACAGGACAGCTGACTATGGCAGGGACAATGCAGCCCGTGTAGCACATTGTTTCTTCTTCCTCCATACACAGGAAAACTACTTTCCCCAGCTCTCTCTGCTTCTGAGGTTGCAGATCAAGTGAATGAGTTCTCAGTTATGAAATGTGGGTTAATTTGTGCCTGAAACATTGCTTTCGATTCTTTTTAATACTACTAGAAGTCACATATCTCAGCAGGAATAGCAACAACATACAAGTAACTTGGGGCTACAAACCACCACTTGGAGAAGTAGCCAGAGAAACCACCCAACACGCAACTAGATATGAGGAAGAAGTTAATCTTCCAGGTCACTAAACTTCTTTTTGAACACCATAAACCTTTATTTCAACACCTCTGCATATCCTATCCAGAGTGATAAACTAACCAGTTCTACAGTTTCTGTTTGCGGTTTTGTTTTCCTCAAGATCATTCAGCAGCCAGGATTAGGAACTCAGAAAACAGAAGACATATTTTACCCAACACTGAAAGTAGGCAGAAAGGAGAATCTCCTTACTTAAGATTTGGATATCCTGTATTATTTTCTCTAAGTAGTAAGAGTCCTACTTACCTGAAATCACAACCTGGACCAGAATATGCCCATATCCACTCTTTTTAATTCCTTTATAACATGCATAATTTATTTAGAGGCACTAAATTTATAGGACTCACAAGCACTGGGCCTGAGGTGATTCAATTATCTTTCCTTGGAGTGGAAAGAGTAAATGCAACAGATGAAAGAAAAGAGAACAAAGGAACTCTACAAAAATAAAATAAGCTGATCTTAAAGGGCATGGAAAAACAGTTTCTTCGAAAGCAGTAATTGTAGGGAGGTTGCTCATCATTTTCACACGCTATCTGTACTCCAAAAAAACCTCAAAGGGATTTGGATTTGATCTTACAATTTCAATACACGTGTGACTGCTTGAGAAAACTAATAATTCTAGCAAAATATTCTCTTTGAAGGCACCAAAGAGTAGGACATAATTAGGTGTCCCAATGCACTGATCAGTTGACTACACCATAGAATAAACTATGCCCTTGGCAAAGGAGGGAAAATCAGTATTGTTCTTCACAGAAACCGATTCTGCATTTGAGTAGCCATTTGTATAAAACCAGAAAAGACAGTAAAATTTTCTGTACATATGTAAGAAGCCAAAAGTGCAGATGTAGTGTACCAAAAGCTAAGTACTAATCATGGTTACAGATGAATTCAGCAATTTATTTTTAATGGTTAATCAGAATGAGAGTTGATCATATATTTTTATTTTTCAGTTTCAGCTGGGAGAAAAGAAAGTCTCCTCTGTTTTAAAAGTTCCCATATTCTGTGCATATCCCAGAAACTGGGCAGCAAGAGGGATTATCTGTGATGTTTTCGAGACCTTAACCTTGCCATGACTTTTTGAAATTCAACAAGCAGCAGACCATGAGCTGAATGTTGCATTTGTATCCAATGTTTAAAGGTTAAACAATGGATACACATGGTAAATGCAAACAACGTGTGCTATATCCTGGGCACCGAAACATAATAACTTAGATCACAAAATCAGTGCCTTCTGAACTTAAAGTTGCTTGCAAAGAAGACAAACAGATCAATTAGCATAATTCTTCTTTTCCTCAATATTTTTGGCAGTAAAGAACAAAACCCCCTACTGGTAAAAAGCTGTCCCATCTGCCATCCTACTGCTACAACAGCTCGTATTCTTGGAAATCTGACTTATTGGGCAACCAAATACTTTCTTTCATGGGGGGGTGGAGGAGACAGTGGGGAATATGATGGTAAAGTGATTTTTGTGAAGAATATCCATCTATCCTAGATTTATGGAAAAGATAGAGTATCTACATACCAACACTCTGTGCCAATGAATGAATTATCCTTTTTCTATCACACCCCTTTAAGCATTAGGTTCTTATTCTTAATTGAAAACACTGTTATGATTTATGTGATTCAAACAGAAAGTTGTGTACATGTTTTTAGCATGATAAATGATTACAGCTATTCAGCAATAAGGAAGCTTTAATGGTGGAAGTTTAACTGTCTTGCTAATTTTTACATTCAGTCAATGAGTAGTTCAGAGGCTAATGTCACAATCCTGTATTTTAATATGTAGAGAGTTAACAGACACAACAAAAGGGAGTTTATGAGTAGTTGCAAACAATTAATATATCCTGGTGCTAACTGAAAGTTTCCTGATGATTCCAAAGGAAATTATCCATTGAGAACCCCGCTGTGTCCTGCACTATGCTCACAAATTGTTGCTCTGCTTGAGTCAAATGTTGCAGTCACAGTGTCAAGTTATCTCAGTGAAGGTCCTCCTCCTTTTCCCTGACCTTTACTTTACTACTGAAAAACCTACAGAGCCCAACGTTATGCTGATATCAACACACAGATTACTGTGAATCACAATGAACTCAACGGTAACAGGATATAGAAATTTAGAGACAAGAGTTTTAAATGATTTGACTCAAATTCCTACTGTACAGTTAAATTCCTCACTGCTGTCCAGTCAGTTCTGACTTGTGTCACCAGGAATTCTACAGCCTAATTTCTGTTGCTGTTGTTGAGTCAATTCTAACTCAGTGATGATACTGGACACAGTAGAAATGCCTCACAGGTGAACGACTGGTGGATCTGAACTGCTGACCTTTTGGTTAGCAGCTGTAGCACTTAACCACTGTGTCACCAGGGCCCAGAGCCTAACTCCAAAACCAGATATCCTGCTCTAAGAAATAGAGCCACACACTGAACCAAGCCATCTCTATTACTTCACTGAATTCAAGTGAATATCCAAAAAAGTAACTGACAGATGTGACTTCATATTTTTCTTACCATTTCTTTCCACTGAAAATCAATTTAGAATGAACATTTAAAGTTTACATACCCTTACCTCCAAGAAAATTCTGTGCTGTTGAAAGTTGACACTGGGAGTACAAAATTTTAAGGTACGTACAATTTTTTAAGAATCTTCCACAAATTTTTACTTGTGTGTGCCACTAATGATACTGTTCTATAATGTCTGCACTTTCTTGGCTCACCATTCTTTGGAATAGGCAAATACACGGCTCACTTCCAGTCACTCGGTGAGGCAGCCATCTTCCAAAGTTCTTGGCATAGACAAGTATATCCTCTTCATGACATCCTTTTGTTGAAATACCTCAATTGGCATAATAATAAATGCTGGAGTCTTGTTTTTCACCAATGTCATCAGAGTAGCTTGGACTTCTTCATTCAGCATCATTGATTTTGATCATATGCTAAATCCTGAAATTAATGGACATCAACCAGTTCTTTCTGGTACACTGATTCTGTATTCCTTCCATCTTCTTTGAATGTTTCCTGTGTCATTCAAATATTTGCCCATAGAATTCTTTAATACAGTAACTCAAGGTTTCCATTTTGTCTTTAATTGTTTCAGCTTCAGAAATGCTGAGCCTGTTCTTCTGATTTTCAAACTCGAGGTGTTTGCATATTTCCTTACAACACCTGATTTTGACTTCTGAAACTGCCCTCTGAAAATCATCTGTGAATTTCTACTTGATAATTTCACCCTTGAGTATTAGCTACGTGAGGTTCCACAGAAAGCTTCAGAGTCTCTGCTGATAACCACGCTGCTTCTTTTTCTTTCTTTCTTGTCTTTTTAAATACATTTTGCTTTCTTCATGTATTACCTTCTTGATGTCATCCCATCACCTATCTGATCTTTGGTCATTAGCATTCAGGACATCAAATCTACTCCCAAGATGGTCAATAAATTCAGGTGGATTATACTCACAGTCATACTTTGGCTCTCATGGACTTTTAATTTTCTTCACTGTCAACTTGAATTTGCAGAAGAGCAACTGATTGTCTGTTTTGTAGCTGGTCCCGGGACTTGTTTTGAAGGATGACAGTGAGTGTCTCCATCTTCTTTTTCAACAGGGATTAGATTCCACTGAATACCAATTGCAGCGGTCCATATCTAAAGTTATCCACCTTTTTATGTTGTTGAAAAACGGTATTTCAAAGAAGAAGCCATTGATCTTGCAAAATTCTACCATGAGATCTACGACACCATTTCTATCACCTAGGCCATATTTTCCAACTACTGATCCTTCACTTTTTTCCCCTTTCCATTTTTTTGCATTCCAATGATCAGTAATTATCAATGCATCTTGTTTATATGTTTGGTCAATTTCAGACTGTAGAAGTTGGTAAAATAAATAAACTCCAATTTTTTCATCTTTGGCATTAAAAGCTAATGAACAGTCATATTAACCAGTCTTCCTTGTAGAAATATGGATGTTATCCTATCACTGATAGTGTTGTACTTCAGTACAGATGTTGAAACATTCTTTTTAACAATGAATGTGATGCCATTTCCTCTTTAATCTGTCATTTCCTGCATAGTACACCAAGGGACTGTCCAATTCCAAATGACTAATAGCAATCCATTTCAGCTCACTATTGCTTAGGATATTCATCTTTATGTGTTCCATTACATTCTGAGCAAATAATCTGAGACAATGGACTACATGAAGAAGAATGTGACATCAGGATTGGAGGAAGACTCACTTGACAACTTGCAACATGCAGAAAACACAACTTTGCTTGCTGACAGTGAAGAAGGCTTAAAGTACTTACTGATAAACAGCCAAGACCACAGCCTTCCATATGGTTTACATCTCAGCATAAAGAGAATAAAACTGCTCACACCTGGACCAATAAGCAGCATCATGATAAACAGGGAAAATAATGACGTTCTCAAGCTTTTCATTTCACTTGGATCCACAATCAACGACCACAGAATTAACATTCAAGAAATAAAACAATGAATTCCATTGGGAAAGCCTTCTGCAAAAGACCTTTTTTAATTGTTAAAAGAAAAAGAGGTCACTTTGAGTATTAAAGTACGTTGACCCAAGCCATGACACTGTCAATGGCCTTGTACACCTGGCCATTGAATAAAGAAAACGGAAGAGAAACCAACACATCTGAATTATAATATTGGTGAAGAACACTGAAAATACTATGAAATGTCAAAAGAATAAACAAATCTGTGTTGTAAGAATATACCTCATTGGAAACAAGGACTGTGATACTGGAATACTTCATCTTGCATAACCTGAATATGTTATTAGGAGGCACCAGTTCCAAGAGAAGCATAACAGGCTTGGTAAGTCAGAGGGCCAATTAAAAAAGGAAGACCCTTGATGAGATGAATTCACACAGTGGTTACAAAAATGGGCTCAAACCTAGCAATGACTATGAAGATGGTCCGAGACACAGCAGCGTTTTGTTCTGTTATACAGAGAGTCTCTACAATTCATAACTAACTGGACAGAACCCAACAACAAAAATAAGTATCCTGGATGTGTGTTCCGTTTACATTCATTTTAAATACTTACTGCCTTGGAAACCCTACAAGCAGTTCCACCCTGTCCTAGAGGGTAACTATGCTATGGAACAGACTCAGTGGCAGTGGGCTTCGGTTTGGGGTTTCTAAGACAAGTCATATTTTCCAAACTGTTATTCCATTCAATGTCACATTTTAATTTTTCCCACTTCATAATTCCATTAATCTCTTATTTTCAAAACCCATAGTTTTTATTAAAGTGTAAGTTTGTAGATTTATTTTTTATCACATACTGCTGTCTTCACTAATGGTTTTTATTTTATTGTGAATTTCAGTGAAGTTAGAGTGTTAAGCTAAATTAACACAAGAACAGTAGACTGAAGTGGATAAACAGGTTAAGCATAGTAAAGTGTCCCCTAAAGGTGTATTAAAAATAATGAAGTATGAATATGCAAACATTTTTCTGTCATTCCAACTGAAGTCTCAGGGTATATGAAAATAAAGAGCAACAATGAATACAAGTGAGAACTTTTTCTCCTTCCTTCTCTTAACACTTCCACCCTTCACTGGCAGTGATCAGGTGCTTCTCCCCACACTTCCACTCAAAACAGGAGTGTTAAGGTAGAAGCTAATTCCTCTCCATATGTTGTTGGTTCTCCCCAAAGAAAGAGGCAGAATTTTGTTAAACAACTAGCTTTCAGTGAGTCACCTCCATTCTGAGTAGAATTAATAGGTGGAAATTCACTACTCTTGTGTGACAAACTTCTCTAAGCCATTTCTGTCTTACATAAACCTGCACCCTAATAAGTATTTTTCTTCCCAAGTGGCAAAAAGGCCTTGATTCTCCAGCTTCTCCCTCTAACAAATGGACTGTTGTCACTGAGTTGATTTTGACTCATGCTGATCCCATGTGTTACGGAGTAGGGTTGTTCCACAGAGTTTTCTTGCTAATGGTTTAACAAGAACCATCTGTACCACTGAGGAACCTTTACAAATAGGTAGGTAACAATAATTCAGGGAAAAGTAGTAGGCAATTCTGATCCTTCCACAAGCTACCTTCTAAGTTAGCTCTGACAATTCTAAAACTGACAGCTGGATCTTAATTTACCAATATGTACTATAATGAGAAAGAAGAAAGAGTGAGATTAATTTGCACTATTCAATCCCTACCCAAAGGGCTATATATGAATTGCTAATTATCCAATGAAAGGATTTTAGAACTCATGCTTCAGTACAATATACTGTCTATCTTAACTGTACTTTAAATTGCTTTTCTTTATTATATTATGTTTATAAATAAAAATAGCCATTCCTTTTTCCATAATATTCTCATACTTGTCATAATCATCCAATGCCACCATCACAGAAATATCAGAAGTGGATGGACTTAATGAAGATAAGTTTATTCATTCACTCTCTTAAGCTAGAAGTCCAAATTCACAGTGTCAGCTCCAGAGGAAGGTTTATTCTCTATGTCAGCTCTGGAGGAAGGTCCTTGTCGTTAGTCTTTCCTTGATCTAGGAACATCTCAGAGCAGGAACCTCAGGTCCAAAAGGTATGCTCTGATCGCAACACTGTCTTCTTAGTGATATGAGGCCCCCATCTCTGTTTCCTTTCCTTTCCTTTTACTTCTTGTATGATAAAAGGTGGTTCAGACCACACTCCAGGGAAACTTCCTTTACAAATTAAATCAAGGATATAACCTGAGCAAGGGTGTTAATGCTATTAGAATCCTCTTTAACCACAGGCAGAGACTGTGATGTACAACACAGAGGGAAATCACAAAACGAAGGACAATCACACAACACTGGGAATCACAGCATAACCAAAGTGACTTATATTTTGGGGGGGACACAATTCAATCCATGACATCCTACCCTTTGGTGCCCAAAAATTCATGGCCTTGGTACACAGAAGACACATTCACTGTATCATGTCAAATGTCTTCAACTGACTTTAAGTCCAAAATCCAAAACTTCCTACTCATCTGCGAAATCTGAAATACAAGTTGAAATCTGAAATACAAGTTACCTGTTTCCAAAGTACAATGGCATAATAGACACAAGCTAGACATTTTCATTACACACAAGAGAAATGGTAAGGAAAGAAGAGATAGCAGACACTAAACAAGTCAGGAGAACACATTACATTAGCCCTCAAGGCTCTGAAATTAATCCTCTATGCTCTGAAACCATTCACACAACCATCCTGCCCACCAGACTCTAGATATCGGCAACATTCTCAACGTACCGAGTGAAGGCCCCTCAGCCTCAGCCTTCAGCTTCATCTTCCAGGTCCACTGGGACAGCAACTCTCCTCCTGCAGCTTTAGGCACACCATTTTCCTAGTCTAGCAGAGTGTTGACTCTACCCTTAGAAATACCAGAGGCTGTGACTCCACCCATTGAAACCCTTAGGGTTCTGGCCATACCTTTTGAGGCTTAAGCAACTAGGCTTCTTGTTTTCCTTCTCTCTCCAGCTTCTTGGCCTCCTGGCCCCTCTGGCTTCATGCCCTCATCTGCCTGTTTAGGTCAAGTGATCCAAAGCTCCACTGATAAGTTCCTAGAGGCACCGCATTCCACCAGGAAGCTTGTCATGCCTAAGGACTCAGTTCCTTTGCTCCATGGATCAGCAAGTCTATCTCAACAGCTTAGTGCCCAGAGGCACCCCACTCAGCCAGGAAGCCTCCTCTATTGAGGAACCCAACTCTCTCACTGTTCCAGCTGGCTCCAGCACCCACTTGTTTTGCTCTGCTGGTTCTGCTTAAGCTGGTTCTCTGTTGCTGTTGCTTCTCCTCTGCTGCCACTTCTCTGCTGCTACATGTTCTCTGCCACCACAGGTTCTCTATCCATTCACAGTTTCAAAACTGCTCCCACGTTTTAGATAAGCGTTAAAGCCACACCCCTACTCTCTTGGTACTAAATTCTCTCTTAGCCATCTAGTGCTGCTATAATAGAAATACAACAAGTGGATGTCTTTAATGAAGTGAAATTTATTCTCTCACACTCCAGTAAACGAAAAGTCTAAATTTAGGGTGCCAGATCCAGGGGAAGTCTTTCTCTGAGTGTCATCTCTGAAGGAAGGTCCTTGTCATCCATCTTCCCTTGGTCTAGGAGCATCTCAGCCAAGGAACCTCAGGTCCAAAGAGTAAGCTCTGTTCCTAGCACTGCTTTCTGGTGGTATGAGATCCCCACTCTCTACTAGCTTCTCTTTCCTTTTAGGTCTCGTAAGATGAAATGTGCTGCAGGGCAGACCCTGGGGAAACTTCCTTACAATCGATCAGGATGCAATCTGAGCAAGGGTGTTAATCCTACCTTATCCTCTTTGTAATAATACTGACAGAAATTATGATACATAAAGCTGAGGAAGATCACAGAATGGAAGACAACCACACATATTAGGAATCACAATCTAAACAAACTGACACACATTTTGGGGGGGAACAACTCAATACATGATAATATTTTCTGAAACATATATACTGTTTTCACATATTCACACTTCGTATTCATGAACTGATATCTGGAATTTATATATTTCAGAGAATAAATAACTCATTAGTAATAGTTTTCTTTCAAAATAAAAATGAGTGGCTTCATAAAGTTCAAATATAATACAAGTTCTTCATAAAAAATAAAATCTTTAACGTAAAGACCTCTGGTTATGTCTCCAGTTCCGTGACTCATTTGATATATGTGAATTTGGGCACGTCACAGAAAATCTTTAAGCCCTACCTTCCTATCCGTGTAATCCAAACTGAAATAATGCCTCCTAAAGACAAATATTACAATATTTCACTTACATGAAACAAGAAAATTAGGCAGATATGTAGAGAACAAAGTTTATTAATAGTTACTGGGATAGGAGAGAAAGGGGTGGGAAGCCAAATGGTTAGGAAGTGTTGAGTGTGGTAATGACAAGGCTGGCAAAGATCAGGGGTGGTGTGTGCACAACACAACTGATGTAACTGACATTATCAGACAGCACACCTCAAAAAGCTGAACTGGCATATTGTGTTTTATATATATACATGGGGGAAACAAACTAAGACGTGTAATCCCAAGATTAGAAAAGTAAAATGCATCATTAAAAGATACACCTTGTCTTTAGGAATCATTTATTGTTATTAAATAAACAACAATAGAGACAAAATTGTTAATTTGGTAGTCAACATTCTCAAAAAATGGGAGAATTCACATGGGAAACTACATGGTCTACTCCTCTTCAAACATCTGAAAGATCTAATAACAGGGAACCCACACATTTCCTCAAGGCAACCATCACTGAGACAGAGTAAAATCCAGCGTTTTAGAAAAAGTTTGCCCCCGTCGCTAACACTCCTTTTTGTCTGTCACACAAACAATGAAGTCCATGAATTTAATTGTTCTAAGTGCTGCATACCTCATTGCTGAATATCACCACAGTCACTTTCAAAGTATTCCTTTGGGACAGCTATGCAGCAACACCAGCACCTAGTCCATCCTTCAAAGGTGTTTGGGAACTCAGTCTGAAATGGCCATTGCACACAGTGGCAAGGTGGCAAGTTCATAAACTTAATTCTATAGTTGTCTGTGAGGGAGTTTTTAGCCAGTAAACAAGTAAGTAACTGTAGTGGAACACCCTCCCTACTCATCTGATCTGGCTCCCACTGATTTCCTTTTTCTTTACCCAAAGAAAAAGGAAAAATTGAAAGGAAGATATTTTGGTGACATTCAGAACATCAAGAGTAGTATAATGACAGCTCTAACGGGAATTCCAGAAAAAGAGTTCCAAACTTGCTTTGAAGAGCAGACTAGGTGCTGGCGTTGGTGCACAGCTTCCCAAGGCGAGTACTTCAAAGATGACTGTACTGATATTCAGCAATGAGGTATGCAGCACTTTTTCTTAGATGAGTTCCCAAACTTAACTGTCACCCTTTGTATACTTGTTTACATCAACAGAAGCCTCACTGACCTTACAATCCACTCCACAGTGTTGTATACAGTACAGTTATTTTAATAAGTTAAATTTGATCTTCCTCTAGGAGGGCTCCCATATGCCACCTGAATCTCTGTGGCCATACAGGGTTGTGATGAATTAAAATCAACTTGACAGAAATGAATTTTGTTTTGTGTTTAATACATATGTCCTAAAACTGAGAAGTCTAAATCCAGACTAAATTTTTTGTTTAAAAAGCTAAGTCACAGTTTATCTAACAAAAGTGTACATTATTTATTATAGACAAGTAAGATAGTTTAAAAAAATCATTTGTACAATCTGCTACTTGGATAAACTAAATGTTGCTACATATTCCTCCTGCAAATGGTTTATTCAAGGATCAGACTTATGATTTATAACAAAACAGTAGTCATTTGATATTGAAGAATACAATCCTGTCTTTTAATTAAATGAACTGTGAGTATGCTCCAGACATCCGTTGTCTCTATCTACGCTTTGAACACTGGTATCTAGAGATCAGGGATTCTAAGGCAGGCACCAGTGTCACACTGTTTGACTGATTCACTTCCAGGGTTATCAGTATCAGTTCACATCACTCATACCTTCAGACTGGAAGAGTCTTTCTACCAAAGGTGACTGATGCTCTGGGATTTTGCTGAGCATCCACTCATTAGTAATACCCATTTTCCCTGCAATTTCAATTTAAAACAATGAGAAGACACTTAAGAAAAGTTCTACCAATCAAGACCCACAGCAGCTTGTTAAAACAGATATAGTCAGAAACATGTTATCACAAAGAAACCAAACACACACACAGATGCACATAATCAACTACCATAAAATTAGTAATTTGAAAATGGTAACAAACACAAAATACAAATGAAATGATAAGCACACAAAAGCTGAAAAACACTTTCAATAAATAAATAAATGTGAGAATACACAAAGTACAAAACTGGATATGTCAAGTTTCCATTGACGTATATATTTAATTTAAGGTAAGGTTGCCGTGAGTCAGATCCGACTCAACGGCACTTGGCTGGCTTGGCCACCTGCTGTCATTTGGAAGCTTATTTTTCAGTAGCATCACCTACAGCCAGGGAGAAATATTTAATCACATGATAATGTAAACAAACAACTCAGAAACTTTAAAACCTGAAGTGTACAGAGACAAATCTCATCTACAGTAGCATAGTGGGTACTGGTATTCCCTTAAGAGGTGCACACTATCAGATGAAAATCAAATGCATTTCACTACAAAATGAGCAACAATGACTGAATCAGTTACCTAAAGGGAAAAACCAATCCACACAATGAAGTCTTTATTAATAAGAAAGTAGCCGAAAAGCCAGGTAGGAGGGCTACCGCACAAGTATTCTACAACTATCAGCAGCTGCTACATAAACAACACTGTATCTCTCATTTACCTGGAGTGTCTGTCACATCTGTGCACAGCAGTCACAGCTGCTACCCACATCAGTGAACGAACATGTTCTCACCCTTGAAAAAGTGAAGTATCTGTTAATGTTTCCTAACACAGGTGACCATCTGTATCTGGAGTGACACATCCATGGATTCAAACAACTGTGGATGAAAACTACTAGAAAGGGAAGTTTCAAAAAACTAAATTTGAATTGGCAACAAACTGAGCACTACGCAGCATCCACATGAAAGAAATGATGTAGACGCATACCCTGCTGTAGCCTCCTACCATTTCCTCCGTCAGATCTGTCAGTCAGACATATCCTCAGGCTCCCTCTAGCACTTGTAGTTTGTTCAGTGTATATCTCATCATGTCATTATTCCCTAAGCAATACAGTACTGTAAAACAACCATTCCCATAGCATTTACATTGTACAAGTTATTATAAGTAGTCTAGAGATGACTGAAAGTAAATGGGAGGATGTGCAGACCTTACATGCAAATATTACACTGTTTCATATAACAGACTTGTGCATCTGCAGATTTGGTATCAAAGAGGGTCCCAGAACCAATCCCCCAAGGATACTGAAGGACAACTGTACTGAACTTGATGTCTTATGAATATGGCAGAGATTTTAGACTTTAATGTATTTCATTAAATTGCTATTTGTGCAAAGCATAATATATCCTTATATTTCTGTTGAACTCACTTGTAGACAACCACCCAAAATTAGTGTTTTTTTCTCTAGCAGCTATTAAACTACATATGGGAAGCAAACTGTACTAGATACAGTTTGTGAAACAGTTAAGTGATAAGTGACGATAAAATCTGCCACTTACCATTAATAACAGAAACATTTACTTTAAAACTTTGACAGGGAGAGGAAATCTCACCTTTTCACACACTTAATAATGTTACCACCTGAAATGTAAAATGTACCAACATCTCACTTGTTTTATGTTGAAATGTGTAAACCCCCAATTAATCAAAGGAAATGGTAGATTTACTCCCTTACCAACATTTCCCAGAACTATACTCTGAGGCAAAAAACACAATAAGTGCTATTTCACATTACATTGGCTAGTGGGTAGGCAGGAAAAGAATGGATAAACTGAAGTTTACCATTACCGCTATAACAACAATCAACACTGTGATCCTTTTCTCAGTGTGCCAGGCATGAAGCTGTTACAACAACTTACAGTGACCATTATTATGCTACTTAGAAGCAAAGATGGTGAGACCTCAACTTGCTCACTTTGCACAAGTTATCAGGGAAGACCAAAAAGTAGAAAAGTTTGTCATGTTCAGTAACGTAAGGCTCCGCAAAAACAAGAGACATCTTCAATGTGATGGACACAATAGCCTCAACGATGGACACAAGCACACCAGCATTCAGAAAGATGGCATGGGGTTTGGCAATGTTCTGTTGTGCTATGCATAAAGTCACCTTGAGTGTGCAGAAACCTGACTAACAACAACAAAAAATTACAGTTTATAGATAAGAAAACTGAGTTGCAGAAAGATTAAGTGATTTCCCTCCCAAGACCATATATCTGGAAGTCTAAATGGACTTCCCACTGAAGACATTCCATCTCCCAGTTTCTGAAACTGTCACTACTATGCAACAAGCACCCAAGCTAGTCTCTCAAGCAGTGTCCATTTGATGCATTATCTCCGTGAACAAAATTACAAATTTATTTGGATAGCCATGTGAGTTGGTATTATAAAATGACTTAACTTAATTGTTAAAAACTTACCTTAATGAATGTGATTTCTTGATAGTAATCTTAAAAAACGTATACAATACAGCAAGTTTTTCATTAATTAAACAAACAAACAAAAAAATCCCCACATCATCCTGAATGCAGACAGACTGAAAGAATTCCCCTTGAAAACAAGAACTAGACAAGGATGTCCATTCTCAACTCTCCTATTCAACATTGTACTAGAAGTTCTGGCCAGAGCAATCAGACAAGACAAAGAAATAACAGGCATCCACATCAGCAAAGAAGCAAAAATATTCCTATTTCCAGATGATATGATTGTATACACAGAGAATCCTAAAGAATCCGTAAGTAAACTACTCAAACTAATAGAAGGGTTCAGCGACATATCAGGATATAAGACAAACATAAGTAAGTAAGTAGGATTCCTTTACACCAACAAAGAGATCATTCAAGAAGAAATCACCAAATTAATGCCATTCACCATAGCCCCCAAGAAGACAAGAAGATAAAATGCCTAGGAATTAATCTAACTAGGCTGGCAAAGAGAACTGCAAGACTCTACTGCAAGAAACTAAGAGAGAATTAGGTAAACAGAGAAACCTACCCTGCTTATGGATAAGAAGACTTAAGATTGTGAAAATGTCTATTTTACCCAAAGCAATCCACATACACAGTACTCCAGAGACACTTTTTAATTAGATGGAGAAAAAAATCACCAACTTTGCTGGGAAAGGGAAGAAACCCTAGATAAGCAAAGCACTACTGAAGAGGAATACACTGGGAGGCTTCTCACTACCTAACTTTAGAACCTATTACACTACCGTAGTATTCAAAACAGCCTGGTACTGGTACAAAAAAAAAAAAAAAGACATATAGACATATAGACCAATAGAACAGACTTGAGACCTCAGAGATGCCACCATCCTCCTATGAACAGCTGATACTTGACAAAGGCCCTAGGATTGTAAACTGGGGTAAAAATAGTCTCTCTAACAAATAGAGCCGACAAAATTGGATATCCATATGCAGAAAATTGAAACATGACCCATTTCCTCACACCTTACACAAAAAACACAACTCAAACTGGATAAAATACCTAAGTATCAAACCTAAAACAATAATGATCATGCACGAAAAAATAGTATCAACAATGGAAATTTTAATACACAATGTAAAGAGACTTCAAAATCTGACAAACAAAGCACGATCACCAGAAGAGATAATACATAAATGGAAATTACTAAGAATCAGATACTTTTGCTCACCCAAAGACTTTATCAAAATAATTAAAAGACTACTGCAGAATGGGAAAACATATTTGGCAACCATATGTCAGATTGACGTCTGATCTCCATCATCTGCAATGTACTGCAAAATATCAACCAGAAAAAGGTAAATAACACAATTAACAATTGAACAAAATAAATGGACAAGACAGTTCATTTAAGAGGATATGCAGGAAGCCAAAAGAGATAGGAGAAAATGCTCACAGTCCTTAGCTATTAAAGAAATTCAAATCACAATGATGATGAGATACCATCTCACCCCAACAAGGTTGGTCATGATACAGAAAGCATAAAACAACAAATGCTGGAAAGACTGTGGAGAAATTGGAACTCTCTTATACTGTTGGTGGGATTGCAAAATGGTACAATTTCTTTGGAAAGCAATCTGGTGCTTCTTTAAAAAGCTAAAAATAGATATACCACTGGACCCAGTAATCCCACTGCTTGGAATATATCCTACAAAAGCAACGGCAGTCACACGAACAGATACATGCACACAAATGTTTATTGCAGCACAATCCACAACAGCAAAGAGTCGGAATCAACCCAGATGCCCAACAATAGAAGAATGGATAAAAAAAACTATGGAATATATACTCAATGGAACACTATGCAATGATAAACAACAATGATGATTTTAGGTAGCACCTCACAACCTGCTTTCAATTGGAAGACATTATGTTGAGTGAAATCGGTGAGCAGCGCAAGGACTAATATTACATAACACCTCACTATAAGGACTTAAAAACAGACTCATGTACAGAAGATTCTCTGATGGTTGCAAGGGAGGGGAGGAAGGATGACTAAAGGTTCATTACAGGTTAGATAACTGATAGAAATTTAGCTGGGTGAAATCAGTGACAGCACACATTAGAAAGAAGATCAGTTTAACTGGGCTTCAACATAACTTGAAGATTCTTCCAATCTTAACCCAGTACTGCAAGGACAGCATAGCGGGAGCAAGGGTCTGGGGACCACACTCTCAGGTGACATCAAGGCCAACTGGCCTAACTAGCCTATTGCTAAGAGAGTCTTCTCCACCCCATATTTGTGATGGCACCTGGGGTCTTAAAAGCTAACAAGTTGCCATTTGAGGTACACCAAATGGTCCCAACTCAGCTGGAACAGATGATCACCAAGGACAACAAAGACATGAGGGAAAAAGAGCCCAGAAGACAGAAGGACCCACACGAATGGGTGACTATATTAGCATGTGACCAGAAGAACAAGATGGTGCCTGGCCATCACCAATGACAGCTGTGATAGGGCTCACAGTGTCGAGTCACAGTAGCAACACAAGAAAAGAGGAGGGCACCCTAAAATCTCCACTAAAAGACTGTAATTGGTGGCCCAATGGCCTGGGATTTCCCCTGGGAGCATGGCCCCTACACCTGATGCTGCCCGTGATCATAAATCATTATTGAGGTCAACTCCTCAGACAGGAATGGATTGGACTAGGCAACACAGAGGAACCATATCATTTTATGGTTTTATGCATCTACAGGATGTTGTCCTACTGGCCTCTTAATGAAGGGAATGGAGAGGGTGGAGGTGACAGGAGATTGTTAAGAGGATATGACATGCATAGAATGGAAAGGAGGAGTGTGCTGTCACTGGGCAAGGAGAGCAGATGGAGCTGCAGATAGGTGGTCATGCAAATTTAAATTGGACTGTACACTTTTACTCAATCATAATAAAAAAATCCTCTTTGAATTTACCTTTAGCACATTTTAAAAAAATTAGTTAATGTATTAATGTTTTGGGGGTATCAATGAGGTGGCATAGTCATTAAGAGCTCAGCTGCTAACCAAGAGGTGAGCAGTTCAAATCTACCAGCTGCTTCTTGGAAACACTATGCGGCAACTCTGGTCTGTCCTATCAGGTTGCTATGAGTTGGAACCAACTCAATGAGACCTAGTACCAACAGCCATGAGGTCCATATGACATTTAATAGTAAACTGTTATCTTTGGGGAGCGATTTTCACTTTTTGAAAAGTCACAACACATTTTAAGCCAAGTTTAATGGCAAAACTAAAAAAAAGAAACATTTCATACAGTTTTAGACTTAATAGTGAGATTTAGCTGCTTAAGCATTATGACTATAAAGACAATTCCAATGAGAAGCTTCAAAGTTGTTTTCAGCATCTTTATCACTGGAAAAGTGTATAGTTTTCCAAATGACTTCTTGAAAGGACTGCTTTATTTACATTAACTGCATTAATTATGGTATTGTGGTTTTTAAAATCACATTACTTTGTAGTCATATCTCATAATCTAAAATGAATAATGAGTTAAGATTTTCCTTCATTAAGTACTTATTAAACAGTGTGAACATCCATAATTATATGAGAACAGTTTTTGAACTCAATCAAAACTTCCAAAACTGTAGAGGTGAAATTAAATCTTTTAAAAATGTTCATGATGACAGGGGAAAATTTAGTCAACTAGCATAATATAGTTAACAAAGATAATGTTCTATATCCTAGTTTGATGAACAGCATCTGGGGTCTTAACAGCCTGTAAATGGCCATCTAAAATACAACTAGTGGTGTTTACTTACACAGGTCAAAACCAAATGAAGGAACTCAAAGGCTCAAGGAAGAAACTAGTTCATGGGACTAATCGCTCACACAAACCACAATCTTTTCCAATTTGAGACCAGAAAATTAGATGGTGCCCAGGTACCGTGAGCTATGGTTCTCACACAGGACACACAGATGGTCCTGGACAGAACAGGAGAAAAATGTAAAACAGAAGTCAAATTCCTAAAAAAAAAAAATGCCAAATTCATAGACTAGAGAAACCTCTGAGGCTCTCACCCTAAGGCACCCTTTAGACTTGAAACTGCAGTTATTTCTTCAGATCACCTTTAAGCCAAATAATATATCAGCTCATAAAAGAAAAATTCCATCCACATGTAATGTACTCTTTAAACAATTGACTGTATGAGATCAAATGGTCAACAATTTCCAAAAGAAAAGACAAGTTGGCAAAGAGGGAAAGAGACGCTAGATTAACAGAAACAGAACTTACAGAAGGGAAATAAATAGAGCACTGTCACACTGTAAAATCTGTAACCAAAGGCAAGGGAAAATTTATATAAAAAATTATTAAAAAGAAGTCTAATTTTCTGAGTAAACTTTCTCACCTGAAACACAGTATTATTTAAAATCATGTTCATAATGAAATAATTTTTTTCAGCATCGCACAAAAGTAAAAAGAGAACGTAAAAGGTAAAGAAATAAATACTGCTAAATTCTACAAACTATTTGACTTTTAACAAACAATTCCCAATACTTACTTTGTAAATAGCATCACACAAGGAACAAGGACAGACCCAACACTACATTTACTTCAGAGTTCTCCACTACCAGACAGAGTTTTACCATCTTTGGCTCCATAAGAACCTTCATTCTCTAACCAAATGAATGGCCTTATGTAGGTCTTCCTCATCCTGTGTCCACGCTCCTTCCATCATCATTCTCACTCTATTACTCATAATCATGGGTGCACCCTGAGACCTCCACTAAAAGACCGCAGTTGATGGTCCAGGGGCCTCGGGGTACTCCTGGGAGCATGGGCACTGGTCCTGATACTGCCCCTGTCCATAAATCATTACTGAAGTCAACTCTTGGGACAGGAATGGATTGGACTTGGAGACACAGAGTGACCGTATCATGTGTGCACTTTATGGTTCTATGCTTCTGTGGGATACTGTCCTGCTGGCCTCTTACTGGAGCGGGTGAAGAGGGTGGAGAGGAGGGGACAGGAGGCTGTTAGGAGGATACGACATGTATAGAACAAATAGGTGCAGTGTGCTGTCACTGGGCAGGGATAGCAGCAGGAGCTGCACATAGGTGGGCATGCAAATTTATACTGGATTGTACACTTTCATTCAATCACAATTAAAATAAATAAATAAGTAAGTTCACCTACTCAGGAAACAAAGATTCATGCAATGTGGCTTCCAGCACAAGAGTCTGCCAACTGTTTTTACTCTCAATTCACCTATCTAATACTACCATGGACTTTTGATTCTTGTGCCTCAAAGGAAAATGCCTTGCAAAGCAGAAATTACCACATGAGGTTTATTGGGTTATCAAAAAACCAGTAAAACCCACCCACTAAGGCTGATTTGCATTACTTCACCAATAGTTTCCAAATTCCTTTAATTAATGCCTTTTAAATCATTAATATTTTGATATCTTGCATTTGCCCATCTTAATCAGTAAACCTAAAGTCAGATTTGGAGGGCTTTGTTCCTTTAATAGGGTCGCCATGAGTCGGATCCGACTCGACGGCACTTGGCTGGCTGGTGTTCCTTTAATAAGACAATAAAAAAACTGTAGCAAGAAGCAATATATAAATCTACCATTCAAAGATTTGCTCAACTATTCACAGATTATTTTTTAACATTCTTCCTGTTCCTATTTCAGATATGTCCTCAGTAACACTCAAAGAAAGATTTATTCTTACTCTTAATATTACAAGAAACCTCTTCCTACCAAGCTGATTATTTAGCTATATCACCACTAGGGCAGTTCAAAGGAGGCGAGCATCAAAAAGAGTTATTTGTTCACCCTTTCATGGGAAAGGAATTTTTTTGACACCAGTTATGATGGTTATAAGTGTATTTAAAATATTGACACGAGATTGGCAGCTGCTCACATTCTGCCTGAAAGGTTTAGTACTGGCAGGAACTCCGAGCAGCTGCTTGTTTGAAACGTGAGAAAACATTTGGACAGTTAGGACAGCCTGATTTCCCCCTTAAAATCTGTTTGGCAAAACTTCCTGGCACTTAATATGATCCCAGGAAAAAGCTTTTTATAAAAGTGTTCACATCTCTTCACAAAACTTTATTTGCCATTATAGACAATATCTTAAACTCACCATCTTTTCATTGCTGGTTAATATGTTTTATCTGGCCAATAAAAATGAAAAAAGAATGGCAAGGTAGTTTTGCATATTTATAATAAAATGACAGGATGATCCATGGTGAAATATCTTCACAAGATTCCCAATATCTTATAAGAAACTTAAATTGTGTATACCAAACTGAGATTAGAATAGAGGCCACGATGTGCAGTCTTATCAATGAGTTCAAAACCTTCATTAAGAAACCACTTTCACTCTACTACGGTATGGAGAGGTTATTCTTATACACAAGGTAAATCCGTTATCAACAGTTGAAATATTTTAGTCCTACAACTGTCACTTAGTGAAAAGCAACATAAACCATCTCATTCATCCATACACTCTCTAAAATAACCACTGCCCAGAGAGGAGTAATTTGTGTACTCAACTTTTATAACAATTTTCTGAGCATTTCCTTTGCTTAATAGGTGTTCCTCTCTCACGCTAACTGCCTTCCTGTTGTTCACTTGCAAGTATGTCATGGCCTCTGCTGTGCTACCCCTTATCTTAGCCAGAGCAATCTAAAGGATATTGATTTGTGATGGCTATGTAATTCACACACTCTGCAATTTTCCTGTATGATTTATTCAAAAAATAGACTGTACATTAAGCTTGGCATTCATTAGGCTGGCCCATTCTAGTCTCATATTAATCCAGTATCATACTTGTTTGGAAGATTTATGCATTTAGAATAGTAAAGTTGTTAGGCAGCTTTTTATGTATTTGCAAAATCAAGAATGACCCTTTAAAAGCACCAGCATAAAAACACGGATGGCCATGGCACCAGTAACCTAGGCAATGCATGTATATATGACACTAGCATTACACACCCAAAATGAGTTATTTAGTAATTATGGATTTTAAGTTACTAAGCTTCAACTACATGTATTGTTTCATTAAAAGAAATGTGGAAAAAATCTGATAATTATCTGCTGTCAATAAAAGTTAAAAATATTTTTAAACCTATTTCTTTTTAATCCACTCTTCAGTATGCTGCTATGCTTGTCTACAAAAACTAAATCCCAATATTTGATAAAAGAAGACAGAGGGAAAACTGCAAAGGTAAAAATTAATAATAATAATAATAATACAGAATGTCACATATATTTTTCTATTATGAAAACTTTCATTTCTTGGTAAACTTTTTAAAAAGCATCTCCAATATTTTCAGATTTGCAAATAAATGATAAACTATTGATTACTAAACTTTTGCCAGTAACTGAGAAAATGTACAGCCTAAACTTTTAAAGAGAGTAACCTTAAGAGAAGCCCTCACATACAACAGCAACAAAAAATCAAAAAAAGTTTTCCTGTCATCTGACATAAGCATCCTTTTTTTTTTTTTTTTTTTTTATGTAACCAAAACTGAATTTAAAGTCATGCCCGACTCGACAGCACTTGGCTGGCAAAGCCCCTTATCAGTTCCCACTGATACTTAACGAGAAAGTAAAACAAATCACTTCAAAGATGTAAAATATTCAGCAGAAGGTGGCAACATTGTGCATAGATTGATGCCTCTAATTCCATACGTGACTTAAAACAATTGCCAGAAAACTCATCATCCAAATCAGCATTGACATCTCATTTCCTCTTAGAATAAAAATGAAATTAACTGAAGATGCTGACAAACACATGGACTTTCATCTAAGACACTAAAATAGAAAAACAATTTCAAGGACATTTAAAATAGTGAGAGGCTGACCTTACACACAGGTTCTTGAAAGCATGTGCCTGACACAGCTATACTGCAAAGCTGTACAAATCAATGTTTATTATATTTCTACTTTAAGTGTAACATATGCAGTGTTATTTCAATGTTTTGAATAGTGACATGTCATTGGATTCCAGAATTACACATGAGAGAAAAGACAGGGGAAAAAAAAGATGAGCAGAGTAAGCAGAATAGGAGAATGTAGGGTAAGACTAAACGTATAATTTAAAACAATTTATTGATTTAATTGTAAATATGTTATATATTAAAAGCAAGATAAATGCTCAGTGCCTAATGTGGTTATTATCTGCAACATATAAAAATTATGGTAACATTCATGAGCATTAAAAGTATTTGAAAATTTATAGTTATTCAAATGGTTATAGATTTTTGATTGCTCAGTCATTCTACTACGAAAACAAAAACAGACATCTGATTAAGTTATGATAGCCTGTAATAAATCAGTAGAAGTCATTTACTTGCAAAAAAGAACACTTTATAACCTCTTCTATTACTAAAACATATCAATCTAATCAATTTAGCTTTCAACACAGGTATTACTATTTCCTAACTGTCAAATGTACAAGGGGGATTTCTACAGAAAATATGTAATTAACTTTAAATTACAGAAATAAAGAACTCTTCTACTTAAGGATTTAATTTTGTTATTATTTTTTAAAGTAGAAATGGCTGTCCTGATGGTTATTATTTGGCTGAATGAATTGAAGTGAGGCTCCCTGGGCAGCTGCTGACATAATGACTGATTATGTGCAGAGCTGAGAATGTGAATGATAAATTTTGAAAGGCTCTGGAATTCGTGAATAACAAAAGTAGCTACAGTTCCTAAAATCTGACCATTTGTTCCGAGCAACAAAAGAAGACTCAGAGGCTTTTGTTTAATGAAATGATTCAAAAACAGGAGGAATTAAGGGTTATCTCTCCCAGAAAATTCTGCAAGCAGCTTGTGTGCTCAAGCAGAAGGATCACAAATGTAGGCTGGTTAACATGCTATGAATGAAATTAATCTGATTCTATTCCCTGTAATATTATTATAATATTATCATGAGGATTTTCTTAGTATCACCAGGCTTTTTACCAAAAAAAAAGGAAAAGAAAGAAAGAAAGAGACACACAGAAGACACCATGTAAATGAATGAGAAAATTAATGATTAAGAATATTTAATAATGAAAATAATATACTCTGAATTTGCAACAAAAGAACCATGAAAAAAATAAACACTTAGCTTAAACCTTGGTTCTAATATATACTAGCTTTGCAATCTTGAGCAAATGTATCTCCCTGTACCTGAATTTCCAGATGTATAAAATGGTTACTTGGATGGTTACTTAAATTCCTGCACGTGAAATCCCTAGTGGACAGTCTAGCCAAGGAGAATTTTTCTAACAATGTTAGTTACTAATAGCAGGAGCAGAAGTGGTAGTACTACACACCACTCGGCAGTATTTTATTAACCCTCACAAGAGTCCCTTGAGATAATTACTGAGAATATCACATTACAAATGAGAAAAATAGAACAGTCCACCTAAAAAAGGTAAAAATACAATGAATGCTATCTCATTTGAAAAGCCCTTCTTTTGGGCAATAAATTTTGATCCTTCAATTATGACTCAAGTAAAAAAGCCCCCCCCACACACACACACAAAAAAAATAACTGATAGTAATAGGAACTGTTTCCTAAAGCTTTACAGACATTCCAAGTGAGGAAGAAAATGTGGGACATTTTTACCATAATCACTATTAATAAATGAGTAACTTAGCATGTATAAGGCACATAGCTAAGCTGGTAAGCTGACTACTAAAATCTGTATCTGTTGCTTTCAAGTTGATTCTGACTCACAGTGATCATATTAGAATGAACAGAACTACCCCATCGAGTGTCCGAGGAGTGGCTGGTGGACTCAAACTGCTTACCTCTGGGTATGTAGGCCTCATTCTTAATTACTGGGCAACCAGGACAGTAACTGAATGAAAAATTTCCATTGCTATCAATACATAGCTACCTTGTAGGACAGAATAAGACTAGCCCATAGAGTTTTCAAGGCTTGCCTGGTATACTTCAACTGCCAGCCTCTTGGCTAGCAGCTGTATCACTTAAACACTAAGCAACCACGGTGACGAGGTGGTTAAAATTTCACTGTAATTCTAGGGAGACACATATATACACTTACACACACAAGGACATCCTTTTCTAAAAATATCTTGGGGATCTATTTACTAACGTTCAGGAATCAAAACTACCCATTCTGTCTAGTAAATAAAACAAAAGAATCTAAAATAAATTATATCCTGTAGAAACCCTAGTGGCATAGTGGTTAACAGCCATCACTGCTAACCAAAAGGCAGGCACTTTGAATCCACTAGGTGCTCCTTGAAAATCCTACCCTGTCCACAAGTGCACTATGAGTCTGAATTGACCTGATGGCAACAGCCGTTTTCTTTTAAGGCATTCAAAAAGTGCAATAGACAATATCAGAATCAAAAATAATAAATAGATCAACAAGAAAAATGATACATGATTTGGGTAATGCTTCTTTTCTAATGTGGCTATACAATACCTGCTATTGGTTTTCTTTCTTTGCCAGTACTTGTGAAGCCTTGGTGGGCCTGCAGGCAAGACCTATAGCTGCTTACTAAAAGGTTGGCAGTTTGAACCTACCCGCAAGCCTTAGAAGTAGTTCCACTCTGTCCTATATGGTCACTGTGAGTCAGAACCTACTCAGTGGCAAAAGGTTTGGTTTAGGTATGAAGATGTAGTAGAAAAGCATTAGCTGCTATAAATGTAAACTTATTCTTTTGAAACAAGAAGTTCAAATACATTCCATAGTATGAAAGTGATATACATCCCATATACATGAATGTGTCTTTTTTTTTGTTTTAATTACACAGGCATAATTAACAGTCTCTTTAAAATGAGTCAAAGAACAGAAATGTAAATTACATACTGGAGCATTGATTTTTTTCACAAAGTAGTATTTTATAAAAATAATTGAACATATTTTTCTTTGTGAGACGCAAGCTATTTTCAGAAATAAAGGCACACAAAATCTTATAAAACAGTATATTTTAGAAATATGAGAATTTTTAGCTCCCAATTTTATAGTTCCAAGCAAAGCCTTTGCTATTTACACTTTGTCAAGATACTGTGTTTTAACACAAAGTAATCTTGGTTTTCTGGGAAAAGCAGACCAAATAAATCCCTTAATTCTAATCCAGTATTTATCATACTAAATGTGCATGGATTTTAAATCTTTAAGTAATTTATCTATAAATATAGAAGGCTAGTCACTGACTCCCAACTGCTGATTTTTATTTCAAGTAGCTACTAAATTTACAAATTTGCTAAAAGCCACACAAAGGCATCCCAGGCTCTCTCCTGCCTAGGTTTCCAGACATTTATCATAAAATGGCAATAAACTTGTCTTTGTTCCCAGCATTAGACTTAGTTAACATTAAAGATTTTTTCTCCGTAAAGAGTCACTCTACCTTTCTGTTTTATTTCCTAGGACTTGAAGTCTGCCATATTGGAGACCTTAAAGGTTGGGATGTGTAATTAATTAGCACTCTACCACTTATCAGATCACTTCTAGTCACTTCTCCAACCACTTCACTCCTTTCTCTAAGTACTTTCACAGATTCCTAGACAGCCTCAAATGAATTTTGTTCTAACCAGTTCAGAGTAGTCAGACATGGTCAGACGATGTTAACGAGCAAACAATCTCTGAGGGCCACACATGCTTAATAATGAAAGAGAACTCTTGTCAAAAAACCTAAGACTAACAACAAGGAACCAAAATCAGCAGGTATACATGACTGGCTTTATCTGAGCCTATGTCAGAAGTGGAGGTCCACTTAACCATGCTGGCCAAGTCTTAGCCCAGCCTTGTAATAAACAACCAGTTGTGCTAGGCACCGTAGAGCTGATTTCAACTCACAGTGACCCCATACACAACAGAACACTACCTGGTCCTGCACCGTGCCCGCAGTCGTTTCCACGCTTAAGCCCATTGTTGCACTCACTGTGTCAATTCTTTTTGTTAACTGTCGCCCTCCTTTTCACGGACACTCTAACTTTACCAAGTATGATGTCCTTCTTGAGGGATCCATCCCTCCTGCTAACATGTCTAAAGTCTGTGACATGAAGTCTCACTGTCCTTGCTTCTAAGGAGCATTCAGATTGTATTTCTTCAAGACAGATTTGTTTGTTCTTCTGGCAGTCCATGGTAGAGTCATTGTTTTTTGCCAACACTACAATTCAAAGCCATCAATTCTTCAGTCTTCCTAATTCATTGTCCAGCTTTCACACACAAATGATGCAGCTGAAAATACCATGGCTTGGGACAGGTGAACCTGAGTCTTCAAGTTGACATCTTTGCTTTTCAGCCCTTTAAAGAGGTCTTTTGCAGCAGATTTTCCCAGCGCAACATGTCTTTTGATTTCTTGACTGCTGCTTCCATGGGCATTGATCACAGAACCAAGACAAATGAAATTCTTGATGTCAATTCTTTCTACATTTATCATGATGCTGCTTCCTAGTCCAGTTGTAGGATTTTTCTTTTTTGGAGGTGCAATCCATACTGCAAACTGTGGTCTTCGATCTTCATCACTGTTTCAAAATCTCTTTCACCAAGCAAAGCTGTGTCACCTGTATAACCCAGGTCATTACTGAGTCTTCCTCTAATCCTGATTCCTCATTCTTCTTCATGTAGTCCATCTTCTCAGATTACCTATTTGGCATACAAACTGAAAAGGTATGGTGAAAGAATACAAGCCTCATGCACAACTTTCCTGACTTTCAACAATGCAGCCCATTTGTTCAGTTCCAAAAACTGACTCTTTATCTATGTACTGACTGCTCATGAGCACAATTTAATGTTCTAGAATTCCCATTCTCCACAATGTGATCCATAATTTGTTATGCTCTACACAGTTGAATGCCTTTATATAGTCAATGAAGTAAAAGTAAATATTTTTCTAGTATTCTCTGCTTTCAGCCAAGATCCATTTGACATCAGCAATAATAACCTTGGTCCTACATCCTCTTCTGAACCCAACTTGAATTTCTGACAGTTCCCTATCAATATACTGCTGCAGTCACTTTTTAATGATCTTTAGCAAAATTTTCCTGCTAGTACTAATGAAATTGTCAGATACTTTCCATATTCAGTTGGTTACCTTTCCTAGGAACAGGTATAAATATGCATCTCTTCCAGTTGGTTGGACAGGTAACTCTCTTCCAAATTTTTCAGCATAGGTAAGTGAGTACTTCCGGTGCTGCATCGATATGTTGAAACATCTCAACATATTCCCTCAATTCCTGGAAGCTTGTTTTTCACCAATGCCTTCAATGCAGCTTCAGTTTCTTCCTTCAGTACCATCAGTTCCTGATCATGAAATGGCTGATCAACCAACTACTTCTGTATATTCCTTCCATCTTCTTTTGATACTTCTTTTGTTGTTTAATATTTTTCAGTAGAATCCTTCACTATTTCCACTCGAGGCTTGAATTTTTCTTTAGTTCTTTCAGCTTGAGTAACGCAGAGCATGTTCTTCCCCCCTGGTATTCTATGTCCAGGTCTTTGAACACGTCATTATAATACTTTACTTTTTCTTCTCAAGCTGCTCTATGAAATATTCTGTTTATTTTTTTTTACTTTATCATTTCCTCCTTTTGCTTTAGCTACTTGACATTCATGAGCAAGTTTCAAAGTCCATTGTGACACCCAGTGTGGTCTTTTCTGTCTTCCCTGATTTTTTATACCACTTACTTTCTTCACCTCATTCCACAACTGGTCTTGTCTCTGGTCATTAATGTTAAACACATGAAATCCACTCTTGAGATGGCCCATAAACTCAAGTTATATTGTTTTTAAAATTTGTGAAAATCCTAAAATAAGCCTAAGTAAGACTTAAACAGCCATTAGTATTAAACAATGGCTAACAACACCAAATAACAGATTCACAGAAAAGGGAAGAAACTAAGTGATAATGGAGCATCAAGTTCCTTAATCATCTTAAATTAAGACACTTCTAACTAAACGGCAGAATGTTATCTTATGTATCATCAGATCTGATTTGACAGTACTGGATTCAGTGGGATCATCTTGTGAATCATATTTAAATAAATATAATTTGTTTCTGACTGTAAAAGAAAACATTACTTGATGTGCCATTAAGGAAAAACAATGTCATCTTTATTGATTATTCTGGTGCATTCATTTTTCAGATATGTTAAAATGGACTATAATTTAAATCTTGTGAATGGACGAATTAAAGTAAATTCTAGTGACTGTACAAAGGCATTGAAATCATTACATATTTTACCTCTAACAACCATGAGTCGGATCCGACTTGACGGCACTTGGCTGGCTGGCTAGTAACCTTTAGAGTTTTTCACATCTGTAAAGTACACAGACTGGAGGTGAGATAGTGAGTTGTTCGACCAAGGTAATACAACTAGAAAGATCAGAGTTAGAATTTCAAATTAATTCCATATTTATTAACCACTCCTTAGTGCCTTTTTTGGCTACTTTCCAGATCTAAATTTTTATTAACAGACTTGAAATGAGATTAGCTTTTAAAGCTAGTAAACAAATAGTTGGGACCAAGGAAAACGCTTTTCTATTAAGTCAGTTTCTTCTGAGTAATATCAACAAATAGAGTACTAACCTGAATAACAAATATAGCCTTTACCAGAACATTGTTATCCAAATCTGTTAATTTCCAATGAATATACTTGTCAGGTGGAGCACAGAGTTAAGCCATTTACTATTATTATTTTCAGCACAACTGTGTATATCATATCAAGTAAAATAAGTCACAGGTCTGAATTCTGAGTACTACAGCTATTTATATCCTTCAATTTACAGGAAAAAGTAGTCTCAACATTCTGAGAAAATGAAAATGAACCAGTTTTAGAAAAGTTTAAGCACCTAGTTTAAATCATTATGATTTCCAGGTGATATTTAATATAATCCTATTCACAATCATATTTAATATAAGCCTAAAAAATATTTATACAGATCCTATCACAGTGTTATGGTAGTAATAGCTACAACACAAAAGAGAAAAATGGAATGCAACTATACTCCACATTTTCTGGTATCTGCACTCTTCCTTCTGATGGGTCAGTTCAATGGCTCTTTTTTTCCATAAGTTCAACCAGTACTTGTTCATGACTTCGCTGTCACAAATGCTATTTCTCTACTTTTTCTCTAGAACTCTAACTGCTATACAGGGTTTCTCAGCAGTGCATCAACAATATTTTCTGATCCTTCCTGTTCTGCTGAGACAAGTATTCAGCATCTGGTAGGAAGCTGCAAGTGGTACTAAAACAGAAGAAGCAAAGAACATGATTCACCTGAATAGTCTGTGAAATCTTTTTACTGTTCTTATGCGGCCTCAACTTGGACAGGTGATCTCAGGAAATTAGAGGTCAGAAGATATATGTAAGCCACCCAGGTATACATTTTGTTAACACGATTATTGGTTTGCTGGTCAAGAAGGATCCATCTGCTTTCCCAGCGGTGCAATCTGAAGCAAGGAGACTAGTTAGAGTGCAGGCATCAAAGAGAACATAGAAAAGCATCTAAACTCTACACCTTCATAAAATAGATTCTTTCCTGCTTTTCAAATGTCTCACAGCTTTCAGGGTTTTCTCTCTTTGACTCCAGGTCTCTGACTTTTGTATTGACAAAGACCCTCCAGCTGGCTCTCTGCCATTGCATTATTCCCTCCAGTATCCGGCATATTCCAGGGTACGGAGCATGGCCATAAAGACCACATGTGGCAGGCAGTGTGAAAGCTCACTGGATTGAAAATAATTTTGCTCATATTATGGATACACAGTTACACATACACATAAGCATGCTTCTATATAAACAAAAGATAAGTGCATCCATGTACAAGCATGCTATCTAGTTGCAGACAATCTGCTTCTCATACACTGTTGTTGTCTTGTGAGGTTGTAGTAAATAGTGTTAGTTTTTGGCCTGAAACTTCCCAGAGATTGTTTTATGTTATTACATTTCTTTTTGTCATCAGTTTTGAACACCTCCTCACTGAGGTAAAGAAACAGAACGATATTTAATACTTCAGCTATAGTGCAACATGAACATGTTTCGGTAAATTTTAAGGTAGTTTTAATTAAAAAGTAATTGTAACAAAAAAAATCAAATCTTTTGTGGTCACAGTAGATTCTGACTCATAGTGATGCTACATGACAGAGTAGAACCAACCACCTCATAGGGTTTCTAAAGAGTGGCTGGTAGATTCAAATTTCCAACCTCTTAGTTAGCAGTCATGCTCTTAACCACTGTGTCATGAGGTCTCTCTCTAAAAGCTGCACTTGATCCATCTGGTGAGGGTCACATTTACTTCAGTGTCAGTTATGGCTGTACACTTGTGATCATACAAACTTTATACCCATCAATGGCACGAAAAGGATTTAATTTCCATTTTATTTCTTCTCCCTTAACAGGTGTAGTCTGTGTTCCTCCCTTCTTAGCTCATGATTTAAAAACTTACGGTTATTAAAAATGCCAAAACCTCTTTTTAAAAACAAGAGATTAGAAATTGATTATTTTCTACAAAGAAAGGCAGTGTATCTTCAACTGGTAGAAATCACTCGTCCATAAGATATAAAGACCAGGCCACCAAAAGATCAAAGAAGAATTGACACCTTTGAGCCATGGTGTTGGTAAGAATGATGAATAAACCACAGACTGCCAAAAGAATGATCAAATCTGTCTTTGAAGAAATGCAGCCAGAATGCTCCTTTGAAACAATGATGGTGAGACTTCACCTGGAGTACTTTGGACATGTTCTCAGGGGGGAGTATTTCCCTGGAAACAGACATCATGCATGCTTCTTCCTCAGTGAAGGTGAGGAAGACCCTCCAGGAGATGGATCGACACAGCTGCGTTACCAACGAGCTTCAGTAAGACAATGATCACAAGGATGGTGCAGCATCAGGCAATGTGTCATTCTATCACACCAATTACGAGTTGTAACCTACTGAACAGTACCTAACAACACAATAAGCCTAAAAAACGTACATTGGCTGTAACAGAAACAAAATCTTATAAATAATTTGAAAGTGGTCATTATATTCTTTAATCTTGTTATTCAGAAGAATTCCATATTATATTTCTGTCTCAAGAATAACCATATTTTTAGGAGTAAATAAATATTTTTCCTAAAAGAGTTTGTGTTTTAGCTCGATATTAAACAATTCACGTATTTACTAAAGAAATATGTATTAACTCAGATAAAATCTTAGCAAGAAATACATATTTACCCCAGTGAAACTGCAGATCTTTGAGATTCAAAGCAAGTAGAGCACAAGTCCTATCTACAGGGAGCTACAATGACATGGATGACAATCTTTCTACCAGCAGCTCAGAACTTCTTTTCATTTAAGATTAGCATTTTCACTTAGTGATGATACATAAATTACATCAAAGATAGTAGCCCATTCATAAAAAATAAAACATTCATATTTTTGAGTGCTCATTTTTTAAAGTAGTTTGCACTTATAATGTTTCCTTATTTATATTTAGAAATGTAATTTAAGGAACTGAAGAATAATAACATGTTTTAGATTTCTAGCTGGAAAAACACTGATCAGTGGTCAGCTTGGTCAGTGTTGAAACCACTATAAATAAAATCATGTATCAGAAGTAAAATAAGACATTTTGTCTTCCTTGCCATTGTGTGTATAGGTATATAAATCTATGTGTGTATGATATGAATGTATAGGCATATACATAGAGTCAGAGAGAAAAAAGAGAAGTCATTTGATAGCAAGATACGTGAACACAGCCAACATTTTTATAATGAGACAATAGCATATAATTTGGGTACTGAATTTCATGATTAACTTTTATATTGTTAATCAAACTAACCAGGTATTTGGATAACATATGAATGCCAACTTGGAGAGGTTATCGACTTTAAGTTAATCTCAAAAACAAATTTCGTAAACTGTGGCTGATTAAGATAGATAAATTCAAGAAATGTGTTACCAATCAATGCAATTTGATACCCAAATATGATTACGGAGTCTAATGAGTGTTCAAATTTTTTAATAGGTCTGATCTAGTATTTAATGGGCATATAAAGGCTCATAAAGAAGTGTTTATTTTCTGTATCTTTGCTTTTGTTTTGTTTTGTTTAATAGAAGAGAGAGATCAGTAGTCCAGATTTATACCACAAATAAGTGGTAAGTTGGGGATCGAGCCTGACATTCTGCCTTCAGTGCCTTTATTACTATCTCCTCACATTAAATCAAGGCCACTAAATTTGCCTTTAAAAAATTTTTTTTACCCAACTAAATAAAAGTAACTTAAATATAGTTGTCTAGTCCAAAAAAAATTTTTTTTAATTACTTCGGAAATTATGGTTTTCATGGCAGAAGAGAAAAGAAAAAAAAAAAACCCTATTATTTTAGAGCTTAAGTCTAAATGAGCACACTATCACATTATAAATTATGACCATGTCATAAAGATAATTATTACCATAATATATATTGCTATAATCTACTACACAGCACGTTAATAGTCTTCTAATGTTGGAAGTGACCAACGAAACAAAATTATTTATGTCATAATTATCTAAGTCTAGTACAATTATAAGTACTTTATTAATCAGATATAGAGCAAGAAAAAAGAGAATAATGATGTAAAATATAATAAGCAAACTTTTCTCTAAGGAAAAGCTAGTATTTCCTGTAGGTAAAAATACGTGCATAGCATTCCTAACTAATATATTATATTGATTGTATAATTTGGATCAGAAGATAGTGGAACTTTTTAAACCCAACCCACCCAATGTCCTTGAGTCAACCCTGATTTTCAGCAATCCTAAAGACAGTAGAACAGCCCTGCAGGGTTTCTAAGGCTGTAATCTTTACAGAAATGGACAGCCATACCTTTCTCTCCTGGACTGACTGTTTGGTTAGCAGCAGAGCACTTCATCACTCTGTGAACAGGGTTCGTTAGTCATACATACCTATTAGAATTATCACAAGGAAAAATCGAGGAATCAGGACATCAGTAAAAAATGTGAGCCAAAGCCAAGTGTCATCGAGTCAGAAATGTGAGGAGCCTGTCTTAAATTACTTGAATTCCTCCATTGTGCTATATCATAGAAAAGCCTATTTCCACAATATATTATGAAACTAGTTGTTGTGCAAATTCCAACTCACAATGACTCCATGAGTGTCAGAGTGAAACTAAGCTCCATAGGGTTCACAACGGCTTGTTGTTTTGGAAAGAGATCCATGGGCCTCCTCTCTGAAGTGCCTCTGGGTGACACCAGCCTGTAACTTTTCAGACAGCAGCCCAGTGCACTAACAATTTAATTCACGTGGAGGCTTTAATGTGCGGTAAGGTGTAAATCTATCTAGGTGCACAAAAAATTCTATGTGTATATACCCACCAAAACCAAACCCACTGCCATGAAGTGAATTCCAACTCAGCGAGTTTATAGGTCAGAGTAGAGCTAACTGCTCCACAGAGTTTCCAGTGAGCACCTGGCGGAATGGAACTGTCCACCTTTTCTTTGGCAGATGCAGCACTTAATCACTATGCCAGCAGGGCTTCTCTCTATATATATCATATAAGCATCATTTGACTAACTACTCCAGCATTATTCACTGATTTTAACCTCTATGATTTCCACCGTCCGTACCCTCGCTGAAAAACATGATGATAACAAGTACAGAATGACCAGCTTTTGCTACGTGAAATTCTTTATTAAAATGACACTGTCCTAAAAATCCAGAATTTTTTTTTTAAATCTAATCAGAAAATGTGGCTCTTAAGGCAGTCTTCAACATGAGATCAACACCTTGCTTATATGCCTACACACACAAACACACGGAACTCTCCCTTCTTTAAGCAGTTGTGGGTTATCCCTGGAATATACGTTCTATCATAAATTCTGAACATCTGATATCTACTTAGCAAACTTTATTAACAGCTAGGAAAGACTGTTACATGATTCTCACTAATAATATATAACAGGAGTTTGATGAGTAGCTTCACAAAAATATTTATTTAATCTAACACATTTTCTGGTCTTTGAATGTTATTTAGTCAGGAACTGATGTTAATATATCTGGAAGCCATCTTACTACATGGAGATAACAAAAACACACATACAAGACGGTAAAAAGGAGATGAGTCCTAGACAATTCTGTCGCATGCCGAACCATCACAGTGACCTCTACTTTTGTAATTCTTCAGTAAAAAATATGTCCATTTTATTAAACTCACTGATACTCTGATCTTTTGTTATATGCTTCCAAAATAATCCCATATGACTCAACTAGATATATTTACTTGGCTGAGTAAAAATATCTTAGAGACTAAGAGAAGCTCTTTGGTAAGAGGAACAGCACTTTAAGGACAAAACATATAACAAGGTTTCTCCAAGCAAAATTCTCTAGCATTACAGATGGTACTGAAACATCAAAATTGAAAAAAGTAGACCGGTTGCCACCAAATCACTTCCGACTCACAGTGACTCTACAGAACACAGCAGAACTGCCCCACAGGGTTACCAAGGCTATAAGTTTTATGGAAACTGAATGTCAAATCTTTCTCTCACAGAGTGACCAGTGGAATAGAATTACCAACCTTTTGGTTAGTCACTGTGAACTTAGCCACCATGCCATCAGGGCTCCGTACAGATGCTATGCAACTAAGAAAATTTTCTTCCCTGAACAGATCCAGTTTAGAAGATCAAAAAGCATGCCACTACATGACACTCCATTTAGAGTGTTCTACCACGCTTTTCCCAACACACTAGGTGGGCAGAGCGATGCGAATGAACAGATTCTAAAATATAAAGGAACCAGTGGAAGTGTCCAAAACCATACATATTTATGATAATGTTCTCTCATCCCCCAGTAACTTCAGTTTCTTTGAGATCCAAAAATGAAACACGCTGATTACCACACTAAATATTTGCTGGCTGCTTACCCTGCATTCTTTCTCTTTTCCAAACAGTACCCCAAGTTTCCCAACAAATAACAAAGTGATCTCATACCCTTCTGGCCTCCAGGCTTGACTGGCTTAGGTCAATTAGCACACACCACCCTTGTGGTCCACAGAATGAATGATAGGTAGCCTCCTCAAATGAAGTCAGTCGGAGCCAATGGCCTTCATTTCCGGGACTTTTGTAAAACAATATAAGAAAATGACATTTCTCATGCCTATCAGAAGTTAAAGGGAAAGCATGTGGTCTTAGACCTGATAGCCCCCATCTGTGGATCCCTCGAGGAAAGAATTAACACTAAAGAACCAGGGCGAAGATGTGGAGAGAGGAAGTGGGCCCTCATTACAACTACTGAATTGTATCTAAAGTTGTCATAAGCCAAATCAACCCCTGAACCTCCTAATTGGAGTCAATGTACTCAGATTATTTAGTCAGCGAGGTTGACTTTCTGGCTACTCGTCACCTATTTTGAGAGTCCTGGTGGTATAGCAGTTAAGAGATAAAGGGGCTAACCAAAAGGTCGACAGTTTGAATCCACCAGCCACTCTCTGGAAACCATGTGGGGCAGATGCACTCTGTCCTACAGTGTCACTATGAGTCAGAATCTATGGCCATCAGTTTGCATTTTTGGTATTTGTCACCCATACTTTGTCAGTTGGAAACCCTGGTTGTGTAGTGCTGCTATGTCTATCAGTCAAAGGGTCAGCAGTTAAGACCTTCCAGGCACTCCTTGGAAACTCTATGGGGCAGCTCTACTCTGAACTATTAAGGTCACTATGGGTTGGAATCAACTCAAAAGCAGTGGGTTTCATTTAGGATCTTAGTTATCTAGTGGTACTATACTAGAAGTATAAGTAGATTGCTTTAACAAGTAAACTTATTTTTTCACAGTTTAGAAGGCTACAAGGCCAAATCCAGGATGCTGGCTCTAGGAAAAGGCTTTCTCTCTCTGTCAGCTCAGGAGGAAGATCCCTGTCTGTCATGTAGCTTAGTATCTTCCTTCCTCCATCACTGTTCAGCTTCTTAATCTCTTTTATATTTCAAAAGAGACTAACTCAAGAGACACCCTACACTAATCACGAAGACAACCAATTCCCAAATGTGATTATAACCGCAAGCATAATATTAGGGTTTACAAAATATATTTTCAGAGGTCATAATTCAATCTGTAACATCACCAGCATCTTTGCAACTAATATAATTATATTGACTTAGGTTTACTACTCTCTTCATCTGTAATATTTGAACACTTCAAGCAGGTAACAATGATTAAACAATTTGTTAGCACTTATTTCATCAATAACATCACGTAAAAAGATGGGTGTTCTTCGTCTTCCTCAAGTTACCAAACATCTAAATTTATAACACAGAATTGCACATTTCTTCTAAAGAGGTAGAGCCATAAACAATGCCTTAAAAAGTAAAAGCAAGCAAAGCTCTCTATTTCTATGGCCCTGATTATCACTCAGAAAGCTGTTTACAGAATTCATTTACACTTTAATGTACATAAAAAGTACCATTTATTCCAACACAATAATTTCCTTACAATATAAAAAGAAGTAGTATGCTAAATTACCTTTCATCTGTTAGAGTAAGATGTTTTCACTTGCAGGTAATTTTTTAATGTTTCCAGAGCACATTAAAGTTAGCCTCACCAGACAGGTATAGTGCATTAAAATGGAAATGTCAATATGCTAGAACCGGATGTGTCACCTTTAACAACAGCATCAAACATGTTTATACTCCTGAAGGCAAGACCACAACATAGAGAAAGCATTAGTAGCTCTCTACTATTAAAATCCTTAAGTGTTCAGGAAGGCAAAAATGGTCTTCAAAGTGCAACTTCCACAATATCTATAGCAACAACATTACTACAAAAACTGCAAACATTTTGTACTTGGACTACCTTGGTGACACAAAATGCAGTACCTACTCAGGCACAGAGAACATGGTCCTTTCTACCATATCCCTACTATGAAACCCATATTTTTTGGCTATACTGAATTACTGGAAACCCTAGTGTCATAGTGGTGCTCCTGGGAAGCTCTATGGGGGCAGTTCTGTGCTGTCCTGTAAGGTCACTATGCGTCATAATTGACTCAGTGACAGTGTGTTTGGTTGAATTATTAAACAGTCAGTAACAGCAAAGATGGTAATTGGTTTTCTTACTATAAAATAAGAAGGGCCTTTTAATTGCAAAATTGCTAAGAAAAGTAAAAAGAAAAAAATCCATTTGCCATCGAGCAACCCTGTAAGACAGAGAACTAAACCATAGGGTTTCCAAGGCTGTAATCTTTATTGAAGCAGACTGTCACATCTTTTTTCCCCATAAGTGGCCGGTGGGATCAAACCACTGACCTTTCAATTAGCAGCCAAGTGATTAACCACTGCACAACCAGGACCCTTGTTAAAAAAAATATATACATATATAACATCAGTGATCTTTCTTTAAAAAGACAATGCATTTTAAAATTTCACATGTGCCCTCTTTTTATCTCATTCAAGTTAAGACCTTTAGACAGAAAAAAAAGAAAGGAACATGAAGAATTTATAAGTGCATTTACAACTATCCACAAGATTTATTGACTATCTAAAAAAGAAAAAAAATAATGCTTCACTAAATAATCATATTTTACTATTTGTAGTTTCCAATACACTTCACAATTATATGTAAGTCATTGATTTATCTTAAATACACAGATATTATATTAAGTATCAGACTGAATTTACCCTCTCCTCTTTAAATGATTTCTACTACCTTATAAATGTTCTAAAATTTTCTAGAAAAATAATTTTACTCCTAAAGTCATACAAATGGTTGTCAAAAAATCAAACATTCTTTTTAACTTTTGTTTACAATTGTAGCTAGTTTTCATGGCAAAGTGAAGCTCTTAATTATTGAAGAAAAATATTTAAAAGGTGACTCCTTAGTCTAAAATCAAAATGGTCATTTACACACCTACTTCATTGTTTTCTAAGGATGACATGACTTTATCACTGCAATCCATACAAAATATTCCATAAGTTCAAATATTTGAGCCAAAAACATAAACCAAAGTTAAAATAACTATTTTTAAAAAACACACAATTCATCCCATTGTCAAGATACTCTGAACTCATTTGAACACAAAGAAGATTAATTTTACAGCAAAATAAATCAATCTGTTTTAATTTATTTAAGACCTCCTTTCATTTTTTAAATGTTTCTGAGGGAATTAAGCACCTTTCAATCATTAGCCTGTGTTTTAGTTTAATGGTGGTGGCAGCACTAGAGAAAAACAATGAAAGAGAAAAGCATGATGAAGCAGAAGTCTAAGTCAAAATCATCTAAGTAAAAGAAACTAATTCCGTATAATCTCATAAGAGGGACGAACTTCCTTTCTATTCTTAGGGACTACATCAAATGAACTCAAGTTTAGAAGAAAACAGAGAAAATATCAAACGGACAAAGTACTTCATAAAACCTACAATTTCTAACACAAGACAGGCTCAAAATTGTGACACGTCAATCCATTAACTTAAGCAAGAATAAGCTAAAAATGATGTCAGAGATCACATTAACAAAGGTGACATCAATGAGCCACTGTCATGATTCACCACTACTGGAACACACACCCAGCAAAGTCACAAGATACTGAACAGCAGAAGCAACACACTGACATTAGGATAGGTGAACTGTAACCACAGGACAATGCTACTCCCCAAATATGCACATACTTGAGAATGAAACAAATGAATTTGTTAGCAACCTAAGTACATAATCAAGCAGAAGAAAAAAATAAAATACTAAGATAACATTTTAGAAAAATATATTTTGATCCGACTCGACGACACTTGGCTTGGCTATATTTTCTGAAGCTTCAGATCAAAAAAATCACTGAGCTATTTCAAGCCATCCACAAATAAAAGTATAATCACCTTTCTATCTCTCTCTCTCTCTCCATACTCTCCTATTCACCAAGGAATACTTTGCAATCTTACTAGTAAAATAAATCTATAATTTGTAAAGCCTGGATCCTACTTCTTACTACCTCTACAGATTAAGTTGACATTCTTCATTTCCAGGATTCAAACATCACTACTAACTGTCTCAAAAAAAAATACTTTCCTTTAACATTACGATCAAAGAGACAGTTTTTAAAAGTTAAAACACAGTCATTGATAAACACAGAAGGATAAAGAGAACTAAGAGAGGAAAGTTAACTTGTAACACAAGCATAAAGAAAAGGAAGAAGAGAGCAAGGAAAGGAAAGGAAACATGAACAAAGGAAATATACTTTGGTCAATTCACACGCCCTCACATTTTCTTTCCAATTTTGTTTCTAGCTCCTGCACTATATAAACCAACTTCACCGTCTGTAAAATGTATTTTACAGAAATTACCACGCAATTCTTCCAAAGAATGTTATTGATATGTAGTAGACAATATGACAGATCAATGAATGCACCAATGCTAACATTTTGGATAGGTTCCTGCAAATATTTTGACCGCTAAGTGTCATGGATTGAATTGTGTCCCCCAAAAAACTGTGTGTAGCCATGTGGCTGGGCCATAATTCCCAATATTTTATGACTGCCCTCCACTTTGTGATTTTTCCCTGCTATGTTAAAGGATCAAGGTGGGACTGTAAAGCCCTTCGTAAGATCACCTCCCTGCTGCTTCACTGTAAAGGGAGTTTCCCTGGAGTACGGCTTGCACCACCCTTTATCCTTTCATCCTACAAGAGACAAAAGGAAAGGGAAGCAAGCAAAGAATGGGCAATCTCACACCATCAAGGAAGCAGCACCAGGAGAAAAGCACGTCCTTCAGACTTGAGGTTCCTGTGACAAGATGCACCATGAAAAAAGACAGATGCCACACAAGGACTTTCCTCCAGAGGAGACAAGGGGAAAAGCCCTCCCCTGGAGCAAGAATCTTGAATTCAGACTTGCAGCCTACCGGACTGTGTAAGAATAAACTTCCCTTTGTTAAAGCCATCCACTGGTGGTATCTCTGTTAGAGCAGCACTAGCTGACTAAAACACTAGGCAAATCAAAATTTGTTAAAATCAACATGCTTTCTAAAATTTCTGTGGTATTTTCATCAAATTTAAAAAGCAATGTATGAACCTCAGAATCCGTTTAGTAGCTGAAGATACTGATTGCTAAAGAAAAAAAGTCTGTATTCTTTTAGGTAGCAAAATGGTATATATCTGAATCTGCTATTCACATGCAGCTCACAAATGATATACAATATAATCCCTTGATAAAGAGGAGACTCTAGGCTTTATTTCAATTTGCCAAACAATTACCATTTCCAAAGGTATAGAACTGGGCCATATTTGATAGGTTCAAACAACAACAACAAAAACCCACTGCCACTGCAGCAATTCCAACTCCTAGTGACCCTATGGACACAGCAGAACCACCCCATAGATCTTCCAGAGCACACCGGGCAGACAGGAACTGCTGACCTTCTGGTTAGCAGTCACACTGCTTAACCACTACGCCTTCAGCATTTCCATCTGTCAGGTTACCATCACTGTCAAGTCAATTATGGTGTTTGTTAAGTAAGTATAAAACAAGTAATGTTCCATTCTTGGAAAAGACTGAAAGCCAGTGGAATAAACAGATGCAGAGTTTTCAGAAAGGTTTGGTTGTCGCAGTGGTTAAGGGCTTTTGTTATACGTTTTAAATGTGTCTCAACCTTATGTGTGTTTCAATGTCATGTGTGATGTAATGCTATGGTAATAATGTTGTTCCTTCTAGAGTATCATATGATTGTGCACATGATTGCTTTCTTACAGTTTTATGTTCTACAGGGTTTTTTGTTTTGATTTGTTTTTTGGTTTTTTGTCGAGGGTATCTTGGATCAAAGCAGGGAATACAAAAAAGATGTTGAACTGTGTTTCATCGACTATACAAAGGCATTCAACTGTGTGGATCATAGCAAATTATGGGTTACATTCCAAAGAATGAGAGTTCTAGACCAATTAATTGTGTTCATGAAGAATCTGTGCATGGATCAAGAGGTAGTTAGGCAAACAGAACAAGGGGATACTACTTGGTTTAAAGTCAGGAAAGATGTGCATCAAGGTTGTATCCTTTCACCATACCTTTTCCATATCTGTGCTGAGCAAGTAATCTAAGAAGCTGGATTATGTGAAGAATGATGAATCAGGATTGAAGGAAGACTCATTAACAACCTGTGTTATACAGATGTCAACGTTGCTTATGCAGATGATAAAACTTGCTTGCTGTAAGTGAAGAGGATTGGAAATAGTTACTGATGAAAATCAAAAATCACAGCCTTCACTGTGGATTGCACCTCAATATCAAGAAAACAAGAATACTCATAAATGGACAGTAAGCATCACCATGATAAATGAAGAAAGGATTGACACTGTCAAGGATTTCATGTTACCTGTTTCCATAGTCAAAAGCCATGGAAGCAGCAATCAAAACACTAAAGGACACATTGCATTGGGCAAATCTGCTGCAAAGGAACTGTTTGAAATGCTGAAAAGAAAAGATGTTACCTTGAAGACTACAGTGTCTGATCCAAGCCATGGTATTTTAAATCATATCATATGCACACAAACACTGGGCAGTGAATAAGAAGACAAAAGAATTCATATCTTTGAATTGTGGTGTTGGAGAAGAATATTGAATGCATATGGACTGCTAAAAGAACAAACAGGTCTGTTCTGGAAGAAGTACAAACAGAATGCTCCTTGGAAATCAAGGTAGTGAGACCACCTCACATATTTTGGACACACTGTCACGAGGGAACAGTCCCTAGAGAAGGACATCATGCTTGGTAAAATAGAAGATTAGTGAAAAAGATGAAGACCCTCAACAAAATGGCTATAACAATGGGCTTAAGCATAAAAAAGGGTCATGGGCATAGTGTGGGGCTGGGTAGTGTTTCTTTCTGTTGTGCATAGGGTCATTGTGAGTGCTAACCCACGCAACGACACCTAACAACAACATGTCACCAGTATTTTCAAAACAAGGAATGTCACTATGGTGGACAGGTTTGAGCGGAGCTTCCAGAATAAAACAGACTGGGAAGGCAGCCTGGTGATCTACTTCTCACATCCAGCCGATGATTACCCTGTGGATTGCAACGGAATACTGGCTGATACATGCTAGACGAGCCCTTTAGGATAAAAGGCACCACACAGAGTTCACAGCAGTCGACGCAAACATGTCAACAATCAGGAAGACGGCACAGGACCTGGCCAATGTTTCGTTATTTTCCTATATTATCAGAGCCCACTTGACAGCAACCACCACCACAGCCCTGTTATGGGCCTTTAATGTTCTCCTGGCCACTGAGAGCACACCACAAAGGAACAGATAGGGTACGTAAATAAATACAGCCAGCTGATCAATAAATCAAAAAAAGATGCCATCTTCAGTTTGGAAAATTCATGTTTCTTGGTATGGAGATATTTTGTCACATATGAAGTTGTTCACGGAATTAGAGAACCCCTGCACCTCCTAAGTGACATGAATGAAACAAATACTGGTTGTTACACTTTTACTCGTTCCATTTATTTATTAAATTTAAACTATGAGTCTAAAGATCAACATCAAATCTCAATTACTGAGGAATTTCAGATCTTTCTTTGTATTGATGCTATACATTATAAATTCACCATCAATATTCACCCTCAGTCAACAGTTTCTGTCAGTGAGAGATAAGAATATTAGGCTAAAAATATGCTGGCAATCCTGTTAGTGAAGCCACAAATCATCCAAAAATAAATAAGAAGAACTCATAAAACTTCATAGTTGTCAAGAACCACAAAATCATGATTTTTAATTCCTGAATCCCAAAACTACCTCTCCAATGTTACTTTATAATGTGTGCCAAAAAAATAAAAACTTAAAAATGTGTTATATGAATATTAAAATGGCTACCAGTCAATCAATTTAATAGGCAGATATGGATATTAAATGTCATTTAAAACCTCATTATAAAGTACTGAACTCGAACTTGCCAAAGTAACTTATTAAACAGTCTTTGAAATTATGAGACATAGTTTTTTAAAACCAATCTAACTGAATATTCTATTGTCAGCTACCAGTTCTTAAAAGAAATAATAAAGGCATATAAATGGGCATTTTTTACAAAGCCCTCATGAAACTTCTCCTTAGACTTCCAGGTAAAGTTATATTCCCCAAGCTTCAGTTCAGTAAGTGATTAAAGAAGTCAAAAGTTATCATTTTGTCTTGTTATCCTTTTATATTTGTTCTTCTTAAGAAGGCAAGAAAAAGAAGTTGCTGTCCTATTTAACGTCATGATGTTGTTGCTGTCAGGTGCTGTCAAGCTGGTTCCAACTCATGGCTACCCTATGAGCAACAGACAGGAACACCACCTCCTGCGCCATGGCCACAACCATTTCTGTGCTTAACCCCACTGTTGTAGCTACTGTGTCAATCCATCTATTTAGTGGTGTTCCTCTTGTTCACTGACCCTATACTTTGCCAAGCATGATGTCCTTCTCCAGAGACTCAATCCTGCTGACCAACATATGCAAAGTATATACAATACAGTCTCGCCACCTTTGATTCTGAAGAGCACTCTGGCTGTACTTCTTCCAGAACAGATCTGTTTGTTCTTTTCGTAGTTCATGGTACATTCAGTATTCTTTTTCCAGCATCACAATTCAAAGGTATAAATTCTTCTTCTGTCTTCCTTATTCACTGTCCAGCTTTTGCATGCATATGATGCAATTGCAAATACCATGGCTTGGGTCAGACACACCTTAGTCTACAAGATGAGAAGTTTACTATTCAACATTTTAAAGACATTTTTTGAAGCAGATTTTTTCAAAGCAATGTATCTTCTGAATTCCTGACTGTGGCTTCCCTGGGTGTTGATTATAGAACTCAGTAAAATGCAATCGCTGACAACCTCAGTCCCTTCCCCACTTACCATAATAGCAAAACCAAAAACAGTACAGATGTCGTTCCCAGAGCTAGAGGACCTAGAAACCAAGGACCCAGCACCTGACCAGTCCAGACAGACAAAACAGGTAGATCAGGAGATACACTGACACTGGTGAGCCTAAGAAAAATAACAATAATAATTAGAAAAGATTTTCTTAAACTTTAAGATACCTCATGTACTACTTTAATATTTCCAATCAATTTTTTTTTCCTGAATCACTATTATGTTTCTGTCAAATAAAAGAAACAGAATCCTGATCAGAGAGACTGTAACAAGACATGCACTTGTATTTACTCACAGTCAACCAATACCTCAGGCTCTAAAAATGACACTCTACACATACTTCACTGGATTTCTCTTCCTTTGCTTCCCTGGCTTTAAGGCATTGAGACAGAAGTAAATGCAAGTACTTCAGTGTGAAGAGTCTGACGTCTAAATTCCACCTTTTCCCACACTCGTTAGTACATTAACTCTTCATCTAGAAGTCAAGCCCCCATACCCATTCTTAATGATTAATAACGTCTAATGCAAAAAATATAGCTATCTAGGACTCGGTAAGTACTTTTATAATATTTAGTTCCTAGAGGTGGGGTAAAGATGGCAGAGGAAACACATACTTGCTGTGGTCTCTGTTACAACAGAGACCTGAAAAAAACAAGAGAATCCATCATATGTGGCAATCTATGAGCCCTGAACATCAAAGTTGAAGAGACAAACTAAGCAGCAGGGAAAGTGTTGCCTGAGTTTCAACTCAGAGGAACTGAAAGCTTGTTTTTTTTCCTGTTTGTTCATTTGTTCTCTCTCCAAAGCCAGGAGAACGGCTTGGGGTATGCCATTCCCACTCAGCAGTGGGAAAGACAGTTCAGAAGCAGTGAGGATCTGCCAGACCTGACAAGGACAGCACCGTGCAGGATGGAACATCTAGCACACACAGGCTAAGGTAAGCAGTAGCATGTGGAACTCATTTTCCACACTGGGAGAAACTCAATAGTGGAGAGTCTGCTCAAGCCTCCAGAATCAGAGAGAAGTGGCACTGAATCCACAGAAGTTAAATCAAGTGCAAGAATTCAATGTATCACGCAGGATCAAAAGGAAAAAAATAAAACACCTTTCTCCCTCAGGGAGAACTTCTCTCCCATCTACTTGCCTCTTCCCTCGTCTCCTCTAGTACCAGTCTGGCTTCAGCAACTGCCTGGCCTGGGGCAGAAGTGGAATCTGCTGCTGCATACCCCAAGCTGTTCTCCTGGCTTTGGAGAGAGAATAAATGAACAGACAGGAAAAAATACACTTTCAGTTCCTCTAAACTGGAACTCAGAACAGGCACAGCTCTTTGCCTAGACACAGGCATAAGGAATCCATAGACTCTGAATGCTTTTCACCCGTGCCTAGACCTGTGTGGACCTATTTAAACAGCATAGGCCTTCATGAGCACAGTAAAAGAAGGTATATACCTGAAACCTATTTTCAACTGCAACAGCTAAATTGGGGTGGCAGCTTCATGACATTTGACACTGCCCTGGCCATTAAGGAGGGTCCTCAGCTACTCACACCAGTGACCTAAGGACTGACGGCTCCACACACTCCACCCAGCAAGATGCAAGAATAAATAGTTCCTTCTAGTCCTTACCGCCAACAGCACTGGGTATTCACAGTCTGGCTTAAAAACCCAGCCACCTATGTGCTCCACGGAATAGTGATAGCCCTTCAACTCAGGTATCCAGGAGCAGCCATCAATAAGCTCCTGCAGCCCGATATCCAGGCCTATTCAAATCATCCCCACATAGCACTGCCCATCTAGGACTGTTGCTGAAAGACTGTACCACACATTCAGTGATCCACAACCTGGACACCTAACCTGAAACGACATAAGTAAACATTCTCCAGGGTTCACACCTAGTAATGATTTGAACCACCTGATGACTGCCCATGAAAGTTCCCAAGACACCAATAATCAAAGTGGCTTATATAGTAGACCTATTTGAGCATATCAAAACAAAAGAAGAAGCTAGGACTCAGTAAGCAAACATAAAAAATAAATAAACAATAACATACTGATGGCTCTGAGACAACCATCAATATCACATCACATAAAGAGGTGGACCATTCTGGCTTTAGCAAACAACCAAAACAAGGATTCAGGAAACCTCCTGGAGGAAGAGAAGGACTTGGAGTTACTAAAGGTAGAATTCAAAAGATTGATATACACATCACTTCAAGAAATAAGACAAAACACAGACCAAGCCAAGGAATACATAGACAAACTAAGAGAAGAACTTTGGATGGTTATATGTTCTGGAGGTCTAGCCAGAGCAATTAGACATGATAAAGAAATAAGGGGCATTAAAACTGGCAAAGAACAAATCAAAGTTTTGTCATTTGCAGATGACATGAACTTATACACAGAAAACCCTAAAAAATTCATTTAAAAAAATAAATAAATAAAAACTGCTAGCTCTAATACAACACTTTAGCAAAGTAACAGGCTACATGATAAACATTCATAAATCAGTGGGATTACTTTATACCAATAAACAGACAGCCAAAAAGGAAATCATAAGATTATTATTATTTACTATAGCCCCCAAGACAAAAAAAAAAATACCTGGGAATAAATCTAACCAGAGATGTAAACGACCTATACAAAGAAAAGTACAAGTCCCTACTGCAAGAAATGAAAAATGACTTACACACGTGGAGAAACCTGCCTTGTTCCTGGATAGGAAGATTTAACATTGTGAAAATGTCTATACTTCCCAAAGCAATCTATACCTTCAGTGCATTCTCAATTGAACTTCCACCAATGTTTCTTAATGAGATGGAGAAACAAATTACCAACTTCTTATTGTAAGGGAGGAAGCCATGGCATGGATAAGTAAATTATTACCAAAGAAGAGGAACAAAGAGGGAGGACTCATCCTTCCCGACCTTAAAACCTACTGCACACTGCACTGCCACAGTAGCCAAGACAGCCTGGTATTGGCCCAAAAACAGACACAGATCAATGGAACAGAATCAAAAATCCAAATTAACTTCATCTACCTATGAACAGCCAATATTCGATAAAGGACCAAAGACAGTGAATTAGGGTAAAGACAATCTCTTTAACAAATGGTGCTGGCAAAAGTGGATATCCATCTGTGAAAAAAAGAAACAAGACCCTTATCTCACATCATGCACAAAAACTAATTCAAAATGGATCAAAAACCTAAATATACAAGCTAGAATAATAAAATTCTTAGACGGAAAAATTGGGAAGATGCTGGAAGTGCTAACCCATAGCAACAACAGTCTACCAAAAACCACCACCAAGCTTCAATCATCAAGAATGAAAACAAATAACTGCAGACTCTTAAAAATTAAATACTTACGCTGTTACAAAGCTTTCATCAAAAGACTAAAAAGACCACCTACAGAGTGGGAACAAATATTTACCCACAATGCTTTAGATCTCAACCTGATCTCTTCAATCTACCGACAAAGCCAGTCAAGTGCCGTCGAAGTTGGATCCGACTCAACAAGATATTACAAAACCTCAACAAGAAAAAAACAAACAACCCAATTAAAAAATGAGCAAATGACATGAACAGGCACTTCACCAAAGAAGGCATACAGGTCACCAACACATACATGAGGAAATGTTCACGATCACTAGCCATCAGAGAAACCCAAATCAAAGCCACAATGAGACACCATCTCATCCTAAGTAAGATAATCCAGAAAATACAGAATAATAAATGCTGGAGAGGATGTGGAGAGATTTTGGAACTCTTCTACACTGTTGGTGGGACTGTAAAATGTTTCAACCTCCATAGAAATTGATTTGGTGCTTTCTTAACAAACTAGAAATAAAGTATCATGTGATCCAGAAATCCCACTCCATCTAATATAACCCAAAAAATAATGAACACCACTCAGACACTTGCACACAGATGTTTATTGCAGCTCTCTCCACAATAGCAAAAAGGTCCAAAGACAGTGAATTGGGGTAAAGACAGTCTCTTCAACAAATGGTGTTGGTTAAACAAACTGTGGTATATTCATACAATGGAACATTACACAACAATAAGAAACAATGATAGCTTAGAGAAATACCTGTCAAAGTGGGACGACCTAGAGGAAATTATGCTGAGCGAAGTTAGCCAGACACAAAAGGACAAATTTTGTGTGAGACCACTATTATAAGGATGCAATTAATCATTTAAGCACAGAAGAAATCAACCTTTGATGGTTACAATGGTGGGGGGCAGGGAGGGAGAGGGATTTTTTTTACAATTATACAGTGGTTAGGATTAGGTTGGGAGTAGGATGTGTCAGCACACATTAGAAGTGGGGTACTCACAACTACTCGTCTTCAAAACCAAACTGTCCCCTTAATATGGACCATCTCTTTGAAAGAACAGGGACAGGGTCTGTGATCTCGGGACGACGCTCTCAGGTCACATCCAGACTAACTGGCATACCTAAGGTTTTTCTCTCTTCCTCTCTCAAGATATCATTCCGCATACCACCTGGGTGAGGGGTGACTGGGGTCTTAAGAGCTAACAAGCTGCCATCTACATAGCAGCAAATGTTCCTAATACACCTGGACCTGAGGCAAATGGAGGACACTGAGAACAGGAGAAAAATAAGAGTCCACCAGATGGATGGGGCCAAATGAGCCATAGGCTGCTTCTGCATGGGACCAGAAGAACTGGATGGCGACCAGCCACTACCAGTGACAGCCTGGATACAGTATGCAGAACGGAGCTCCAAACACAGTGGGTGATGGAGTAAAGGGCAAAGCTAGAATTCTACCAAAAGACCATAGTTGATGGTCCTTCTGAATGGAGAGCCCCTTGGGGGTGTTGCCTCCATACTCTCTAATCCCAAACTGCATCCAGCACTGTGTCAGCTCCCCAGAAAAAGACTGATCTGGACCATACAAAACACAGAGTGATACTGGAGGTATCAAAAATATACATGGGGTTGTCTGAGGGACACTTTGCCGCAGCTGAGTTGACTGGGTAGGGAGGGCCAGACCTTGGTCAAAAGGTCAAGGGAAGTTCCAAACAAAAGGGGAAGCATGCTGTCATGTGGGGGAAGGTAGGCAGAGCAGGGCAGCTAAAATAGAAAAGAGGTGAAAGTTTTCTGTGTGACATGTTGTAAAACTATTATTAATTCACAGTAAAAAAGTCACAGAAAAAGGTCATACAGGAGCATAAGAACAAATTTACAAGCTTCAAGAATCCATAAAAAGACAGAAAACAGAAATCTATATGATTAACAATAAAATTTCAAAAATAGACAACTCAATAGAAAGTAATAGGGGGAAAATTAAGGCAATGCAAATCAGAATTAGTGAGATTGAAGATTAAGTATTTGGCATCAATTTCTTTGAAAAAAATGAGATAAAATAATTTTTTTAAATTGAAAGAACTCTTAAGAATTCTGTGGTACTCTATCAAGAAGAATAACCTATGAGGGACTGCAATACCAGAATCACCTGATCTTATCAGCAGATGCAGAAAAAATGTTTGACAAACTCCCAAATGCACTTCATGGTGAAAACTCTCAGCAAAATAGGAATAGAATGGAAATTCATCAATATAACAAAAGGAATTCATACAAACCAAACAGCCAACGTCATCCTAGATGGCAAGAGTCAGACACATTTTTCTTGAGTATGGGAACTAGGCAAGGATGCCTTTATCACCACTCTTATTCAACACTGGCCTGGATGTTCTAGCTAGAGCAGTACCACAACAAAAGAGAAACAAAGTGCATTCAAGTGGGTAAAGAAGATGCAAAAGTGTCCATCTGTATTTGCAAATGATATAGTTTTACCCAGTGACAATACTAAGCAATACACAAGAAAACTACTAGAACTAATAGAAGAGTTCAGCAAAGTATAAGGATACAGGATACACAAGCAAAAAAAAAAAAAAAAACTCTGGATTCCTCTAAACCAACAAAAAGAACTTTGAAGAGGATAACACCAAGTCAATACCATTTACAATCGCCCCCAAGAAGACAAAATACTTAGGAATAAACCTAACCAAAAACATTGAAGACCCACACCAAAAACCTGTAAGGCACTTCCTACATAAGTAGAAAAACTTACCTTGCTCATGGATAGAAAGTGAAACATTGTGAAAGTGTCATTTCTACACAAAGAAATCTATAGATACATGTAATCATGATCCAGATTCCAACATTTTTAATGTAACAAATAAATAAATCACCAACTTCAGATGGAAAGGGAAGAGGTCTCAGATAATAAAGCATTACTAATGAAAAAGAACAAAGTGAAAGGTCTCACACTATCTGATGTCAGTGACCCTATAGGACAGACTAGTTTCCAAAGTGTGCCTGGTAGATTCAAACTGCTGACCTTTCAGTTAACAGACATATAGTACTTAACCACTAGGTCACCAGGGTTTCCATTATACTACCACAGTACTCAAAACAGCCTGGTACTAGTAAAACAATAGACACACAGAAAAGTGGAACAGAATTGAGATTTCACATGTAAATTCATCTACTTATGAGCAGCTGATATTTGACAAAGGCCTAAAATTCATAAATTGGGGAAAACACAATCTCTCTAACAAATGGTGCTCACATAACTGGATATCCATCTGCAAAAACAAAAAACAAAACAAGACCAATACATCACATTCTGCACAAACCTAACTCAAAATGGATCCAAGACCTCGATATATAAAATATAAAGTGATAAAGATCATGGAAGAAAAATGAGGACAATACATGACATAAAAACAATATAAAACATAACTAACAATGTAGAAACACGGAAGAGAAACTAGATAACTGGCAATTCCTAAAAAGCAAACACTTGTGCTTTTCAAAACACTTCATCAAAAAAGTAAAAACACAAACTACAGATTGGGAAAAAAAAACTGTCTATGACATGCTGATCAAGGTTTAATCTCTGAAGTCTATAAAATACTCCAAAACCTCAACAATAAAAATATATGTAACTCAATTAAAATAGACAAAGAATATGAACAATACTTCATCAAAGAGGACATTCAGGCAGTTAAACGACACCTGACAAAATGGTCACAATCATTAGCCATTGGAGAAATCCCAATCAAAACTGCAATGAAACATCATTTCACCCCACCAAGCCTAGCATTAATCAAAGACAAACGCAAAATAATCAACGTTGGAGAGGTTGTGAAGAGACTGGAACACTTATACACTGACAGAGGGAACGCAAAGCAGCACACTCACTTTGGAAATTGACTTGGAACTTCTTTAAGGAGCTAGAAATAGAAGTACCATGTGATACAGAGATGCCACTCCTTCAGGGTACATCCTAGAGAATACGAGTTGTCACACAAATAGATATATGCACATCCATGTTCATTACTGCACTGTTTACAATAACAAAAAGATGGGAGAAACCTAGGTGCTCATCAACAGATGAATGGATAAACAAACTATGATATATTTACACAGAAAAATACTTCACAGTGATAAAGAACAATGATGAACTGATGAAACATCTTACTACATGTACGATTTTGAAAGGTGTGTGTCGAGTAAAATAGGTCCATTGCAAAAGGACAAATATTTCATGAGACTACTTTTATAAGAGCTCAAGAAAAGTTTTAAACCCAGAAAAAAACATTCTTTGATAATTTTGAGACTAGAGAGAGGGAAATTCACTAACTAGATTAAAAACAAAAAAAAATGCACTGCCATCGGTTCGGATCTGATTAATAGTGACCCTAGAAGTCAGAGTAGAACTGCCTCATAAAGTGTCCAAGGAGAGCCTGGCAGATTTGCACTAGCAACCTTTTGGTTAGTAGACACAGCACCTAATCCACTACACCACCGTGGTTTCCTACTAGCTAGACAGTACACCAGAATTATCTCAGGTGAAAGGAATGACAATGTACCATACAGGGGATGTCAGCACAAGTGAACCAAACCAAAGGCTAAGAAGCTTCCTGAATACAACCAAAACTTTGAAGGACAGAGTAGAAGAGGCATAGATCTGCAGACTATGGTCTCCTAGGTTAACTGGTGTGCCAAGGTTTATTAAGAAAATGTTCTACATTTCCCTTCAGTGAGTGGCTTCTGGGGTCCTAAAAGTTTGCAAGCAGTCATCTAAGGTGCTTCAATTGTTCTCAATCCACCGAGAGCAAAGGAGAATGAAGAGCACCAAAGGCAAGAAAAACATTAGCCCAAGAGACAAAAGGCCTCCATAAGCCCTAGACCAGAACTAAATGTGCTAGCTACCACCAATGACTGCCCTAATAGAGAACACAACAGTCAGCCCCACAGAGAGATGGAGAGAAGTGTAGTGCAGAGCTTAAATTGTAGCAAAAAGACCGGACTTAATCATCTGACTAAGACTAAAGGAACCCTGGAAGACACAGACCCCAGACTCTGTTGTTCCACAGCTAAAACCATTCACAAAGTCAATTCCAGACAAAGGTCAGACTGGCTTCTAAAATGTAAAATAATATTCATGACGAGTACACTCATCAGTTTAAGTACACATACAAGACTAAATGAGCAGCTCCTATATGGAGTCGGGATGAGAAGGCAGAAAGGGCTGTGAGCTGGTTAAACGGACATGGGAAACAGAAGGTGGAAAAGGGAAGTGAGCTGTCATATTATGGAGACCGCAACTAGGGTCACATAATAGTATGTGTATAATTTTTGTATAAGAAATTAACTTGAGCTATAAACTTTCACCTAAATCACAATAAAAAATAAACATTACATTAAATGTCATATATATGGATATATGTAAATATATACACACACACATATACCTGCTGCCTGCCTCTTTAAAAAAAAAAAAAAAAAAAAAACTTTGTCATGGAGTTAATTCTGACTCATAGCAACCCTATAGGAGATGGCAGAACTGCCCAAACATGGTTTCCAAGGAGTGCCTAATGGATTCATACTGTCAACTTTTTAGTCAGCAGCCGTACGTCTTAACCATTGGCAACCAGGGTTTCCAGTTCCTCATTTTAAAAAAAAAGTAGTAATTGCCAATGAGTTGATTGTAACTCATAAAGACCATGTAAGACAGAGAAGAACTGCCCCATACAGTTTCCAAGAAGTGCCTGGAGGATGCAAACTGCTGATCTTTTGGTTAGCAGCCATAGCATTTAACCAGTATGCCACCAGGATTGAGGCTACACTTTCAAGTGTAATAGATTTTATTCTTAGAACTCAAAAGATTGCCATACTCATAATAATTGGAAGCTTATGCCTGAAATGCTTAAAAAATTGCCTTTGGCTCAGAAAATTCATTGGATAGCTCTTGGATAATTCATTGAATAATCTTACTGAATTGGGGAATCACAAAATTTACAGAATTCAATTCAAACAATCTTCTTTTTTACTGAAATTAGCTTTATTGGTTTACCTGAAAATAAAGCAACATTTGCTAGTTTTAAAATTCTAGACATATATTAAAAGAGGCCTGGTGGTTAAGTTCGCAGCTGCTAACCAAAAGTTCAGCAGTTTGAACACACCAACATTCCGTAAGAGAAATACGTAGTAATTTGCTTCCATTAAGACCTACAACCTTAGAAATCTGATGGAACCATTCTACCCTGTTTTAAAGGATCATCATGAGTTGGAACTGACTCTTTGGCAGTGAGTTTTAGATTTAGATGTGTAGGTAGAGGAATATATAAAAACTAGGAATCACTCAAAACCTTTACTACAGATAAGATCTGGATATGCAACATTCCAGAACTTTCTATATTATCACATCTATCAATGTTTCATTACAAAAGGTCATAATATGTGCTCATATTTTATTAAACTATGCTTACTGAATGAAATAATACAGGTATTTCCTGGAAAATAAGTGTAACCTAATCTATCAGAGTGCATTCAATTAATCTTTTTATTAGAAATACAGATGACTTCTGATATTTTCTATTAAAATCAATTGTGCTAGATACATCTTTAAACAGGATTATATTTCCATTTTAAAAAGGTATATAAAACCTCATTATCAAACAATAAAGAAATTGTAGTTTGGAAAACCAATCTACCCTGAAATAATTTTCTCAGGATAAAATAATCTCTCACAACAAAAAGCTATAATCCAGGCCAAAAACAAACAAAAACCAAACACACTGCCATCGATTCTGGCTCATACTGACTCTACAGAACAGAGTAGAACTGCCCCATGAAGTTTCCAAGGAGCACCTGGTGAATCTGACCTGTTAACCTCTTGGTTAGCCAGCATAGCCCTTAGCCACTATGCCCTTTTGGTGTTAGCATGATCCAATGTTTACTGTCTATTAATGTCTCACAATGTTTAAAGTTGGTATGGTGTATTAGTATGAGAAATAACAATTCATATAAAAGACTCTGATTTCCATTAACTTGGCCTTTTCATTAATAAATAAATAACATCAAATTGATCTGAGAGTAGTCAACCAACTATGATTACATCTCTTGTAACAGTCTCAGGAGCTCCTGGAGTAAAAGTGCCATAACACTTTATATTTCTCAGTGTCCCTTCATAGTTATTAAAGCAGTGCATTTGATAATGAAATATTACTCACCTTCTACCATCCATGAAGTAACTACAATGCACAACTATTTTCATTTTTACAGATGAGGAAACTCTGACCCAAAGAGGTTACGTGACTTAGTCTTGATCCCTTGTTATTAACAGAATCAGGAAAAGATCACACTTAATTTTAATCTCCTAAATACAACTTCTCTTGCCAGGGTGACTTGGAGTGGGTAGAGAAGGAAAAATAAATAAGTAAACAGAAAAAAGAATTATAAATGGTAAAGGAAGAAAATCAGCAACGAAACATCTGAAGACCTCAAACTGGAAAGTAAGTCCGTGAATCAATATAGCAAGGCCATGAGTGACTAAATTATGCATACATGCATAGAATCATAGATATGACCTTAGATATTTTAAAGTCCAACCTTTGTTTTATAAATGAAGGGCTAGTTCTAATGTCTTAGAACTGAGCTCAAATGTCATCTATTGAAAGGTGCTTTCCTTGAACATACTCTCAAAAGTAATTATCTTCATTTATATAAGGCCTCAACAAATGTACTCTGGATAGACAGATGGGAAGACAGAGAGCTAGAGCTATGAGAAAATGAATCTTGTTCAGGGAAACTAGCACTTCCACCTAATATACACAAAACAGAACACCATCAGAAATGTCAACGAACACCAAGTTTTTGACATAGCAGTTTAGTTACACACAAGTGAACTATGTTTCCCAAGTAATACCCTTTTGGCTTCATGGCTGCATCCAAATGCATCTGTATTTTAAAAGGATCTGCCTCTAAGCTGAAATATTAAAACTTCCATTATCACATAATGCAATATCCTTTCTGAAACTAGTCTAGACAGACACAATCTGCTACAGCCTGAAATATTTTTCTTTTATGATCATGAACAGACATGGAACAACAACATGTTTTAAGGTACTAAATTGTAGCCCCACAAGGAATTTATTACTAAAGGAGTTTTGTTCAATGTGAGTTAAGAGCTGGCATGTCCATATGAAAAACATACAAAACCTGCAATATAAATTAGGCTTCCACAACATAGTGCTCATATATGTTCCTTTTGTCATATATGCTCAAAACTATTTCTTACTATTGAACTTTTTTTTATCTCTCTGTCTTTGAAATATCACTGTAATGTTTCCTAAGATGTTTTGCAATTTGATGTTATGTGCATTATTTTAACCTTGGAGACTACCAGAAATACTTTAAGAAAGTTTTAATAGTTGTTGGAGGGCTAAAACTTCAATTTGTTACTAGCTCATTATGTATGTCTGTTCAGAACTTCAGTGTTTACATCTTAGGAAAAAATTCCCTTGAGAAATACTTTAGATCTTAGCTGCATGTTGGAGGGTAGAAAAAAGGGCAAATCAAAGAGACTGTCTTTGTAGAAAACAAACATGACTCATACAGGCAACTAACACCAGGCTATAATACTTAAAAAATGAAAGAATCAACCATGTCTCAGTCAAACAATTTTAGGTATAAAGATACAGAGAAACATTACTCAATTTTACTTGAATCTCCTCTCCTAATTTCCTGACCAGCCCTCTGGAAATTGTCGACCACTCACAGTCACAAAGCCTTACAACTGAGCATTTACCCAGCAGGTATAAATTCTTGGCTGGCCTCTCTCTGGGGATTAGGCCATTACCTCTTCTTCTGCAAGTCCAAGAGTCTATTTATATTCTCCTGAAGTGTCCACTTCTAATATTTATATTACTTGATTTAATATGAACAATAACTTCATGTATTTTTATAGTGCAACAGAATTTACAAGGCACTTTGACACATAATTTGCTTGATCCTCACAACAGTCTTCTGGGATGCATACAACAGATAATATTATCACATTTTCACAAATGAGAAAGGTAGATTTCAGGAAGCTGAAGCACATTATTCTAAACAACACAGCTAGCGAGCTGTGCACGGGGACCAGCATCAATATCTTGAGATGCTTGTTTAAGCACTTTTCCACCATCTCTGTAATTTTAGATTCTGGACCCTTGTTAGTTCTATTTAAAGATTTTGATTCTACTTAAGTAACTGACAATTATTTAAATTTATAACAAATACGAACATTTAACATAAGTATTCCATACTTTAATGGAAAGAGAACATAATTAATACATGTGTGTCATGCCCAATATTCTATGTACTTGATATGTTGCCTGTATTCATCAAGATAAAACAAAAACTATTTACTGAGATACTTTAATCTATGCGCTATTTGAAAATTCACATGTGGAACTTATAGTCCTTAGAATTCAATCAGGGCTATATGATTATTCTCAAGTTACAAAACGTGAAACTTGAGGCTCAAGAGGTGAAACAACTTATTTGTCCAAATTGGCACTTGGACGCAGCGGCACCGTCAGAAACGGAAACCAGATCTCTGGCCTGAGGCACGTTTGAGGGGCCATATTGCAAATTCCACCTACGGAGAGCCTACGATTGCCATGGAACCAGTTCTGGCACCTTGTCATGGATTGAACTGTGTCCCCTCAAAAATACATGTAGCCATGTGGCTGGGCCACGATTCCCAGTATCTTGTGATTGCCCTCCATTTTGCGGTTTTCCTATGCTGTATGTTAAAAGGATTAGGGTAGGACTGTAAATCCCTTTATAAGATCACCTCCCTGCTGCACTGTAAAGGGAGTTTCCCTGGAGCATGGCTTGCCCAACCTTAATCCTTTCATCCTACGAGAGATAAAAGGAAAGGGAAGCAAGCTGAGAATCAGGAGCCTCCCACCATCAAGCAAGCTGCACCGGAAGAAGAGCCCGTCCTTCAGATCTGAGGTTCCTGTGCCAAGATGCTCCCTAGACAAAGAGTGATGCAATACTGGATTTTTCTCCAGAGCCGACAAGGGGGATAGCCTTCCCCTGGAGCGGATATCCTGAATTTGGACTGGTAGCCTACTGGACTGTATAAGAATAAACTTTCCTTTGTTAAAGACATCCACTCTGTGCTATTTCTGTTAGAGAAGCCCCAGCTGACTAAAACATACCTAGAGATTCTATAAGAGAGTAGAACTGTCAAAGAACTTGCTGGTGGCTTCAAATTGCTAACCTTTCTGGTTAGCAGCATAACTCTTAACCACTATGTCACCAAAGCTCTATAGCTAACCTAGCCAAAGCCACTGTCATCGAGTGGATTCTGACCCACAGTAACCAGGTAGGTCAGAGTAGAACTGCCCAGTGGAGTTTCCAAGGTGCTCCTGGAAGATTTGAACTGCCCACCTTTTAGCTAGCAGACATAACACTTAACCACTATGCCAATAGGGTTTCTGTAGCTAACCTAGAGACCATTAAAAATAAGTTAGAAACCCAACACTTGCTGAAAACTTCAGACAGATTCAAAAGCAACAAAAATCAGGGTTTCTTAAAAAGCTACAGTATGAGATCAAAATTTAAACTTATTTAATACTTCAAAATTTCCAATTTTTTTTTTTTTTACAAACAGTAATCATTTGATCCTTACAACAGCACTGAGCATGTATTCTGGGTAAGAATCCCTATTTTACAGATGAGCATATAAAAAAATAAGAAAGTTCATTTACCTAAGATTTCATTGTTTTTTTTAACAGGGCAAAAAAGGAGGCTTTGTTATAATTTTCAATTTCATTTTCTTACTAATATACTAGCTTACAAAAAAACTGGAAAATTGTATAAATGAGGAAAACAAGCAAAGCTGCTAACTTGTACATTATCTATTATCAGAAATTGAATAAATTAGAAATGAACAGCAGAGGTTCCAAAGTTTATAACACAGAAATGATTACTTAGAAATACCTCTGTTGAAAGCTGTACTAAAGCGGGAAATCTCTGACAGTCTAGAAAGCCTAAACAAAAAGAGTAAATACAGACAAAAATCTACAAAATTATGACTAGCGCAGACAGAAAGAACTGGATAAGGGTCCTTTAAGACTGAAAGAATACAGCAAATACAAAGATATTTTCTCTATACTACAGGTATTACATCTCCGAACCTAAAAAGCAACTGAAACCATAAAGAGTTTGGAGATACCTAGACTTATGGATGACATACCTATATTAGATTCAGTGTAGCACCAGAGTTAGGATGGGGAAAGAGCTCTGTTTTTTGACAACATCAACTTTCTCAACATGTTAAAAAACTGTAATATTTATTTTTGTCCAGCATCATCAACTTTATTTGAATAGACTGGTCTGAAAAACAGGTTAATCATCTTCTTTTGCCTAATGGTCTTTGCTCCCCACCACCCCTAGTCCCTCTTCCAACCCCACCCCCACCCACCCCATACCCCCAACCCTTACCAGTCCCATTCCCCCAGCCCACCCTCACCCTATCCCCAGCCCACCATCTCCTCCTCATTTCATCACAGTAACTCTGTTTAACTTTATGCTTCTGGTCAGCATCTTTATATCATGAACTCTGATGCTAGCTTACTGTCTTTCCCCCTAAGGTCTGGTGTCTGTCTTTGGAATGTGGTAAACAGTCTCAGATCTATGCTTATAAAAAGGGGGGAGGCACACTCAACCTGATCACAAATGTCTACTTCTTCATCTTTATTTAGTTTTCTATTTTTATTTCTAAAAGAATAAGAAGGTACAACAGGGTCTTGTGTGACGCCACCAGATTTCACTTTTGTTTTAGATATGTAAGTAATTGAATGTCCAGTCTTGATCTGTCTAGACATGGTCTCACATTTGAGGGGCTATTGGGGCCAGACAGGTTATGTAAATGAGTCAAGTGGGCTGGAGGAAAGTAATGGGAAGTGGCAGAAACTATGGCAAACTGAAGTGTGCATGCTCTTTCTAAAGCAATCTAATTCAGTTTTTACAAGAACCCTGAGAGGCAAACTTTGCAAGCTAGACAGAGAACACAGACTCTCTAGAAGATGCCTGGAGAAAACAGCAGCAGAGGACCAGTGCTTCCCTTCAGAAAACTTGTTGACAGTGGTATATTCCTTATCAACCTGAACTTATGTAGGTACATCCTATTAAAATAAAAGCAAATAACTCCTTTCAGATAACATAGGAGTCAGACACTTCAAGTGATTGAGTTATTACTAAAGCATACTTTTTTCGTTAGCAGTATATTCTTCAAAGTTGATAAAGGCAGGATTCCTGCCCTCAGGAGACAGTGGCCCTGAAAATACAAGGAAGTGACACATAGCTTTAAACAGTTCAGCAGGCAACAGTGACAGTACAGAGTCACTGCACTGTTCCCTGTGTACGGACAACAGGGACTGTCTGGGGCAGTACAGCAGCTGGCTTTACCTTCCCTATACAGCCTGAGGGCTAAAAGTGTGCACAGATCCAATTGTGGACCACCGTTTTCCAAAAAGAGGAGTGAAGTCCAGGGGGAAAAAAATGTGACTTGCCTGAGGTCACAGAACTAGTTAGTAGCAAAGTCGAGAGCAGATCTCTCCGAGTGTCCGTCTCACGTACTTTGCTGCCCAGTCCACTCCCACTAAGTGAAACAGCATTCAGAGAAGACAACAGTAAGAACCTAATTTTCCTAATTATAAACACTCATTTTCAACACATCTCTTGAGAACACAGGCCCTGACAACGTGGGTTTAAATTGATAAGTGGTGTTAACACCTACTGCTATTGAGTCAATTCCAAGTCATAACAACCCTACAGAACATAGTAAAACTGCCCTAGATGGTTTCCAAGAAGCAACTGGTAGATATGAACAGCAGCCCTTTCGGTTAGCAGCCAAGCTTTTAATCACTGTGTTGCTGGGGCTCCAAAAATGGCCCTGCCCTCACGGACATTTAGTTTCATGGGGAATTAGCGGCTTTCAACAGGGCCAAAATGGTTTAAAGCACCACTTCTTGTCCTCCCACTAATGGGATACAATCTGGAACTCCTCAATTTCATACTGGTGATGGCAGCCTCCCCCATGGTTTATGAAATAATGTTAACATTTATCATTTTTATACTTGCTCATTAAACTGCTGGGGATTCTTCATGATGAAAGGTAGGAAAAATTATTCATGCCAGGATTCTGTCATCAAATATTTCTCAGACTTCCACACTTTAGTTAACTTGTTCTTGCCAAGGCTACTCAAATTGCAGCCGTTTCTTCCTCTAATATTGCTTCATATGCAGTTTAAGGTTTCTTAATCCTTTGCTCATTTATTACGTTGTGGGTAGATGAACAACTTAATGGAAACATGAAGATCACTTTTGCATCCTGGTGGACAACAAGATATTTTAAGTCAATTTTCACAGTTGTTGAAACCAGTTAAATATCGAAGTAATTTCTCTTCTGAAAAATGGACATTTTTTAACGCTAGGAACAGATATCACTGTACAACAAAATCTTAAAAATACTAAAATATGTATTAGATAAATAACAAAAGTGCCATTAAAGTCTGCATCACAAATTCCATTTAGGAGACAGATGTTAGTTAACAGTGAAAGTGTTAGTAATAACCTAAACATGCCTTTTATTACATGCAACTGGAAACCAGCAAATTAGAAAGTGTCTGAAGCTACCTACCCCACATGGGAGGGTTGGCGTAAGACAAAAATATTACCATAGCTTTTGTAAAACTACACTTCCATTTGCTAACACCGTTTCTGTGTTCTTCCTCCTTGTCTTTTAAAATTGCCTAAGAAACAGATGGTAGCAATTCGATGCCACAAAATATGCCACAAAGTCTCTCCGTACAAGCATATTTTTCAGCAAATACAAGACTTCTATATAACTCTGCACAAATGGATGTGTATATACGCATATTTGCACTGAAAGGGTGATTCTAACCCTCACACTGAGTCACACACTAGACCAGCTTTCCCTGCATCCAGGAAGTGCCATGGCAGCAAGAACTTGAATCTGAAAGTTACAAACTTCCTTCAAATACCATATTTGGGAAAAGAAAGTTTGATAACGGCAGCGGTATAACTTAATGTATTCATTTTCTGTAGGAAAACAAACTTATTAAAAGTTAATAAAAATCTGCTCCTTAGTGGGTCAGCATCTGTCCTTACTCTCTGTTTAAAAAAAAAAAAAAAAAAAGTAACAAGAAAAATAGTAAAAATACTTGTGCTAGAAATAGTATCACAAATATACCATCTTGTTCAATCCCTGAAACAACCCTAAGTAGGTTTTATTACTGACACCTGTTTACTGGTGAAGAAACTAAGAAAGTAAAAGTAACTGGCACAACATTACAGGGCCAAAAAGTAGAAAGAAGGAAATGCAGGCAGCCTGACTGCAGAACCTGCATTAAAACACACCACACAGCTACAGATTGCCACGTCATAGTTTAAAGCAGGTTGTCTATATCTTCAGCCTTCTAGGTAAGTTGAACATACCTTAAACAGTAATTTGAACCATCTTAAGATTATTGCTGTGGTTAGGTGCCACTGATTGGGTTCCTACTTATAGTGACAGAACAAAACATTGTCGGGTCCTGTGCCATCCGTGTCATTGTTGTCTCACTTGAGCCCAGTGGGGAGCCACTGAGCCAACCCATCTTTTCGAGAGTCTTCCTCTTTTTCACTGACCCTCTGTTTTACCAAGCTTGATGTCATTCTCCAGGAACTTATCCCTCCTGATAATATGTCCAAAGTATGAGTTTCTGCAGATAGGCACTTGATTATACAGCACCTCAGTAAATGTTACTTTAAGTGAAGATCTCTTTTCTCACTAATACTGAAATAGATTCAATAATATTGACAAGTAAGCTCAGTCAAAGCCTAATTTTCACCCTAAATTTGGAGTATGTCAATATAACAGCAGAATTCATGTTGGTTTTCACAGGCATCACTGGGGAATCCTTGTAGGGTGAGGGCCACAGAGGCATTCCCACTAGCAGTATATTCTAAACTATCAGAACAGGGGATCTATAAATAATAAACATAATGATGGTATTCTTTATAATTTTTTTAAAATGCTGACAAAATCTAAAGCCCTTATTATATAGAAAGTGGGGTTTACGATAGTTGATTTATAAAAGAAAATAATAGAACATTAATGCTACTAATATTCCATTTAATTTCATTTAAAAAATGTAAATGATTTCTATTAAAGTGTATGTCATTGTTTTAGATAGTTTCTTTGCTTACTTCTAAAACATTGAGCTTATAACTTTTGACATACTGACCTCTTTATCACTAAAATTTTAGAAGTTTACCATTAAAACTAAAAAGTGAAGACGTGAAAACTTAAAACTCACAATCATAAAATCGTCCTCTCAAAAAACTGTACAGTCATTGTTTTAGTATAAGCACTAATTTATATGACACAATAAAATGTTTAAGTGTCATCAAGGACATCATAAGTTAAGGAAATCAGGTATTCTAAATAATTCACAAATATCCAAATTTCATGGAACTGACTGTGAAATCATTCAGTTATCTGAGCATCTCACAAAGATCAAACACTTTAAAACTAATGTATTTTCCTCTCTAATGGTAAATTTAATATATACTGAAGGGTTCTTTGTTAAACAGACACATCATTTTCTTTTCTCTTGCTATGCATTAAATATCACACACATGAACAGCAAGAATCTAGAAGTAGATGGAACAATATATCACCCATTCATTCTCTAATGAGAATGAACAGCTATGAAAAGGCTCTACCATTTAGCTCAAAGAGAAGCCTAGAGAGGTTCATGACATCTAAAAACCCACTTCTTCGAATGATAAGTGACATCTTTCTCCATCCCAGTTCTGAGAAAGGTCACTTAGCCATTAATTCTGGGCTGGTCATGAATGCGGTTTCTGAACAATCTGAAGCTCAAAAGCAGTGAATGCTCTGTTGTAAATTAGTGAGCTCTGGGATGCAGCTGCCTTCAGCAAAGAGTTCAGAAAGTGGGTAGCCTTCTCCGTTTCCTTAGCCATTTTAACCTTTAATAATTGTTTTTTTCTTAAATGCCACAAAAATCAATCTTATAAAGACCTACTTCACACTGATGCACATAGAAAACTGCTATGCAAGGAAAAGACATACTGTTATATATTTTTTTTCTATTCATCTTAAAGTCTGAAATACTAGAATCTTAGGATGCCTAATTCTTAACCACCAAAAACTTTAGAGTAATTATGTTTCTTAATGCCATAAGAGTTACCTCTGATGAGGTATTTGAAAAGTAGTAGTTTTCATTAGTTGCTGTCAAGTCAACTTGACTCATGGTAATCCCATGTGACAGATGCTAACTGTCCATAGTGTTACCAAGACTGTAATCTTTACGGGAGCAGATCTCTCATTTCTTTCACCCATGGAGTTCCTATGTGGGTTTCAATCACCAGCCTTTCGGTTTGCAGCTCACAGCTTAACCGTGGAGCCATGAGTGCTCCCCTTGAAATGTAGGGTAACATTCAATTTTATCAAATTTGGGAAAAACAAGGATTTAATTAGACATTTGCTGGTATACAACTGTGAGGAAAAAGATTTTATAGTACCTATAAATTGCACAATTTCATTTTACCTTCTTTGCTCCTAAAGGCATTGAAATTTATACTGCTGACATGAATTTAAAGATGTGACTTTGAATCCTGGCTCTACTACTTAGCTAGATTTCCCAAAGCATTACTTTTAAATATATATATATATATATATATATATATATACATAAAACTTATCTGTCTTATTATTATGTTGAAAATTCTGGTGACATAGTGGTGGAAAGCTACATCTGCTAACCAAAAGGTCAGTGGTTGGCATCCACCTCACTAATGGGGTTGCTATGAGTGGGAACAGACTCAGAGGCAATGTGTTTGGTTTGGTAATATCTATCTCACAGTTGTTGTTTTTGTTTTGTTTTTCCTTAAATAAGGCCTCTTCTATTTCTCTCATATAAGAAACTCAGTAAATACCATGGGATTCCTCTTCTTCAAACATAAGTTTTTCTTCTTTATAATGCGTTTTCTAAGAAAATGGCTGTACCATACAAATATTTTCTACATGCATGAATGACATGAAAGAATACAGAAACCACTGAAATCAGGTCTTTCAGGATTAAGGCTTGGCATAACTACGACAAACGATCATGAAAATTACAAGCAGAAAATCATATATATCTGGCATTACAAATATTAGACTCTACATTTCAAGCAATGCTTTCTTTTTTCTAAGTTAGCTGCTTCAAATGGTGTTTTGAATATTCTGCATTTCTCAGTTATTCTTACATTTTGTTGGTCTGTTGGCAGCAGTAATACAAACACACTTCTGGTGATATTAATTTCCTGAGAAACCTATAACTTTACTATGCATTTCACTCCATTCTTCTCATGCTGTGTTATATAAAGTCTAGTCTACCATAATTGCCATGCTCTTAAAATGCTTAGGACCTTCATGATTAGAAAATAATATGTATTTTATGAATGTCTAAGATTGACAAAACAGCCACAACAATGGACTCAAACATACCAATGACCATGAAGTTGCACAGGATGCATGGCAACTTTATATATAGCAGAACCAACATTTTAGTGCTCTTATATTTTAGTGCATGAGAACCAACTCTCAAGAATTAACAACAATCTCAGACAAGTAAGCCGGAGTGGTACAAATACTTAACATGTTTGGCTACTAACTGGAAGGTTGGAAGTTCCAGTCTACCCACAGGCACCTAGCAAGAAAAGCCTGGTAATCTACTTCCAAAATACCAGCCATTGGAAACCTTATGGAGCAAAGTCCTACTCTAACACACACAGGGGTCATCATGAGTAGAAGCCATACAAATGGTAACGAAAAGTCTCAGATAAACATGATTTTTTCATAGTGAGTGTATTAACAAAAAAGTAACAGAGGCAATATTACTACAGCATTGGAAATATTGGTGTTTCTCATATGACAAATTCTCTGAAATTCATTCAGCCACTCAACAATATTCTATGAATACTTCAAACTTTAAGATTGTCTTTTGCAAAAACAATGAAGAAATAATTACCAAATTCCCACACTCAAAAACCTACAATTTTAAGCTTAGGTTTAAAAGCTTTAACTCCTGATTTGGAGTGTCTAATACTTAACATTTACACATTCTGACCTTTAAGCATGATTGTTTTTTCAAGCTCCAAAGTCTACATTATTTGTGCTCTGATAATTCTTAGTAAATTGGGATTTGAAAATAAACCAACATACAACAAAATTATAAACAATGTGTTTCTTATATATAATGGCAAACCTCTTTAACTTGGTATTTTGAAAAGAAAATTTGGAGTTAGGGGAATGGCTTTTTCTAGCAATAATCTGGTATGTAACTTTGGACACGCCACTTAACTTCTTGGTGTCAGTTTCTACATCTATAAAATGAGGTTGCAAAACTAAATGATTTGTAAAGGTTATTGCCAGCTCCCAGTCTAGGATCTGACTTAAATCTTTAAGTAAGAAGAACTCAATGGCAAATTTACAAATCAACCTGTCACTTAAATGTGATGGGGTCCAAGTAAGGTCTTGGTGGGGGCTGGGATGATGGTGGGGACAAGGGTGATGATGGGGCAGAACAGGGAGCTATATTTTGGCTTAATATTAAGAATAATGGCTCTGGTGAAATCTAAGGCTACTGAATCTGACAGCTTGTTCTGCAAATGACATTATTACTCGAACACAATGTTAGACCATATCTGGAAAGTACTTCAAGTAGCAGAGCAAAATAGGTATTATTATGGCTTTATTTAATGCCATGCTTCAAAAAAATCACAAACCACTTTCATTAAATTTAAACACAGACAAATTTAAAACTTGGCAAAGGTGACTATGTTAATGAAGAATGATTATTTCTCTTCTTATTTGGTATAGCTAGCCTGTACACTGCAGACCGATAAGATTCAATCTATTGAAACTTCAAACAAATGGGCTCTGTACAGAGTTCAAGTGCAGGATCATTAAATTTCTCAAAATCAGACCTATTGTTCTCAAAATTCTCTTTAGAAATTCTTTCTAAAAGGGGCACACACACAATAGAACTGAGAGAAGGAGAATGAATGTACAACATTACTAATAAAGCACATGTACTATGGAAAAGGGAGAAAAAGAACCTCAGAGTTCTCATTCCACCTTGATGTCCTAATTAAAATTAGGCATACAGCAGACACTGCACCTGCCAGCCAAAAGTTTATAATGAACAGAGAGACTTACTGCAGAGTCTCTTATCAGTGCAGCTCCCTACAGGCCAAAAACATCGATCTCTTTCATTGAATAAATACTAAAGTAACAACAAGAATCCATTATGTCTGACTTAACAAGAATTTTTAATTGAAGGAGTTACTGTCTGAATGCTCACAAAACAGTGGATATACTATCACTTACTGTGCACTTCATAAAGCTCTAAGTATACATGGCAGGACAGTGAATGACTTCATAAAATTAATCATTTCCCCATATAATGCTCTCCCAATAAATGTCCCTAGTTTTAAGGAATAGTGTTTACCATCTAAACATTCAATCATGTAATCCTATTGAGTAGCAGCAATGTTGCTCAAGAAATACTTTTTTCATTTAATAAATTGATGCATTTAAGGTTTAACATTTAATTTTAGATAATGCCTTTCTCCAAATATGTGTCTTCTTTTAATACATTACACAAAACTGGAATAAAATGACAAGGAAAGACATTTCTTTCTCTTTGTAATCAGTCATTACCACTAAAAAGATGTGGTAACAATCTGATATTAAATATTCCATAAGGTATTTGTATAGGCCATTAAGATACATCAATATATTACTCAAAGTAAAGTATTACTTCAAATATTGAAATGGCTGAGGTTCAGGACATTCTCACATATTTTATGAGATCTTAAGTTAAAATATGGAGCCCTGGTGGTACAGTGATTAGGAATGAGGCTTCTAATCCAAAGATCAGTAGTTTAAATGCACCAGGTGCTCCTTGGAAACCATATGGGGCAGTTCCACCCTGTCCTATAGAGCCTCTACGAGTCAAAATGACTCAATAGTATCAGGTTTTGTTTTAGTTTTTTTGGTTTTTAAGTTAAGACATAATAGAACATAAAAAGATGGAAATCTGATTAATCACTAAATAAATGGATGTCTACTCCTCTAGATGAAGTCTTACATTTTATGTTTAAAATGCTGTTGTTAGGTGCCATTGAGTCAATTCCAACTCATAGTAACCCCATAAATAACAGGAAAAAACACTGTAGAGTCCTACACCATACCCACAATCATTTTTATGCTTCATCCCATCATTCCAGCCACTGTGTCAATCCATCTCCTCCAGGGTCTGCCTTTTTCACTCACCCTCCACTCTACCAAGCATGTTGTCCCTCTCCAGGGACTGAGCTCTCCTGACAACACATCCAAAATATGGAAGATGCAGTCTCATCATCTTTGCTTCCAAGGAGCACTCTGGTTGTACTTCTTCTGGAACATAACTGTTTTTTTGGCAGTCTACGGTATGCTCAATATTATTCTCCCACATCACAACTGAAAGGTATCAACTCTTCCTCTGTCTTCCTTATGTATTATTATCCAGCTTTTGCATGCATATGATACGAATGAAAATATCATGACTTGGGTCAGGCACGCTGGAGTCTTCAAGACGACATCGTTGTTTTTCAGTACTTTATAAAGACGTCTTGTGCAGTATATTTTCCCAATACAATCAATGTCTTGAATGTTGCTTCCATGGGTACTGACTGTGGAATCAAGTAAAATAAAATTCTTTGAAACTCAATCCTTTCTTCATTTATCATGATATCACTTACTTGGTCCAGTTGTGAAGACTTTTGTTTTCTTGATGTTGAGACACAACCCCTACTGGAGGCTGCGGTCTTTGATCTTCAGCAGTATATGTTTCAAATCCTCTTCATTTATGCAGGCAACTTTGTGTCACCTGCATAATACAAGCTGTTAAAGAGTCTCCCTCCAATCCTGATACCTGTCCTTCTTCATAGAGTTCAGCTTCTCAGATTATAGGCTTGGCATACGGACTGAAAACGTGTAATGAAAGGATATAACCCAGATGCATAACTTTCCTGGCTTTAAACCACGCAGTGTCCCCTTATTCTGTTTGCATGACTTCCTCTTGATTCATGTACAGATTTCCATAAGCACAATTAACAACAAATTTAAGAGGGAAAAGCTGCAATTATTATAAACTAAAATACGTGGCCTGTGAATTTTGTACTAAGAATTTGATGTTGCCCACTAATGACCTTAAAAAGAGATGAAGGCAAGTCAGCTTAATAAGACGGACTCCTGCCCCCATGCTGGGCTGCTATCCAATAAAGTCAGCAGTTCAAGTTCATCAGCCACTCCTGGAAAACCTTGCGGGCAGTACTGCTGTGTCTTTCAGGGTTACTGTGAGTAAGAAGAGCTTCAACAACCATGGGTTTGGTGTTTTGTTTGAAACTACTACCTCTAAGGAACCTGGTGGCACAGTGATGAAGTACATTGCTGGTAACTGAAGGGTGAGCAGTTCAAATAGACCAGCTGCTCCACAGGAGAAAGCTGTGGCAGTCAGCTTCAGTAAAGATTACAGCCTTGGAAACAATGTAGTGCAGTCCTACTCTATCATGCAAGTGGCTCTCAGTCAGAATATACTTGATGGTCCACAGCATGAACAATGAACTACCTTCACTTAGTATGTTTTGAAAAGCAAACAAATTGGACTCAGCAAAAGCAAAATAAATCTTTAGGACTTATAAAGGGTAAATCTGTATGTTTTAGAAGACAAATCATTAATAAATGGCATGTTGGCCAATCTACGTGTTAAATTTTAAGGTCACTTATCCCCCACTACTTGTCAAGCTACTGTATAAAGAGCATACTCACATACTTCCACAAAATATATATGATTAGGATTTTGTAATTTTTTTAAGGATTTTCATCACCTTCCTGTAGATATGAATGATCAATCTATTTGATAATTTACATATTTTATCTAAAACATAGAAATAAAGCAAAGACTCAACTGAAATACTCCAGATCATAAGCAATCTTAATCTGAGACAGATGTTCTCAGGGAAAGATTAAACTTAGCCCAAGTATAGCCAGTTTGCTTTCTGTTAAGCAGCTCACAGTTTTTGTGGGCCAGTATTTTCTTGTTGAAAACTAGTCATTTTTATTTTTCTCATTATTGAACCATGATATTAGGGGAGAGACAGCATCCTTATTTAATAAACTTACAATATCAATTCACGTGAAATGTTCTTTCTAGTTTGGCCTGTGTATGTTGGTTTCAGTAAAATCAAGAGAGATAAGAAGACTGACAATATACATGCAAATGAATCAAATTGGGGAACCCTTAGACTCCCCAGGGATGATTCAGTAGTGGAAAATGGGAAAGTGTCTTCAGGTTAGCCAATCTCTTAAATCAGTAATGGTACACTGCTGTTACATGTACTCTCTCTGTTTAACTCTTACTGAAAACATATAAATCTTTTGAAGGGCATGGACCTTTTATTCATACTGAGTTGCAGCTGCAACCCTCATAGAAAATGGGAATCATAAATATCCCATGCCAGTAATTTATTATATAGGATATTTATTTAGTTTTTAGGAAAGGTTAAAATAAACATATTACAACAGAGCTAAAAGCTGAATTTTCAAACTAGAACTATAACTGAATTCATTTATTCAACTTGTTTATTCTGAACTTGTATAAATCTTTGCAATGTTTTAAAATATGGCATTTGATACACTGAAACTACTCTCTGTCTCAGTACTGCAATATTTAGACAAAGTGTAACAGACAAAACAAGAAAATTTACAAAAAGTATTCAAAACTAAAAGAATATTCATTTCTAGCAATAACCCAATACCTTTTCATTACTAAAAATACAATTCTGAACACTAATTCTCTACTGCCATATTTTTTACTACAGAACAATGACAGGGACATTAGCCTGTGGATTACTTTAATTACTGGACTAACATAATTTCGGTCAAAATTATTTATGCATCAGTCATTAAATATTTCTACAAAGGTTAGATTTATCTTATACATTAGAAAATGTTTCAGTCTATAACAAGTATTAAATTCTACATAACTACAACAGAAGAATTACTTCCTGAAAATTCATATCCCTATATTCTTAAAACAATCTAAAAATATGCCACCAATCTCAATATAGAGACCACTGCTGCTTATTCCTTAAACATTCTGACATATCCAGTAGGAATATAGTGAATCAAAGCAATATACAAAAAATATACTTTCCTAACAGAAATAATGTTAAAACTGATGTGATGCTCTTAAAGTCTAGAATTTTCATTTTCTACAAAAATCCCCCTAAGTAAAATATTCAGCTCTTTAGAATGTTTTGTGAACAAAATTTAACCTAAAATATCTCCAAATCCACTCAATACAAAATAAAATGGTGAAGAGAGAAAAAGCCTAGAAAATGGACCTCCACTTAAAGTAGCCCCAAACTCAGAAAGATCATGAAGTGAGAGCCCAAGTTTATGTCAGAAAAATCTTTAGAACAGTTGTGCGGGGGGCTAGAGAAAGTGTCAGCTAGGAGGCTCAGGAAAACTCTCCTAAAAATCACTGTCAGAATAACTGGATGGTGATATAAAAATCTAGCCAGTTGATTGCCTGGCATGGTTCAAATTAGCATTAATTTTGTTTTTAAATTAGAACTGTCTGAATATAAATTCTGGAAACACATAAACACTTGCTGTTGTAGCTGGTAGGTGCCATCCAGGCAATTGTGACTCATAGCGACCCTACACACAGAAGAACGAAACACCGCCTTCTTCTGCGCCGTGCCCATCATCATTTTATGCTCAAGCCCATCACTGCAGCCACTGTGTCAATCCATTTCCTTGAGGCTCTTCCTTTTTTTAATTGACCCTCTACTGTACCAAGCATGATGTCCTTCTCCAGGGACTGTTCCCTTCGGACAACATGTCCCAAGCATGTAAGACATAGTCTCTCTATCTTTGCTTCAAAGGAGCACTCTGGGTGTACTTCTGCCAAAACAAATCTGTTTGTTCTTTTGGTGGTGCATAAGACATTCAGTATTTCTCTCCAACACCACAATTCAATGACATCAATCCTTCTCCCATCTTCCTATTCATTGTTTAGCATTTGTATGTATATGATGCGACTGAAAATACCATGGCTTAAGTCAGGCACACTTTAGTCTTCAAGGTGACATCATTACTTTTCAATACTTTAAAGAGGTCCTTGCCAGCAAGTTTTCCAAATGCAATGTATCTTTTGACTCCTTTGTCTGCTGCTTTCATGTGTGTTGACTGTGGAACTCAATAACATGAAATCCTTAACAACCTCAGTCCATTCTCCATTTATCATGATGTTGCTTACTTGTCCGGTAGTGCGGATGTTCATTTTCTTGATGTTAAGGTACAGCCCATACTGAAGGCTGTGGTCTTTGGTTTTCATCAGAAAGTGTTTCAAATCCTCTTCACTTTCAGCAAGGAAAGTTGTGTCATCTGCATAATGCAGGTTGTTAATAAGTCTTTCCCGAGTACTGATGCCTCGTTCTCCTTCATAGAGTTCAGCGTCTCAGATTATGTGCTTGGCATACAGACTGAAGTGGTACCATGAAAGATTACAACCCTGACGCACACGTTTCCTGACTTTAAACGATGCAGTATCTCCTTGTTCTGTTCATAAGAACACCTCTTCATCCATGTAAAGATTCCTCATGAGCACAATTAGTGTCCTGAAATTCCCATTCTCTGCAATGTGATACATCTATAATTTGTTATGATCCACACAGTTGAGTAATAAACCAAAAAATCAAACCCACTGACAGCAATTCTGGTTCATAGCAACTCTGTAGAAAGAGTAAACCTGCCCCACCTTGGACATAATCTTCTCAATTGTAAACATGATGAATAAGACAGCAGGCAGACAATGACATTACACTTGTAAAAAGCCAGTAACCCAATGCCATTAATAATTTTGAAGTTCTACGGTAGATTCTAATTCACAGAAATATACAAATAATCAGGTATAGAGTTTGCACAGAATGCCTGGAGGATATGAATGGCCAACCTTTGGGTTAGCAGCTGCAGCATTTAACCACCATGCCACCAGGGTTTCCTAGTCAAATGTTAAAGACACAAAATTCAAAAACTAAGATGTCAGAAATAAACCCACATTAAATGTACACCACTGTGGATGACTTTCCCAATGTGTCTGTGTCTGTGTCTGTGTAGATAGACAGACAGATGATGGATCAATAGATCGATTGATGGCTCAATGGATGCATGACTTTTTGCAAGGACTAAGGGTACATTGGCAAATCTCTAACTTTGAATAAGACTGCATTCTGAACTCAGAACAATCAAGTCCACTCTGACTCATAGTGACCTGACAGCACAGAACAGAAGTGCCCTATAGGTTTCCCAAGACTACAATGTCCATGGAAGCAGATTGCCACATCTTTCTTCCACGGATAGCTAGTGAGTTTGAACCGATGATCTTTGGCTCAGCCTTCATGTGCTTTAACCACTATGGCACCAAGGCTCTTAAAGTTCCATTAAAGGCCAAAATCTAGGTTAAACCTAACTGTCATACTGTCTTACTGTATGTGCCAGGACCTCCCACTGACTGAACTTTACAGTACCTTACATTGCCTTTATTCAAAAGCCAGCCTGATTCCGCACTTTTAGTGACTCATCAATGTTCAAGGCTAGTAAATTTCACAGCTTCTTCATTTTGGCCAATTATTTCATTTTTTTTCACTTCTAACAAGACTGATGACATTACACTCTCTTATACTGAAACCAGAGCTTTTGCAGAGATTAGAAATTGCTTAAAACATAAGAAACATCCACTATATTCCTCTGCTACTGTTCAAAGCCACCTTATTTAACTGCTCTTCTTTTGTTTAGCCCAGGGGGAGAGACAAAGTAACGGCTGCTATCATGGTACACAGATAAAAACTGGGTGACACAGCCTAGGATCATAAGGAATTTGACAACTGTGCCATGCAGCAGGAGAAAAGACAGTAAATCAAAAACCACCTTGGACATAATCTTTTCAGTTGAGAGTATGAGTATGATGGCAAGCAGATGACAACACTTCGCTTTTAAAAACCCAGTAGCCCAATGAGATTAATAATTTTTTGCAAGTTGTACTATGGTAGATCCTAATTCATAGAAATACAAAATCATCAGGCTTGTGCAATTAACATTAGCACACGTGTTCTTATACAAAGATAATAGCTATCACCACCAGCAGCAGCTGCTTTAGAGACTCGTCTGACTCTTGACAACTCCTGTATTTCAGAACAGAACTATCATCCGCAGGGTTTTCTTTCAATAACTGTGACCTGTTTTCAAAGCAGCATCCAGGCTTTTGTTCTAAGGAGCCTCCGAGTGGAATCAAACCATCAAACCACCAAGCTCTCAGTTAGTAACCAAGCATTTAACCTTTTTTGCCACTCAGGGACACGTTAACACCTACTACCAAACATCAGGAAACTCAGGTGGTATAGTGGTTAAGAATTTAGCTGCTAACCAAAAGTTCAGCAGTTCAGAATCACCAAGCACTCCTTAGAAACCTTAAGGGGCAGTTCTACTCTGTCTTACAGGGTCAACTCAATGGCAACAGATTTCGTTTTTCTTTTTTTTAAAACTGAACATCAAATAGGTATATGTTTTGAGGATTTTTTCCAATTTTGTTCTCCTCCCTTTCCTAGGTTAGAGGTGGACAGTTCTGAAATTCTGCCAATGTTCTTCTACCTGTCACGAGGGTAGTCAAACAACTTTACAGATGACTGCTTATAGCCACAAAATATAAGATACCCTTTACTGACACAGACACAGTTACTGAGACCTATGACTTTAACCTCCCCAGTTTGCAATGGTGCTTACTCAAAAGGCTTTGTTTACTTAAGCAAATATTTTTTTTCCCCAGACCAGAATGTATATTTTCAACACATCATTATTTCCCCAACATTCTTAAGAGCACAAAACATAAACAACAAAATTCCAGTACTGGCATACTGGTCATAGGTCAAATATACTATTCTGTACCATAATTCTCCGTTTCATTAGCAGTGGATGGCTGACTGAGTTTCCTAATGTCTTTCTTTCAAGCACAATACCAATTATTATGGATTCATAATTTGACCTAAAGATAGCAAACCTTTATATACTACATACTGGGTTCTGCTTTTATTTAATACACACATCAGGGATTTTTAGGGAAAAAAAGAGAGGGCAGGAATATGAATTGTGAACCACTTGTTCTTACCATATGTCTCAAACATATTTTATAATGTCTCTCCAAGTTTATAATCACCCTTAGCAAAATCTAAATCCAGATATCATGGTCTTTTGCTATGTTTGCCCATTCTGATTTCTAACTATGGAAAGGGTAGTATAAAGAAAAGGTTAATTAACACAGCTGTGGCCTACATGAAACATTTTCTAGGCTAAGACAATTTCAATTCAGTTCCCCTAGAAATCAGTTGACTGGAATTCCTGGCTTTCTCCCAAGCAGTGTCTTAAAAAGGTTAGCAGCTTAATTGAATGAAATCAGAGTCTGCAACCATCAACAATTATCTACAGAGCAATACTTGTTATTAGACTGAATAAAATCAAAGTTAGACACAAACGACCGTTATTTATGAAGCAGTAATTCTCAACACTGGCCAGTGTGACTGTGCCTCTCACTACTGTGGAAACTTCCTGAAAAACTACTTGCTTCTTCTCCTTCATGCAGTCACCACCCAGGTAATAAAGGATGCCAACAAGCTTATCTCAATATGAGCTTCACACACATCAGAGAAAGCCAAAATTAACCTGGAGCAAATGAGAGAAACACACCCTACCTGAATAAAAGAGCAGAGCTTACTTTATCAACAATCATGAAACTTCTGCATGAGGCTTCCAGCTGTCCAGTCACTTCCACTTTACAGCAAGTGTGTTTCTCACTATTTCAATAGTACTTACATCATTATGAGTCAGAACTGACTTGAAGGCAACGGGTTTTATGTCTTCCTGGCTCTGGAAACTTTATTGATTCATTTTCAAAGCGAGTGTCATGATTTTGATGAATAGAACTCAAAATGACTGAGTATCAGAGTCCTAACCATATTGCACTGAGCACAACATCAAGTGACTGGCAGCACATCACATACCATTGACAGCTTGTCCAGCACCTCATGGTAGACAAATACTTGGTCTTTCCACTCAGAAAAGATAGAGAAGTGGTCCTCCTCCTTATGAAATGAAGGTCTAGGGTTATACATAAAAAGTTATATGGAGTGGACTTTTCCAGTCTTCCTTACATATACAGACAAGTACTTTACAGTTTATATTCAATTAGAGCTAATATTAAAGGGACTCAAGTCCAATTACAAGTTCCAAAAGAAATTTTTAATATCAAAAGGAAGTAAACTTTAATTTCCTTTCAGTTTTCTGAGAAAACTAAATGTCTGTAACACAAAGCTCAATTTTTGTTAGCCAAGTGTTGTCGAGTTGGATCCGACTCATGGTAACTCCAGGGGATACTTTATACACTCAATCTTATGTCAATTATTTCCATGTAACAATGCTAACAAAACTCTAAATAATTTGGAAATAACATGGACAACAGCAATGGTTTTACAATTATATAATGTTTTAACTCATAATCTACCTAATGCCTAAATATATCAAAAATATATTCAACATTTCCAGAAATCTCAAATATGAAATTTACACCTTTATTACGGAATCTAAACTAATCTAAGTAAAAAAATTTCCAGAAACATTTGGATAATATTTCACAGATATTTCCTTGTATTACCACTGGAGAGCTGAGGTACTGTTAGTTGGGCCAGAAATCTCTTAAGAGACACATATCCAAGTTAGTGGCTGAGCTACAGCATTTTTATTTTTATTTTTTTAAGAATTCTGGTAGTGTAACAAAACACAAAAGCAATCAACTGATAACACATTTCTCAAAATAGAAATGGTAAGAGTGTATGATTCCCTTAAGAATAGGTAAAAGTATGTAAACTTGGACAAAATTAGAGCAAAAGGACATAACTACTTAATTTCTATTTTTATTTCAAGGTATATAATCTTAACTCTGAACAAAGAAGATCCGAGGAAACTATCCTCATTCCCCATCAAGTCGATTCTGACTCATAGCAACCTTCTAAGACCAACTAGAACTGCCTCACAGGGTTTCCGAGGAGCACCTGGTGGATCTGAACTACCAACTTTTGGCTAGCCACTGCAGCTCTTAACCACCTCAGCTGCCTAGAGGAAACTGGAGTCCAAAATAGGGAAGGTAATAGTAAGAAATGAACAAAGTTACTTAAAAATAAGTTCAGGTTGCTGGCCAAATTAAGAAGCAGCCCGGGTTAGAAAAGGATCTGACAGGTGCAATTATTAGGATACTTTTTACAGAACATGAAAGCAGATGTTACATGTATAATTTTACTGTGGTGGCTTCTGTTACCATGAGGCTGGCAGGTATACCACTGCTACTTCAAATACAGAATCACCCTGGTTCACGAATGTCAGTAGCCTAGTGATCTACTTCTGAAAAGTAACCCAGGAAAAATCCTATGGATCACAAAGGAACTGAGCCCCACTAGTTGCAAGGCATGCAAAATACACAGTGACCACAACTATGGCCTAGAGTATACTAGCAATGATGAAGATGGTACAGGAACAGGCAACAATTTGTTCGGTTGTACACGAGGTTACCATGAGTGAGGGCAAACTTCAAGGCATCTAGCAATAACAACAATAATGCACTAGAAAATAATAAAATTATAATTAATCTAATTATCACATATTAAGACGACCTTCGAAGGTGTATCTCAATTCCACGAGTGCCTCCAACATGGAAGGATGCTGAAAGTCTACCTTACTTAAAATGATCTAACCCCTTCCCTGCTTCATTTTACCTGCTGAATTTCATCTTTTACTAACATCCTGATCTCATCTCTTTGTGTCAGATGCAGCTTCACTCAACTCAGTTGTTTGAAGAAACAATCCTCCTTCTTAGGTTTGAACCTTCCCACACTGTTTCCTTCCGTCGCAAATATTTATCTTCTCACACTTTGCTTGGCAAATCCTAGGGTTTTTCAGAATTCAATTTAGACACTAGTGCTTTTGAAAGAATATGCTCTTCTTGATCTTCTGGCTGTTCAGATGTCCTTCTGAATACTAATTACATTGCTACACTGTGTCATGTTTTGTGTCACACTTCCTTGCTGTTCCTTCTTTACGCATGTGTCTGTTTTAAGCAATACTGTGCTGGTAAACCACCACTCGAAAAAGCAACAATAACAACAACAACAAATGCCTCATTTGTAGTGGGTCTCATTTTCAAGCAAAAATGCTACCATCACCACTCTTGATACACACACATGTACACACACAACATACATCATACTCAAATTCAAAATACCAAAGTTTTAAAACCTGGACCCCAAAATACCAGATGAGCTGTGTCTAGCGTAACTACCTCCTATTAAGGTAGGATTTAATTTTGTGAAATCATGAATAAGGAGTAGTTTTACCCAAATGTAAGTCTAGTGAGTATAACAGAAACAAATAACAAACATTAAACTTCATGATAAAATAAAGACGAAATTGAAGTTTTCAATGATTTCATTTTACTTGGATCAGTGAACAATGTCCAGGGAAGCAGCAGTCAAGAAATCAAATGTTGTATTGCATTAGACAAATGGACTATGAAAGATGTTTTTAAAGTTTTCAACGGAAAAGAGTCATTTCAATCACTAAGGTATGCCTGGCGCAAGCCATAGTCTTTGCGGTCATCTCACAGACACGCAAAAGCTGTAAAATAAAGAGAAGACAAAATTTGAACTGTAGTGCCAGATGATACTGAACATACCATGGACTGCCGAAAGCATAAACAAATCAGTCTTACGAGAAATACAACCAGAATACTCCCTAGAAGCAAGAATGGAGAGACTCCAGTTCATTTTTGGAAACATCATCAGGAAAGACAAATTCCCATAAAAGGACCTTATGCTTGGTAGAGGGTCTGAGAAAACCTCAAAGAGATGCACTGACACAAGAGTCACAGCAATGGACTCAAACATACCAATGATCACGAAAATTATGCAAGACCTGAGATTGCTTTATTCTGTTACACATATGGTCACTGTCTCAAGCTGGGTTCTCTACAGAAGCAAAACCACTGAAATTGATACAAATATTTATATACACAACCACATATACACTGACTTTTCAACAGAAAGAGATTTATCTCAAGGAAATGGCTCACGTTGCTGTAGATGCTGGCAAGGCCTGATTCTGTGGGTTAGACATCACATCGGAGGTTTCTCCGGACTCATGCAGCTGCAGGAAGCTGAGGAACTCAAGATTAGTGGCTCAGATATCAGGCCACTGACTCACAGGCTGCAGAGGCTGAGGAATCCCAAAATCAGCAGGTAAGCTGCTACCTGAAATCTCAAGAACTGGACATCAGATGACAACAAGCCAAATGCAGGATGCAGAATCAGAGCCTTGCTACAATACCTGTTTACATAGCGGAGGCAGGGTACACCTCCAAGGAAAAGTTCTCTCAACTGCTTAGCCACTCACATCAAATCTTGTTGTGGTGTCAATTACATCATTACACAACTACCAAATTACAACATAACTGTCAAACCACTCAGAATCAGGCCCAACGAAGTTGACACACAACTTTAACCATCAATCATCATAAGTCATTACTGATTTGATGCCACTAAGAAGAACAACAAAGTTGGGATTTAAAATCAAGTTTTCCAATTCATGTCTCTAAGAAAAACATTTTGAAATTAAAGACAATGCATTTGTTGGAAATTTGGAACAGGTGATCTACATAGACTTTTACAATGCTAAGTTCCTCTAAGTCTGATATTAAATTTCTCTTCACTCACAGGAGTCAAATGTCCCACAAGTACTTAAAGAAAAAAAATTTAACATGTTTTACCTTAGATTATATTTAATGAATATATTTAGAGAAATTATTCTCAACAGAAGTACACCCAAGTTCTCAGGATTAAGTTTTTGATGAAAAAGTATATGTAATTTAATCTTCCTAAAAAACCTTGGAAAATTGACATAGTTTCTTAGGACAAATAAAAAAAATGGTTCAGTTTTATAAGATTATCAAGCTTCCTAACGTATCTGTGAATTCAAGTCATAGTTAAATTTGTATGTATCGAGGTCAACTCTATGGCAGATACTGTGCTAATAATAAGCACTCGTCATTTATTATCTCATTTAACTCTTACAGCCATCTTGAAATATGTAGCTTTGAATGAGAAAATGAGAGTCAGTAATATTAAACAGCTTTTTCAAAATCACAAAGGCAATAAACGTCAAAGCCACATGTATAACACCATGGCCTTCATTCTCATTCATTACACTCCTCCTCCTGACATAAACTGGACTGCACTAGACTACACTGCTTCTAGTCTTTTCATTATTCACTAACCTGTAAATCAAGCAATACCCAGAGTAGAACACAGGCAGAAATATATACTTCTGGTTCTTTATGAATACAGTTTTTAGTTAAATGCTTGGAGCAGGAAGATAGCAAATGTATACAGTTTTTGTTTTTATCTATTCTTGCTTACATTTACGTAGTCTGAAATAGCCCATCAGTCATTAGGCTCCAAATACTCGTTACGCTTCATATTGTTACAGGTTTAATGCTCTGTGGATCTATCTTCAAATATTTGAATCATTCTAATCTCTCCCGACTCTGATCTCATATAATATTAATATGTAGTGTGTTTATCATATATTTTGACACTGAATCATACACATTTCATAAACATCAATGAAGCTGGAAGTTCCTTGATTGTAAGATTCATTTTTATACATCTCTGGGAATCCTTGAAGTCTCTAGCACAGTTAGCTATCAAGTACTTATTCAAATTCACATCAGATCTTGTTATGGTATTGATTACATCACGACACAACTACCAAATCACAACATCACTATCAAACCACTCAGAATCAGGCCCAGCCAAGTTGATGCATAAATTTAAACAGCAGTCACCATGATTCATAACTTATTTGATGCCACTAAGAATAGCAAGAAAGTTAAGATTTAAAATCAAAAAATGATTTTTGAAATTGCAGAAAAGAAGAAACCTATCTAGTATGTCACAAGCTTGTATGTCACAAGCTTGTACCTATTTAAGTCTTTATTGACTTACATCACCATATGATAGAATGCAAAAGATTTCTACTAATTTTTTAGAATATGAACATTTTCAAACAAAGATAAAGAGGTATAAGAGAAAGATGCAAAACAGAAATACTACAATTTTCCTCCTCCTTCTTGATATTTGAGAAGCCCTGGTGACGTGGTAGATTAACTGCTACAGCTGCTAACCAAAAGTTGGCAGTTCAAATCTGCCAGGCACTCCTTGGAAATTCTCTGGGGCTGCTCTACTCCATCTACAGGGTTGCTGTCAGTTGGAATCAACTCACTGGCAGTGGGTATGGTTTTTTGGTTTTGTTTCTTGATATTTCATGGACAAGGACATTTCCTAGCAATTTCAATGATGAGCACAAAAACTCAAAGTGCAGTAGGAGGTGATACGATACAAGCACTAAACCATAAACCAAACCCACTGCCTTGGAGTTGATGTTGACTCATAGTAATGCTATAGGACAAAAGAGAACTGCCCCAAAGAGTTTTCAAAGAGCACCTGGTGGGTTTGTACTGCTGACCTTTTGGTTAGCAGCCAAAGCACTTAGACACTACACACCCACAGTTTCCACAGAAACACTAGACTAAAAAAAAAAAAAAAAAAAAAAAACTGCTGTTCAGTTGGATCTGATTCAATGCTATCCTAGAGGTCAGAGTAGAACTGTCCCATAGTGTTTCCATGGAGCACCTGGCAGACTTGAACTGCTGACCGTTTAGTTAGCAGACATAGCACTTAATCTACTACACCACCAGGGTTTCCCTAAGAAGACAGAAATTCAAAACCCTAGACTTTGAGGGGGGAAAAACGTATTCCCTAATTGCATAGATGCTGGAAGAGGCCTTGAAAACCCTGGTGGCATGTTGGTGAAGTACCACATCTGCTAATCAAAAGGTCGGCAGTTCAAATCCACCAGGCCCTTGTCAAATCTGTGAGTTCTACTCTGACCTGGAGGGTTGTTAAGAGTCAGAATCGACTCCACGGCAGTAGGTTTGGTTTTGGATTTAGAAGAAGCTTGACCAATGGCTTAATACATCCTTCTGAGCAGTGACAGTCTTCTATTAAATTGCCATATACTTTATCTTGATTTAAAAATAATAATATAAATGGTGATACTGGGAATATGCTAGTGAAAGATTTTATTCAAATATAAATTAGCTTTTAGGTAAAAGTAAATGATGGTTAAGCATGTCTAGAATGATATTAAGAGCCATTACAGCAAATTTGGGAATATTTTAAAATTTCAGAAAAATAAAAGTAGATGCCAAATCAGTATCATCTTAGCTGGAATATGAGATGTAAGGGAATAAAATACATAAAGACTTTATTATTAACACTTAAACTATTACAAAATCATCCTAAAACTCGGTTTTTCTATTTTTATAAGAAAAAATATCAATCATATAAGAAATCTGTGATTGTTGTTAAGGTGGTTAATTTATCTTTTCATTGTAGACATACTGATATTACAGCTTCGTTAAAATACAAGGAGTGAGTTTTAATGGTCTGTGGAGTTTCTTCTTCCATCTGTTATACAACAGCTCCAGAGTCTCAGTAACTGATTTAAATAAAATCCACTGAGCACTTCCTGTAGTCCTGACACAGAACTAAGCACTTCATGGGCACCACCTTATTTCATCCTCACAAAAACTAGGAGGCATCTGCCATTTACAAAAAAGAACAAATGACCCTAATGTCACACATTGCAGAGGAGCAAAACAAAAACTTCAATCCAAGATTACTGATTCTAAGGTACCACAAAACACCTTCCTATGATGCAATATATGTCAGTGATTACACATCTCAGGGGATACTGGTGGTCCTAAGCAGAGGGAGATGTGTGTAGACAGAAATCTGAAACAGCAGTCATCACCAGCCAAGTAAATCCTCATACGGAGACTGAAGGCTGTTGTAGGAGGAAGGTCAGCCTTTCCCCTTGAAACCCTGGTTATGATTTATCAAGCAAACTGGTCAGCAAATCCATTCAATGTCATCAAGCAGGGTCCCTTGGGATTACCAGTATGTCTTCTCAGTGGGCAATAAATCCTCACACTGAATAAAGTTTGCTAAAAACAGCCTGGGAGAGAACTCGAGGCCGGTAGCTAAAATGTTAACCTTGAGAACTCTCATCCACACCTACTCACACAGCTCTTCTTACCCCGGGAGTGGGGGGAGCTGCAGCAGGGAACACAACACCAACATTTCCCTCACTAAATGCTACCTAAAACACACAGTTGCATGCACACACACATACACACACATTTTACCTCACTTACGCAAAACGGTTCCAAAGATGGAAAACAGTGAATCAGCCTTTAACAAATTCGTACACACTTCCTACAGAACACCACTGCTAACAATCACATTTTTGTGTTTTATTCGATTTCTACTTCAAGACAGTTAGCTATCACATATACCAAAATACATCAATAGTGGTTTCTTTTTCTTTCTTTCTTTCTTTTTTTTTTTTTTTTTGTGTGTGGTTGAACTTCAATACTTAACATTAGCTTTAAAAAATGGCAGTGACTGGGTGACTGGGTACATTTAAAGAGGTCATGAGCTACCCTTTACGGTGTGTTTAATACTGTGTTCAAAGAATCCTGGTCTTTTTCCCTACACATCTGATCTGTGAACTTACCTGCCCACTGAATTATAAATTTTCTATCAAGGCATTATTGTGGCTTAAAAAGATAATATAAACATTACTAATTAGAAACCAGGATTAATTAAAACAACTGTTTTGAATAATTATCATCTTTTTTCACTTTAATGCCTGTGAGTAAATGGAACTGTTTATTCTAACAGTGAGTGAAACAAGCTGAGTTTCCTGATGTTGTAATTTATCATGAATTAAAATGATATTACTCATAAAAGGGCAAATATGCCAGTGATAGGCTTGGGAATATGGACCAAATAAAAATATTGCATTTCAATCCTGAGGAATCCAGAAAATTGGAAGGTTAAATAAAAACATTAAAAATAATTTCAAAATAAAACTGCCTCCAAGAAATACAGGCAATATTTCTTGGTGGCTTTGTGGAATGTACACTAAGACTTTTGAAATAAGCTTTTGCATCTGGCTGAAAATATTGGGCTGTCATTTTTAAGTTTCAAGTCATGCTAAAATTTTATGTCTGGCATCTGTGTATCTGTACATAAAAGACACCGAACAGTAGAAATAACGATCTTAACATTTTTCTTAAAAAAAATTAAACGAGGTTTTTAAAGACACAGATTCTTCTTCCATAAAGACAAATGACAGGATGTGACAGTACAGACAGTCAAACATACTTCAAATTTAACTTCTTCGGCATTTTAAAAATTAGACTCTTCCTGGACATCTCAATCATATGTACAGTTCATATACTCAATTCAGTGTCAGATTTACACTTAATGGAAGGTATGAATTACCATAAAGTTAATTAGTGTCAAAACCAAAGTAAAACCCTATTTCCTGTGTTTGATTTGGTATTAATACAGAACACTTCTTCCCACAAAATAAACTAAGTATAAAAGAAACCAAGTTTTGGAGATTCATCTTACAGGATTTCAATGATGTTCACAAAAACACCAAATCATGTTCAGGTTAAGGAAAAAAAAAGTTGGTAATTACTGATGCCAGCTTAGGTAAAATACTTGAGTTTTCATAAATTGAATCAGTTTTGCAGAATAATAATTTCTAATTTACCTTTAAATTACCCAGCAGCGAAATACCCAAAATAAAATAAAATGCTACAATTTCAAGCAATACCCAAATAGTCACATAACACAGAAAGAAGGAAGTTTTGAGGTTAATAGTATAAAAATAAATATGACAAAATGATAGCCAAACAATTAATGCTTGTATTTCCTCAGAACATTCTGTCAAAAATAATAACAACCACAATAATCTTAGAAGGAAGTTAGAAGATTGGACAGCATCCAGAAGACTGCTATCACATGCAGACATGCATTTTCAGTTTGCAAAAGAGAATGGCTACGTTCTTGAAGGTATCAACTGAGAAGCTTGCACTGTTCCTTAGAAAGCTTTCATAAAAATTTCTTAGGGGTTGATTTGTGTTTTGCTAGAAAAGGATTTGTTTACTAGTGGATATCCTAGCTACACTAACCATGATTTATTACAAATGAAATAATGAGAAAAACTACAGAGCAGTGGTTAAGAGTAAGAGTGCTATGTTTAACTCCAAAGGACTAATTTAATAACTGCTTTCCTTTCCTAAGAAGCTCTAATAGAGCAGTGGTCACAGCACCTGCCTGCTAACCAAAAGGTCAGAAGTTTGAATCTACCAGCTGCTCTTTAGGAGCAACATGTGGTTTTGCGGTTGGTAGCAGCTTCTATAGAGATTGCAGCCTTAGAGACCTTATGGGGTAATTCTATTCTGATCTATGGAATCACCTTGACACCAATAGATCATCTCCCCTTCCTCTACTTTCCATGTGACATGAGTAATTAATTTCTACTCTTTATACCTTTGGTTTCCTTCAGCAAAATAATACTACAGCACCTTTCTATAACACTACTGTGAAAACTAAATACATTTAGTGCATCTTCATGACTATATAAGTCAATAGTGCGCACATACATCTCTCTCAGTGTAAAGAGTAGCCCTAACTGTAATTCTATCCTTTCAGTACATATTAGACGTGTATCAGGGAAATACAGAGGATTAAGTCTAACTGGTTTCAACAGGCAAGTGCCAAAATCATGCATGGCAGTCTCTTCTATAAAATGAGAAATATAAAAATAAAATTCAACTGATGTCTATTAAGAGGATCCCCAAAACCATTCCATGACAGGACCAGCTGAATCACATCAAGAACTCTAATCCATCTTTCTACACACACTATAACTTCTGTGCCCTAAGAGCACCTTCAGGACAGAAGCTTTTTACTTGAGAACATTTTACCTTAAAAATTTCACAAATATCAACAATATTATATGTTCAAGAAAGACACATCAATTCTGAATGGTGAACAAATAATAGATTCATCAATCAGGCAAAACAATCCTAAAATCAGGCCACAGATTTATTCTTTCATCTGATGTGTGTTCACTATGTTTATGATACAATTTGGGTTTTGTGCACATTATCCCAACATATCCCGTCATGTAAAATATGTGCCAGAGTGCAAGAAGCCATAAGAGGCATATTATAACAGTAATGAACGTAAAGAATGAATCATGACAAAGTCTACACTGAGTCAAGTGTAAGGATGACTCTGAAACTGCGAAAATAAATCAGAAGATGTAAAAAGTTTTAATCCTCAGGGAAGTAAGTGAAGTGACAGCAAAAGGTAAGAGCTTTGTAAGTGTGGAAGACCAGAAATCACTCAATGCTGGATGCTTACCCATCTGATTTTCACTCAGGAGGTAGGAATTTATTGAGGACCTTAATAATCATGTAAGTGCTTTGAGGAACTTTTGTCAAAATGCATGAATAATTAGTTTCAAGGCATGTTCACATAAGTACAACACCGCATTCATGACTAAAGGTGGATCTTCCACAGCCTGCCTGGGGAAAATATTCACAACAGAATATATATCAGCACAAAACCAAAGCACAGGCCTGATTACAAAGAACAGATTAGCCAACTAATAGATCCAGTATTGCAGTTATACCTCCTTTTATACTTAACTTCCCTTTTTGTTTTACGTTTCTGAACAGGATTGTAAAAGTCATTCCCAACAGCTTTAAGAAGCTGAGATCTTCTGAACTGAAAATAAAGATTTCATGTTTCTCCTAGAGTAAAAAAAATTCCAAGGGTATGATGACACTTGGGCCCTCATTTCTGCCTAGTTCAAGAACGGTTGCTTGTTTCACACACAGAAAACACTCCAACATCAAGAGTTACACATACATGCATAATCCAGTAAGGGTCTCTGCTTGGTCAGTTTATGACCTTGTTTTTAAAATTTCCGAAGAACCTACATGTCTACATGGGGGACAAGACCAAGAGAATTACATATGAAATCTTTATGCACTTCTGACTTAAGCAATAGAAGCCAAAGTATCTGAATGCTTAGGAACTTCTTCTGTTAACCAGGAAGAACAAATAACGCATTACAAGGTAAAGAAGTGTTAAAGTAGAAGGTGAAAACAGAAAGCTTTCCTTTTCCTCACTATTAATATCATTTGTACAGACTTTGGAAGCCCTGGTGGTATAGTGGGTAAGTGCTTTGTCTGCTAACCAAAAGATTAGCAGTTCAAATCCACCAGGCACCCCTTGGAAACTCTAGAGAGCACTTCTGCTCTGGCCTCTAGGGTTACAGTGAGTCAGAATCAACTTGACGGCTGTGGCTTTGACACAGGGAAAATTTACACTTAGGATTAAGCAAAAGTAAAAATTAAAACTCAAGACTTAATTCTGGAAAACAATCAGGATCACAAAATCTTAAGGATTTAGAACCGCAAAAGTCTTTGGAGACCACCTGGTTCAACCCTCACAGATGTTAAGAATTTACTAACTTACATTTATCTATACACATAAGCATCAAAACATTTAACACTGACTTTAGTTACAAGCTATATAATAAGTCCACAAATAAACTTAATAGTTTATCTGTCAAATTTACTTGACTGGGAAAGAAGACAAAGGCTGTCAATATCTACTTAATCATAAAAACATAAATAGATGAGCAAAACTGAACATACAAACAAAGTTGTGTACATATCACAAACGAGGCCAGTCTCTTCTCCCAGTTCTCATCCCTGTGAGCCAGTCAGGATGTTTTAATGAATACCCAGGGGGTTCCGGAAACACAACATATTCCCTAGACTGCTTGGAAATCAGACAACAGTCCCTCTTGGAGATGAGTCTTTGGTTCAAAGATTTTCCTCTCTCTTTGCCCCCCTCCCCAGTAAATGAGAGCCATGTTTACCTTTGTAGTAAGAGAAAGCTAGTTACCTGCCTCCAAGAAGTACACTGACTCAACACTCTTGAGGTTTGATACAAAGAGGCTGAAAATGAATGCGCTAACCGTAACACAAACACACAAGTAAATTACCAAATAATAAATGCTGAATCTTTGAAATTTGGAAAGCCAATTTAATAATATTAAAAAAAAAAAAAAAAAGGCTTGTGCATGAGTCAGAATCATTAACATAACTTTTCTGTGTCTGCGAATTCCTGGCAGGTTAATTTTTGATAGCTGGGGAAGAGTAAAGCTTCCAACCAATTTTCTAAATCATCTTTAGGCAAAGATCCAGGAGCAATCACCTATAGACTTTTTGCCTTAGGGCCCAGGTATGATTTGAGAAAGCAGTCAGATTCCTGAATGATTTACAAAGTTAACCATCAAAGGTGTTCTTGTAACTGGTTTAGACTTAGAATGAGTAACTAAAAAAATATGCAAGACACACTTTAACCTCAGTATCTTCACCTCACTCGGTGTGAACAATCAAGAAAAGACAGATTGACCCCAGTTTTTAAGACATTTTTAGACTTATACTAGTATGAGATCACTATAAATAAAAAAGAAATAGCAGACCTGATGATGAACAGAAGAGTACAGTCATTTACATGTAAATATATTTCCCTTTTGCTTTTAGTAAACTTAGAATAGGATTATTAACCACTGGGTGCCAAACTGCCAAGTTTCGAAACAAACTTCTGGGATTAAAAAAAAAAAAAAAAAGTTTATGTACAGAAAACTGAAATACAAATAAGAAATCATCCCAAAACAGATTCGAACTACTAAGCTATTCATTGATTTTGATGATGTACTATAATACTTAAGTAAATAAATGGAGTCAATTTGGAAAATTAATAAGATATTCACCTCTGAAATATAAGTGCATTCCTTAGAAAGACGTCAAGAACATTCATTCACTGTCATTCTAAAATTCAAATCAATTATTTACTTGTTCACAAGGAACTCTGAAATTTGGAATGCCAGCCAAGTGCCGTCAAAATTTGGAACAAATGTATCAAATTCACTTGGTTGTTTTGCAAATCTTCTGACAAAAATGAGCCTGTGTGACAGGGAAGAACTGCCCCATGGGATTTTGCAGGCTGCAATCTTTATGTAGAACCCCTGGTGGCTGCTAACCAAAGGACCAGCAGTTCAGATCCAGCAGGCACTCCCTGGGGACTCTAGGAGGCACCTCTCCTCTGTCCTACAGGAGCACTATGAGTAGAAATGGACCACCAGGAATGGGCTTGCTTTTTCACGGGTGCAGACTGCCAGGTCTTGCTCCCACAGAGCCACCAGGGGGTTGGAACTGTCAAAACTTCCGCTTAGCAAAAGAGCACTTAACCATTTTGCTACCAAGGCTATTAAAAAGCACTGTAGTTGTATGTTAATGGTATAATATAGGCAAAAGTTATACTGATTTAATAAATATTAACTTGAAACATTTTAAAGGAAACCCTGTAGCATAGTGATGAAGCGCTATGTCTGCTAACCAAAAGGCTGGCAGTTCAAATTCTCCAGACACTCTTTGGAAAGCCTGTGGAACAGTTCTTCTCTGTCCTACAGGGTCGCTATGACTCAGAACTGACTCGATGGCAGTCAGTTTGGTTTGGGTTATAACATTTTAAAAGGGACTTAAACGCTTTCTTTCTTTTTTTCTTAATTTAGTGAACACACAGCATTTATGGTACACCAAGTAGTGAGAGTTAAAAAGGTCAAATAGAAAAACGCATTGCTGTCAAGTAAATTCCACATCATAGTCACTCCACAAGACAGAGAGCTGCCCCAGGGGGTTTCCAAGGTGAATCGGGTGGATTCCAATTGCCAGCCTTCTGGTTAGCAGCTGTGGTTCTTAACCACTTTGCCACCACTGTTTACTAAAAATGTAAAGGTCCAAGAAGAAGACTAAGATCTGAGATTAAAGTCACAGTTATTGTGACTATTTGCCCATAGGCCAGCCAAATATGAGATGGCACTTGGCTTGGCTGGCTAATTATAGACACATTATTTTTTAAGAATAATTCACAGAAAGTTATTTTCAACTAATATTTATATATTTTTTTCCTCATCACCTTTCATTCTTCTGCACTGAGTAGCAGGGCGGGGCACTGATAGTCGCTAGGTGTCTGCTCACCGTTACCCTAAACCACAGAATAAAACTGTCTTCTAGGCTTTCCTAGGCCAGAGACTCCACGGGAATGAGTTGACATGTCTTGCTCCCTCCGAGCCGAGAGGTGGGTGCAGACAGCTAAACTTGGGGTCAGCAGTAGAGCACATGTGTTGTGCCACCAGGCCTCCCCAGAGCACTGATGATGGCCCCAAATTTTTGACTCTTCTTCTGAACAGAAGTTAGGGTCTATGTCACCTTCGTTTGACCAGGGCAGGCTTCTGAATATTTAGACTAACAGAATATGGCAAAAGTAGCACTATGTCACTTTCGAAATACAGTCATAAAGTCTTCCTGCTTCCCCTTGGTGTCTGGGAACTCTTGAGTTCTATGTGTTCCCCTCCCTGCAGAGCTGCCCTGCTCCGAGAACTCCAAGCCACGTGGAAAGACACGTATAAGTTCTCTGGTTAACAGCCCAAGTGAACATCACATTGGCATGGTCATAGTCAGAAGCCAGACATGTGGATAAGAGAGGTTCCAGGTGATCTCAATTATCAGATTTCTGAGGCACCCCCAGTCTTTGGAGACTTCCCCACTGATGCCCTAAACACTGTGGAGCACAGAAAGCAATCACTACTACTCCCTGTCAGAATTCTGCCCATTTTATTTGTGATCATAATAAAATAGTTGTTGTTCTATGTCATTAGATTTGTATAGCTGGCTATATAGAAGTAGGTAACTGAAACATCACCCCAGTAATGGTTAAGTCCATTTCTATAAAAGTAACAATAGCAGTAGCAGCAGCAGCAATTGTAGTAATAAAATAATTATAACGTTTTCTTACCCTGGATAACACTGTTACCACTTAACACTCAAAATTTTATTTAACTCTCCCATGTGGACTTAAAACATCTATCATGAGGCTCTCCTTATGCAACAAGTATCATAAGGATTGCAAAAGTTTCAAGAGTTGAAGTAACTTGTCTAAAGACACAGAACTAGTAAATTATCTGGAGTTACCTAGGAGGGCTCAGTTATTAGTAATGCACTGCTCATTTGGGAGAAAAGGAAATCTTGTTTATATCATAAATATGCACATCAAAAAAGCATTAATAAATTTATAAGTATCATTTTACTACTTCACTCTTGGGAGTATTTACTTGCAGCAATCCAAACTTGAAGACTGTAAGTCTCAGAATTCCAGGGAGGAAAACTTAACATTAGCATCTGGGGAAACCAAGGTTAGCGGTATGAATTCTAAGGGCTGCTTAACAGCTACCAGGTCAGCCCCTGACTATCTCCATAGGAAGGTAGCCAATACCACCAGATTCAAAGTGGGGTTAACAGATCTGAAAAAAGGAGATACATGAGATTCCTACAATCACATTATTTAGGAACTAAAAGAGACCTCAGAGATCAACGAATCCAACTTTCTGACTGACGAGGTGACAGACGTGTGACTTGCCCTAAGCTGCCCACCTCTTCTGATTCCCTTTTAGTGGCCTTTCCTGAAGAGCAAGCAATTACTTAAGGTAGACTGAGTATTTCAATGAAATCTGCAGGCCCAATACTCCAAAAGAATAATCACCACTATGGTTAATCCTGTTCTATTTCTAAGGGTGACTAATCTCCAGTTCTCAGTTATATATAGGGAATAAGGATAGAAATGTATCCATGCTGCATAAGGCATTAAAGGAGAAGCAATGCAGAGACACCAACTGCAACACAAAGCACATATTAGTCCAGAGAGAGAAATAACTCACAAGTGAATGTGGATCATCATATCATGAGAGTCCATAAAGCCTTGAGACTTCCCGCTGCTCTGATGTTATAATAATGATAAGGCAAATGAGAATTACAAAAACAACCACGGTAATGTGTATTATGCTCCAAGAAAAAGTACCGTTCGTGAAATATTTTCTTAATCTTCCCCAAAACACTAAGAGAAGATACTCTTCTAGCCATTTTACATAGGACAAAACTAAAGATTGGAGATGTAACTATCATATATACAAACACTGACACTAACTGCTGATTTTACATTTTTTTAAATTTTATTTAATGGTGCAGACGTTATTGTTAGGTGCTCACAAGCCAGCTCCAAGCCTTAGCAACCCTGTGTACAAGCAGAACAAAACACTGCCTCATCCCACGCCAATCTCACAACCGTTGCTACGCTGGATCCCAGTGTTAAGGCCACTGTGTCAGGCCATCTGCTTGAGGGTCTTCCTCTTTTTTGTTGACCCAGTTAAAAGCCTGGGATTCTCCTCCTCCCTTCCTACTAGGCATGATCAGGTTATTAAGCCCACACCAATGATAAATATCTTTGTTATATATGTATATATATAAGATATACACACACACATCTGTATGTGACATTAAATAGTCTGTTGATTAAGCTAGAAAATGCATTACTTGTATACTGTCTTCTTCACTCCCTTGTCTTCACAAATGTGGAAGGCAGCTGAGCAACAGAGCTCTAGAAGCCACCCTGGAAAAGTAAGTCATTCTGAGAATGAAAGTCAGAGTCAAAACAAAGAAAGAAGAAACAGCCTTGGACTCCAGAGAGCATCATAAAGACAACACAGATCCCTGCACTGACTGCAGCTGAGCTTCTTTTCCAGGAGAAGGAAATAAAACTCTATGCTATTTATGGCACTCATATGTGGACTGTTAGACAGAGCTCACCCTTACTAATGTATTGCCTTTACAGAAAATGCTGACTAACAAAATGCTGAAAATTTCTTTTATAAAAATCAGTTTATACCTCATAGTCTACTTCACTCTAATTTCTACGGCACAAAAAATTTTTCATAATGCAAAAATACATACTTCATTTTAAAAGTAAATTTACAAATTTAAAGATAGACACTGAAGCCTATAATTGCGTAAGCTACAAAAATCTGTTTGGATCATACTGTAGACAGGAAGTTCAGTTGAACAAGGGAGCTTTTTCTAAGATAAAGAAAGCTAAAGAGAGAATCAAAGATGCTACCGTTAGTTGACTTTAGTTTTGTGCTGTACACATACAGTAAAACCAAGAAATTTGCCCTATTATTCACATAGTGACAGATAAAAAGGAAAATGAGGTGTACCTCAATAAACAAGGTTTCTCCTAAAGCAGATTCAGACACTATTCACTCCCTTCTTGCCAGTCCACAATCCCTTCTTAGCTAAAACTGTAAAACGAACTCCAGCACTTAACAACATTTCAAGAACAATTTTCAAAACTGGCTAAGTCTTTGTTTTCCTTTAGTTTGAAACTGATTAGCTGTGGTGTTAAAAGAAAAATTGCTTGATGTCTCAAAGAATAAAGAGTATTTTATAAAACATGCAATAGCTAATTTTAAATCCATTTAAGATTTTGTCTAGATACTCTAGCTGTTAATCATTTCATCCCACTGGTCAGTCACCAACAACAACAAAAAATCACGTCAGATTTTTACTGCAGATTGAATTATTTAAAAAAAGGCAAAATAATCACTAGGTTTTTTTATTAACCCAGTATTTCTTGTTTGTTTAGTCAAACTGATCATGAAGCAGTCTCCAGTGATTTTTTCTCTTTTTTTTTTTAAGAAACTTAAAAGGGCTAAGGTAAATGAAAAATCACTGATGAGCTGCTTAGTAAGTAATGGAAATCAAACTCAATACTTGGAAAGAAATGTTATATAAGCAGTAATTTAATTTAACTTTTCAATTTAGAGCATGCCTAGTCATATGCACTTTCTGAAATAAAGCATTTCAACAACTCACCATGGGTCTGCATTAGAAAGTAATCTTAAAATCTGTAAGGCTAACAACAACAACAAAATACAGTAGCACTTAATCTAACTACTAAAGAAGCAAAGACAAGTAAAAAAAATGTTTACTTCAGTTAGTCAACACTTCCTTTCAAATATACTATAATCTGTACATCTAAAACTTTTGTTTTCCCCCCTAGGAAAGGGTCAATGTATTTTCTTATCCATCTCAGTTTTTTTTTTTTTTTTTTATTTAACATGACTGAGTGAAAATGTACATTCCCGTATAAATTTACATGTCCACCTATATGCAGCTTCCACTGCTCTCCCTGTCCGGTGACAACACACTATTCTTCTCTGCTCCATACATGTCTCATCCTCCCAACAATCTTCTTTCCCCTCCTCTTCACACACTCTCCTTCCTCCAGCCAGAGGTAAGCAGGATGATATCCTATAGATGTATAGAACCATAAAGTGCAACCAATATATGGTCACTCTGCATTGCCAAGTCCAATCCATTCCTGTCCAAAGAGTGAGCCTTTGTTATAATTTATGGGTAAGGGCAGCATCAGGGCCGGGGGCCATGCTCTCAGGGGAACCCCGAAACCACTGGACCATCAACTGAGGTCTTTTAGTGGAAATCTCAGGGTGCACCCCTTTTTATTCTTGTGTTGCCAGTGAGACTTAACCTAGTGAGCTCCATCGTGGCTATCACTAGTGGTGGTCGGGCACCATCCAGTTCTGGTCCCAAGTCAATGAAGGCACCCACTCTTGTGGGTCTCTCTATCTTCTAGGTTGTCTTTACCACATGTCATTTTGGTCCTCGGTGAGCATCCATTCCTGCTGAGTTGGGACCATTTGCTGTGCCCTCGGATAGCAGCTTGGCAGCTTTTAAGACCCCAGATGCCACTCACCAACATGGGGTGCAGAGAGCTCTCTTAGCAAAACGCTAGTTGTGCCAATTGGCCTCGATTTTGCCTAAGAGCATGGTCCCCTGCCCCCTGCCCCAGCTACTCTATCCTTGCAATATTGGGTTAATGGAAGGAGTGCTCAAGTTATGCTGAAGTCCACTTAATGTTGTTCTTGTTTCTAATGTGTGCTATCACCACTTTCTCCCAACTAGATTTCTAGCAACTATCTAAACTAAACCCTCCCCCATCACCATCCTTCCCTCCCCTCCCTTGAAGCTGTCAAAGAGTCTTTTCTTCTATACACAAGTCTGTTTTTGAGATCTTATCATAGAGGTCTCATACAGTATTTGCCCCTTTGTCACTAACTACTTTCACTCAACATAATGTCTTCCAGTTGAAACCAGGTTAGGAGATGTTTCCTGGAATCATCGTTATTCTTTGTCATTGCGCAGTGCTCCATTGAGTATATGTACCATAGTTTACCTATCCATTCTTCTATTGTTGGGCATCTGGGTTGATTCCATCTTTTTGCTATCATGGACTGTGCTGCGATAAACATTCTGGTGCATGTGTCCATTTGTGTGAAAGGCCTTGATTCTGTAGGATATATTCCAAATAGTGGAATTACTGGGTCATTTTTTTAGGAAGTGCCAGATTGCTTTCCAAAAAGGCTGGACCATTTTGCAACCCCACCAACAGTGTAGGAGGGTTCCACTTTCTCCACAGCCTCTCCAGCATTTGTTGTTTTGTGTTTTCTGGATCATGGCCAATTTTGTTGGGGTGAGATGGTATCTCATTGTCGTCTTGATTTGAATTTCTTTAATAACTAAAGATCATGAACATGTCCTCATGTGTTTTTTAGCTACCGCGATCTCCTCTTTAGTGAAATGTCTGTCCATCTCCTTTGCCCTCCATCTAAAACTTAAACAGCTTTCAAACTAAATCACTATGCTCTGCTGAACTAAGTTACTACACTCTGCTGGTGTGGGGATGTCTGCAGTAAATAAAATTGCTCTAAAACAAACTCAACTAATTTGGATTTGATTGCTGTCAACATTTCTTTAAAGCATTTTACTAATAAATTGATGGACTGAATTGTTAGTTACTTTGCTATTAAGTTTAACAACAAAGGAACTTAATCATGGGAATAGAGTCAGAGAACTATAATGTATATACATACAAATATAGAGATAGAATGAATGAAAGAATCAAGGAATGAAGTAGATTATGTTCAAGAAGAGACAGATATTCTAGCCCAATAAGTAGCTGAATGATTCTGATTAATTCTAGTAAGAGGGAAAGAAGGGTATGAAAGATATCTCAGGAAGGTTTTAAAGATAGTCTTGAGCTTAACTCCTCATGCCAGGCAATAAGAAATGAATTTATAATGCCTGAACATTACTTTTCTCAACTGTAAAAAGAAGTTAACAATGTATAATGTCCATGGCTAATAACTGTTCCTTATCTGTAACTATTCCTTATCTATGGTGATAGCATTATTATTATCAGCACCTTCGGATATCATTTTATTGTCAAAGAAATTGAAAAAACAGCTCCTGATGCGACTAAATCACAGTGGTGATGGGAAGAGGTAATTAGATTTGATTATTTAAAAATACTTTGAAATGCATAAAAATCTGTAAAACATAATTGATAGCACAAGTATCCTTAAGGTTGTTCAACGGTGACCACTACACCTCACTGAAATTTGCCTGAAGAGCGTCAAAACTGCCGTAACATTTTAGGGATACACTGCACAACTGAAATCTTACAAAAAGGGTTGAAAGTATGGTAAAATAACAATAAGCACCTTAAATGTTTTTAACAAACTATGCTATGTAGATAAGGTAGTTTAAAACCTACCTATTTTTTATAATTCCTTCTGTTAAACAGTGAGGCCCCACTGAACTCTTAGAAAACTGAAACAATTCATAAGTTATCATATAATCTTGGCCTGCCAATTAAAGAATGTATACAGTTGAGATTTCTGATTGTAAAAGCATCCCTGAATTGCAGTAGACCACAGAGAAGGTTCTTTGTGCTGTAGGCACCACTCTGTCCCCAGGATGCAGCTCACTGCCAGAACTCAAAAAGTATATGCTGGGTTAATGACTCTAACTGAAATTATGCAATTGTTCTTCACCATACTGTGAAAGCCTATGTGCTCATGTCTGAAACTAAAATTTATGAAAGAAAACTTAAACATTGTTTCTTCTCCTTTCAAAAAAATCTCACATAATTTTATTCTTACATGCAGTGTATGCCTGTAAGACAATTAGTAGCAGCATTCAATTAGTGTTGATTTAACAAGAGAAACTATCTTTACTATAAACACATGAAAAAAATTGATGCCACACAATTGATCATCCTCATAAAAAAGCACTCATCCCAATTTTGATCCTTCAGCAACAAAATTAAAAACTTATTTTTTAAATATTACATAGGAAATGAGTTATTTATATACATATGTTAACTTGGGCATACTGAAACTTCATTTGCTTTGGACAAAACAGTTAAATAGTAACATGACAAAAATTAGTCAAATAAAATTTACATTAGACTAGGATGTATTCAAAACTATTTACTGCTAAGTTACAACTTGAATACAAAATTTAAGTTTAAATGTAGTATGCAAAAAAAAATTTGAGCATGTGCAAATAATCAGCTCCTGAAGATTTGTGAATTTTTTCATAAAATACTCCTGTTAAGTACCCCAAGTGCAACAATATAGCAATGACTAAACATCCTCGATGCTTGACACAAGTTCCAACTGCCAGACACAACTGAGAATTAGTCCCACAATTAATCATCCTACAGAAAACACTTTGCTGATCACCTGTTACAAGAGAGATAGCAGCTGGGCTATTCTACATAATGAAGAATTGGGTTTTTAATGCGGTGAGGAAAAGACCTAGAAGTTTGGCAGCTGTGAGCCAATAGTCCCACACTTTCCCTATAACAAAAATCAGCTGTTGCCTCAACAGCTGGCAGGTGGCTGATGAAAATGAGATCTGAAAAGAGCTGCAGATTTTATGCTGAATACAGCCACAGATTACAGCATAGAGGTGAGGGGGGCAGGGTGAAAAAGAAATGAGTGAGCTAATAAAAGTGGTAGTATACAGATGCTATCAACTGGAAACACAAATTCAAGAAATTATTGAAGTTGATAATGTAAGAAAGGAGTATCATGGCACAAGGTTTAGGTGCTAAGCTACCAACCAAAAGCTTGACTTTGCCAACTTACCCAGAAACTCCATGGAAAGACCTTGCGATTTTCTCCCTTAAAGATTAGTGTTATTGTTGTTAAGTGCTGTCGATTCTGTGTACAACTGAAAAAAACACAGTTCAGTCCCGCAGTATCCTCACAATCATTTCTAAGTTTGAGTCCATCGTTGCAGCCCCTGTGTCAGTCGATTCTGTGTACAACTGAAAAAAACACAGTTCAGTCCCGCAGTATCCTCACAATCATTTCTAAGTTTGAGTCCATCGTTGCAGCCCCTGTGTCAGTCCATGTCATAGAAGGTTTTCCTCTTTTTTGTTGTTTGTTTACCCTCTACTTTACAAGCATGATGGCCCTCTCCAGGGACTGATCCCTCCTGAAAACATATCCCAAGTACAAGAAACAAAGTCTTGCCATCCTCGCTTCTAAGAGCCTTCTAGCTGTTCTTCTTCTAAGAGAGATGTAATAGATTCATAGTAAAGGCTGTATGTAGTCTTTAATCTTCATCACTAAATTCTTCAAGTCTTCCTCTGATTCAGCAAGCAAGGCTGTGTCTATCTACATATCACAGGTTGGTGATAGTCTTCCTCCAATCCTGATGTCCTATTCTTCATCATATAGCCCAGCTTCTTGGATTATTTATTCACCACACAGATGGAACAATGTGGTGACAGCATACAATCCCAAAGCACAATTTTTCCTTATTTTAAACCTTGTTATAGCCACTTGTTCTGTTTGAACAACTACTTCTTGGTCTACTCACAGGTTCCTCATGAGCACAATTAATTGTTGCTGAATGACCACCCTTTGCAATACTATCATACTTGATTATGTTCTACATGGGTGAATGTCTTGTCTTATTCCATAAAACACAGATAAACCTTTTTCTGGTATTTTCCACTTTCAGCCAAGATCCATTTGATAGCAGCAACAATATCACTTGTTTCAAGTCTTTTTCTGAATCTGGCTTATAATTTATTTCTGGCAGCTCTCCACTGAAGAACTGCTGCAGCCACTTCACCTTTTATCAAAATTCTACCTGCATACGGTATTAATGAAACTAGTAATTTCTGCATTGTGTTGGATTACCGTTCTCTGGGATAGGCACAAATATAAGTCTCTTTTAGTAGGTTGGCCAAGTAGCTATCTTCCAAAGTTCTCGACATAGATGAGCAAGCACTTCCACTACTGAATGTTTGCTGAAACATCTCAACTGGTAGTTCATCAATTCCTGGAGACTTGTTTTTTCTCAAATGCCTTCTGTCCAGTTTGGATTTCTTCCTTCAATACCATTGGTTTTTCTCATACGCTATCTTATGAAATGACTGAATGTCAACCAACTGTGTCGAACAGTGACTGTGTATTTCTTTCATCTTCCTTTGATGCTTCATGGGTAACTGCATATTTTGGGCATATGAGGACTGCCAGTTACGTTCACAAACTAATTCTAGAAAAAGTGCTATATATACTACACTGCTGAACATCACTGTGGTCACCTTTGAAGTACACTCCTTGGGAAGCTATGCACCAATGCCAGTGCCTAGCCCACCCTTCAAAGCAACTCTGGAACTCTTTTTCTGGAATGGCCATTAGAGCTCTCATCACATTACCCTCGATGTCATGAATGTCATCCACATGTCTTCCTTTCAATATTTCTTTTATCTTTGGGTAACAAAAATTCATTGAGGCCAGATCAGATGAGCTCCCTCACAGACAACTATATACAATTAAGTTAGCATACTTACCATCATGCCACCAGGTATTGTGGCCATTCCAGAACGAGTTCCAAAATTGTTTGAAGGATGGATTAGGGACTGGCATCAGTGCATAGCTTCCCAGGGGGAGTACTTCAAAGGTGATATTCAGTGATAAAGTATGTAGCATCTAGAACAATTAAGTTCACGAACGTAACTGTCAGACCTCATAGACTCCTTCCATACTGCACCTTGAGACTTAAATGTTCTCCTCTAACCCTTCAGCTGCAGGAATGCCAAGAATGTATTTCACTCTTGTTTTTCTATTCCAGGTACTTGCACATCTTATTAAAATACTTGGTCTTCTTCAGCTGCCTTTGAAATCTTCTGTTCAACTCTTTATCATTCCTTCCTTTTGCTCCAGCTTCTCCATATTCAAGAATAAGTTTCAGTCTCTTCGAACATCCACTTTGCTCTTTTATTTCATGTCTTTTTAATGACCTTTTGCTTTCTTCAAGTATGATGTCCTTGATGTAATCACACAACCTTTCTGATCTTCAATCATCAGTGCTTAATGCATTACATTTATTCTTGAGACAGTCTCTAAATTCAGATGGGATATACTCAAGGTCATACGTTGGCTCTTGTGGACTTGTTTTAATTTTCTTTAGTTTCAACTTAAGCTCGTACAAGAGGAAGTAATGGTCTGTTCTGAAGTCAGCCCCCAGCCTTATTACGATGGATGATATTGAGCTTTTCCATTGTCTTTTTCCACAGACGAATTGGAATTCTCTGTATATGAGTACAGCCATGTGTACAGTCATCATATGTGTCACTGACAAAAGACATTTTCAATGACTAACTCACTGAACTTCCCAAACTGTATCATGTGATCTCTGTATTGTTTCTAGTTTTCCAACTACTGATTCATCTTCTTTGTTTCCAACTTAGGTATTTTAATAATTATCAATGCATCTCAACTGAATGTTTGATAAATTTCAGACTCCAGAAGTTAGTAAAAAAAATCTCCAGTTTCTTAGTCTTTGGCATCAATGGTTAGTATATAAATTGAAGTAATACTCATATTGTTTGGTCTTCCTTTTATATGTATGGAGATTGTTCTATCCTGGAAACACGTACTTCAGAATAGATCTTGGACTGTTTTTTCACGATGAATGCAATGACTTTCCTCTTCAATTTGTTATTTCAGGCATGGTAATTCATGTGATTATCTGATTGAAAATGTCCAACACTAGTCCATTTCAATTCATTACAGCCTAGGATATTCATCTTCAAGTTTTCCATGTCATTTTTAGCACCTTCCAATTTCCCAACATTCATATTTTGTACATTTCAGATTCTGATTATTAATATTTCCAGCTGTTTCTTCTCATTCAGAGTCATGCCACATCAGCAAATACAGGTACTTAAAGCCTTACTCCACCTCCATCATTAAGGTTGTCTCTACTTTCAGACAGCAGGTCTTACTGAATCGTATTCTGAGTGCTTTTTGTCCTGAGGGTCTCATCTTCCAGCACTACTTCAGACAATGTTTTGCTACTAGTTTAAAATTAGCCTTTTTTTTTAAGAAGTAGATTACCTGGTCCTCTTTGTCATCTTAGTCTAGAAACTCCACTGAAACCAATCCACCAGGGGTGATATGTGGTGATACTTGCTACTACTAGTAGCAAGTCTTCCAGTGTCAAAGCAACATGAAAAGCCAGCACTGTACAACAAACTAACATACGAACGGTGTCCCATAAAGGTTAGAACCTAGAAAACCATACACAGCAGCTCTACTGTTTTAAGAGGTTACTGTGAACAAAAAAAATCTACTCAAAGACACCTAGCAAAAGCAACATAACCTGAGAGGAGTCTCTGAGAGATGCAAATGGTTAATGCACTCAACCATTTACCGAAAAGTTGGCAAGAGTCTTACCCAGATGCACCCAAGTAGAAAGACCTGTTGATCAACTTCTGAAAAATAATCACGAAAAATTCTACAGAGTTACAATTCCACTCTGAAACACATGAGTTCACCATGAGGCAGAAGCAACATGACTCAACTGTGACAGGTATTTACAACTTGAGAAACCTTTGGAGAGACAGGAAGAAAAGACATCCAAAAGTATAAAAACTAGATAATCCTCTGAACTATTTCCTTATCCTTCCATCTGTTTACATTAACTTTTAATTTTAATTTTTTAATTTAACAGTCAGTATTGATGTGGTTTAAAGCAGTTGACTTCTAACCAAACAATTGGCAGTTCAAAATCACCAGCCACTCTGCAGGCGAGAGATGTGGCAGTCTGCTTCTGGAGAGATTTACAGCCTTGGAAACCCCAGGGAATCACTGTGAGTTGGAATCAACTTGAGAACTGTGGGCTTAGAGGGGAACATGACATGAAAAAGACAGGCAAGGGAAAGGGCAGCTTGCAAAACTACATAAATTGAGGTACATTACAGCTGGCAATGAAGGATGACCAAGGTTTATCTGAAGAGGAACTTTTTAAAAACACATTTCAGGAAAAGGAATAGCACATGCAAATACAAAGAGGCATGACAGATTGGACAGAGAGCTGAATGGGAGATAAGTGAAAGGATTTGCTGAGCAGAACTCAAGGCTAAAATCCTTAGATGTGGAATAGATCCACAAGTCCATTTGATTTTTCTTCAGCTGTCCTCAGCAGTCCAGCAAAGCAAACAGAAAGACAGCAAAATTGTAAAAGTGCTTCAGACAGAAAAGAATGAGAAGAATAAAAAAACAAACACACAAGATGGTATCTCTTCCCACTCCACTGCCTAACCAACAGATAAACTAAAGATGAACCAGTTTTCAGTCTAGTTCTTCACACCAGTCTCTGCAAGAGTAGGAAAAGGAGAAGAATATGTGAAGATTGCCTCTTTGAGCAAGTTCTTCAATTTTCTTGAGGCAATCTTTCATTTAAAAGAAAAAGAAAAATGCAACACATGTACATGACACAGTAAGAAAAGACACATCAGGAAAACAAAAGCACAGGAAAAGCTCGGACAGAAAAATTGAACAGAAGTAACCCGTTACAGTCACATTATAGCCTTATTAACAAGGAATACTTAGATGAAGGTTATCAGCCTGCCTATTTCTCCAGTCACTATTCTATTTTCCAAATACCATTTTATATCTGCTGGGCTAAATAAGTACTCCCAAGCTACAGAGAATGTTTCTCTGGGGTTGGTTCCACTCCTGTGTTCTCAACAACCAACTCAGTATACCACTGCTGCACAAGAAATCCACTTTTTGGCTATATTTTAAGAGTTTATTTTGCTAGTGCACAATAACTCTAAAAGATTAAATGCTAATTTTATTTTCTCAGTACTACAAATTTAAACTTAAATAAGGGAGCAGCCCTAGTGGCATAGTGGCTAAGAGCTCAGTTGCTAACCAAAAGACGGGTGGCTTGAATCCACCAGTGACCCCCTCAAAACGCTACGAGGTTGTTCTACTCTGTTCCATAGGGTTGCTATGAGTCAGAATCAACTCAACAGCAATGGGTTTCAGTTTTGGGGGAACACTATGCATTATGTGTACACATGTATACATCCTTTCAGGAGGAGATCAGCTTTATTTCTTCTAGAGTTATTTAGCCTCATGTAAACAGGAAACATGTTCTTCAATTATTTATCATACTGTCCATAAATTTTTATTTATACTCTATCAAATGACCATTTACATCATTAGACAGTTTGTAGAAGGAAAATCTACCTAGGCAAGTGAATGCTCTGAAATCCAAGTCTAATTCTCAATCTGTTTTGCTGACCAGAAGAACACCATCCCTTCCCTTTTATCACATTTACTACTGCATAAATCAGTGCAACTGGTGTCAGCTAGTCAACTTTCACAGCCAAAGGTCTCATACTGAAGTCCATAACTTACAAACATTTGCTCTATAAAATATGACAGATTGGAAAATTTAAGTAGATCTGGACAATTAACAAACTAAAATCATCTGTTGAAACTAATAAACTGTACTTGAAATTGTTAATCCAAATATCTTCACTACGCAAAAAAAGTAATACAAAGAACAAGGATAGTACTTCATGAAAATAATTTTACTTCACAGTGTAGTGAGCTTTATTAGATTACATAGCAACATAATGTTCTTTAACTTATTTTATGATGATAGTATTAAAATCAACATGGATTTCATTCACAAATCAGACATAATGGACTTTTAATATCATTTGCCAAAGATCCCTACTAATATAAACATCAATGTAAATTAATATAAACATCAAAGGTCACTGAAGAAAGAAGTATCAGAATGGATATTAAATAGTTCTTCCTCCAAAACAAAACTAGGGCTTTACAGAAAATATGATATTAGAAATTAAGAGTGCATTTAAATATTTTATGTATATGTCATTTAAAACTTAAGCCAGTTTCCACCAAGATATATACTGTTAAGGAAAACCCTAATCTCTTCTCTCACATATCCATGGACAAAATTCTACTCCCAAGAGAAAAATATACGAGATAATCCCCTCATTCCTTCTTCAACCCTACCCGCAGGAAGAGAAGAGATTGTATAGTGGGTAAGACCATAAGATTCCTTCATTCATTCCTACATACTTTAACCAAAAAAAAAAAAAGAAAGAAAGAAAGAAAGAAAGGCCACCTACAGAATGGGAAAAAATATTTGGTAACTATATGTCAGAATGGCGCCGATCTCCATAATCTAAAAGTTACCACAAAATATCAAGAAGAAAAAGATAAATAATCCAATTAAGTGATGGGCAAAGGAGATGGACAGACACTTCTCTAAAGAAGAGATCCAGGCAGCCATAAAACACATGCAGACACGCTCACAATCATTAGCTATTAAAGAAATTCAAATCAAAATCACAATTAGATACCATCTCACCGCAACAAGGTTGGCTATGATCCAAAAAACACAAAACAACAAGTGCTGGAGAGGCTGTGGAGAAAGTAGAATGCTCCTACACTATTGGTGGGATTGCAAAATGGTGCAATCTCTTTCGAACGCAATCTGATGCTTCCTTGCTGGATACAGATATACTATTTGACCCAGTAATTCCACTGCTCAGAATACATGCTACAGAATAAAGGCCATTCACACCAGCTGATACATGCACACAAATGTTTATATCAGCACAGTCCACGATAGCAAAAAGATGGAATCAACCCACATGCCCAACAACAGAGGAATGGATAGGTAAACTATGGTATATATACTTAATGGAACACTAGGCAATGATAAAGAACAATGATGATTTTAGGAAACGTCTCATAACCTGGTTTAAATTGGAGGACATTATGTTGAATGAAAGCAGTCAGCGACAGAAGGACAAATATTGTATGAGACCCCTACAATAAGAATTTAAAAACAGACTCATGCATAGAAGAAAAGACTCTTTGATTGCTGCAAGGGTGAGGAGGGAGTGAGCGCAAGCAGGGGAATGTTTAGATTAGATAGTTGATAAGAACTTGGTTGGGTGAGATATGGGACAGCACACATTAGAAAGAAGATCTTTAACTGGACTTCAACATAACAAGAATAGTCCTCTCATCTTAATTCAATATTACAAGGACAGAGTAGCTGGGGCAAGGGGCTGGAGACCATGCTCTCAGGGGATATTGAGGCCAACTGGCACAACTAGCATTATACTAAGAGAGCTGTCTGCACCTCACATTGGTGAGTGGCATCTGAAGTCTTAAAAGCTGCCAAGCTGCCATCTGTGGGTACAGTAAATGGTCCCAACTTAGCAGAAACAGATGATCACCAAGGACCAAAATGACATGCTGGAAAGGGAACCCTGTAGATAGAGAGACCCACGTGAATAGGTGACTACATAGACTTGTGACTGGAAGAACCAGATGGTGTCTAGCTACCACCTGTGATAGCTGTGATGGAGCTCACAAAGTTGAGTCTCACTGGCAACACAAGAATGAAAAGGGGGTACACCCTGATATCTCCATTAAAAGAGCACAACTGATGGTCCATGGGCCTCAGAGTTTCCCTCAGAGCAGGGCCCCTGGCCCTGATGCTGCCCCTGTCAATAAAACATAATGGAGGTCAACTCTTGGACAGGAATCAATTGGACTTGGCAACACAGAGAGACCATATCAAGTGTGCACTTTTTGGTTCTATGCATCTATAGGATGTTGTCCTGCTGACCTTTTACTGGAGGAAGCGGAGTGGGAAGAGAGGAGGGGATAGGAGATTGTTGGCAGGATAAGACATGTATGGAACAGAAAGGAAGAGTGTGCTGTCACCTGGCAGGGAGAGCAGTGGGAGCTGCATATAGGTGGGCATGCAAATTTATATGGGACTGTACATTTTCATTCAAAAAAAAAAAGAAAGTATAAAAAGTCAGTTTGCACATGGCCTGGCTCTTTTAGTCTAAATGTTTGAAACTACATTTACTCTCAGCTCATACGTAATCGTTTTAAGGTCAACCCTGCCATGCTAGTGTTGGGGCAGTCCAGATACTATATACAAGGTCTGATAACTAAGTCTGTGAACTTAATTGTTCTAACTGCTACATACCTCATTGCTGTATATCGTATATCACTATGGTCACCTTCCAAGTACTCCTCTTGGGAAGCTATACACCAATGCCAGCACCTAGTCCACCCTTGAAACCAATTTTGTAACTCTTTCTGGATTGGCCTTTCTGCATGGTGGTACGGTAACCAGTTCGTGAACTTAATTGTATAGTTTCCTGTGAAAAAGTTTTTAGTCAGTAAACAAATAACTACTGGAACACCTTCTCTACTCACCTAATCTGGCCCCCAATGATTTATTTCTTTACTCATAGACAAAAGAAATACTGAAAGGAAGACATTCAGATGACATTCAGGATATCAACCTCTGATGGCCATGCCAGAAAAAGTGTTCCAAAATTGCTTTGCAAGGTGGACTAGGTGCTAGCACTGGTGCACAGTTTCCCAAAAGGAGTACTTCGAAAGTGACTGTAGTAAAATTGGCAATGAGGTATGCAGCACTTTTTCTAGGATGAATTCACGAACTTAATTGACAGTCTTCACAGTTGCATTTGTCTGGCAGTTGGTGGGAACCTGCTAGGTAAACTGAACTCTACTGGAGAAGAACCTGGAAACAATTTCACAGCAGGTCCAGACTCTTTTTCTTTTGAGATGTACCACCAATACGGCAATAGTTGGGTCACTACATAAGGTCTGTGTTTATTTCTCATCTGATTTAAAATACAGCCTCCTAGACCTTGTCACCCAATGGTTAAGAGCTCAGCTGCTAACCAAAACGTTGGCAGTTCGAACTAACAACTGCTCCTCAGCAACCTTGCAGGGCAATTCTACTTCCTGCTATAGGTTCCCTATGAGTCAGAAATGACTTGACGGCAATGAGTGACGGTTAATGGTTATGCCAAAGGACTAACAGATTATGGTATCCTCATCAACTCATTTATTAAAATCCTACTCATCTTCATGTCTTCATGTCTAATATCACCTAGTGCAGTAAACATTTAACTGATTCCTCTGCTGAAATTGTTTTTCCTCAATGTTCCCAAGGCACTTTGAATGTACTTTGTTTATAGCACTTATCCTATTCTCTTATAAGCTTATAAATAAGCTCCTGAAAGCCATGTACTATGTCTCATTTGTAAGTCCTCTGAACTGTGTCATGCACAAAAGAACTGTTTAATAACTACTTGTTAAATTAATTCTAAAATTCATACATTCCTTAACATTAAAATATTAAAACCAAAGAAAATGTTTATAAACTACTGAGAAAGAAAATCTGCAAAACTGAAATCAAATTATATATTCTATTTACATAACAAAACACAAGCACATTCTAAAACAATTCAGGGAAAACTGTTACCCAGTAGCTTTCAAGCAATGGTAAGTCATGGACTGGGAATTTCCATGTATTTTCTGCACTGCTGGTTGTAATGTTCATGAAAAATGCAAGCAATTGTTTCATTGGAAAGCTAGCTGCTAATATAACAGGACCCTGCTTTTTCCCGGGATATGAAATTTTAATCCTAATTTTAGGGTTATATAAAGAGAATTCAGAATGCTCCTCAGAAGCAAGGATGGCAGGACTGCATCTCACCTACTTTAGACATGTTATTGGAAACAACCAGTCCCTGGAAAAGTACATCTTGCTTGGTAAAGCAGAAGGTCCCCCCAAAAAAAGACAAAGACCTTCAATGACATGAACTGACACAGTGGCTACAACAAGGGGCTCGAGCACAGCCAGGACTGTAAGGATGTCACAGACCCAGACAGAGTTTTCTTTCATTGTACACAGGGTCGCTATGAATCGGAAACATCTTAATGGCACCTGACTACAGTGACACAGACAATTAATGTTTCAAATACGGTAAAAGTCCTTTTTTATTCAAATATAAATTAAAACCAGATAATAAAAGGGATAAACTGCAGAAACACTTTAATAGCTCCACCCATGAATCCTTGTAACAATTTACAATTTTATGTGTTTAGAAAACATAGGAGCACAATTTAATTGACCTGGAAGACATTTATGCACTTCACTGAACACATATTTACTGAACAACAACTACACGCCCAGTCTCTGTAGGACACTGAAGGTTTAATAGTGCAACAAAATAAATTCAGTCCTCGGCCCATCCTGGTGGTTGCCATCAGCACAGGACGTCTGCTACTAAACAGATGATTAGGCAAACAAAATCACAAGTAAGAGCTGCCCAAGAAACGGGGGTGAGATGGGAGAGACCGCAATAGGTAAAAACAACAGTTAACATGATAATTCTAATCAAGAAAGAAATAAAACTGAAGATCTATTCCAAGGCCTAGGAGAGACTGAGCCTAGAAAAGACTGTTAGGACTTGAAGCCAGAGGGATGAAGAGGACCCACAGCTCCCAAGATCTGGCCATGTTATTCATTTGTAATTATAGTCTAAGAGAAACAGGAAGAAATTAATTATACAAGGAATTATATGATAATTATATGACAATTAAATTCAGAAATATTCTGAATTTAAAATCATGTCAAATGTTACAGAAAATTCAAGAATTTTTAGCGATTACATATATCGTGGAATATCCTATCACATATCACAAAATGTATTTCACTCTAATAAGACACTGTCACATATTAAAGGACTATAAATTTCATATTATGATAAGAATAAAGGGTTGCCTTGATATTTTTGTATTGCAAACCATAAAAAGTCTACATATAATACTGCAAACAAATGATAAATTTTATAATGTTTACTAAAATCTCAAGGGTTGAGATTAGAACCCTCTGGGTAAAAGTACAGTTATTTTCAAAATTCAATCTATAGGTTTTGTTATTGAATAAATTATAAGAAGTAAAAATAAAATATAGAACTATGACTTTTTTTTTACCATATCAAGTGTAAAAATTTAAACAGCAATCTTTTTCAAAAGCATTCTCAGGTCACTTCTAGATTGTTGTTATAAGGTGTGTGGCATCAGTTCTTACTCATAATGGCCTATATACCACAGAACAAAATGCCACACTCACAGTTGACTTCTAGATGATAAATATACTCAATTTAAGCAGTTTAACTTCTAAATTAAGGTTAAACTGAGTATACTGGTGCCTAATTTAAGAATTTGAAAGGTGCTGAATTTACCAAAAGAAAAAAAATTTATACCTGTCACTGAAAATCATCTGTAATCTAGTTTGAGCCACACAGCCTCCCTGAAATAGGAAGCAAAGCCTAATGATCAATGCCCAAAATCGAGCCAATGAGAACCCTATAGATTAAATGGGTCCAATCCAGGGGAATGGCCCAGAGCCCATCGACTTTCATTCCCTGTGCAGGAGTCAGAGGCCGATTCGAGGGCAGCTACCAACAACAGACTTGTGAAACAGAAGGGCTTGCTTACAGCAGACCAATAAAGAAGTCTGATAAAATCAACTGAGAAAGCATCTATTTGGGTCAAACTGAAAACTGAAGTGGTACCAAATGCTTTATTGTCTCGAGACACTGAACTAAAAATGTACACTAAACAGACATTATCGTTTATAAAACTAAACGTAATATCCAGTTGTTCCTCAAACATATTTCTTTACCATTTTCTAATTCTACGGTAACAACTCGTGTACTTCAATGCCATATTTTGTGTCACCTAATTTGATTAGAAGAGTTACACTGAAAGAAAAATCTTATATTCTGTTCATGTTAAAATTTCATTATATTCAAGCACCACTTAAACTGTCTCATGGAAATAAAGTATTACATTTGTTTCTCTTTTTTTTTGTTCCTAGTTTTTGTTTTCAAAATCTAGTTCATTGACTCATCTGGTTACTCTTTCTCTGCCTTTGTATTTTAAGGACGTGGCCAGGAAGCGGCAGGTATCAAGATTTAGACTGTTATTTCACTTAAAGTTTGATTGCAGTTTTTTGTCTCCTGGGATAAGCTAATATCCACAGTAACAAAAGTAAATGCATTTACCTTAGGGCCATTTTACATGTCATCACAAACTAAAAAAAATCTGTACAAAACCAAATCTCTCTGGACCCTAGGGAACAGCAATTTCCTCTTTAAACACTAAATACTACAAGGTATATCATGTTGAAGCTTGATATATATGAAGCATACAGTCACATGTTTACCATCTCTATAAAATAATCATCCCCCCATCCTCTTCCGTCAGTCTTAAAAATGTAGACTATATTTTAAGTACGCAGTTGTCCTAAATACACACACGTGCACACGTGCATGTGCATGCACACACACACACACACACAGGCACTGGTGGTACAGTGTTTAAGTACCTGGCTGCTAACCAAAAGCTCAGCACTTGAACTCTTATTAAATCTACCTGCAAAAACAAACTAACAACAAAAAAAACAAACCCACTGCCACTGAGTCAATTCTGACTCACACAGACCCTACTAGACAGAGTACAACTGCTCCATAGTTTCCAAGGAGCACCCAGTAGATTCCAACAGCCAAACTTTTGCCATAGCACCTAACCACTATACCACCAAGATTTCCAAATCTACCTGCAGTTGCTTAAAACCCCTATGAGGCAGTTTTACTGTCATACACATTCACTATACATCAGAATTGATTTCACAGCAATGGGTGGGTGGGTGGGTGTGTGTGTGTGTGTGTACACATAGTGGAACCCTGGTGGTACACTGGTTAATCTTTGCTCACTCAATGAGAGCACTAGAGGTGCAGTTGTTAAACATTGGCTGCTACCAAAAGGTCAGCAGTTCGAATCCACCAGCTGTTCTTTGTAAACCCTATAGGGTAGTTTTACTATATTCTACAGAGCTGCTCTAAATTGGAATCAGCTCAATGACAATGTGTTTGGTTTAGTTTGGGTTACACATACAAATATATACACCCATATATATATACATATACATAAACATACACACATTGTCTTATATATTGTATATATAATGATATAACACACATATATAAACCTACACAATTATGTGTGTAATCGTTAATGCTTTGACTTTTTCCCCAGAGCACTTGTTATAGCAATCATTTAAACAAAACCAAACAAAAGTGTTACATCCCACATTCTAGGTAACGATTCCTCGGGGAAGTACAACTGTAACAAACACACAAGTGATTGACAGGACACGGCTTTCTGGAAGGAGGTAGAAGGCCATGCGTCTCACACTAGAGAGTATAAAAACACTTGTCTAGCTGGAATAAGGTGCTTAGTTTCTATGTGTTCGGCAAGTGCTTCTTTAAAAAACTACATTTGTCTTCATTTTTTTATATTTAGGAAATAATACAATGTAGACTCGACGGCACTTGGCTTGGCTATGTATAATATGTAATATAATAATATGCATAGCTTTTCTGGAATAATAATAATAGCCAGTTACAGTCAAGTAGATTCCAACTCATGGAGACCCATGGTAATAGTTACCTGTTATTTAATGTGCTTTATATACAACATCAGTCTTAATCTTCTTAATAACTCCATTACAGTCTTCACTTTGCTGATAAAGACACTGAGAACTGAGGCTATGTACATTTGCCCCTGGAAGTGGTACTATAAGGATTTGAATGCAGTTTTATTTGAACCCAAACCCCACTTATTAATCCCTTCTCTCTACTGACTTCAACTGGGATTCATTAATTTAAAAATTATCCACAAAATACGTCTGGAAATACAGTGGGTGTTACTGAAATAATCACAATATGGAAACCTAGACTTTGAACTTTTTAAGCAACTACCATTCTCTCTCTCTTTCTCTCTCTCTCTCTCTCTCTCACACACACACACACACAACCCAGACTTACCCTTTCACTAAGTCACATTTAAGTTCCATCATAAAATATTTAGGTGATCGCCATGAGTTGGATCCGACTCGACGGCACTTAGCTTTTGGCATGCCTTGAAAATATATACATATATATGTATATTTATATACATACAGTATTAAGAAATATTTTCCCTTAAGTGAATCCTTAATTTCTTAAAATGTTTTTAGTGCAACAGTGATTTAGTATTTTAATAATTTTTAACTTCTCTCAGAAAGACCTAAAGAGGCAATGTAAAGAAGACACAGTAACTCTATTGGTTGTACTACTTAGTGTGTACTCCTGTACCACAAGAACAAATGCTAATTACTCTTCAGCCCAAATGCTAATCTCAGCATCTGCTAATTAAAAGATCACATCTTCTGCAAAGTCAGCATTACCATTCAAATGAAAACATTAATCAGTTTGAAAAATTCAAGATCAATCAGCTGAAAGGAATAAGTTGTAGACCACAAATGCATTGATAATGGGCAAACTCAGGAATGCCAGCCAGCAACTGTCAACGTACACGTCTCAGCAACAGAGGTTCACATCGCAACAGAAGCTTATCAGAAACATATTTCACTGTCTCACTATTTTATTCGAACTTTTTCACTATATATATATGTTTTTGATGCAAAATCACATCATCTCACTCTTGAGAGAACTTCTTTTACATTTAATACACTAGAGATATGATTACTGACCAGATTTTAAAAATAGATGTTGCAGAGTTTCCAAAAAGCTAATGCAACTTAGTGAGATATTTCTAGAATACTAATAACTGCAGAGAAGCTCAGCTGTATTCATTATTTTACAGTTTTTTTCTAAAAGCTCACTGAAAGCTCTATTTTTGATCATCGTTATCAATATTAAGCACATTTAAAGTGCAAACTGGGGTTACACTTAAGGGTAACAGCAAAAAAAGTATGCTTCTCAGTTTCATTCACGGAGTTGTCAGAGACAAGGACTATAATTTTGTTAGTGCTGATTTCTTCCATAAAATTTGATGTCCCTCCCTGTGCCAACTGGAAACCCAAATGGTCAGCTGTTCAATCCAACAGGTGCTCCTTGGAAATTCAATGGGCCAGCTCAGCTATCACCTACAGAGTCACTCTGAGTCAGAACTGACTTGACGGTCATGGCTTTGACCCTGTGTCAAAGAACAGGGACTATCAGGAAACCTCTCCTCTCTCTCTGAAGCAAAATGTAACTAACCTAGTTCTGTTACTCAAGAGAGTATTTAAATAATCAATAGAAAAGGATGTGCACAAAAATAAAAACTGTGGTATCACAGAGGTACCAAACCAAAACCACTGCCATCAAGTCAATTCCGACACACAGCAACCCTACAGTTGAGCAGAACTGCCTCACACAGTTTCTAAGGAGTGCTTGATGGATTAGAACTGCCAACCTTCTGGTCAGCAGCCATAAACAGCACTTAACCACTATGCAACCTAAGAGACGGCAAATAATGCACACACACACACACAAAAAAAAAAAAACTTTCATATTTTAAGTTACTTAAAATTGGAAAATATAAATACGTTGTGTTATGAAACTAAAATATGAATACAGAGTTAGGAAATGTGAGAACTCCTCACATTTTCAGAATCTTATTCCTGAGTAGGCAAGCATTAAAGTTAAACACTTTGGAGAAAATAACATAACTCACTAGACAGCAATAATAATAAAAGTAAAATATAAAAATACACATTCAGGTGGGATATAATAACATGAATGTATGAACAATTTTTTTACCTTATTTTGAAAAATAACTGAATAAAGAATTATATGTAAAGTCATATGCAGAGCAAAAGACACTAATATAGTAATATTTAAAATAGAAAACCAAATGTATAACCTTACTTATCCAAAAGGGTAGTAAGAACTCAGGCTCAGACAAATTTATAATAATGATTTTATTAGTCTTAAAAGTAATTTTGAGATATACTACCCTGAGGAACATAGTTCTAATTTACTTTATTAGATTAAGAAATGAATAATATTTTTTCCAAAACTACTTTATGTATAACAACTGTTCTTTAAAGGAATTTCTACCGAGTAAGATAGCTCAAGCCTATATTTTGTACACCAATCTACATTTATAGGTGCAAACAATACTAAAAATATGTCATCATAGTAATGACGCATTCTCATCAAATTTGTATTTCATATGTGTAACCTCTGAAAAGTATATGAAATACATCAGCATTTACAGTCTACAAAATAATGTTCAAATGTAGTAAAGAATGCCTCCATGTATGTCATGGACTGAATGGGTTCCCTAAATTGTGAGATGTTCCTCCTTGTCGGAATTCCTGCCTCTATGATGTTATTAAGGGTAGGATGGGCAGCAGTTGTGTTGGTACAGCAAGATTCAATGTAAGTTTGTTTTGTGCCTTGAGGCAGTCTCTTGAGTTATAAAGGGGAAAATCTGGCAGAGAGATGTGGGAACCTGACATCATCAAGAAAGCAGGACCCAGAAGAGGGCACATTCTTCAGTCCTGAGGTTCCTGTACCAAGAAGCTCCCTGAACAAAGACTGATGCAACACAAGGACTTTCATCCAGCGCCGACAAGGAGAACGCCCTCCCCTGGAGCAGACATCCTGAATTTGGACTTGCAGCCAACCAGACTGTGAAAGACTAAACCTGCCTTTGTTAAGGCCATCCATTTTGTTGGTATTTCTGTGGAAGCAGCACTAGCTGACTAAAAAAATATGATACCAAAGAGTAAACAAGAAGAGTTCCGAATCATATAAAATTTTACCTCTGGGACATGTAAGAGTAGAAAATGCCTGATGCGCTCCCCAAAGAAAAAATGGCAAGAGTGTCTTCTCATTCTCCAGAGATGGAGATTCACTCTCACAGGGTTAGAAACAGTGATGAACACAGAACACTTAGGTAAAAAAAGTAGACTCACTATACCTAAGCCAACCAAGATTTATACACATAAATGGAATGCCACCTTATTAATTAAGGAAGTGGGATACTAGAGGTCCCATCCACCAACGTTCTTTCCCTAAAGGCAAACTTCAGGGAAAAATAACAAACACATGATCAGAATAGGGGAAAATCAACCGATTCAAGTGTTTAATGGCCTCCAAAGATACCTGAGTTATCCACCTGACAACAGAGCTGATCTTACCAACAGGAGCAGAGTTTCTCTTCTGCAAGTCCAAGGGTCTCCATGATTCGACGGCACCTGGTTTGGCAAGGAAAAGTCGGGTGGGGTAGTGGTTAAGTGCTAAGGCTGTTAACCAAAAAGTGGCAGTTAGAATCTGCCAGGCACTCCTTGGAATCTCTGTGACAGTTCCATTCTGTCTTCCAAGGTCACTATGAGTTGCAGTTGACTCAACAGCAGTAGGGTTTTTTATGTTGTGTTTATGTCCAAGGCTATCTTAACTGGCTTAACAGTACATAACAACCACCATCTATGTCTAAGGCTAACTAGTTGTTTTGAACGGCACATTATTTCATCAGACCTGATTACACTTCAGCCCAACTCTAGCAAAGAGCTCCAGGCCACAGAGACAATTCAGTCACTTTAAGATGACTATAAAGACTTACGGTTTATTCATTTGGTGCTCGCTAATCTCACGCACAGTTTCAGAAATTTTTATTTCACTTCTCTCTCACTTCTGTGAGCAATGCTTTGTTCCACAAGCCATTAAACACTGCAATATCATTTGAACTATAAAGATTATATTAATAAAACTTTATACAACTGGTGGCATAGCTAGAAAAGACATAATAATAAAATTATCCAAATTATAGTTTTAGGTTATGAAGAAGACTTAATGATGAACTAGCTGAACTCTTTTTAAGTTATCACAAATGTAGGGTTAACCAGCAATGTAGCTGAATACTTTCATTTAATATATTATCTATTGAGTGTAAACTGTAGATGAGCAGGATACATTTCTAGAATAAGAATTTGAAGACTCAACGAGACTAATGTTTACAAGCGTCTGCTAACATTAAAAGGTCCCTGAACCTTGGCAATGTAATGGTTAAGTGCCACTTCTGCTAACCAAAAGGTCAGCAGTTCAAATCCGCCAAGTGCTCCTCGGATACTCTATGAAGCAGTTCTACTCTGCCCTACAGTGTCTCCATGAGTCAGAATTGACTCGATGCCATAGGCTTTGGTTTTGTTCGATTTTTGTATGCCGCAATTGACGTGGGTTCAGGTGCTAACATGAAAGATTGGGATTCAAACTCACCCAGTGACTCCACAGAAAAAGGGCCTGGTAAACACCTTCCATAAAGATTACATCCAAGAAAAACCACACAGAGCAATTCTACTCTGTAACAGAAGGGGTCTCCAGGAGTCAGCATCATTGGTTTACTACTTTCAGGTACTCTACTAGATAGATAAATGGGAACACATCCCCACATTTATTCCTAACAGCCATTGAGGTGGTTTTTGTTGTCAGATGCTGTCACGTCAGCCCTGTGCATAACGACACTATAGATGACAGAGGGAAATGCTGCCCAGTCCTGTGTCATCCTCACAGTCACTGCTGTTTCTGAGCACGCTGTTGCAGCCACAATGTTAACGCATCTTACCAACGGTCTTTCTCTTTTTGGCTGACCCTCTGCTTTACCAAGCACAAGGTATTATTATCTCCAAGTACAGAGGAAGAAACCGAGAGTCCCCTTCCATGTCTCATGGGGCCCTGATCGTCCATGTCTTCCACCCCCTTTGTTGTTAGTGTTTTCCTTTCTGGCTGACTTGTTACAGTTCATAATCATATTCTAGCCTCTCGCATCTTCAAAGTGCAAGTGAACATGGATGGTGGCAGGTAGATGAAAACCAAGCCTCTCAACTGTCTGTAATTCTACTTTGGATACTGACATTTTATTTTCCAACTGAAAATTAATTTACATTTTCTGGCTGTTCTTACTTATCCTTTATCCAATCACCAATCCACTGCATGCATCTGTTGGATGGCCTAAACCTTCACTGAAACACTATTAAGGTTTATTAATTGTATTTCAGCAAGACACTCTAAAAATTGCACTTCAGTTTCAAGATAGAAAGCTTTCTCCTCCAACTCTTTGATCATTCTTTCCCATTTCTCTTTTCTAGCTCCTATTCTTCACTATCAGAGTTCTTCCCTGTGGCTATAACCTTAGTTGTACTGTATGTCCACTCTTTACCCCTCCTCCTTGAAATTTAATCCATAGGCTTTGCCTCAAATACAGCTGAGGATGTTCAAAATCTATACGTTTATTCCAAATTCCACTGAGTTAATTTCAACTCATGGTGATTCCATGTGTTACAGAGTACATGTGAGCCCAGAGTGTCTTCAAGGTTTTCCCAGGGACTCTGCTCTTCTTTACCCCTATGTAACAACCTATAAATCAGGCTAGATTTATCCTTTCTTGTCCACCTACACTTCAGTCATCAGTTCCTGAAGATTTTATTTTCCTTAGAACCTTATACTTCAGTACATTTCCCACCAATCCCACAGCTGCTGCCTAGTGAGTCTTTAATATCTTTGCAAGAGTCACTTAACTGTCTATCCTTCTAGAACTAAAACTCTCCCATCTGTACTCTATAGCAACTGACTAGAAAACAGTCTAGTCTTCCTATCATACCACCAAGGCCCAGGATTAACCTATTATCTATCTTTCTAGCTTTAACCTACAGAATTCCTGACTCCTAAAATCCACTCAAATACACACACACACACCCCAAATGTAGTCCCAAATTCACATTCCTTCTGCCCCACTACACAACAAAATATTCAGTCATTACAATCACACTGATACCCAGCACCTAATGCAGCCTTTGAAAACCAATTTCAACTTTGCTGACACAATCCACAATATGTTTCAAAACTAGAGTATCATTACTGAAAAATGAACAGCGTTCTCTTCTCACTCAAGTGTCAACCGATAATTTCCACTTTACATGTTTAGATCTCCCAAACCACTACTTCCATCATAACAAGCATTCTGAACAAAGCGATTTATAACATTCTTCCCTGACACAAATTGTTTTTCTATTTATGTCCACCATTATTAACAGGATTCATTCTCTACCACACCACGATCTATGAATTACTTAGTAGTTTTACCTTACCATAATAAATCTCTACATTAATTATAAAAAACTTAAGTTGGAAATACTGAGTATTTGTGCATACACCTTACAGTTAATAAAGTAGTTCTAGTATTCTATCATTTTCCACTGTCAAAAAACAATTGTAACTTGATAGTAAACCATATGGATATACTTTTATATTCATATAGATAATGTAATACTTTCATATGCAACTGTATGCCAAAATTAACACAAATATAATTAGAAATACATTCAGCAACTGTTACAACACATTCTAAGAGATAATGGACTTGACTGTAAAGCTTTTAAAATACAAAAAAATCAATCTTTCACAAGTAGAAAAATGTAGGCAAAGTAAACTATTCTTTTTCCTCCCAAAACAGTTTATATTATGTGACTAAAGAGGACCCTAAAATTCTTAATCTATTCTCATTCTATAGGTGATTTTCTCCTCTCATTATTAGTAAACTGAACTTCTCCCTTATAAAAAAATGTCCTTGAAGTTCTACTAGTTACTTGCAGAGCAAGGCTTATATCTACAGCTTTGAAATATGTGCTACAATGGTCAAATTGTAGTGCTAATAATATATCTTAATTTCCTTTTTCCTGTGCAATTAAAAACTCCAACTGTGCTAAAATGTGTCTGGATTAGACCTGGTTGGATATTTTAACCTCCTTCAAGTTTTTTCCCAATCTTCTCCTTTCCAATGAGGTTGGCTCTAACCTCCTATTTAACGTGACAACTTGCCTTCTATTTCTCCCATCTTTCCCAACACCCAGTAGTCTCTATTCTTCTTATCATGCTCCATTACTTCTCTGATCTACAGCACACACCACTTTCTAAAAGGCAATATAATTTACTTATTTAGTAAGTTGATTACGTATCGTATGTCCTTCCTCTTCTAGATGAACAGTTCATGAAGACAAAGATCTTTGCTGTTATTTCATAATTACAAGTGTCCACAGTAAGACCTGGTTTTGAGGAGGCAATCAAATACGTATTCACTGAATGTTGAATACATAATTTAAATTTATCTGCTTGTCTCTTATTAATTGATTAACAAGCATTATAGGCATCTACGACAAATGTGATACTTGTAAGACTGGAGCACTCATTACGGTCAGCACTGCAGGAACACACACCACGATACGCTCTCCTACATAATCTGCACCACCCTTACTGCTCTCTCCTCAGTACTCTCTCCACAGATCAAGGGCTCTAATCTAAACAAACTTCTGACCACCATACACAGAGCACTGCCTCAGGGGCTACTTGACTGCAACTTACAACTCTCAAGGTCTAGAGTCTTCTGCATCCCATATGGGTGAGTGGCATCAGGGGTCTTAAAAGCTAGCAAGTTGAGGTACACCAAATGCTCCCAAATCAGCTGAAACACATGATGACCAAGGAAAACAATGACAAGAGAGAAAAAGAGCCCAGAAAACAGGAGGACTCATGTGAATGGGTGACTGTATCAACATATGACCAGAAGAACCAGATGGCACCTGGCTACCACCAGTGACAGCTGTGATGGGGCTCACAAGATCGAGTCCCAGGGGCAACATGAGAAAAAGGGGTGCACCCTAAGACCTCCACTAAAAGACTGCAATTGACGGTCTGAAGGCCTGGGGATTTCCCTGGGAGTACAGCCTCTAGACCTGATGGTGCCCCTGATCATAAGTGATTACTGAGGTCAACTCTTCGGACAGGAATGGACTGGACTTAGGGACACAGAGTGATCATATTGTGTGTACACTTTATGGTTCTGTGTATCTATAGCATGTCGTCCTACTGGCCTCTTATTAGAAGGGGTTGGAAAAGGTGGATTGGAGGGGACAGGAGCTTGTTAAGAGGATATGACATGTATAGAACAGAAAGGAGTGTGCTGTCACTGGGCAGGAGAGCAGAAGGAGCTGAAATAAGAAGCATAGAAATTTAAATTGGATTGTACACTTTCACTAATCACAATAAAAAAAAAATTCTTAAGGTCTATAAAATGAAGGATTTGGATTAGAAACCTAAGATCCCAGCCCTCTCCAAAATGCTAACATTATATAATTTTAGCTGTATGACCTGAGAGAAAATGCTAGAACAATTTCCAACTAAAGGAATGAAAAATATGTATGTAACAGTAGTATATGGTAGGGAAGAGAGTAAAGCCACAGTCTTAAAAACAGAGAAGGCAGATGCTTCTCTGAAGTAGGTGATAAGAAAAGAGGAACTGCACGGATTGAAGCCACTGCACTTATTAAAAGACAAATGGATTGCTGTTGAACGGATTCCAACTCATAGCAACCCTAAAGGCCTGGGTGCAACTGCCCCACAATGTTTCCAAGGCAGTAAATATTTACAGAAGCAGACTGCCACATCCTTCTTCCATGGAGCAGCTGGTGGGATTGAAAGGCAGACCTCTCAGTTAGTGGCCAAGTGCTTTAAGCACGGTAGCAGCAGGGCTCCTGTCCGCTCACCAGATTGACTAAATAGGCGGCATGGTTCTGAATGAAAGCAAGCCTGTGGAAGCACCTCCGTCAAGCCATATTAAATCTTAACTGTCAGCTACAGCTCACTGTAGAAAATTCCAATTTTAATCAGTATATGCACACTATTTACTTACACAGACGTATTTACAAATAAACTAGACAATGGCTTTTTCCTGATGAATTTTATAAACAGTTATGAAGTAAGGAAATCTGTTTTAAAAGTCTGTCTAAAGAATTGCTTGATTCTGCAACTTAGCTACATTAAGAAACTTTTCAGTATGGTCAGTCTACCCATTCAAGTTACACATGGAGACCAAAACCACCACAACACTGATTACAATGTTGGGTAAGTCTTGCTGCTACTGACTGTTGTGAAATGTTAAGCCGTCTTATGGCTAAATTCTGGCAAGTATCCTGGTTAAGAGCTGAGGGCGTATTTCTAAATATTGTTAGTGTTGTCACTTAGATAATAAATCACTTATTTTTTTCCACGTAGCCATCACTGTTCCTAACACTGTACATTTTAAGTGGTTCAATCTTTAAAACAGCCTCGTGAGGTAAGTACGATGGTTAACTCGTACTTAAAGATGAGTAAACTCAGTTTTCCAAAGCAACATAACTGGTGGAGTGAAAATTAAAAACTAAGCAACAGGTTCTAGAACTGTCATACCATCTTAGAACACACAAATAGCTTGCTTAAATCCATATAAAAATGCATAATGAAATATGTGTAAAAGGTATAATTGGTCATTTAGTTTGTGACAAGCATGATTCTCAGTGTGTCATGCACATTATCACATTTAAATAATCCCAAGAGGCTCAGGAGGGAAGTATCGTCATTTTCAGATTTCAGTACCGTCATTTTTGGATTTGGAAACAAGATCTAGTAGCTGAATCACTTGTGTTGTGGCTGTGGGCAACTTGGCCACGGTTAGGACAAATATTGAGGCCTGGATGCAGGGCTTGTGAGCCTGTAAACGAGTGATTGTAAACAGCTGCAAATGGCTGGAATGTGTGACATCAGACCCTCACAAACAGTAGGTCTGGTCCACTGAATGTGATCTTGGTACCCACGCGCAAGCCTAAGTGCTTTACCTCCTGGAGAGGTGAATTCACCTGAGGAAGTGACCTTCGTTAGACAAGAAGACACCCATTTACTTTGTGGAGAACTATCCAAACCCTATTCAAATTAATGCCTGCTTTACTGCCTACACCTGTTTTGTTCACTAAATAAAAGGGAGCTGCCTGATGCTTAAGAGTTGTTGCTGGGGCTTCAGAGATACCAGCTGCCCTTCTCACTACCAATGTTTCTTGTGTAGCATTCTTCATTGGCACCGATGAGCCATGGGCAACACAGATCGGTGGAAGTCAACAAGTCATATGTCTCCAATGTTTCTAATAGGTATATCTGTCCAGTAAAACTGTACCCCAAACTATGCTTTTCTTATTTTTTTTTTTTTGAAATAATGGTCTCTTTCTGGCCTTGTAATAATTATGCAGTCATACTGACTTTCTCAGTGTTATAAGCTCAAAATACGCTAATAGCCAATTACTAGAAACTTACAACATAGATTATCTAAGGCTATAAATATTAATTGACATAGAGCCAATTCCAATTCACAGCCACCCCATGTATGCCAGAGTAGAACTATGATTCACAGGGTTTTCAACAGCTGATTTTCTTATAAGTAAATCTCTGGGTAGACTTGAACCTCCAACACTTCAGTTAGCAGCCAAGTATAGTAACTCTTTGCACTACCCAGACTCTAAAGCTGTGGTTACATCTCGTCACCCTGTACAAGGTAGTGGGAAGAACAGTGATATTTGCCCTTTGTGCCTTATTTATTTATGGTAAATAAACAGCCAAGACAAAAAATAGTCCTGCTAAGTGCAGTGGCAAAGTCAGTCCAGTTGCTAAGGGGATCCACAGAAAGATGATGATCACTGAGATATGGAACAGACATGTCTGAGTATTAGTTGGCAGTTTAAGGTACCCAGACAAAGAAGGAAGCATATGCAATTAGAAGCAAAACACTCCTGATGCAGAAAGGAAGAGAAGGATTCTACACTGAGAGGCTGTTGTTCATTTGTTTCCCCAACAATTTCCATAAATTATTTCTTTGTGTGAATCACCAGTCAGCTTCATTCATCAAATCCTCTCACGGGAAGTCAGAGACAACTTCCAGTTCCATTTTTTGCCCCACCCAAATGCCGGTGAATACTGGCAGAACAACAGTTTAAATCCACCTGCTGATGCAAGTATGTTTAGTTTTATTGTCACCACCTGATTATTTGGGACACCTGGGTTTAGTCCTGTACCTACCAGGACCACTTCATCGTAAACTCTTTTTCTGCTAATCCTCACTGCTGGTCCACCACACAACACAACGGGAATTTTGCTTCAGTTTCCTTGTCCAGAACAATAAACACCTGTTTGGAACGAAAGCCTACACTGGACAAAGGCCTGTCTGGCTGAGCTCAAGACACCCTGCTTAGTTCTTCACTGTACCTTCCCCTAGGAGGATATAATCTTTTATCTAAGATTAAAATCTTGAAGAATGACCAGAAAGTTTGATAACTCTCAAGAAAATATTACACATATCAGGGATACAAACTTCTACTTAATGTAAAATATTTTGTTGAATGGACAAATAAACTGATGGTACTATAAAACTCCACAGGTGAGCCAGACTGAGATAAAATGTAATATGTATTTTTGTAAGCATAATTAGTACCAAAACATGATTGATTTAATTGGCCTCCTTAAATCATATACATGAAAAATGCTGAATTGTCAAATGTGTTATTTATATTTTTATAATAAAAAGAAACAGGACAAAAAATAATAAACTAAAAAACATCTTTCATTAGAACTTCTTATGCAACTGATCTCACAACAAACTCAGAAAAGACAAGAGAGGCGGCAGCATTGGGAACATTTAAACCTTTGAATATTCTAAGTACTGCTGCATTTTAATTACACCAGAACTAACTCATACCGACGATCTACAGGAGCTCAAGGACAACACAGTGATAAGAGCGACAATAACAGAACGCCTGTCAGACAAGGAGGGTTTATTATGTGTGAGGAACTATGTTACGTGCTTTTGGAACACATTACTAGTTGTTTTGTGGACATCCTTCCTTACTAACAGAATCTTCATTTTGTTCAGTGTAGGACTCTGCTTACTGTACAGAAGTCCTCACTTCCCCAAATTCCTATACCTATGAGTGGCCCTCTGACACCTCTTCTATTTCTTTTCCCTGCTCACATGGCTGATACTGCTCCCCTGCTCTGACTGAAAGTGAAGGCCTGAAGTTCGGGCTACAGAGCAAGTACGACACGAGCAATCTAAGACTCATGTAAGGCATAAAGCATATGTAAGCTCCTAAAAGAAAAGGAGCTTCAGATTTTAACATGATGGTGAATCTGCAGTTTGGGAATGCTCATGTCTGGATTTATTACTGCATGAAAAAAAAAATCTCAATTTGGTTAAATCTCTTTAGACAGACTTACATTAGCCATTTCATTCAGATTTTTACTTTGTCAGATTTAGGAATATTTGTAATATGAGAGTTTAAACCAAGAAAACTAAAACCAACACCATGGAGTCAATTCCAAGTCATGATAACCCCAAAGACAGAGTTGTACTGCCCACAGAGTTTCTAAGGAGCACCTGGCAGATTTGAAATGCCGACCTTTGGGTTAGCAGCTGCAGCCCTTAACCGCTCCACCACCAAGGTTTCTATCCAGGAGCCTAAATTTACTGCTGTCAAGTCAATTCTGACTCACAGTGACCCTATAAGACAGAGCACAATTGCTCCACAGAATTTCCAAGGAGTGCCTAGTGGATTCATACCAACCTTTTCGTTAGCAGGCGTAGCATTTAATGACTACACCACTCCACCTAGGAGCATAAACCAAAAACCAAAAACCAAAAACCCACTGCCATCAAGTAGGTCTGACTCATAGTGACCCTAGAGGTCAGATCAGAACTGCCACATAGAGTTTACAAGAAGTGCCTGGTGAATCTGAACTGCTGACCTTTTGGTTAGCAGATGCAACACTTAACTCACTATGCCACCAGGGTTTCTAGGAGTACAGAAGTGAAATGCTACAGTGGTATTCCCACTACTATGGTGGTAAGGGGAAGAATTTATTTGAGTGAATTGCATTCTCTCTGTCTTATTGTCATGCCATCCATAATTTACTCTCACGTCTCTCCTGCTCTTTATTCTTTCCTAGTACTAATAATGGAGCCCTGGTGGTGAGCTGGTTAAGAAGTCAGCTGCTAACCCAAAAGTTGGCAGTTCTAATCCTCCAGCTACTCCTTGGAAACGCTATGTGGCAGTTCTACTCTGTTCTATAGGGTTGCTATGAGTTAAAATCTATTCAATGACACTGGGTTTGGTTAACTATTGATATGGTTGCCTTTTTGTCCATATCTGATAAAATATACACTATGATCCTCTCTAAGCAAATTCAAATAATAAATCAACAAATCTTTCCTCTAAAATGAAAATTTAAAAAAAAAATAGAATTAAGCGACATAAGTTTCAACAGCGTTAACTCTTAACTAACAAGCAAGATCCCTGCTTGCACATTACCCGAGTGCTCAGCTGACAGCAGAAAGGTTGGCAGTTCTAATCCACCCAGTGGCTCTGTGGGAGAAAGACCTGAACATCTACCTCCATAAAGACAACAGCCTAGGAAACTGCACATGGCAGTTCTATTCTGTTACATGAAGTTACTATTAGTCAGAAATCGACCTGACAGTACCTAATAACAACCACAAAAATGTTTCCACTGGTTTGATTCTCAATACCCTCCGAAAATATTCTTAGGTAGTGTATGATGACTTAGCACCCTAAAATGATACCCTATATAAACAGTTACATAAAATCACTGAGTCTTTATTACAGATAAAACACTGTGCTATGTGACATACATTGCATCACTTAACCTTAGCACTACTGGTGTAGCTACTGTGAGGACATCTGATTCTCAAGAAGCTCAGCAACATGTCTAGGTTACAAAGCTAGCAAGTGGCAGAGCCAAAACCAACCCTCAGGACAGTCTTAATTCAAAACTGACCAAGTTTTCAGAGAAACATTTAAAGGTCAAATATGGAAATAATTTTTTCTAAAAACTGAATTCCATAATTTTGATTTATAAAATTATTTGATCTTAAGTTTTTTTCCATATCTGTACAAAATATAAATGACCACATAAAGGTTTGGGAAAAAAATTAAGTGAAATATAAAAGCAATTACTTACAGTGTTAATCTGTTTATCAAGAACTGTGAATCAATACATTAAAATACAAATTTAAAAGCACCTGATAATTAAAAATCCAAGTGCTCTGAAAATAACATTATGCAGATAGGGCTACTAGATCAATTATTTTAACTGACTTATTGATAACTAGTTTCAAAGAAGTACTTCAACAATTTACTATTTATAGCACTAACTCAGCACATGCTTATAACCAATTGTTCGTTATCCATATAAAAATAAATAAGACTTCACTAAGCATATAATCAAAGATAAAGGCACATAAAATGCTGAACAGATTGGTCAAATACCTGAAAGTCTAAAATGGCTATGCGAAAGTGGGAAAAAAAATGAAGCTTCACTTTTAGCTACTTTTATTTATTCTGAGGATAGCAGCAGAGTTGGCCTTTGTAAATTATGTTATCTCTCATTAACCTGGTTTTGTTTTTTCCTACTACCAAATATCTGTATTGAAAATGGAATGAAATTATAACTTCAAGCCATATTCTCATCTGAGTTGTCCCTCAAGTAGAGTTTGTCACATACTCCGAAATACAAGTAGAAAGAGTTAATGGTTATTACCTGCACTATCAACCTTGGCATAGTGGTTGAGCGCTACATCTGCTTCCCAGAAGGCTGGCAGTTCAAATCCACCAGGCGCCCCTTGGAATCTCTGTGGAGCATTTCTCCTCTGTCCTGTAGGGTTGCTATGAGTCAGAATTGACTCAGCAGCTACGGGCTTGGTACTTGGTATCATCCTGCAAACTCAATGCCATCAAGCCAGTTCTGACATATGGTGATCCCATGTGTTACAGTAAAGCAGAACTCTTCCACAGAGCTTTCTTATGATCTTTATAAAAGCTCACTGCCAGCTCCTCCTTCCATGTCACTGTTGTGTAGGTTCAAACCGCCAACCTTTAGGTTATTAGCTAAGTGTAAACCATTTTCACAACCCAGGGACCTTTATCATCCCACAGGTTAAAGACAAACAAGGAAAGGTCAAACTCATTCTGTTTTATAACTCAGAGGTCTTCCACCTCAGGGCTGGTATTTATATCTCAGCTAAGGTCTAGAATCTAAGAATCTCATAAAATAAATACTCTTCTGCTATTTGCCCACATCAAGATTTCTGTTTTTCCATTAATGACTGATCGATCGATCCACAGTTCTGACACCTGGAAAGTCACGAGGATAGCTCACACAATAAATATTTTTGTGTCCCACATTTCAAAATGATTTATTTGCCATTACAGATACTAACAACTGTCCACATACACACTTAGAGTTAAAATAAACATAAACAGGTTTTTTTAAGAAGTTGTTAACGTCAGCCAATGGGATAACCATAGATCCTGAGCTATCCTTCACATTATTGAGGAAGGGCTGTGTGAATATCTCATGAGAAGTATGTTAATTGTAATAGGCACTGGAAATGTTGATGTTTATGCTAATAACTGAAAAGGAAAAACAGAATTAAATGCAAACTTCGCAAAAGTGATAGCACATAACCCTAGATGAGTCCTCATAATTTCTAGGTGGTAGTTCTTAGAGATATGGATTTGTAGTACATGGCCATGCTGAAAGGCTGTCATGGAGAAATGACAATTTGCAGAGAATAAGAAATCAAAAGCAAGCAGGCAGAAAGCAGTGATTGAAAACATATCAAGGGAGACAGGAAGAATACTTACTAGATTTCCACTCTAAGTGACATAAAAAAATATATGGAATCAAATTCCACACACTTAACTAGCTGAGGTCACACAGCTTCAAAGATAATGGTTTTGACTGTTCAGAAAAAGGATTTACTTCTGTGAGAATCAAGTTTAGCTCTGTAACTAAACTAGTTATCATTTAAAGTATAGATGGAAATAAAAAGAGACACTTCTTACACAGATGCCTACTAAAATGATGAATTTGTAGTTTTTCTAAAGTTAACAGCACGGTGGTATTTCTAATTACCAGCACATACAAATCCTGACATAAGTATTGGAGCTTTTAGATATCTTGAGAATCTATCACAATGATAGTTAAATGATATTATTTTATGCTGCAGGTTGAAGAAAAGGAGAACTAAAAAGGTAATGGTTGCTACCGGGACAGAGATGTTGGAGAAATGGGAAGGCCAAACATTAGTACAGAAGCTACATAAAACCAGACAGTATTTCTAAAATTTTCAGCATTACACAGCCCTTTAACAGGGGCCTTCAATTCTAAGAAGGTGTATTCGGGTGGAACTAATTAGCCCACAATATCATTCAGCAAATGGCAGATGAAACAGTACGAGAGTAAAGGAATATGACCATATCCACTTCCTGAGATCACTGAATTGGCCTTCTCTTCTACCAGGTAGATAAACTGAAAGCGGCAGAGTGCAAGTTGATAAATTCCAGGGAAGAGCTACTACTTTACGGCGAAATGGCACAATTGGTTATTTTTTCCTCCCATCATCAAAGAATACAAAACAAAGTCACATTCTGGACTGAAATGAGAGAACTGGAGAAAAGAGTTAAAAGAGGGTGAAAGAGAGGTGCCCATTCTCCATGAATTTGGGGTCTATGTGTGTAGGTAGGGGGTTGGCATTACATACAGATGACGACCTTTTATTATCAAGAGAACCCTCCACTTTTGCATATATTTTCTTTCCTGACCCACCAGTCTTACAGAGGCATTGGAAATGGTTATGTGTCAGCATCTAATGAAAAAGCAAGGAGGTAATGCGTGCTGCCACCAAAGTCTACCATTCCAGCCCAAGTGCCCTGTGAAGGATTCCCACATGTTTATGAGCGCACAGTAGCCCAGAAGTGAGCCTGGTTCCTCAGTATAGACCGGGCTGGCAGAGGACTGAACGGTGTACAGCCTCAAGGGAGCAGTTGGGTGTTCATTTCTGCATCTTTAAGTTACCACTACGAATTTTTACCCCTCGCCTCTTACATTTTCAACAACACAGTTTGCTAGGCATACATTTTCTCCTTCTGGTGTTAAAACACTTGTAAGTTTATTTCATAACTCTCCATTTCCTTTGGAGAAAATCTAGACAACCAAGGTCATTGTTTTCTCCTTCACTTAAAAGAAATACAAACACACAGTGCTTTCATAAAAAGGAGAATATTGTGTAACTTAGAAACTCTATATCAATGCCCCAAAGTAGCTTACACATTTTAACTTTTCTGGCCACTACTGTATCACAACAGGAATAAGTTTTAAAAGAATTAAAGAGTATACCCATATTTAGGTAGCATACTTTTTAAGGGCCATAAAGACACAAATAAAAACACTTTAGATATTTATAAGTCAATCCAATTAGTTGGGGCAAAAAAACAAACCACTGCCATGGAGTCGAGTCCAGACTCATAGTGACCCTAGAGGTCAGAGCATAAATGCCCCAAAGAGTTTCCAAGGAGTGCCTGGAGGATATGAACTGCCAACCTTTTGGTTAGCAGACATAGCACTTAGCCACTATGATACCAGGGTTTCCAACTGATTGTAGCTATGGGAAAATAAACACATTCAAAGTTTTCTAGAAGCAAGAAGATAAAAACGGGTAACGATGATGTGATAAGATAAGACAATATCATCAAATCTGACTTTGAGATCCCATTCAGGTACACAGAAATTATTTTGAGAAGGAAAAAAATTAAAGTATTATTTTTAAAAATTACTTCAAAAAGTTCTACTTTACCAAACCAAAAATTTATGGGTAGAAAAAGCAGTGGTTCATTAAGCAATTTTCAAGAAGTTAAAATGAGAGATTAATAAATATAAAAACATTTACCAAGTATGGCTAAAACTCACATTTCTGAATTAAGGTTTGGAAACTTCCACAAATCACTCCCTTGATTTTAACTCCAGGATCAGTTCACACTTTGCCCCTGGACGTCAAACACTTGTCTTCTTGACTGTTGTTCCTGCTAAACTATACAAGTCACTATGAGGCGGACAGAAACCAGCCAGTGTCTTCTGCCCAAACAATCACTAAGTCACAGACAGTCCAGGCACACACCCAGAACACTGCAGGAAAAAATACAAATAAAATATGAGTTATTTCCCCATAGCGTGTGGGCCAAACCCCCACAATGCTGACATCTAAATCAAGGCTCTGACTGACACCACCACTCGTCAATCTGGTTCTACACCTACATTCAAAAACACTGTGTTCCAGGGGAGGCTGAATGTGTTGTTTTAGTTCTCAACTGTCAAGTCACAGAAGCAAGACAGCCGATGAAGAACCCATTAAGCGACAATGCTGCATCACTGTCTTTTTGTTACTCATAATGCAAGCAGTACCCACAACTGATGAAATCTCATGAAATGTACTTTCCTATATGTTCCCTCAAAATCCCACGATAAAAGCAGGAGGAAGAAATAAAACCTATGATTCCCCCTCTTTCTCGGCACTTGAACTTCTCTCCAAAGAGAATATCACAAACTACTTCCAACCAATTATCTATCTACCAATTAAGAACTCTTCAAACTTAGTTTTCTGAAGAGGATATGAATGAAACTAAGATAGAAAGCTAATCTGACTTGCTAGAAAGGGGGGAAAAATCTGAGATCCCTCCTGAAGAACCATTTCTAGGTGGAAATAAAATTTCATTTTCTCTACTTCCTCAATAAACAGCCTAAAAAAAAAAAAATACACATGAACTGGAACAATCAGTTAGTTCTGATAATTGTTATAGCTCACAGTGGTGTTCTTCTATGTTAACAATTCTGCCTGCCAGCTTTCTATACATTCTACCAAATCTGCTGCATACAAGTAATACTGGATGCCTCTAAAACAGAACACAATTTAAAACTTTTATTATTATGCAATAGTGTTACTGTTTATAGTGTCTTAAGAGGAAATTATTCACTCTGTGGTCCAGGTTTTCCTTTTTATCTTTCCTGACTGCATAATAAGAAGACGAGAAGAAACCTCATTCCTTAACAATTTGGTTCATATATTTTGTCATTCTTCTCACTGACATTTCTAATGCAGCTTGAAATTAACTATGTGTGTGTGTATGTGTGTGTGCATGCCTATGTCTTAATTTATCTAGCTTTCGTTTTGTTAGGCTGGGTTTTGTTTTTCTTTTGTGTTTTACTTTATGCATCATTTTCAGAGAAGTCAGCACATCTGCAGAAGCAGCTTGTCTTCACCAATGCTACAGAACCAAAGAGAGCAGGGAGCACACAAAATATTAATATGTAAGTTTCTCCTATAAATTACAGTAGATTTAAAAGAATGGTGAAGACAGAAGTTCATGGTAGTAAAAAAACTCTTGACTAGGTCACAGTTTTAATATATGTTTGGAGAATAAACTAACTAAGAGGTCTTAACAAGAAACCCCAAGACACTGGAAGGCTAATACAAAGGAATCCTTACATTTCTCAACCTACATGCAAATGCAATCTAAATTAAAAGCAGAACCTCATTCAATGGCTCCAGAAGAATAAGTAAAATTAATAAAAATCTAAAAACTCTCTGCAATTAACAGTTACACTGAAGGTGACACAGTATGGTTTTAACCACATAGAAGATTAATATTTATGTTCAACAAATGTTGCTACAAAAATGTTATTATACCCCCTCTTTTTTAACTAGGTATATGCTGATTGAAATAGATTGATTCATCTAAGTTGACAGCTAGACAAAACCATACTGTGAATATTCCTTATCTCTGATTAAATAAGAACTTAGGAACATCTGGTTTACTAAAACAATTACTTAACTTATGCAAAATAAGGTTTTTATAAATACATTCAAATATGTCACAGTGTTTAACAGTTGTTCTTCATACACCATTTAGAAAAGGATAAATAACAATTTACTTGTAGAAAAAAGTATTAGTTCTAATATGAGACTGAAAACACATGGAAAAATTAATGCACTTTTAGAGCTATTAGGATTACAAGTAAAATCAGGTATTTGGTTACATAAAAGAAGAACTCAAGGGTTTTTAATGTTCTTTCAAAAAGTCTTTTCAGCTGTCAAGAGAGGTTTTAAATTTTATCTCTTTTAAGCACCATAATTAGAGAATAGAAAATACCTTGTAATGAAATAGCAGTTCTTCAAAAGAGCACAAATATTGACATCATATTATACACCTATCTTCGAAGGCCAAGTTCTCACAGTCTAAGGACAAAGGGGATCCAAGTCCTAGTTCCCACATCTATGTAGTTACTTTCAGAAACCCTTGCTACAAGATATTCTTGAAAACTGCACTGTTTTATAGTGCAAACTCATTGCACAATTTTTATCACAATATCCGGTAAATTTTATAAATATTTTAATTTGTCATGTTTTATAACTATTTCCAGAACTACATTTCATTCAGCATGAAAGTTCATAAAAGTTGTAAGATTCTGATTTTAATGTCCTGTTTTTTGCAGTATTTTCTTATAACAGCAATACTATTTTTATTTACTGTTACTTTTAAAGTACATATTTTTCTGCAATCCTAAAAATAGTTGACTTAAGTGGGAAATGTGCTTTGGGAAAGGCATAGACTATATCTGCTCTGAAATATTAAATACACAAACTATACACTATATATGCCTACAGAATGAGTATTAGAAATAAATAATAAAGTCATTTCTGGCATTCTTATCTGATAGTTGTCTGTACATATTTAGGCTTCCATTTGTAGCACACAATCTGCTAGATAATCACCGCTTTTGAGTAAGTCATCGAGAAAAATGATAGTATGGCATACATGAAGTAACATGACAGAAGGTATCCAAAAAGAAGGCTATGAAGATTGAAGGACACAGATATGAAATGTGATGTAAATCTCATCAAAAAACTGGGAGCAAAGTAAAAAAGGGGAGAGTTGAAACCACTGCTCCTTACTCCCTCTTCCCATGTACAGCAAAAGTGATGGTATTCATGTTTCCCACCAAATTCTTCATACATACTTGCTAAACTTTATAGCGGTGCACTATATTACATGAATCAATTTAATTCTTTCAGTACCTCTATGAAGTAAACATCATTAGTCCTATGATTTAAAACAATCTCTAAGGCTTATTTAATGTCAAAAATCAGACAGCTTGTTACATAGTGTCCCAAGTTTTAGGGTCAGATACAGCTAACTCTGAAAAGCACTGGTTGGTAATCTCTATACCTCATTGACTCAAACACAGTTACCGGTATCTGTGCTATTAGTTTTGTGTTTCTCTTTCTTTAATCAGACAAGACACATGTAGAAGCTCAAGTTTTATGTGACATATTACACTTCCCATCTTTAAAAAATAATCAACTTTTCAACAGAAAACATAAATCTCATTTATACAACCAGGTACCAAATTTACGAAAACACTAAAAGCAGTCTGAGCATTCAGTGAATTTATGTTTTCAGAGTGATAGAACACAAGAACAGAAATAATTAAAAGGCATGGTGGAATGTCATAAAAGAGATGTAACAAAGAGCTCTGGGGTTGAGAGGACAGAAGGGGAAGACAACACAAGGGGAAAATGAAATAAATAATGAAAGGGATACAAGCGAAAATGTACTACAGTTCTTAAGTAATATACCACCAACTTTTTGCATTCAGCATTCAGAATAACAGACCAAGTTGCAAGAAAAATATGCTCCTGTCTTTTCAGGTAGAAATGCTCCTGAATGATTTCCATAGGCTATGACCAAAACAAAAGATCTTTCGGTTTCAACCCTATGTGTAACTAAACTACATGGGGCTCTAACACGTGGCTTTATGATTTTTACATAAGACATATAATATAAGCAAATTTTCAGAAACCTCTAAGTATATTAAAATTCTCTACACACTGAATTTTTAACTTTCAGTTTAAAAATAAACCTAATTAAACAAGGGGACAGAGCATTATAGTTACAACAGTATATTTTTCAAAAAGATCAGCAAAAACACTAAGTTCAGATAAGGTAAATTAACCAATGATCCATTATTTAGACTCTCAACATCTTTATAATCAGCTAAAAGGACAGAATCTCAGGGTCAAAAGGGGTATTATTTAATCCAGACCTCGTCTCTATACATGAAGCAAATGAAGGTCGAGAGAGGCCAGATTTGTCCCTAAGCTGCCCAGCTGAGAATCGGCAGGGCAGAAGCTTGTATTCTCATGTAAGTGGTCTCATCACATCCCCTCTTGATGCCTCCTCCAATTACATCTACACAGAGCAGCCAGCGTGATTTTTTCGTTTAATGAAAATATGATCTTGTTATTGTCCTTCTTAAAACCTTTAATAACTTCCCATTGCTCCTCAGATAAAGTCCAAAATACTTAACCTTAAAAAATGCTGCCAATATTCACCCCCTACTTTCATGTCATTTCCTCTTTCAATCCCTACGTTCCAGCTACTCTGAACTTTCTCAGAGTTCCCTACATGAAAGCTGGAAAGCTATCTGTTGGGTCAACTCGGAGGTATTCTTCAAGCTCTGAGGATGAGAAAACCTCCACAATCTAGAGTGCCTGAAATCTCTGGGTAAAATACATTCATAAGACCTGATATTTTTATAAATCTTTCTCACAACCGCATTTAATTTTGTCACATAGGAAATTTCCAAAAAACACTTGTTGAAAAAGGAATGAAGATTATTTTGGTTGTTGTTGAAGATAATTGTTGTTGTTGTCTTTAGGTGCTGTTGAGTCAGTTCTGACTCTTAGTGACCCTGCGTTCAGCAGAATGAAATACTGCTTGGTCCTGCACTCTCACAACAGTTGCTATGTTTGCACCCATTGTTGCAGCCACTGTGTCAATCTATCTCATTGAGAGTAGTCCTCTTTTGCTACATCCACCTTAACAAGCATGATATTCTTCTCCAGGGCCTGGTCCCCCCTGATAACATGTCTAAAGTATGTGAGATGAAGTTCCAGCATTCTCCCCTACAAGAAGGTCTTCTAGTTGTACTTCTTTGAAAGGAGATTTGTTCATTCTACCGGCTGGCCATGGTATATCTAATATTCCTACCCAACACAGTAATTTAAATGCATCAATTCTTCTTTGGAATTCCTTATTCAGTGACTAGCTTTTACAAGGATATGGGAAGATTAAACAATATCATGATTTGAATGGAATGCACCTTAGTCTTCAAAATACCAACTTTCCTTTTTAAAAAACTTTTAAAGAGGTCTTTTACAGCAGATTAGAACAATGAGACATCTAATATAACTGCATATATTATTCTTCCTTCCTTTATTCAACTAATTGTCCTAAACCATACTTATTTATCAGTCATCATTTCCCCAGAGTCCGAAACTAAGATCATCGTTTTCTAGAACATACTTCACCATCATTTTATTAATATTAGTTTGTTCTAAAGAACAATAAAATCAGTGCTCTCAAATTTAAGTAAGTTTAGTCCTAGCAATCAACAGGTGACTATGAAGTCTACCATATTGACTAAATTATAACACTGCATTTCTGCTGACACTGTTTCCTAGACTGACATTTTATTCTCCTTCCTTGACAATTAAAGAGTTATATCATAACACTGTTAAACTACAGCATTGGTATTCCTAAAGCTAGGTCTTCTGTTTTTGCAGAGTTCTGACCAGGCTGAGTTGTACCCTTAATCATTGTTATGTCTGAGCGTATTCTTGCAGCTATTATGCCACTCCACCTCACTGAGAGTCTTTGTCTCTTTTGCTGACCGTGTACTCTACCAACTATGATGTCCTTCTGCAGGGACTAATCCCTCCTGACAAGATATCCAAAGTAGTAAGACACTGTCCTATCATCCTTGCTTCTGCCAAAAGTTTTGTTCAAGTTTGCTAATAATGAACCACAAAGTTCTATTTAGTTGCTTTTCTTTACTCCATCAAAAGACACCTGAGGCTTGATAAGTCAAAGTGAAAAGGCATAAGTTAGGGTAAAGGTGAATATAAACCAGTCTTCTGGAATAAAACTTTCTCCCATCCACAACACACACAGATACATATCTCCAAAGTTAATCTAGGAACTCTTTGCTTCAGTATCTGTATAGATCTTAAGTATTCTTCTCATTTTTATTCTACTTGGGCCAACAGATATCATCTCATGATATTCTGAAATCTAGTATCACAAGTAGCCAACTGACAATACAAAATTCTCTATATGAAGTCCCTTTCTGTTTTAAATGAAAAATTCAGAGTATTCTATACAGCCTAATTAGTCAGCCCCACTGACCTCTTCCATTAACCATGCTGGGTCTGTGGTTATCTCTTCTGGAGAAAGAATAGGAAGAGAGCAGTGAATCAGTACATTCTTTAGGGCTACCTATTCAAACTTCATATCTCAGTTCAAATGTCATTCATACTAGAAAGGCTTTACAGATTCTGGATGCCAACATTCACCCCTCTCTCCCAACTCACATCAGGTTTTTTTTCTCCTATGTTAATTCTCATTCCTTCCATGATTTCCATGAATGTTTTACAGAGAAACAACCACCAAGACTCATCCCTCTATTTTCCAGCCAAACAGACGTAAAAACAAAACAAAAAATGTTTCCATCAAATCTGTTTATCATCAATATGAAGCAGCTACATAATGACAGCATCATGCCTGAAATTAGAAACAAGAATTCTTGCATATAAGCCACAAATTCCTTATTAGAAGGCAGCATACTTTACCAACCAGTCATTTCATTTGGGCAACTCCCTTCACCCCTTGGCAACTTTTTTTTTTTTTTAAATGAAACTGAAGTACCCAAGAGTGTGCCTCTTGAGATCCTTTCTTAGACTCTATTATTCCAAATGCATGTACAGAGTGATTCTCAAGAGCACTTAAACTTAACTTGCAACAGTAACTTCAAAAACTGCTTTCATGTTCAGTTGTTTCTTTTAGGTCCATAAAGCACATTTATGGAGTTATGCAATTATTTATTTATCAAGCATTAGACTTTACCCCATAAATATGTGCTGATCCATATTTAATAAAAATATAAGGTGAAATAGATTTCCACCCTCCATGTTACAAATGCACCTTAAATGTGCCTTTACAGTTGAAACCATGTTTCACAGATGTTATTTAAAGTTGAACTGTTCTGTCTTCTTAACAAAGAATGAAATAATGAATTCAATGTTACTAAGTACTAACATTTCTGTAAAAAACTATATAAAGTTACATTGTACAGCCTTTTTTTTCCCACTTCAATTTTACTTAAACCTTTGTGGGGGGCCCTTCACATATAGTACTGAGTTCTCTTGCCACAAAGAGTTCTCAAATTCAGCCTGTTGGTTTTCTTAGGTGCCATGGAAATGGTTCCAACTCATAGTGATCCATGCACAACAGAACAAAACATTGCCTGGTCCTGCAGCATGCCCACAGTCACTGTTACGCCTGAGCCCACTTCTGCAGCCACGGTGTATTCCACCTCACTAAGAGTCTGGTCTGTTATCACTGACCCTCTACTTTACCAAGTATGACATCCTTCTGCAAGGACTGATCTCCCATACGTCCAAAGAATGTAATATGTAGTCCTGCCATCCTTCTTTCTAACATAATGTTCTTTTCAGTTGCTTTTCTCTACTCACATCTCTCCTTTTCCAGAGCATGTTTGTTCATTGAAAATATGTTCAGTGGCAATCTAATCCTACTTTTCAAACTTAAAGTGTATAAGAATTGCCAAAACTTCCATGTCTCTCATTGCCTATGAATTTGATAGAGTTTTGTTTAAGTTGATGCTTTAGATGAACTTAATAGACAAAAAGTCCATTCTAAAAAATCATGAGGGAAGGAAACAAGTGACAGACTTCATAATTCTGTACAGCTAAGTCTCATTGCTTAATTTCATTCATACTCTCTTCATATTTCTAATAACAGTTCTTTTGCAGATTGATGTGTTACTGCTATTCCTTAACAAGAGTCATGCCAAGACACTGTCAAATTGTAGCACCGGTATTTCTAGTGCCATTTGTCTAGCATTTCAGTATATCTCATTCAAAGACATCAAGCATAAGCTGACTGAACTATTAATAACTAGTAAACACCTACTTCTGAAAGTTTTGACTTTTTTAAACTAATCTCATCTTCTACACTGAAATGTGTGTGTACATAAAATGATATTTCTACATTTTATATACATGAGGACTGTCAATTAAGTTCATTAACTCATCTTAGAAAAACTAGTATGTACTTCACTGCTGAATATCACTATGGTCACTTTAGAAGTACTCCCCCCACTTGGGAAGCTATGCACCAACACCAGCATCGAGTCCACCCTTCAAAGTAATTTTGGAACTATTTTTCTGGAATGGCCATCAGAACAGGTGTCAGATTATGTTTCATGTCCTGAATGTCATCAAAATGTCTTCTTGTCAATACTTCCTTTACCTGAAGGCAACGAGAAAAGTCATGGGGTGGGGGAGGGGGACAGATCAGGTGAATAGGAAGGGGTTTCCGATATAGCCATTTGTTTACCGGCTAAAAACTCCCTAGCAGACAACGATACAAGTAAGTTTACAAACTTGCCACCATGTGCAATGGCCATTGCAGTGAGAGTTCCAAAATTGCTTTGATGGGTAAACTAGGTACTGGTGTTTGTGCACAGCTTCCCAAAGGGAGTACTTTTAAGGTGACTATACTGATATTCACCAATGAGGTATGTGTACTCAGAACATTTATGTTCACAGGCTGAACGGTCAGACCTCACATACACAGACATGTATATACATACTTTAGTATATACAACTGAAAATTGTTGTTGTTACTGTTGCTGTATGTTGAGTCTATTTCAACACATAGTCACCCTATCCGACGAGTAGAATTGACCCATACGGTTTTCTTGGCTGTAATCTTTATAGAAGCAGTTGCCATGTCTTTCTCCCTTGGAGCCACAGTACAGTCAACTTTTCTAGTTAGTAGCTGAGCATTTAACCATTGCAACATTGGGGTTTCTTTAACTGACTACAGCGAATTATTAAGGATTACCCAAACTATCTATAACTGACAGTAATTCTTAATAATTACCAGAAAGTCAGGAGGCTCTGTTACGCACAAAGGGTACTAATGAAATCTGGCTCATTGGAGTGAAGTAACAGAAGTGCAACAGCACGTCCTTACACTCTTTGAGGTCACTCTTTTTTACGGGTTCTGGCCTACGAAGACACTCAGAGAAACAGACCAAATTCTCACCACAATGGTATTCATCATAACCTACCCTAGCTCGAAACGACCGCCCACGTGCATAACAGACTGTTTCATTAACTCACAGTGTGTCTACTTCAGGAAATGTGTTACAGCATTAACAATGATGCTTTCAGAAACGTTTGTGGCATTAGGAAAACGGAAGAATTACATAAACCATGTATGGGACAATCTTAACTCACATGCATGTAAAATGCAAGCACAGGCAATCAAGATAAAAAGAAGCATAAAATAATTTCTGTGAACATTCTGGCAGCCACTAGATGATGAGAGTGACTTCTCATCAAAATTAGCAAGTATCTCAAAATTAGCAAGTATTTAACATGAGTTTATACTACAGTCAAAAAAGAACATTTTAAGAATGACTGTTCAGAATCTACAAATATCAGTAGCTGCACAGGACTGTAATGTTAGGCTAAAGGAATGCTCAGAAGACTTGTGAAGAATGAATGGGACTCTAAATTCAGCTATTACTGACACTCAAGCAGAATCATAAGAGTATGTGTAAATGACATCCATTGGAATATTAGCAATAATTCCAAAACAACATCTATCAAGATAAAGGAGTACTATACAAGGATGTACAAAATTACTAAAACAAAAATCAGAAGCTAAAACAAGACTATGACATTCATGCTTATTATTCTCTTATACAGACTTCATTTATTTGTCTTAAAGTACATTAATTTCTTCTATAAACCTACTGTGCTTTTGTTTGTTTGTTTTAAGACTCCCCCCTACTTCTTTTTGGCTCTATCTCGACACCCCTTATATTCAAGGAAAAAAAAGTACACATACAAGCCACTGCTATCTCACTGTCATCTATTATTCAAGAAAGGACTCATTGAATAAATGTCTGCTCAGAGGCTCTAAGCAAATTTCATTTCTGAACACTACTGTCAGCAGCCCAGCAGGCTATTTCACCAAGATAAGATCACACATTTAATCAAATGCACCAAAAAAAAAGAAGCACAAAGTTTGCTTAATAACGTCAAATAAGAATACAACGTTGACAGCATACTGATTTTTCAGTGTTCTCTCTTCTTCAAGGATTTATAACAAGGAAAGTCAGAGTATACACAGGAGTCCATCTAATAAAGATTTCCACTAATCTCAAAAAAAAAATTCTCAAATCATCTTCATATGTTACTACTTACTCTGAGTTGGAACTTAAAAATTAAAATGAAAATCCAGTACTATTTCATAACAACGGACGTAAGAGGATTCTGAACTTAAAGTATCTCTAAGTTAACACTTTAATTTGGCAACCAGCATTAAACATCACTCAGAGTCCAATTTTTTTAATTTTTATACAAATAATAATATTATTATGTAAACAGAAGTATATTTTCATTGGGTTCTCTAGGCTACTGTAAAATAATCACTGCTCAACTATTTGAAATATCCTATTTGATAGATTTTTAAAAAATATTCTATCTCTAAACAGAAAACTTGCTTGAACAAATACATATCTGTATCAGAAGCATAGTATTATAAGTATACTCAAACTAAAAACCAATCCACGCTGGCAAGTTGATTCTGACACATAGGGTCCTACAGGTCAGAGTAGAACTGCCCCGTAGCTTCCAAGGAGCACCTAGCCAGTTGGAACTGCCAACCTCTTAGTTAGCAGACATATTACTTAACCACTACACCACCAGGGTTTCCCATAAGTAGACTAAAAACCAAACCAAACCCACTGGTGTCAAGTCAATGCCAGCTCACAGCAATCCTACAGAACAGAGTAGAACTGCTTCACAGAGATTCCAGGAAGCACCTGGCAGATTTGAACTGCCAACCATTTGGTTAGCAGCTATAGCATTTAGCCACAGTACTACCAGGGTTTCCATGAGTGTACTAGCAAGTATAAAATAATTAGACTTTATAAATACATGAATAGACACCTATTTGCAAATCAATTTTTTCAATTTTTCTTTGCATTCTTTTTATGCTGTAATTTCCCCATACCACACGTTTTTGTTTCTTCAGTTTATTCTGAGATGTCTTTCTCTTCTGTGAAACCTTCTATTCAGGTTTAGGAAAAAGTTTTGTCTTTTCCAGTAAGGTCTGCCTTAACGTGGTTGGGGAGCTGACGCATGGGTAAACTCGACGGTGAGTTAAGTACAACTACCTAACTACGTATCTTTGTGGCTTTGTTCACCTGGAAATACTCTAAACCTATAACATTTAGCGCTATTATCTGCATTTTCAAGCACGTACAGCAAAAATGCAGCACTCCTTTTGGACTAACAACTCTGTGGACAGCACAAATGCTTGGGCTGGGCACATCTAACAATTCTGTCCTTGTGAATTAAGATGTAATGGCAAACTGCTTCTATGAAGTAAAATCTTTCAGGAACTTGGTCACTTTTCATATATGCAAACCCTTGCTGCCTTGGAAAGTTTTACCAATTTCTTAAAACAAACCGGAAGAAATGAGCCTCTTGATTTATGTGATTTTTCTAGAGTTTTCCGTGTTAAGTGAGTAATGAACTATTTTTATGATCACCTCTGATGCTTACAGAATGAGATTAAATACATTTTTAATGAGTTTTCCTAATCAATTCTCCTAACTCATGGTTTTTCTCAGTGTACACAGGAAGATGGTACTGGAAAATTCATGTATCATACATTCCTCTTCGTTTTTCTGTAAACAATAATCATCTTAATTAATCCTTTCCTTCTTCACCCCAACTACATGTCCACAGCAGAACTGCAGTATCCACTACACTAGTCATAGTACTTTAATCAAGCCAGGTATCACATTCAGACTATGGTGAAAGGGAATAATCCAGCAAGCAGAGCAGAGAAATGGGAGGATGAATGAGTGAGGGAGCACAGTTACAGCATAATCTTAGTGATTTTCAAGTTTTAAATTTTTTTCTGATGCCTAAGTATAACTTGTCCTTCCTGAAGATTCTATAAGTGATAAACATTATCCTCCCAATAAACTAACCATTGTAGCCCAACACTATCTGGAAATATTTTTGCCATTAGAATAGAATTGATTGAATATGCCTGTTCTGTTGTTAGCTGTCACTGAGTCAACTCCATCTCCTGGCAGCCTCATTTGGTTTCAAAACTGTGAACTTTCAGAAAAAGATTACCAGTCCTGTCTTCTGAGGCTCTCTGATGAGTCTGAATCATCAACCTTGGGACAGCAAACTTTTAACCATTTGCACCCCCGGATATTTCTATATCCATTCTATTGAACCTTACTAGTTGAATTTGGGTACATATCACAACTGAAATGCTATTAGAAAACATCCATCATTTTGGAATATTATAAAACTATATTCAGCATTATGCATGATTACTGAAAATAAAAGTGGCATTTATGTGAAAATGCCTAAAACTGAAAAGATGATCACGCATTATTTTAAAAGAAAGTAAGTGTCGAAATCAATTCCTTTCTCCTGAAATCAACTGCAGTTGATACTATGACTAAAAACTCACTAGACAAATTCAAACGAATTTAAATTAAATTCATTTAAACTTAAAACTAATATCACAAAGGAAAACTATAGACATGCACATGCTTCACGTTAATACAAAATGATTTCTTTCTCAGTAGGTTTTTTGTCCACTCCCTGAAGTCATGATCAATATTTTGAGTCAAGTTTTATACAAATGACACTTTAACAACACTGACAAATTAAGAACAATTAAAATTTGAAGTAAACAAAAGATGTTAATGTAAACCAGCTGAACCTTCCTATTCTAGCCAGAAATAAAATTGCATATAAGAAGATGGCCATCAGTCAGGGTCATTTCCTCTTATCCAAAAGTATTTGGAACAGCTTTGAGGAAAGGAAAAGAGGAAAAAGACCAAAACAAAACAAAACAAAACAGGCGACTGTTGAAAAACCTCTTACAGGGTCAGCTGTCAATAGAATGAATTTTAGTATTCAGGTTACCCACCCAAGCAGAACATCAAAAACTGGGCTTGAGCCTCTCGTCTATTCTCACAGGCTCAGGCTACTGTGGAGTTCTTAGGGCTGTCCTGAATAGTAACACACTCTGCCTCTGCGGGAGGCGTAAACACCAATACAAGCTGATCAAACAGAGGAGGTGTCCTTGCTATTTGGCTTGCATTTGCTGGAGTCATACTTTAAAGCACTTAAATCTTGTACAGCTCAGCAAGTCAGCTGTCCAATGCATAGCTTACTTTTGCATTCATTTCTACCACCTACCATGTTGTACCCTTTCAGTTTTACCATAAATGCTGGAAAATTATAGGAAAAAGTCACACATTTTAACAACTTCTCTATGGGCAACTGTCATTTAAGTACTGATGTCAATTCTAAAATCTGAACTTATTTATGATGCTTCCAATATGTAAGAAACCCTGGCGGCTTAAGCGCTACATCTGCTAACTAAAAGGTCGGCAATTCAAATCCACCAGGCGCTCCTTGGAATCTCGATGGGGCAGTTCTACTCTGACCTGTAGGGTTGCTATCAGTCAGACCTGCCTCAACAGCAGTTGGTTTTTTGGTTTTCCAATGTGCCTACTCTTCAGAGCAATTTTGGTCTGAATTTCAAGGGTGCCTCTATGCAAACCCTGGTGGTGCAGTGGTTAAATGCTCCATCTGCTAAACCAAAAGGCTGGCAGTTGGAATCCACCAGGCACTCCTTGGAAACTCTATGCAGCAGTTCTACTCTATCCTACAGGGTTGCTATGAGTCGAAATCAACCTGACAGCAGTACGTTCTATATTTACAAAAATCTCACGAGCATCTGAACTTTGAGATTGTAAGTCTTTTTACAGTGTGCAGATTCTTAAATCTCAGAAGTTTATGATGTCTTGATCGGTTACAGCACTACAACAGATTTTCAGAGTTAAAACTTGAAGAGCTGCTGACACCATGTGAAAAGATGATCAAGAGTTTAATTTAAAATGTCTCAAGCCGAATTACTACTATCATTTTACACCTGATTTACAGTCAATCTTCAGACACAGCGCTTGGTGACTGTCAAAAATATTTTCCTGTCAGGGTTATGATATTTGGTGGAGAAATAACAGCAGAGTGTGCATACCATTTTAAGATTACGAGGAAAAGCTCAAAAATAGGTTCTTTACAAAAGGTTACAGGAAGAAAAAAAAAGAGGGAAAGAACTTACAAATTATGGAAAAATGAAACAACTGTGAAACTTTTCTCAGCTGCGTAAAAAACATTAATTGATTTTCATATTTCACAAACAACTAAAAAAATGGTATCTGATTTTCTACATTTTCTTAATTATGGTACTCAAGAACATTTCTAACAACACTATGACTCCTAAGAACAGGTATTATGAAGCCCTGGTCTGCTGACTAACATATTCCTCATCCCAAACTAGCAAGGTGGATATGATGTCTATTTTACAGAGAGATTAAATATATTGCCCCAAATCACAGAGTTGTAAAGTTGTGAAACTAGAACTGTACTCAGGTAACCCTCATTCTAAACCCCATTTCTAAGAAGTTCATAATTAAGGTGAGAACATCTCTGCCTGTCTAGTGAGTGCAATTTAGTTTCTCTTACTGTAAATCAGAATTAATCGAAGTGCTAGAGGAGATAAAGGCAACAGTACTGAGTTCACAACAACTGGCATAGGTCAGAAATTAGAACTCTAGCCACAGAACACATGAGAAGTAGATATAATTTATAAATATATCAGTCTTTCAAGTTTTTAAATAGATTTTAAAGTGCCATTCAGATGTAATACACTCAGCAGTTAAACTGCAGCATGCAGTAAAACGAATCTACACTGTAATTTACCGGTTAGGTAGGCATTATCACCATTCACAAACAGACTGAACTATAATGTATAATTACTCCAAAGATCTTTCACCAAAAATGGCCTGTTGTTGTGCCTAGATAGTGATTAACAGATTAAGACAGTAGTGAGTTGTCTTGATATCACTTCAGAAAAGTGATTTCCTTCTTAATAATTCCCAAGATAGATAAATATTCAATTAGGATCTTTGAAATCTTACTTTTAATTGGGCATTCATACTTGCTAACCAATTTCAAATTTAACCCAGGCTAAGAAAGGTCCTTTATTAATTCTTCCTCTATGAAAATGTTTTAACCCTTCATGATTTTTTTAAAGTGGAAGGGCAGAATACAACTGAGATCACCTTTTATATGAAAATTTCAAATTTAATTATAGTTTGTCATTCAAAGTAATGATGTGAAACCTACCTGCATATCTAAATCATGTGAGGAGTTGACACAAGTTTCCCGGGACCCTCAGTGAAACCTAATAAATAATAACAATAGCAGCACCAGTACTTACATTCTTATTGTTATATGCCAGGAACGATTAAGTACTTGTCAGGTATTTACCCATTAAATCTTCACAACAACATGAAGTAGGTACAATCATTTCACACATTAAGAAAAGAAGGAGAAATTGAGGTACAGAGAGGTTAAGTATCTTAGGCGAAGGTAAGTACCATAGCTAACCTAGGCTGCCTCACTCCAGCGTCCTTTCTCTTCAGCACTATACCATCTTGCCTCTGTAGACAGATACCAGATTATATAGACTTGAGACACCAGGTTCTTTATTTTAAAATTTTCCATGTGGCTCCTTAGCAGCCATGCCATTAGCAGTCAGCATATCTGACCAGAGACCTACGGTTTTAAAGTTGTCCTTTCACTCAACACATGGGGGGGAAAAAAATTTAAACCAGCTTCCTACATTGTGATTTTAAGAAATAGAATAATGAAAATACCCCAAAAGTAACCAAATATCCAACTTACCTGCATTCTTTAAAACCTGACCATCTATTTGTTTCCTCATCTTAGATAAATTCTTATCTGGTCACAGGCAGTGACATTTTTACGTACAAACAGGCAAATCCTGAAAAAGTCTACATCAGTGGTTCTTAGAGTCTCTGATCCCAAGAACCTCTCACACTTTTCAAAGTTATTGGTATCCTAAGCAACTTTTGATTATGCTGGCTAAGGCTATCAATATTTCAGTATTAAAAGTTAAAATGGGAAGTTTTTAAAATGCAAGGATACACACAAACATTTATGCCACCTGCCGTCACAGCAATGAGATCCTCACACACCAATTAGCTTCTAGGGAATTCCACCATACACTAGTCAAAGGATGGCTATGAAAGGAAAACAATTCTTCTCTTTGGAAGGGTCTCAAGAGACCCACATCTTCCCCAGAAAACACTTTGAGAACCATTGATGTCTTGTGTTATCTGCTGTATAAAATAATCATCAAAGAAGCTTTATCAGACAGAAACATTCAGATGGGTGATTTTCCCATTACAGAAAGCTGTGAAAATAAGTAAGATTACCATCAGCAGCATTCTGTTTAAATTTTTCAGCAATGTGAACCAAATGTTAATTTCTTCTAAGATACATATATTATCACTCTTACAAAGAAATTAATCAATATTAAAATGAAATTCTTGTTTTAAGTGTCAATAAGACATAATACTTAAATTAGTAAGGTCTACAGAAATAAAGAAACTCCCATCTCACCCATCCCCAAAAGCAAATGGAGAATTTCAATTACTTTAGAGTATTGTAGTTTTTTAAAAATCCATTTTTGTATTTTTTAATGAATGAGCACATTTCACGATTTTTTAAAAAAAAACTATTCCTAGTTATTTATGCGGTACTTGAGTTAATTTTACTGGTCTATATTGACACTCCCAACAGATTAATGGCATTCAAGGGTCCTAGTAAAACTAGTCCAGCTCAGCATTCATAAATGCTATCTAGAGGTATGCTAATACTACTTCTCAAATGTACTGATAAATATCAATATTAAAATGAATAACTTGAATATATCTTTCAACTGTAAACATCAATATCACAACGAATAGTCTGGATATATCCTTCCATTGATCAACAACTCCCTAACCAAACACACACAGAAAGAGAGAGACAAAAAGGGGAAAAGTCTAGAGGACTTGACTCATATTTGAATGTTTTAATTTTTATTTGATTATAACAAGAACTTCCAGAAAGAAATTAATTTGCATTAAAGAAACACACAGTGTGATAGTAATCTAAGGGTTCATATCCTGAAGGCAAACGAATGCTATCTTAAACCCACTGTCTTCAGGGATCCTCCCTGTGCTACCAAAAGCATATTTTGAATGCATTGCAAATCTACAAAATCAAGGGGGAAACAGCCATTTGCTAAACTTAAGCAAGAATCATTTCCCCCAATCCCAACTGCTCTAGCCACTCACATCATTCTAAAGTAGGGCTACAAAGTATTTCTCAAAATCACTGTTGTATCCTAACACAAAAATCAAAATTAGTTTTCCCTGCTCATTTCTGCAGGAGAAGTGTCTCCACTTATAACAGTAACTGTCACTTCTACCTGGCAGCCCTTTTCAAAAAGAGTTTCAACCAGTCCTTTAAGTAGTCCAAATCAAATCTGCAAAACAATTCAGTCTGGCATAATATTATACGACCAGCTCCAATCACAGTGATTTTATAAGCCTATAAATATACAATTTAGAAATTTCTTATCTACAGTTCACAACAGAACAGAAGGTAAATCAAGTCCATAATTTAAAAAAAAATCAAGAGTCTTTCCTAAATGCTAGAAACAATGCCAGGCACAGCAGCTAAAGCCAGTTAAGTCCCACACTTGCTATTATGCCCCATGGGAAGGTATACTTAAACCTGCAAGATACCAAAAGAATATTATTTAAAAAAGCACTTCTTAAAGACCTTCCCTTCATACTTTTAAGGAGAGCATTCATGCTGAAGGACTGTTATACCAAGCAAGATACAATGAGACATCAAAAGCATTTACACATTAGGCAAATCACATGCTGCCTTTATCACTCTTCAGGTCAGGGATGCCTGATGCAGCCTAACAGCTCTATCTAAAACATTTACATAGTTCACACAAACCTTTATACTAATCAGTTCTCCTTCCCTGAGTTTATGGAAGTAATCCAGTCAAATATACACCAACAGAGCAGGATATTTAACACTGAGTGATAAAGAAATGCTATGGAATGGTATTCAAGCACTCTGACACATTCACCTTCAGCTAAAGACAGGACAATACACTGACAGACACAGTTCTAATTACATCAGGACCTGTGGAATGTATGACTGCTAGGAAACACATGCTGCTAGGAAACAAAGAACAGATCTGATCGAATCTTCTAGTGTAAGAACTGGGAATCACTGCAATTAGTTCTTCTAACACAAGAGGACAAGTAGTCCTTAATTTTCAGAAATATCTGCAAGACTTGAACACATCCCCTCTAAAAATGAAACAAACATATCAAGCTGGATTCCCATGAATTAAATCAAAATTTTCTAAAGTTTCTATGAGGATGATCACCACTAGCAACTTCTCTTAGAAAAGTATAACTTAATCAAAATCATTCATCAGTGATTAGGTCCTATTTTGGCATCCTCAGTTTTTTTAAGAACTGAAGATTTTTTAAAAATGAAAAAGAACCTCAGCAATTTGAGTACCTGGAAACAAAGTACTCTTACAATCAGAGTACTGTATTCTAAAAAACTAAACAGAACACAGCCATTTGCAACAATCACCAAAGCAGTCAGAGCTAACACAGGTCTAAGGAATTAGTGTATTTTACTTATCAAAATTTAAAAGTAGTTTAGGTTGCAAAATAACAATTTATAAGCTGTGTGTATCATTGTACACTTCTTTACCCATGCTTTCATTATAAAATATGTATATATGGTAAATAAAACTGAGCATTTTCTCAGCACAAAGATTCTTTGAACTGCTTCACAAATGATCTTGAAATATCCTATACTGTAGCTGCCAATTCTATCTGTAATCCACATATAGATACTTTGGTCTCCAAAATTCCACATAATTAGTACATTACAGATTAAACAATACAGCAGAAAAATCTAGCTAAACTGTTTAATCTCACAGAGAAATATAGGGCATTTTCCAAATGAAAAACTACTGAAGTGTTTTCTTTCAGATTCTGTGATGACATTCTTCAGCTAGGGATGACAGCCCATAGGATACTAAAATTAGCAGACTGTCTCTTTACTTCAGAGCAAAACACAGAAGGCAATTTTTTCCTTCCTGCCAGAGTCTATGTGTCTCCTCATTTCCCCAGCAGCTGGTTGGAAGGATGTAAAATTAGAGGTGCAAGAAGGCTTATACTTTCTAATGAGTAATCCACCCAGGAAAGTAAACACAACAGAAAGCAGTAGGTTGGGTTCTAAAGGAGACTGTGGCAGGGACGCTTACACCGTTGTTTACAATGTGTTTCAACTGCTGCAGGCAGCAGGGATTACACTCAGGCACAGGCGGGAGACACCCTGGAGATGGCTGGTATGCTTCGAGTTCGCCCAAGTGCTTTGATATGTCTGGCCATAAATAAAGAAGTGCGCGTTTGTAGCTGAGTGAGGAAAGTGGCCAGAGAATTCCGGAGATGAAAGGTTATGCTGGCTTGACTGGGTTATTTCAATCTGCTGGAAGACGACTACTCTATCATTCCTCGTCCTCATCAGGGCCAATCTGGGATGCGTGGAGCGCTGACCCAGCGACGTTCACACGCTGCATGCATCTCGCTAAACTGCTCCTCGCCAGGGAGACTGGGACATGAGGCTTCCTTGCAACCCCTCTACGGGGCCCCGACAGCCTTCTCAAACCAGATTTTCCAGTTAGGCAGATCCCAGGCGATTTCGTTAAGCAAGCTCAGCTCAAGTAGCATCAGCTCTGCCATCCCGCAAACACCTCCCTGCCATCCCCCGAGCGCGCGAATGCGCGCACACACAGGCACAAGCCGGCCCCGCTGTCAACTAACCCTGGTGGCGGAGGTCGCCCTCCCCCACAACATAGACACATACACCTAAGCTAATGGGGAGCCTAGCTAATGGGGGGCCTGACACGCTCATCCTCTGATCTCTCACGTGGGACTGTTCGCCAGAACCCGGTCGCAAGGGCTCTCCGCTCTAGCCTGAAATCTACCCTTCTCCAGAAAGCACCCGGGCTCCTGCCCTCCTACCTGTAACCCAACAGACCGCGGCCACCTACGATCTGCCCACTCCGTCCTGGTGCCCTGGCCGCCCCTCGAGCACCTAGATTCGTGCAACACCGCCCCCCACCCCGTGCCCACTCCTAGCACAGCGAAGCCACGGGCCACCCACAAAAGTGGCAGCTTTCTCCAGCCAAATCGCCTAACAAATACCGGGCAAGGGGGTCTAAGTCTAACTGCCGTGATGGGGACACAATGGGCGCGGTACGGGGAGGCAGCGCGGTTCCACGACTCTGGGGCGCGACCCAAGCAAACGCGGCCACCATCGATATTCTAGGCAGGCGTCGAGGGAGAACCAAATCGGGCTCTAAGACCCGCAGTCTCCATCAGCCTAGAGCCCACATTCTCATCCGATCCCTATGTGTCCTCTAGCTCGCTCCCGCCTGGAGTGACACCAGCTCCAGACGGAAGAAAAAGGCGATCCTTCGTCGAGGGGATGGCACTAGGGTGAGAGAGGAGAAAAATGTCGAAGAAAAACCTTTCCTATTCCCCAGTGTGTGAACCTGCGAACGTCTCCTCTCCCCTTCTCTCCACCGCCCCCCAGCCGCCAAATCGCCCAATAGATGGAGAAATCTGGAACCCGTGCCAAAGCCGAGAGCCCACCAGCCTGGGGGCTTCCCTTCCCGCCCCGCACCGCATCATGATCCGATGAGTCTCTGTAACAGAGAGTGTGTGAGGGCGAATATGTGAAAGCGAGTGGGAGGGGGAGTGTGCCAGAAGCCCGTACCCCCTCTGATGCCCGCCCTGCGCCTCGAGAAAGCCGCCGACTGAGGACGGCCAGAATGACCACTATTATCAAGTGTGGAGAATAAATTACCTTTTGTAGCTGCCGGTCCCTGAGATGGTCCCATCAGTTGCTCAAAAACCTGCAGCAGGGTGCAGCTCCCACAATCCAGCCATTAAGCCCGGGGCCAAAGACTTACCGGCCCCAGCGAAGACATCCCCAGCACTGGCGGCAAAGAATGATAGTCAAAGCTCTGGAGACGAGAGCTGGAGGGTGGGAACCCCAGTAATGCAAACAACAAAAAGTCTCTTCCCTTCTTCTGTTACACAGCCATGGGCAAACAGGGGGAAGAAATAACCAAATGCTTGTCTTCCTTTACATTTCCTAGCTTCACACACATCGGGGGGCAAACGCGGAGCCAAGAGAAAGGAGGGTTCAAATGTCTTCCCCAGTCCACAGTTGCACAACTTCGGAGTCAGGCTCTGTCAGCAGCCGAGGGACCCAAGCGGCAGCTATTAACATGCGGCAGTCATAGCTGGGGCTGCTTCTCCTCCTCCTCCTGCTGCTGCTGCTGCCGCCGTTTAAGAAAAGACGCTGCTGAAGAGACCAAAAATCTTCCACCATCCCCCCAGCTGATCTTTTTATCCAGTTCCCCCACCCCACCCCCCTTCTCTTTTTCTTCTCTCTCGTCCTCCCTTTTCCGCTTCCGAGCGGCAAAGATGGAATAGGTAGGGGGAGTCGCGAGGGCCAGGGGTGGCTGCTTCTCCGCCAAAGCGTCCACCTCTCCTTCCTCCCGAGGTTCTCTCCCCGTCAAGGGTCTCCTCTCGCGACCGCAACCTGCGCGAGGAGCCGGAGAGTGGGCCACGCAAACTCCTTCCCCGCTGCACAGCGGGGGCGCGCAGGCGGAGCGGGCGCCGGGCCGGTGAGGGCTGCTTCCCGGGGGCCGCCGAGCCCCGAGCCGGGAACGGTGGCTGCTTAGCTCGCGGGTCGCGCCGGGCAGCTGCGGGCATGTGGGAGCTTCATTGCGCGGGCCCGGGCTCCGCGCCGCCGCCGCCGCCTCCTCGGTTCTTTCTCTTCTTCGACTCCCCGAGAGCGAGCAAGGCTCTGGCGCTCTCCAGACACGCACACTCACACGCTCACACGCGAGCGAGCGCCTGCCAAAGCCAACCGTGCAAGCCGCGCGCGCGCACACCCGGAGAAAGAGGACGAAGGCAAAAAAAAAAAGAGAGAGAGAGAGAAGAAAGAAAGGGGAGGGGGCGAGTCACAGGCAGCGGCAGAAGCAGCTGCTGCTGCCAGAGCGGAGCCGAGGAACAGTCCGGGAAAAGCCGGCGGCGGCTGCGCCCACCGGGACTAGCGACAGCATCTGCATCCCTGCTCCTGGGAACTAGAGCGAGCGGAGCCGGGTGAGCCGACGGAGTGGGGCTACGCGCCGCCGAGTGTCGGTCGGAGCGCGGGCGCGCCGGGGCCGTGCAGCCTGAGCGCAGCGGACGCTCCCCGGGCCCGAGCCGAAGCCAGAATGAGCTGCGGGCGGGCGGCAGGCGGGCTGCTGGAGCGCCGAGAGCCGGGGTGGGGGCTCGCGCGCAGGGAATGGGGTGGCTAGCAAAACCCGGATCTGGAGTGCGCTCGGGCTCCGCGGCGCGGGCTCCACCTAGCAGCTCGGCAAAGGCTTGGAGGTGGGAATGGGAGAGCTGCTGCTACTAGAGGCTTTCCTTTCAGGGTTTGTCAAACAAAGGGTACCTCTCCTGGAGGCGCCGAGGCATCTGTCTCTCAACTCTCACTCTCTCTCTGTCTCCCCCCTCAATCTCTCTCTCCGCCCCATCTCTCTCCCCCAGTCTCTCAGTCTCTCTCAATGTCTGTCTGTCTCTGTCTCTCTCTCTCTTTTTCTCTCTCGCGTGTCTGTCTCTTGTCTCCTCTCTTCTCTCCTCCTGCCTCCCTCACGTCACTCTAGGTGAGTCAACGACGTCAGTTGGCAAGTCCTGCCTGTATTTTTTTTTTTTTTTCAGGTGTGCAAGTCGTGCCGTGTTTTGCATTATGCAGGTATTGAATCCCAAAGCGTTTCCTGCGTTTGGTCCATTTTCCGTTCCTTCAAACTTAACCTCAACAGGCGAGTTCATTGCAGAGTTGAAATTACCCGTCTCTTCCAGTCAAGAGTGGAGATTCAATGTTGTTTCACAGCATCGGTGAAAAACTATGATGATGGACATAGAATCATGCCAATTCGAAAGCAACGACTTCGGATAGAGGAAAAATCCGCTCAGGTTAACTGAGTGACCTTGTTCAGTTACTGAGCCTCTGTGAGCCTTCTTTGTAAATGAGAAGGATAATTTTTAAGGCCTTTTTCTGCTCTAAAAGTCAGTGATGTTAAATGGCTAAGGTGTTACTTTCTGTATTAGTAAATGAGTTAACGATTAGGAGAGGAATTTAAATTTACTTTTTGCTTTCAACAAGCACATCCAAGAGTCAAGTTCCCAAAATTATGTTTAAGTGTGTGTGTGTGTGTGTGTGCGTGTGTGTATTCAGAATCATTTTATGTCTTAAATGTGCTCGGCAGTGAAGTAAAATCTACCTCAACACTTCTCCAGTACCTAAAACTAAAGCCTTCTTAGGCTTTACAGAACCGTCCCCCTATCAAAATCCTCCTCACTCTTCAGAGCTTTATTCTAGTGGTTTAAGTTCTCCAAGAAGCTTTTTATCACCAAGAACCAATCAAAAATGATCACTCCTTCCATTACACTCCCAAAGCACTTCGATGGTATCTCTGTAATACATATTTTCATACTGCTTTCTAGTTTGTTATTTTAATAATTACTTGTTTGTCTATATGCCTCCTCTAATTGTAGGATCTTTCTTGAATGCACATTTCAAATTTTAATTATCAGTGTAATCCAAGATTACTTTGTAGCCACAGTATACCTGATAGTTGTTAAATTTAAATAAATAAATACAGGAGGGTCATAATAATACTCCTGAATCTTGTCCAACTAGATGTTCGTGGGTCCAAGTTAAACCCATGGCTGTAGAGTCAATTGCCACTCATAGTGACCCTTTAGGCCACAGAGAGTTTCCAGGATTGCCTGGTGGGTTAGAATTGCTGTTGTAGCACTTAGCTACTAAGCCACCAGGGTTTCCAGGCCCAAATTAGGCTACTTGAGTTTGCCTAATATAGGAAGCCCATGAATTCCCTTTGGGTGCTTAAAGTATCAACTGTCATCTGAATCACTTGCTACTGAAATAATTTTGGGAAGAATAGACTGCAGCCAGATGTGACAAGAGGCTCTCATCTATAAAGGAGGACAGATGGACACTACTGGATTCATTACCAAAAAGCTTAATGGTTACATTTAGGAAAGTAATAATACTTTTAAAATAATAAAATTAAAAGTGCTATATATGCGTAAAACCCCGATGACTTAGCAGTTAAGTGCTATGGCTAGTAACCATAATGTCAGCAGTTCAAATCTAACAGGTGCTCCTTGGAAACTCTGTGCTGCAGTTCTACTCAGTCCTCTAGGGCCACTATGAGTTGGAATCAACTCCACAGCAGTGGGTTTCGGTTGTAGGTTTATATGTATATGAAAGACCTGGTGGCATACTAGTTATGTGCTATGGCAGCTAACTAAAAGCTTGATAGTTTGAATCCACCAGGCGCTCAGTGGAAACTATGGGGCCCTTCTTCTCTGTCCTATAGGGTTACTCTGCATCAGAAGCAACTTGATAGAAGTGGGTTTGATTTTTTGGTTTTATGTGGATATTGATGGCACAATGCTTAAAGCGCTCAGCTGCAAACTGAAAGATTGGCAGAACCCACCAGCTTCTCCATGGGAGAATGATGTGGCAGTTGGCTTTAGCAAAGAGCACTTCTACTCTGTCCTGCTGGGTCACTAAGAATCAGCTAGATGGCAATGGGTTTCTAAAAATATTATATGTGATTAGTTCTAGCAGTGGCAATATAAACACTACAGGCCAGTTTGGGGGAGCCCTTGTGTCTCAGTTGTTAAAAGTCTGGCTGCTGACAAATTCACTAGTTCAAATTCACTAGTTGCTTCCTGGGAACTCTATGGGGTTGTTCCACTGTGTACTGCACGGTTGGTATGAGTCAGGATTGATTTAACAGCAACAGGGTTGGGCTTGGTATAGGGCAGTTTTTACAGTCAGCCTTATCACAACATGACAGTTCTACAAGGAAACAGAAGAGGAATGAAATTTCAAAACAGAAATAATATATTTATCAAAATATAAAACATCAGTGGAAAATAAGCACCAGAGGGCAGTTGACCACAGAGAAGCAAAACTGTATAAAGAATAATGAGGAGGGTATGATGGTTAAGGTAATGTGTCAACTCGTGTCTTAGTCATGCTCTTAACAGAAATATCTCAGGTGGAAGGCTTTAGAAGGACGAATTTTATTCTGTCACAGTCCAGAAGGCTGTAAGTCCAAACACAGTGCATGAACTCCAAGGGAAGGTTTTCTCTGCTGCCTCCAGAGGAAGACCTTTGTTGTCAAAGTTCCCTGGCACTGAGAGCTTCTGAGGTGCAGGGAGCCCAGGTGCTTTCAAACGGACAAGCTCTTCTCCATTCACTCCTTCTTGGTGATATGAGGTCCCAAACTCTGGGTTTGCTTCTCTTTCCGTTATAATCTCAAGACATTGCTTCAAGGTACAAAACAAATTTATAGATTGAGGTCTGCCTCGCTAACACAACCACCACCTATCTTCCCTCATTAGCATCATAGGCACAGGGTTTACAACATAAAGGAATGTAGCACAGTACTGGGAATCATGACCTAGCCAACGAGCTACATGCATTTTGGGGGGCGGGGACACAATTCAATCCATGACAATTTAGCTGGGCTATGCTCCTCTATGATTTTACTATCACATAATTTTGGCATCACCTCTGTGATGTGATCAGCTATAAGAGGCCAGTCAGTTGACAGGGAGTTTTCTTGGGTACATAACTTGTATCAAGTATAAGTGGACATTCTGTAAAGGCTTGAGGGCTTTTGTTCATTCTGGATTCTGCAGCTGTCTCCTTTTCATTTGACCTCTGGTTCTTGGACTTGAGCTAGAAACTTACCTGCACTCTTGCCTGTTAATCCTGGAATTCACTGATCTTCACTGCTTGTAAGCAAGAACCCTCCTCTCTGATCTGTCAATCTTGGGTTCACCAGCCCCTTGTGACTGCGTCTGGAGAAGCCTCTATCCTGACCCACCAACTTGGGATGTTCTAGACTCTACAACCTCATAAGTCATTTCCTTGATATAAACCCTTGTTTCTATATGTATATTTAGGAAACGCTGGTGGTATAGTGGTTGAATGGTATGGCTGCTAACCAAAAAGTCAGCAGTTCAAATCCACTGACCATTTGTTAGAAACTATAGGGCAGTTCTACACTTGTCCTATAGGGTCGCTATGAATGAGAAGCTAATCAATAGCAAAAGGTTTTGGTTTGGGGCTATATACAAATACATTTATACAATTTACTGGTTTTGCTTCAGTAGAAAATCCAGCCTAAGACAAGGCACACACACACACACACACACACACACACTCACACACACACACACACACACAGAGCAATAATAGTTGCTGATTATTGTTCTTAGGTACTGTTGAGATGGACTCAGTTCATAGTGATATTGTGTGCAACAGAACAATATTCTGCCCAGTTCTTTACCAGTCTCACAATCATTGCTGTGTTTGTGCCCGTTATTGCAGTCGCTGTTCAGTCCATCTTGTTGAGGATCTTCCTGTTTTTCACTGACCCTCCTCTCTTACAAGCGTTATGTCCTTCTAAGAGACTGGTTTCCCCTGCCAATGTACCGAAAGTACATAAGACAGTCTTTCACCACCATCATTGCTTCTTAAGGGACATTCATGCAGTACTTCTTCCAAGACAGATTTGTTCATTCTTCTGACAGTCCATGGTGTATGCAGCATTCTTTACCAGCATCATAATTCAAAGGCATCAATTCTTTGGTTTTCCTTATTCATTGCCCAGCTTTCCTGCAAATGAGGTTATTGATAATACCATGGCTTGGATCAGATGTACCTTAGTCCTCAGGAGACATCTTTGCTTTTTAAAACTGTAAAGATGTCCTTTGCAACAGATACCTTGACTGCTGCTTCAATGGATATTGATTATAAATTTAAGTAAAATGAAATTCTTGACAACTTCAATATTTTCTGTTTATCATAATGTTGTTTATTGGTCCTCTTGTGAAGATCTTTGTTTTCTTTATGTTGAGATGTAATCCATCTTGAAGGCTGTAGTCTTTGATCTTCATCAGTAAGTAATTCAAGTCCTCTTCACTTGCAACAACCAAGATGGTTTTATCTGCATATTACAGATTTTTGATGAGTCTTCCTTCATTTCTGATATCATGGGTTCTTCATATAGTCCCACCTCTTGGACTGTTTTCTCAGTTGCTTGTTAAAGAAACACAAAGAAAGGAAGAGATGAGGTTAATTACGTATACAGTTCAATCAAATGCAGGGTACCAATTCTTGCAGCAGCTACCTACATTTTAGGTTCAAGCTTCATGCTTCCAAACAATTTTTAATCTGATAGTCACAGTCTTCTGTATTTGTTTTAAGGATATAAAGTATCCCACTTCATTGCCAGGAAATCCATGACTCCTGCCAATATTTTCCTAAGGCAAACCTTCAACAAAAATAAAACAAATCCTGTGTCTTCTTTGCTGTACAACTATATTTAACACCTTGTTCTCTGGGGCAAATTGTATCACTGATGATGTTTGAGGACAGAGCTATTACATATGGTAGTTCAGAGAAGGTAGAGTAGCTTTTTAAAAATAAGGCTCTGTTAAATGTATACATAAATATCAAATAGAAAAAAGACCCAAAGTGTGAAAAACTGTGGTTATTCAATCAGAAATCAGAGAGGTTAACCAAAAGCAAAACACTTTAGTAACTAACAGAGTTTCCTGACCAAAGGACCCTTTTAAAATCAATAGGAAATATACTAGAACCCCTAACACCGTGCAAGCTAGGCAAAGAACATGAACAATCTGTTCACAGGATAAAGGCAAATGGATGGCCAGTAAATATAAGGAAATATGTTCTGCCTCACAAAAGTCTGAAATGTAAGCATGTATACAATTAGGCAAGGCTTCGGGTTTCTTTTTTTGTCCATGATATTGGCTAAAATAGTACCAGTGCCCTACTAGTAAACCCTAGCAAAAATGTGTTGAGACAGGTATATTCTCATGCTAGTGATACACACTGACACAGTTTTTCTGTGAAGAAAGTTGACAGTATGTATCAACTACCTTATATAACATACATGTCATTAATCCAGTGTTTCTGTTTACAGCAATCTCTCCTATGGAAATAAACAGAGATATGGACATGCATTTTGCACAGGGGCTGAACCCTCCTGACAATATGTCCAAAGTATGTGAAATGTGGTCTCATCTTCTTTGCTTCCAAGGAGCACTCTGGCTGTACTTCTTCCAGAGCAGATGTTTGTTCTTTCGGTGGTCCATGGTACATTCAATATTCTTCTCCAATGCTACAGTTCAAGGCACCAATTCTTCTGCCTTCCTTGTTCATCATCCAGCTTTCACATGCATATGATGCAAGTGAATATACCATGGCTTTGGGTCAGGTGCACCTTAGTTTTTGAGGTGATATCTTGACTTTTCAATACTTTAAAGAGGTATTTTGCAGTGAATTTTCCCAATGCAATGTGTCTTTTGATTTCTTGACTGCTGCTTCCATGGGTTCTGATTATGGAAGCAAGTAAAATGAAGGTTAGATATTGATAAATAGATAAGCATATAGATGACACTTGGCTTGGCTTGGCATAGATGACACAGATATAGATTTAAAAAAAAAAAAAACTTCTGCTAATTAGGTATTAAACTTTTTCTGCATGCTGACTTTTTAATGCTTCCCAATTGAAGAGTCTCCTTAAAACTCCTTATCATAGTTTCATAAATATTTGTGTATGTGCCCTCCAGTTTCTAGAAGGCTGCAAAAGTAAAAGAAGCATTTTTTGTTGTTGTTGTTTTCTCCTGTACCTGTCCCAGCTACCATGTCTTAGATCCCACAATTAAGTTACCTTTCATAACTCCAAATTAACTTCAACACAGAATGTTTAGAGCAATTTACTATAAATGTTAATGATAGAACTCTCGTTCTTGTGAAAGTATTCATACAAACAGAGTTGCCTTAAAAGCATTACTTCACAGGATTTTTATTCAAGACTCTAGAAATATTTAAATACGCAGAGAACCTCAACACAGAGCAGCCAAGCTGGGGAGTTTTTAACAAAAAATAAAGATCAAAGGAGGGAAATTCGTGGAAGACAAGGGTTGGGAAAGGGTCTATTTGCATCTTTAATTTTTTTTTTAAACTTTGACTCAATACTGCAAAATTGTATGTACATGTACACATTGCAATCAGTTTCTGATATTATTCTTAAGACATACTTTGCTGATCATGCTAATATCATACCTTAAGGTCTACATTTAAAAATAATCTCCACACTAAGATTATCAGATATAATGTGGCATATGTTGCTGTTGAAGAATAACGAATATACCATGGACCACCAGAAGGACAAACAATCCCCTCTTGGAGGAAATGTAGCCAGAATGCTCCTTCGCAGCAAGAATACGAAGGCTTTGTATGGTGTGCTTTAGCCATGTTATTAGGAGATATTCAGAAACCCAACACTCTTCCCCAGGCCCCCTTTTTGTAAAGGAAAATGTGCTTGACCTCCATTAATTATGTGTCCTGGTCAATAATGACAGTCAGTTGTGACTGTCACAGTCTGAAAAGGAACAAACTAGAATTTTTGCCCTTTTGGGAAATACTGCCACTGCTCTGGGCTTTGCACCTGAGTCCCCTTGTTTTAAGACTACTGTTGTTTGGGGGCAGGGGGACTGTCAAGTTGATTGTGATTGATTCCGTCTAATAGGCTATAGAAATTGCCAATGTTGGATGCCTTACTCCTAATTACACTTCTCTTAGACTGCCGTCTACACATGGTGGGGGAGATCTGTATATGAAGTGGCCTTGTCCCTGTTATAGTGTCCTGTCCCTTGGTCATGGCTGATTGGCCTAGGAATAGACAACTAACCCTAGTTTAGCCAATCAGAATCCTTCCCCAGGATTTAAAAAGTATATACTATCCAAAAGTGTCAATACAACCACGATGGTGGAGGAGAATCAAGAGCTGTACACGGTTAAATGACTTAACACAATTGTTGTTCTGAAGGATGAAATCATCAGATCTTTAAAAAAATACTGTTATCCCTCACTAAAAATTTCTTCCTTTTTTTTTGCATCTGTACTGAAACTTGTCAACAAGGGAAAAATTCTTCATGGACATATAGTTATGGTGTTAACATGCTCTCTGTGTCATGCTGATATCTAGGAAATTAGGTTCTCCTTCAGACTGCCCACTGAGTTTCCCAGAAAGCTGAGCTTGTGGAAAGCATATTGCATTGGTCTTCTGGGGAGGATGGCCAAATTATTTTGCAGTACTCACAATTTAGAAGGTTTTCTGGGTTTTTTTGGCATTTGTTTCAATCATGGCTACTACTTAATTGGAAGTACAGTAATTAGATCCATAATGGATATGCGATAAATGCTTGGTTAATGAAATAAATGAAGGTAAGTGCTATGTAATATATACTATAAAACACATAGGATTTATCTATTAAAATGGCTAATCAATATCAATCTACTGAGATTATAGATTAATAGAAGTTATATATGTCAATGAGTGCAACCAAAGTCAAATTAGTCACCTTGACTAGAGGAGACCGCTGTTGCTTAAAACACATTGAACTGTTTAGAAATTGTTTTATATTGCGGCATGCTTCGAAATGACCTTAAGACTTTAGCACATCTCAAGCTTAACAAACATACTTGCATATATAATCGTTTGGAATCAACTGGTGAAGGAAATCACTATCATTAAACAGAAGATCCATCTTAGGCTGAGTTCTCCAGAAGAGCAAAACTAGTGAAACATAGAGAGAGACAGAGAAAGAGTGAGGAAGAGAGAGAGACAGATTTATCACAAAGAAATGGCTTACGTGTTTGTAGAGTACCACTCATGGCTGTAGGTATTGATGATCAGCAGGTCAGGTGGCAGGTCAGATGGCGGGCCACTGGTTCATGGACTGCAGAGGCCAGTGGATCCAAAAACTGGCAGGCAAACAGCAAGCAGCTGGCTCAAGTCTGAAAAACAGCAGGTCAGACAGTGATATGCTGGATACAGAATCCAGAGCACGCAAGCAAGCTTTGCCAGAACATCCATATATATTAAATGCAGTTCACGCACCCTCAGAGAAACTCCCCTTACAATTGATTGGGTTTCCACATCAGATCACATATGGAAGATGACTACACCATAACATAACCACCAAACTACGTCACTGCATAATTCCCAAGCCACCAAGAGTGATGGCTCAGTCAAGTTTACATGCAACCTTAATGGCATGGATTGAATAGGTTCCCTAAAAATTCTGTAACAGTTTGGCTGTGCCATAATTCCTGATATTGTATGATGTACTCCATGCTGCAATTCCTGCATCTATGATGTTAATGAGGGCTGATGGGCAATAGTTGTGTTGGTAGAGCAAGACTCAATGTGTAAATTTGTTTTGTGCCTTGAGGAGTTCTCTTGAGATATAAAGGAAAATACCTGTCAGAGAGAATTGGGAAACTCACAACATCGAGAAAGCATCACAGAGAGAATATTGCGTCCTTCAGGCCTGATGCTCCTGTGCCAAGATGCGACCAGAACAAAAACTGATGCAACACAAGACCTTCCTCCCGACCCAACAAAGAAGAAAGCCTTCCCCTGGAGCTGACACCCTGAATTTCGACTTGTAGCCAACCGGACTGTAAGAATAAACTTTCTTTTGTTTAAGCCACCCATTTTGTGATATTTCTGTTAGAGCAGCACTAGCTGACTAAAACATTTAACTACCTCAGAAGCCCTTGTACTCAGTGATTAATGCACTGAGCTGCTAACTGAAAGGTTGGCAGTTCAAAACCACCATTGGTTCTATGAAAAAAAAGAAATGACTTCCATAAAGCAAAATTCACTTCCATAAAGATTTACAGCCTTGGAAACCTATGGGGCAGTTCTACTCTGGCCTATAGGGTCACTATGACTTGACCACAGAGAATTTGATATGTTTTTTGTTTTGTTTTGTTTGTAATTAAAGAGACGGGATAGAGCTTGTAAACCATTTAATAAGTTATCAAGCCAGGAGACATTAGTTTTAATGCAAAAAAAACTGACTCCATTTTTTTTTTCTGCAGTTCCAGCTTAGACCATAACTCCTTTACCAGAACACGTTGTGGCCCTTCTCATAAGTCGTTGCCGTTAATCCTCCCAAGAAACCAGCAGTGGACGTATTATTCTCAATTTCAGTAAGTATAATAATTTCCTCAAGGCTGAACAGCCAGTAGAATGCTTAGTTTACTAATCCTCTGACTATATCGTGTTGATAAACGCTGGTTTTTAGAATGAGAACCCCCTGCACTCAACCAAGTTAATTGGATGAGAGGTGCAGAAGTAAGTTCCTTGGTTAGCGGAACACAGGAAATTGGATTTGGGACTTATTGAGTCATTTTCTCTGTTTCTTTTTCTCTTGCTCTTCCTTTTCTTCTAAATGTATGGTCCGTGTAGATTACCAGGCTGTGGTGTGGCACTATTTTTTTCTTCCATATTTATCCAAGAGCAAAGAGGAATTAATTCTTTCTCAATGGGAAACATGAACTATTATGTCACAAGCAGAATTAATTCTTAACCACTCAACAGGGGGGCAAAAAAAAAAAAACAGCCTGCAGAGAGAAAAATGGAACGCATGTGTAGAGAGGAGAGGAGATGAAATGAAGACAGGTATTTTGGAGGGCCTTCTGAATCTTGGCTCTATTTCTCACCTCAGATCTAGCTATATTCCTTACTTAGTTTCTGGAAAACAACATTTGTAGTGTTATAGCATATTTCCTTTTTAATGAAACCAGAACAATTTTATAGGGGTTACCACTGCACTCTTTTTGGCCGTTTCCGCCTTCCTACTTTTGGAAGTTGCATACCTCTTCTTGGGAGACTTTCTCTTCTTCTCTTTATGTGATGGTTATAGTGTGTCATTAGGGTACTTAGATAACATAGGAATGACAGGTGATCCAAGCCAAATTCATAAACCAAAACCACCTCTAAGCCAAAAGAACAAAGCCCTTTGCTGTCAGTCATACTGACTGTATAGGAAGGAGTAAAACTACCTCACAGGCTTTCCAATACTATAATAGCACAGTCGCAGATTGCTTAGAGAGTTTGTACCATAGAACTTGTGGTTAGTATACAAGCACTTAACCACTGAGCAATCAGTGCTCCTTGTAACCAGTGTTCTCTAGTAATTTGTTTAGAGACAGCCACATGACTAAAGCCAGATTATCAAGACCTCTTTCTAGGAGTTTTCTTTATATGAACATTGGGAGAGAGAAATTTTTTTCTACTTCTCTAGTGTGTTTTAAGTTGGACTGATGCAAACATGTAGTAATTATTTATTTATACTATTCTATCCTATCTCCCAGGGGCTTAATAATTAGAAAAATAAAATTATAAGAGTCTCTCAATTTTTCTCACAAGTGAGAACATTAAACATACATTCATCAACAGCTTGCTATATTCTTGCCTTATTTATCCAATATTAGATTTAAATAAGATTTTTTATACTTATGTGAAGTGTCATGAAATAAAATTCCAAATCTACAAGGTCTGTTTCACACTAAGAAAGCATATTGTATTTCTAATTCTCTAGTGGTTAAGATAATGCTGGCTCAAGACTCCTACCTGGGATTGTGGCAATGGTGATACATGGGTATCTTTATTCCTTTCAAACATTCAAAGACCAGATCTGACAGAGGTTTTAACATCTTTTACACATGGCTTTCAAGATTGCACTGGGAAGACCATTGGGAAAACAAGGTGACGATTCCTTAACATTTTATTTAAGGACCTGGGCTATCTTTATCATTTCCAACAGTATCTCGTTTACAAGAACTCACATATCTCACTACACCTACATGGAAGGAAGATTGGCAAACGTATTCTAACTTTGGGTCCAGGCAAAATTTCAAATGAGTTTTACAAACTGTTAAGTAGTGCTTACCACACACTGTCTTGGTAGTTTGGAAATAATGAAATACAGTGTAACATGCAGAACTATGAACATAACCAACTCCACGTAATTAAAGTTGTGTTTAGGCTATATAGTGTGGTAGAAAGAGATCAAGACATTGATTCAGAAGTCCATGTTTTAGCTTACTTTGTGCTACTCAGCAAGTCACTTCATGTTCTCTGGCCTTATTTTCATTATCACTAAAATCGGGATATTATAGTATCTGTTCTACAGATATCACAAGGTTATCATGGGTGCCAAGTTAATTATTTTGTAAATTTAGAAAGCTATATAAATGGAGGAAATGCCAATGGCAAAGTGGCTAAGTGCTATGGCTGCAGATCAAAAGGTTGGTGATTTAGATCCACCAGGCACTCCTGGGAAACACTACGGGGCAGTTCTGTTCTGTCCTGCCCTGCAGGATTGCTATCAGTCAGAATTGACTCAACAGCAGTGGGTTTGCTTTTTTGGTATATAAATGAAAAATTTTGCTAGTACACATACACGTACACAAACGTGCACATACTCATTACCAGTCAATTTATACACACAGAATTTCATAACATTTGAATAATTCAATTGCATAACATTTGACTCTTCCCTCTGTAAGTACAATAGCCTCTGTCAGGCAAGCTAAAGCACAGCTCCCACACCCTCTCTTGTCCCCAAGAGTGTAGGCTGATCACAGATGAGTCCTTGTTTAGATATTTCTGTCCATTTGCTGCAGGGGACTGTCTTGTCAGTGGTTATATTCCATTCTTCAAGGCAGACCACATCCAAAATTAGCCCTTTACAGGAGTACTTAAAGTAGTCCACCATTCTTCACTGTGGAATCCCTGGGTGTTGCAAGTAGTTAACTTGCTTAGCTGCTAACTAAAAGATGGAGTTTCTGCTCCACTTACAGGCACCTTGGAAGAGAGAACTCACAATCTACATTAGAAAAACCAGCCATTGAAAACAGTACGGAGCACAGTTCAGCACTGAAACACAAGGAGTAACCACAAATCAGAATTAATTTATGGCCAGTGGTATTTCTCACTTAAGAATGACTCTGAAAGACCATCCCACATTCAGAACACCCCGTTAGATTGCTTAGGGGCTCTTCTGCAGCTGCTTTGCAGTCCCTCTTCTCATTCTGCTGAATGTTTCCTCCTTCTCCCACCACGCCTCCTGTGCTCCTATCCCCGGGTGTTGTTCATGCTTCTATAAACCTTCTATTTCAAATCCTCTGTCTCAGTATCTGCTTTCAAGACTGTCTGACCTATGTCTTAAGATCTAGCTTCTATTTCTGCCTTGCTGTAATATATTCTCAACAGTGTAGTCACTGAAGTCCTGTTGCAACAAAGTGACCCTGCACCCAAACCTCCAGTTATCCCCTATTTGATTCAGAGTATATTTAAAGTATTCTAAAAAGCACAATGCAATCTGACCACTGTACCCTCAGCTTCAGCTCTTCTCTCCATAATCAGTTTGCCACAGCCATGGTGGCCTCATCATTGCTCTTTTTGACATGCCAGGCACATTCTCTTGTGCCTAGCACACTCTTTACCTGGAAATTTTTGTGGATCCTTACCCAGACTTCATTAGTGTATAAACAAACGCTGTCTTCTCAGTGATGCTTCTTTAGTATACTGCTTAAAATTACATAAAACAAAACAAACCAAAAAAACTCAACAAAAAACCTCTACCCTATATATTCTATCACATTTCCGTGTTTTTGTTATTTTTCTCCACAGAACTTATCACCTTCTTGTTGTTGTTGCTAGGTGTTGTGAGGCTGTGAAGTCGGCTGCAGCTCAGCAGCCTACGTATAAAAGAAGAAAATGTTGCACTACCATAAGCCGTGCCACCATCACCGCTATCTGTTGTAGCTACTCTGTCAGTCCAGCTCATTGAAGGACTTCCTCTTTTTTTGCTGACCTTCTACTTACCAGACTTGATGTCTGTCTCTAGTTATTGGTCCCTACCAATGGCACATCTAAGTAATCAAGCAGAAGTCTCACTGTCCTTACTTCTAAGAAATATTCTGGCTGTACTTCTTCTAGTTAACAAATTTGTTAGTTCTTCTGGCAGTTCACAGTATATTTGATGTTCGCCCCAAACACCGCTGTCCATCTTTCACATGTATATGAGGTGATTCAAAATACCATAATGGGTGGGTTCAAAATGGCAGAATAGTCAGATGATTTGTGTCATCCCTCTTGCAACAGAGACTTGAAAAACAATTGAATTGAATATATATGACAGGCTAGCAACCCTAAGCATCAAAGACAAAATTGAAGAATCAGTCTGAGTCACACATGGAAGGGGAGATCACTAGCATCCTGCTAGCAGAATCTGCACCAAGCACACTTATTGAGGCAAGCAGCAACAACTCAAGCTGAAACCCACCACGTCTCGTACAACTAAGCAACAGCAAATCTGCACGAACCTCCAGAACTAAGCAAAAGTAACACCAGATCCTCAAAAGTTAAACATAAGCTTCCAAGCCACTGCACATATCTCTTCCACCACCAGAGCTCTGTAGCCAAGGAGCACTACCTTCTCTTCATACTTTACACTTTCTCTTTTGACACCAGTCCAGCAGTGTTCAATAACATCATGGCCTCTAAGTAGGAATTCATGGCACAGTTCAGCAACACCTGCACCGTCATCTAGCCACTGGCATAAGGGGTCCATGGACTTGCAGTTCCCTTCACCTCCACCATACCCCAGCATCAGTGCTTCACTGATCAATCTGGCATGACACACCTTTATTAAGACAAAACAAGAAGAGCTTCCAGTTGAAGTCTATTTTCACCAGCAGCAAACAAGAGGGAATTGCAGATGTGTGGCATTTGATATTGTCTTGCCTCATAAAAAGGGGCCTCATCCACCTATACCAGGGGCTGAAACTCAGCAGTATCACCCACTCCTTAGCAGCCCAAGAACAGAGGTATAAGATTCAGTGGTGTACCCAAATCCCTCCAAACAATGGCACTGGATACCCAAAGCCCAGCTACAATACTCCCCTCTACTATAAGCTCTAGGGAAGAGGGGAATGTTTTTTTCTGTCACCTTAGGGAAGACAACAGCCCCCTACCTTCCCCTCACACTGTATTCCTCTGAAACAAGATAATTGTGCCTGTTTAGAAGACGCAAACATGGCCCTGCTCACCCAGAACTGTAGGTGAGAGTTTCTGCACCACATACTCAGAGACAAATGACATGGGCACCTGTGCCTTAACCAACTGTTAAGCAGCAAAGTAGACACACAATACCTAACTCAGCAACAATGGAGATCACCCACTGTACCCACAGCCTGGTGACAAGAAGAACAGATTCATCACCTCACCAGAAATGCAATCTACATCTTCCTGCAAGAACAGTACATAGGCTCTCCATTCACACACCTAGTAGTTGCTCCAGTCACTTGGAGACAGAAAGTAAGAGCTTCAACATGGCCTGATTAGTGGTAAGAGTAGCATGCACACCCACTCTACTTGAGCATTTCAAAACAAACCAAAATAAAAATTTCAGATGCAGTAAATAAAAATTAGGTAACTATCATAACTTATTGATGCTTTGGAGATGATAGTCAATATTAAATCACAGAAAGAAGCAGGACAAGATGGCTCCAGCAAACAGTGAAAATAAAGTTAGAAAACCTTCCAGATGAAGATAAGGTAATGGAAGTATCTGATAAAAAATTGAGAAGACTAATGTACAGAACTCTCCAGGAACCAAGAAGGCAATTAGGCAAAGCACAGGGCAAACCAAGGAACAAAGAGAAGAAGCAATAGAAGAATTTGAGAAACTAACATAGATCAAATGAAAGAATAAATAGACTTCTATAAACCATACAAAAACAGCAACTTGAAATTCGAAATATTAGCTATTTTGAAAGGTCATAGGAGCATAATTGAGACAACAGAAGTCAGAATTAGTGACATTTAAGATAAATCCCTTGACTCCAATTTGTTTGAGGAAAAATCAGAAAAAAGAATGAAGAAAGCCTAAGAATCACATGGGATACTATTAATGAGAAAAAAAACTTATGGGTTATTGGAGTACCCAAACACGGGTGGTACCAAAAAAACACAGAGAATTCTTGAAGATATGCTGTCAGAAAACTTCCTTAATATGAAGAATGCAAAGATGTTTATCCCAGAAACTTAAGGAACTCCATACAAGATAGACCACAAAATACAGTCACCAAGATATGTAATAAAATTTGCTGAAACCGAAGACAGAAAAAGAAAGGATAAATGAAAAATCAACTATTAAGAGAACCAATAAGACTAAGCTTTGATTACTCAGCAGTAAACATGCAGGCAAGAAGATAGTGGGATGGTGTATATAAAGCCTTGGAGGAAGAAAACTTGACAGCCAAGAATTAAGTATCCAGCAAAACCATTTCTAAAATATGATGGTTAAATTACGTCATTTCCAGATAAACAGAAATTAAAGGAATATGTAAGAATCAGAAAAAAATTACAAGACATATTAAAAGGAGTTCTCTGCTTAGATAACCAACATCAGAAAACAACCCAAAACTAGGATACAGAGCAGATCAACTGGATATCAATGCAAGGAACCCACCAAAACAAAGCAAATGCGTAAGACTAACAGGAGGGTACCAGAGACGTCAATATGTAAATGAAAATGTCAAAACAAAAAGGAGAGAATGAACAGTGTAGCTATAGAACTTCCATATGGAGAGGAAGTAAAAATGGTATCAAAAAATAAAAGATGGGTTTAAACTTAGAAAAATAAAGGGAAGTATTAAGGTAACAACAAAAGAAGCGAACAAATCTATCCGTCAAAATAAAAAAAAATAAAGACTCAGAAATACAAAATCAAAAATAATGAAAGAAATGAAAAACAAAATCTATAATCAAAGAAAACTCACTACATAAAATTATGTGAAGCAAAAATACCTGTCAATACCACAAAAAATAAAAAAATAAAATAAAATGACAAAACTGAACTCATACCTTTCATTATTACACCAAATGAAAATGGACTGAACATACCAGTAAAGAGACAGAGATTAACATAATGGATTAAAAAAAATAATAATTCCAACCGTATGCTGTCAATGAAAAACAGACCTTTGACACAAAGGTATAAATTAAAACTCAAAAAATGGAGAAAATATGTAAATAAACAATAATCAAAAAAGTGCAGGAGTGGCAATATTTTTCTCTGATAAAACAGGCTTTAAAGCTAAATCCAACATAAAAGACAAGACAGGGTGCTGAATAATGATTACCAAAAGAGGAGATAAGTATTAGAGCAGAAATAAATGAAATAGAAAACAGAGCATCACAAAAGACTGAAAGCTGGTCCTTTGAAAAGATCAACAAAATTGACAAAACCATTGGCCAAACTGATAAATGAAAAACAGAAGTGGAAACAAATAACCTAACTAACAGAATGAGTGATATCTCAATAGATTCAACTGAAATAAAAAGTATCAAAGCAAAATACTATGAAAAATGGTACTCCACAAGTTTGAAGACACAGTGGAAATGGACAGCAATATTCATTGCAGCACTAGTCACAACAGCAAAATGATGGAAATACCCTAAATACCCTACAACACACAAAGAGGTAAACAAATTCTGGTATATACATATAAGGGAATACTACCCAAAACCAAAGAACAGTGATGAATCTGCAAAATGTCTCACAATATGTATGAATCTGGATGGCATTATGCTGAGTAGAATAAGTCAGTCAGAAAAGGACAAATATTGTCTGAGACCACTATTGTAAGAACTCAAGAAAAAATTTACACATAGAAAAAATACATTTTTTGATGATGGCTTAGGCTGGATTCACTGTAGAAGTAAATCAGTCGAGAGTAAAACTGTATGAAAACCAAAAAACCAAAGCCAGTGCTGTCAAGTCAATTCCCTTCATAGAGACCCTATAGACACAGTAGAACTGCTCCACCGTGTTTCCAAGGAGTGCCTGGAGAATTTGAACTGCTGACGTTTTGGTTAGCAGCCCTAGCACTTAACCCCTATGCCAACAGGGTGTCCAAAACTATGTAGAAAGATCCATATTAAAGAAATTGCTCACAAGGTCTGGAACACCTCAAATCAGTGGGTCAGACTGGAGACTTCCAATTCAGGTATCAAAGTCAAGATCAGCAAATCAGATACTAGAGCTTTGGCTCACAGACTACAAAGACCTATGAATCCCAAGATCAGAAAACAGGAAAGCTCTCAGCTTAACTAGTAAGAAATGGGAGGTCAGAAGTACAGGAGCCCACTCCAGTTTCCAGTGCACGAAAAAGGCCAGGACCCTTATCAGAATGTCCACCTATATTGCGTGCAGGCTATACCCCCATGTAAACTGATTGACTACTCATGGCAGATCTCATCATGGAATTGATCATGTTGTGTCAGATCTCATCATGGAGATGATCACATCATTACACAACTACCAAACTATATCACAACTGCCAAACCACTTAGAAACGTGGTCCAGCAAAGTTGGCACAGAACCTTAATGATCATAGATGGCTATGAGAGAGGAGAGAATGAAGGAGTTTGAGAATCACTAATTAGACAGTAGGTAAGAGTCAAATTTGGAAGGAGAAGACTACATGTAATAAAGGGAAAGTCAACACAACTGGGCCAAAGCAAAAGCAAGAAATTTCCTAGACTCATCCAAACATCTTGAGGGATCAAATTGCTGAAGCTGTGGCCGGAGGTTGGAGATGACAGTCCCTGGGGACATCTGGGTCAACTGGAAAACGTTCTGCATTCCACTGTGGTGAGTATCATCTGAGATAGTAGAAGCTTGTGAATGGCTCTCTAGGATACATCTGTCGGTCCCATCTCTTCCAGGGCAAGTGAGAATGAAGAAAATCAAAGACACAAAGAAAAATTAGCCCAAAGAACTACAAGATCACATGAACTAGAGACTTCACCAGTTTGAGCCCACAAGAGTTAGATGGGCTACCACTACTGACCTCTCTGTCAGAGATCACAACAGAGCCTTCCAGACAGAACAGGAAAAAAATGTTAAACAGAATTCAAATTCAGAAAAAGACCAGGCTTTCTGCTCTGACAGAAACTGGTGGAATCTTTAACATTCTAGTCTCTGGGCACTCTGGTAACTCCGAACTGAAAGCACTCCTGAAGCCCACTTTTTGGACAAAGATTAGACAGACCTATAAAACAATAACATGTGAGGAAGGTACTTTTTAGACCTAGCTACAACGTGAGACCAAATGAGCACATCTTACCTACACATAAGACTAGAAAGTGAAAAGGGACAGTAACCAGACACAAAATGATTTGAAAGGAGAGTGTATTGTTGCATTGTGGGATTGCAATCAGTGCTACAAATAATATGTGTACAATTTTTAAATGAGACATAATAATAAAATACTATGACTTGAGTCATGTCCACCTTTGTTATCAAAGTGACATTTTGAAGAGGTCTGTTGCATCCAATGTGCTCAATATAACATGTCCTTTGTTTTCTTCACCATTTTTTCTGTTGGCATTGATTGTTGATTCATGGAGAATGAAAGTCTGGCTAACTTCAAGTTCTTCTCAATCTATCATGACATTGTTTGTTGGTCCAGTTTTAAGTATGTTTGTTTTCTTTACATTCAAATGTAATTCATACTCAAGGGTATAATAGCAAATGTTTCAGGTTATCTTCATTTTCAGCAACAAGGTTATGACATCTGCGTATCTCAAGTTGTTAATAAGTCATCCTCCAATTCTGATTGGATGTTTTTCATCTTGTACTCTGCCTTCTTAGATTATTTGTTTAGCATATGGTACATAGTTGACTTGTTTGTTGTGTTTATTACAGGGCCCTATTATGACTATAACAGGCCCTAGGCTCTTTGCTTTCATGGATCCTTTTCCTCTATGATATCTGTATTGGTATAAAGACTAACATAGCCCAGAATGGACGCATTCTTATAATACTCATCCCGTTTCATCTTGTTTTAAAAGAATTAAAACATTTTTTGAGGGTACTTGTAGCACTGGCTTCAGGAACTGTGACTATTGTGACTAACGGATAAGTCTTGCCTGGTTTGTAACTATCTCCCTTATTAGAATGTAAACTGTTAGAAGATTGTCTGTTTTGCTCATTAGTGTTTCCTCAGCAAATAAAGCAGCACTTCTCATATAACAATGGCCAATAACTACTTGTTGACTATGTGAGTTACAAAAATGTTGTTTTGATTTTCTATTAGAATTAGTTTTTTTAAATATACTGCATTATTTTAATATACTATTTTTTCAAGCAGTTTTACAGAAAAAATACAGAGAAAGTACTCCAGTAAAACCAAATCCACTACCATCTAGTCAATGTCGACTCAAAGCAACCCTGTGGGACAGAGTAGAACTGCCCCATAGAGTTTCCAAGAATCACATGGCAGATTTGAACTGCCAACCTTTTGGTTAGCAGCCATGCCACTTAAGCATTATGGCACTAGGATCTACAGAGAATCCTGTGCACCCCTTTTCCCCAGCATGGGCTTTTATTATTATTTTGCATTAGTGTGGTACATTTGTTGACATTGAACTGATATGGACACATTTTTTTTGGTTTGTTTTTATTCATTATTTTATTGTGTTGAGTATATGTAGATAAAATATTTGTCATTTCAGCATCTTTTACATGTATAATTCAGTGACATTGATTGTGTCCATCATTTTATGAAACTATTACCACTATTGATATCCCAAAATTTTCATGACCCTAAATAGAAATTCAGTGCCCCCTTAACAATGACTCCTCTTTCTCCCCTCTTCCCACCGCTAATGACCACTGATAAACTTTAGTCTTTATACATTTGCCTGTCCTAGATACTTCTTGTCAGTGGGATTGTATGATTTGTCTTTGTGACTGATTTGGTACACTCCACTTGTCAAGATTTTCCATGTTTTGGTATTTCATTTATTTTGGGGGAACTGGTGGCGCAGTTCTTAAGTGCTATGTCTGCTAACCAAAAGGTCTGCAGCTATGAGTCAGAATCATTTATCTTCATAGCAGAGTACTATCTGATAATACAATGTACCATATTTTGTCTATTCATCTGTTAGTGGACATTTTCCTTGTTTCCATCTTTTGTCTATTGTGAGTAGTGCTGTGACGAACACTGGTGTGCATATATCTGCTTGTGTCCTTGCTTTCAATTTCTTGGAGTATATACCTAGACGTACCTAAAAGCTGGATTGATAGATTATATGGCAATTCCATGTTTCAACTTTTGAGGAGCTCTCCAAGCTGTTTTTCCACAGTTCATGTGCCATTTTAGATTCCCCTCAACATTTTTTGATGATACTCATACTAATAGGGGTGAAGTGATACATTTTGTTAAAGTCTACGGTTTTTTAGGCTTCACTCTTTGTGTTGCGCAGTTCATTAATTTTTGACTAATGCACAATGTCACGTACTCATCATCAGTATAATGCAGAATAATTTAATTGCCCATAAAATGCTCCATGCTCCCATTCTCTTTCCCTTCTCCCCCACTCTCCAAAGCCCTGGCAACCACTGATTGTTATACTGTTTCTATAGTTTCACACTTTACAAAGAATTAGTTTTTAATTCCCTTTTGAAACAGGTTTTCATGGTCTAACCTAGAATGTGATGCTATGTCCATTTAAAATATCATGAATGCTTGTGTAATATGCCAATTAGCCTGTGAACTAACAGTGGGATGACACTCTTGCATAGCTTTGGGGATCCATGGAAAGTTCTCAGTCAGAAAAGTGCAGCAAACACTCTTCTGTACCCACCTGAGTGCACTGGAGAGTTGTATGCACTACTAGGAAGTTATTACAAATATTATGATACAATATTTTAGACTTTAAAAAATTTTTTTCTTCACGATTAGAAGAAAACAATTTCCTGATGGCTTGAGATAAACAATAATATTGAAACATCTTCCCAGTAATGAAATTAATCAGGAAACATTTCTAAAATGATTTTGTAGAACCAAATTAGTGTGGTTGTCATACAACAGATTTCTTTTAATGAAAAAAAAAAAACAAAAAAAGAACTATGAAAACTGGTGGGTCTCAGACGGCAGAGTAAGGATAGAAGAATGACTAGATTTGATTTGTATTTGTTAGACAAAGAGAGATCAGACAGTCAATTTGATTTGGGAAAACTTAAGTTAAAATTACAAGAGCATAAATATTTCTTATATTGTGCCAAAAAATTTTGATAATTATGAATTTCTTAGGATAAAATGTGACTGTTGAAACCTTTTTGAGAGGGAATGCTATTTAATTGGAAGCCAATGTTACCAGAGAGCTGCATACGTTCAATACCATGTAGATTTACTGAGCTGAAGAGGTGTCCAGAAACCATGCTCTCAGGGTTTCCCCAGTCTCTGTCAGGGCAGAAATTTTGATCTTACTTTTTTGAGTTAGAATTCTGTTCTGCATTTTTCCACAGCTCTGTTTAGGACTTCTGTTGTGATCCCTGTCAGAGTAGTCAGTGGTGGTAGCTGGCCACCATGTGGTTGTATTGGATTCAGTCTCCTGGAGGCCATTGCAGATGTAGTCCAACAGTTCTCCAGACTAATCATTCCCTTGTTTCTTTAGTATTTCTCATTTTTGCTTGCTCCCTAATAGGTAAGACCAGAGAAGCATTCTAGATGGTCACTCACAGGCTTTTAAGACCTCCAACTCTACTCACCAAAATAGAATATAGAACATTTTCTTTATAAACTGCGTTAAATGCTGGTTGAGCTAGATGTTCTCTAAGACTATGATCATGGTTCCCATAGTCCTCAGCCTAGCAATTTGATACCTCAGGGAGTTTGCAGGTATCTATGGTGCTTCAAGGACCTCCCCTTGTACAAGGTGTGCTGGCTTCTGTAGTAGTGCCCACTGTCTCCCCTTCATCAAAGTGACGACTCATTTATTGTTTATTTAGTGTTTTTCCGTCTCCAACCCTCTCTTCCCTGGTAACTACCAAGATTGTTTCTCTTTATGTGTAAACCTTTCATAACTTTTCATAGTAGTGGTCTCACACAACATCTGTCACTCTGCAATGACTCATTTCAATCAGCACAGTGCCCTCCAGAGTCTTCCGTGTTATAAGATGACATCGAGTTTTGCCAGAAACATCTGCTAACAAGACTTTTCTCGTTTAATGGACTTTGGGCCAATGTCGAAAACCATAGATGGATTGATTCACATGTAGATTCCCAATTCTGTTTCAAAGATCATGAATGTGTTGTTGTACTAGTACCAGGTGTCTTTGTTTATAAGCTACATGTCTTGTAAGCCACATATTAATGGATTCTGTTTTTTCAATCCATTCTGTCATTCTCTGTCTGTTTATGGGTACGTTTAGGCCATTTATGTTCAGTATAATTGTTGAGAGGTATAAGTTTATTGCTGTTATTTTGTAGTCTTCCTTTTTGGGCTGAGTGTGCTGACAGTTTCTCTGTTCTTACTCTCTTGCACTGAATTCCTTGTTTTGTGGATTTCTTTTCTATTTCTTGTTTTTATAGATTTTGTTTGTATTGAAACTTTATGTTTTCCTTCTTAATTTTGACGAGTACATTTGTTAACTTTTCTTTGTGGTCACCTTGAAATTTACCCTTATCTTTCTAGGTTTTAACCAGTCTACTGTTGCTTGGTATTGACCTTTTACTCCATAGACAGTTCTTTATCTACACCATTTATTTCATCTTCTATTGTTAATCTGGAAATACCCTAATTTCATCACCATATTCAAACAAGAGTTTCGCAGGATACATCACTCTTGGTTGCCAATTTTTTTTTCTTTCAAGGTTTCATATAGGTATATCATTTTGTTGCCTTCTTGCCTGCACAGTTTCTGCCAGATAATCAGAGCATAGTCTTTTTATTTCTCCTCTGTATGTGCCTGTTTTTTTAAGGTGTTCTCAGAATTTTTGTCTTTGGTTTTAGTGAGTGTGGTTATGGTATGCCTTGGGGAGTTTCGTTTAGGATCTTTTCTATATGGGATTAATTGAGCTTCTTTGACAGTCAGCTTTTCATCTTTCATGATACTAGTGAAGTCTTCTGTCAGCAATTCTTCAATGATCTTCTCTGTGTTTTCCATTTTCTTCCCCTGTACCGGAATTCCAATCACACACCTGTTTTTGCTTTTGACTGTATCCTACATCGTTGTTATGGTTTCTTTATTTTTCCTCATTCTTTTCTTAATTTTTCTTCAAACAGCATTATAGTCAAGTAGTGCTCTTTGATTTTGCTGATCCTGTGTTCCATCATTTCAAATCTGCTTCACAGCACTTCTGTGACACTGTCTCCCTGTATCTGAAATATTGTTGTTTATTGCTTGGATTTCTAATTACTGTTTTGTATAATTTCTAGTTATGGATTTATTTTGGCATTTTGATCCTGTTTTATTTTCATGAATTATTACATGAATTTGTTTATTTTTTCCCTTCACTTTTGTCTACTTTTTGCTTCACTTCTTAGATAGGTCTGAATATCAGAGATTTTCATTCACTGTAAGCTAATTCTAGTGTTTTTTCTTTTACTAGAAAGTCATCTACTATTTTATTTCAGAAACCTACTAGAACCATCTCATCCTTTTTTTTTTTTTAAATGTGTTTTGATATTGTTTGCCACCTTCGGGCTATTTAGTAGTTATTTTCTTTGTTTATTGATTTTAGCCTTATTTGTTGCATCCTTTTTTTTTTTTTTTTTTGGTTGGCTGGTTGATTATGTCAGAAAAGGTGGGGTGTGTATTCTTTCCTCAGCTGTGGTAGTGATACTTTTCACCTCCTTGTCCAAAAGCCAGGACTAGTCACTCAGCTATGCTGCAGTAGGGCAGATACAGCTGAACGGGAAGGACTAGGAAGGGTTGTTAGTGCCACAAACTAGGACCGACAGGGCTGGCCAGGAATCAGTACTGGGTAGGTTCTAGTAGGCCATGCCTGTGCTTCTCAGGGTTGTGATGTTCAGCACATCATGCAGGTAGGTAGGAAGTAGCAGGGAGGTTGTGATGCATAGAGCAGGTGATTTATGTCCTGCCTGGGGCTCCTGAATGTGCTTTCACCTACTCCTTGTCTGCCTGTCTCCTTTGTGGGTAGGGTGAATCCACACAGTGTCGATGCTACACTTTTAGGGCAGCTGAGGCACCTCAGCTTGCTGGGAACTTTCGGAGGTAGAGCGGTGAGGAGAAGATACAGGAATGGGAAAGAGTTTTGCTGCTTACGAGCTCTTTGTCTTCTGCTGAGATTTCCATCAATCTTTCGTCCTGTGCTACCTGTCCCATGATTTCCAACAGAAGTCCAAGATGGCAAATCTGTGCTGGGTTAGCTGATCGGAGTTTCTTATCTCTTCACGCTCTCTGTTTCCTTTCAGTTTCCTATTCTGTACACATTTTGGCTGAGATCTTTATCACTTCATTTGACATTTAGTGTTTCAGGATTGACATTTGTCTCTGCTTTACTCAGTTTTCTGGGTTTTTGCTGTGGAGTCATGATGCAGTGCTTCTGTCTGTGGTGCTATGTTGGCTGAAAGTACAAATTTTTGTCCTTGATTTAACTGATTTATGAAATGCTTTAGTTTTAACATTTTTCTTTTACTACCTGAAGTGTTTATACTGCATTTAAATACTGAAGAAGGGAGCCTCTGTCCCATCAGAACAGAAAAGGAGAGAGACTCATTATTTATTGAATAGTAGCAGGCACTGTGGTTAGGTGTTTGATTCCTAATGAAAACGCTAACAGTTCAAATCTACCAGCTTCTCCTTGGAAACCTTATGGGGCAGTTGTAATCTGTTCAGTAGGGTCATTCTGTGCTGGAATCAACTGGACAGCAATTTTTTGCCTAAAAACAAAGGATTCCTGGTGGTACAGCAGTTAAGCTCTTGGCTGCTAATCAAAAGGTCTGCTGCTGGCACCCACCAGCTGCTCTGGGGGAGAAAGATGTGGCAGTCTGCTTCTGTAAATGCTTGCTATGTTAAAGACCCTATAGGACAGTTCTACTCTGTCCTATAGTGTCCCTACTGGTCAGAATCCACCAGATGGCAATGGGTTTTACCTAGAAACTTGAGAGAGACTTGATGTATGTGTTCAAATTTAATAAATAACAACTCAGAGATATAGGAGTTATCTACTCCACATTACAGAAAAAAGACAAATGCCAAGTGGCTGTTATTTTGGTTTAGTTTTTTTTTCTTTAAGGTTAAACTGCAGTTTGTTTCAGGATGAAATGCAAACCTAGAACTACTGGTTTCAAAGTCTCTGTTCTTTTTCCTGTATCTTTACAGAGCAAAAGCATACTCTACTCAGTCTTATGGCATGCAGCAAGCTTTTTGAAACAACACATTGAAAGAAGATATGAGGAAGTCTCCTAAAATAGCTTAACTTTTTAATCCAATAGTTGCTACATTAAAATAAGCATTCTCAACCATAATGGTTTCTGCCAGACAGACTTCTACGCTACTTGGTGAATGTATTCCTAAGACTAATACAGATACTAATCCTAACAGACATTGGTCCAAGAGACTTTATACCATATTTACTTTCGTATTTTTCATTTCCTCATCAATCGTGAAAATTATTCCACCACTTTAATATTTTTTTTTTTTTGGTGCTTCTTTACCTGTTTTAACATGTCTCTATCTCTTTTAGTCATATAAAGGTTACTTGTATTGTTAACTTTTAAAATTTCATTTCTATAAATTCAGTATTTACCCAAAGTTTCTTTATTTCTCTTGTTTTTGTTTGCCTGAAACACTTTATTACAATACTATCTGTGAGATTAAAAAAAAAAAAAAGAAAAAACTCCCCTATGTAGAGACATGCAATGTTTCTTCTCAAATTTCAAAGCTTGGTAAAATATCTCGCTCCTGATAATGTGATTTGCTCCTTTATTAGCTATCAAGAGTGATGTTTCCTATTATGTTCCTCTTTTGGTTTGAATGCCTGAAAGATAAGCTTTTGCTTGTGTACACATTAGTAATAGTTTCCCAGCCTTCATGTCCAAGAAGATCATTGTTCCCATCATTACTTGTCCATTGTCATTGATTAAATGATATTACAGTTCTGTCATGTGTGACCTTAATTTGTAAGATATCTCAGTTTCCTGTTGAAGATAATCAAGAGACTAGAAAAGGTGAGTATGAGACTGAAAAGCAGAAAAAATTGGGAAAATCAAACATGGCATCAATTTTTCTTCAAATCTGGCTCTACTTGGATTGCTTTCTTTGTTTTAAGTTAATGATGCCTGCCTTTATCTGCTAAGTTCTTGTTCCAGTTATGCAATGTAGAGTAGCTGGGGTGTTACTTGCTTGGTATCTCGGTACTCTAGAACTGGAGTAGTTCTTTATTTTGACAAACTTTCTCTATAGCCTTTATTCTTTCCACACTGAACCAATCATTCTGAATGCTAGGCCTACATAGCGAATTTTACTTCTTCAGTCAGATTGCCCCATTCTGAATGGTAGCTTCTCTATCTCTTTCTCTCTATATGTGTATATATATGTACAGACACGTTATGCACACTTATATAAACACACAAAATGCATATTAATGGTATTAAGAGAACCTAGTAGAAGATGATGGTGTATATTTATATTACTGCTAACCACCTATCCAGGCTGTGCTTGTTGACTGTTCCTATAATGTATTTCGTTAAACTATTTTTACCATTTGTATTTCAAACTCCTTTTTTCATCCCAACATCTACAGCTAGTTTGAGATGTGTGCCAACTACTCTAGCTTTAACCTGCCATAAATAATCCTTTTGTTGTTGGATAATATGGTTTGCTTTTAAATTCTTACATCTCTATTAAAATGTTATAGAGAAGATTCATTTTATGGTCTTTTATTTTGGTTTGGAATTTGATGTAAATAGCAGATCAGATCTCCTTGTATGTATGTACATAAATGTATGTGTAACATATTTAAATTCTGCCTTGCGCAATAAAAATAATATCCATTTCCACAAGTTAACTGTGAATCTAACAGATTGCTTTTATCTAATTCAATTAATCAAAACCTTACCAAATCTCTAGTGTATACAAGGCACTATATTGTTCCCATAGCAACAAATATATACAAGACAAGGAATTTGCCCATTATGGGGTCAGAATCTACACTTGATACAAAAATGACAAGTATCTGTAACATAACCTGAAAGATAAATGAATCATAACAGCTGTTCTCAAAGTCTTTAAATGAAAATGTTTTCTAGGTGACATACAGACTCAGGGATACATATGAATTCCAGAGTACTAGCTGTCACTCTTTATCTACTTGGTAGAGTAGTAGTGGCAGTGTACTGTCTTAGGAGTAATCTTGAATTCAAATCAGTGTTTGCTAGCTATGCACACCCAATAAGCTACTTAAACTAGTCCCTCTGAAACTCATTTCCTTGTTTTTAGTATAAAGTCACATGTTACAATTACATATATATAACATGTGCCTGGCACAGAGGTATTTTCAACTCTGAGAGACACTTAGCATGCAGCTACACTAATAGAAATGTAGTAACATCCACAGTATGCAGTAGGATACTAATGTAGTATATAATCATTACATTGACTTGAGAGATTATTTATTTGTTTATACATATTTATTTATACACAAATTTTTATGTATTTTATTTATTTATACATATTTATTTATACATAAATTTTTAATGTATTTTATTTATTTATTTATTTATACTTAATGTAGTGTGACTTTTTTTACATCATCAATGAATCAAGTTTCCAAAGATTATATTTACTAAATTTTACACATATCACATATATTTAGTATTTTATCACAAGTTACAGATTACAGTACGATAATTATGTTTGGGAATTTCCACTCAATGCAGAAATGCTAAGTTATTATAAATGCAGTTTGACTGACATTCCACTGATTCTTGAATCTGTCTACTGAGATTAATATCAGAGCCCCTGATATGCTATGTCCTACCTTTTAAATCACCTTCTTGTTCCTCTATTATTGTTAGAAATATAAGGAAATTATGTCTGTGTGTTTTCAAGATCTTGTAAAGCATAAGCTTAAGATGTAGTGGGAAGGACTTAGTAGATACTTTGAAATTGCTCCTTTTATCCTGACTATGCTACATTTGATGTTAACAGAAACGTACGTTTTTCTCCAGCAGCTGAACCTCTAGGATAACTTCGGAGAAACGCTGACCTCTGCTTTGGCCTTATAGAGAGATGAAAGAAATAGGTGTTAAGTTTTTAAAAGTGGTTATCAAAGACTTGCTAGGCTTTTCTCATTTACCCAAGCCAAAGCTTGTGAGAAATTCTGTCACAAAAAGGATTTTGTTAAACTGTAAACAAGTGAGACATGCTTAATGATGCCTCAAGCTCATGCTCAGAGATAAAAACTATGTGTGTGAATCTAAATATATGGAGCCTGAGTTTACCAGTAACTCAATAATGGAATTCTTGTGAAGATTACATAATGTATAGAATAGCTTAGAAAAATTGTTGGCACATAGAAAGCTCTGTCCATATGCTATTAGTGCTGATTTGCTTAAAACCAGGAGTCCCTGGGTGGTACAAGTGGTTAACGTTTTCAACTGCTAACCAAAAGGCTAGAGTTTCAGTCCCCTCAGCGGTGCCGAGAAGGAAAGCCCTGGTGATTGACTTCTGAAAAATCAGCTATTGACAGCCATGCAGAGCACACGAGGTCTCCATGAGTCAGTAGTAAACCCACTCCCATTGAGTCATGTCCTACTCACAGCGACCATAGAGGTCAGCGCAGAACTGTCCCATAGAGTTTCTAAGGAGATTGTAGCAGAGTTGAATTGCTGACCTTTTGGTTAGCAGATGTAGCACTTAACGCACTACGCCTCTAGGATTTCCTGAGTAGTGGTAGTGTTTAAAACCAAAGTATTTAAGTTCCTATAAAATAAATGCATATAGGATAGGCACCTGAAGTTAATGTTGATCTTTGCATCATAAAAGTCAGGTGAGTATCTTTCTTTCTTAGCAATGGGATTTTTGTTTACATATCTGTGTTTTCTAAATTTTCTAGTCAGTATGAATTTGTTATACAATAAGAAAATCAAAGTGCTTTTAAAAAGTTAATAGAAAAGATAATTGATTAATCTACGAAAACCAAGAGAAAAAAAAAAAAAACAGTGCCACTGAGACAACTTCAATTCACAGCCACCCTATAGGAGGGAGTAGAATTGCCTCACAGAGTTTCCAAGGAGAACCTGTTAGATTTGAACTGGCAACTTTTGATTAGCAGTTATAGTACTTAATTGATACCCCACCAGGGTTTTCTGATTAATCTTTGAGGAGATGCTATATACGTTACTGTGGAGACAGGTGAGGACAGCCAAGAAGAATTTAAATGTCCTAACAGTTGAAATGGCATAGTGGTTTACAGCTTGACTGCTAACCTGAAGGTTGGCAGTTCTAATCTACTGGCCACTTCTTGGAAATCCTATGGGACAATTTTGCCCCATCCTATATGGTTGCTATAAATTGGAATAGACTTGACAGCAGTGGGTAACATTTGAAAAGACAGAATACAAAGGAGGAAACTTCTTGACTTATCATTCTATTTTTCACTTTGAGTGAGGTCTGACTCTGACAAAGGGAAAATATTAGGGAAATTCAAGTAAACCTCTGTCTTAGTTTACTAGCTCTGCTATATCAAAAATAACATAGGTGGACAACTTTAAAAAACATAAATTTATTTTCTCCCGGTTCAGGTAGCTAAAAATCTGAATTTGGAGTGTTAACTCCAGGGAGACTCCTTCCATGCCAGTAGTTCTGAAAGTTTCTTGGTGTTCCTTTACTTTTCTTGGTATTGTTGATGCTACTTGGTGTCTGTCTTGCCCCTTAATGTGTGTGTCTGTGTCTATTCTTCTCATTTTATAAGTCACCTCTTAAAAGTCATTAGATTTATGACTCTCCCTATTCTAATATGACCTTATTATCATACCAAGATAAAACCGTATTTCCAAACAGTCTCAAATTTACAACTACAGAGTCTAGGACTTAAATCCACGTTCTAGGGGGACATAGATCACTCCCTATCAACCCTTTGGCTTGTCCTTTTCTACATACAAGGTCCTTTCCCATAGACAGACAGCTTTTGAGAACGATGCCTTTTCTGTTTACTAGCCAGATTCTGTATTAGTTACCTATTGTTGGATAACAAACTACCCAGAATCTTACATCCTAAAACAATGTACATTTACCATGCCACAACTTCTGTAATTTGAGGATCCAGACTCCGGTCTCTCTGCTGTCTCAAGGTGTCTCACAAAGATGCAGTAACACTACCAACTTCGGATGAAGTGACTTCAGCGGTCCAGTGAGGGACCACCTGCCTCCATTCTCACTCAGCTGGGTGTTAGACCTCAGGCTCTTGCTGACTGTTGATGGGCGAGACGAATTCTTTGCCACTTCTGCCTCTTCCTTGGCCACTTACACCATGGCAGCTTACTTTCTCTGGAGCAAGGACTCAGAGAGAGAGAGAGAGACAGACAGCCACACACATACAGAGAGAAACTGAAGTCGTCGGCCTTCCGTAACATTGCCTTAGCAGTGACATTCCATCACTTCTGCTGTTTTCTGTTATTTAGAAGAAACCGTTACCCTCCCCCCCACCACCCAGAAAGGATTACATAAGAGCATGAATACCACTAGGTGGGACCACTGGGGGCGATTTCAGGGGCCACTTTCAGCATTTTTCCTATGAGTGTTTGTTAAACTGCATTTATTGATTCTTGCTTATCCTTCTCTCATTCATAAATATTTCAACAAATGTTAGCATTGATTTTCCTAAATATACACATGTTCTTACAATCCTGTTAGTTTCTGTAACAGGATTCTGTAACATCTTGAAACAACATTAAGTTACATAAATCACAGAGCTGCAGGGGATTGAGATGTATTCCGCGCCCCAGCCTGTTACTTGACAGACGGAAAACTTGAGACAGGAGAAAGCAAATGCTTTCACTTAAGACATAGAGCAGGTGACCTGTTACATATAATATCAGCACTTACCTAGGTTTTTGTTTATTAACTTACAGTTTATCAAGAAATTGAGAAAAAAGTTATGTAATTGAGGTTAATTTTATACGGTTACTCTTTTAAGCCAATGAAATCTTTGGCATTTTTATCTTAACAGAGAGACTGTTACTGGGAGTACAGGCTTTACCAAAAAATGTGGCTTAGCAGCAGGGCAAGAGGAGCAAGGAAATTCTTCTCAGAGGCTGGAAAGCTGGAGACCTAAGACAGGCAATGGCAAAATATTTCATAGAAATACTAACCACAAATCTATGGCAATCAGACTATACAACTACCAAGTCTGAGTACTTGAACAAATAAATGAAACTTGCAGACTTATTTTAGGTACTTTCTTTTCTGGTGGGTTCTGTCTTCTCTCTCAAGAAGATAGGGGAGTCAGTTGTTGAGGTAGAATGGAGCTGAAGATTTGAGGAGGATGGTTAACATTTTTAAACACCCTTTGAAACTGGAAAGAGAATTGCCAGTAAAACACAAATACAATGAAGCCCAGTAGCTGAAAGGAAAGACACAACTGAGATCGGAGGAGAAACATTTATACAGATCAAAAGCACTTGGCTTCTACATTATCCTTTGATCTGCTGTGTCTGGATTAGACGCTTATCCTAAGGAAATAATTAAGGATGTCCCCATGATATGGCTATAAGGGTATTCACGGCAGCACTTAGAACAGTGAAACCTGGAAGCAACTCAAATGCCTATTGGTAAGAAAATTTGTTAGATAAACTACGGAACATTTGAAAACCGAATTAACATGCAGCCACTAAATTTGTGTTTTAGAAAAAAATATTTAACAGTTTAGAAACTTCTTTTGTAATGTATCTAAGGAAAATTGGACGTTATAGAAAAGAACATGCAATATGACTTTTTTTTTAATGAAACGCTTCCTGAATAGAATGACAAAGTGCTAAAAGAGGCTTCTTCTACATGATAGAATATTTGATTTATCTTTTCTTTTCTCTTTATCTGTATTTATACTTTTCATTATGAACATATATAATTGTCACTACTAAAAACAACTTATTTTTAGAGGACTTACTGAGAATTTACTGACAATGAAAATCGTGATTTATGGCATGGTACAAAAACGAAAAAGAAAACCCCTTGCCACGAAGTCACTTCTAGCTCACAGTGACCTGTACAGGACAGAATAGAATTGCTCCATAGGGCTTCCCAGGAGTGCCTGGTGGAGTCAAACCGCTGACCTTTTGGTTAGCAGTCTTAGCTGTTCATCACGGCACTACCAGCATAGATCATAAGCTGTGCTTCTGAAGAATTTTATTCTATGTGCTCTTAATAGGTATCTGTCAGGACAAATGCTCATATAGGATTGGAAAACTTTTTTTTTTTTAAATTAAAGTTTCATAGATGTGATTTTTAACGGAAGGAGTGTTAAGAGCTTCTAATATGCTAGTTTCCACTGTGAATCTGTAGGAGCATATATAGTGATTTTCCAACTTTAATTGACTACATACTGAATCTTTAATGCTCAAAATATTCATCAACATCCTTAAAACTTGCATTTCCTTGGCTACTTTGGTAAACAGTGTGTTAGTTTAAGTTCCCTTAAGACCGTAAGTTTTCACTACCATTGGGCACTTTATTGTCACGATACTGATAAGTATCAGTAGGGAGGGATGTGAAACTTTACGGCTTGATAAAAAGTTGTCACAGTTTCTAGAAATCTATCTTCCAGAGTTCACTAGTTGTCATGGATTGCATTGAATCTTCCCAAAAACGTGTGTATTGATTTGACTTGCCTGTGAGTCCCAGTGTGGTGCCATTCCTCCGATGTGCTGTGAATCCTGCCTCTGTGATATTGATGGAGAACGGGCAGCAGTTGTGCTGGTGAGGCAGGACTCCAGTTACCAGCTGCAGGATATAGGGGGAGAAGAGAGCATAGAAATTTGGGAACCTCGTACCACCAAGACTGAAAGCAGAGCACGTCCACTCATGGTATTTTCTGTTAGAGCAGTACCGGGTGACTCAAACAGTAGTCAACAGATTGAGGGGGTTTTCTCATTTTAAAAATAATATTTTTCAGATGAAAACAGTACTTTCACATTGCCTTAGAAATGCAACTGTTGTCCTTTTAACTAGTTTAAACAAGTAAAGCTGTGTCACTGAATAGTACTTGCAAAAATGGTTTCTGAAAGATGTCAACCAGGATCACGGCAGGTAAAAAGCTGACTTCAAACTTTTTTTTTTTATTTTTATTTAACGTAACTGAGTGAAAATGTACATTCACGTATAAATTTACATGCCCACCTATATGCAGCTTCCACTGCTCTCCCTGTCCGGTGACTGCACACTATTCCTCTCTGCTCCATACATGTCTCGTCCTCCCAACAGTCTCCTTTCCCCTCCTCTCCGTCCACTCCCCTTCCTCCAGCCAGAGGTCAGCAAGATGATATCCTATAGATGTATAGAATCATAAAGCGCTTCCAATATATGGTTACTCTGCATTGCCAAGTCCAATCCATTCCTGTCCAAAGAGTGGACTAACTTCAAACTTTAATATCCAAGCTTACTCTTTAATAGCTTTTCTACTTATGGAGTCAATATGGAGGTTTAATTATATGCCATGTGTTCTTAATTTATTTAAGATGCTTTACCTTGAAGCTGTGGAATTATATTTACCCTCCTTTTATGTATTCAGCTTTAGTTTCCGGTTCTCATATCCTACTTTTGATTTTTTAAATGAACATATGGAAAAGATTTTATTGAATCAATTATTTAATGAGCAAACCAATCCAATGTTATAAGTAGTTTGAAAAGAGAATCTAAAGAGCAAACACCTATATGGATTTATTATGAATGCTGAAATAAATTCTTTTATTAGATGCAAAATTGCAAAACTGTCAACATATGCTGAACAAATTTTTTTCCACTGGACACATTTCACTTGTGCTTCTGTGGTCAAGAATAGTAGTATTAAATTATCAAATTTCTGCAATTGACAGAGTTGTAAAATACTTCAAAGAAAATAAAAAGTGCAAATGCCATAGAATTGGATAACTCAGGTTGGTGTGATCTAGACAGTGCATTGCTTTTCATTGAAGATACTTAGTAATCTTTTTGATACATTTCAAAGTCTTTCCCAAATTTTCCTAGCAGTCTCTTCCCCCCTTGTAACCATAACAGTCTCAAACACAGACTTTTCTTGATTATGAAATAAGGCTGGTCTCACTAAGTCCAGCCTGATTATTGATATAGGTGTATTAAAAGTATTAATCAAGCACGTGAAAACCAAACCAAACCCATTGCCTCAAGAATTGATTCTGACTCACGCAACCTCATCTTCTACAGAGTACAGTTGCTCCAGTAGTCTTAAATTACTAGCAAATCAAGAGTCAAACCATATCGAACAATTGACATCATCATGAGATTAACTTCTCTCTGGAAATTTTCATCAGCAGTATCAGGTTTGACTTCCAAAAACTTTAGTTCTTTTCTATCCTAAAGGTAAGACCCTAAGTCTAAGGTACTCTCAGTGCCACGTTTCACCCTTTGTAGCTCAAGAGAAAAGGTTTTAGGAAAAGCAAAGTAGAATAAAATCTATGCTTCTACTGTACTTAAAAAGTTAAAAATCAGACAAAACACATAGCAGTATTTTGTTAAACAACATTATTAAACTGTTTTTGTTTGCCAGAGATTGATCTAAGTATATGAACTTGGATTCTTAAAACATTTGAGTTAGCTTCTGTAAGAAACTTTTCTCTTTTTAAAATTTTAGGACATGTAAAGTATTAGAAATTACAGAGACTGGAGGAACCCCTGAGACTGTGGCCTCCAAACACTCCACTGACTCGGAACGGAAACCCCTCCTCAAGCTCCTTTTTCAGACAAAGATTGTTATTAGATGCTGTGGAGTCAGTTTGAACTCATAGCAACCCTGTATACAACAGAAGGAAGCACTTACTGCGTCTGCACCATCCTCACAATAATTGCTGTGCTTGAGCACACTGCTGGATCCCTTTGTCAATCCATCTCACTAAAGCTCTTTCTCTTTTACTCTGACCCTCTTCTCTACCAACCATGATGTCCTTCTTGAGGGACTGATCCCTCCTGATAACACATCTAAGGTATATGAGACACAGTTCTTGCCTTTAATGAACATTCTGGTTGTACTTCCAAAACAGACTTGTGTATTTTTCTGAAAGTCGATGATGTATTTAATATTCTTCTGCAACACTACAGTTTAAACATGTCAGTTCCTTTTTGGTCTTCCTTTTTATCATCCAGCTTTCCCAAGTACATGAGGCGACTGAAAACACCAGGGCTTGGATGAGCTGTACCTTAGTCTCCAAGATGACGTCCTTGCTTTTCAATATTTTAAAGAGTTCTTTTACAGCAGACTTGCCCAATGCAACATATAGTTTTGTTTTCTTAACTGCTACGTTCATGGGCATTGATTGGTGATACAAACAAAATGAAACTCTTGATATTGTCAGTCTCTTCTCTGTTTATCATGATGTTGCTTGTTGGTCCTGTTGCGAGGATTTTGTTGTCTTTATGTTGGGTGTAATTCCTACTGAAAGTTGTGGTCTTTGATTTTCATAAGAAATGACTTTAGGTCCTCTTCACTTTCAGCAAGCAAGGTTGTGTCATATGCATTTCTCAGGTTGTTAAAGAGTCTTCCTGCAATTCCAATGCCTCATACTTTGTCATAGAGTCCAGCTTCTCCAATCGTTCTTTCAGCATGCAGGTTGAGTAGGTATGATGAAAGGATACAACCTTAATGCACATCTTTCCTAACTTTAAACCACACCATATCCCATTGTTCTGTTTCAATGACTACCTTATTATCTATGTAAAGGTTCCTTATTAGCACCATTATGCACTCTGGAATTCCCATCCTTTTCAATGTTGATCCATAATTTGTTATAATCCATACATTCAATGACTTTGCATAGCCAATAAAATACAGAGAAACATCTTTCTGGTATCCTCTGCTTTCAGTCAGAATCCTTCTGACATCATCTGCAGTTCCATATCCTCTTCCGAATCTTGCTTGAATTTCTCTCAATGTACTGCTGAAGCCAATTTGAATAATCTTACTTGCATGTGATATTAATGATGTCTTTCAATAACTCAATAATTGGATAGCATTTCTGGGGAAGAGGTGTATATATAGATCTCTAACATTAGGTTGGTCAGGTAGCTTCAAATTTGTTGATGTAGTTGAGTGGGTACTTCCAGTACTGCGGATGTTTGTTGAAACATCTTAATTGATACTCCATTAGTTCCTGGAGACTTGTTTTTTGCCAATGACTTTAGTGCAGCTTGAACTTCTTCCTTTAGTATCATAACTTCCTGATTATATACTACCTCCTGAAGTAGTTGAACAGTGATCAGTTCTTTCTAGTATAGTGACTCTGTATTTCTCCTGTTTTCTGTCAATGCTTCCTGCGTAGTTCAACATTTTCCTTGTAGAACCCTTCACTATTACGACTCAAGGCCTGAATGTTTGTCTTCAGCCCTTTCAGCTCTTTTTTTCATTTTCTACCTCCAAGTCTTCGAGTGTGTCATTATAGCACTTTATCTTCTCAAGCTGCCATTTGACTTTTTTTTCCCAGCTGTCTTGCTTCATCATTTTTTTTTGTTTTGTTTTTTTACATAGTGATTAGGAGCTACAGCTGCTAATCAAAAGACCAAATGACCAGCAGTTAAAATCTACCAAGTGCTCCTTGGAAACCCCATGTGGCCATGATACTCTATCTTATGGAGTTGCTATGAGGTTGGAATCAACTTGACTACAGTAGGGTTTTTTTGTTATTGTTTTTTTAGCTACTTGACATTCAAGAGCAAATTTCAGGGTCTCTTTTGACATCAGTTTTGCTCATTTCTTTCTTTCTTGTTTTTTTTTTTAATGGTGTCATGCTTTCTTCATATAAGATGCCCTTGATGTCATTCCACAACTTGTCTGGTTTTGCCATTAGTGTTTATGTGTCAAATCCATTCTTGAGGTGGTCTCTACATTTAGGTGGGATGTGTTCAAGATCATGCTTTGTCTCTGATTAAGTTGTTCTAATTTTCTTCAGCTTCAACTGGAACATGCATATGAGCAGTTGCTGGTCTGTTCCACAGTTGACCCCTGGCCTTTTTCTGATGATGGTAAAGCTCAATATCGTCAGTCAATGTCAGTATCATCAGGCAAATATTAGACAAGCCTATAAAACAAAAATTAACACGTATGAGGAAAATAATTCCTGGTTCTATCAAATATATGATGCCAAATAGGCAATTCCTTCCAAAAAGCAACACAAAAAGGCAAAAAGGGGCAGGAAATAGACAAACAGACACAACAGAAGAGGAAGGGTACTGTCCCATTGTGGGGATTGCAATCAGTGTCACAAACCATATGTATATAAATTTTTGAATGAGAAATTAACTTGAACTGTAAACTTTCACCTAAAGCACAATAAAATGAAATAGTAATCATACTAAAAATGTTAAAAAATTGAAGTGTTAATAAAATTTCCTTACTTTCTGTGAATTTTAGGTACAGTTAGCTTACATACTAGCTTCTATACCTCTACATTCCAGTCAGGACAAAACTCCTCCTATTTAAATGTCTCTATGATCACATAAAAGTGACACATAAAATCTACAACTTAACCAGAGGGTCAGAGACACAGAAGACTCAGAGACACAGAAGACACAGAGACACATAACCCAATCTGTCCAGATATGAAAGAACTATTGTCCTAGCCAGGGGAGCATGAAATTATTAAATAATCTGAGCTCAGAATACATAAAAAAAAAAAGAAGCAAACAAACTAAATTCTTTATCTTTCTCCAAACAGAAAGCAGATGTCTATAATCCACTAAGGTATTTGCAAAAATCACTAAATTACCATAAAAGGAAATCTTCAATCATTGCTGACCTAAGTAGGGAGTAATGTATCTGCTATATGAAAATGAAAAACTGAAAAAACAAAAATCAGCAGAGTAAAAAGTATGGAAATGGAGTGTCAGCAAGGTTGAAGTTCTGTTGATACTTGTAATTCAGTTCAAATACACCCAATAGTCCTTGGAAACCCTATGGGGCGGTTCTGGAAGAGATATGCCCAAGAAGAGATATGCCTGGGTGTAAGTAATGCACTACATACAACTACCTGTCTCTGTCACATGAATCTATTGGGAATCTTATTGGATCCCACCCGAAAAGCACAAAGGAAACATTTTAAGACAGTAAAGTTATGACTCTCACTGAAATATAAAATGAACGCACGTCAAAGATACGATGTAATGCATTAATTGATGAAGGACCCTGTAAGCTGTTACAATCTGTTGGTGTATCATTCTTTTTAACTTCTTTTTGTTAATTCCATCAAAGTTTTTGACTTTCACAAACATCACTTTTACCTACACATTTGGAGCTTGATTTATTTCTTCCATCATACGGCTAATTTTGAGCTCACTTAAAAATAAATGTAGCGTTCTTTAATATATTCCTTATTTTAAATATTTTTCCTGGGTGTTTTCAACTTGGGATTCTAAATTCTGTAAAAATTAACTGCTATAACCCATAGTTTTCAACTGACTCCAGTTGCTTTTAATAATGTTAGTTTATGAAATACTTGCCACATTCAGAGCCACCTAAACATACTTTTCCATTGCCTTGAGTACCAATATTTGATTGATGTCTTGCCAAATGCTACCCCTTCTTTTGTGATCTATGTATCTAGAGAACATTGCTGTGTCTCCTAAGTACTGTCACCTGTAGTGAACGATCACTGTCAGTCTACCAGGTACTGTTACCTTCTCTGATCACTGCTTCAGGTACTACCTCTTAGAGATACAAGAGGTGTCACATTTTAAAACCAAAAACCAAAACCACTGCTACTGCGTTGATTCTGACTCACAGCAACCCTGTAGGGCAGAGTAGAACTGCCCCACAGAGTTTTCAAGGAGCGCCTGGTGGATTTGAACTATGGAACTCCTAGTTCGCACCTATAGCACTTAATCACTATGCCACCAGGGTTTTCCAAATGTTAAAGGGGGTTCGTAGTCTCAGATTTCTTCATATGCCAAACCCATAGAGTTCTGTGATGGTAAAATTTTAACTTTTTCCCTTGTAAAGTTTTTTTTTTCCTTTGGTTCCAAGTTATGCTGCACACACCCTAATGTCTGAAAGAGATTTTAATATAGGTGTTTTAATAGTGTTGACCCTTAGCCTGAGCATGTTTCATGAGCAGTTATTGTAGGACTGAAATACAGATGGATCTAATTGATAGACCTGAGTTATACCCAGAATCTGTTCAGTTCTGATTAAAACTGGGCATATTAGAAGACCAAATTTCCAGTAGCATAGGTTCAAGGGAAAATGATTTCTATGCCATTTAGCTATGTGTGCATCATCTGTCTTTTTCTCTCTCTTTATATATATATACATACACACCCACATGCATTTTAGATTTATGTATATATATATATACACATATACATGTACATTTTAGATTTACTACAAATATAGATTTGAGTGTCTAATACAAAATAAAGACATTAAATATTGATTTATGTAGACTTGTGAGTTACAGAAAAAGATATAAAGAGAAACACACAAAAAAGACTTTAAATTTAAAAAGCATTATACTATATTTCGCCTAATGTATATATTTCATTATGTCTATTTTCTTTTAACTTTAAATCCTATTGTGAAATAAAATATTGTTAGAAATTTATACTGCTTAATTTTCTTCTGTTCTAATATTGATAATTTGCTAATTTTACCTTTCAATTCTTGTAATTCTGTCCTAGAGATGTCTTTCTAAAATTAATATATATTACAATTTTAATTATTTTTTTCATCTTGTGAATCTTATCTTTATTCTGCAACTCAACTTTTTCTCTTTTAGTTCTACATAATTCATCATGCCTGTTTTGTGCTGGACATTATAAATTATCTATATAATATTATTAGATCATTTTCTGTTTTTAAGCAATGAGAGAAAAACATTTTTGTCCCTAATCCATTTTTAAAAATCAGAGTTGTCTTTGCAACACTCTTTGCCCTCTTAATATACTTTATTTCAGAATCTCAATATCAGTATGTCAAATGTTGTTTTAAGTGGCTTATAGCTGTAATCACACAGAAATTAGTGAAATGACACTTTGCTTTAAAATGGAATTTTTTAAATATGATATTGAGGATTAGCATCACTAATGATTTTATAAAAATTGGATTTCAAAATTCTGGGATAAATTTAGTTACCTAAAATGGAACACATCTATGCTCATTTTCCTCATTGTACTCTTCTCAGCTACCCTTTTGATTGTCACACATCATTGCTGGAACACTTTTTTGCTTAGTAATACCTGGAAATATTTTACATTCTAATTACTTGGGCCTATAATGTCTGTCACTTGCTATTATTGATTGATTTCTCTTGGAGAAGACATCAGAGAAGGATGAATAACTCAGAAAATAGCAAAGAGGTGTAAAATCAAATGTTTCAAATTAACATAATGAAGCAGAAGTATTATCACCTTTCCTGTTTTTATTTTTTATCACCCTCTTTCATTTGTCTTATGGTAAGTTTCTGTTTCTCTAGAGACTTTAGTCCTTGAAGATACATGAAGTATTTGCCTTGTTTTCTAGCCAACCCTGAGCAAGAGCTAGATAGATGTCTGTTAAATGTTTAAGTGAAAACCAAAACTGAATCCACTTGCTGTTGGGTGGATTTTGACTCATGGTGACCCCTATGAAACAGTGGATCTGAAAACTACAAAAAGTCTGTCTCTACCTCTGTGACTTGCTAATGACTTTGAAGTTAAGGACTGTCAGGCTTATATTTTAAAAATGGACATTTTTAGCACTCATACATAAGTAGCAGTATTTTAAGTGAAATAATGCATATAAGTTAAAAAATGCAGTATCAAAGAAAGCTGGTTCTCGTGGTAGAAGTGGAACAAAATAATTCGTGAGTTCCAAAGAAGAGCATTTCTAGCAAGGATGAGAAAAGATATAAAATATTAATTCTTCAAGGAGGTATAAACATGTTGATAAGTCAAAACGATGGGAATGGTACAATTGAACACTAAAGGGAAGGTGTTCAGCAAAGATGTTCCTTACTAGTTTACCTCATTTGTTATCAAGGGGCTTTAGTGAAATAACTTGAGCTTTGGTGTGTTAAGTCCTGACGGTGCCACATTACCTCTTGTATGTAAAAGGCACATGTCAAGAAATCAGGAAAAGAGCTACTTGGCAAAGTGACAGGAGAGGTCACATATTTGTGCCCGTTCCAAAGAAAGGTGATCCAACAGAATGTGGAAATTATTATACAATCTCATTAATATCACATGTAAATAATATTTTGCTGAAGATCATTTAAAACATGTTGAAGCAGATATCATTAAGAAACTGTCAGAAATTCAAGCCTAGTTAAGAAGACATTGGAGGAGGAAGATCATTGCTGATGTTAGGTGGATTTTGGCTGAAAGCAGAAAAAAACAGAAAAATACTTATGTTTCATTAACTATGCAAAGGCATCAGACTGTGTGGAAACTTACAAACTAAGGATAACTTTGCAAAGAATGAGAATTCCAGAATTATTAATTGTGCTCATGAAGAACCTGTACATAGACCAAGAGGCAGTCGTTTGAACAGAACAAGGAGATACTTCATGCTTTCAAATCAAGAAAGATGGGCATTAACTTTGTATCCTTGCACCATTCTTGTTCAGTCTGTATGCTAAGCAAATAGCGTGAGAAGCTGGACTATATGAAGAAGAATGTGGTATCTGGAGGAAGACTTTTTAATAATAACTGGAGGAAGACTTTTTAATAATCTTATATAAATAGATGAAACAACTTTCCTTGTTGAAAGTTTAGGGGGGACTTGAAACAGTTACTGATGAAGATCAAAGACCATAGCTTTCAGTGCAGATTATGGCTCAATATAAAGAAAACAAAAATTCCCCAAGTAGACCAATAAGCAACATTATGGCAAATGGAGAAAAGATTGAAGCTGTCAAAGATTCATTTTACTTGGATCCACAATCAATACCTAGGGAAGGAGTAGTCAAGAAACTAAACAACATATTGCATTGAGAAAATCTGCTGCAAAATGTTAAAAAGTGCAGTTGCCACTTTGAGGGCTGTAGTCTATCTGACTGAAGCCATGACATCACTAATTTCCTCCTGTGCATGCAAAAGGACCCAATAAATAAGGAAGGCCAAATAAGAATTGATCCCTTTGAATTACAGCGTTGGTTACAAATATTCAGTACCCTGTGGACTGCTATAAAAGAGAACAAGTCTGTCATACCAAAACCAAAGCCTCTGCTGTTCAGTTGATTCCAACTCATAACAACTCTATAGGTCAGAGTAGAACTGCTCCATAGAGTTTCCAAGGAGCACCTTGTGGATTTAAACTGCCATTGGTTTGATTAGCAGATGTAGTAATTAGCTACTACGGCACTGGGGTTTCCAAAGTCTGTCTTACAAGAAGTGTAGTCAGAGTGTTTCCTGAAGTGAAGACGGCAAGACTTTGTCTCACATATTTTGGACATGTTATCAGGAGGACATCATGCTTGGCAAAGTGGAGGGTTGCTGAAAAGGATGACTCTCAATGAGATGGACTGACACAGCAACCGCAACGATGAGCTTAAACAAAGGAAAGATTGTGTGGATAGTGTAGGAACTTCCAGTGTTTTGTCTGTTGTATATAGGGTCACTAGGAGTAGCAGCCATTTGACAGAATTAAACAACAACAACAAGTTATGTGGGAAAAAAAATAGCTGATTTTGGAGCATCATGGATTGAATTTTGTCTCCCCAACAATGTATATAGTAATTTGGCTTGGGCATGATTATGTAGTGGTTAAATGCTACCTCTGCTAACCAAAAAATAGGCAATTCAAATCTGTCGGACGCTCCTTGGAAATTCTATGGGGCAGTTCTACAGTTTATAGGGTCTCTAGGAGTGGGAATCCTCTTGAAGTTAGTGGGTACTTCAGCTGATTCTCAGTGTTGTGTGACTGCCCTCCTTTTTTTTTTGTTACAATTGAATGAAAATGTATATTCTCATATAAATTTGCATGCCCACCTATATGCAGCTCCCACTGCTCTCGCTGACCAGCGACAGCACACTCTTCCTTTCTGCTCCATACGTGTCTTATCCTCGCAACAATCTCCAATCCTCTCCTTTCCACCCACTCCCTTTCCTACAGTAAGAGGTCAGCAGGATGACATCCTATAGACACATAGAACCAGGAAGTGTACACATGATATAGTCACTCTTTGTCACCAAGTCCAATCAACTCTTGTCTTAAAGTTGACCTCCGACAGGGACAGCATCAGGGCCAGGGGTCATGCTCCCAGGGGAACTCCAAGGCTTGGAGCTCTGTCAGTTGAGTCTTTTAATGAAATTCCTTTAATTGGGAGACCATGGATTGCAGTCTTTTAATGGCGATCTCAGGGTGAATCTCTATTCTTGTGTTGCCAGTGAGACTCAACTTTGTGAGCTCTATCACAGCTGTCACTGGTGGTGGCTGGACATCATCCAGTTCTTTCAGTCACAAGTTGATGCAGTCACCCAGTCATGTGGGTCTCTCTGTCTTCTGGGTTCTCTTTCCCTCATGTTGGTTTGGTCCCTGGTGATCATCTGTTCCTGCTAAGTTGGGGCCATTTACTGTACCCTTAGATGACAGCTTGGCAGCTTTTAAGACCCTGGATACCACTCACCAATGTAGGGTGCAGAAGACTCTCTTAGCAAAACAAGTGACAATTGGCCTCAGTTTCCCTGAGAGCATGGGCTCCATCCACCAACTACTCTGTCCTTGAAATATTGGGTTAAGATGGGAGGAGTAATCATGTTATGTTGAAGTCCAGTTAATATTGATTTTCTTTCTAATGTGTGCTGTCACAGATTTCACCCAACCAAATGTCTATCAACTATCTAAACCCTCCTGGCCTGACCCTCTCTCCCTCCCCACCCTTGCAGCCCTCAAAGACTCTTTTCTTCTATACATGAGTCTGTTTTTAAGTTCTTACTGTAGGGGTCTTATACAATATTTGTCCTTTTGTTGCTGACTACTTTCATTCAACATAGTGTCCTCCAATTGAAATGAGGTGATGAGACGTTTCCTAAAATCATCATTGTTCTTTATTATTGCATAGTGTTCCATTGAGTATATATGCCATAGTTTACCTATTCATTCCTCTGTTGTTGGGCATCTGGGTTAATTCTATCTTTTTGCTATTGGGGACTGCGCTACAATAAACATTTGAGTGTGTGTATCAGCTAGTGTGGATGGCCTTGATTCTGTAGGATATATTCTGAACAGTGGAATTAGTGGGTCAAATGATATATCTATATCCAGCTTTTTAAGGAAGCACCAGATTGCTTTCCAAAGAGGTTGCACCATTTTGCAATCCCACCAACAATGTAGGAGAGTTCCACTTTCGCCACAGCTTCTCCAGCATTTGTTGTTGTACATTTTTTGGATCATGGTCAACTTGTTGTGGTGAGATGGTATCTGATTGTCATTTTGATTTGAGTTTCTTTAATAGCTAATGATTGTGAACATGTTCTCATGTGTTTTATGGCTGCCTGGACCTCCTCTTTAGAGAAGTGTCTGTCCATCTCCTTTGTCCAAGGCATAATTGGATTATTTATCTTTTTCTTATTGATATTTTGTAGTACCTTATAAATGATGGAGATCAGGCATTGATCTGACATACAGTTGCCAAATATTTTTTCCCATTCTTTAGGTGGTCTTTTAGTTCTATTAATAAAGTTTTTGGATGAGCAAAATTGTTTGATTCTTAATAGTTCCCGTTTATCTATTTTCTTTTCTGTTTTTCGTGGTTTGTTTGACAGATTTTGAAATCTATCTATGTTGCGTATTCAAATTTCCATTTGTTGTTACTACTTTTTCTTGGATGAGCTTTATCATTTTAGATATTTAGGTCTTTTATCCAGTTTGAGTTGTTTTTGGATAAAGTGTAAGATATGGGTCTTGTTTCAATTTATTGTAGGTGAATATCCAATTTTACCAGCACCATTTGTTGAACAGATTGTTTTTTCCCCAGTTTAATGTCTTAGGGCCTTTGTGGAATATCAGCTACTCATAGGAAGATAGTATCATCTCTGGGGTCTCAATTCTGTTCCATTGATCTATCTGTATCTTTTCGTACTAGTACTAGGCTGTTTTGACTACTGTGGCAGCGTAATAGGTCCTACAGTTGGGTAGTGAGAGGCCACCCAATGTGTTCTTCCTCTTCAGTAGTGCATTACTTATCCAGGGCTTCTTCCCTTTCCAAACAAAGTTGGCAATTTGTTTCTCCATCTCATTAAAAATGCCCCTGGAATTTGTATTGGGATTGCATTATATAAGTAGAATGCTTTGGGCAAAATAGACATTGTCATAATGTTAAGTCTTCCTATCCATGAGTAGTGCAGTTTTTTCCATTTATGTAAGTCTCTCTTAGTTTCTTATAGTAAAGACTTGTAGTTCTCTTTGTAAAGGTCTATTATTTCTCTGGTTATATTTATTCCTAGGTACTCTATCTTCTTAGGTGCTATAGTAAATGATATTGATTGGGTGGTTTCTTCTTTAATAATCTTGTTGTTTTAAAGGAATCCCACTGATTTACTTATGTTTATCTTGTATCCTGAGACTTTCCTGAACTCTTCTATCAGTCTGAGTAGTTTACTTGTGGATTCTTTAGGATTCTGTGGGTATACAATCATATCATCAGCAAACAGGGAGATTTTGACTTCTTCTTTGCCACTGCAGATGCCGTTTATTTCTTGGTCTTGTCTAATTGCTCTGGCTAGAACTTCTAGTACAATGTTGAATAGGAGAGGTGAAAGTGGGCATCCTTGTCTAGTTCCTGTTCTCAGGAGAAAGTGTTTCAGTCTCTCTCCAATCAGGATGATGTAGACAGTTGGCTTTGTATAAATGGCCCTTATTGCACTGAGGAATTCGTCGTGTATTCCTATTTTGCTGAGAGTTTTTAGCATGAATGGGTGTTGCACTTTATCAAATGCCTTTTCTGTATCAATAGACAAAATGAGGTGATTTTTATCTTTTGTAGTATTTATGTGGTTGATCACATTAATTGTTTCTCTGATGTTGAACCAGCCTTGCATCCCTGGTATGAATCCAACTTGGTCATGATAGATTATTTTTTTTAACATATTGTTGTATACTCTTGGCAAGAATTTTGTTGAAGATTTTTACATCTAGATTCATGACAGATATCAATCTGTAGTTCTCCTTTTTGGTTGGATCTTTCCCTGGCTTTGGTGTTATGCTGGGCTCATACAATGAATTTGAGAGTATTCCATCCCTTCCTATACTGGGAAATAGTCTCAGTGGTATTGGAGATAACTCTTCTATAAAAGCTTGGTGGAATTCTGAGGTGAAGTCATCTGGGCCAGGGCTTTTTTTGGTTGGTAGTTTTGGGATGACATTTTCAATCTCTTACTTTATGATGGGTTTAAGTTATTCTGCTTCACATTGTGATAATTTTGGTAGATCATATGAATCTAGGAATTTGTCCATTTCCTCTAGGTTTTCAAATTTGTTATACAGTCTTTCATAATATTCTGTTATGATATTTTTGATTTCTGTTGGATCTGTTGTGACAACTCCCCTCTCATTTCTTATTTGGGTTATTTGTTTCCTTTCCTGGTTTTTCTTTTCAGCAAGTTTAGCCAGTGGTTTGTCTTTCTTCCTTCCAGATGTGTGAATTTATGGAGATAAACTAATTTCTGAGCACTCCTTTGGCTGTATCCCGTAGGTTCTGGTAGGAAGTGTTTTCATTCTCATTGGAACCCATACATTTCTTTATTTCATCCTTGATTTCTTCTATTACCCATGACTTTTTGAGCAAGACATTGTTCAGTTTCCATGAGTTCCCCTTTCTATCTATGTTTTTTCTGCTATTGATTTTGACTTTTACAGCTTTATGATCTGAGAAGATACTTTGCATTAATCCAATGGTATGGATTTTGTTGAGAATTTCTGTATGTCTTAACATGTGGTCTATTCTGGAGAATGTTCCATGTGCACTGGAAAGCAAGGTGCAGTTGTCTGCCGATAGATAGAAATTTCTGTATATGTTGATAAAGTCTAGTTGGTTAATTGTGGCAATAAGGTCTTTTGTGTCTTTACTGAGCTTTTTTCTAGACGATCTGTCCAATATTGAGAGCGGAGTGTTGAAGTCTTGCACTGTGATTGTGGAGTGGTTTATGTCCTTTTTGAGTGTAGTCAGTGTTGCTTTGATGGATGTATGTCCTCTAATATTCGCTGCATAAATATTTAATATTGTTAAGTCCTGCTTTTATATTGAGCCTTTAAGCAATAGTGTCCATCTTTGTCCACGATGGTGGATTTTACATTAAAATTGATTTTGTCTGAGATTAGAATTACCACACCTGCTCTTCTTTGTGTATTGTTAGCTTGATATTTATTCTTTTGTCTTTTAATTTTCAGTTTGTTCCTATCTTTAAGTCTGAGGTGAGTTTTTTGTAGGCAACATACGGAACGATCCCAGCTTTTCATGCAAGATGTCACTCGATGTCTCTTTACTGGAGCATTCAGTCCATTCACATTCAGTGTGATTATTGATAGGTGTATATGCAGTGCTGCCATTGTGATACGTTCATTTTCATGTTGATGTTTTCTCTGTTGTTCTTATTAATCGGTTCTGGGACATTCTTTTTGAGTTGATTTTTCACCTTTTTCAAGACTCATTTTGTGGTTGCTGAGACTCCTGTATTATGTTTCTTGATTGAGTATGTTGCATGTTTACTGTGCTTTACCACTGCCCCTAAGATCTCCCTTAATAAACTATGTATAAACCCAGTTTCAATTACTACCATTCTTATCAACTTCCTCTTCATCTGGAAGGACTATAACGACTGAAGTATATCCCTCTTTTTAATATGATGACATCACAGTTTTTATGATATGATCACTGGATTATTCCTTTCACTATTATAGCTTTGAGTTTGGAGCCTTCCTTAGCCGAGTAGGTTTCTGGGTGATGTGTCCTGTATTTACTTCTAAAATATAAAGTTAGTGATTTTGTTCTTCTAAGCCAAGAGATTCTTTCAGCATTTCTTGTAGCTTTTGTTTGGTTTTTACAAAGTCTCTGAGTTTCTAATTATCTGTGAACGTCTTCATTTCCTTTTCAAATTTGAAAGATAGTTTTGCTGGTTATATAATTCTTTGTTGGAAGTTCTTCTTCAAGGCTTTGAATGTGTCATGCCACTGTCTCTGTGCCAGCATGGTTTCTGCTGAGATATCCGATATAAGCATGGTTTTCTTCTGTATGTAAGCTGTGCTTTGAGTCTTGCTGCCTTTAAGAGTTTCTGCTTAGGTTTCAATTCGTTAAGCTTTATTATAATATGTCTTAGAGTCTTTCTTTTGAGATCTACATTGAGTGGTGTTTGATATGCATCTTGGCTATCTATATTCTCTTCTTTCATAATTTCTGAGAAGTTTTCTTTCAGCAGCTCAGCCACAATATTCTGTGTGTTTTCAGTTGTCTCGCCCTGTTCAGGAACTCCAATTAATCGTAGGTTGCTCCACTTAATGGAGTCCCACATGCTTCTTAATGCTTCTTCATTTTTCTTGTTTCTTTTTTCCTCATAGATGTTGCAGTCAATAACTCTGTCTTCTAAATCAGAAAATCTATTTTCTATTTGTTCCATTCTGTTTTCTTGGCTTCAAATGGAAGTTTCTATCTCTTTGATTTTTTTCTTGATCTGTTGGATTTCAGAGTACTGGTGTTCCATCAGGTCGAACAGCTTGCTGAATTTTTCATTTTGTTCTGCTGCATTTTGTATAAGGTCTAGGAGGGTTCTCTATATAATCCTTTGGTATTCACCTTCTGCTAGTTTCAGAAAAGCTTCTTCTGGAAAGTTCTGAGGTGTTTCCTTTTGGTGGCCTTCTGATGCCATGGGTGATTTCTTGTTTACGGTTTTCTAAAGAGTTTGTTGCTTTTGGGGCATCATGTGAATTAGTAGAGGCTGGAGGAGATGCTGTGAGGATGTACTGCCATTGTTTCTCTAGGTCGTCTTAAAATGAGAGGTAAAAAGTATCTGATAACTTCTGATATCTGATAACTTCCCAGTCATGTTTTCAGCTATATAGGTCCCTTTTCCTAGCTGGGAAAGTAAGCACCTCTATATTGAACCCCAGATGTTATAAACTAGCTGAAAATACAGAAAGGCTGCTGCCCTGCTGGCCTCTGCTGTTGGGCCCCAGCTGTAGGCAACACTGTAGAACACTGCTTTTTTGCAAGAAAAGCACTCTCCTTCATGCAGGCGCTGCCTCCCAGACCAGGAATTAAATCCAGCTGAGGCTTCCATATGGGTGTTTCATCTCCCTGTGGTGCAATATGTTGTCTTGCACAAGCTTGCCACCACCTTGGTACTGGCTACCATATGGCAGAGGCAGAAAGAGAGGCCAGAGGTGCCAAGGTGCACAGAGTCCAAAGCTGCTATCTCAAAATATGGCAATTTCACTTACCGATCTGTCCAGCAGTGTGTCTGAGATTAGGGGCTAGTCAAGTCCAAGCTCTGCCTGCTGGCTGAGACAGGAAAAAATAATGATAAGTTACCTTCAGTCTATGCATGCCCGCACTCGCTGAGAGTTGGATCAGTGAAAGAGAGGACGTTTTGTGTTCAGTGTTATGAAGTACAAATTATCAGCCCTGTGCTATGTCCTAAGGTTCACTTAGTGTCCAGAAGCCTCCATTTAATTATCAGTTCAGATCTTGGTTTCCAGAGGGATTTAGGGAGATGTGTGTTTAGTCTGCCTTCTTGGATCCACCTCCTGCCCTCCATTTTATGATTTTCTTATGCAGTAAAGTTTAATCTCTGCCTGTGGTTCATAAACCACAAAAATAAACAAATAAAACAACAACAAAAACTCAGTGCTGTTGAGTCAATTCCACTCATAGCAACTGTATAACCAGGGTAAAACCACCCCATAGATTTTCCAAGGTACATCCGGTGGATTTGAACCATTGACATTTTGGTTAGCATCTGTAGCACTTAATCTCTCTGCCAGCATGGTTTACTCTGTGGTTAGTAGACTAGAGTGTGTTACCCTGAAGCTGCCTTCCTGAATTTAGACTTCCAGCCTACTGGACTGTGTGAGAATAAACTTTCTCAAAACCATCAACTCCTTGTATTTCTGTTAAAGAAGTACCAGATGGCTGAGATAGGGAGTTTTAGAAATGAGCAAATTATTTTTATTTATTCTGAAGCAAATCATATTTTAATTAGATTTGAGGTAGAAAAGATACCAATATTTACAAAATGCATGTTGTTAGGTGCCTCCATTCAGCTATGATTTATGATAACCTTATATACAACAGAACAAAAATATTCCCTGTTCTACATCATCCTTGCAATTTTTGCCACATTTGGGGATGTAGTTGCAGCCACTGTGTCAATCCATCTTGCTGAATGTCTTCCTCATTTTTTCTGACTCTCTATCAAGCATAATGATTTTCTTCAGGCACTGGTCTGCCCTGATAACCTGTCCACTGTATGTAAGATGATACTTAGACATCATTGCTTCTAAGGAGTTTCTGGCTGTACTTCTCCAAGATTTATTTTTCATTCTTCTGTCATTTTTTTTTCCTCTATCCACCTTTTGCATATATCTGAGCTATGAGACAACCATGGCTTGGGTCACGCACACTGTTTTAGTGATCTGGTACTGCTCTAACAGAGATACCAAAAGTGGATTGCTTTAGCAAAGAAAAGTTTATTTTTACACAACCTAGTAGTCTACAAATACAAATTCAAGGTGTGAGCTGCAGGGGAAAGGCTTTCCCTCTTTGTTGGCTCTGAAGGAAGGTCCTTGTGTTGCATCAGTCTTTGACTGTGGAGCATCTTGACACAGGTACCTCAGGTCTGAAATACGTACTCTACTCACAGTGCAATTTTCTTGACGGTACAAGGTTCCCAATTTTCAGTTTGCTTCCCTTTTGCCTCAGATATGGACAATACTAGATGTTGTTTGATTTCTTGACTGGTGCCTCCACTGTATTGGCCCAGTTGTCAATATTTTTGTTTTATGTATCATTAGGTGTCAAAATATTGATGAGGTGTCAGAAAATATTCTAGATTTTAAAAAATAAAATGTTACCTTTAACTTACACAGTTATCCTCAGAAGAAAGTAGGATATGTATATCATTAAAATTATGATTTAGAAGAGTTAAGTATAATAATTCTTACAGAATGACTTGTGTGCCTTACATAGCAGATCTAAGTCCTGGTATCTATAAATCTGATCTTGTTTAGTAAAAGGAATCTTTAAGATGATGTAGGGTAGGTCCTAATTCTGTCTAAGTGGTATCTTACAAAAGAGGAGAAGAGACACAGGTATAGAAAGAGGAAGAACAATAATGTGACAATGTAGGTAGATGTAGCTGCAAGCTAAGGAGTGCTGAAGATTGTCAGGACTCATCAGAAGCTAGAAGAGAGGCTTGGAGCAGTGTCTCTCTAACGGCCCTCAGAAAAATGATTTGATTTGAACTTCCGATCTCCCAATCTATGACAAAATATATTTCTGTTCTTTGTAGCCACCCGCTGTGCAGGATTATATGATTTATCCATCATATTTGTTTATTAGTAAAATGCTATTATTCCTTTTTTAAAGATGAGGAAAGTAGGACATAAGCAGTTCAGTGTTACCCGGTAAACAAGCAACTGAGCCCAGATTTAGACAACTTATCAAAGTTAACACAGCCAATAATGTGAAGCTATAATTTCAGCCTGAGTCTGTGTGGTACCCAAAGTCCATGTTCTTTCTTCGCCCTTATGATGTTTCCAAGTGTTTTAAGAAATGAAGCCATGTACATAAAAAACTAACGTGAGGTCAAATGTGATCTGAACTAGAAGTGTTACTGGAATTCAAAGGAAGTCTGGTTTGACAAGTGAAATTTTAATGGTGAAGTTGACCTTTTAACTGAATCTCAAGGAGTGAATCATATTCAACAATAGCATCTTACATAATTTCAACAAATGCATTTATGATGTTTCCTAGGGGTCGCCATGAGTTGGATCCGAATCAACGGCACTTGGCGTGGCCTAGACACTTTGTGCTTCTTTTGTGCAACACCCACCTCTGTATAATTAACTCTAGAAGGGAGATAAAGGCTAAGTGAAAGAAAAACATATATACTCGAAAGATGGAAATAAAACAGTGAGGAAAACTATAATTTCCTTGCAAGCTGACCAGCATTTGTGATAGAAGAGGCTGAAGAGAAGGGCATTTAGATATTTATCATATTTTTTTTTATTTTCATGAGCAAGCAAAACTTTGTCCAAAAGTACACCTGTTGTTGTAGAGTGCACTTCAAACTCCTAATGACCCTCCAGGACTGAGTGGAACTGTCTCATAGGATGTAGAGCAGCTTGTGGGCTTCAACAGCTTATATTCTGATTACTAGGTGAGCATGTAACTACGTGACACAAGGGCTACGTGACCTTTAGAAGGAGGAAACAAGTACCTTGCAATGCTGGAACAGGTAAGAGTAGTTTCTCTCACCTAACACTGAGGATGTGCTTCAGACAAAAATGTCTAGAGTGACTAAGCCAGGACCATATTTGGGACAAAAATATACATGGTTCACCATGAAATGACCTGTTAAATAGAGAAGTTCTCATTGTGAGATTCCAGTGGAAATGACAGAGTCCATCATGAATTTTAGTGTTAAGTCATTTTACATGTACTTTATGTTTACTGCTGATTAACTCTCTTTTCTGTTAATTAACTCTCTTAAACCACTGAAATAAAATATTTTTCCCAGCAAGGCATCAGAACACACAGAAATATCTATCTCTTATTGAGTTCCTACTGTTGTTACCTGCTGTGGGGTCAGCACTGGCTCCTAAAGACCTCCTTGGACAGCAGAAGGAAATGCTTACCAGTCCCGTACCACCTCCATGAGCTGAGGAGTATGTTACCAAGATTTTCTTCTTAGCCTGTCTTAATCCAAACGCTGTGCTGAAACGTGTTCAATGTCATAGCAACACACAGGCCTCCACAGACAGACAGCTGGTGGCTTAGCATAAGAGACATTGGCCAGGAATCAAACCCACATTTCCTGGATAAGAGGTGAGAATTCTACCACTGGACCAATGTCTATCAAGGAACTTTAAATACGTCTATTCTTTATACCAAACCTACAAAGTATAACACTTAACACATAGAGAAACTCAGATGAAGATAAATTTAAGTAGCTTTTTTAAAGCTAATGGAAACCCTGATGACATAGCGATCAAGTACTAATCAAAAGGTCTGCAGTTTGAGTCCACCAAGTGCTCCTTGGAAACCATGGGACAGTTCTACTCTGCTGTACACACTCTCTATGAGTCAGAATTAACACAACAGGTTTTCACAACCAGTAAGGAGTAGGATTGAAACACAGGTGTTTTCATTCCAAACTCATTCTCTTTTAGCTGTTCAAAGCTGAATTCTAAGATTTTTTTTCCCCTAAGTATTGAGAAGACCAACCAAAAAAAGAGATTGCAAGCTCTTACATAAGAGCTGCATCTCATACATAAGAGTTACATAACCAAACCACATATAATAGGGATAAGTAAGTGTAATACATTTCTTGAGTATGCTTTCATTTATTTAGCATTTATTAAACATTCTTCATTTCTAGCTGTTAGAACATGGGAAGCCAGAAACCTCAATGTTATTTGGCTTGATAAGTCATTTTTGGGATGCACTTGTAGTGTACAGTTCAGGATCTAGTCCAGAAACAAAAATTAATCACAAACCAATGTGAAATTTTATACCAACCAACCTTAAAGTGTTGAATTATTGAAAGGCTTCAAATTCAGAAAAGGTAATTCGTAGTGATGTCTAACGCCCAAATCATAAGTGGTTTACATATTTGTTTCATTTTAATGACTTCTAAAAAAAGAAGCATTGACAGAAGGGGTTCATTTCACCCCATTTCAGGGAACCTGTCGATAATATTCAATAACGAGTTAAGATGAGAAAATACTGGCTTGTCTTTTAATTGGCATATATGAACAAATCTGGAATCACGCTACTTCTTAATAATTTGCTACAGACCCATGCATTGCTAGTTTACTTTCATTATTATGACTTCCAAAATGATTTTATATTTGCTTTCAGTTTTATTATTGAGGTATATTTTACTATCTTATGTAAAAAATGTTTAAAATCATATGGGATATTTTTGATAGAAGTATCAGTTATCTTTCAAAATACTTTTTTTGGGGGTGAAAGATAAATTTGGATCTTTATACTAATTGTCAATAAACTTACCTTAAGCAGAATGGGAAATTTTTATTAACACCTCTTTTTTTTAATTTGGACACTAATAATTTTATATCTGTGATAGTAATAAAAGCTAATATACTTTGTAACGGTGTTATCTTAATTCTTCAACAAGAGGGTTTTTTTTAACAGATAGAAAATGATCTTTCAAAAGACAGTTGACAAAATTTTAGGATAGTAAAATTTTCTGAAGTAGAGACAACAGAAAGTTTTACACATGCCTGCTCTTGTTTTCCTTATAAAAAGGAACACATTTTAGCTAGTTTTCATGTTTAAAAAAACATATTTCTGAACAAAAACTTAAAAATATATAGAAATGAAACCAATATCTTACAGGTAAATGATACTGTGCTTCTCTAGATCAAACAGAATATGACTTTTCATGGAGTTAATTTTCTCAGTTCTGTTATTATTAGATTATGGCAAAGGATTAAGAAACAGAATTTGTCTTTGAGCTAGTTTTTTTTCTTCTGCATTTTCTCACATTTCTGAGAGAAATTAGGTTAAAGACGTTTCATAATACAATGCTCATGACAAAGTTTGAAATTTGAGGTTTTATGACTTTGAAGGGCAAGAAATAGGACTGTCTGTCAAAATAAACTTTGAAAGTTTTTGTTTTATCCTGAAGTCTTCAAAGGATGAGTTCTAAGGACTTCTACATTGACTAGCCTGTGAGTAGTGGTATCTCCAGAGTGTCAGTGATTTGAGTGTTACACGTTGAAGATTCTGTTAAATAACCAATATTTTGTTTTATTTCTCCAACTTGAAGAACAAAAAGCTTGTACTTTTCTCAAGCTGGATATGCATTATCTAAACAACTAACAATTTCTGTTCATTGACTAGTCATGAGAAATTTGGACATTAATTCCTGAATCTCATTGTTGAAAACTACAGAGTTCCAATTTGCAAATAACATAAATCAAAGTGAGCTGTGTTTTTGCCATTTCAGAAAACCCTAACTTAACTTTCTCTGAGACAGTAGAAAACCAACGATGATTTCTTATTTTAGTTATTGCAGTTTTCAGTTCAAAATTTCTATATGATTGTATGTTTTCACAGCATAACTCTGTGGTGAAATTATCCACTTTATCATTATTTTACTAATTCTCTTGAACATATCGCAAACTACAACACACAAACAAAACACCCACTAAGTTGATTCTAACTCATTTGGACTCTCTTGGGTGGAGTAAAACTACTCTGTAGGGTTTCCCAGGAGTGGCTGGTAGATTTGAACTCCCAAAATTTGGATGAGCAACCAAGTTCTTAACCCCTGTGCCACCAGGGCTCCGTATCAATGACAAGCACCTTATTTTTACACAAATAATGCACAGTTTCTAGTTTTATTTGCAAACAGTGCCCTCTGTCACCAAAGTATTTTTGTAAGCTCTATTATACCTTTAAAAACAAAAGTAGTGTAGAGTCAAGATGGTGGACTAAGCACACATCTCCTTATATCCCTCTGGAAACGAAAACCTGAATTGATAATCAAACGGAGCCTTCTGGTAACCTACTGAGCCCCAGGACATGACACAGGGCTGTTAATTCGGACTTCACACAACTGAACAAAAAACCCACCTCTCTTTCCCTGACTCCTGCTCCTGCCTAGCCCTGGATCTCATGGACTGAAGGTAATGCACCATTGTGACTTTTTTTTCTCTGTCTTGGCCAATGAGCAGAGCTGGGTCTTGCCCAGCAGCTAGTCTCAGAGACACTACTGGTGAGATAGGCAGGCAAAATTATCATATTTTGAGAGCCAGGCTTAGGATTCTGTACACCTAGCCAATTTGGGCCTCTCTTGTTATCTCTGCCACAGCATGGTTTGTATGGAACTGCGGGGACTATGTGTAGTACGCCATGATGGATATGGAGATTTTAGCAGGACCTAATTCTTAGCCTGGGAGCCAGCGCCTGCAAACAGGACAGTGCTTCTCAAACAGAAAAGCAGTAGTTTACACAATGTTACCTGCAGTGGGGCCCTGGCAACAGAGGCTGAAGACTCACCACATCTCAGCACCTTTAGCCCATCTATCCGCCGACTGTGAGGAGGGCTCACTCTTAGATACAGTGGCTGCAGCTGGACCTAATTCTTAGCTTAGGAGACAGAGCCTGCTCACAGGAGAGTGCTTTTCTACCAGAAAAGCAGTAGTTTACACAGTGTCACCTAAGGCTGGGTCCTGTCAGCGGAGGCCAACAGGGGAGTAGCATTGCTGTATTTTGAACTACTTCATATCATCTGGTGTTGGATATAGAGGTGCTTAATTTGACAGTTGGGAAAAGTGACTACTACACCTGAAAACCTGACTGACTTGGGAAGTGGTCAGATACCTTTTGTTTTACATTTTAAGACAGCCTAGAGAAACATCAGCGGTCCAGCCTCACAGTATCTCTCCCAGCCTCTACTTACTCACATGAAACCCAAAAGGCAACAGACACTTGTGGCAAACAAGAAATCACCCATGGCTTCAGAAGGTTCCCAAACAAAACAACAAAGGAGTTTTCCAGATGAAGAGACATTTCTGAAATCAACAGAAGATGAATACAAAAGGATTATATACAGAATCCTTCTAGACGTTATACAAAATGCAGCACAACAAAATGACAAATTAAGCAAGCTGTTTGATCTGATGGAACACCAGTCTTCTGAAATCCAACAGATCAAGAACAAAATCAAAGACATAGACACTTCTATTCAAAGCCAGGAAAACAGAATGGAATAAATGGAAAAAAGAATTTCTGATTTGGAAGACAGAGCTACTTACAGTGTCTATGAGCAGAAATCAGTAAAAAGAAACAAGTAAAATGAAGAAGCATTAAGAAGCATGTGGGACTCGATTAAGAGGAACAACGTTCAATTAATTGGAGTCCCTGAACAGGATGAGACACCTGAGAATGCAGAGAGTATCGTTGCATAGCTGCTGACAGAAAACTTCCCAGAAATCAGGAAGGAAGAGAATATAGATAGCCCAGATGCATATTGTACAACATCCAATATAGATCTCAAAATAAAGGCTCCAAGACATATTATAATTAAGCTTAACAAAATGAAACATAAGCAGCAATACTTAAAGGCAGCAAGACTCAAAGCAAAGCTAACATTCAGAGGGAAACCTGTAGGCTTTCATCAGATTTCTCAGCAGAAACCATGCTGGCACAGAGACAGTGGCGTGACACATTCAAAGCCTTGAAGGAGAAGAACTTCCGACCAATAATTATGTATCCTGCAATGCTATCTTTAAAATATGAAAATGAAATTAAGACAGTCTCAGAAAAACAGAAAGTCAGAGACTTTGTAAAAACCAAACCCAAACTACAAGAAATACTGAAAGAAGTTCTTGGCTTTGGCTTAGAAGAACAAAACCACTAACTTTACATTTTAGAACGACATATCATCCAGAATTCTACTCAGTTAGAGAAGGCTCCAAACTCAGTCACAGCTTTAATGCTGCAAGAAACAATCCAGTGAAGATCATGAAAACTATGGTGCCATCATATTAAAAAGAGGAATGTACTACAGTCATTATAGTCCTTCTAGATGGATAGGAAGTCGACAAGACTGATAGTAATTAAAATTGGGTTTATATATGGTTTATTAAGGGGGATCTTAGGGGCAGCCGTAAAGCACAACAAAGATAGAACATACTATATCACGAAATGTAACACAGGAGTCTCAACAACTACAAAACCAGCTCCGAAAAAGGTAAAAAATCAACTCACAAAAAGAATGTCCCAGAACAGACTAATAAGGACAACACAGAAAACATCAACACAAAAATAAACATATCACAATGGCAGAATAATTACGTGGATTGTGAATGGACTGAATGCTCCAGTAAAGAGACATCAAGTGAAATCTTGGATCAAGACAGGACGCATCCATATGTTCTCTACAAGAAACTCACTTGAAACTTAAAGATAGGAACAAATTGAAAATTAGAAGGTGGAAGAATTTATATCAAGCAAACAACAAACAAAGAAGAGCAGGTATGGCAATGCTAATCTCAGACAAAAACAATTCTCATGTAAAATCCACCATCGTGGACAAAGACAGACACTATTTACCACTTAAAGACTCAATAAACAGTGAAGACTTAACTATGTTTAATATCCATGCACCTAATATCAGAACACCTAAATATATCGAAGAAACACTGGCTACACTCAAAAAAGAGTTAGATGACTTCGCAGTAATAGTGGGAGACTTCAACACTCCACTCTCATTACTAGACAGATCATCTAGAAAAAACCTCAGTAAAGATACAGAAGACCTCATTGACACAATTAACCAACTAAACCTCATAGATATATACTGAACTTTCTACCCAACAGCAGACAACTACACCTTCTCCAGTGCACATGGCACAGTCTCCAGAATTGACCATGTGTTAGGCCATAATGCAATTTTCAACAAAATCCATACCATTGGATTAATGCAAAATATGTTCTCAGATCATAAAGCCAAAATCAATAGCAAAGTCAAAATCAATAGCAGAAAAAACATAGATAGAAAGTAGAACTCTTGGAAACTGAACAACATCTTGCTCAAAAAACCATGAGTTACAGAAGAAATCAAGGATGAAATAAAGAAATTCATGGATTCTAATGAGAATGAAAATACTTCCTACCAGAACCTATGCGATACAGCCAAAGCAGTGCTCAGAGGTCAGTTTATCTCCATAAATGCACACATCTGGAAGGAAGAAAGAAACCAAGTCAAGGAACTAACCCTACATCTTGAATAAGTAGAGAGAGAAAAGAGAGGAACCCATCAGGCAACACAAGAAAACAGATCATAAAGATTAGAGAAGAACTAAATGAATTAGAGAATAAAACAATAATTGAAAAAATTGAAAAGACGAAAAGCTGGCTTTTTTGAAAAGATCAACAAACCTGACAAACCACTGTCTAAACTTACTTAAGAAGAACAGGAAAGGAAACAAATAACCCAAATTAGAAAGGAGAGGGGAGTGGTCACAGCAGATCCAACTGAAATAAAAATATCATAACACAATACTATGAAAGACCGTACTTTAAAAAATTTGAAAACCTAGAGGAAATGAACAAATTCCTTGATTCATACCACCTACCTGAATTATCACAACGTGAAGCAGAACAACTTAATAAACCCATCACAATGGAAGAGATTGAAAAAGTCATCCAAAAACTGCCAACCAAAAAAAGCCTGGGCCCAAATGGCTTCACCACAGAATCCTACCAAGCTTTTAGAGAAGAGTTATATTCAATACTACTGAGACTGTTTCACAGTGTAGAAAGGGATGGCATACTCCCAAACTCATTCTATGAATCCAGCATAACCCTGATACCAAAACCTGGGAAAGACCCAACAGAAAACGAAAACTACAGACCAATATCACTAATGAATCTTGATGCAAAAATCTTCAACAAAATTCTTGCCAATAGAATACAATAATATATTAAAAAAGTAATCTCGACGGCACTTGGCTTGGCTATCATGACCAAGGTGGATTCATAACAGGGATGCAAGGCTGATTCAACATCAGAAAAACAATTAATGTGATTAACCACATAAATATCACAAAAGATAAAAATCACCTCATTTTGTCCATTGATGCCGAAAAGGCGTTTTCTAAAGTGCAACACCCATTCATGCTAAAAACTCTTAGCAAAATAGACATAGATGAAAAATTCTTCAATGCAATAAGGGCCATTTATACAAAACCAGCTGTATACATCATCCTGAATGGAGGGAGACTGAAGGAGTTTCCATTGAGAACAGAAACTAGACAAGGATGCCCACTCTCACCTCTGCTATTCAACATAGTACTAGAAGTTCTAGCCAGAGCAATTAGACAAGATCAAGAAATAAAGGGCATCTGCAGTGGTGAAGAAGAAGTCAAAATCTCCCTGTTTGCCAATGATACGATTGTATGCAGAGAATCCCCAAGAATCTATAAGTAAACCAGTCAAACTGATAGAAGAGTTCAGCAAAGTCTCAGGATACAAGATAAACATAAGTAAATCAGTAGGATTCCTTTATAGTAATAGTGAAACTGCTAATGAAGGAATCATCAAATCAATACCATTCACTATAGCCCTCAAGAAGATAAAATACCTAGGAGTTAATCTAACCAGAGAAATAACAGACCTTTAGAAGGAGAACTACAAGCCCTTACTACAAGAAGCTAAGAGAGCTTCAGATAAAGGGAGAAACCTACCCTGCTCATGACAGAAGACTTAACATTGAGAAAATATCTACTTTACCCAAAGCAATCTACTTATATAATGTAATCCCAATACAAGTTCCAGTGTCATTTTTCAGTGAGATGGAGAAACAAATCACCCATTTTATTTGAAAAGGGAAAGAAACTCCAGATAAGTAAAGTACTACTAAAGAAGAAGAGTACACTGGGAGGCCTCTCATTACCCGACTTCAGAACATATTACACTGTCACAATGGTCAAAACAGCCTGGTACTGGTACAAAACCAGACAGATCGATCAATGGAATAGACAAGACCCCAGAGATGACACTATCTGTCTATGAACAGTTGATACTCAACAAAGGCTCTAAGACATTAAACTGGGGTGAAAACAATGTCTTCAACAACAGGTGCTGGCAAAATTGGATATCCATCTGCAATAAATTGAAACACCAATAAATCTTACACCTTATACAAAAAACAACTCCAACTGGATAAAAGACCTAAATATCAAATCTAAAATGATAAAGCTCATCCAAGAAAAAGTAGGAACAACAATGGAAGTTTTAATACACAACATATACAGACATCAAAATCTGTCAAAGAAACCACAATCAACAGAAGAGAAAATAAATAAATGGGAACTACTGAGCATCAAACACTTTTGCTCATCCTAAGTCTTTATCACAAGAGTTAAAAGTCCACCTACAGAATGGGAAAAAATATTTGGCAACTCTATGTCGGACCGACGCCTGATCTCCAAAATCTGTAAGGTATACAAAATATCAATAAGAAGAAGATAAATCATCCAATTAAGCGATGGGCAAAGGAGATGGACAGACATTTCTCTAAAGAGGAAATCCAGGCAGCCAAAAAACACATGAGGACATGTTCGCAATCTTTAGTTATTAAAGAAATTCATATCAAAACTACAATGAGATAGCATCTCACCCCAACAAGGTTGGCCATGATCCAAGAAACACAAAACAACAAATGCTGGAGAGGCTGTGGAGAAAGTGGAACTCTCCTCCACTGTTGGTGGGGTTGCAAAATGGTCCAGCCTCTTTGGAAAGGGATCTGGTGCCTCCTTAAAAAAATGGATATAGATATACCATTTGACCAAGTATTTCCAGTACTTGGAATATATCTTACAGAATCAAGGCCATTCACGCCAATGGATACATGCACAAAAATGTTTATTGAAGCACAGTCTACAATAGCAAAAAGATGGAATCAACCCAGATGCCCAGCAACAGAGGAATGGATAGGTAAACTGTGGTATATATATTCAGTGGAGGACTATGCAATGATAAACAATGATGATTGCAGGAAACGTCTCATAACCTGGTTTCAACTGGAAGACATTATGTTGAGTCAAAGTAGTCAGTGGCAAAAGGACAAATATTGTATGAGACCCCTACGATAGGAACTCCAAAACAGACTTATGCGTAGAAGAAAAGACTTTGACGGCTGCAAGGGAGGGAGGGATAAAAGGTGAAAGGGGAGGGTTTAGATTAGATAGCTGGTAGAACTTTGGTTGGGTGAAATCGGTGACAGCACACATTAGAAACAAATACAATATTAAGTGGAATACAACATAACTTGAGTACTCCTCCCATCTTAACCCAATAAGGCAAGGACAGAATAGCTGGTGTGGAGGGTAGGGGACCATGTTCTTAGGTAAAATCGAGGCCAACTGGCACAACTAGCATTTTGCTAAGAGGGCTGTCTGCACCCCACATTGGTGAGTGGCATCTAGTGTCTTAAAAGCTGCCAAGCTGCCATTCGAGGGCACAGCAAATTATCCCAACTCAGCAGAAGTGGATGCTCACCAAGGACCAAGACGACAACCTAGGAGACAGAGATACCCACATGAGTGGGTGCCTACATCGACTTGGGACCGGAAGAACTGGATGATGCCTGGCCACCACCGGTGATAGCCACGATGGAACTCACAAAGTTGAGTCTCACTGGCAACACAACAATAAAAAGGGGTGCACCCTGAGATCTCCATTAAGAGACCGCAATTGATGGCCCAGCGGCTTCAGAGTTTTTCTGGGAGCCTGGGCCCTGGCCCTGATGCTGCCCTTGCCTGTGGATCAAGTGAAGGTTCACTCTTCAGACAGCAAGGGATTTGAGGGGGAGTGGGTGGACAGGAGGGAAAAGGAGAGTGTTAGGAGGATTAGACATGCATGGAGCAGAGGAATAGGGTGCTGTTGCTGGGCAGGGAGAGCAGTGGACGCTGCACATAGGTGGGCATGCAAATTTATATGGGAATGTATATTTTCACTCAGTCATAATAAGAAAAAAATGTTGCTATAAAAAAACTAACATAGCGTATTTACAAAAATACCTTGCTGGATGGGGGTACTTTAGTAGGTTGGCAAACAAACATAGCAGGTGTGTATTATTTGTGTAAAACATGGCATCTTTTTGTTAGTTAACTAACATCTGAATCACATGTGAGTCATCTTTTTTTTTCTTTAGTTTTTCTAGATCCCCATATAGTGTAAACTACCTGTGCGCCTTTACTAACCCAAATATTGATCATTCAAACTCACATAGCGGCATTGAGGAAGAAAGGCCTGGCAACCTGATTCTATAACGATTACAACCAAGAAAATCTCATAGAGCAGTTCCACTCAACACATGACATTGCTGTGAATTGGGATGAACTGTATAGCATTTTTTTTTTTTTAAATATTGCTTTCTGTTATTTCAGCCATGTGTTTCTGAATTTTGGCATGTTTCACTGATTGCTAGATGATCTATATAAAAAATTGTAGAGATCCCAGATGACATTATATTTCTCTGTACAGGATTTACTTTTATGAAACCAATCAGGTTTTACTGAACAGAGCTGGTTGTAGCCCCAGTAATGCTCAGTCTGTTCTTGGTCCATTCCTCTCGGTCTAGAATTTTCAACTGCAGATATTTTGTTTTTACTAATATGCTAAAAAATCTGCTCCAATTTTCAGAGTCTTTCTACTTAGCCTTTTTCTTCTTAGTTCACAAAAGAATTGGCCACATAGTTGAGGTTCCCTAAAGACTTTACTGAAGCCAAGCCAAGTGCCGTCGAGTGTGATCCGACTCATGGCGACTTTACCGAAAGCTTTTCTAATATTTCTGTGTTCTAGCAGTGGCTCTTGAGTATAAATTCCATATTCTGAGCCTTCTGTTGCTGCCTTTAATTGGTAAACTAGTTTTATATTTCTGCATGCATAAAAATATCACAGATTTAGCAGCACAAAACAACACTCACTTTTTAGGCCTTATTTCTGTAGGTCAGACATCTAAATACGGCACGACTAGATTTTCCCATTACAGTTTCACAAGGCTGAAATCAAGGTGTCAGCTGGGCTGTGTGCTCATCTGCAGGCTTGTCTAAGGGAGAACCTACTTTCAAGTACATTTATGCTGCGGGCTGACTCCATTTCCTTGTAGTTGTAGGACTGAGATCCCCATTTTTTTGCTGAGTATTGATCAGGAGTCACTCTCAGCCACCTGCTGTTCCCTGTCTTGTGGCATTTTTCCATCTTCAAAATGAGCAATAGAGAATCTTTCTCATCTTGAATCTCACTTACATCTTGTATTTCTTCAGAGAAAAGTGCAGATTTTTTTAAAGGTTTACTTGATTAGTTGGACTCAGCAGGGATAATCTCTCTTTCTTAAAGTCAATTGTGCTATATGCTATTACTTTATCACAGGAGAAATAGCCCATCATTCTCATAGGTCTTTACCACATGCAAGGAGAGATTATATCAGAGCACTGGCCATGGGGGGCCACCTTAGAATTCTGCCTTTAATAATTGGGAAATGCTCCAAAGTGAAAAATGGCCATAGAAGGGAGCTTATCTCTTCAAGTTTCTTCTTTCTCGGGAGTGTCTCCATTTCTCATTGGTTAAACTGTACCCTGAGCTTTCAATTTTTCCAACTATTCTGGTTGTTACAGATGGCACACTGGTCTGCCAAAAGTTGCCTCATTTCATTTGAAATGAGGCATTTCTACCACAGTTTAAAAAATCATTTTATTACAAAAGTTCTAACTACAGAAATAATAGTAATCAGTGATTTAATTTTGTATATTACCTCAGAGTTCACTAGACAAAAAGTGATTTCAGGAAGACCTTCCTCTCTTTTATAAATACTTCACTGTATTTAAAGTTTATGGTCCAGGTCAATTTGTCACAGAAAAACTTATACATACATTGCTATCTAACTCTAGCTGCTCTCCCCATGCTACGACAGCACACTCCCCTTTCCATCCTGAATTTCCCAATTCCATTCAACTAGTCCTGTCTCCCTTTGCCCTTTCATCTCACCTCTGAACAAGAGCTGACCAGATAGATATTTTCATGTATTTACTTAAACTAAGAAGCACACACTTCATCAGTATCATTTTATGTCATACAATCCCATTCAGTCTTTGTCTGAAGAGTTTGCTTCAGGAATAGTTTTAGATCTGGGCCAATAGAAAGCCTGGGGGCCATGTCTTTAAAAGGGCCCTCCATTGTGTTAGACCATCAAGTCTGATCTATTTAGCAGAGTTTCAGTTCTCTAGCCTGCATTTCTCCCACTAGGTCAGGGATTTTTATTGTGTTCTTTGTCAGGGCAATCATTGGTGGTGGCTGGGCACCATCTAGTTCTTTTGGTTTCATGCTGATGTAGTCTCTGGATTATGGACCATTTTGAGGAAGATGTTTCTCGATAGCTTAATTTGCTCTATATAAATCCTTATAACTGAATACTGGTTTTATTAGATATCATTGTGTTAAGCTTTATTTCCTTCATTTTCTATAGATTAATATTTATAAAATAAGTGAATATATTCAGAAATATCTATCTATCTGAATTACACTGGGATTTATGAAATCTGAGACTTGAAAATTTTTTTAGTTCCAGCAATTTAAAATTGAAGTCACATTTTTTCATAGATGGCGTCTAGCATTCAATATAATAATCCAACACTTATTTTTATAATAAAAAATATTCCTAACTGAATTTAAAACAGATAACTGTTTTTAAGAAGATGAGGGCCCACTGGAATAAATTAATTTTCTGAACAAACTCAGTCACTAGAGTAACTAATTTAGATTTTTTGAAAACATGCAAAATTCTGAAATTATAATATATAATTAAACAAATTCTTTCTGGCATTCCTACAGATCTTGCGGGAGGAAGCCTTCAGCCTATATCATATATTGTTGTTTTTAGGTGTCATGAAGTTGGCTCTGACTTGTAGCAATCCTGTGTACAACAGGTCAAAACACTGCCCTATGCTGTGTCATCCTCACAATCGTTGCTGTGCTTGAGGCCATCATTGCAGACATTGTGTGAGTTTATTTCCTTGAAAGCTTTCCTTTCTATCATTGACTCTGTTTTATCAAGCACGGTATCCTTCACAAGGATTAGTTCTTCCTGAGAATATGTCCGAAAGGTATGAGACAAAGTCTTAGCATCCTCACTTCTAAGGGGCATTTTGGCTGTACTTCATCTAAAAAGATTTGTTCCTTCTTCTAATAGTCCATGGTATTTTCAGCCAATACCATAATTCAAAGACGGTAATTCTTCTCCAGTCTTATTACTAGTCCAGGTTTCTTATGCATGTGAGCTGAATGGAAAACATCATGGCTTGGATCAGGCACATCTTAGTCTTTGCTTTTTAAAACTTTTTAAGAAGTCTTTGCAGCAGATTTCCCAATGCAATATGTCATTTGATTTCTTGGCTGCTCCTCCCATTGGTGTTGATTATGGATCCAAGTAAAATGAAATTCTGAACCACTTTAATATTTTCTCCCTTTATCATGATGTTCTTTATTGGTCCATTTGGGGAATTTTTGTTTTATTTGTGTAGAGGTGTAATGCACACTGAAGGCTGTAGTCTTTGATCTTCGTCAGTAACTTCTTCAAGTCCTCTTTGTTTTTAGCAAGTAAGGTTGTGTTGTCTGTATGTCACAGGTTGCTGAGTTTTCCTCCAATCTCGGTGACCCAATTTCTTAATATATCCAGTTTCTCAGATTATTTGCTCAACAAAGAGATTGAATAAATATGGTGGAAGGATTTAACCCTGCTGCACATCTTTCTGATTTGAAATCACTCAGTATCCTTTTGGACCATTTGAATGACTGTGTCTTGGTTTATGCATAGGTTCCACAAGAACAAAACTGAATGTCCTTGAATTCTCATTCTCAATTTTATCCACAATTTTTTACGATTCACATAGTCAAATATCCTTGTATAGTGATGTTTTATTGACTGTAACACGTACTGCTTAGAAGTTCAGAATCCTGCAGGCTTATTTTAGAGCATATAGACTTAACCAAAAGGAGACATTATTTCACTGAGAAATATTCAATTTGAGAGAAATTTAAGAAAACAATAATCAAAATTTAAATTTCTTATTGCAGTTGAAGTGCATTGTATGTGATTGTGTCATTTTCTATTGCATTTAATAATAGTTCATGAAAGTATATGTCAAGTGACTGCGTGAAGCTAGGCAATTTATTTAAATAAATAAATAAATCAGCATTCTTAGCATTTTAACATACTATAGAAAAAACATTCAGTATGAAAATTAAAAAAAATCTTTATAATTCTTAAATACAGCATTTAACTGACAACGTTATATGCAGGAATATGTTGAAACTTTCACTATTCTACAGCAAGCTGCATCTAAGTTCATTACAATTCATAGCATTTACGTGAGTATTTATTAGGTACCACCTGTGCAGACTACTCTGTTAAGTAATTTAAACAACACAGTCTTAAGACAAATGATATTTCTCAGCTTCAAGTCTCAAAAAATATTTCATTCTGTATTTTGTTTTATAGAATTTCTGAATGTTTGCTCTGTGGATAAACTCTGTAATATTAAAATCTTCAGATTATCCCATTCTGCCCCCCACTCACCTAAAGAATCTCTGCAGAATTAAGGAGGGAATTTTTTAGGCTTTTATTAAGAATATAATAAGAACAACCCTTATGACTACAGATCATATTTTACATTTAATCCAGAAAAAAGTATAGATTTGGGGTTATTTTTTTTTGTAAGTATGGAAACACTTGTAAATTCATTTTTAAAGGATGGGCAAGAGATCACTCAAGTGACAGACTGTGGTTAGACAGATATTTTAAAATCCACTTGCCTATTAAGTATAAGTAAGTACAATGCCAATGGTAAGAGAAATATTGTAGAATAATAAAAACTGCTCAGTCACAATTGTATGTTTGCTCTGAAATAATTAACTTCAGGTTATTCTTTGCATTGTTGCTAACTTGATAGGATTCTTCAATAGTTAAAGGATCAGAGATGTACTCTTTGGAGTAGTACAGTAACTAAGAGCTATAAACCCTGTAAAATCCACTGCTGTTGTGTTGATTCTGGCTCATAGTGATCCTATAGGAGACAGTGAAACCACCCAATAGGGTCTGCGAGGAGTGTCTGGTGGCTTTGACTTGCCACATTTGAGCTTATCAGCTGCAGCACTTAATTACTGTTCCACGCTGAGAGCTGTAGAGGCCATTCAATCTGGTTTATTATTCTTGTCTGTAAAAATAGGAAACTAACATCTACTTTGAAGGATCATGAAGATTCAAATGCATGTAAACAAAGCAGGTAGCTGAACTTATAAAACCCAAATCAGTTATTATTACATAAATGAAAGTTTTAGTGAATGGAAATTTTAGGAAATGAACATTTGAGTTTAACTTTCTGTTACTTTTTACTAATTAGATAACTAGTAATCCATTGCAGTCAAATAGATCCTGAATCATAGTGACCCTTTTGCCAGTAGAACTGTGCCACAGAGCTTCCAAGCAGAGGCCGTTGTATTCGTACTGACAGTCTTGGTTAGCAGCTGTGGCCTTTAACCACTGTACCACCAGGGCTCCCTTCAGTGATTGAAACTAAAGACTCATTGCCATCCAGTTGATTCCAACTCATAATGACCCTAAAGGACAGAGTAGAACTGCCTCAGAGGGTGAATTTGAACTGTCAACCTTTTGGTTAGCAACCATAGCTGTTAACCACTATACTACCAGAGTTGCCATTCACTGGATGGTTAGGTTAATATCCTGGCCATCAACTTAGAAAGGTTGGTTTGTTTTTAAAATAATGCTTTGCTTGTAATATTTTCAGGAACATATTCTTGAATGTCTGGGAGTATCTGTAAACAATCTTACTTTTCTTAGTACTTAACTGCAGAGTTCCCAATGCTTACAACTATGTTACACAACAATAATTTTAATTTCTTTTTATACTAATTCATTTAGTCCATTTGTTTGTTTTTTACCTTCAGCTCTGGCATTGCTGAATCTTCAGTGCTTTCAGGGTAAATGCACTAAATTTCTGTGGCTGATTTTCCCTTGTTTCTGCAAACTAACATGTACCAAAAATATAAATCTGATATTCCATATAGACACTCCAATTGAGAGTAATCCAAAAGCAAATGTTTGAGGCTGCAATGCTAAACAATCTGTTTTATAATGTATTTGTTTTAGTTAGGAATGTCTCTATAGAGATTATTATTCTATTATCTGAGAACTCAAAAGAAACAGATATGGGGTCCAGGAAAAAAAGGAGTCAGTCAGAGAAAATCTAAAAGGAGATTCTAGGTTAAGTAGGAAATGGGTGCTAGGCCCTCAATGACAAATTTGGGTGAAAGGAAAGGACAACCACTAGTACATAGAATAGAAGGGAAATATCTCAGGCTGGAAGATGAATTTTACTGATTATTATTTTGTTGATGGAATCATTTCTAAATGCTTACAACTATCCAATACTCACTGAGGCAGATTCAGTTCTGACTTGTAGTGACCACATGTGTTTCTGAATAGAGCTGCAGTTCACGGACTTTTAAGACTGTAACCTTTAGGAATCAGGTTTCCAGGTCTTTCTTCCTGGGAACTTTCAGCGAATTCTGTCAACGTTTCTGTTAGGAACCCAGCACTTAACCATCTATGCTACCAACCAAAAACCCACTGATGCCAGTCTATTCTGATTCATAGCTAACCTATCGGACAGGGTAGAACTGGACCATAGAATTTCCGAGGAGCACCTGATGGGTTCCAACTGCTCACCTTTTGGCTAGTAGTCTTAGCAGTTAACCACAGTACCACCCGATTTTCTTCCACTAGATGAGTATTAACTAAGGGATATAGGGAGAGATCTCTGTGTGTATTTTGGAGTAGAATTAAGTCAAAGAGACCCAAAGCTAGCTGGAATAATAGAGAAAGAAAAAGCAATAAACATCACAAGTACTCATGGAGGACTGGATTTTCTGTAGTTATTAAGATGGAGGCGCCAGCTGATTGAAGTTAGAATTAAAGTGTAGAGCGAGGGATCTCTGGGAAAGCTGAGAACACACACACGTGTGTATTTTTTATCACTCATGTAAATTTAAACGTTAGCTATGAAAAGGACACGAGGAGGATGGAGGGTTAGAGGGCTTTATTAAAGTTGAGTCTGCTTTGTACGTCAATGTTTTCCTGCTATATTTCCTATTCTTCCCACACAGTTACATTCCCTAAACATTTATTGAGCACTAAATATCTGGTATACAATATGAATATGCTACAACAGGGATCAAAGACAAATCTCAAAGTCAGTTAGAAGCAACAGAAAAAATATGTAATTGATTATGCCGAACTGCAGTAATACTATAAGTTTATATACAAAATAACACAGAAAAAACTATGCACACTTCTAACTTCCTTAGTGAAAGAACTGCTTTGTTATAGAGGAGGTAACATTTGAGTTTGACTAAACTTAAGTGAAAGCTGCCCCTTGGATTAATTAAAAAAAATGATATATGTATTTCCTCATTAATTTCAACATTTCTGATAACTCAATCCTATCAGTCAATGTCAGTTCTGTATGTAGGCACCTTCTGAGATACCCCGCTCATAACATAAAACTCTCCCAACGTGAGCAGGATCTCTTACACTGATACTTTATGAACTGTCTTGAAGAATACAGTGTCCTCTTTCTCTGTGTTCTTTCTCTTCTCCCTTCCTTTTAAAGGTTGATATTTAGTAGTTACTTGAGTATCGTATTTCCCAGTCTTTAATGTTAACTAAGCAACTATTTATTGGTCATCTTCTAAGTTTCTGACATTTCTTAGGCACAAAGTCTAAAGCAGCAAAAAATAAAAATGGAGGAAAACCCTAACCTTATGTAATTCCAGTAAGACATGCTAAAAAATGAAATAAGTCAGGGAAAGATGAGAGGAAATGTACTGGCATGTGTGTATGTGAGAGGAGGTGAATCAAAATTTCCCAGTGAGCAATTGCAGTGCGCCCTGCCAAAAATATGTAACTTGAGTAAATGCCTGAATGAAATGAAGTTGTGGGGAGAAAGAGATCCAAAGTAGAGTCTGGGGAAGAGCATTCTGTGTAGGGGAAACAGGAACTATGCAGGCTCTGAGGTAAGGATGTGACGGTGGCATTGGAAAAATAACAAGGAAGTGACTGGAGTGACTCCGGTGACAGTGCTCAGAGAAGTGAAAGGGAAGGGAAATCATGCAATGTCCTACAGATCGCTATATGGATTGACTTTTACTCCGAACATGATGGAAATCTATTGGAGGCTTTTAAACTGATGGATGGCTTGATTTGACTTCTCTTTTAAAAGTATCATTTAAAGTATTAGGTTAAGAACCAGGACAGAATCAGAGAGACCACTTATGATGTGAGATGCTAGAGAAACAGAGGAATAAAGGAAGAGTCCTGCACTATTTGGCTGAGCAGCCAGAAGAATGTAGGTGCCATTTGGTGAGATAAAAAAAACAGAAAGAAGCAAATGTTTATGTAGGGAGGGAGAGAGGAAGTCCTATTAGAAAATTCGTTTTGAATATGATAAGTTTGAGAACAAATAAACTATCAAATTCAGAATCGTATGTACAAGGTTGAAGAGGAAAAAAACACCTATATTTGAAATAATCTATATATTTTACATCCTGTTAATTAACTAAATGCTTTAAAAAAATCATTGAATATGACAGGTACAGATGTTAAGATAAGGACGGGTTTAGAAATACTGTAAATACAGAAGTACAACTTTGTAGTGGTAGCGCTATGAAAGATCCTGGTAAGATGGAATCAGGTCCCCAAAGATCAACACCAGTCAAAAAGAATGAGATGAAAGGTCCACATTTCTCTGAAGTTACCACCCCCAAACCCTGAAGCATGCCTTTCTGGTCTTCTAATGTCTCTCTCTGTCACCATTCTGCTTCTACACCCTTTTTGTACGTAATTTGATTTTTTAGGAGACCACATTTTGCATTGCTTCTTACTTATGTTTACAGGTCTTCTACCACCATTAGAATGGAAGCCCCTCACATACGGTTGTTTTGATTCATTATGTATTTCCTGTTCCTAGTACTGTGCTAGTACAATATACTCAATTGTTATTGGGAGAGTTATTATATGAAAAATGACTAAAATGTCTCCTGTACTCTTAGTGATCAGGATTTGAAATTGCTTGCTCAGCATGTCAAGCTGGATGTCCTACAAGCACTGCACATGTAATACGAGCATGTTCAAAATACAATGATTTTGTGACCCTGAAACCTGCCTGTTGTCCTGAATTTTGAGTATCACTGATGGAAATTTGCAGCACAATGCAAGCTTTGAGACTTCAACTTTCTCAACCCGACTTTGCAAACCCAAGTGGTTAAGCATTACATCTGCCAACAGAAAGGTCCACAGTTCAAATCCTCCTGGTGCTCCTTGGAAACTGTGGCGCAGTTCTTGGAGTTATAGGGTTGCTGTGAGTCAGAATTCACTCGAAGGCAGTGGGTTTAGTTTTGGTTTATGGAAACCCTGATGGTTAGTGGTTAAGAGCTATGACTGCTAATCAAAAAGTCTGCAGTTCATACCCGCCAGACATTCCTTGGAAACCTGTGTGGAGCTTCTCTTCTGTCCTATAGGATTGCTATGAATTGGAATTGTCTCAGTGGTGGTGAGTTTGGTTTTTAGTTGGTTATGAATTATTCATTTAATGTCTCCAGTAAGTAATGTTGAAGTAAGCAATCTTTTGCTCACTCCCCTGCTGTCTGTGCACAGTAAATAAGTTACTCTTGTTGATTCACCCTATTGCTCCTTATACCTCACACCTTATGACATTTTCTATTTCTTGTTGATTTTTTTTCTTTACAGTCTCCTGTCACAGTCAGTTAAAATCCTTGAAGTTCCAGCTTAAAATCCACAGATGGCATAAATTGCCTTTAATTCTTAAGGCAAAATAATATTTTTCCCCTCTCCAATACCATATTGTGTATCAGTAGTGTATCTAGCTGTAAAATTAAGAAATTGATATATCTGTTTCTCATTAGCTTGCAGTTTTCTCACTTTTGCACCCTAACATCCAGTACCTTGCTTTTCATATAGAAGACATCGAATAAAGGATTGTTGAGTTTAGTCTTATTTCACTGATTCTTTAAAACAATAATGCTCTTCAGTGAAGGAATAATTGCCATTCATTAAAAGCCATCACTGTGATATGTTTGCTCTTCATTTACCCTGACACTTACTCTTCAATCACAAAATCTTTCTAGAAGACATATTTTAACAGTATTTTTCAGATTTAAAAGAAATATTCAATCTAAATGATTTCTTCACTGGTTGGAGGTCTAATTGGAGGTAATTTTGTTGGGCTTCTGAAACAATGTATTAGTGGGCGGAGCCAAGATGGCGGACTAAGGACTCGTCTCTTTCTATCCCTCTGGAAACCAAGACCTGAACTGACAATCAAACAGAGCCTTCTGAGCACCTAATCAGCCTCAGGACATGGCACAGAGCTGTTAATTGGGACTTCATACCACTCATCGAAAAATCTCCTCTCTTTCGCTGACTCCCGCTCCTGGCTAGCCCCGGCTCTCATGGACAGAAGGTAAATGCACCAGTTTGACTTTTTTTTCCTCTGTCTCGGCTAGCGGGTGGAGCTGGGCCTTGCCTGGCGGCTGGACTCAGACGCACTGCTGGGGGGATAGACAGGCGAAATTCCCATATTCTGAGAGCCAGGCTTGGGACTCTGTTAATCTAGCCACTTTGAGCCTTTAGTTTTGTAGCTGCCTCAGCGGGGTTTGTGCAGAGCTTCGTGGTCAGGGTGCGGGACGCCATGTTGGTACCGAGGTTTTAGCGGGACCTCGTTATTAGCCTGGGAGACGGCGCCTACAAACGGGACAGTGCTTCTCTGACAGAAAAGTAGTGATTTTGCACAGTGCTGCCTGCGTTCAGGCCCTGCAACAGAAGCAGAGGAATAGCTGCCTCTGGGCACATTTATCCCCTCTGTCTGCTGCCTGTGTGGAGGACGCCATCTTGGATATGGTGGCCGCAGCTGGACCTAATTCTAAGCTTGGGAGCCAGAGCCTGCCCACAGGAGAGCGCTTTTCTATCACAAAACCAGTTCTTGATGCAGTGTTGGATAAAGCTAGGCCCTGTCAGTAGAGGCCAACAGGGCAGTAGCATTGCTGTATTCTGAACTAGTTTGTTATCATCTGGGGTTGGATATAGTGGCGCTTACTTTGTCAGATGAGAAGAGGGACCTCTACACTTGAAAACCTAACTGACTTGTGAACTGGTCAGATACCTTTTGCTTTATATTTGAAGACAGCCTAGAGAAATATTTGCAATCCATCCTCACAGTACCTCTTCCAGCCTCTATATACTCACATGGGACCCAAAAAGCAACAGACAATTGTGGCATACAAGCAATCACTCATGGCTTCAGAAGGCTCCCAAACAAAGCAACCAAGGAGTTTTCCAGATGAAGAAACTTTTATGAAAGCATCAGGAAGTGAATACAAATTGATTATATACAGAGCCCTTCTAGACCTTATATAAAATGCAGCAGAACAAAATGAAAAATTAAGCAAGTTGTTCGATCTGATGGAACACCAGTACTCTGAAATCCAACAGATCAAGAAGAAAATCAAAGACATAGAAACTTCCATGCAAAGCCAAGAAAACAGAATGGAACAAATGGAAAAAAGAATTTCTGACTTGGAAGACAGAGCTACTAACACCAGCGTCTATGAGCAAAAATCAGAAAAAAGAAACAAGAAAAATGAAGAAACATTAAGAAGCATGTGAGACTCTATTAAAAGGAACAACCTTCGATTAATTGGAGTCCCTGAACAGGGTGAAACATCTGAGAACACAGAGAGTATTGTTGCTTAGCTGCTGACAGAAAACTTCCCAGAAATCATGAAGGAAGAGAATATAGACATCTCAGATGCATATCATATGCCATCCAATATAGATCTCAAAAGAAAGACTCCAAGACATATTATAATCAAGCTTAACAAAATGAAACATAAGCAGCAACTCTTAGAAGCAGCAACACACAAGGCAAAGCTAACATTCAGAGGGAAACCATGTAGGCTCTCGTCAGATTTCTCAGCAGAAACCATGCTGGCACGAAGACAGTGGCATGACACATTCAAAGTCTTGAAGGAGAAGAACTTCCAACCAAGAATTATGTAGCCTGCAAAACTATCTTTCAAATACAAAAATGAAATTAAGACATTCCCAGATAAACAGAAACTCAGAGACTTTGTAGAAACCAAACCCAAACTACAAGAAATACTGAAAGAAGTTCTTGGCTTTGGCTTAGAAGAACAAAACCACTAACATTATATTTTAGAACAACACACTACTCAATACTCATTTAGGGAAGGCTCCAAAGTAAATCACAGCTTTGATATGGAAAGAAGCAATCCAGTGATCATCATGAAAACTATGGTGTCATCATAATAAAAAGAGGGATGTACTATAGTCATTATAGTCCTTCCAGATGGAGGGGAAGATGACAAGACTGGTAGTAATTATCATTGGGTTTATAAATAGTTTATTAAGGGGGTTCATAGGGGCAGCTGTAAAGCACAACAAAGATGTATCATACCAGTTCAAGAAATCTAACACACGAGTCTGAACAACTATAAAACCAGCTCTGAAAAAGGTGAAAAATCAACTCCCAAAAAAGAGTGTCCCAGAACAGACTAATAAGAACAACAGAGAAAACATCAACATAAAAATAAACATATCACAATGGCAGCAGTGAACACATACCTATCAATAATTACATTGAATGTGAATGGACTGAATGCTCCAGTAAAGAGACACCGAGTGTCATCTTGGATCAAAAGACACGACCCATCCATGTGTTGTCTACAAGAAACTCACTTGAGACCTAAAGACAGGAACAAACTTAAAATTAAAGGTTGGAAGAATATATATCAAGCTAACAATGAACAAAGAAGAGCAGGGTTGGAAATTCTAATCTCAGACAAAATCAATTTTAATGTCAAATCTACCATCATGGACAAAGATGGACACTATTTATTGCTGAAACGTTCAGTACACAAGCAAGACTTAACTATATTAAATATTTATGCACCAAATGCCAGAGCACCTAAACATGTCGAAGAAACACTGACTACGCTGAAAAGAGAGTTAGATGACTCCACAATAATAGTGGGAGACTTTAACACTCAACTCTCATTACTAGACAGATCATCTAGAAAAAAGCTCAGTAAAGATACAGAAGACCTCATTGACACAGTTAACAAACTAAACCTCATTGATATATACAGAACTTTCCACCCACCAGCAGACAACTACACCTTCTTCTCCAGTGCACATGGAACATTCTCCAGAATTGACCACGTGATAGGCCATAATGCAATGCTCAACAAAACCCATACCATTGAATTATTGCAAAGCATCTTCTCAGATCAGAAAGCCATCAAAGTTGAAATCAATAGCAGAAAAAACAGAGATAGAAAGTGGAACTCTTGGAAACTGAACAACATCTTGCTCAAAAAAACATGGGTGATAGAGGAAATCAAGGATGAATTAAAGAAATTCATGGATTCCAATGAGAACGAAAACACTTCCCACCAGAACCTATGGGATATAGCCAAAGCAGTGCTCAGAGGTCTGTTTATCTCCATAAATGCACATATCTGGAAGGAAGAAAGAAACCAAATCAAGGAACTAACTCTACAGCTTGAACAAGTAGAAAGAGAACAACAGAGGAACCCCTCGGGCACCACAAGAAATGAGATCATAAAGATTAGAACAGAGCTAAATGAATTAGAGAATAGAAAAACAATTGAAAAAATTGAAAAGACCAAAAGCTGTTTTTTTGAAAAGACCAACAAAATTGATAAACCACTTACTAAACTTACTATAGAAAAGTAGGAAAGGAAACAAATAACCCGAATTAGAAATGAGAGGGGAATTGTCACCACAGATGCAACAGAAATCAAAAATATCATAACAGAATACTATGAAAGACTGTACTCTAACAAATTTGAAAACCTAGGGGAAATGGACAAATTCTTTGACTCATACCACCTACCCAAATTATCACAACATGAAGCAGAACAACTTAATAAACCCTTCACAAAGGAAGAGATTGAAAAGGTCATCAAAACACTGCCAACCAAAAAAAGTCTGGGCCCAGATGGCTTCAAGGCAGAATTCTACCAGGCATTTAGAGAAGAGTTATCCCCAATACTACTGAGACTATTTCACAGTATAGAAAGGGATGGAGTACTCCCAAACTCATTCTATGAAGCCAGCATAACCCTGATACCTAAGCCAGGGAAAGATCCCACAAAGACAGAGAACTGCAGACCGATATAATTCATGAACCTAGATGCAAAAATCTTCCACAAAATTCTTGCTAACAGAATACAACAACATATCAAGAAAATAATCCATCATGACCAAGTGGGATTCATAGCAGGGATACAAGGCTAGTTCAACATCAGAAAAACAATCAATGTGATTAACCACATAAATAACACAAAAGACAAGGGTCAGCTGATTCTGTCCATTTATGCAGAAAAGGCATTTGATAAAGTCCAACACCCATTCATGCTAAAAACTCTTAGCGAAATTGTCATAGATGGCAAATTCCTCAACACAATAAGGGCCATTTATACAAAGCCAGTTGCCCACATCATCCTGAATGGAGACAGACTGAAAGACTTTCCCTTGAGATCAGGAACTAGACAAGGATGCCTACTGTCACCTCTCCTATTCAACACTGTGCTACAAGTTCTAGCCAGAGCAATTAGACAAGACCAAGAAATAAAGGGCATCTGCATTGGCAAAGAGGAAGTTAAAATCTCCCTGTTCGCAGATGTTATGATTGTATATGCAGAGAACCCCAAGGAATCTATAAGTAAGTTACTGAAACTGATGGAAGAGTTCAGCGAAGTCTCAGGATACAAGATAAACATAAGTAAATCAGTAGGATTCCTTTATACCAACAACAAGAATGTTAAGGAGGAAATTATCAAATCAATACCATTTACGATAGCCCCTAAGAAGATAAGGTACCTAGGAATTAATCTAACCAGGGAAACAACAGACCTTTACAAAGAGAACTACAAGCCTTTACTACAAGAAACTAAGACTTAGATAAATGGAAAAACCTACCCTGCTCATGGATAGGAAGACTTAACATTGTCAAAATGTCTATTTTACCCAAAGCAATTTATTTATATAATGCAATCCCGATACAAGTTCCAGTATCATTTTTTAATGAGATGGAGAAACAAATCACCAGTTTTGTTTGGAAAGGGAAGAAGCCCCGGATAAGTAAGGTACTACTGAAGAAGAAGAACACACTGGGAGGCCTCTCATTACCCGACCTTAGAACATACTACACTGCCACAGTGGTCAAACAGCCTGCTACTGGTACAAGAACAGACAGATCGATCAATGGAACAGAATTGAGACCCAGAGATGACACCATCTGCCTATAAACAGTTGAAACAATATATTACAATGCTGCCCCAAATATGCTAGTCCTTTGCATCTTGAAAATTTGGTGACATATTCTTTGTCTGATTAGGGCAATATAAATGTTTTAAACTTTTATTTAAATTGAACTAACAGCAATTTTGACAATGCATTAGAAATGGAATTGTGCACATAAATATTTCACTGTGCATTGATTATGTCCATCATCTTATTAGAACATAAGAGGTAGACATAACTGTCAAGACGTTCTCTAGAGGAGAGAAAATTGGCAATCTATTGTTCTCTTAGAAAAGTCAGTGGCCATTCTATTATCTCAAGAATGGGGACTATTTATAGCTACAAGTTTACAAATTGTAGGGAAAGTTACAGAAAAATTATCTGATTTTCAGCACTAGTATAGAAAGTCAAAGGGCACTAATGATGGTAAATCAAAGCAGGTCAATCCAAACTCTTTAGGGTCAGTTGAAGCCCTGTGAATAACACCTAAGATGAAATCTGTTTGATTACCATGAAAAAAGAATGACACACATCAGACACTACACAAGATGCTCAGTAATTGATGAAAAGTATATCATACATATAGGAATCCTGGAAGTACAGATCCCATCTCATTCAGAGTTACATTTTAAGCAGTATGCAGACACCTAAATGTAATAAAACTTCTCATATTGAAATCCTGGATCGCGTCCCATTTTCTCTCTTCTCCCCAATTCTCTCATATACTATGTTGCTTTGGAATCTGTCTTAGAATAAAACTAACACTTCAAAAATATCTGAGTAGTAACTAAATAAAGAATAATAAGTCTTCTCTTTCAGTATCTCCCATGCAGACTTTTTCTCCTTGTCCTTATTTCCAATCTGTAATTACTTTTATAATATAGGTCATCTTTGTGTTTCTTGAAAGTCTTCTCTGAATCTTCTATTTTCTTTCTTTACGTCTGCCTAATCTCGGAATCTGCATCATGAAATTCTGATAGAAACACACTTTCTTGAAAAATGGGGTGAGGGGGAAAATGGAATGGGGAAATAATACATTCTTTTTTGTGTAATGAAGTGAAAAAGATTGGGAAAATTTATGTTAAAATGTCCACGCTTTACCACATTTACTCTGGTCAGACTTCACAGACGCCTTCAAAGGAAAATTTAATACTTAAATGGGACTTTCAGATGATCTGTCTATTGACAGTCTCTCACACAATGACCTCCTTTCTTCTCATTCTTTTACTGGGAGCAGGAGAAGAGGGCTTGGCGAGCACTGTGTAATTCATCTCAGAAAACTCCAGAAACACTGCCAAACAGAACCTCACTGGGTTCTTCACAGTCCCTTCTCTCTAACATTAGCCTGGGGGAGGGGTGTGTTAACATTTGTTTCCCTCACTCCCCTGCTGTCTGTGCACAGTATAGAAGTTTTGCTTGTTTACTTTGTAACAGTATTAACAGTGCTTGTTTATGCCTGAAAGATGTTCTTCTTTGCCCAAACCAAAGCAAACATGTAACCAATTCTGCCCCAGCTGAGTTTGGCATGAATATTCAGGTAGGTATAGTGAGTCTTCATAGGTTCAGTTCTAACCTAGAAGCATCCTTGGAGTCCACTAATCAAAACTTGGTAAGCTGCTTATTCCATCAATCTAGGACCATGCTAGTAGTAAAGTCTATCTTTAAGGGGTAGAGGAGGTATACTTTCTGGTTTATCAGATCATCCCAGTATTTCAGTCTGCATTTCCATGTTGCTGTTAGGTGCTACAGAGTCAGTTCTGATTCATAGCAACCCTGTGGACACCAGAAAGAAATACTTCCTGGGCCTGTACCACCCTCACAATTGTCATGCCTGAGCCCACTGCTAGGTTGAGGGTTTTCTTCTTTTTCTCTGACCTTCTACTTTACCAAGCATAATGTCCCTTTCCAAAGACTGGCTCCTTCCTGATAACACGCCCAAACTATGTGGGAAGAAATCTTTCCATCCTTGCTTCAAAGGAGCAAACTTGTTTCTTTCGTTCATCCTACTTCCTGATAGCATATACTTCTTCCTCATTTTCTTCTTTAACTCTGATTTGTTTCACCAACAAGGAGGAATCTGAGATGTTCTTCAAGAGATCCTTGAAGTCCAAAAATGCTTATTCTTTGGGGTAAACCACTTCAGTTCTGTTACTTTTGAGGCTCTATGTCTTATTCTACTGTTTCAGGTTGAACTACCAACTTTAGTGAATTTAAACCTATTCATAAGACATTTCTCTGGTTTAAATGTGGATTTATGAAATTGGAATACATGTCTTCTGTTGTATTCTGTTCTAGTGCAGGAGTCTGCAAATTTTTTATGCAAAGGGTCATGTAGTAAATATTACTGGCTTTGGGAACCATGGAGAGTCTCTGTCAGAAGTACTCAGCTCTGCTATTGCAAGGCAGAAGCAGCTCTTGAAAGTGTGACAGTGTCACAATAAAACCATTAGTGGCACTTAAATTCAAATTTCATATAATTTTCGTGTGTTACAAAATCTTTTCTTTGATATTTTTCCCAACCACTTAAAAATGTATTTGACATGTATAAAAAATTTCTCTGAGTTTTTAAAAATCTTATGACAGTACTGATAGGGCCCAAAGACTAGTTTGTCAACTCCTTTTCTAGCTCAGTAAGTTAGTCCATTTACACAAATGCTGTTCTTCATGCTTTAAGTCCTATCACTAGCCTCGAGGATTCTAATAAAAATGGTTGAATTTCTCTGCCTGTAATCCTTTATGTTTCTATTCAAGGACTGCAGTATGCTCTAGTTATGGCTCAGAATCTTATGTACTTTGTAAAGTAGTATTTCTTGCTTATTTTTCCAGTTTTTATACAAAGAACTTATATAGACATTTTAAATTTGTTTAATTCTAAGTCATCTGTTAGTTGAAAACACCTGAGGATCTGGTCTTGACCATGAAGAGCTAACTAGATGAAACTACTCATTCATGCAAACTGAATTTGGAACTCCCCTCATTTTCAATAAATACTTCAGTTTCTTAAGAAATTGATTGTGAGGAGGTAGCACTAAGGTGGCAGCATAGTTAGATGTTTCCTGTGATACCTCTTATAGCAAAGATCCCCCAAACAAATGACTTGATTATATATGATATTCTGGGAACTCTGAACATCAGAGGCAAAGTTGGGAAATCAGTCTGAGCTACAGTAGAGGGAGAGAAGGTCCGGAAGCACAGAGGAGTGGCCAGACCTGACCCAGAGGGAATTGGTACCCCACAGACAGATCACCTGTTGTGAGCACGGGCAATCAGAGTACATTTTCCACTGCAGGAGACACTGTGTGGTGAAGAGTCCACTTACATCTCTAGAATCAATGAAAAATAACATTTGATTATCAAAAGCTAAATAGCTTGCATCTAAACTACTGCAGATCAAACATTTTCCTTTGGGATAAACTTCTCTCCTCTTTACTTATGCCTTTTGTGTTGTTTCTGCGCCAGCTCCAGAGACTGATGCATCTCCTGGGCCAGAAGTAGGATGCCATTCTCCCAGAATTGGGGACAGAAGAAACTAACAAACAGGGAAAAAAGTAACTTGCTGGCTCCCCTAGGCCAGGAACTCAGGGCAGAAACAGTCCCTTTGCCTAGGTGTAGGTATAGAGTGTACACAGATTTTGAACACCTTTCACTCCTGCATAGACCTGTGTAAGCTCGTAACAACAGTGTAGGCCTTCATTAGCATAGCACAACAGGCTACATACCTGAACGCTACTTTTCTTTATCAGATCTGTGGTGGAAAGGTGGGTTCCTAACATTTGATACCACTCCACCTATTAAGTGGGATCCTCTGCCCACAGCAGGGGCCTGAAGACTGGTGGCTCCACCCACAACATCTAGCCACATGTGACAGGGGTCCAAGAGTAAGTGGCAACTCCCAGTCCCTACAGAAACAGCATTGGATACCCATAGTTTAGCTGCAGAACCTACCTACCTATGTGCTCTAAGGAACAGGGACATGTTTTCTTCACAGACACTCAAAGGTGGCTGTCAGCCCTTGCTTTTATCAGCAGGTACAGCCAGAAACCTCTGCTTACCCTATTACCCTTAATCATCTAGGACAGTAAAGGACAACCTGCACCACATACTTGGTGACTACCTGGATACCTGAGTTGAATCTGTACAAGAGAAGTTAATAGACTCCTAGGCTCACATTCTTAGTAACAGCTCTAACCACCTAGTAACAGGATGTTTGAGCTTCTAAGGTACCAATATTCAAACTAATTCATAAGACCAGTCTATTGGCTCTTTTCAAAACAAAACTCAAAGCTAGAACACAGTAAGCAAATGTAAACAAAGACAACAATTTACTGATGGCTTGGAGACAGCAGTCAGTATCAAATCATAAGAGGCAGAACAGAATGGCTTCAGAAAGTTCCCAAAACAAAGAATCAGTAAAACTTTCAGGAGAAGAAAACTTTCTGGAATTATCAGATGGAAAATTTGAAAGATTAACATAAAACTTTTTAAGAGATCAGAAAGGAGATCAGGTAAAATGCAGCAGAGTGCAATACAAAATTGAACAGGCTGCAAGAAATCATAGAGAGACAGCAAACAGAAATTCCTAAGATTAACAAAAAAATTTTAGAATTAGACAACTCAGTGAAAAGTCAAAGGAGCAGAACTGAGTCAATGGAAGTGAAAACTAGTGTGATTGAAGATAAAGCACTTGATGCTAACATATTTTGAGGAAAAATTGTAACAGAATTAAAAAAGAAATTGTGGAATGCGTGGATGTGTGTCAGTGGGCGGGTAGAGACTATTCTATTTCAACATTTCTTTTTTTTTTTTTAATTATGATTGAGTGAAAATCTACATTCCCATACTATATTTCTTAAGAATTTTGTTATCTTTTTTTCAGTCTTTTGGACTGATTTAAGGCTATGTTTGCTTTGTTCTGTAGCTGATAAGCCCACTAGTAAATAGTCATTTTCTTTTACTCTGTAACCCTGACTTCATTGTCATCTTAATACTAGATCTTTGGCACTTTAATATCCCAAAACTTTGACTGACCTGTACTTTTTTTGTATCAGCACTCAAAATCCCCAGAAATTCTTATTTGTATCCTAGACTAGAGAGATAACTTTACTTTAGCATTTATACTGCAATTTCAGTGTTCTGTATGAAACCTCCAAAATATATCTGTTGTAATTTCTGGCGAGTCCCTGAATGGTGCAAGCTGTCAGTGCTCTCACATGCTACCTTAAAGATTAGTTTCAAGTTCACCAACAAGTGCCTTGAAAGAAAGGCCTGGCAATCTACTTCTTAACAATCAGCCACTGAAAACCTTATGGAGCATAGTTCTACTCAGACACATAGGGTAGTCCTGAGTTGGAATAGACTCAAGTGTAACTGGTTATTGTTATATGATTCCTGGTCTCTGGTTCCAGACAGTTTTGCTGTTTGAATGATAAAAACTCTTTCCAAAAAAGTTCAACTTATAGCCATGACCCATTTTGATTTGTATATACTCCTATACCCTCAATTATCTTCCACTCAGGGTTTTATTTATCTTCACCACTTAGTGGTTAACAAAAAAGTGTGACCTCTCTCCCTATACTATTATAGTCTATGTGCTTTCTTTTCTTCCCTATCTTTTCTCTCTCGTCTTTAATATATATCCCTACTCAGTTTCTTGCAGCAAGTTCTTCCTCTCCTCTCGCTTTGCTTATTCATTCTTTCTTTGAACAATATCACATTTTCCAACACAAAAGAACTGGAGTATACAAGACGGAATGTTTGGTAAGATGAAAACAAAGTAAAAAAGATAACTATATAGATGGAAATTCAGTTGGTGCTCATCCATTCTTTGACCAGTATTCATCATGAAAACAAAGGAAAAAAGATAACGGTGTAGATGGGAATTCAATTGGTGCTCATCCATTCCTTCTTTGATGAGTATTCATCACAAAGGAATTGAAGTGCACAAAGTAGAGCATTTAGCAAGAAGAAAACAACAGAGAAAAGATAATATTATTGTGGATGGGGATTTGGTGGGTGCAAGAAAACTCTAATAACAACAACAATAAACCGATGCCATAAATCATTTGAAATCATATCTGTTCCAAATAATTTCTTGCCTTATTCTTTAAAACAATTTGAGTAAGAACAGCATGTTGGTAAAAACTAAAAAAATGCAAAATTTTTGCTTTTTTTTTTTTTAAAAAAAAGAATTTTTGGTTCATGAGAACTAGAATGAATTTAAAGATAATCATTGAGCCATAAATGAAACAGAAAGCTGCAACAGTTATGGATCTGGAAGGACTATGAAGAATTATCTAAATTGAGAACCCAGACTACACAACACTTAACTTACAGATCTTACAGTGCTTTAACCCACATCCAGTTTCTTCTCACTCTTAATCTAAATGTCTGCAGAAACATTTAGTTTCAAGCCTTAAAAGTCCATAAATACCAAACAATTTGCATATAAAACTTGCACCAGTATCATCAACATTTTATTCCTTAAAAATATTATGTTGATTTTCACAACTAAAATACTAGATTAAATGATCATTTTCAGAAAATGACTAGAAAAGTTAGAGCAAAATTTCTGAACAACCGTATCTTCTAGCTTGCTGAGAAATTCATTTGTGGGCCAAGAACCGTTGCTGGAGGACAGTGAACTGACTGCTTTTGGTGAAAGGGCCTGGGTCTCAAGATGGTAAAATAGTGTCCTATAGGATGAGCAGGGAGAAAATGTATAAATACTGAATGCCACTTCCGCATAAGACATTTGCAGAAAGGATTCTGAAAACCAGTGAGCATCTATAATGACCAACACAAGAAATTTTTTTGCAGCTTTCTAATAGAAACGTAAAACATTTTGATAAATCTGCAAATATCTTCTTAAATGAGGCAGGTTGGCTTGGTGAAATTTGAGAGAGCTAGGGCTCCAAGCCTCTTTGTAGTTGTGGCCAAACTAAGTTTATTTTAGAAATTTCTTTCCATGCATTTTTCACGTTACTTTTTACTATGACTTTATTATTGTTTTTGTTTATTTTATGCAAGTTTGACCCCTGACTCATACTGATCCCATGCACAGTGGAAGGGAAGGCAGACTGGACCTTCACCTACCCTTAATTGGTTATAGATTTTTGTACCAAGGGGTTGGACTTTTACGATCCATATGATTTTTATTGGTTATTTTTTCAGAAATAGATCAGTAAACTGTTGTACCTAGTCTATTTTAATCTGGAGACTCTGCTGAAACCTGTTCAGCCTCATTGTAATTCACAAGCCTCTGATGACAGTGGCTGAGCATGGCAGGGTATCAAATTAGGGTCTCCTTCATGGAAGGCAAGAATCTTAACATTGAATCACCACTGCCCTCATGATGTTATTAGGTGGGTAGTATTTTATTCCTGTTTCAAAATGAAGAAAATGTTGCTTGAACATATGATGCTTTTGTAGATTTGATAGTAGGTAGGAATTTGGTCAAGTGAAAGAGTGACAGCACACAGTAGAGAGATCAACTGGACTACACCCCTAAACTGAAAGATTTTCTAACCTTAACCCAATATTTCAAAGGATAGAGTAGCTGGGACAGGGTTCTGGGGACCATGTTTTCAGGAGATACTGAGGTCAATTGGCACAACTAGTCTTTTGCTAAGAGAGTCTTCTGCACCCCACATTGTTGAGTGGCATCTGGGGTCTTAAAAGCTATCAAGCTGCCATCTGAGGTACATCACATGGTCCCAACTCATCAGGAACAGATGATGATGGAGAACAACAAAGACATGAGGAAAAAAAGAGCCCAGGATACTGAAGGACCCATATGAATGGGAGACTATATCAACATGAAGAACCAGATGGTGCCCAGCCACCACCAAAGGCAGGTGTGATGGAGGACACAATGTAGAGTTCCTGAAGCAACACAAGAGAAAGAGGGGTGCAGCTCAACAACTCTATTGAAAGATCAGAACTGGTGGTCTGACAGCCTGGAGGGTCCCCTGAGAATATGGCCCCTAGACCTGCTGCTGGCCCTGACTGGAAATCAACGCTGAGATCAACTCTTCAGACAAGAATGGACTGGACTTACGGACACAGTGTGACCATATGGTGTGTGTACTTTTTGGTTCTATACATTTATAGGAGGCTGTCCTACTGGTTTCTTCCTAGATGGGAGAGAAGAGGGTAGAAAGGAGGGGACAGGTGCTTGTTAAGAGGATACTAGAAATACAGAGTGCAAAGGAAGATTGTGCTGTCACCCGGTGAGGAGAGCAGATGGAGCTGCAAATAGGTGGGCATGCTACATTGATTTGAATTGTGTAGTTTCACTTAATCACAACAGAAAAACATATCATGTGTTTGATTAAATGTAATCCAATAGTAAAAGAATGAAACTGGGTAACTTTACTGTAATTACAATGCTACTGCATATCACAGGATAAGTATATATATTAACCAGACTCATAAAATTGTCCTGGTACTCCCACTTCCTAATTTTCCAGTTACTGATTTGTTAAGTAAAGATAACAGTATTATTTTCTTCATACTTCACACAAGATAAAACTGAATCAAATGATTATATGCAAACATCATTAAAAGTGAAATATTTGTATATATGATCACTTAAACATATCTGCTTTTTCTTATTATATTTTTATGCTGCAAATTATATTTCTAATTCTGTCAAAATGAGAGAGAAAAATGTCTTCTCACATATATCAAGGAAATAAAAGCCTTACATTTTAAATTCAAAAGCATCAGAGCAAACAACCTCTAAAAGCCCTTGAAAATACCAAGAAAACTCCCTCAGAATTGTGAAGCCTTTCTATTCTCTCTAAATTAAAAATTATTTTATAAGAGACACCAGACAGAGATACTTTCATTTGAAAATTTTGAAAGAAACTGAATTATTTGGCTGAATAATTGTGAGTCTTCCATTATGGTTGGAACTAGTGATATAATTGTCAATAGGTTCACATTCATAATGTATTTACCATCCAACAGAGGAAACACACACTCATACAATAATGTAATTACATAATAGTGAAAGATTACTAAAATTAAGTACCGTGTTTATGGAAACAAGGAATTCATTAAGTCTGTTGTACAGAGTGGAGGGAAGGGTAGCAGAAAACGAAAGGTCAAAGGAAAGATGATGCTGGCAGGAAGAATGAAGAATATTTCAAAGAACAGTTGCCTTGTAGTTTGCTCAAGACAATACTTGAAAAAAAATGCATGAATCCATAATCGGATGCCCTATTCTGATTGCAGTTAACAATCAGTAATTTTATTGTGAATGTAAAGAAAAATATGTTTGTTGTGACTGCAAGTTAACTGACCTAGGTTTTAGGTAACAAAAAGGTAAGACAACTTATACAGTCCTGGGGTTCAAAACTCAAGTGAGCTATGATGACTTTCTTGTTCTTAGAGTAATGTTTGAAATACAGAAGACTTTAGATTTCATATTCTTGAGTGAGTACTGTGCTGTTGAGTTCAAACCAAAAGAGAAGAATACACTCTGCATTTCTCAAGCTGAAAGAGCTGAAGAAAAAAATTCAAGCCTTTAGTTATAGTAGTGAAGATATTTACAGAGAAAATATTAAATGGTTCAGGAAGCATGAAAAGAAGATGGAAGGAATATACTGAGTCATTATACCAGATTGAAATGGTTGATATTCAACCATCTGAAGAGGCAGCACATGATGAAGAACCAATGGTACTCACAGAAGAAGCAGAAGGTGGTAAAAAAAAACTGGTGAAAAACACTAAAAAAGACTCCATGGATCAATGCAATATCAATGGAGAAGTTTCAACAAATGGATGCAGTGCTGAAAATGCTTGCTCATCTATGTCAAGAGATTTGGAAGACAGCTACCTGGACAACTGCCTGGAAGAGATTCATATTTCTGCTTATTCCCAAGACAGGTGATCCAACTAAACATGGAAATTTTCAAATAAAGTCATCAGTATCTCAAGCAAGTAGATTTTTCCTAAAGATGAGTGTCAACAATATATTGCCAGGATTTCACTCCAGATTCAGAAGATGAGGTGAAACCAGGGATATCATTGCTGATGTCAGACAGATCTTGGATGAAAATAAAGAAAAAAAGAAAAATGCTTACCTGTGTTTCACTGACTATGAAGAAGCACTTGACTGTGGTGGATCGTAATAAATTATGGACAACATTGTAGAGGATGGGAATTCCAAAATACTTAGTTGTGCTCATGAGGGATCTGTACATGGATAAAGAGGCAGCCAAACAAACAGAACAAGGGAACACTGCATGTTTTAAAGTCAGGAAAGGTGTATATCAAAGTTGCATCCTTTCATCATACATTTAAATTTGTATGCCAAGCAAACAATCTGAGAATCTGGACTATATAAAGAAGAACACGGCATCAGAACTGAAGGAAGACTCGTTAACAACCTGTGTTAGGCAGGTGACACAACCTTGCTTGCTGAAAGTGAAGAGAACTTGAGACATTTATTGTTTGAGATCAAAGGTCACAGCCTTCAGTATGGGCTGCATCTCAACATCAAGAAAACAAAACTCTTCACAAGTGAATCAGTAAAGAAAAGTCATGATAAATGGAGAAAGGACTGAAGTTGTGAAGGATTTTATTTCACTTGTTTCCACAATCAACACCCTTGGAAGCAGCAGCCAAGAAATCAAAAGACATATGTTGTGAAAATTAGAGGCAAAAGATCTCTTTAAGTTGTTGAAAAGTGGAGAGGTCACTTTGGAGACTTAGGTGCACATGACCCAAGTCATGGTATTCTCAACTGTATCACATGCATATGAAACCTGAACAACGAGTAAGGAAGAGGAAAGAACTGACACCTTTCAACTATGGTGTTGGAAAAGAATATCGAATTTATCATGAAATGCAGAAAGAACAAACAGATATGTTCTAGAAGAAATATAAGCAGAGCATTCCTTGGAAGCAAGGATGGGGAGACTGCCTCTTACATACTTGGGACACATTGCCAGGAGGGATCAATCCTTGGAAAAGAAATTCGTGCTTGGTAAAGTAGAGTGTCAGTGTGAAGAGGAAGACGCTCAAGGAGAGGACTGGCACAGTGGTTGCAACAATGGGCTTAAGCCTAAAAAGGATTGTGGGCATGATACAGGACCAGGGAGTGTCTTGTTCTGCTTTTCATATAATCGTTATAAGTCAGAACTGACTCTACAGCACCTAACAACAACAACAAAACTGTTGGCATTTTTGGCTCTGGGCCTGCTCCAGGGGTATGGGTATACACTCACAGATGGTTACATCAACTCGATTGGTTATACCTATTTTTCAGAATTGATGGCCACCTTCACCTTGACATTCTTGAATGTAGGAATTACCTTCAGCAGAGAAGACTAGTCTATGCTTACTCATCCATTCGTCTACCTATTCATTATTCTTACATCTGAAATGCAGCAATTGCTTTTAGAGAAGAGAAATAGTGCTCAACACTTAGAAGGATTATTTTACATCAGAAACAAGCAGGCTTTTATATGAGAACTGCCAATGAAGTTCACAAACTCATCCTAGAAAAAGCACTACATACCTCATTCCTGAATATCACTACAGTCACCTTTGAAGTACTCTCCCTGGGACACTAGGCACTGACATCAGTACCTAGTCCACCTTTGAAAGTAATTTTGAAATTCTTTCTCTGGAAAGGTTATCAGAACTGAGGTTGTATTACCCTTGATGTCCTGGATACCATCAAAATATCTTCCTTTCAATATTTCCTTTATCTTTGTTAAAGAAAAAGTCACTGAGGCCAGACTAGGTGTGTAGGAAGTATGTTGCATTGCTGTTATTTGTTTACTGCCTAAAAACTCCTTCACAGACAACTACGCAATTAAATTTACAAACTTGCCACCTTGCCACCGTGTGCAATGGCCATTCCAGAAAGAGTTCCAAAATTGTTTCGACTAGGAACTGGTGTCAATGCATAGCTTCCCAAGGGGAGTACTTTGAAGGTGACTGTAATGATATTCAGCAATGAGGTATGTAGCACTTAGAACAATTAAGTTCACTTACTTTATTGGCAGACCTCATATTCTTTATAGAATTTAGGAGATACAACAACCCTGTTTTCCCTTTCTCTGCTGTTTTTTGTTGTTTCAACAGAATTATTATTATTTGAGTCTCAGATGTGGTCTTCTCCAAATATGATTGGTGAGGGTATATGATACACTCCTGGCTAATCAAAGCATCATCATTTTCTTTGATAAATTGTTTAGTTTAGGAAAAGACAAATAAATTCTTATTGGCTGGGTCAATCCATGTTTTCTTAGGGTACATTCTTCTTCAACTATTGGTGTGGGACACTTATTCTCTTGGGCAACTGAACAGGTAATATATAAGCCTGAAACTATTACAGGACATTATTACTGCCCATACGGAATCTGCATGAGAAAAAAAGCCAACGAAGAGGAAAGCAGAGCCAAGCATTAGAGATGTAAGATCCAGAGTTACAGCTAGCTAGTAACAACCAGAGGGAGAGAGGGAGGGAGGGAGGGAGAGAGGCAGAGAGGCAGAGAGGGAGAGAGGGAGAGAGGGAGGGAGGGAAGGAGAGAGGGAGGGAGGGAAGGAGAGAGGGAGGGAGGGAAGGAGAGAGGGAGGGAGGGAAGGAGGAAGGAAGGGAGAGAGGGAGGGAGGGAGAGAGGCAGAGAGGCAGAGAGGGAGAGAGGGAGAGAGGGAGGGAGAGAGGGAGGGAGAGAGGGAGAGAATATCTCCTGGATCTAACCAAGTATATTTAACTCTCTCCTCCATTTCAATTTCTATTATTCTTAAATGAGTTTAAGCTGAATTTCATTCACTTGCAATATTCTTGACAAATACAACACCTAAAAATGTGCTTAGATGATGAAAGCAGGAAAAGTGAGTTATCTCTCTTTCTTTTCCTGACAATTAAAAGGAGGTGGGATTATTTTGGCATTGAGAACCTTAGAAAAAGAAATAAAATTTTTTATGTTTTTAGTTTTAGTCATTGTGACTATATTTTGGCTTAACATAATTTTGAAATGTATATGGAAAGTGTAATATATTTAACTCACAGCATGTGTTATATTTGGCATCTAATTATCAAATAGTTTTCCCATGCTTTTGATTTTTATTAAATTCTGATCAACCATTATGATTAGTGTTGGGATTAGTAGTCAATAAGTGAAACAGTCAAATACAGGAAGAATAGCTGTGCTTTACAAATAAATAAATTTACACGAATATCAAACTATGTACAATATCAAAAATTCAAAAAATGAAAGAGGAAAATTCTGAGAACCAAAAAATTTTATACATTGCTTTATGTCTGTAAGAGTGAAGTACATTTGTATTTTAGTAGTAGAATGATGGACATATTAAACAGGAGAGGAAAGGTAGAGTTTAACAAAAACATTAGGAAACAAAGAAGCAGAAACTGAATATCTGTGCTATGATGACCCAGATTGGCTCACACCTCTCTGGGATCATGGATTTACTCATACTGATGGATGAGGCAGCAGGGGCCTTGGATCATACAAAAACTGAAGATCAAGGTGGAGAAATAGATTAAGCAAGCAGCTATATAAATTGATAGGTTGTGTTAGAGAAATTACAGTTAAAAAAAAGAGGTAAAATCTATCACTAAAGGGAAGATTTTCTTGCAGTGCTTTTCCTAGAATGTGGTTTTATCAGGGTCTAGGAGCTTAAAGTCTGCTGCTGTTTAGAATCTTTTTGTAACTGCCAGATAAATCTTGGGAGCCAGGAAATGCACCTGTTTTAAGGGAGCCAAACACAAGGAGCAGGCCAGAGATTTGAGAACCTGTAAAGTTCTGTAGTACTAAGGCGTAAAATTCACTTACTGCAGTTTAGTAGAGGTTGGCAAACTTTTTCTGTAAAGAGTTATACAGAAAATACTTTAGGTTTTACAGACTGTATGACCTCTGTTGCCACTACTTGTGCTTTCTTTGTTACATGAAAGCAGACGTAGACATTACATAAATGCAAGAGTGTGGCTGTCTTCCAATTAAATTTCATTTATAAAAACAAGTCGATGTAGCTTTGGGAAATCTGAAAGAGCAGACAAAAGTACTCGAGAGTTGTGGTAGGCTGAGGGAAAAAAAGCTTTATTGTAGACAGTGATAGTACTTGCTGATTTATGTGTCTAAGCACTGCTGCCGTGATCAGCTTCAAACTACCAATGTTTTAAAAATCAGCTTGCAAAGTTTCAGAAAATTTCACAATTGGCACATGTGAGCCCAGGACACCACTGAAGAATATCCCACCTATAGCGTGTAGTTGGAAATCCTGGCGGCATAGTAGTTGAGTGCTATGCCTCTTAAATGGTTGGCAGTTCAAATCCATCAGGAGCTCCTTGGAAGCGCTATGACAGAGTTTGACACTGTGGCATAGGGTCGTTAGGAGTCACAGTCGAATGCAGGGGGTTCGATCTTTTGGAACAACATGTAGTGGCTAGGCATTTGGCTGTAAACCAAAACTAGGTCGGCAGTTTGAATCTACCACGTGCTCCTTGGAAACCCTATAGGGCAGTTCTACTCTGCCTATAGTATTGCTACAAGTCAGAATCTACTCAACAGCAATGTTTTTTTTTTTTTATAAAGTTTTATTTATTTAGTTATTTTTATAAAGATGTGAAGGAGTTGATATCCTGAGCCTTAGTTGTTAAGTGAGGGAAAAAACTAACATCTGTAAATTTTTAACTAGAAACATGCATGAGAGAAAAAAAGAAAAGCTGAGGAATTATTTCTCATGGGGTTGGTCTTGAGCAATGGGATTGGGAACTGATCAATAAACGCTTCTCCTTTTCACCTGTAGTTGAAAGACATATTTTGCAAGTCTTTTCAGAAGATTCAGCAAGACTAAGAACAAGTGGGCTCCTTAGGAAAAAAAAAAAAAAGAAAGAAAAGAAAGAAACAAACCACTTGCCTCCGAGTCAATTCTGGCTTACAGTGACCCTACAGGAAAGAGTACAACTGCCCCATACAGTTTCCAAGGAGCACCTGGCAGATTCAAACTGCTGACTTTTTGGTTAACAGCCACAGCATGTAGCTGCTGCACCACCACGGTTTCCCAGGGGGCTCATCGTGATGTTTAGGTGAATGGCTCCTTTTCGAGCTTCCTTCACTGTTTCACTCTTCCTGTCTCACAAATCTGCTTTCTGTGACCACATTCTCAAATAACCTATGCAGATACAAACATTTCTCTTCAATATCCTGTGACCTCAGGATTACAAAGTATTTATTTTCTGTATTATTATTTATTAAAGACTTAATTATATTTTTGTGTTTCTAATACTATAAACTGTCAGTGAGTTACTTCAGAAAAGTAGATGCCTAGAGATCAGTTAATGGATTTACATTTTAGATCTATAATAGAAATTTCTATATATAATGGGGATTGCCAATCAAAAGAAACACAATATGAAAAAATATGTTAAAGAGAGACCACAGAGAGGGCTGAAAGAGAACATAACCAGGAAATAAAGAAATGATGGGCAACATGTCTGGGCTCTTTGGGGGCTGGATAAACACTGGAGGTACAACTCATTATTAGATCATTCTTGTAATGAACCTTTTTCAAAAAAGTCAAAATGGGTACACACTTGTTAAATGGTTTACAAATAAAACAAAGCTGGTAACCTTTCATACCTCTGTCAAATTAGAAGAATCAAGTACATCTTTGCTCTTGTAATAACCTATTTACACATAAGTAAAAATACATAAACAAGTGGCAAGGGAGTCATTTCAGTGTTCGCAGGCAGTCAACCGTATTAAGGAATCAAGAAGAGGCTGAACTCTGCAGTCAAACTGCCAACTTCATTCTAATTAATAACTCTACAATGTATAGCTATTCATGGACTACTTACACTGGAAGATATGAATGTTGAGGACAGGAGTTAAAAGCAGAAAGTAAATAAATAGATAAAACCATTGCCATACTTGAAACTTTCATTAACAAGTGTAGTGGCTGGCATAGTGGTAAGAGAAGATGGTATAACTTTTCTGATTTAAAAGATTTTGTGATACTAATAATACATGACCACCAAAATGTCTTTATGTCATAACTGTCTTCATACCAATATAATCCCCACTCGTGTAGTGGCGCTATGTCATGGAACAAAACTCTGTCCTGTCCTGGGCCATCCTGGCAACTGTTGTTATGTCTGAGTCCATTGTTGGGGCTACCATGTTGGTCCATCTCGTTAAGGGTCTTCTTTTTCACTGAGCTGCTGCTTTATCAAGCATGATGATCACAGTGTAATAAGAGCTTTACTTCATGCCCTCTCTAGATGAGAAAATTGGTATTTGTAGGTAGGAAGTGGCCTGCTCAAGACAGTGGTTATGCAATGTGAAATTTAGAATTTTCTCCATAGTTTTATGCTCTCTTTCCTGTACACTTTCCACATCAGGGATGAGATGCTTGGAATAAATTGATGCATAAGTGATACATTTTATGAGGAAAATGACTGAATCAATGAAGAAAGCTGAGACATTCGATATCCAGCATGAGACTCTTTATCCTTTATCTGTTACAGACTGTTTGGGTGGCATTTACTTAGTGCACAAACTACACCCTGGTCTTTCTTCTACAGACACGGATCTTGGACACCTATTTTTGATGCACACAGTCCTAGGTTTTCACCCACAGTCAGCTGAGTCAATCAGACTGTCTCACCTGGGAATCTGAACTGACAGTGAGAGTGGCTAAATCTCCACAGCAAGCTGAAATGGCCTATATTTAAAGTGATAACCTAAAAGGACCTTCTTCACGCACGGGAAGTAAAAAGCAGACAGAGCAGGGCTGCAGGAAGAGAACGCAGCAGAGGTACAGAGAGCCCGAGGGAAGACAGCGGAAGGTACACAGAACTGCCTACATTCCAGGAGACTTGCTAGTTCCTGATTTGAGGCTCTGTCTGAGGCCAACATGTTGCCCTCTTTTGGGTTCTGGGTAAATATGACCTGGTTCTTACCATATGTTTTAGTCAGCTAGTGCTGCTTTAACAGAAATACCACAAAGTGGACAGCTTTAGCAAAGGAAAATTTATCTTTACACAGTCAGGTAGGTTACAAGTCTGAATTCAGGGTATTCACTCCAGGGGAAGTGCTATCCCTCTGTCGGCTCTGGAGGAAAGTCCTTGTGTTGCATCAGTCCTTGGTCTAAGAACATCTTGGTGCAGGAACCTCAGGTTTGAAGGACTCAGTTTTCTCCTGGGTGCTACTTTCTTGATGGTGTGAGGTCCTCAACTCTCAGCTTGCTTCGCTTTCCTTTTATCCTACAAAAGATAAAAGGATAAAAGGTGGTGCAAGCCACACTCCAGGGAAACTCCCTTTACATTGGAACAGGGAGGTGACCTTAGGAAGGGATTTACAGTCCCACCCTAATCCTCTCTAATGTAATTCACTCTGTTAACCACAGGTAGAGATTAGGATTTACAGTATCAGAACATCACAAAATAGAAAGCAATCGCAGAATATAGGGAATCTTGGCCCGGCCAAGTTAGTACACATATTTTGGGGGGACACAATTCAATCCATGACACCATAGTTATCTTTAATTGGTTCTTGTTATTGCAATTTTTTTTTATTAAAAACTTTTCTTTTTATAAGCAAGGTTGCTATTTGAATTGCTTTGTTTTGTAAATCTCCCACACCCAGACATCGTATTTTCAATGAAATCCAAGTTGATCAGTCTATTTAATATTCTAATCCTAGACCTCGCTACTAATATCCTTTATATCACTCTATTGTACTATTGAATGTTTCCTATTTATTATTTTTCTCGTTATTAGGAGGTAATTTTCATGAAGACAGTTTTGTCTATTTGATTCATTGCTATTTTTCTCAGTGCTTTGAGTAATGTTGAATACACATATTATACACATACCTATGCATAGACATGGGGGGTCAGTTCTACCCTGGCCCCTACGGTCGCCATGAGTTGGATCCGAATCGACGGCACTTGGCTCGGCATGCATAGACATATGTATATGCATAGATACATGCACATATAAGATTTTTTATTAAATTAATGCATAGTCATTAGGGAAGACACTGATTACCATGTGTAGAGTAGAGATCACTTTGTTATTCTGGGTATTTCAACTCAATTTCAACTCAGTGTGTAAAAGTAAAATGTTTGGATTTCTTTAAGATGTAAGGTACAGAGAATCCTTGTAATTCTGTGAAAGGAGGAATTTTAGGTTTCAACTTTTTGCTGTTAGAAAGACTTCTAGCCTTTGTATTTTGAAGTCCTTAGGTGAAGTTCAGTAGATCCAGAATTTTCTGTTTCTCCTGTTCTCTGTAAGGACCCCCCCAGGAATTTTTGCATTTCTCCTGGCATTTAGAAATTTACCAATAAGTCTTCAAGGTAGCAATTTGGGAATGAAGTAAATATGAATGTATTTAAATTTTCAACTTTATTTGTAAGAAAAATGTTAATAGAAAATTCTTCAAAACAATATTATAGCATTCATTCTTTCATGAATAAAGCATTATTGGCAATTTATGAAAAGAAAAATCTATTTTCTTAGTTATTTGGTGTCTTTATGACAGAAATATGAGATCTGAAATTACATCTGAGAACTTAATTGTTCTAAGAGCTGTATACCTCATTGCCGAATATCACTATGGTCATCTTTGAAGTACCTACCTTGGGAAGCTATGCACTGCTGCCAGCACCTAGTTCAACGTAATTTTGCAACTCTTTCTGGAATGGCCATTGTGCAAGGTGGCACCCTGGCACATTTGTGAACTTAACTGTATAGTAGTCTGTGAGGGAATTTTTACCCAGTAAATAAATAACTGTATTGGAACACCTCCCCAACTCACCTAATCTGGCCCCTAATGACTTTTTTTCTTTACCTGAAGATAAAGGTTGAAAGGAAGACATTTTGATGACATTCAGCACACCAAGGGTAATACAATGACAGCTCTGATGGCCATTCCAGAAGAAGAGTTCCAAAATTGCTTTGAAGGGTGGACTAGGGGCTGATGTGGTGCATAGCTTCCCAAAGGGAGTACTCGAAGATGACCATGGTGGGACTCCGCAGTGAGCTATGCAGCACTTCTAGGATGAGTTTGCAAACATGGTTACCACAACTCATGCTGCAAGTGAATAGCTTTAATAAACAGAAATTTATTCTCTCACCACTTAGTAGGGTTGATGTCCAAATTCAGGGAGCCAACTCTAGGTGAAGGCTTTTTGTCTCTGTCAGCTCCAGGGAAGACTCTTGACTCTTTTCAATATTTGTGGGCCCTGTGCTCCTTGGAGCTATCCATGTATTTGATATATTAATCTTCACCCACTTCTAGGGGATTCTCAATACAGGACCTTGGGCTCAAGTGTGTTCCATTTTTGGCTCTTTCTTGGTAGTAGTAAAGTCTCTCCTCTCTTCTCTCCTTTCATCTCTTCTAAGATAAAAGGTGTAACTCAAGAAATGATGTGACTTGAGTGAGGCAGTGACTTAAGTAATGACTTCAGTAAATTGGTGAAGTGAGTCATGCAGTTTAGTGAGGATATGACTCAAGATATATACCACTAATCCCATCTCATTAACACATAAAAGTTTAGAATTTACAACATGAAATTATACAATGGAACAAAATGGCAGACAGTTATACAATATCAAGAATCATGGCCTAGTCAACTTGACACATATTTTTGGGAATAAAATTCAATCTATGACATTCTACTCTTTGGCCCCCAAAATGCATCTTCTTACCCCATTCAAAACAGCTTCACTTCATCATATCACCCAGAATGTCTTAGATTGATTTCAAATCCACAATCTTACCTTTCATTCTGGGTGAAGGCCTCTTCCCCTTGGGCTTCAGCTACACCTTCCAGGCCACTGGCTTGGTAATTCTGCTCCCCTGACTGCCCCATTCTTCTAGTCTATCTGACTGGTGACCTTCTCCCCTCAGCCTTAGAAAGCCCCATTTTTCTGTCCCTTGCACATGGAAGCCCCACCAGCTAAGCTTTTCATGATAGCCCCATCCACTGGCACACTTGATTGGAAACCCTAAGCTCCAAAACTGAATTGGTGGTGATCTGACTCTTTGAAACCTAAGAAACTGTGGCCCTACCTTTTGAGACTGAGGCAACATTGACTCCTAGGCTCTTTCTAACAGTCCTCCTGATATCCTGAGCTGCTCTAGCGATGATTCTTTTCTTTTCTTGGAGAACAGTGTTTGTTTTACTCAGTTAGGGCTGCTGTAACAGAAATACCACAGACTGGATGGCTTTAACAAAGTAAGGTTTATTCTTACACAGTCCAGTAGGCTACAAGTCCAAATTCAGGATGTCCACTCCAGGGGAAGGCTTTCCCCCTGGTTGGCTCTGGAAGCAAGTCTGGTATTGCATCAATCTTTCTCCAGAAGGCCTCTTGGTACAGGAATCTGAGGTCTGAAGGATGTGCTGTTCTCCTGGTATTGCTTGCTTGATGGTGTGAGATTCCCAGTTCTCAGCCTGCTTCCCTTTCCTTTTATCTCTTGCAGGATGAAAGGATTCAGGCTGGGTCAAGCCATACTCCAGGGAAATTCCCTTCACAGTGGAGTAGGGAGGTGATCTTATAAAGGGATTTACAGTTCCACCCTAATCCTTTAACATACAGCATAGGAAAACCACAGAATGGAGGATAGTTAGAAGACACTGGGAGTCATGGCCCAGCCACATGGCTACACATATTTTTGGGGGGACACAATTCAATCTATGATAGTGTTCTTGGAAGATAGTAGATATAGTAGCTACTTTGACCTGTTTCCTGTCTTTAGAATTCTGAGAGGCACTGTTTTCTCCTATCCTTTTCCTCTAATACCTTCGGTATAAATTGATAAGTGTTCTGCTGAAGTAGTTGGTTAGCTACGTCAGTCACAAACTTAATCTCTTTAACAAAAGTTTGTGTAACCATGACCTTGGTAAGCATTCTAGGTGAACATGTGTCCTAGTTTGTACAAAAGAATTATCAAAATCTTTTAAATTCTGCTTTCATTCTGCACAGCTTATTTTTAAGTGCACCTCTTTCCTCTCACACTGTATTATAAGCAGCAAAGAAAAACCATGTAGACCTTGTTAGATCTTGCTTAGATATTTCAACAGTCACATAAGCAATTTCATCACTTAAAAAATTCCACCAAACATTTGAACATAATGCAGAGGAGTTCTCTGCCACTCTATAAAAAGTATCACATCTTTTGCGTTTTCCTGTTTCATGTTTATATTTTCCTTTAAATCCTAGCCAGAAACACATTTAATATCAACATTTCTAGCAAAATTTTCTTGCTAGTGTCTTATATGTTCTGTAATACAATAGAGAATTTCACTAAAGTCCCCCTCACATCCTTCTGAGCCCTTACCAGAATTGCTTTTTAAGTCTATAATTCTACCAACTGTTTCTTCAAGGCAATTAAAGTTTTTCTGAAGTACCTTATCACTTCCAGTCTCCACCTGTTACCCAATTATAAAACCACATCCACATTTTAGGTATTTGTTAGAGAAGTACCTCACTGTTAGCACCAAATTCTGTCTTAAATATCTAGTGACATGGTAACAGAAATACCACAAATGAATGACTTTAATAAATAAATGTATTCTCTCATTTTAGGAGGGTAGAAGTCCAAATTCTGGGCACTAGGTCTAGTGGAAGGCATTCTGTGGTGGTTAAGATTGTCACTTTGGCTGGACCATTATTCTTGGTATTTGTATGTGATCAACCTCGTGATAAGAATCCTCTGTCAATAGGTAATCAGTTGAAGGAGCATTTCCTTGGAGCTGTGGTTGTTCTAGCTTTTGTCTGCTCTCAATACTATAGCTAGATACTGTTCATCTTATCCTGGGTTCTTGGAGCTTGATGACCTTGGGCTCACCAGCCACTGCAGCTAGATGAATCACACCAGCCACTGCAGCTACATGTATCAAAGAAGCCTTGAATTCTTGCCTGCTGATCTTGGGATTCACTGATCTTCACAGCCTGTGAGCAAGAGCTCTGCTCTCCATCCTGCCAGTCTTGGGTTTGCCAGCTTCAGCAGGAAAATGAATCAGGAGAAGCCTTTCTCTTGCCCCCAGACTTGCAGTAGTCCATTCTCTATAATCATGTGAGTTTTTTCCTTGATAAAAATCTCTCTATGTATGTATTTATATGCTTTTAATGGTTTTGCTTCTTTAGAGAACCCAACTTAAGACATTTTTTTCTCTCTGTCAGCTCTATTACAAGGTCTCTGTCTTCTTTCAATCTATCTGTCCAATGTTCTTTGGCATTCTCCATGTGTCTTGGTAGGATCTTGGGTCCGAAGGACATGCTGCTCTCTAAATTCTTTCTCCTCATGGTAATGAAGTCTCTTCTTGATCCTTTTATTTCTTATAAGGTAAAAGGTATAATTCAAGTGAGGGTGTGCCACACCCAACACTAATCGTCTCTCATTAACACAGAGAGGTTTATGAATTACAACACATAACTTTATAATACCACAATGTGGAGGACAATTATATGAGATGACAAAATATAGGACAGCTTTGCAATACTGAGAATCATGACCTCATCAAGTTGACATGTTGACATGTATTTTAGGATGACACAATTCAATCTATGACAACTACTATAAAAAACCTGTTTAATAATATTACACAACTGTCTAACAGTCTCATAGGAGCTCCTTTCTTTTTCTTCTGTGAATTCACTAATTAGTAGTAATCCTTTTTAACTTATATACCTTTATTTTGGAAAGAGTTACAACTTGCATTGCAAGGTTAGTTCAAATTTTATTATTCATTTTATCCTTGAACTTAGTGGTTAAAACTATTAACTAAAGTAATGCTAATTGTGGTTCTGTTTTTTTGATTTAGACACTTGTCCACTAGGAATTGGACTGAGACCAATTCATTTCTTTCTGGCCACTGAGCAGACATCAAGCTGTAATGGCTTTTGGTCACTGTTCAAGAGTTTACATTAATATAAAGGGCACACAGGGTAAAACTGAATCATAAATAGCACCATATACATTTAGGTGGACATTTATGTACTAAACTCTTGGAAGTAATGGAGAAAATTACAAATACGTTTTGATATTTTGCAACTGACTATGAAACATAATTATAAATTTTGTTCTGATAATACTTCTCTTCCATCATACAAGGACAGAGATAGAACACGTAAAATCTTTGTGAACACCTAGAAATAAATTAATTGCTTTGATTCCCCCCAAAAATTTATTGCTTGCTTAATATTTCTAAAGTATTAAATAGGGAATATGTAAGATTCTAAAATGAGTAAGTCATGACCATGGGTCTCATAAAGTTTACAGTCTAGTAAAAAGAATGAGATAAGCAAATGGCTAATAAACAACAAATTTAAGATACTGAGTGCGAGTTATTGAATATTTTGCATATGTCAGGCACTCAATAGCTTTATATATGTTATTATCACTTTGAACCTCTTAACATACTTTGAGGTATTATTTTATAGGCAAGGAAACCAAGTCACAAAGAGTTTACCCAAGTTTTTAAGGTCATGAAGTTAGTAAACAAATATGTTGGCGTACGAACTTGTGACCTTGGCTCCTGGACAACATGCTTAACCACTCTCATGTTTTGCCTTTAAGGTAAGGGTCTTACAAATAAGGTAAACAACAAAAGTCCTAAAAACATCTTAATGGCTTATTTATGGTAGAAATCACATCAGCATTGGGGAAATCTGGAAAAATTTCTTGGTATGGTTACATTTGGTTTAGTCCTTAAGATAACGATTTAAAAGCTATATATGAAGAAAATGAAGGCGATTGTGATGAAGAATTTGTTGTGAGTAGGGACTGGTTCAGTATTTTTACAAGAGAGTAAATTTACATAACTTGATTACAAGTTGTTCTTAAACTTAGATGTTTGTAACTTGACACATTATAGAATTAAAATGTTGAAAAAGTCTAGATCCCTGAGTCACAGCTTAAAGGGGAACCACCCACTTATTAGGAAAATCTATTTCAGGATTTTTGAATGCAAAATAAATGTTTACTGTAGTAATCTACTGAAACTAAAATGTCGTGAATGACAACATTTAGACTATTCACCGACTTCGGGAATGTAAGAAACAATGTCATGTAAAAAGAGTAGATGAAATTTGCTTTTCATCAGTGGATAGAAAGTGTTATTTTAGGTATTAAAGCAGTATGTAAGAATAAAATTGTACATGGCAAAGCTATTCTTGAAATTTTCTTATATAATTCAATACATTCTGCACAACGCCATAAAATTATATGCCCTGGTACCACAGTGATTAAGAGTGTGGTTGCTAACCAAAAAGTTGGCAGTTTGAACCCACCAGGCACTCCTTGGAAACACTATGAGGTACTTCTACTCTGTCCTATGTGGCTTGCCATGAGTGGGAATTGACTGGATAGCAACAAGTTTGGTTTGTTTTGTAGTTGACAGCATAAAAACCTATAGAAAATTATGTCAATACTTTTTTACTCTTGCACTGTTAATGTTTTTCTATTGTGTCAATTAATTATTCAACTTCTTCCTTAGGATATTGATAAAACCATTACTACTTACTTGCCTGGCTACCAGAGCCACATGTTTCAATTCTCTTTAATGGAAAAGAAGCATAACTCTTCTAAAGCTTTTGTCGAGGAATGTTGGCTATTTCAGAGCAGGCTGCTGTCTTTGCCTTGAGCATACTTAAGTGATGTGGTTTCATGGAACTGAGAGGTAGTTTATTCTCTTGAAGAAACACAGACTATGAGCAGAAGTACTTGGGTTTGAATTCCAGTTTTTTGTTCTAATTGTGTTGTGGGCCTTGGATACTTTACTTAAATTTTGTGAAATTTTGTTTTCCAATTTATAAATTGGAGATAAAAATATATACATTGCAAGACTGCACTGATATATATTCGTTGTAGCTAATATTGATTGAGTACTTGCTATGTTGCATTTTCCAAAACAACAGCACTGTCATATGTTTATAATATTTTATAGGCAACTGTTTTATAAACATTATTGTTTTTGGTCTGTACATATCACACATTCTGTTCAGTGTTTATAGAATTCCTACCTCAGGAAATAGCATTTTGTTTTGTTTACTTCCTTTTGGTCTCATATGTTTCTCATTTACAATTATATCTACTTTCAACAATCATTTCTGTTTTAATTTTCACTTACAACAAGCTCAGTAAATAATTAAAGGCAGATGCTATCATCTGCATTTGATTGAACAGGATGAAGGATTTGCCTGATGTTATTTATTGTGCTCCATAGTAGTTTCAATGTCTGTGATACTTATGAAGCAGATCGTCATGCTTTTCTTCCAAGGTGCATTTGAACCTCCAATCTTTTGGTTAGTAGCTGAGTTTTTACACATTTGCACCAACTAGGGACTGCCACTTAGTGACAAACCTGGGTCTAAAGCAAAAGAAATAATTATGGAACATGTATAATTTGTCAGGCACTTTTCATACATCAACTAATTTAATGCTCTTAACAAACCTGTGAGATAAAAACTATTATTACCAAATCCTGGATAAAGAAAGAGGCACAAAGAGGTTTGAGTAACTTTCCAAGGTTATGTAATTACTAAGTGATTGAGCTGGTATTTGAACCCAAATGTCTGGATGTCAAAACTGCTGCATAAATATAGTGTTTGATTCAATGACTAATACACAGTATCAGTAAGTGATAGACACTGTTACTGAACTATTAAGGAATCTGATAAGGTCAAAATAACTAAGTCATCCTGTTTCTGTAAAATAATAGAATGCATAGTTTGAAAGGGTATTGTAGGCACAAAAAAAGAGAAGATCAAATGCAGTGTTTTTTACCTATGTGGTTAAACATCAAAGATTATTATTGCTTAATTAAAACTTTTTTCAGTAAAAAAGTTAATAACAGTATAATGTGAAAAACTAAATTCTACTACTATTACTAAAAGTTAAAATAGAAGGTGAAATAATATTTCATGTGAACATGAGTGGAAAAGATAGTTGCAGAGTTAAAAAGAACGTATGAAAGTACCGGTGTAAAGATAGTTTAAAATCGTTCAATTTAAAATTTGAATTGATTTTTGGAGTTTATATTGAGTATTTGTATTATGCGATTGTAACTGTATAACACATACAAGTTTTAGTGACATAAATTAAGACAGCTATATGCACTATCTGTTGTATGTTGTTTTTAGGTACCATTGGGATCATTCCAGTCATATCAACCCTATGTTCACCAAAAACATACACTGCTCAATCCCACACTATCATTGCTATATTTCAGCCCATTGTTGTGGCTATTGTGTGAATGTATTTCTTTGAGGGTCTTCTTTTTCTCTGACCCTTTCCATTACCAAGCAGGATGTCTTTTTCCAGGGTCTAGTCTCTCTTGATACCAAGTTCAAAGTATAGGGTACAGGGTGGCCTGAAACAAAGGCAGAGACACAGTAGTCCAAGGGTCCAGTGAAATTTATTCAAAGAGAAAGAGAGTGGGGTTGGATCTGAGGGTGGCTCAGCCCACATTTCCCCAGTAGGCAAAGTTTTTTTTATAGTTTTAAAGTTCTGATGCCACAGTGTAGGGTGAAGGGGTTTATGATTTGATAAAGAAAGAAAAGCGGGTTAACAAGAAATTCTGGTTAAGGGATTTATGGTCTGATAAGGAAGAAGTGTTGATTAGAAGGGGTAGGGGTAAGGTTTGTTTATGGTCAAGATTTTGATAAGAGAAAAGCTTTCAGTCAGGAGAGTGTGGAATGTAGGCATACAGTTACGGTTTTATGGTTATACCATATGTGGCATACCAGGCTGGTTTTGGGCATCTCTGTGGGGCATGCAAATCATTGATCAGAGTCCTCTCAATGACCCGCCTGAATTTCAGGGACAGAGTTCCCTCATAAAGTACTTTAGAAAAGTTTTTCCTTCCTTGGTCCTAAGAAACATTTTGGCTATATTTCAAAGACAATTTGTTTGCTTTTCTGGCAGTCCATGGTATTCTTGACCAATACTACAATTCAAATACACCAATTCTTCTTTGGTCTTCCTTATTCATTGCCCAGCTTTCGCATGCATATGTAGTGATCCAAAACAAGACCGCTTTTCTCAGGCTCACCTTCTTCCTAAAAGTGACATACTTGCTTTTAAGTACTTTAAAGAGGTCTTTTGTAACCAACTTGCCCAATACAATGCCTTGTTTGATTTCTTGACTGCCACTTCCATGGGCATTGATTGTGGATCCAAGTAAATTAAAACCCTTGATGGTTTCAGTCTTTTTCTGTTTATTATGATGTTGCTTGCTGGTCCAGTTGTGAGGATTTTTGTTTTCTTTGTATTGAAGTATAATCCCTACCGAAGGCTGTAGTCTTCTTCTTCTTACATCTGTTTTGGTCTTTTCTTTTTTTCTTTATTGTCATTTTAAGGGAAACCCTAGTGGCATAGTTGGCTAAGTGCTATGTCTGCTAACCAAAAGGTTGGCAGTTTAAGGCTGCCAGGTGCTCCTTGGGAACTCCATGGGACAGTTCTGCTCTGACCTCTAGGGTCGGATCTGACTTGACAGCAGCGGGTGGTGGGGGTGTCTTTTTAATGATCTTTGCTTTCTTTACGTATGGTGTTCTTAATGTCATCCCGTAACTGGCCTGTTGTTGACTGAATTCTCATTCTTCACAATTATATCCATAATTTATGACCCACATAGTCAAATACTTTTGCAGAGTCAATTAAAAACACAGGCAAACATCTTTCTGATAGTTTTTTGCTTTCATCCAAGATCCATCTGACATTCGGAATGATATCCCTTGGCCCACATCCTCTTCTGAATTCAGTCGGAATTCCTGGCAGTTCCTTGGTTACTTTTTGAATTTCTGTTTGGCCTTCAGTGCTTAGTGCATCATCTCTGTTCTTAAAATGATCTCTAAATTCAGGTGGGATACCCTAATTATACTTTGTCTCTCACTAATTTGATTTTCTTCAGTTTCCACATGAACTGGCATATGTACAATTGATTGTCTGTTTCGCAGTTGGATCCTGGCATTGTTCTGACCAACGATATTGGGTTTCTCTATTGTCTCTTTCCACGTACGTACTCTTTGTGGCTTTTGTGTATTCCATCCAACAAAGTCCATGTGTATAATCACTTGTTACATTGTTGAACAAAGTTATTTGTAATGAATAAGTCATTGTTTTGAGATATTCTATCATGAATTCTCCAGAGTTGTTTCTCTTACAGATGTTGTATTTTCCAATTATGAATCCTTCTTTATTTCTAACTTTCACTTTCCAATCACCAGCAATTATCAGTGCATCTTCATTGTATGCTTGATCAATACCAGATTTCAGAATTTGGTAAAAATCATCAATTTCTTCACCTTTGACATTAGTGGTCTATGTGTAATTTTGAGTAATAGTCTTATTAACTGCTCTTTCTTATGGGCATAGGTATATCATCCTATCAATGACAGTTTTGTACTTCCAGATAAATCTCGAAGTGTTCTTTTTGACAGTGAATGTGATGTCCTTCCTCTTCAATTTGTCATTTCCTGCACAGTAGACCATATGATTGTCTGATACAGAATGGTCAACAGTAGTTCATTTCAGCTCAATAATACATAGCATCTTTATGCATTCAATATCATTTTTGACAACTTAAAACATATTCTGGCTATTAATGGATGTTTACAGATTTTTTTTTTTTCATTTTGAGTCATGCCACATCAGCAAATGAAGGTCCTGAAATCTTGACTGCATCCATATCATTATGATCAATTCTAGATTAAGCAGATACCTCTTCTCCACTCATATTTTAAGTGCCCTCCAAATTGAATGCCTTTCAACGTTTTGGTGCTATTTCAGAGAATGCTCTCCTGCTTTTCATAAAGTTCTCATTGACCAATTTTTTTTTAGAAGTAGATCACTTGGTCCAACTCTGTCATCTGTCCTAGACTGGAAGCTCCACTGAAACCTGTCTGCCATGGGTGACCCTGCTGGTATTTGAAATACTGGTGGCATATCTTCCAGCATCACAGCAACATGCAAGCCACCACAGTATGACAAACTGACAAATGAGTTGTGGTTGGCAGGAAGAGTGTTTGTAGGCAGGAAAAAAGTCAGAAACATATCATAAAATATACTATATTTTTCTTTCTGAGTGATCATTTTGAAAGTTAATCTTTTTCAGCTAACACTGTTGTCTCAAGTGAGAGACTGAAAAAGAGGCTGTGTTCCTTCTCTCTCCCATACAGTTATGAGAAACAAGAATTCTATAGCTGTAATTAAGCTGACAAATTTGGTTGTGATCCAGTAGTCATAGTGTTGTAAAAAGACAGTGTAGTCACAGAACCAATTACCTTGATTATGAATTTTCCATTTTTTAAAAGTGACCTTTGTAATTCCTTTGTGTGTGATTTACCATCCACTTATACTTGAGTAATGACTAATTCTCTGTGCAATTTATTTAGACACAAATATACAATAATTCTACATTTGATGTAATGTGTCCAAATTAAATCTCTTGCATGTACTCATACTCTCCTTCTATGAGCTGTGTTTTCATTTGTCATTTAAAAGCTTTAATTTTCAACAACATGTCACCTAACTAGTTGGGTGATTAGTTGTGGATCAATGCAAATGCTTAAAGAGAGGCTGGGTAACTTTTGCTTCCATCAAACTCAATTAAAATATTTACTGTTTATTTTGATCAAAATGCTGTGGTTATTTGTGATTTATAGCTTGTGTTTATTCTTTGCCATCTGGTAGAAAAGTAGTTTAGAAGACTTGTCTAGACTGTTTCTGCAGAACAATCATACTTTTTACTTAGATTATAAATTTATAGGGTTGGAATGGGAGACACTGAAGAAATTAGGAAAGACTCTATCAACCCAGCTACTTACACTTTTTTCTGTTCTTTATCTTCTGGCAGACACAGATACACACAATGAACTGTAAGACTGATTCATGATATAAGTTTAAACTGAATGCCTAATTTAGTGAGCAATTGATTCTGAGTGGTAGCTTTTTACAAGTGTAACCCAAAGATGTTATATTTTGAGTCTCTCTCAAAAGGAGAATTGCTTGCACAATGTCGGGATGAAGACTTTTAAAGGGAAAGGCAAAGGCAAATCTCATGTTGGTAGGACAAATGAGTGTTGTTTAAATGATACTTTGATTCTTAACTCTTGGATGAATCTCCCTCCAGTAGTACTGGATGAATGTGGTAGAATTTGAAGATTTGTGTTTTAAACCCTAAAGCGAGAGAAGATGTCTTAGTTTACTAGTGCTGCTGTAACAAATAACACAGGTAGGTGGCTTCAGTAAACAAATTCATTTTTTTCACAGTTTTGGAGTTTAGAAGTCCAAATTCAGGGTGCCAACTCTAGGAAAAGGATCTCTGTAGGCTTTGGGGGGAAATTCTGGTTTCAGCTTCTCTACTGGGCCATCCTTAGAGTTCCTAGGCTTGTAGACTGGTTTGCTTGGATGTCTTCAGATAGTATTGGTCTTCCCACTGTATCTATTCTATGTCTAATCTACCCCTTCATATGTCAGAAGTAATTGCTGTAAGACACATTCTCCACTAATATGGCTCATTATCATAACCAAGAAAATTTGTTTCCAAATGGTATTATATTTACAAGTATAATAATTAGGATTTACAATGCACGTTTTAGAGAGAAACCATTCAATTCGTAATAGAAGGCATATCTTTTTAAAAAATATTTTATTGTGTTTTAAGTGAAAGCTTGCAATCCATGTCAATTTGTTGTACAAAAATTTACACACATACTGCTATGTAACTCTAGCTGCTCTTTTCCCCCTGTGACAGCACACTCCTCCTTTTCAAATCGTATTTGCTATGCCCATTCAACCAGCTCACATCCCTCTCTACTGTCTCATCTTGCCTCTGGACAGGAGCTGCCCAGTTAGCTACTACTTAAGCCAAGAAGCAACTCTTCTGCAGTATCATTTTATGTATTATAGTCAACTCCAATCTCTGTCCGATGAGTTTTCTGGAATGGTTTCTGTTCCGTTCTATGAGTCTGGGTCCACATCTTCTGAAGGATACTCTACTCCAGTCTTTTTAATAGAGTTATGGTTCTGCACACCCATTTTTCTCCCATTGTGTAAGGGGCTCTGTCTAATAGTCCCTGACAGGGCAGCAAGTGGTGGTGGCTGGCTACCATCTAGTTCTTCTGGTCTCATGCTGATGTAGACTCTGGATTATATGGCCCTTTCTGTCTCTTGGTCTCTCATCTTTCTGATGTTTTTGCTTCTCCCCTGCTACAGATGGGTTGGGATCAGTTGATGCTACTTAGTTAGCAAGTTGCTAGCTTTTAAGACGTCAGACCTTCAAGGCATATCTTTTACAAGAACAAATTTTAATAGCCAGAGCTTGTGATATAGTAGTCATACTTTTGTGAAGCGACAGAAATAAAGTAAGGGAAGAGGAACTACTGTTTCCACAGAACTGATAAAGAAAATAAGCACGGATTGGCAGACACTAATAGTAATTTACATAGGATTGCTCTTTCTTTCCTCTTCACCAGACCAAATCATCTTTTGCTGTATTCCTATCTGATTCCATTGTTATCATCCTGACCTTTAAGCTTCTAGCCAGATCCGTAACTTCTGGCCTCTACTTGATTGTCAGCTGAGATTACTAATTCTCAGGTGATCTACAGATGAATTTTATGTATCTAGATCACATTTTGAAAAGCCAACTGGGAAGATATATGTTGTTTTACGTGAATGAATGTTCAGGTAATTGAATAGATATCATCCTTAGGGGAATCTGAAGAAATCTAACTGAGTGTGTTGGCTTTGCGGTGGCTTCCTTCTTTTAAAAATGCCACTAGTAAAGTGCCTAACATACAGTTTATTTAAATGTTTTTTGTTACTGATCAAGGCCAAGTACTTTTTAGTAATTTATGGAATAGAAAATCAAACAGACGAAAACACATGAGTTGTCTAACTATTCCTCAGCGGAGAAAGGGAGAAAGGACATCAAGAATATGCGGTGCATAAGAACAAAATATTATTTAGAGGTTTATTAAGAAAATAGTAATTTCAAAGGCATTGCAGATTGTGGGCCACATTTTAGCCTTGTGCAGTTCTCTGTGACAGCTCTCTAATTTGTGATGATATAAAACACAATATTGCAGAAAATCCTTTGATATTATTTTTTAGAGTAACTTTTACTGTTGACAATTCGATACCTTTCGGTGCAGTAAAAGAACTGTGCTTGAATCAGTATATTCTCACCAAGTTATTAACTGTGATAATTAAGCTAATGGATTTTAGAAGTTCTATATTACTGCATTAGAAAAATGAATTGATGGATAATAGGAAGCATGAATTGAAATACTTTTTTTCCCTAAATCCCTGAAATGTTTAACTTACATGTGTAATAAGTAAGCATATTTCTATCAAAAACTTTGGTAGCCTACTCCTTAGTTAATCTTACTGTTAAAGCTTCAGTGTTGTCATGAAATCATGCAAATCACCCAACGGCTAACAAAATAGCATCAGTTTAGAAAAGAATGTGAGACCCTAAGTTTTCACTTTATGTATATATCAGCCCCAGCAAGTTGCAGTAATTTTTTTATTACTATTACTGTTTAGTATGGTCTTCTTCACCACTTTGCTATTTGAAAAGTTTATCTAACAGGTCATTTATTCGTTATATGCATAAGGTTATGTAGTTCCTATCATAAATGAATGTTTATGGAATTGCATTTTGCTATGAATTATACTCATGATTTTTAACTTATTATAGATACATTAAAAGTCATTTGAAACACCTGTCTGATTTTCCTTTATCTAAAAACAGGACAAAAGAAAACACATTCATAATCAACAGATCAGTTCTTAGGGGAAATATCTCTTTATTTAAAAGAAAAAACCCCAAACAGTAATTTAGTATGCTGTGAAAATGATATCTTTTCATTGTCTACCTATTCTTAGTGGGAAGTGGATTAGCAGTTATCATATGGAAGCTTGGTAAATAGAAAGGAACATTTGCTCTAAGCTGTCAGAGCTCTTTTACAAATTAATTGATACTAATAAGGTAGATATAGTATATCCCCATAGTTCAAGGGAAAATGAGTGTTGTCAGGTTAAAATAAACTATGAAATTGTAGGACATATGGAAAAATGAACAAGAAAACAATTCTGAAAGGTGTATTTGGATACAATTTTGTATTTCCTGTTCTGGTAAACTGGTGGCATTGTGATTAAGTGCTATCTCTCCTATTCAAAAGATTGCCAGTTCGGATCCACCAGGAGTTTCTTAGAAACACTATGGAGTAGTTCTACTCTGTCATAGAGGGTCACTATGAGTTGGAAGTGACTCAACAGCAATAGGTTTGGAGCCTAGTGAGAGAATCAATCATTTCTATCCCTTCTTTCTGGCCTCACAGACTATAGAATTAGTTTTGTCTTCTGTCTCAAACCTCTGGACAGTTGTTAAACTTATATTTCCACAAAGTTGCTTTATTGGGCTCTACATATATATATGAAGAGTTTATTTATTTAAGTAACTCTTGTACATGCCTGTAATAGAACATTCAAGGTTTAAATGTTGCATGTTACATAATTCCATTTGTAAAAATTTCTGTAAAAGACAAAGCTGTAGTGATGGAAAATTGGTTGCCAGTGGTTAGGATTTTCTGTAATTATAAAAGACAGCCCCAGGGAGTTTGTTTTCTTTGTGGGGATAGAACTATTCTGAATTCTGGTCCTTGCAGCAGTTACATAATTTTTTACTTCTGCTAAACCACAGAGAACTGTATGGAAAAAGTTGCCTTTAGTGCAGAAAACTTACAAAGTACAAAAAAAGTTTCAAAAAAAGGAAGATTTTTAATACTAAATCTTATTTTTGGCTCTTATCCTAAGGGGGGTAATTATGTGTAAATGGTTTGTAGGAAGAAATAATAAAAACACTTTCCTGAATTATGACTAATTCCTAAACTTTTAGATATGTATCCATTTTATTAATGGCTGAAGGAACACTGTGAAATATTTCTATAATACAGATCTGCAACAGATCAGAGTAAGGGATCACCTTTAACTATCTTCATTTTCCAAACTTCAGCATATATTGCCATCCATTTTCTTCATTTGTCAGTCTGTAGAGTAGAATTTCTTGTGTTTCCACATTATGCTTCTATTAAATTCTCTTCTTATGTGTATCAAAGTTTGTTTTATTCAATATAGTAAAACAATAGTTTATATCTTCATATTTGGTGATTTTAATGTGAATTCTATGTTTCATGCTAGAATTCACTACATAAAAATGAAAGAAACTAATAAACAATAAAATGTATTAAGAAAACTAGTGAGGTAAACTAATAAGGTAAATATCAATCTGATTACACTGGCCATGTATTTTAAAGTCTGCAGCTTTTGAGTTCTAATTGAATTCTTTAATCCAATACTTCCGTTGGCCTGCCTGCCAAATGTACCTAAAAACCCTTCTCTTCCTTGATTAATTTTGATAAACAATTAAATATTTATACTGATTTTCATACCATGCTGAACTTGAATGGTTTTCAGCAAGAAATGGCAACTCAGCAGTGTCGAGCTTTTTAGTCCCTTACTCCCCAAAGATTCTGACTCACAAAGACCCTATAGGAAAGAGCAGGACTTGAAAACCCATATTTCTAAGGCTGTAAACAAGAATGGAAGCAGCTGCCGTATCTTTCTGTTGACAAACAACTCTATGGTTCAGATCTCTGATCTTTTGGTTAGTAGCCAAGAGCTTTAATCACTGTATCACCAGTCCCTTATTAGGCTTAGAATTTTCTACTTATTTTAAAAGGAAACAACTTCCTTCATCATTTGTTGATTTTCACTGTCAGAAGTCTTTCTCTCTCCGAAGAGTTGGAATGGATTTAATGGTACATAATGATAATAAAAGCAATAATCAGTTGCTTTGGAGTTAAAGAGGCAAGAAATTATTGTAGATAGGCCTGATACAATCAGGTGATCCCATAAAAGAAACATCTCATAAAATGTATGAAGCTGGAGGGCATTATGTGGAGTGAAATAACTCAATCACAAAAGGACAAATATTGTGTGAGACCACCATTACAAAAAAGCCAGAGAAATTTTTCATACAGGAAAAAAATCAAAACAATGTTTGTTGGTTACTAGAAAGGGAAGGAGTAGAAAGAGTAAATCATTAGACAAGAGACAAGTGTTAACTTTGGTGAAGGAAAGACAATAAATAATACAGAGTAAGTCAACACAGCTTGACCAAGGAGAAGTCATAGAAGCTTCATAAAAAAACAAAAACCAAAACAAGATAAAAATCCACTTCCGTTGAAGTGGATCTGGACTCGTGGCGACCCTAGAGGTCAGAGTAGCACTGCCCCATAGAATTTCCAAGGACCACCTGGCAGATTGGAACTGCCAACCTGTTGGTTAGCAGAGGTAGCACTTAACCCACTACACCACCAGGGTTTCCAGAAGCTTCATAGGCACATCCAAATATGCTGAGGGACCCAGTTACTGCATCTGAGAATTGGAGACCATTGTCTCAGGGGACATCTGAGACGTAGTTCTTTATGAACTATGTTATGTCAATTGGGATAGCATAGTTTATAAAGAAAATGTTCTACATCTTGCTTTGATGAATAGCTTCAGGGTTTTAAATGCTTGCAAGTGGTTATCTAAGTTACATCTTTTGGTCTTATCCTGTCCGGAGCAAAGGAGAAGGAAGAAAACCAAAAACAGTAAGAAGATTATAGTCCAAAGGACTAGTATGCTACATGAGCCATGGCATCTGTCAGTGAGAGCTGGCACCTGGCCACCATGACCAGCTGCTCTAACAGGGGTCATGGTAGAGTGTCCTGGACAGAGCAGGAAGAATGTAGAATAAAATCAAATTCACAACAAGAGACCAGACATCCTTGACATTACAGCCCCTAGACACCCTGCTAACTCCAAATTGAACTCACACTCAAGTCCACCTCTCAGTCAAAGATTAGATGGGCCTGTAAAACAAACACCAATACTGTTAGCAAAATATATGTTGGCTCAATCAAGTAAACTGTACCAAATGGTCAACACCTGACCAAAAGCAAAGTCAAGAAGGCAGGAAAGGTCAGGAAAAGTGGTGAAAGGATGCAGGGATCCCTGCCTGGTAACGGGAAGAGTTTTGACACATTGCAGGGATTGCAAACAATGTCAAAAACAATTTGTATATTAATTTTTGAATTAGAAACTAATGTGAGCTGTAAACAATCATCTAAAGCAGAATTTAAAAAAAAAGATTCAAGCAGCAGAGATTCTCTGGCTGACCTTGAATAAGTAAACTCAACATGTTGTGAACTGCCGGTAGGGGGACATGTGTCAAGGTCCTAAGGGCAGCCTCTATGGCTAGAGCAGGTTTCCACCTACGGCTAGCAAGAAAATAATGACACAGTCCCTATAGCCTCAAGGACCTGAATTCTGCCAGCTACCAGTGATACTTGGAAGATGACCTGAGCCTAAGATGAGTTCCCAGGCCTGGCGATCACCTTGATTTTAGTCTGTGAAACCTCCTGAGAAGTCAGCTAACCTACCTATTATAGGATGCCTGACCCAAAGAAGCTGTGAAACAATCCATTTATATTGTTGTCATCTGCTAAGTTTGTAGAAATTTGTGACATAGCACTTGAAAGTTAATATATTATTTTTTTAAAGGAATTACTATGGAAATAAACTTTCACATGGGATAATACTTAAGAAAATGAGTATTTGTAAGCATAAATCAGATACTTTCATAGCAATATTATAATTCCTGTGCTTGGGCTACTTTGTTCAAGCCGTAGGTGTTCCAGTACCTATATAGAACGAAACTTTCAGAAGTCTGGTAAACCAGGCAAATGTTTCATCGAGAAAAGGTACTTGCTAATCAGCTGAGAGATTTCTTCATCATTAAAAAGTACAAAAAGAAGTTATGTCCTTAGTCAGTATTCAAATTATAGTTATCTGACTCTGGTGACACTAAATGATTAATTCTCAAATAAAATATGATTCATAATTTAAGTGCCAAACCATTACTCTCACTATGTTGATCAATTAGCTACATTTGTTTTTTATAAGGAAGTGGTTGGCTAAGTTTTAACACTTACTTACTACGTAAATTTCTCATGTGTACATTCTAGTCATGAAAGTCTAAAATTGAATCATTTGATATAGTTGGAATAAAACAATAAATACACAGGAATCAAAAATGCAGGTTTTCAAAGCTATTAGCTGAAATGACTTTTAATCTTGTATTCTTTTTTATTGGGGGATACATATTTTATAAACTTGTAATATGCCTACAAATTATTTCTGGAAGAATTCATCCTTGAAAATCTCCTCTAAATGCTTCATTCCTGACAAATCTACCACCTGCCTCCTTACTTGTAAATAACAAGCAAGGGGATTTTAAGGTGAATTTAAAGACAGTATGTCCTTGCTATGATGTCATACCTTAATTTGTCAGAGTCACAAAAATGTATTTAAAGTTGAGTGAGCTAGAAAATTTCTCTGCGGGAGATTGTTTTATTGTTCAAACTGTTCTTCTCTAAGGAATGGTTATACATTCCTTCCAATTGCCATGTGGTTCGTAGGACCTCTCATTAGACTGAGCACGCCTTTTGACCACTAGGTCTGTTACAGTCGTGTGATTTGCTGAAGTCAAAAGAGTTTGAAGAAAGAGATCTTGTTTCACTTTTAACCAGAAGCTTGAAAGATATTATGAAATTACTTGGAGATTTTGCTCGTTTTTATTTGCTCAGAGCAGAACAAGATCAAAATCAAACCCACTGCCATCGAATCAATACCAGCTCACAGTGACCCTATAGGACAGGGTAGAACTGCTCCATAGAGTTTGCAAGGAGCACCTTGCAGACCTGAACTGACAACCTTTCGGTTAGCAGCTGCAGCAGTTACCCACTACACCACCAGACCTTTCCTGCTTTGTGAAGAACATGTCCCAGTTAGGTGCTGCTCTTCAACCTTGATCTAAAAATTGGAAAAGACTTGGACAGCAGAGATGTGATCTGGCAGCCAGAACTGAACTGCAGCTAACCAGCAACCACTTTTCAGTTTTTCTTTAAATGTTATTAAAAAACACATTTGAGGTTTATTTTCACAACAGTGCTAAGCAAGGTAGTCTGAAATTTAGTTTTCTTGGAAATGAAAATTTGACCATTTCATATTTCTGTTAGCGCTTCAGTAGTTTCTTCATTGCTTTTAGACTAAGACCAAAGTCTTAACCCCCTCTGTAAGATCTTGCATGTCTGGGTGTGTACTGGCAGTTTGAGAATTCACTGGACATTGTCCACATGTCAGGAATTCTGTACCCTCCTGCACCCCCATCTTTGCCTGTGACAGCAGGAGCAGTATATGCAAAGATTTAATATTTTTATAGTTTTATATAACTATGTATATGATTATGTGACTAGTATCTTTTTTCCTTACTTCAATATGCTCACTAAGATAATATGGCCTCTGTTGCTTTGTTCATTGTTTTACTGAGTACCTATCATAGTGCTACTACCTAAACCACAAACCAAATGCAAACCCACCTGTCCAGTCGGTTCTGACTCCTAGTGACCTTATAGACAGAGTAGAACTGCCCCATTGAGTTTCCAAGGAGAACTTGGTGGATTCAAACTGCTGACCATTTTGGTTAGCAGCTGTAGTACTTAACTACTGTACCACCAGCATTTCCTGGTACATAGTAGAGGTCTAATAAGTGTATATTGAATGAAACAAAGAATGAAGTTAATTGACTGCCTTCTTAATCCTATATGACATTATATTTGCCTTCAGAATTTGCTGTCGTTTTAGAGCTATATTTTCTAATTTTCTTTTATTTCTAAAACTCATAAGGTGCTATAATCAATATTACTGGAATATTTAAGCCCAAAGTATACCTGGTATATTTCATATCCTTCTTTAATGCTATTTCTCATGCAACAAAAATTCATTTTTACTTTGCTTAGTGACTAGAACTAGTTGAATGGTTTTTTTCGTTGTTGTTGCCATAGTAACACTGCTTAGTTTTTATAGCATTTTTTCTTCATATTTTAAACATTATATTATCTCATTAGAGTAACTTAAGAATTTTGGGACAAATAATATTGTCTGTTCCTGATGGCTAAAATGCACACATTTTCATATGCTTTCTGCATGTATTTAAATTTGACTTTTAAATTATACTTATTTTAATGTAACTCCAGTCTCTTTTGTGTTTTGAGCTTTATGTGTTACAATTTACTGAGTCAATCTTTATTCTTTTTTTAAGCTTATTTTCCTCAGTATGTGTTTTTAACAGAAAAGCATTGCTTTAGTCCATCAAATTTAAATTTTCAGCTATTCAGGAAATGGCTTAGTATAAGGTGTGTTCAGAATAAAACAGACAGCAATTCTGTAAGGCAAACATGGCATTCTGTTGCACTATTGAAAGATTGGAGAACACAGAGCCGAGGTGTTGACTGAAATACTGTCGGAACCAGTATTCTAAGATGGTGCAGTGCCTCAGCAAATCCACACTTTTTTTTTTTTTGCTTAGATGGGAGGATGAGCATTTTTCCCTTCCTACTTCCAAGCAGATGTAGCTGGTATTCTTCTTATTTTTATGAGACATGGACTTAACAGAAACAAAATGAAAATGTTGGGGATATTGTGTTAGTAACTTGAATACAGTTGGGGTAGGTTTTCACAGAAGAGAGTATTTAGGATATTTTTATCTATTATAATACTCAATGCTATACCTTGAAACGATGTTAGAGATAAAAATTATAATGCGTGCTTTACAAGTTATGTAGCTTTCTTTCTATACTTCTGTCAATTCTAATAATAAACGTTTTATTATTTTTCTCTAAGTGTTATGTTTTTATTTTGGAGTTTCATAGAGATGCACAGGGTCACTATTCCCAAAAGATCTGAATACTCATGGGTAACCTCTTTCCTGAATTATGATACCTGGAAGCAATTTTTAGAAAATTTAGCACTTTGGTTTAAGCTAAGTGTAAAACAGCAACTTTCTCCGTTCCACAGCTAATGTTATAATTTTAATGTCTCATTTTATCTTAATACTCCATGATGTATGAGTTTTAGAGACTTCCTTGTAAATAACCTATTGCCCATGTCGATTCCAACTCATAGCCACCTTATAGGTTGAGTGGAACTACCCCATAGGACATCTAAGCTGTGGCTCATGGATTTCGACTGTAGACATTTTTGTTAGCAACTGAACTCTTAACCACTGTACCACTGACAAACAGAAACTGAAGAAATGAATGGAAGGAGAAAACAATGACATGGGAGGGGGAAGATTAGTAAATTATTTTGTTGTCTCAGACAGCCAATGAACTAGAATTTCAAAATAAGAAAAGGCCAGCAACAAGGGGGGAAAAAAAGAATGAGAGAAAAAGAGGAAGAAAGGATAAAAAGAAAAGTTGTTCCTCACTACTTTCAAGAGCACAAATTTATCCTTTGGGTACACTAATTTAGATGTTTCAGAAAATGTTGTAATGTTGTTCTGCTGATAGAATTCATACTGTGGTAGATGAAGTCCTAGTTGTTTTCTGCTTCATGAAGCATTTGTGTAGGGAATGTTTTTTTCTCCTGTAGTTAGTGCTTTCTATACACAAATTAAATGGATGTCTATCAATTAGGGGGTATTATTTGCAATCTAAAAATAATTTTTTTTCAGTAAATCATGCAAATAAATGTTAGGTTATGAAATACTGCTTTTTGCCCTCATTGTATTTAATGCTTTGGATGATGTTAATAGACTATTGACAATTTATTTCCTGTAAAATACATAACATGAACAATGCCTTTTCATCTTCATATCAAATCAATGGGGTAAATATTAACTCCCAATTTTGCAACTGTGGAGACTAAAGTTAAACTTTCATAAAGTGTATGAAGATTATAAGTATTTTTATGATTCGTATGCAGTTTTCTAATGCCTTTTCTATTATGACACATGAAAAAAAGCCAAAAATGTTGAACTGATTCAGATTCATAGCAACCCCATAGAACACAGTAGAACTATCACACCGGGCTTCCAACGAGAGGCTGGTGGGTTTGAACTGATGACCTTTAGGCCAGCTTCTGAGTTCTTAACCACTGCACCACCATAACCAGGGCTCCAGGTTCAAAAGTAGGAGCTATTTTGATGGCAACAACACTAGAAACAGGTAACGATATAGAATCTTTTATGGCATTTCTTCTCTCTTGAAGTGGCAATTGGAACTAAGAGACCAAGAACTTTTTTCAGTATTTGTTCAGCAACTGCTATTTACAAAGCATTATTATAGGTCATAGAATAGGGGAAAAAAAAAAGGTAAAACAGTTCACACTAACATGTAAGATTATTTTATATAAAACCCTTTAACAACTGTAGAGAGTAAAATGCAGTTCATTCTAATTTTACAAATTGGGTTTCAAGTGGTATTCTGTATCAGAAAGGAAAATGTACCTTTTAAAATAAATTCCATTTGATATTACGAGCAATATACATGTAGCAGAATATATGACATATTTGACCATTGTAGATTTATGAAAAGTATCATCTGTTGTTTTACCATGCAAAGATAGTGTGGTTTGGGTTACATATAGTGGGAAGTTTTGTGAGCAACAAAAAAACCTTCTGGTTCAATGATTTTGACAGGTGTGTGTTTTCTTAGTGAGGTAACCCAGTGTAGCTGTGGAAAGTTTAGAGGTTTTGAAGTCAGATAGACTTTGATATGCTATTCGCTAGACATTGACTTCAAGAAACTCATTAAACCTCTCTTAGTCTCTTCAGTACTAATACTTAACCTGGAAAATTAAATATTTAAAATGTCAGGCAAGTAGGAAACTCTGTTAAGTTAGTTTTATTCTTCCTACTTTCCTGCATTCTTGTTTGATTTATGTTGTTTACAGACTCTGTGTCATCATCTCTCTTTTGCCTTTCTATCCAGTTTTAGGTTTTAAAAGGCATGTGTTTAATCTTTCTCAAAACATTTTAGTAATATATCTGTATATTTATCTCTATAAACATCACAGAATACATGAAGAAGTTTTGTTTTAGTCATCTGGTACCGCTCTAATAGAAATATCACAAGTGGATAGCTTTAAAAAGAAAGAAATTTTATTTGTCACTGTTCAGTAAGCTTAAAGTCCAAATTCAGAATGTCAGCTCCAGGAGAAGGCTTTCTCTGCTGGCACAGGAGGAACGTCCTTGTCATCAATTTTCTTGTCATCAAGCTTCTGAGGCACAGGGACCCCAATCCTTTCCAAAGGATGTATGCCGCTCCCACTGATGTTTTCTTTCTTCATAGTATGAAGTCCCCAAATCTTTCTGCTAGATTCTTTCTTTTATATCTCAAGAGACAGCCTCAAGACACAGACAATCCCATACATTAATTCTTACCCCACTAACACAACAGCACCCATCTACTTGCATTAACATCATAGAGGCAGGAATTCCAACATGGAAGAACATCATACAGTACTAGTAATCATAGTTCAGCCAAATCGCTGCACAGATTTTTTTGGGGGAAACATAATTCACTCCATAATATCACACCTTTTGTTCTCTAAAGAAGTCACATTTTTGCAACATGTAAAACATATTCACCCCACCATAGCAAAAGTCTGAGTCCAAAATCTAGTAATCCCTCTTCAGCTGTAAAATCTAAAATACAAGTTACCTACTTGTAAGATACAGTGGTAGAACAGATAGGCACAAGTTAGATATTTCCATTGCAAATGGGAGTGGTAAGAAGTAAGTCAGCAAAACATATTACAATAGCCCTCAAACCTCTGAAAATAATCTTTCATTCTCTGAGATATTTTGCACAATGGCCTTTGCCCTCCAGACTCCAGATATTGACTACCCTCTCCAGAGTCTGAGTGGAAGCCCCTAGCCCTGTACTACAGTTTTGTCTTCCAGGCCCACTAGGACAGCAACTCTTGCTTCCTCAGCTTCAGGATGCACAATTTTGCAAGCCCACAAGACTGGAAACTGCACAATTAGAAACATCAGGGGCTGTGGCTCCACCTTTTCAAACCCCAAAATTCATGTCCATATCTCTGAGATTGAGGTGGCCCAGTTTCTCATGTTTTCTGTCTTTTCCAGCTTCTGCTTCTTATGGTCTCATGGCCCAGGCTTCAGGCCCATATCTCCCCTGCTGGGGCTAGGCACTCCACTCCTCCACGTATCCTCCTGCACACAGGCACACAGCGCTCTCATTCAGTGGGTCAGTAAGAATAGCTCTAGCAATTAAAGGCACCTCACTCCTCCAGGAAATCTCTGTGTACCGGCTCTCAGCTCTCTTGTTGTATGGGTTGGCTCTAGTACTGTCTCAAGCTAGTCTTGTTCTGCTGCTGTTGTTTCTCACCATCTTGCCTTCTTGGGTAGTAACAGTTCCTTCTGAGTCTTCTACCCATCCACAGTTTTAAACCACTTCCACATTGTAGGTGTTTACTAGAGCAGCACTCCACTTGCTTGATACCAAATTATCTTAGGCTGGGTTCTCTAGGGAAGCAAAACCAGTAACATTTATAGTATGTATAGAGAATGATCTACAATAAGGAAACAGCTCACTCAGTTGTAGAACTGGAATGTCCCAGGTTCTGGATCAAAGCATAAGCCTTACAGAGTCACGGAAGCTGGTAAATCCAAGGTTGACAGGTCAGAGATTAGAGTTCCAGGTCATAGGCTGTGTAGGTCAGTGAACCTCAAGACAGTGGGCAAGACTGCAAAGTTTCTGCTGATTCACAGAGCTGCATGGGTTGCTGAACCCAGAAATGCATGACAGGGAACAGAGCTCTTATTACAGGCTGTGAGGGTCCATGAATCCGACAGCTGCTAGTTCAAGACCCAGGAATCAGATGTAAAAAGAGAGCAGGAGCTTCCGGCAATGTGACCAGACAGAAGTAAGAGGTGGAAGGCAGGGGAATGAAGATTGAGGGTGGACAGTGGGCCATCCCTGGCCCTACCCCAGCCACTGTATACAGCTGCAAAAACATTGGTCCAGCCAAGTTGACACACAGTCCAAACCATTACAGGTTTATAGAAGAAGTATGACAATTTAGTTTCTATCCTGGGTACTAGTCTTGATTACTTGAGTAGAATAAAAAATTATACATTAATTTCCTCCATCCTGTTTGGGTGGGAGAATAAATACTCAAGTCATATTTAAAATTCACACAGAGAAGAGCAAAAGGGAAATGAAAAAATAGAAAGAGAGAGGATATCTATAAACTGACTAGAAATATTCCCCATCATTGAACAAAAGTACGACTGGAAAGTTTCTGAGATCTACTTCCAGTCAAGAAATTGCAGAGGAAAAGGTCTCCTAAAATATCGATACAATAAATAGATAAGAGTTGTTCATTTAGATAAACAGTAATTAACTACTTAAACAAAGAACCAAACCATGACCTGTGAAATGCATCATTTAAAAACAATTAGCTGTTCTCTATCACATGGTTGAACACAAGGCAGCTGTATAGGGGGACAGTTTCAGAAAGTTTTAGAATAAAAGAAGTACTGGTACTGAATCAGTAACATTACATCTCTGAGAGTAATCACAAAAAATACTTACATAAATGTTTAAAAGAACCTGCCCAAGTTTTTAACATATGTTTTGATGTTTGACATATTTGATTAATATCTCATTTGACTATTTTTGATAACTCAGTAAAATTACATCCATAATCTTCTTAATGGAAATTTATATTTGCTTGAATGTTAAGATCATAGAATCTTTAAATTATTCAATAAAAACTGCAGGCAGCTAACCTAAATTATCAAAAAAAAAATCCAGATCATCTATAATCCAGAATATTTAAATTCAGAATTAAAGGGGAAAAAAAAGAAAGAAAAAAGTGATTCCTTTGGATAATGATGGCTAATAAGTCAATTTTCTGTCTGGAAGACCCAAATGATGTTAGGAGAACAACAAAAGATTTTTAAGCACTAACCTTTCATCAGGAATTGTGGTAGTACATTGTAGGTTAATTTATTTAACTGTTTAGTTGACATCACTGATTTAAAATCATTCTTCTAAAACTTATGCAATGGCTGGAGAGAAGTATTCAAAGTGGTTAGAGGGATTTTTTTTTTTTAAGAAGGAAGAAAAGTGCAAAAGGACTACTGTGTTCTCAGAATTTCTAAGTACTTTAAAATTCTTAACTTAAATACCGATCTCTAACTTCATATTTCAGGAGTGCTTTCATTTGGCTGCACAAAGATACAACTACGCCAGGAATAGACTAGGATGCCGTTTTGGAAATCTGTTATACCAGGTACACTCTCCTGATGCTCGTCCGTAACTTCCATTAGTGTTAATGAGAGTTGCACTCATGCATAGAGTATAGATCCATTATCTCTAAAGGGCAGTTTCTTTTTTAATACATTGCTCAAGTGTTATCACGTGTTTCCCTTTTGTCTATACTACAGAGACTAACTTCTTTTATATAAGGGACATGTTAGTGTGAGATTAAATAAAGAACCAGATCATGACCTGTGAAATACATGATTTAAAAATCTTTGGGATTAAATATCTTTCTTGGAATGCTCTGCACAACACTTTTTAGGTTGTGAGGAAATGGAAATATTGTCTCTTGAAATGTTTGTTGTTAATGAATCTTCAATATCCTGGATCCATTTGGAACCAATAAAATACAGTTTAGATTTAGATCCAGTAATCACTGTGTTGATATTCTTAACTATTTTCAAGCCACAAGAAGTAATTTTCTCAGCAACTTAGTTTGAATAGAAGGGAAAGAGATTTCTTAATGTTGGGTCTATCTATGTAGTTAAAAATGAAAGAAAGAAATGGGAATATTTTTACAACTGTTCTTTGATATCCACCTGGTACTCTTTTGAAACTCTGTGTGGCAACTCTATCCTACAAGGTCACTATGAGTTGGAATCATCTTGACGGCCACAGGTTAGGTTATATGGATGAATTTAAATAGTGTTTAAGAAATAATCATAAAGAAGAGTATACACTTGTTTCCTGCATTCCTCAGTTTCAAATGGGTGTCCTCTTAGACAGGTCCTCATTACCTGTATGGATGATGGAAAAAGCCAACCTTCAACAAGATATTTCTTTACTGATACCTAAAACAAAATAAAATTCTTTTCTGTTTCATTTCACAAACAAAAGTATAGTGAACCAATAAAGTACTCCTTACACATACAGCATCCCTATTATATTACATTTTATAACATGTTAATAGAAGTACAGCTATTTTGGATGTTCTTCATTGCTTTATAATTAATGTATAACTATAATTTCCTTTTAAGCAATTAGAGTGACTGTATATATATATGTATTTCCCTTAACTTTCTGACCAAACAAAAAAATCTGGAGAACACTGCCATCTCTAGTAAAGATTGTAGTGATTTTGTCTTTTACTAAATTACTAGGCAAGAGTGCCTTTACAGGTTTTACCAATATATTAATGTGACACTGACTCATGGACATAGACTGTGTAAAATAGAGGCTCTACAGTCTAGATTTGCAGTAATCTATCAGAAGCAAAGATCACATCTCTTGGTACAGTTGAACGTTTTTCTATCCCTTTTCTGTATCTCTAACTTGATGAGCACTCAGGAAAACTTAGTCTGCTACCTCTTCAAATAGTTTTTCTAGGTCTTGCCTCCTATCTTCCACTTTGAAAGTTTTTTGTCTGTTTTCTTATTTCGTTTTGTTTCCATCCTATACAATCACATCTGAATTTTCTGCCTGACTTTTTGATAGGCTAGGTCTCTAGAATATTGCTATTAGATCATCAATTCCACATACTACAAGTGATTAGAATAACACTGGGTATATCTATTACAAAAACTCCTAAATTTTCTCATTGCCATGTCTCATGCCCCTGTGGACCTATGTATTTCCTAATCAAATTACGTCTCCCTTTCTGTATCACACAAAATTTTTGCACAAGGTCCTCTGGATTACCTGCTAAAACCAAAATATCAGCATTCTCCTGTTATTTAAACAAGACAGAGAATCTCCAAACACAATATCCAAAATGTCCAAGATACAATAAAAAAAAATATGTATCTGGCATATGGAGACCCAGGAAAATCCAGAGGAAAAGACAATCAGCAGACCCTGATTTAGTTATTTATTGCTACTATCATAAATATGGAAATTTATATTCTCACAGTTTAGGGAGCAAGAAGTCTGAGTTCAGGCTGCTGACCCTACAGAGGAGGTTGTCTTTCTCTCTTTTGGCTCTAGGGGATGGTTCTTGTCTCCTTAGCTTCTGGTTCCTGGTGCCTTTGAGATCTAATCTCTTTTAAATTTCAGAAGAGGTTTACTCAAGACACGCTTTATACCAATCCTGCTATATTAACATAAGAAAGACAACCCATTCCCAAACTGGATCATAAACACAGGTATAAGAGATTAGGATTTATGAAACAGATTTTGGGGGAACACAAGTCAATTCATAACACCCCAAAACCGATATACTGGAATTATCCGAAAGGCATGAACTTTTACAAACCAGAAGGAAGATCTTATCAACATGATCTTTTATTGTGGGCATTAATCTTGATTACTTGTTCAGGGGGTGTCTGCCATAGCTCTTCTATAAAGATGCTATATTTCTCTTATGTTACATGCAGGTCATTACATCCAGTCCACATTCACGCCAAAAAGCCAAAAGCAGACCCACTGCTTTTTAGTCGATTCTGCCTCATAGTGACACTATAGGACAGAGTAAAACTGCTTTGTAAGGTTTCCAAAGAGCGTTTGGCTGATTCAAACAGCCAACCGTTTGGATAATTAGCAGATGTAGTGCATCACCACCAGAGATTCTAGCTATGCTTACAGGGGAAGGGAATTAAGATTTACCATCTGGAGGGAGAACTATCAAAGAACTTGTGGACACATGTTAAAATCACACAGTAATAAACAGATAAATTGGTAGAGGTACTTAAAAGCTTAAGTATCCTCTTTCTTTTAAAAGTTTGCCTATTGATTCCAATGTTCATCAGTAGATTTTGCTGTAACAGTTATTAGTGTAATGTTCTGATGGTGATTTTTCTATTTCCCTCATTCCTCTTTCATTTATTATTTAAAGTTCTTCTGTAAGTTTACTCTTCTCCCCATTTATTTATACCACTATAAATGTATGAATAGTTATCATTGTTTTTGCACTTATGATTCAATATTATATGACTTGCACAGTGTTCCAGCTTTGTCAATTGGAAGCTCTCTTTATTTCAGTTCTGTGCCTGTTGACCAGGGTCCCTGTCTTTCCTCTTTTTATCATACTGCAAAATGCTCTAAGGTTTCTGCCTCAGTCTTAGATTAGACCATGTTCCTAAGAAGCCCTCATTTCTTTTATTGATAAAAAATATTTGAAAGCCAAGATCTGAGTGCTAGGTGTATGAAGTACTTAAAGCTCAGATATAACTGTAGATATGTTGAAATAAACATAAATTTAAGCTGATAAATAATGTTGAAACTAATGCAGCAACACAAGGCAAGGTGTTCTCTAGCCTTCCATTCTTCCTGATTTGTGTGTCATTTTTCCAGCAATGAGAAACCCAGTCCCATTGTATGCATTTTATTTAATTACATGTTCAACCTTAATAAAGCTGTAAATTTGTTTTAGAACTGTTAATTTTATCCATGTGAGAAACAGATTTAGTAGCAGGAGGACAGTAGTTGTGGCCAGTTCTTTTTTTCTTTTGTCTTACCGTATCCAGTCAAAACACTGTTTTCAGGAGTTCCTTAGGTCAGCTTCTTTTCTTTTCTATTCCAGTGAAGTTATGTAGTATATTTGTAATATGTAAAGACTCACTGAATGAGTCTTGGAAGAAGTACAGCCAGGATGCTCTTTAGGAGCAAGGATGGAGAAACTATGTTTTACATATTTTGGACAGGGTGTTAGGAAGGATCAATCTCTGGAGAAGAACATCATGCTTGGTAAAGTAGAGGGTGAACCACAAAGTAGGCACTCAGTGAGAGAGATTGACATAGAAATGGACTGACATAGTGGCTGCACCAACGGCGTGAAGCCTGCCATTGAGCACGAGAATGGCCCAGGCTGGGGCAGTGCTGGGTTCTGTGGTCTGCAGCATTGAGTCAGGACCTACTCGATGGCCCCTAACAACAAGACTCATTTGCCAAAGTTTATACGTAATTTTACATTCCCTTGATATTCTAGTGGAAATTTTAAAGTGTGCAAACAATAAAGTTCAATCCTTATGGTCTATAATTCTGTGAGTTTTGGCAAATTCATAAAGCCGTGTATCTACAATTACCTGGTAGAACAGTTCTATTACCCTAAAATTTCTTTCTCCAATCTCTTTTAAGACAATCTTTTCTTCTACTCCCAGCTTCTGGTGACTGCTGATTTGTTTTCTCTCCACAAAGTTTGTCTTTCTAGAACGTCAAGTAATCGTACAGTGTGTACTGTTTTGTTATGACTTCTCTTACTAACAAAATGCATGGAATAGCCACAGCATTGTGTGAGTTAACAGTTCTTTTTTTCTTTCTTTTGTTAAGTATTATTCCACTGCGTGGAGTTATCACCAAGTGTTTATCCACTGACCTGCTGAAATTAAAACAAACAAACAATGTGGTTGTTGTTAGGGATTGTCAAGTAGGTTCCAACCAATAGCAACCCTGTGCACAACAGAACAAAAACACTGCCCAGTCTTGCTCCATGTCCACATTCATTTTTATACTTAAGCCTATTGTTGAGGCCACTGTGTCAATCCACCTTGTCAGGTGTCTTCTTCTTTTTCCTGACCCTCCACTCTAGTAAGAACGATGTCCTTCTTTGCAGACTATCCTTCCTGACAACATATCCAAAGTATGTAAGATACGGTGATGCCATCATTGCTTCCAAGTAGCACTGTGGTTGTACTTCTTCCAGAACAGATCTTTTTGTTCTTTTAGCAGTCCATGGTATGTTCAATATTCTCTAACTTGACACTTGTTCTTCTCCTTTTTCCATTGTCCATCTTTTGCATGCATATGATGCAACTGAAAGTACCTGGCTTAGGTCAGGTGCACTTTAGTCTTCAAGGTAACATTTTTTCCTTTCCATACTTTAAAGAGACCCTTTGTAGCAGATTTTCCCAGTGCAGTGCTTATTTTGATTTCTTGACTGCTGCTTCTATGGGTGTTGAAAAAAAAATATGTGTGCATATGTACACATACACTATACACATGTATACACATAAACATTTGCATATATATATATATACTCATAATGTCTGGAGATATGTATCCATTTCCTTCTGCTAGAACTTCATTGTGATGATTTGTGATAATCTAGTCAGGAAATTGGCTGGATTAGAAGTTATTTTGTTGCTCGGGTTTCCTCATTGTAAAACCAGCTTCATATGTTTAAATATTGCCTAATATGCATGATTTTTTTTCCTCAAGGTATGTTTCCTACTTACTTTTTGCACTATGTCTTCACATTGCTCCTCAAATACAGTGCTTGTCTCGGAGTTCTCCCAGCTGTATGCCAGTGTTATTTATACTTGACCTTTGAGCATGGTGTTAAGTGGTAGACGAGCGGACTTTTTGTACTTGGGCTTTAGAAGTTTTCCTGTGTCTATGCGAGGAGTATCATATATTCTTGCTCTACCCTAAGAGAGTCTCCAGTTATTTTTTTCCTTCACCTGCAGTACATTTCTGTAACTGTTATAAGGTGACAATTTTCTGGCTTTTTGTTGTTGTTGTTGTTGGTTGTTACTCCTCTTCCATCTTGGAATTAAGTCTTTTGTTTCATAGACTTCATAGGGGAGATCATTCTGGATGACGTTTCAGCAGTGGCCGCTGCTCCTCTTCAGTCAGCACCGCAGGGAAAGCTTTCTCTGAGTTTTCTCTGATCTTCTCTGTGAGGGCTTGGTGGGCTTTGTGGAGAATAATCCCGTAAGAACAAGCTTATGCATACCTGAGGTTTCTCTAACTTCCTGTCCATGCTAGCCACGTTTGCCCCTTAGTGATTTGCTGAAAAGATTTTAGTGAATTGTCTTGCTGGCTTATCTGGGGTCTGTGTAATTAGCTTCAGGTAAGAAAATGATCAAGCCTTTTCCCCCCTTTAGACCTTGTATCTTTTTCATTTTGGGGTTTGGTTGTCTCTGTCCTGTGACTTGAGTTGTATGATGAACCTAGGAAAATTGAAAACCTGCATTTTTCTGTACTTTTTTTCTTGTTAGTATGAGATTAATACTCTTTATGAGCTTGTATGCTTCTCTAGATCTCCAAACTTAAACTGAAGAGTCTATTTTGTTTTGTAAAGAGATATAATTCACAAATCATAAAATTCATTGTTTTGAAATACAGAGTGCTGTGGTTTGGGGCACATGTGATGGATTGAATTGTGTCCTCTCAAAAATGTGTGTAGTAATTTGGCTAGGCTATGATTCCTGATATTGTATGATATTCCTCAGTATTGTAAACCCTGCCTCTGTGTTATTAATGACAGAGGATGGTTGCTGGTTGTGAAAACTCAAAACTAAACCCACTGCCTTCGAGTCAGTTCTGACTCATACCAACTCATACCAACAGAAAAGAACTACTCCATAGAGTTTACAAGAAGCACCTGGCAGAATCAAACTGCAGACCTTTAGTAGACATAGCACTTAACCACTACACTGTCAGGGTTTCCTGTATTAGGGAGGCAAGACTCAAGCTATAAGGTTGTATTGTACCTTGAGGCAGTCTCTTGAGATATAAAAGAAAAGAAAACAATCAGAGAGCTGGCAATATTTTAAAACCGTGGAAGCAGTACTGGGAGAAGATTGTTTCTTTTGCACTTTCCTCTAGAGTCAACAAAGAAAGCCTCCCCCTGGGGCTGGTGCGTTGAATTTGGACTTGTAGCCTACTGGACTGTGACAAAGTACAGTTCTCTTTGTTAACAAACATTCACTTGTGGTATTTCTTTTATAGCAATGCTAGATGCCTAAGACAGCACGTAAACAATGTCGTGAAACTATCATCACTAAGTAACTCCATAACTTTCCATCACTGTGAAATCCAGTCACTTCAAATTCTCCACAAGTAACTGATAATCACTAATGTAGACTGTATGCATGTGTTTATTCTGTACAATTAATAGAAATAGAATCATACAATATATATGCCTCTCGTGTCTGGCTTTTTTCATGTAACATAAGAATTTCAAGGTCCATCCATGTTGTAGCTTGAGTCAGTATTTTATTTTGTCTTATGGTTGAATAATACTACATTCTGCGGCTATTTATTAGCTGATAGAAATTTGAATTGTTTTTGCTTTTTGCCTATTAATAACACTGCTTTTTTGTGTGGATATATATATTCAGTTCTTTTGAGTAAATACCTAGGTGAAGGATTTATGGGTCATATGATGACAGTATATTTAATCTTTTCAGGAACAGCCAAAGTGTTTTCTGAAATGATGAAACACTTTGCATTCTTACAAATAATATATGAAGGTTCCAATTTCTCTGCATAGTCATCAACCATTTTTATTTTGTTTTTGATTATAGTCATCCTAGTGGGTTTTGTGTTTCCTTAACGACTAGTGATGCTGAGCATTTTTTTCTTGTGCATATTGGCCATTTGACCCTAGTGACATAGTGGTTAGGAGCTCTGCTGCCAACCAAAAGGTCAGCAGTTCAAATCCATCAGCTGTTTGTTGGAAACCCTGTGAAGTAGTTCTACCCTGTCCTACAGGGGCACTAGGGGTCAGAATTGACTCAAGGGCAACAGGTTTGGTTTTTGGTTTTATATCTTCTTTGGAGAAATGTCTATTTAAATTACTTGCCTAATTTTTGAACTTATCGTTTAGTTGTAACAGTTCTTTATATGCAAAGCTATTATCAGATCTATGATTTATAAATTTATCTTTTTTCCATGTTAGTGGGCTATTTTGGAATTCATTTATTTTTTTTTAAAGCCTTTGAATTGATCAAGGTTCTCATTTGTAAAAAGCATAAAATAACTCTGAATAATTGAAAAAGAAAATGAATTCATTAAAAGGATACCAGATAGTTCATTAGCTCTCCAGGAGACTTAGATAACCAGTAGGAAGCTTTCTTTGTGGTCAGATTGGCAACATATACTAACTATAGCCTGCACCACAGGAAGTTTCTGGAAAGAACTTGATAATCACATTCTGAGAATATGAATCTGCCACAATATTTTAGTGTTAAAAGCTGGCACTTATAATGGAAATTTTTTAAAACTCCTGTTTAAAGCCATCTGTGATCATTCAATTAAATTAGACAAATGTGGATTGACCACCCACTATGAGCACTTGGTTAGGCTCCTATCATGAGCCTTTGCTCTGTTTGACTTGGCTGCCAAACAGCTTAGCCATATTAAATGTATTTCCTTGCCTACCAGCGAATGAGAAGGGAAACTCTCCAACTCTGTTGGGTTTTGATACTAAACAGCACACCCCTGAGAGTCCTGCTGCACCTGATGTATACAGAGAGAGCAGGAAAAAGAATAATTACAATCAGACTTCTGCTGGCTGTGATTAAGATCAGCCAGTCAGTGGAGTGCCAATCAGTGCATTTCTGGAAAAGCTTGCAATGGGAGCTTCCATCTCCTCCCAGTGAGATGACCGATTCGAGGCCAACGACAAGGCTTACATGCCTTTCCAATCTGTAGCACCTCCACTTCAAAACTAAACAAAACAAAAGAACACAAAGGGAGTGCAGAAGTGGTTTCTTGTGGCGTTAATCATAAAGAATGTTGTCAAGATATGGCACTTTGGAATTGTCTGGAGTAAGTAGACAAACCAGCTGAAGTAGCAAAACGATCAACTCTTATAAACTTGTTTGTGTGTTATGGTAAAGGTCTCAGCCCAGAAGCATTGTGTGTTGTTGGCAAACTCTGCTGAAGTGCAGTTTTGTTTCTTTTTTTGGTTGCAGTTCTTGACAGTACTTTTATATACGGTGACATAATAAAGTCTCTCTTGGTAGCATAGATTCACCCACGGGATTATCAGCAGAGTGACAGTGGTTTTTCGTTTAAAAAAAAATATGTCCTTGTGTGACAGAGTCCAGACTCTTTATTCTGGGTCCCAGGTAGCTTACAACCATTTGGATACTTTGAATTTGTTATGATACTGAGATATTTAAAAAGTAAAATTAACTAATGACATTTTAGATATATTAATTTTAGGATGCCTTAGAATTAAAGTGATTTTTAATGCACAATGAAAGTAATTAAGAAGAAATTATTTTGAGAACACAAATATTTTTTCACTGACTGAATTTGGGATAGAAAAAAAATCATTTTGAAATATATTTTCCAAAGGTATGTGTAAGTACATGTGAATGTGTGGATATACATGAAGGAAAGATGCTTTTGTAAAAAAATGAAATAAAAAAAAATCAAAGACTTGCTTAGTGTATAAGTTATCTATTGCTGTCATCTTGCTGGCCTCTTACTGGAGGCAGGGGAGAGGGTGGAGAGAAGGGGATAGGAGATTGTTAGGAGGGTATGACACGTATAGAATGGAGAGGAAGAGTGTGCTATCACCGGGTAGGGAGAGCAGTGGGAGCTGCACACAGGTGGGCGTGCAAATTTATATGAGAATGTATATTTTCACTCAATGATCGTAAAAAAAGTTTAAAAAATTATCAAACATTAATGAAAATAATAAATAGTTATTGTCATGTGGAATTCTGAGAGTCAGAAATCTGAGAGCAGGGTAGTTCTTCTTTAGGGCCCTCAAGAGTTTGCAAACAAGTTGTTGGCTGAGACTGCACTCATCTGAAGGCTTGGTGAGGGCCTGAACCAATTCCAAGACGCCTGTTTCAGCATACCTGTTGTCTACAGAATTCTTTTCCTCACTGACTGTTAGTAGGTGGCCTCAGTATCTCTCTATATGGACCATTTAGGAGAGCTCCAAAGAAGTCCTTGCATTATAGCAATAAGTTTCTTAGAGTAAGCAATCTGACAGAGACAGACAAAAACCAGTACGTCTTTTTCAATGTTGCCTTGAAGTACACACTATCATATATCCTCACTACCCTGTTGGTTATTTAAATGAGTTCTACTCAGTGTGGAGGAACTATATAGGAGCATCTATACCAGAAAGGGAAACCCTGGTTGCATAGTGGTTAAGTGCTAACCAAATGGTTAGCAGTTCAAATCTGCCGGATGCTCCTAAGAAACTCTATGGGTCAGTTATGCTCTGTCCCATAGGATTGCTATGAGTCAAAATTGACTTAACAGCTGACTACTATAGACTGTATAAAAGTTTTCACAGGGACTTATGATTCTTTAATATCATAGGTTTATCCATTTCATCTAGACTTAAAGATGCTCTATACTGGACTTCTGAACCAAGTTGTTTGGCTGAAAGAAGGAAAGCAATAATCAGTCAGAAGCAGAACTTCAAACTGGTTCTAAATGGTTTGTTCAGTCATGGGGAAATAAGGTTGGTCTTCAAACCAGTTTGAAGTGGTTCAGTCATGGCTGACAAAAACAAGGGCAGCACCTGCATTGGATAGCAACCAGTTCTTGGGTGTTGCCTTTTGACTTGAGGAAGAAATAGGCAGAGGTGCTGTTTTCAACGATGGTGGCCCACCACATTGCATTGAGTGTGTGTCACGCTTCACCATGTCCTGCTAAAAATCCCATCTTCCCCATCACATCTATATCTTCTGCATTAGCTAACTTTCAGGAACCTGATCTGAGTGATTATGGTGAGGACTTCAGAGAGGGACACATATGCAAAGCTGTGTGTCCAGTTGCCATCTTTAAGTGGGGCACAACTGACTGTTTCCTACCTGAGTCAAAGATCACTTGCAAGAGATTGAGTTGCTCAGCAGCATATATACTCCCCTTGTTTCCTTGGTCCGTGACTGAACAACTTCCAGCTAGTGTGAAACTCCGCTTTATTTTTGTTAGCTGTGACAGAACTATTTAGAACAACTTCAAAGCCCAGGTCACAAGCCAGACTAGATTATACAAAGGACTGATAATTTTCTGCTTTCTAGATGAGTGACATATACGTCTGACTTCCTGAAATTGTGAAATAATTACTCATTTTATAAGAAAAACACGTAATATAGCAAAACATTCATATGATTGAGAAATCTTTTCTATTACATTTCTTGGAACTAGAGGGCTGCCTTTTGTCTACCTTTTGATATATCTTTAGCATACTTTTCAAAAGAAAATGTAATCATGTTATTTTCTGACTTATATGCATTAATAAAAAAGAAATTTTAGCAACTGAAAGAGCTAGCAAAAACTACATAGCTAGCCTTTTATTTGCAGACCTTGTAACAGAAAGATGTAAGTAGCTAGTGAGTTGTCAGAATAGTTGAACATTAGCTTTAAGCTTATAGCAAAACAAAAATAAACAATCAAAAACAAAACAGGTAAAACTGTGTGCTTTTACATATTCAACAGGAAAATTTCTTTTTATTCCTAAAGCACATATGCTTTATATCATGTAAGTAAAAAATAGAACTAGAAATAATGTTTTATGTTGTTTCCCAGTATTTTTTTTGTTGTTGTTGTTATTGTTGTTAGGGGAAGTTGCATCAGTTCCAACTCATAGCTGCCCTGTGTACAACAGAATAAAACACTGCCCTGTCCTTCAGCTTTGTTAAGTTTGAGTCCATTACAGCTACTGTGTCAATCCATCTCGTTGAGGGTCTTCCTCTTTTTGCTGCCCCTGTGCTCTACCAAGCATCATGTCTGAAGCATGCAAGACATAGTCTCGCCCTCCTTGCTTCTAAGCATCACTGTGCTTATATATTTTTCAAGACAGATCTGTTCTTGTGGCAGTCCGTGGTATGTTCCATACTCTTTTCCAACACCACAGTTCAAAGATGTCAGTCCTTCTGTCTTCCTTCTTCATTGCTGAGCTTTCACATGTATATGATGTAATTGAAAATATCATGACTTGGATCAGGCACACTTTATCTTCAAGGTGACATCTTTGCTTTTCAACAGCGAATATAATAGGTTGTTATAAATATTTACAATTTTCAAGTTGTCCTAATTAGTTTTGTTCTATGCCACTTATAAACATGCTGTTAACAAAAAATATTATATTAAAATATTACCATGTATAACCAGAATTTTATCACAGTCTTGCATATTTTGAATTACACGTCTGAGATTCCAAGGGCAAGGGGCTTGAATAGTGAGCAGTTGATCAAGAACTAGCACTAGAAATGTTTCCAATTCTGAATTCAATTTTCATTCCTTTAATAGGAATATTATTTCTTAGTTCCTATTATACATACAACTTTTACAGAGATTCAGGTTAACCAGGCTAGAAGGTGTTCTGTTTTTATTTATCAAAGATACTATTTCTTTGACTTATATTACTCATGTCCTTTGTCTTAGCATTTGTTGACCAAAAAAAAAAAAAAAAAAAAAAAAAATTCAAATATGTTATCAAGTTGATTCTGACTGTTGATGACAATATGAGACAGACAAGAACTGCCCCATAGGGATTCCAAAGATCTGGTGGATTTGAACTGTCAAGTTTTTGGCTAGCTGCTGAGACAACCATTGTACCACCAGGTGCCTATGGAAATGCGGGCTCTTGTTATTTCTGTGGAATAAGAACAGCAACAAAATGCCAACCAACATGAACAATTACAAGTTTTGCAATAGCACTAATGATTTTTTCCACCCTTCAATATATATACCATCCAATTCATTTTTATTACAATAATCCATCTTACAAAATGCCTTTACATTTAAAAAGAATAGCTGTCTACTTGCCAGATCTCTCTACAGTAAAGAGGAATTTAAGGACAAGTGTAATGGCATGTGTCTGGGAAAACTGCAGGACAGTCTAGCTCTTCTTTTCTCACTGATCTTATCTCACGAGAGGAAGAAAAATTTGGGAATAAAATGTCTGTATTTCTTTCAGAAAGAGTTTCACAATATAACAACACTTGAAAGAGGACACAAAAATGGCCTCACAACCTTGAAAGTATTCTTTTTAAAGTCTATTATATTCTGAAGTATTATATCTAAATGGAAAGATTTTTTCTTGCTTGATAGCTTTGATTTTCCAATATTGTATATGATTGCTTGCCTTAGTGAGCAAATTCAAATTTCAAAAGGCATTTTATTGTTCTACAGGAACATTCAGGTTGTGTTTTGCTTCATATTTTAACCTTGGCTTTATTTCTAGTCAGAATTTCGGTATTTTTAGAGAATGCCTTTAAGGTCTTTAGTTGGTACTAACTTCTTTGTACCTTGATATAATGTTATTGATAGAGAATATATAAATATCTATTTTAAATTGAAAAATACTTATGCTTAAGTGTCAAACATTGTAACTTTATTAACTTGCACTACTTTTTACTATTGCTTATCATCATAAAATTAGTTATTTGTTATTGATATCTATTTATTATAGATGCAAAAATTCAATACATTAAAAAAGAGTAATAAGATTCTATAATATAGTATTGTAATTTTGATTCAAGTACCACATACTTTAAGGCTTCTTTATCTACAGTGAAAAATAGAATATTTCTGGGCGATTAGAGAAGTCTTCCCTAATCAAATTCTTAACTTCATGATCAAACTCTATGCTGCCAAGTTATTTCTGATTCATGACAACCTACAGTATAACTTTATTACCAAACCAACTGAAACCAAGCCAAAATAACAACAACAAAACAAAAAAATGGAAAGCAAACTTCAAAAAAACCAAGTCCCTTGCCATCCAGTTGATTCCAACTGATAACGACTCTATAGGACTAAGTAAAACTGCCTTATTCCATTTCTAAGGAAAGGCTGGTGGATTCAAACTGAAAACCTTTTGGTTAGCAGCCAAGCTCTTAATATCTCTGCTAGCAGGGCTCCCCACTTTGTTACCAATATCTCTTAAATTTGGACCTGATTGAAATTCCAGAGAGATAACCAACATGGCAATATTACAGGCTGAGGATTACCTGCACTCACAAATACATCAATTTAAATGGTAATAAAAGAGGGATATTTTAAAGTGAGCAATTTAGATGATAATGGCAGAGGGATACTTGAAAGTAAGCAGTGTCTGAATCTGGGGTTGGAATTCACAGGACACTTTCTTCAAACTTAAAGTTACTTTCAATGATTTTTGGAGCAGGGAGCAAGTGAGAATGCTGGTCTAGATTTGGCTAGCATCATAAGTCAGAAGACAGGCCTTCCAAAACCCTGTAAACTTTGTTAAGATGTTTTGTCTTTAATATGATAGCAAGGGAGAGTCATTATTATTTTTAATTGGGGTAAAATGATCAGAATGATATTTTAAAAAGATTGCTCTTAAGCTATATGGAGAAGCAACACAAGAGTAAAGGTGAAGATAAGGGAGAATTGCTGTTAGGTACCATTGAGTCAGTTGTGACCCTATGTACAAGAGAATAAACACTGTCTAGTCCTATGCTATTCTGACATAATCAATGTTATATTGAAGCATATTGTTCCTGTCACTGTATCAGTCCATCTCATTGACGATCTTCCTTTTATTCACTGACCTTTGGCTTTACAAAGCAAAGTTTCTTTCACCAGGGTCTGGTCTATCCTGACAACAGATAAAAAGTACTTGAGACACAGTCTTATTATCTTTGTTTTTAGGGAACATCCTGGTTGCACTTACTACAACATGGATTCATTCATTCTTTTGGTGGTCAGTGGTATATTCAGTATTCTTCTCCAACATCACGACTCAAAGGCATCAGTTCTTCTTCAGTCTTCTTTCTTCATTGTCAAGCATTCACATGGGTAGGAAGCAGATGAAAACACCATGACTTGGGTCAGGTGCACCCTAGTCTACAAGGTAATATGTTTGCTTTACAAAACTTTAAAGAGGTCTTATATAGAAGATTTCCCCAATGCAATACATCTTACGATTTCTTGATTACTTCTTCTATGGGCATTGATTCCAGATCCAAGTAATATGAAATTATTGACAACTTCAAACTTTTCTCCCTTTATCATGATGTTGCTTATAATATTGGTCCAGCTGTAGGAATTTTAGTTTTCTTTATGTTCAGGCATATCATTTATTGAATTTTCTCCCCCTCCAAAAATGTGTGTCAGTTTGACTGGGCCATGATTTCTGGTATTGTGTTATTTTCTCCATGTATTGTAAATCCTTCCTCTGTGAGGTTAAGGAGGGAGAATGGGTCACAGTTGAGTTAGTAAGGTGGAACTCAATCTATAAACTTGGACTGTATTGAGGCAATCTTTTGGGAAATAAAAGGAAAAGGAAGAAAGCAGAGAGTTAGAGACCTCATACCACAAGAAAAAAGCACTGGCAGCAGAGTGCGCCCTGCGGGCTTGAGTTCTGTGTGCCTGAGATGTTCACAGTCCAAGAGAAGTTGACAACAAGGCCTTTCCTCCAGATGCAACGGAGAAAGCCCTCCCCTGGAGCTGACACCCTGACTTTGGACTTTGAGTCCGCTTTACTGTGAGAAAATAAATTTTTCTTTGTTAAAGCCATCCACTTTTGATAATTCCGTTATAGCAGCACTAGACAACTAAGACAAAGTGTAATCCCTAATGAAGACTATGGTCTTTGATCAGGATCAGTAGGTGTTTCAAGTCCTCTTCTGTTGCAATAAGGTTGTATCATCTGCATAACACAGACTGCTAATCAGTCTTCCTCCAATCCTAATGTCCAGCTCTTCTTCACCTTATTTGCTAAGTGTATCAATTAAATAGACTGAGTATATATGGTCAAAGAATACAACCCTGATGCATCTCTTTCCTGACTTTAAGCCATGCAGTATTGTCTCATTCTGTTTGAATGAATGCCCCTTGATCTATATGCAGGTTCCTCATGAGTGCAGTTAAGTGTTCTGGAGTTTCCACTTTACAAATTGTTAACATAATTTTTACGATCCACACAAATGTGATGATCAAATGATCAGTGGTCAAATGTCCTTGCACAGTCAATAAAACACAGATAACATCTTTCAGGTATTCTCTGCTTTCAGCCAGAATCCATCTGACATCAGCTATGATATTTGTGATTCCACATCTTCTTCTGAATCCAGCATGAATTTCTAATAGTTCTCTGTAAATATATTGCTATAAACAACAACAGCAGCAACAACAAACCCAAACTCACTGCTATCAAATTGACTCCAATTCATAGTGACTCTACAAGACAGAGTAGAACTGTCCCTATACCAGTGTTTCCAAGGACCACCTGGTAGATTTGAACTGCCAACCTTTTTGTGAGTAGACTTAGCGCTCAACCACTATTATATTAGGGTTTCTGTATATTGCTGCAGTCACTTTTAAATGATCTTAAGCAAAAATTTACTTGCACGTGACACTAATGATATTGTTTGATCATTTCCACATTTAGTTGGATCACCTTTCTTGGGAATAGGCATAAATATGGGTCTCTGCCAGTTGGTTAGCCAGGTAGCCGTCTTCCAAATTTCTTGGCATAGGCAAGAGAGTACTTACAGCACTGCATCAGTTTGTTGAAATATCTCAGTGGATTTTCTGTCAATTTCTGGAACATTGTTTCTTTCCAATGCCTTCAGTGCAGTTTGAACTTCTTCAGTACCACAAGTTCCTCATTATATGCTACCTCCTGAAATAGTGAAGATTGACCAATTCTTTTTGGTACAGTGACTATGAATTACTTCCTGTGATGCTTCCTGCATCATTTAATATTTTCCCCATAGAATCCTTCAGTGTTTGCTACTTACTGCTTGAATTTTTCCTTCAGTCCTTTCAGCATGAGATATACCCACATGTTCTTCCTTGTTTTTCCATCTCTAGGTCTTTGAACATTTCACTGTTAATACTTCACTTTGTTTTCTTGAGCTGTGTTTTGCAATTTTCTGTTCAGCTCTTCATTATTTTGTCCTTTGGCTTTAGCTACTTGATGTTCAAGAGCAATTTTCAGAGACTTTTCTGATACCCACTTTGATCTTTTTTTCCTTTTCTTTTTAATGACTTCTTTCTTTATGTATGATATCCTTGATGTCATTTCATAACTCATCTGTTGTTCAGTCATTAGTGTTCAGCAAGTAAAATCTGTTCTGTAGATGATCTCTAAATTCATGTGGGGTATACTTTGGTTCTTATGGATTTGTTCTAATTTTCTTCAGATTTCAACTTGAACTTCCATGTGAACAAAGGATGCAGGTCTGTTTCTCAGTCAGCCTGTGGTCTTGTTCTAACTGATGGCATTGAGTTTTTCCCTCATATCTTTCCATAGACATAGTTGATTGTTTCCTGTGAATTTCATCTGGTGAGGTCCATGTGTATAGTACCTAGCCATTTATGTTGGTGATAAAAGGTATTTTCTTTTCTTTTTTATTTAACATGACTGAGTGAAAATGTACATCCCCATATAAATTTACATGCCCACCTATATGCAGCTTCCACTGCTCTCCCTGTCCAGTGACAGCACACTATTCCTCTCTGCTCCATACATGTCTCATCCTCCCAATAGCCTCCTTTCCCCTCCTCTCTACCCACTCTCCTTCCTCCGGCCAGAGGTCAGCAGGATGATATCCTATAGATGTATAGAACCATAAAGTGCAACCAATATATGGTCACTCTGTATTGCCAAGTCCAATCCGATAAAAGGTATTTTCAATGTAGCTGTTGGTCTTGCAAGATTCCATCATGTGATTGTTGATGTCATTTCTATCACCAAGGCTATACTATCCAATGACCAATCATTCTCGGTATCCACCTTTTACATTCCAATTACCAGGCATTATCAATGCATTTTTATTACATGTTCAATCAATTTTGGACTCCCGAAGCTAGTAAAAATATTCAATTGCTTTATCTTTGGCCTTAGTGGCTGCTGTGTAAATTTTAATAGTAGTCATATTAACTGGTCTTCCTTTTAGACATATGGATATTATCTTATCATTGACTGTTTTATACTTCAGGTTAGATCTTGAAATATTCTTTTTTTTGGAAGATGAATGAAATGTTGTTCCCGGCATAGTAGACTCTATAATTGTCTCATTCAGAATGGCCAATATCAGTCCATTTCAGCTCACTAATGTCTAAGATATCAATATTTACATGTTCCATTTCATTTTTGATGACTTCTAACCTTCATAGATTCATACCTCATACATTCCATGTTCTGATTATTAGTGGATGTTTGCAGCCATTTCTTCTCATTTTGAATCGTGCCATTGGCTTGACTATCAACAAGTGGAGGTCTCAAATGCTTGATTCCACCCATGTCATTAAGGTCACCTCTACCTGGAGGAGGCAGCTCTTCCTCAGTCATATTTTGAGTGTCTTCCAACATGAAGGGCCCTTCTTTTGGCACTACATCAAACAATGTTCTGATGCTATTCATAGAGTTTTCACTGGTAAATCTTTTCAAAAGTAGACTGTTGGGTCCTTCTTCCCCATCTGTCTTAGTCTGGAAGCTCAGCTGAATCCTGTCCACTGTGGGTGACTCTGCTGTTATTTGAGAGCTAGTGGCATAACTTCTAGCATCATAGTAATACAAAAGCTCCCACAGCATGACTGACTGACAGACACATGTCAGATGAAGGAGAAAAGAACCTCAGAAACTACTGAAGTATTTTAGGTAGGAGATGACAGTACGGTGGGACATGGTGGTGTCAGTGAATGCAGACAAATAGATGGATTCTTTAGGAAGTAAAATTTGACAATATTTGGAGATGAATTTGATATGTGAGAAGGACAGTGATGCTGAAGTTTGTCTTTTGCCTTATACAGCTGGTTGATTAGTCAGGTCAGTTATTGGATATGGCCCCTAGAACAGACTGAATTTTGTTATTTTATAAAAGAAGACTAGTTTTCATCATTTAATCTGCATTTCCTAAATTTTCCAAATGCAATTGCTGTATGAGCATATGGATCCAACTTGACAGCATTTGGCTTTGGCTGGTATGAAAAATTTGTAAACATAGCTGTACTTGTGAAATTTCAAAAAATTTACCTTTTTTAACTAAGGTGACATGAACCCTGGTAGAAAAGAAGTTAAAGTACTTATCTGCTAACTGAGAAGTCCGTGGTTTGAATCCACCAGCTGCTTCACTGGAGAAAGCTTAGGCAGTTTGCTTCCATGAAGATTTATAGCTTTAAAAACTGTGCAGGGCTGTTCTACTTCTCTGTTCTGTAGGGTCGCTATGAGTTGAAATTGACTGGATGGCAAGGAGTTTGGTCTCTTTTTTTCTTTAACTGAGTTGATCGAGATAGCCAGGGCAGAAAAGGACATTTTTTTTTTTCCTTTTCATCAAAGTAACAGTCATTCTAGAGTGGCAACAAATCTTAACTCATTTTTTTTTTTTTAAATTGCATTTTATCCTCAAATGAAACTCAGTTTTGTAGGTATAATCACATAATTTTTGTGTGTCAAGTAGATATTAAAAAACACATTTTGTAGAATAATAAAATAAATTGCATTTTAGATAGTATTCATGTAATGATTTTGTCATCTATGGGTCCTTGTTTAAAAATAGCCCCTTTCTTTTTGTTTACTGTATATCCTGGCACAATTAAAAAAAAGGGGGGTGGAGTTCTCAGCAGCTGTTCAGAAAGAAGACAACTAAGCCGTTTCTTCTTTAAACGTCTTTGTTCTGTTGTTACTCAGAAAGGGATAGGGTCGGGGCAGGAAATGTAGATAATTGTAGAAGAAATCATAATTCTCTTTGCTTTTTTCCCACAGAAATTCCTCCCATTTCAGTAACCTTTGCAATTTAAGACTTCTCGTAAGCTATTGAAAATGAACATTCTATTATTTTCACCCCAATGTGAGGGCATCTTGGAGTCCACTCACAGTTGTTAAATAGAGAGGACTCGGTAAATTAGAGCTACACCATCTGACTCTATTCACTCAGCTTGGTCCACATTTTTCAAGTTCTTCTAAGCCCTTCTGCATTTTTCTCCTTAGAAAAAATGGTTTCTCTCATAATTTTAACCAGTCTGTATTTCATTTCTATCAAAAGGCTAAGACAATTGACTTTATATCTTTTGGTCAGTGTTCAGGTAAATTTTTTTCTGGTTTGAGTTCTAGTTCTAGCCCTTGTTTTCATTTAGAAGCTATTGTCAACACAAAATTGTTTCAAATCTGACTTGGTGGCACACCCTCTCACCCTGTCCCAGACACCGTCATATGATTTTCTAGTTTAAAATCATGTCTGTTGAAATTCAAGCCTTTAGTGTCATTATCAAGCTGTATATTTTTTACTGTTTTATTCCATCTTTATGCAAACACAATTTGTAGTAAAAGAGGAAAATATAGTTTAATTATGAGTAATGTCAAAATCTGTCTTAGAAAAGAAGCATATATATGTAGGAAAAACCAAACAAATCTTTTTTTTTTGTTTGTTTTTTATTATGGTTAAGTGAAAATGTACATTCCCGAATAAATTTACATGCCCACCTATATGCAGATTCCACTGCTCTCCCTGCCCCGTGACAGCACCCTTGCCCATAAATCATAATGAAGGTCCACTATTCGGACACGAATGGATTGGACTTGACGATGCAGAGTGACCATATATTGGATGCACTTTATGGTTCTATGCATCTATAGGATATCATCCAAACAAGTCTTTGTGAGTAGAAAAGCATCCTGATTATACTTGAGATGGGTGAGATTGCTCTACCTAGAATAGTGTAATCACTTGTTTCTTGTTCCAGAGAAGGTCTGGGGGAGACAAGGAGAGAAAGAAGGCAAGAAGTCAGAAAGCTGCTACAAAATCACATCATAAACCCTAGTATGTAACCTCTACCTCTGATGCTGTTTTAGTTTTGGTTCTTTAATAGAAAATTGAAAAACAAACAAAAAACAAATACAAGACTCTGACACATAGCTGTACACAGAAGTGGTTATTGGGAAATAAAAAAAATCCAGGAGTAAAAAAAATCTACAAATAGAAAAGTGACACAAGGAAAGAATAGTAAAGAATTCATTAAAGTGCCCATTGCTGATGTGTTATTCCATCGTATTGAGGTCCATCCTCGAAACAGTAATATGTCTCAGAATGTTCCATGCCAGGATGAGGTGGACTGGTAGGTTGGGGTGTCCGTTGATTTACATCACTCATTCTTTCAAGGTGGCCTGTGTCTCCTTCCCATCCCACCTTTGTCTATCAAGTCTGTGACTGTTGGCAATTCAACAAGTTCCTCTCTTGATGCCAGAGACTATATATTCCTGCAATAGCTTCTTGCACCTGTCCAAATCTTGGGTAAAACCTACTGAAATCATGACATGCTTAGTTTAAGGAGATATTCAGTGAAAATTAATGAAGTGACTAAGTTGTATCTAAGGTGTCTCGAGATACGAGATTGAACTTTCAAGCAGACAACATAGCGTGGAGAGAACACCATGAAAAACCAAGTTGCAGAAGCTGGTGGGGATTTTGGGGGAGGCTTTTACTTGTCAGCAGTTAAAATGTTTGAGTTCAAGTTCAAATTTAGTGTGATCTCTGAGAGATAGAACATGTGACTTCCATCAACTCCCATCTCTCAGAGATACGTATTTTATGAACTAGACAAGCAATATAAATGTGTGAAACAGAAAAAATGGAGTCTCAGTCTTTTATTTCCCTGATTTTCTTAGAGACATAGGTTAAATTAAAAAAAAATTTCTTGTGTCTCTCTGTCTCTACACATGCACACATCCATGTGTGCACACAGGCACCTTACAGTAATGATCCTGCATCATTGGTGAGGAAATGGATGTGATGGGGATTGGAGAATACTGGATGCTGTGTATCTGTTTAAAGTGGGCAGCTGCTACACAGTGCTTGTTGTTGCTAGTTGCAATCCAGTCCAAGGTGCCACATCATGGAGACCTTATGTATAACAGAAAAAAACATGGCTCAGTTATATGTCAACTTCCTATAGATTTTACTGAAAAGTGAATTCCATGAGATCAGGGAATGTTTTTCTTATTTGATATATTTGCTGTTTTTCTGTGATACGTTCCCAGTAATTACAATGGCACCTGGCCCGTAGTCATAACTCAGTACATTTGTAATGATTGAAAGAATAAATTGGTGACATATGGGAATGCAGAGATAGTGTTATCAGTTCTTCTGATTTTTAAAATATGGAAACTGGACATCTGAAATTCTTTTGCTGAGCTGCTCTTATTTTTAGATGTTGAAAACCAACTAAAGATATCTAATGATTCTGTGAGTCTCGTTTTGGCAGACAATCAAAACACACCAAAGTAGACTACTAATTTACTGTTTGTACTCTATGATTTTAGAGTTTTCATTTGATTTCCTATAATTTTTAAATGTTTTAAGTTTTTAAATATATTTGGCACCCAGTTTTACCAACCCCATACTTTTTTATCACTAGTAGTTTTACCAGAAAATAATTCACAGTCTCTGGTCACTGATCTCTTACTCTGAGACTGAATAATTCACAATTTTGAAAATCAATTTATTTGTTTACTTTTTGGAGGGGGTGGTCAGTACAAGCAATAGTTTCTCCAAAATACTCTCCTGCAACTACTGAACTTACCTGCTGTATGTCTCTTTTCATGTCCTATAACACCAGCACCTAAAAGACTCCATGATGTGCTCATTCCTCCAAGAATTGTTTGCTCAACTCTAGTCTGCCTTGTTGTCTCTCTTCTCTGAACACTCACCGAGCTTTTAATCTGTATGACTGATTTCTGCAGTCATTTTGCTGTGAAACTTTTGTGCACATTTGTCTTATTTACTGCAAAATATTTTAAGTTCAATATAGATTAGAAACACTTTTATTCTCGTGTGTTTTATCTAGCACCTAAGCATAGCACTGGGCTTCTGGGGGGCCGGGGGGTGTTCAATAGACATTTGTTAGAAGAAATTACATCAGAATTAGTGCAGAAAGAGGCCTAACTTCTCAGAAAATAAAAACAGTCCCTTCACTTGACTTTTTCATCACTGTAGGTAACACGCCATTTCCCATAGCTCTCAAACACGAATTCCTCTATTAGCCTTTGTGTCTTCATTTTTTTTTCTACCTATACTGATTTTAGATGAATTCAATCGCTTTATTCATCTTAGCACCTGAGCCCCAATGCAGGAAATTTTACATTAATTTTTTATGGTTCGTCTTATAAAGGTTTCTTTCTTTTTTTCATTCTAGTGTAAAACGTAAAACACACTCCTTTGTTTTGATCAAATTACTCTTTCTCGAAATCTTATAGTTTCTCTTTATCAATATTTGTATGAAATCTATTTTTTTTTTTTTTACAATTTAAGTTTTTGTCATCTCCTGAACCAAAATAACTAGACTCGTGAGGCCTTTCAGTTTCTAGCATTTGAGCTACAATGTTAGATTATATTAATTTTCAATGAAAAATAAATCTCTGTGTTGTGAGGATACCTGAGTCTGCATGATTGTTTGAGTTTCCTCTCTTGGCAGATAGCATGGAAAGTCAACTTACAATCATAAGCTGCTTTTTAATTTGTCATAGGAAAATATTGTCACAAAATCATAAGCCCTTTAAAGTCCTGGTCAGTGCATGCTTGTTCTGATGTAGAACCACATGGGAAGCCAAATTATAATCAAAGGTTAGCTTGGTGAGTGTGGAATTAGAACAGATAGCTTTAGATGACTCAAATGCACTTAATGGGTTGAAGTTAAGATTGGCTCCGAGGTACTCTTTACACTTGTCGCAATACGTCTTGAACTCTTGATAGGCAGATGCTGTAAAAACTGTCATATAAAAGCTGCAGGTAGCTTCTGTCTGTTAATGGGTAAAGACTTGAAAACTCCTTTAGAGCTCATTGTTCTTTCACTGTGAGAAAACCTCTTGAATGGGCCTTTAGTTGTGCAAGTGTAAAGCAAGAACCACTTATGAATTATGCATTGTTCTGGGAGAAAAATGTGAAGTAATTGTTAACCTGAATGAAAACATTTTCGACTGTGAAGCTAAGCACTCTGTTTCCTAATGCGTGGTTTTGTCTGTGTTTGCGTACGTTAATGAAGCTCTCTCTAGGCTTCAGTCTTCTTCTCAGCAAAAAGGGAATAATGTTGTTTGGGGAGATAACATGTAGTCACACAAGTCAAGCCCCTAGAATGATATCTCACATGTTGTGAGTGGCTTGACATCAGGGCAAATGATGATTATAGCGATGTTGTCAGGAAAATGATGTTTCTGAGAATGTCACTACTTATTAAAAGAAACATTTCATTCTTTGTCTGGACTGAGACTGTGCTGCATTAGTCAATTAATTTTTCTTCACCCTGGAGAACTGCGTGTTTCAGGCAGAAGCCAGGAGGAAAGGCGTCCATGACCGATCCTCATTGCTTACAGGAAGATTACATGTAAAGTACAGAATTTGTAGTACAAAATGAAAAATACTGGTGATTCCCTACATAAGTAACTCAGACAAATATAATAATGTGCATATTATCCTCTGTTCTAGTTGCCTTTTCTTAGAAGAGGGATTTTCATCCCACTTACAACTGTCTTGAATAGAAATAGACCCTTGACAGAAAATTAGAAAATGAACTTTTAAATGAAGTGGAAGCTCTTTTGCTTTGCACCAAGTAATTGTGTCTAGATTGGAGGAAGATTACTGCCCCATGTGAGGATGAATCAATCAGGTTGAAATTAAACTTTGAAAACAATATAAATATTATTTTATTTGTACACAGAGACTGGTGAAACCAATGATATATTAGTTCTGCATGACAAGTAGGGTAGCTTGATGCTGATCAAAATGTATTCTTCCTTTCTCCATTGGAATGGATGAGTTAGGCATATGACTGATCAGCTGTATTATTTTTCCCAGCTTCCCCTGCAGTTAGACACTCCTATGGGATTGGACTTTCTTTGCCGGAATGTAAGTAGAAGTAATACGTTCCACTTACTGACCCACAAACCTCCTGACCATTTTGCCAGGGCTTTTTCTCCTGGCTAACTAGCATGACAGTCACCAGAGAGATCTTAGAAATCACCGGTTGTAGATGGCAGAGAGGCCAGCAGACTTATGCCTAAACAGCTCGTCTGAGAAAAGCCAGAGTTGAACAGAGCCCATGCCCTGGACTTTGATTTGAAAAAAGGAATATTTTCAGAATCAGGGAATTTTTGGTCTTTGTTTTAGCCATTTTTTCCTGTTCTAGCTAATTCAGAAGTTAGTGTTTGCACAGTGGGTTTCACAGATTAGAAAGTTGGAGAAATGTATGCCCTTATGGTAAAGACTTGGCATTTGTTAAAACTACCTCCAGTTCTAAATCAGATCGTAGACAACAGTCTTATGTAGTTGTAGGTGTAATGGTTAGAAAAGTCAGAATGTTTACCTTTGTCAGCTGCTCTTGTTGCTTTGAAAAGGTGTTTCAATAATTGATTGATTTGTGTATAGAGATTGAAGAGAGAAAGATAGTATTCAGAAATGAAGGACCTTGTGAGGATGGAAAAGTTATAACTGTTTCTGGAAGTAAGATTTAAACAGTTTTGAGTGACAAATGTTATATAAAGAAACTTAGTCTTTCAGTAAAAATCAGATTAAGGGGAATATCTACCCATCCATCTGCTTTAGGATGGCCTGAAGATAGCTGTCATAATGTTCTCCATTTCTTTTGTGACTCTCCATACACACACACACACACAAACACACACACACACACACACACACACTCACACTCACACATAGATGCATGCACCCACTCATGCACACACATTGGGACAAAAACAAAGAGAACAATAAAAATTATTTCTAGGGTATTACTTTGACCATGCTGCTGGTGTATGGAAAGCACATGAATTACATAGATCAGAAACCTACATAGCTTTTGAAGTAATTGTACCAAAAACAATCCATAAATTTGGGTCTGAGGAAGTTTTTGAATCCTTGATCTGTAAAATAGCATTGAGTTACCAAACCAGCAGGAGTAAGAATGGGTTGTGGGCGCTGCACAGTTCTGTTGGAGGGCATATTGTCCAGTGCTCATTACAGATGTGTTGTGGAGCATCTGGTGGATTAGCCAAGGCACTGTGCTTACCTTGCTTACTGGACCACATATAGCGACAACTGAAATTTTTTTAGCCAAATCAAATATTCTGCTTCTTAGGTATGACTGACATCTGTCTCTCTCTTAACTCCACAGCTCTCTCCTAGAGAATCAAAACCTCTTTTCAAATTTGCAATCCCTGACAAGGAAGAACAAGTTGATCTGTGTTTCTTACTAATCTGTGGTGAACAGCTTCACATGGTTTTACCACATCATAGATAGTTCACCACAGACGAGTTGGTAAGTGAGGTTAAGTGCTGTACTCACACTGACTGTTGGATAACTCGCATAGTTAGTGTTTAGTGAAGTTAATACTCATACTCCTTTCTTTCCAAGAGACTTAAACTTCTCAATTTATTTTGGGCAAGACAAGAGGCCTTTCACAGTGTCAGCTGAGCAACAGTTAATAATTTTAGTGCTCTGGTGATCGCTGCCTGTTTCCTACTTTCTCCCTTTTTATTAAAAGCTGTATTTTGTTGTTGCCGTTGTTGCGAATATGCACAGTGAAACATACACTGATGCACAATTTCTACGTGTACATTTCAGTAGTATTGATTACACTCTTCAAGCTGTGTAACCTTTCCCACGTTCTTTTTCTGGTTTGTTCCTCCCCACTGGCATAAGCTCACTGTCTTCTCCCCTGAAACAAGGGCTAATCTTCCCTTTTTTAAAAGAGGAATTTTTTTATGGTGGTTATCTTGCTTCATCAGCGTATATTGACTGAGGCTTGGATACATGGTATTGATTACAGGTCCTTTGTAAAGAGTAATAACTATCCCTGACAAAAACTGTGCATTCCGTAGTTCCAATGTTTTGGACTGGATGAAGAAATGGGATAAATCTTTGAATTCTTTCCTGGAAAGGAAGTTAATCTCCTATATCTATGTGAACTAGGCTGGGTACAGATATCTGATGGTCAGAGAGGTAAATTGTAGTGGAGATGGTTATTGTCCCCCAGAACTTATTCTCATTGTAATCGAAGTACAAGACAAATGACTAGCCAGCTGTACTACATTTCTCAAATTCCCTTGCATTAGGAATATTCATGAGACTATGTTCCTCCAGTGATATGTGAGTGAAAATGATGCGTGCTGCTTAAGAGGCCAGCTGTAAAATGCTCCTGCACGTGCTTCTCCATGTTCTTCACCTTTCTTTGGGCCAGAAAGGCGATGATCAGACGTATTCAGAGATATTTTGGAAGCCACGTTTTATAAACAACCAAATTACTGTCAGTCTACGCCAAAGGCCAAGTGCCATCGAGTCGAATCCGACTCATGGCTAGTTTCCTGAATAATAGCACTGAAGAGCCACCTTGCTGAAGGTGAAGGATTCCCTCTTATATAAATTCACACTGTTCTGTGAATGAATAATAAACTTCAATGCTTTTTGAGTTAGGTTTGGTTATATAGGCAGTCCTTGGATTATGAATGAATTCTGTTCATAAGTCTGTCTTTAAATTGAATTTTTACATGAGTAAAACATGAAGCCATTTCCACCGTCAGTTAGTCAACTGTTTGCCTTAGTACACAGTATACTTTTTATGTGTAAAAAGCATTAAAGAAACACTTCCAGATATACTAAAATATCTTTAACTTAATAACACAGTAGTAATAATGATGTCAGGCATATTGCAAAGTAGCATCTGTTTGTTATCACAAACCATCGTCTATACCTCTAATTTTTCATGTAATGTGCTTTACAAAAGTTGGTTCATAACTATAGGAAGTATGTTAATTGGGCCTTTGTAACCCAGGGACTGTCTGTATTTGTAGCAATTGCTTTGCATATTCTAACTGATCATACAAAATGCGTTTTCTTTTTTTCTTCTTGTCCTAGGCTCCCACAGTGCTCCCTGTCGTCTAGAAAATTATAGTCATGAAGAAGAAAGTCACTAGCTCACTTTAAATTGATCCTGTTTTCAGTGTCCTTGGGGGTCTAGAAAGCAGTGTCTAACACAGGTAAAGAAATTGACAGTCGGTAGCTCTGAACTACCTATATTTGCTTATATTTCAGTCTCAGCTTTTGCTGACTTGGGGAGATTTCTGAACTTTGCTAAGCTGCAATTTTCCAATCTGAGTAACAAGGATAATAATATATATCTGATAGATTTGTTGTAAGAATTAATTGAAAAAAATCATGGAAGATAGCTAACATAATATTTGTAATTAAGTTCATGCTTAGGAACATTAGCTATTAGCTAGTTTTTAATTCTGTGAGATTGATTTTATACTCATATTTAATAAAATAATTTAAAATAAAAAGAACAAAAAATGTTCTTGCTATTCTCATAGCCCCTAGATAAGGAAACTTTTGGTTCTAGCCAGAATGAGAAAAAGAGGAAGTATGAAAGACAGGGGTTTTGTTTGATTTTCTTGGAGAACTGCAATTTCTTCAAATAAGGTAAAATAATAGCACCTCCCTCTGGGCAGACTTTATAAAAAGAATTGCTGAGCCTCTCTCCATACCCGAAAATGCAGTAGTTCGGGCAGATGCCAGTCACAGCATTAAGAGGGTAACAGTGAATTGTGAATGTAGAAAGAGGTGGCTTAGAAAGAGTTCAGCAACTGGAAACTGCAATTCAAACTGCAATGAGCATGTGCTGCATGGGAACTATCTGCAAATTAAGTTCAGAAATCCAAAGCAGTTAAAGCTGTGAAGACAATAAGTACTTTAAATTGGCAACAACACTTAAACAGAACATTTATGCGTACATGTGTGTTGAAGACACTACAAGAGAAACTGTGAAGGAGGTGAGAATGGGAGTGACTGGGATTGCCCTGGAGGTCAAGAAGGCTGGCGGTGTTAACTAGACTGTGCACCACTGCCAGGGGCCTCTGAACCCCCTTCACACGGCACCAGTGAAGAAAATATAAGAGCGGAGAGCAAAGAACACTAAAGAGACTCTCACTTGAAAAAGAGTGGAAACCTTGTTGATGTAAGTGGTTAAGAGCTACAGCTGCTAACCAGAAGTTTGGTGGTTGAAATCCCCGGACACTCTGGGGAGGGAGGGAGGCGGCAGTTCTGCTCTGTCCTGTACGGTCACTGTAAGTGGGAATCAGCTACACAGCAGAGTTATTTTTTATTTTTTTATTTTTTGGTTTGCAAAAAGAGAACAATGACAATAAATAGATGGGGGAAGGAGAATTTTCAAGGTAAGGAGGAATTAATGGTCAAATGTACATATTGGCTTGGTGAATTCATTTAAGGTGTGATTTGGATATTTTTAATTTAGTTAGTTTTTACTTTAATTCACAATTCATAATATTAGGAAATTATATACCTAATTAGAAAATAGAATCTGGGCCTTAACATGTGTCTGGATATTGCAATAATGCCCAGTTGTTGATAATTTAGATTGAGTTGAATCCATCTGTCTTAGTTATCTGATACTACTCAACCATGAGTGGATGGCTTTAACAAAGAAAAGTTTATTTTCAAACAGCCCAGTAGGCTACAAGTCTTAATTTAGGGTGTTGGTTCCAGGAGAACACACTCTGTCCTGCCTTTTTTGACTTTGGAGGAAGGTCTTTGTGTTTCATCAGTCTTTCTTTGCTCTGAAAGCTTCTTGGGGCAGGAATTTCAGGACCTCAGGATGTGGTGTGCTGCTCCTTTGTGTTGCTTTCCTGACAGCATGAGGTCCTGACTCTTTCTGCTAGCTTTTTTACATATCAAGAGACTACCTCAAGACACAAAACAGTCTTACAACTTGAGCAACTGCTGCCCATCCTCATTAACATCGCAGAAGTAGGATTTACACTGTGGAGGAAAAATATGCTATACCTGGAATCATGGCCCAGTCAAATTCCAATATCCACTTTTATTTATCTATTTATTTATTTATTTAATTTTCATTTAACATAACTGAGTGAAAATGTACATTCACATATATATTTACATGCCCACCTATATGCAGCTTCCACTGCTCTCCCTGTCCGGTGACGGCACACTATTCCTCTCTGCTCCATACATGTCTCATCCTTCCAAAAGCCTCCTTTCCCCTCCTCTCCATCCTCTCTCCTTCCTCCAGCCAGAGGTCAGCAAGATGATATCCTGTAGATGTATAGAACCACAAAGTGCTTCCAATATATGGTCACTCTGCATTGCCAAGTCCAACCCATTCCTGTCCAAAGAGTGGACCTTTGTTATAATTTATGGGAAAGGGCAGCATCAGGGCTGGGGGCCATGCTCTCAGAGGAACCCCAAAACCACTGGACCATCAATTGAGGTCTTTTAGTGGACATCTCATGATGCACCCCTTTTTATTCTTGTGTTGCCAGTGAGACTCCTCTCTGTGAGCTCCATCGTGGCTATCACTGGTGGTGGCCGGGCACCATCTGGTTCTTCCGGTCCCAAGTCGATGTAGGCACCCACTCTTGTGGGTCTCCCTGTCTTCTAGGTTGTCTTTACCGCATGTCAGTTTGGTCCTCGGTGAGCATACGTTTCTGCTGAGTTGGGACAATTTGCTGTGTCCTCGGATGGCAGCTTGGCAGCTTTTAAGACCCCAGATGCCACTCACCAATGTAAGGTGCAGAGATCTCTTAGCAAAACGCTAGTTGTGCCAATTGGCCAGGAATTTGCCTAAGAGCATGGTCCCCCACCCCCCGCCCCAGCTACTCTATCCTTGCAGTATTGAGTCAAGATGGAAGGAGTACTCAAGTTATGCTGAAGTCCACTTAATGTTGTTCTTGTTTCTAATGTGTGCTATCACTGCTTTCTCCCAACTAGATTTCTAGTAACTATTTAAACAAAACCCTCCCCCCTCACCGTCCCTCCCTCCCCTCCCTTGCAGCTGTCAAAGAGTCTTTTCTTCTATACACAACTCGGTTTTTGAGGTCTTATCGTAGAGGTCTCATACAGTATTTGTCCCTTTGTTGCTGACTACTTTCACTCAACATAACGTCTTCCAGTTGAAATCAGTTTAGGAGATGTTTCCTGGAATCATCGTTATTCTTTATCATTGCGTAGTGCTCCATTGAGTATATGTACCGTGGTTTACCTATCCATTCTTCTATTGTTGGTCATCTGGGTTGATTCCATCTTTTTGCTATCGTGGACTGTGCTGCGGTAAACCTTCTGGTGTGTGTGTCCGTTGGTGTCAAAGGCCTTGATTCTGTAGGATATATTTCAAGTAGTAGAATTACTGGGTCAAATGGTATATCGATATCCAATTTTTTTAAGGAAGTGCCAGATTGCTTTCCAAAGAGGCTGGACCATTTTGCAACCCCATGAACACTGTAGGAGGGTTCCACTTGCTCCACAGCCTCTCCAGCATTTGTTGTTTTGTGTTTTCTGGATCATGGCCAATCTTGTTGGGGTGAGATGGTATCTCATTTTTTGTCTTGATTTGAATTTCTTTAATAACTAAAGGTCATGAACATGTCCGCATGTATTTTTTGGCTGCCTGGATCTCCTCTTTAGTGAAGTGTCTGTCTGTCTCCTTTGCCCATCGCTTAATTGGATGGTTTATCTTCTTCTTATTGATATTTTGTAGTATCTTATAGATTATGGAGATCAGGCGTCTGTCTGACATAGAGTTGCCAAATATTTTTTCCCATTCTGTGTGTGTTCTTTTAATTCTATTAATAGTCTTTGGATGAACAAAAGTGTTTGATTCTTAATAGTTCCCATTTACGTACTTTCTCTTCTGTTGATTGAGGTTTCTTTGACAGATTTTGGAGTCTGTCCTCACTGTGTATTAAAACTTCCATTGTTCTTCCTACCTTTTCTTGGATGAACTTTATCGTTTTAGATTTGATAATTAGGTCTTTTATCCAGTTGGAGTTGGTTTTCGTATAAGGTGTAAGATATGGATCTTGATTCAGTTTATTGCAGATGGATAACCAATTTTGCCAGCACCATTTGTTGAAGATGCTGTTTTTACCCCAGTTTGATGTCTTAGGGCTTTTGTCGAATATCAACTGTTCATAGGCAGATGGTGTCATCTCTGGGGTCTCAATTCTGTTCCATTGATCGATCTGTCTGTTCTTGTACCAGTACCAGGCTGTTTTGACCACTGTGGTAGTGTAGTATGTTCTAAGGTCGGGTAATGAGAGGTCTCCCAGTGTGTTCTTCTTCTTTAGTAGTACCTTAGTTATCCGGGGCTTCTTCCCTTTCCAAACAAAATGGGTGGTTTGTTCCTCCATCTCATTAAAAAATGATGCTGGAACTTGTATTGGGATTGCATTATATAAATAAATTGCTTTGGGTAAAGTAGACATTTTGACATTGTTAAGTCTTCCTATCCATGAGCAGGGTAGGTTTTTCCATTTATCTAAGTCTCTTTTAGTTTCTTGTAGTAGGGGCTTGTAGTTCTCTTTGAAAAGGTCTGTTGTTTCTCTGGTTAGATTAATTCCTAGGTACTTTATCTTCTTAGGGGCTATTGTAAATGGTATTGATTTGATAACTTCCTCCTTAACAGTCTCGTTGTTGGTATAAAGGAATCCTACTGATTTACTTATGTTTATCTTGTATCCTGAGACTTTGCTGAACTCTTCTATCAGTTTGAGTAGCTTACTTATAGATTCCTTGGGGTTCTCTACACAAACAATCATATCATCTGCGAACAGGGAGATTTTAACTTCCTCTTTGCCGATGCAGATGCCCTTTATTTCTTGGTCTTGTCTAATTGCTCTGGCTAGAACTTGTAGCACAGTGTTGAATAGGACAGGTGACAGTGGGCGTCCTTGTCTAGTTCCTGATCTCAAGGGAAAGTCTTTCAGTCTGTCTCCATTCAGGATGATGTGGGCAACTGGCTTTGTATAAATGGCCCTTATTGTGTTGAGGAATTTGCCATCTATGCCAATTTTGCTAAGAGTTCTTAGCATGAATGAGTGTTGGACTTTATCAAATGCCTTTTCTGCATCAATGGACAAAATCAGGTGATCCTTGTCTTTTGTGTTATTTATATGGTTAATCACATTAATTGTTTTCCTGATGTTGAACCAGCCTTGCATCCCTGGTATGAATCCCACTTGGTCATGATGGATTATTTTCTTGATATGTTGTTGTTTTCTGTTGGGAAGAATTTTGTTGCAGATTTTTGCATCTAGGTTCATGAGTGATATCAGTCTGTAGTTCTCTGTCTTTGTTGGATCTTTCCCTGGCTTAGGTATCAGGGTTATGCTGGCTTCATAGAATGAGTTTGGGAGTACTCTATCCCTTTCTATACTGTGAAATAGTCTCAGAAGTATTGGGGACAATTCTTCTCTAAATGCCTGGTAGAATTCTGCCGTGAAGCCATCTGGGCCCGGACTGTTTTTGGTTGGCAGTGTTTTGATGACCTTTTCAATCTCTTCTTTGTGATGGGTTTATTAAGTTGTTCTGCTTCACGTTGTGATAATTTGGGTAGGTGGTATGAGTCAAGGAATTGGTCCATTTCCTCTAGGTTTTCAAATTTGTTAGAGTACAGTCTTTCATAGTATTCTGTTATGATATTTTTGATTTCTGTTGCATCTGTGGTGACAACTCCCCTCTCATTTCTAATTTGGGTTATTTGTTTCCTTTCCTGCTTTTCTTTAGTAAGTTTAGCCAGTGGTTTATCAATTTTGTTGATCTTTTCAAAAAAACACCTTTGATCTTTTCAATTTTTTCAATTGTTTTTCTATTCTCTAATTCATTTAGCTCTGCTCTAATCTTTATGATCTCCTTCTTTCTGGTGCCCGAGGGGTTCCTCTGTTGTTCTCTTTCTACTTGTTCAAGCTGTAGAGTTAGTTCCTTCATTTAGTTTCTTTCTTCCTTCCAGATGTGTGCATTTATGGAGATAAACCAAACTCTGGGCACTGCTTTGGATGTATCCCATAGGTTCTGGTAGGAAGTGTTTTCGTTCTCATTGGAATCCCTGAATTTCTTTAATTCATCCTTGATCTCCTCTATAACCCATGTTTTTTTGAGCAAGATGTTCAGTTTCCAAGAGTTCCACTTTCTATCTCTGTTTATTCTGCTATTGATTTCAACTTTTATGGCTTTATGATCTGAGAAGATGCTTTGCAGTAATTCAATGGTATGGATTTTGTTGAGCATTGCATTATGGCCTATCACATGGTCAATTCTGGAGAATGGTCCATGTGCACTGGAGAAGAAGGTGTAGTTGTCTGCTGATGGGTAGAAAGTTCTGTATATATCAATGAGGTTTAGTTGGTTAATTATGTCAATGAGGTCTTCTGTATCTTTACTGAGAGCTTTTTTCTAGATGATCTGTCTAGTAATGAGAGTGGAGTGTTAAAGTCTCCCACTATTATTGTGAAGTCATCTAACTCTCTTTTGAGCGTAGTCAGTGTTTCTTCAACATATTTAGGTGCTCTGACATTAGGTGCATAAATATTTAATATAGTTAAGTCTTGCTTGTGTACTGAACCTTTCAGCAATAAATAGTGACCATCTTTGTTCATGATGGTGGATTTGACATTAGAATTGATTTTGTCTGAGATTAGAATTGCCACCCCTGCTCTTCTTTGTTCATTGTTAGCTTGATATACATTATTCCATCCTTTAATTTTCAGTTTGTTCCTGTCTTTAGGTCTCAAGTGAGTTTCTTACAGACAACATATGGATGGGTTGTGTCTTTTGATCCAAGATGACACTCGGTGTCTCTTTACTGGAGCATTCAGTCCATTCACATTCAATGTAATTATTGATAGGTATGTGTTCACTGCTGCCATTGTGATATGTTTATTTTTATGCTGATATTTTCTCTGTTGTTCTTATTAGTCTGTTCTGGGACACTCATTTTTGTGAGTTGATTTTTCACCTTTTTCAGAGCTGGTTTTATAGTTGTTGAGACTCGTGTGTTAGCTTTCTTGAAATAGTATGATACATCTTTGTTGTGCTTTGCAGCTGCCCCTATGAACCCCCTTAAAAAACTATTTATAAACCCAACTTTAATTACTACCAGTCTTGTCATCTTCCTCTCCATCTGGAAGGACTATAACGACTGTAGTACATCCCTCTTTTTATTATGATGACACCATAGTTTTCATGATGATCACTGGATTGCTTCTTTCCATGTCAAAGCTGTGATTTACTTTGGAGCCTTCCCTAAATGAGTAGAGTATTGAGTAGTGTGTAGTTCTAAAATATAAAGTTAGTGGTTTTGGTCTTCTAAGCCAAAACCAAGAACTTCTTTCAGTATTTCTTGTAGTTTGGATTTAGTTTTTACAAAGTCTCTGAGTTTCTGTTTATCTGGGAATGTCTTAATTTCATTTTTGTATTTGAAAGACAGTTTTGCAGGATATATAATTCTTGGTTGGAAGTTCATCCCCTTCAAGATTTTGAATGTGTCATGCCACTGTCTCTGTGCCAGCATAGTTTCTGCTGAGAATTCTGACGAGAGCCTACAGGGTTTCCCTCTGAATGTTAGCTTTGCCTTGAGTCTTGCTGCCTTTAAGTGTTGCTGCTTATGTTTCATTTTGTTAAGCTTGATTATAATATGTCTTGGAGTCTTTCTTTTGAGATCTATATTTGGTAGCATACGATATGCATCTGAGATATCTATATTCTCTTCCTTCATGATTTCTGGGAAGTTTTCTTTCAGCAGCTCAGCAACAATACTCTCTGTGTTCTCCGATGTCTCACCCTGTTCAGGGACTCCGATTAATCGAAGGTTGTTCCTCTTAATAGAGTCCCACATGCTCCTTAAAATTTCTTCATTTTTCTTGTTTCTTTTTTTTTGATTTCTGCTCATAGACGCTGGTGTTAGTAGCTCTGTCTTCCAAGTCAGAAATTCTTTTTTCCATTTGTTCCATTCTGTTTTCTTGGCTTTGCATGGAAGTTTCTATGTCTTTGATTTTCTTCTTGATCTGTTGGATTTCAGAGTACTGGTGTTCCATCAGATCGAACAACTTGCTTAATTTTTCATTTTGTTCTGCTGCATTTTGTATAAGGTCTAGAAGGGCTCTGTATATAATCAATTTGTATTCACTTCCTGATGCTTTCATAAATGTTTCTTCATCTGGAAAACTCCTTGGTTGCTTTGTTTGGGAGCCTTCTGAAGCCATGAGTGACTGCTTGTATGCCACAATTGTCTGTTGCTTTTTGGGTCCCATGTGAATATATAGAGGCTGGAAGAGGTACTGTCAGGATGGATTGCTAATATTTCTCTAGGCTGTCTTCAAATGTAAAGCAAAAGGTATCTGACCAGTTCACAATTCAGTTAGGTCTTCAGGTGTAGAGGTCCCTCTTCTCATCTGACAAAGTAAGCACCATGATATCCAACCCCAAATGATAACAAACTAGTTCAGAATACAGCAATGCTACTGCCCTGTTGGCCTCTACTGACAGGGCCTAGCCTTATCCAACACTGCGTCGAGTACTGGTTTTGTGATAGGAAAGCGCTCTCCTTTGGGCAGGCTCTGGCTCCCAAGCTAAGAATTAGGTCCAGCTGCAGCCACCGTATCCAAGATGGCGTCTTCCACACAGGTAGCAGACAGAGGGGCTAAAGGTGCTGAGAGGTTGTGATTCCTCTGATTCTGTTGCAGGGCCCCCAACGTAGGCAGCACTGTTCAAAATCACTACTTTTCTGTCAGAGAAGCGCTGTCCCGTTTGCAGGCACTGTCTCCCAGACTAAGAATGAGGTCCCACTAAAATCTCGGTACCAACGTGGTGTCCCGCACACTGACTGCGAAGCTTTGCACAAACCCCACTGAGGCAGCTACAAAATGAAAGGCTCAACGTATCTAGATTATAGAGTCCCGAGCCTGGCTCTCAGAATATGGGAATTTCACCTGCCTATCCCCTCAGCAGCGCGTCTGAGTCCAGCCGCCAGGCAAGACCCAGCTCCACCCGCTAGCCGAGACAGAGGAAAAAAAAGTAAGTCAACATGCGTTTACCTTCCGTCCGTGAGAGCCGGGGCTAGCCAGGAGCGGGAGTCAGCGAAAGAGAGCAGGTTTTTCGCTGAGTAGTACGAAATCCCAATTAACAGCTCTATGCTGTGTCCTGAGGCTGATTAGGTGATCAGAAGGCTCTGTTTGATTGTCATTTCAGGTCTTGGTTTCCAGAGGGATATAAGGAGATTAGGGCTTAGTCCGCCATCTTGACTCTGCCCCCTCCCGTACGCATTTTTTTTGAGGAACACAATTCAGTCTATGACATTGTCTTGTTTTTATTATGATTGAATGAAAATGTACACTCCCATATAAATTTGCATGCCCACCTATACAGAGATCCCACTGATCTTCCTGCCCGGTGACAGCACACTCTTCCCCTCTGCTCCGTACATGTCTTATCCTCCCAACAATCTCCTATCCCCTCCTCTCCACCCACCCCCCTTTCTCCAGTAAGTGGTCAACAGGATGACATCCTATAGACACAAAGAACCATGAAATACACACATGATATAGTCACTCTGTGTCATCAGGTCCAATCCATTCCTGTCCAAGAGTTGACCTTCTTTATGACTGATGGACAGTGGCAGCATCAGGGCCAGGGGCCCTGCTTTTGGGGTAACCCTGAGGCCTGTTGACCATCAATTGTGATCTTTTAATGGAGATCTCAGGGTGCACAGCTTTTTATACTTTTGTTGCCAGTGAGACTCAACTTTGTGAGCTCCATCATGGCTATCAGTGGTGGTGGCTGAACACCATCTGGTTCTTCTGGTCACAAGTCATAGTTATCCACTTGCATGGGTCTCTCTGTCTTCTGGGTTCTCTTTTGCCCATGTCGTTTTGGTCCTTGGAGATCATCTGTTCCTGCTGAGTTGGGACCATTTACTGTACCCTCATATGGCAGCTTGACAGCTTTTAAGACCCCAGACGCCACTCACCAATATGGGGTGCAGAGGGTTAAGCTGGGAGGAGTACTCATGTTATGTTGAAGTCCAGTTAATATTGATCTTCTTTCTAATGTGTGCTGTCACAGATTTCACCCAACCAAATTTCTATCAACTATCTAATCTAAATCCCCCGCTTCCTCCCTCCTCCCCTTGCAGCCATCAAAGAGTCTTTTCTTCTATGCATGAGTCTGTTTTTAAGTTCTTATCATATGATTCTCATACAATATTTGTCCTTTTGTCACTGATTACTTTCACTCAACATACTGTCTTCCGACTGAAACCGGGTATGAAATGTTTCCTAAAATCATCGTTGTTCTTCATCATTGCATAGTATTCCATTGAGTATATATGCTGTAGTTTACCTATGCATTCCCCTGTTGTTGGGCATCTGGGTTGATTCCATCTTTTTGCTATTATGGACTGTGCTGCAATAAACATTCATGTGCATGTTTCAGTTGGTCTAAATGGCCTTGATTCTGTAGGATGTATTCTGAACAGTAGAATTACTGGGTCAAATGGTATATCTAGATCCAGCTTTTTAAGAAAGTTCCAGATTGCTTTCCAAAGTGATTGCACCATTTTGCAGTCCCACCCACAGTGCAGGAGAGTTCCACTTTCTCCACAGCCTTTCCAACATTTGTTATTTTGCATTTATGGATCATGGCCAACCTTGATGAAGTGAAATGGTATCTGATCGTAGTTTTGATTTGAATTTATTTAATAGCTAATGATCGTGAGCATGTCGCATGTGGTTTTTGAATACCTGGACTTCCTCTTTAGAGAAGTATCTGTCCAACTCCTTGGCCCATTGCTTGATTAGATGATTTATCTTTTCCTTATTGATATTTTGTAGTAGTACCTTATAGATTTTGGAGATCAGACATCAGTCTGACATACAGTTGTCAAATGTTTTTTCCCATTTTGTAGGTGGCTTTTTAATTCTATTAATAAAATCTTTGAATGAGCAAAAGTGTTTGATTCTTAATAGTTCCCATTTATCTATATTCTCTTCTGTTGATTGTGGTTTGTTTGACAGATTTTGAAGTCTGTCTACGTTGTGTACTAAAACTTCCATTGTTATTCCTACTTTTTCTTGGATGGGCTTTATGGTTTTAGATTTGATATTTAGGTCTCTTATCCAGTTTGAGTTGTTTTTTGTACAAGGTGTAAGATACAGGTCTTGTTTCAATTTCTTGCAGATGGATATCCAATTTTGCCAGCACCATTTGTTGAATAGATTGTTTTCTCCCAGTTTAATGTTTTAGGGCCTTTATTGAATCTCATCTGTTCATAGGCAGATGTTGTCATCTCTGGGATCTCAATTCTGTTCCATTGATCTGTCTGTCTTTTTTCGTACCAGTACCAGGATGTTTTGAATACTGTGGTAGTGTAATAGTTTCTAAAGTCGGGTAGTGAGAGGCCTCACAGTATGTTCTTCTTCTTCAGTAGTGCTTTACTTATCCAGGGCTTATTCACTTTCTAAACAAAGTTGGTAGATTGTTTCTCCATCTCACTAAAAAATGTTGCTGGAATTTGTATTGGGATAGCATTATATAAGTAGATTGCTTTGAGCAAAATAGGCATTTTCACAATGTTGGGTCTTCCTATCCATGAACAATGTAGGTTTCTCCATTTATGTAAGTCTCTCTTAGTTTCTTGTAGTAAAGTCTATGACACTTTCTATACACTTCTTAACCTATAAAGCAAAAGAGATGTAGTCAGCTTAAATAATCAAAGCTTAATTCAATTTTTTTATTGGTGCTCACCAGAATAGGTGGAAAATGAATCTAATTTAACTGTGGAACAAAATCTGTAGATGAACAATGCAAAGAGAAAGGGTACAGTATTCTTCTGAGAACATTGCCGTTTTTCTGAAAAATGTAAAGTTTTGGAGATCAGAGACAATCTTTGGCCTTATGTTTTGTTTTAAAGCAGGATAGTCTAATTAATTTTTTTTCTTATTTTAGCTAGTCTATCTTATCTCCTACTGTTTGCCAACATGGAGCTTCCAGTGTAGGAAGGCTAGCTGCTCCCTCTGCTTCACACTGGGACAATCTTTGCTTCTGAGCCCACCTTCTGTGTTCAAACTACCGTTAGTCTTTTCACAGTGGGTTTTGTTTTTCTCTCTTACAACAAAATACAGCTTGTCCCTCAAAGCCCAGTTGAAACCCCTGGACCTCTTTCTCATCACTGAACTTCTGTAACATATAATTATTTGAACCACATAATTTAAGGAATTATTTTATTTTGTGATTCTTTAAATGTTTTGTACTTCTAAATCATGTTTGGCCAACAAGATTATATGTGTTTTGAGTTAAGGGCACAGGTTATCTTCTTTCAAGTATGTCCTAGGCATTCAATAAATATTTATTGATTGATTGTTTAATATGCTTCTGAATGCACATAAGTTACTCTTAGGAAGCAATTATGCAGTGGGAGACTGTCTTGAAAAGAAATTGATGCACAAAGAATTTGAACAAAATGCTGGATAAAAACAAACCTTACATTAATGGTAGCAAATGACATGATTAACACCTTTTCTGGCAGCCTTGCAGGTTGAATTTGATAAAGGAAAGCAATTTCTCCTAAGAACCAAAAGCTAAATTGGATGATTAAATTTAACTCCATAGTGTAAGACTGTGTTAGTAGATTTTTAAAAAGATGACATTCGAGTATAGTTTAAGTGCAATGCATCAATCTGCCATTGAACTAATGAACTTCAAGTTAAAGATCACTGAGGACTTCGGTACAGGTGATTCCTTCAAGTACCCTTGGGGAGGCCAGATGTGTAGGTAACTGAATGAAAATCTATCTTGACTGACCCCAGTGACAACAATGTCGAAGTCACATTACAAATCACCTGCAGTCTTTAATGGACTATTTTTTAATTGCCTTGTAAGTGTTAATGGTGACTACTGGGAAACAGAATGTTTCTTATTTATCTATTCCTCATCAATAAAAAGAATTTTCAGTGGTATTTTTATTTTTAAAATAACTGGTGGACTAAAATTAAGAGTAATAGCTCTGTCTTAAATTTTTCCAGAGAGAAGGGAAAGCATATCTGGCTCTCTTTTCTGTTGTCTCATCTCTATGTCTTTATGAATGTCTTGAGATTATGTGATCAAATTAGTTCAACCATAAAATGTGGGGAAAAATGAGGGATCAGTCACTGAAAACTAATAAAAAGGAAAGTAAAACATAGAAACACCTTTTCCTATGAGCTCTAGTAGGCCAGCACGAAAATTCACAGCTCAATTAAAATATGATTTTCAATTTTTCTTCAGGGAAACATAAATGTTTAGAGACTGATACACAAATAATACATTATTAAAGAGTCATCCAAAGAATACATCTTTGAGAAATCACAGAAATACATGTTAATGACCAACATTAAAATATGTAGCAATACTAGTAAAATCACGAGCTAGAAGACTTAAGTTCATGCTGGACCATTGTTGTCGTGAGTATATACGTGCCAGAATTACACTGAATTTTTGAAGCATAGGTTCCTTGGTGATATTTCCAATCTGCTGAATTTATGAAAGTCGCAAGAATGTATCTTGCAAGCTCATATCTCCAAAGACTCTTATTTAGATGAGAATTAGAAAGCTTTATTACAATCTACTTCATTTCTTAATTTATGGCTTACAAAACTATTTTAGAAAGATAAATATCAAACTATGGACTGGTAACTCCCAACTCCAATGTTGAATGAGGAAAAAAAAAACCATCTTTTAAATTACACAACTTTGGATTTCTTTTTTACAAAATCTGTTACCCTTTTGTAAAAAAGAAAATATATGTGATTTGATGGTTTCTGATATTTTGGATTGTATTTTTACCTGTATCTTTTCCCTGAGGGGCACATCTGAGTGAAAATAGGAGTCTTGGTTTGAGATTTCACACCTAAAATGCTGTCTAATATTTGAGGGAGCCAAAGTTGGGGAGAGATAGAATGAGAATCTTAGCCAAAATTATTGATGACAAGCCAAGTATCAAAACACAGAGATCAAATATCAAAGCTAAGTTTGAGGTAATGATATAATCTGAACAAATTATTAGGAGTGAAGTAATGAGTTATCAGATGGAAAATAGACAAGGTATAAAGAACTGGAAGGGGTAAGATTAAAGTGAGAAGAATTTAGAAAATTGATGACAATCAACAGTGGTACCCCAAACTCCCCTCTCAAACTAAACCAAACCCATTGTAGTCAAATCAATTCCAATTCATACCCTATGGGACAGGGTAGAACTGCCCCATAGGCTTTCCAAGACTGCACAACCTTATGGAAGCAGACTGTTACATCTTTCTCTTGCAGAGTGGCTGGTAGGTTCAAATCACTGATCTTGCAGGTTATCAGCCTAGTGATTTAACCACCACACCTCTAGGCTTCCTTAAATTCCCCTGCAGAGGCTAATAGGTTCCCAGTTCAGGGGAGCCCTGCTAGTGATATATCAATATTGAAGGGCTCAAGAGTCAGAGATAGTGTCAAGTCTGTCAAGTTTCATTGGTGATTTAGCTTTCTAAGTCACAAAATGAAAATAATGGTTTTATTTTTAATTTATTGTAATTGTATTGTAATTTAGTGTAATTGAGTAAGGCCTATGTGCAGCCCCTACTGTTCGCCTTGCCCAGTGACAATACACTTCTCCTGACGGCACTTGGCTTTGGCTTTCTGTTCTATACATGTCATATCCTCCTAACCATCTCCTGTCCCCTCTTCTCTACCCTCTCCACTGCCCTCTAGTTAGAGGCCAGTAGGAAAACATCCTGCAGATGCATAAAGTCATAAAGTGCACACACGATATGGTCACCCTGTGTCACCAAATCCAGTCTATTCTTGTCTGAGGCATTGACCTCAGTAATGATTTATGGACAGGGGCAGCATCAAGTCTAGGGGCCATGTTCCCAGGGGAACTCCCAGGCCCCTAGACCATCAATTCAGGTCTTCTAGTGGAGTTTTCAGAGAGTACCCCTTTTTATTCTCTTGTTGCCGCTGAGACTCAATTTTGTGAGCCCCATCATAGCAGTCACTGGTGGTGGCTGGGCACCATCTGGTTCTTCTGGTCAGGTGATGATGTAGTCACCCATTCACATGGGTCTTCTGTCTTTTGGGTTCTGCTTCCCCCGTGTCATTTTTGTTCTTGGTGATCATCTGTTGCTATTGAGTTGGGACCATTAGGTGTACCTTAGATGGCGACTTGCTAGCTTTTAAGACTCCAGATGCCACTCACCAATATGGGGTGGAGAAGACTCTCTTAGCAACACACCATTTATGCCAATTGGCCTCGAGACCAATAACTGAAAATAATGTTTGATCTAACTTTTTGTGTTTTAAAAAGAGAACTATCTTGTTTAGGTTAGTGTGAAAGTCTAAATTGCTGATGATGAAAATTAATGAATAAAACTGGTCTGTTCAAAAGAGATATAGAAACAACAGTACTTAAACATTTCACTAGTAAAATTTTGGAATGATCTTTATATCTTGAAGGATATAACTAAATGGCTGTACTTTGTCTAAGAAAAAAATCTCTATGGGGAAAAATACAGATGATGGAAATCTTTAACTCCCTGATTTTCACCATATTATTTTCTCTAGTTCTCTGGATGCAGGTTTTTTGATACAAAGGATCTTGTTGAGCCAGAACAAGAAAATATCTTGTTACATGAGTATGTGTGGTAGATAGTAATTTCTGCCTGTTCTATTCTTGCTCATTTATGGAATTTCTTGTCTTTTATGTGAAGATGAAGCCTTGCTGAATTCCTAAACTCATATAGATGAACACTTGGAATACATTTAGAGTTTCAGTCCACCAATGCAGTTGTTGTTAGGTGTCCTGAAGTTGGTTCAGACTCATAGCAACTCTGTGTACAATAGAAAGAAACACTGCCCAGTCCTGTGCCATCATCTCAATTGTTATGCTTAAGCTGGTTGTTGCAGTCATTGTGTCATTCCACTTCTGTGAGGGTCTTTTTCTTTTTCCCTGACCTATTATTTACAAAGCATGGTGTCTTTCTACAGGGACCTGTCCCGCTTGATAACAGGTCCAGAGTATGTGAGATGAAGTCTCACCGTCTTTGCTTCTAAGGAGTGTCCTGGCTGTACTGCTTGCAAGACAGATTTGTTCATTCTTCTGGCAGTTCATGTTATATTCTATATTCTTTGCCAACACTGTAGTTCAAAGGCATCAGTTCTTTTTCAGTCTTGTTTATTCATTGTCCATCTTTTGCATCTTTTGCATGTATAAAAGGCAATTGAAAACACTGTGGCTTGGTTCAGGCTTACCTTAGTCCTTAAGAAGTCTTTGCTTTTTAATACTTTCAAGAGGTCTTTTATAAAAGATTTGCTCAATTCAATGTTTTTTTTTTTTTATTATTGACTGCTGCTTCCATATGTGTCGTTTGTGAATCCAACAAAATTAAATCTTGAAAGTGCTCATCTTTTCTCCATTTATCATGATGTTGCTTATTGGTCCAGTTGTGAGGTTACCAATATGGTAAGGCCTGGGAATAGTTTGAAGCTATTCCCTCCTTGTGAATGATGTGCATGAAATGAATTTCTTGCGTCTGCATATTTACCCAATCTTGATATACTACATAGACTTTATCAATTGGCTGAGGTCTGCCTTCATGTACTGCTAAATTCTAGTTTTCTCCAGAACTTAAGTCTTGTCCTGAGCTGCTAACATAAAAGACACCCTAACACTTTGATTAAGGTCCTTTAGTGGCACAAATGGTTAAGCATATGGCTGCCAACTGAAAGGTTGGTGGTTTAGACCCACCCAGAGGCTCCATGGGAGAAAAGTCCTGGTGATCTGTTACTGTAAAGATTACAACCAAGAAAATTATGGGACAGCTCTGCTCTGTCACATGAAGTATTTATAAAAGAGATAAAATCAACCTGATGATGCCAAACAGTAACATATTTATTAGCTTTAGCTAGCTTCACATCTTGTTCTTGGTATACTTGTTACTTGTTTGGTATCTTCTGAATTACCTCATAGATTGAAACTAGGATTTTTATATAGATGTGACTCTGAGTCTTATCTGCTTCTGTGAACATTTTCTCTCATGTCCCCAAATGCTTGTCTGGAGTTTCTCAGCCCTTGGTGATTTCTGGAAACAGACTTTAGTTCTTTTGCCACTCTGCTTCTGTAGGAGAATTCTTTTCTCAGAGCCCTACCCTAAGGACAAGTCATTATTCTCCATATCCTTTTTGTTTTGGTCCTAGTTTACTCTTCCTGCACACTGGCTGTTCTACAGAGTCACCAAGCTTGTTTCTTAGCTATGCTCATTCAACATTTGATGCAATTAAGGGACATTTTGAATTATATAAGGTCTGACAATTAAGTTCACTAACTCAACCTAGATAAAGTGCTACATACATCATTGCTGAGTATCACCATTGTTATGTTCAAAGTACTCCCCTTGGGAATCTAGGTACCAATGCCAGTGCCTAGTCCACCCTTTAAAGCAATTCTGGATCTCTCTTTCTCTAATGGACATCAGAATTATCATCATACTACCCTTGATGTCCTGAATATCATAAAAATGTCTTCCTTCCAATATTTCCTTTATTTTCCAGTAAAGAAAAATGTCATTGAGAGCCAGATCAGGTGAGTTGGGGGGGGGGGTCCAATACAGTTATTTGTTTACTGGCTAAAAACTCCCTCACAGACAACTATACAATTCAGTTCATGAACTTGCCACCTTGCCACCATGCACAACGGCCATTCCAGAAAGAACTCCAAAATTGCACTGAAGGGTGGACTAGGCACTGGAATCAATGCATAGCTTCCCAAGGGGAGTACTTTGAAGGTAAGCATAGTGGTATTCAACAATGAGGTATGTAGCATTTAAAACAATTAAGTTTGCAGACTGAATTGTCAAATCTCGCATTTCCCAGAAATACCCTGCCTGAAAAAAAGATGTTTGGTGTTACAGGAAGAATTTATGTTTTTTTGAATCATAGATAGACTCATAATATTATGCCTGCTAAGTATTCCTCAGGGCTTAACAATTCAGTTATTTGTGGGTCAGATTCACTTGGTTGTATTGTTTTGAATTGAATTACGTCCCAGATTAAGGACCTTTTTTCCCTGGTGCTCTCTGCTGCCCACTTGTAATATGATGTTATTTGCAAATACAATCTTTGAACTGGTTATAAGTTAGTTAATTTGTTAGGCTGTGTTCTCCAGAGAAGGAAAACCCATGAAGTATATAAATATGTACATGTAGAGACTTATATCGAGGAAACAGCTTGTGAGATTATAGAGGCCAAAACGTTCCAAATCCTGGATCAGAATAGAGGCCTCTCCCAATTTAGGCAGCTGTGAAAACTGGTAAATCCAAAGTTGGCAGGTGGGAAAGCAAGGATTCCATTCATAGGCGGAGAGGTCGAGGAATCACAGGATGGCAGGCAAGACAGCAGTGTTTCTCCTGATTCTTGTAGCTGCAGAGGCTGGCAAACCTAAGGTTGGCAGGTCAGGGAGCAGGATTCTCACTTGCAGGCTGTGACAACTGAGGAATCCCAGAGTGGCATGCAAGCCAAACCTCCAAAAGTGTGAAACGATAAATTTATGTTCTAAGAAGCCATTCAGTTCGTAGCTTTTTGTTATGGGGAGTTCTGAGAAACTAATACAAGCACAACAAAAGCATTAAAAAACAGACATTTTCCTTGGTGAACCTAACCGCAAGAAATTGTCTTTCACCTTGAACTGGTTCTAGGGTTTTGGGGGCAAATCATGGTCCTGGTGCCAGAAGTTATTTCTGATTTTGAAAGACTGATAAGAGCCTGTATTAACCATTTTCTGAGCAGTATTTACTGTTTTCTGGAGTACAAGATCTCTTGAAAACAGATGTTTTATGCTCCAGTTTATTCTACACTCTGCAGTTCTCAATATACACCTAGAGCATAAGAAAACAAGCCATGAATACTATTTGTATGATCTTTTTATAGTATTCCACCAGCATTATCGTAATGCAATTTTACTTGAAAATAAACGTAACAACAGCATTCCTACTTTATGCCTATCTGTTTTTTGACTGGCAATCACATACTTCTACTAAATGACTCTCAAGAAGTTTACATAGTCCCACATATTCAGATTAAAACAATGGACCCCTTATTTGAGAAACCAATTATATTCTCCGGGGCTTACTTTGAAATTTTGTTCTCAGTCCCTTAGAGTGTTACAATTCAAGATTATGCATAAAGTTCATCCCTCCTTCTCTTGTCTTTCTTGTCCTATTTGTTGATGTTGAAGACCTTAAGCTACTGTGTGGACTACATTCCTCTCACATTTTAGATAAGAAGGCATTTTCAGATAAACTTCTTTTGACCTAAAATATATTTCCCTTAACTACACTTTTATAAATGATGGTTCCTCTGATAGTCTGTTTCTTTTCTAAGCTTGTTTTAATCAGAAAATCCAGCAGAACGCTGCTGGATGTGCTAGTACCTTCTGGATTCAAAACTACATTCCTTTTACTTTACAAATTAAAATGAAAACTAAGATTCAGAGTGTACGTGACTTACCCGAGGTCAAATCAGTAGCAACTGATAAAATCAGATCTAAATAGGAGGCATCTGATTTCAAGTGTAATTCTCTTTCAGTTTTACTCTACATTAATATATGGACATTATTTCATTGGATCTTTCATTGGTCACAAAGTAAAAACACAAATTTATAAGTACTCATTGACTTAAAAAAAATTATTGTGATTATGTAAAAGTTCACAGTCCAAGTCGACTTTGCATACCCACCTTTGTGCAGCTCTGTCTTTTCTCCTCACCTTATGACAGCACTCCCTTCTTTTTCACTCTACTTCCAGGACCCACTCAACCAACACCTGTCTTTTCATCTCTACCCCCACTTCTCCCCTCTAGAAAGAACCAAGGACAGCCTTGTCCTTATATATAAGACCATAAAGTACACATACTACCTGCATCATTCTGTGCCTCCAAGTCCAGTGCTTTCTCCCACTGACTTTTTTTTGAGGTAACCTTTCATAATCAGTCACCAGATTATGAACAAGTTCTGTTCCTAAGTGTGTTTTTAAGTCAAATTTGTATATAAATTATAAGAGTTAGCTGTGGTTTGTATCTAACCAGTTAGTTGAATGTTTGTCTTAGTTTGTCTATATAGTATACCTTTCTTTGCATAAAAACATTAAAGAAACACTTTCCAAAAACACTAAAACGTCTCTACATAATGATACAGTAAAAATAATATTAATGAAGTTTTAACGTGTGTTGCAGTGTAGTATCAGGTATTACGGATCACTGTGTGTGCCTGTGGAAACCCTCGTGGCATAGTGGCTAAGTGCTACGGCTGCTAACAAAAAAAGTTGGCAGTTCAAATCTGCCAGGTGCTCTTCGGAAGCTCTGTGGAGCAATTCTACTCTGTCCTGTAGGGTCACTATGAGTTGGTATCAGCTTGATGGCAGTGAGCTTGGTTTGGTTTGGTATGTACCACTAATTCTTAGTCTAACAGACTTTGCTAGGGTTGGTTCCTAACTATGCATTATGTGTAAGCTGAATGTTCACAGCCCAGGGACTACCTGTATACAGCAGCTAGATTCATTTGACGGGTAGCTAGCAAAAGTTCAGACTAATCTTAACTGTCTTCAATTCTAATATGAGTCTTCTTTTCTAAGGTCTTGATCTAATTAAATTGTCATCACCCCATTAAAGTATGGTTACAGGGAATTTTATGATGTTTATTTGAAGAAAAAGGGAAATAAGGAATTAGTTATCTGACACAACAGGACAATGAATTTCTATATAGACATGAAATTTTTAAAAATTAAACCATTCCTAGAAAAAAGCAAAAAAGTTTTAGTGTGAGGTTAAATGAACCCCATTGGGGAAATGTATTTTTATACATAAAATATGTGAGTTAAAAATCCAAATAACATTTCAAATTGTAAATGGCTTCTTTAGAGCTTAATTTTTATACAGTACAGAGATATTGAAAAAAATAGAAAATTATCACCCACTTATTTATAAATTGGTATGCCACAACTGTAGAGCTAATGTTTTAGCCAGCTCTGGGATGTAAGAACAATTTTTCCTGCTGAATATGTACTAACTTTTTGAATAAATATATGTAAAAATGACCCTAAATATAATCATACTTTTCATTCAACCAAAGTTTCAATGGAAATAAATTATGGACTGGACTTAGTTTTGGACAGATTTTAGGTTTCAAACTCCTTAGCTGTTTTTTTCCTATTTCTGTTCATTAATACTGTAATATTCTAGCTTTTCATACTGAACATTCTGGATGAAAAAATTTACTCTTCTCATTCTCTAGAGTTGTTATTCAATTTGTCACCCATCACTTAGTACATTTTCCCCCTGAAATTGTTATTAATCTTGTGCTTCATTTTCTTGTCACTTTTACTGTCCTTATATCTTATTTATTCTTTGATTACTTTAACCTAAGTTACGGCAACAATTTTCTGATTGATTGCCCTGCTTCCATTGCCTCTTCTTCAAACTATTCTTTCATATTCTTGTCAGCATGCTAACATGATGTCACTTGGTTAAAATGGTCAGTAACTTATAATGACTAAAATACTTATGGAAACCCTGGTGGGATAGTGGTTAAGTGCTATGGCTGCTGAACAAAAGACTGGCAGATCAAACCCATCATTTGTTCCCTGGAAACTCTGTGGAGCAGTTCTACTGTGTCCTATTATGTCACTATGAGTCAGAATTGACTCGAGGGCAATGTTTGTTTTTTTTGTTTTGTTTAGAGTCTTTATAAAAATCTGAATGATGATATTTAAAGTCGATTGTGGCATTCAGAAGAGAGAGCTGGCAAAGTGATCACTGGGGATTCTAGGTAGTTCTTAGAGGAGAAATCTAGTAGTCTTAGTGGTCTGGTACTGCTGTAACAGAAATACCAAGAGGAGATGGCTTTAGCAAAGAAAATTTTATGCTTACACAGCTGAGGAGGCAGGATGATCGAATTCATGGTACCAGCTCCAGGGAAACACATTCTCTCTCTTATCAGCTCTGTCGGAAAGTCTTTGTGTTGCATCAGTTTTTCTTTGGTCTGATAGCATTTCAGAGCAGGAAGCCTAGGACAGGAGGAGGCATTCTGCTCTCAGTGCTGTTTTGTTGATGATATGAGGTCCCCAACTCTGTCCTTGTTTCCCTTTTATCTCTTGTATGATAAACCCAAAACCAAGTGCCGTCGAGTCGGATCCGACTCATGGTGGCCCTAGGATGATGCAAACCACAATTCAGAGAAACTGCCTTTATTTTGGAGCAGAGAGAAGACCTTCGAAGGGTGTTGAAGACCCACCCTAATTCTCTTTAACGCAATCCAATCTATTAACCACAGGCGGAGATTAGCAGTCACAGAATAGGACAATCACAAAATCGAGGACTATTGCACTATACTGGTAATCAGAGCCCAGCTAAATTACTACACACATTTTTGTGGGGGTTACAGTTCAACCCGTGACATGAGTATTACAGAGATGGAAGTAGACATAGGAATAAGTACATCAAACTTATTAAAAAAAATGGTTCTAGAACTACGGCTTCAAAATTCTCCCAATGACTTGCACTACAAACTGTTTTTTATACTGTGGCCAGGTAGACAAATGCCCTGTGACTTACAAGAGCACATAATGCACACACACACGCACACAGACACAGACACACACACACTGGAAACCAATAGGTTAGCAAACAATATTTATTATAACTATATGTGACACATCTGATCAAATCAATTCTATTTTATTTCATTAAAAAACTGAATTCCTGGTGACGACCCATTAATGAAGTACAATAATGAGAAGTGGCCTACAATTTGAAGAATGATTTCTACAGAAACAGGTAGCTGCAAGTGTAGTACTGTTGAGAGCCAGGAGGAAGTGCTTTAGGAAGTTGAGTAATCACAGAGTCAAATAGCAGAGAGATAATAAAACGATCGACAAGCTTCTGCTGGATTTAGTATCATAAAATGACAGTTACGTGTGACTGTTGGCAGCTCTGATTCCAGTAAATTGGAGTAGGATGAAACCAGATTGCTAAAGGCTTAGAAAGGATCAAGAAATGAGGAAGGATATATACGCAGAAGAGAAAGACAGGAAGACAAAAGATGGAAAGAAAGCAGCATGTAATCATCTCCACTCTCCCTATACACATGAGGAAGCCAGTTCACAAAGGGTAAGAAAATTACGCAAACTTAACAGTAAGTGGTGGCAAAGCCAGAGTTGAAATGTTGATTACACAATTCCATATTATATAATTCTATGATCTATATTCAGAAGTCTAAGAATTTTCCATTGTATCATGTAGGAGGCATATGATGAAGTACACGATGGGGTCCATGCTATGGCTTGCGTCCTGGCCTCTCTTTCACGTTCTCCCCTCATCTAGCCACACCCTTCTCTTTAGCATCTATTGACAGTATTTGTGGCACTCATAAGGCACATTTTAAACTGCTGCCTTTTATTATAATTATTTTTATGTCTTATTTGTTCCATTAGATTTAAGCTGCCTTTCAATAAAAAAATGTATCCTCTTCTTATTGTGTTGGGGATTGGGTTAGAGGCAGGATGTGGTGTATTACTGAATCCTTCACAGCACTCAGCTTAATATCTTGCACCTAGAAAAGTTTTGAAAAGCATTTGTTGAATAATGAATAATAAAATCAGTAGATGCTGCCTAGCCTTTGAGAGGACTACTAGGTTAGAAACCAATATAGATTGCTTATTTCATAGATTGATTAATCCCATCCTATATAATTAAAAATGATACTAAATACTTCATTCTATTTTTTTAAAGAATTTTATAAACGTGTAGTATCTTAGAATTTTTTTTTTTTCCCAAAGCAGCATAATCTCTATCTTTTCTGTTCCCTTTCTGAAAATACTTTGATCTTAACTTAGTGTAGTGGGAGCTGTGATTATTTTTTTTCTTTTATCAGTCAAATCTGCATATGTCATTGTTAAATTGTACTTGACACTGGTTTGCTGCATTCTCCATCCTTCCCTAGCAGATTGAGGTGAATCCATTCTAAGGACCAAACAACTCAGCAGATTTGTTGTGTAAATATCTTGACAACAGTTTTTCATTTGTGTGTGTGTTAAAATTGTAGTTGATAGTTGTATATAATAAACTTGTGTCTTTCTGTGTATTTTAGAGTTGTTATTTAGATTTATTTTTGTTAGAGTTTTCAGGGAATCTGAAAAAAGATAGACTATATGTATCTTAAAACTTTCAAATTTAATTTTTCTATAATTAGCGCATTAATTTTTCTATGACTTTCATAATCTAGCTATGCTGAGCTATGTTAAGGCATGATAAAAACCAGTTGCTCTCCAATCAACTCACTCAGACTCGTGGCAAACTCATGTATGCCAGTGTAGAATGGTGATGCTCTGGGGGGTTTTCAGTGGCTGAGTTTTTGGAAGTAGATTGGCAGATCTTTCTTCTGAGGCACCTCTAGCTGAACTCAAACCATTAACCTATCAGTTCCAGCCAAATGTGTAATCCATCTGAACCATTCAGGGGCTCTATGAAGTTTATTTTCTTAAATAAAGGACCACTTCATATATTACATTCTTAGCCATATGCTTAAAATAATTTACAGCCCCCCTTCCCTTTTAAAGTATGGGAAAGAAACTTAGAGCCTATGCTTTTGCTGAGCAGCAGCATCTGTGAAGTTAGGGTACTACTTGTCTCTAAAACAATTCTTTCCCAGAAAATTTGTATTCTGTTGATATCATAGATAATCTTTGTGAATAAAAAGGAGAGAAGTTACTTATTAACTGCCTAGTCAGCACCATCCATGGTGCTAGTCATTTTAAATTAAATACATTTAAAAATTGTGTCAATAATTAACATATTAATCTGTGATAGAAAATTCCAAAGCTATGAAATGTACTTAGTGAAAAATAAGTCTTCTACTCCACTCAGTTACACTTTTTCTTTCCCCTGAGAGTCAAAACTTTTTCGTTTTCTTGTGTATGCTTTAGAAATATTCTCGACAAGCTTTAAAATTGAGCTCAGTTCTTTTTTTTTATTCTTTTCATCCAACTTTGTTAAAATATTTAACACGTCTTTTTTTTTTAAAGATATCTTAGTGTCAAAAATGGGAAGCTGAAAAAAGTGGAATAAAAGGATGATCTTTCAGCCATTTTTTTTTCTCTTTAGATTTTTGAGGAATGCCTGGGTAGTGCAAAGGGTTAATCATCTGGCTACTAACCAAAAGGTTGAAGGCTTTTGTCTACTCAGAGGTACCTCAGAAGAAAGAACTGGCAATCTGTTTCTGAAGCATCAGCCACTGAAAGCACTCTGGAGCACAGTTCTATTTTGACATTCATGGGGTTATTATAAGTCATAATTGACTCAGTGGCAAGTGTGGGGTTTTAAGTTGCATTAGCTATGTAGGTCATGGGGTATAACAACCAGCACATAACTGTGGTATGCTATGTGGACTGAGCTTTGAAAGTCAGCCCTTGGGCCGCTCACTGTGGGACTCGGAGAAAGTTGTTTGAATTTTTGGAGTCACATTTTTTTTTTTATCTGTGGCTTGATTGTATCATAGTATAGCCTAAAGGGTAGAAGTATTATCTCTGAGTCAAGCAGTGCTGGATATGAATCATGGCTCCATCGTTTACTGCCCCTGGGAAAATTATTTAACCTTACTATATCTTATTCTTAACTTGTATTTGAGCATATTAGGACCTACCTTGCAGGTCTGTCGCAAGTTAAATGAGAAAATGCAGGTGCTGTGCTGGATTCTATTAGCTCTACTGTTTGCTGCTTTTTATTAACTGGATTGATAAAAAGTAGACAATACCTTTGAAGTGCTTGGTGCATATATAACATTCAATAAAGATTTATTACTCTTTCTCTAGTAATGTGTTGTCTTATAAATGAAAGCTTTATACTTCATAATTTTATAGTAGAGATTAATATAAACTTGCTTTTTGCATGTAAAGTAAAAACAACAGCAAATTGACTTAACAGAGAGAACAGAGTTGAACTTGCTTCTTTTATTTCCTTATTCACTGTTTCTTGAGAATGATGATCACGGGGGCATCGGGATTCAATGATTCTTTAGTTTGATGTATGGCCATAAAATATTTGTCTTAATTGCATATACGTGAGAACAAGTGGAGAAAGAGGAAGAGTTCTTTTCGTTGATTATGGGGAGTGATGTAAAAGTTTATATAGAAGAGTGACAAATGAATTGTCTTAGTAGCAGCTATCAGGAAAGAAATATTTTGTTTATAAAACCAACTTGAGAAGCCACAAGGTACATACAGGGAAGCAAAGAGCCAAAAACTAAAGTGCTTTTAGGTTTTATTAGAAACACACACACACACACACACACACACACACACACACACACAGAAGCAGATTCCAGCGAATTCTGGAATCTTAGTTGGAGAAAAGGAACAGGAAATTTTCTAAAACATTCAATTTTTATGTAGCTTGTATTTTTGCAAGATAATATACTCCATCTTAATAAACTCTTCCGTACAAAAATAATTTGTTGATAATACAGTAAAATAACTAAATTCAACTTGGGCTTATTTTATATAAAAAGAAGCTATGTTAAAGAAAGGATGAAATGGTTTATGTGCTGAGTTATTTTACAGATATAGGGATATCTTTGAAAACTGCCCTCAACCTGCAGTCCATTCAGATTTGGGGAAAATATTGGTTTAACCCAATCAATTGACTGGGAATTTGTGAGTCAGAAATGACTGGATGGCATGACAACTAACAGCAACTACAACACCTAGATTTTAATGAGCAGGAAATATCAGGAGATATCCCACTTACAGTCATTGAAAAAAATATTTTTGTGCCTGCTGTATTTGTTTTTGACTGCTTCCATAACAAAGTAGTGTAAATATGGTGACTTACTATCATATAAATTTATGATCTTACAATTTTGGAGGTCAGAAATCTGAGGTGGGTTTCACTGGGCTAGAATCAAGGAGTTTAGCAGAGTATGTTCTTTTCTGGAGGCTCCAGAGATCCATCTATTAGCATACTTTTCCAGTTTCCAAAGACCATTTGTGTTCTTTGGCTCATGAATTCCTCCAAAATCTTTAAAGCCGGCATGTTTTCACATGTCACTTGTCTGACCTTTTTTTTTTTTTTGATTTCATTTCCCCGTCTGACTACAGCTGGTAAGATTCTCAGCTTTTACGACCTCATGTGATCGCATTAGGCCCACCTGTATAATCCAGGATGATCTTCCATCTCAACATCCTTCGCCTTAATCACATTTGCAAGATCTCTTTTGCCATGTACTGCCACATATTCACGGGTTCCGGAGATTAGGACAGCGACAGCACGGGGGGAGCAGCTACCTTCAGCCTCGCAGAGGTACTAAAGCAGAAATGGTCGAAAATGTATGTATCGTATACTGTGCTGATTAATGAGACATTTAGCATTTATTCTGTTATATTTTAACTCTCTAAGCATAGAAACAGTAACTATCACTCTGTCAATGCTGATAACTTGACAGGAAGCATACTTAAGTCTGTTTTTCTCAACCCCTAGGAAATGCTGCCCTTTCTGCTGTAGCAGCTATGTTGTTGTTTGTGATGCATTTTTTTCCATGAGAAACAGTGTAAGTCTTTTTTAGGACTCCCTGTCCTTGGCTGTGAAGTTAGCACAGAGGTGTACTCTGCACAATAAATTAATACCCAATGCACTATTTCCTGTGGTAACGCTTATACAGATGGCACTTAGGTGCTAAAACACTATATAGTAAGATACTCATACTTCAAATAAGTTCTATGTAAAATACGTCTAAGAAAACTGGCTTGTTTAGAGGCTTATTGCCAGTCTTTTCATGACAACATGTGCTACGGTTTCTTCACAACTGCCTTACAAACAAAAACTAACTTCTTGCTAGTTATTAACAGTCTGTACTTACAATACATGCATATGTATGTAAAGATAAAGTCACATAATAGGAGGTGGTGTAGGGTAATAGTAGAAGTCCTTGATCTTGACTGGGAGACATGTACTTAAAATCTTCCACTGAGTATGTGTTGGAGAATTTGGAAATTATGTGCCTTCGGTTCACTCCCTTACTATGGAAGTCTAGGCAGTTTTTAATTCTATCCACTAATGAAAACCTTAGGCTTATTGAAGGACTGTTATTATAAAATGGTCAGTCTTCAAGATAATTGTTCAGTTACAGCCACTCAGCAGGGCAACTCTCCTGCGGTAAATAGCACCACCATTTTCACACCATGATCTCTGCATACCAAGACTTTCAAGTTCATCTGCAGGCTTAAGTGGAAAGAGTCTGAAATACTTGCTCCTCTTAAAGTAGAATTTGGGTCCTTGAATGCATTGGGCAATATGGCTATTAAGAATTGAATCATTAAGATTGAATGAATGAGTTGAACTCATGTCATTCAACAAATATTTTTTAACCATTCCTATGTGGTAGGCACTCTTTTAGGTAGAGAGAAAAATATAAAGCAAGCAAACAAATTCTGTCATTGTGGAATGTATATTCTCATGGAGAGTATAATAAAAACAAAGATAGCAGTAATTAAATCATATTGCATATAAGAAGGTGATAGTTGTAGCAGTCTGCAGTGACATGAAACAGGAGATAAAAGGAAATGGGATTTCGGACTAGTGCCAAAATTTAGAATTAGAATGGATTAGATCAACTTCATCGTAAAGGTAAATTTTGATTGAAGAGTTAAGGAGGTAATAGAGTTATACATGCAGATATCTTGTGAATAATTATTCCATCTGAAAGAAACAGCCAGTGCAAAGGTTTATGATGGAAACGTGCCTGGCATGCTCTAGGAAAAACTTGAAGCCTGACATCTCTGAACAGAGGAAGGAGAAAAATAATGGAAGGTAAGGGCAGATAACTGTCTTAGTGTACACCGAACACAGAGGATTGTTGATCATTCTTAGTGGTTTGACTTCATTTCTGAAAGAAATGGGAAATCATTGAACAATCTTAGGCAGAAGAAAGACAAAATTCAATTTCTTTGTTAGGAAGCTAATTTTGAATACTGTATTGAAAACTACCTATTGATTGGCAAAAGAGGCAGCAGAGAAAATAATTAGGAAGACGTTGCATTAGCTATATGAGAGATGACAGACTAGCACTGTGGCAGTTTATGTGGGAAAAATCAGATTCTTGAGTTACAGTTTTCTGATAGACATGCTGCAGTGTAATAGAGAAAGAGAAAAGTCAAAGATAGCTCTAATGTTTTTGTCCCATGCTGATTGGAAGGACTTGAGATCAGTTTTGGAAATAATTAAATTTCAGTTGTCAAACATTAGATAGTAATTTCAACTGGAATTCGGCACTGATGATATATGATTGGAGTTACTGGAATGTTGTTGCTGTTAGGTTCCGTCAAGTTGGTTCTGACTTACAGCAGCCCTGTGAACAACAGAACAAAACACTGCCGGGTTTTGCGCCATGTCCACCATCGCTTTTATGCTTAAGCCCGTTGTTGCAGGCATTGTGTCAGTCCATCTTATGGAGGGTCTTCCTCTTTTTTGCTGACCCTCCAGTCTGCCAAGCATGATGTCCTTCGCCAGGAACTGATCTTTCCTGACAACATGTCCAAAGTATATAAGATGTAGACTTACCATCTTTGCTTCCAAGGACAACTCCAGTTGCACTTCCAGAATAGATCTGTTTGTTGTTTTGGCAGTCCATGGTACATTCAGTATTCTTCTCCAATGCCACAATTCAAAGGCATCAATTCTTCTGTCTCCTTTATTCATTGTCCAACATTCACATGCGTGTGATGTGATTGAAAATACCATGGTTTGGGTCAGGTGCACTTTAGTCTTAAAAATGACATCTTTACTTTTTAATACTTTAAAGAGGTCTTTTGCAGTAGATTTTCCCAGTGCAGTGCATCTTTTGATTTCTTGACTGCTGCTCCCATGGGCATTGATTGTGGGTGCAAGTTAAATGAAATCCTTGACCCCCTCAATCTTTTTCCCATTTATTACAATGTTGCTTACTGGTCCAGTTGTGAGGTCTTTTGTTTTCCTGATGTTGAGATGCAATCCGTACTGAAGGCTGTGGTCCTTGATTTTCATCATTAAGTGTCTTAAATCTTCTTCACCTCCAGCAAGTAAGGTGGTGTCGTCTATGTAATGCAGATTTTTAATAAGTCGTCCTCCAATCCTGATGCCTCGTTCTTCATAGAATCCAGCTTCTTGGATTATTTGCTTGGCATACAGATTAAAAGTGTATGGTGAAAGGACACTGCCCTGACACACACCTTTCCTGACTTTAAACCATGCAGCATCTCCTTGTTTTGTTCACATGACTGCCTCTCGATCCATATACAGATTCCTTAAGAGCACAATTAGGCTTTCTGGAAATCCCACTCTCCACAATGTTAGCCATAATTTAGTATGATCCACACAGACAAATGCTTTTGTATAGTCAATGAAACACAAGTAAACCTCTTGCTGGCATTCTTTGTCTTCAGCCAAGATCTGTCTGACATCAGTGATGATATCCCTGGTACCACATCCTCTTCTAAATCCAGCTTGAATTCCTTGTTAATATATTGTTGCAGTCACTTTTGAATGATCTTGAGCAAAATTTTACTTGTGTGTGATATTAATGATATTGTTTGGTGATTTCTGTATTTGGCTGGATCACCTTCCTTTGAAATGGGTATAAATTGGATCTCTTCCAGGCAGTTGGCCAGGTAGCTGTCCTCCAAATTTCTTGGGATAGATGAGTGAGCACTTCCAGTGCTGTATCTGTTGAAATATCTCAATTGGTATTCCATCAGTTCATGAAACCTTGTTTTTTTTTTCCAATTCCATCAGTGCAGCTTTGACTTCTTCCTTCAGTATCATTGGTTCCTGGTCATATGCTACCTAATTTCAGTTGGAATTCTGGATTGAAATCTGGGCTAGTGATATTAATTTTGGAGTCACTGGAATAGAGAGGCTATATAAAGTAACAAGGCTTCCTAACAATCACAAAAAGAATGAATGTAGTTAGATATAAAACAAGATAATGACTGAGTCTTTGAGAATTCCAATGTTAAGAGATCAGGAAAATGAGATAAGACTAATTAAACAACCTCATAAAAACTGAAAGGAGCAACCAATGGTACAGGAGGAAAACTAGGACAGTATGGTTTTCTGGAAACTAAAAGGAAGAAAATATATCAAAGGTGAGGAAATTTTCAAATGCATTTGTTAGATCAGTTAACATCAAGATTTAGAACTGACTGTTGAGTATGAACTTGGCTGGACCATGATTCACAGTAGTTTGGCACTACAGTTTAGCAGTTACATAATCATGTAATCATCTCCATGGTGAGATGCAAAATAATGTTCTCCTTCTGAGATGAAGTCTGCTCTGAATAGCCCATCACTTGAAAGAAAGTCTCCTTGATGGTGTGGTTTCCATGCAATACATGTAGACTTTCTGGCAAAGCTGACTAGCTTTTACTTGGTTCTGGATTCTGCATTTCTCTTCTCATATGAACTCTAGTTCTTGGGGCTTAAGCCAGTAGTTAGCCATCTTTCTCGTTGATCTTGAATTTGTAAGCCTCCACAACTTGTACACTAACAGCCTACCATCTCATCTGCTGCTTTTGGGTCTATCACCCCCTACGGCTGTATGATTCAGGAGAAGACTTTGTTACCCGAAAAGCCCTGTAGTTCAGCTGCCTTCTGATAAAGCTGGTCTCAGAGACAGGAGATTATGTGAATGATCAAAGATTTTTTATTTCTGTGCTGCTGCTGGCAACACAGGGGACAGACAGCATTCTTATCCTCAAAGCCTGTCCAAAGTTGTCAGGCAAGACCAGAGTATTCAAAGGGTGAGGCCACATGCAGATACAGGGAACAATGTGGGCAATCGAAGGATGTGGAGGGGGGTTGACTGTGTTGAGGTCGACTGGTGGAGGACATCTGCTTTACAATCTTGCAGCCCATCACTAGCCATCAAGGAGAACAAAGTGATGCTAGACAGCATTTGACCAGCAATCTGAAAGAATGTTCAAACACAAATTACTTCCCTGTCCTTCCTAGCCTCCTGCTTAATTATTTTATCATTAGTTAGAGCCTGTTTATCAAGACAAGAGGTGCTGTTCACAGCCCATAGTTTACTAAATCTATCGTGGTACTTCTGAAGCCCTGCTCACCCATTGCCACCTGGGGTTTGGGGAATGTGGGGGTCATGTCTTTCCCTGCAGGTTGGGGGCAATCTGAAACAATGCTTCTCAGGTCCTCAGTCTTATGCCCTCTCCCACCCTCCCCAAGATCTTTTCAGCCTCCTGTTTCATCTTCGGCCTGGTTCACAGACTTGGAACTTACTAGCCTCTGCAACCACATTAGTCTTTTCCTTGATATAAATCTCTGTGTCTCTTAATGTCAGCACTTCACTGATTTCTTTTTTTGTTTTGTCTAGTGAACCCAGTCTAAGACACTGACCTATGAGTGACATTGAAATGGGTTAAGAAAGAATGGGTAGAGTGGAGTTGAAGACCACAAGTTGTAGATAGCAATTTTAGGAATTAAAAAAAAAAAAATTTCATTGTGGTTTAAGCAAAAGTTTACAATCCATATCAATTTACCATATAAAGCCCCCCACATACCACTATGAAACTCTAAATGCACCACTCCCCGCCCCCCAAACACACACACACTCCTCTTTTCCACCATCTGCTTCCCATAACCATTTAACCAACTTCTGTGCCCCTCCAGCCTGTCATCTTGCCTCTGGACAAGAGCTGCTCAGATAGCCTCATGTATATATATAAGCCAAGAAGCTTATTCTTTGCCAGTATCACTCTGTGTTTCACTAGTCCAAACGTTGTCTGTAGAGTGGGCGTTAGTACTGCTTTCAGCTCTGCGCTACCAGAGAACCTGGGGACCTTGTTCTTAGGGGAACCTCCAGTCTGACAGACCGTTATGTGTCATCTTTTAGTAGAGTTCTAGTTCTGTGCACCTATTTTTTTCTCTTGCCATATCAGGAACTTTATGTTGTGTTCCCTTTCAGGTCAGTGACTGATGGTAGCTAGGCACTATCTAGTTCTTCTGGTCTCATGTTGATGTAGTCTCTGAATCACATGACACCTTCTGTCCCTTGGGCTTATATTTTCCTCATTTGTCTTTGATGTCCTTCCTTCTCCTCTACTCCACATGGATTGAGACAAATTGATGCTACTTGCCACTTGCTAGCTGTTAAGACCCCAGATGCCACTCACCAAAATGAGATGCAGAATGTTTTCTTAAAATAAATAAATAAAACAGAAACTTAGTTGTGCCAGTTAACCTAGATGTCCCCTGAAACCAGGGTCCCCAGACCCTTTTCCCTGCTGCTCTGTCCTTCAAAATGTTGGGCTGCATTAAGAAAACTTTTAGATTTTGGTATAGTCCAGTCGTGCTAACCTCTCTTCTCCTGTGTGTTGTCAGTCCCTTTACCTAACCTAATTCCTATCTGCTGTGTAATTTACCTGAAAACCCTGATAGCATAGTGGTTAAGTTCTACATCTGCTAACCAAAAGGTTGGCAGTTTGAATCTGTCAGGCACTCCTTGGAAACTCTATGGAGCAGTTCTACTCTGCCCTATGAGATTGCTTTGAGTCAAAACTCACTCAACAGCACTGTGGTTTTTTTTTTAGTCTCCTCTATGAACACCATTTTCCCTTCTTTCCTGCCCTGGTAATTAGCAAAGATTATTTTTCTTTTTCTGTGTTTCCACTTTTTCTTGGGTGGTCTCATACAATATTTGTCCTTTGTAACCAATTAATTTCACTCAGCATGTCTTCCACATGACTCCATGTTATCAGATGTTTCCCAGGATTACCTTTGTTTTTTGCATTGCATATACTGTAGTTTGCATATGCCATTGTTCTTTTTTGTTGTATATACCATTGAATATACCATAGTTTGTTTATCTATTCATCTGTTGATAGGCACTTAGTTTGACTCTATCTTCTGGCTATTGTGGACAGCGCTGTAGTTAACATTGGTGTGCACGTATCTGTTCATGTGACAGTCCTTATTTCTCTAGATCTATTCCAAGAAATGGGATTGCTAGTTCATCTGGTATTTCTATTTCTAGTTTTTCAAGAAAGCATCAAATAGATTTCCAAAGTGGCTGCGCTGTTTTACATTCCCATCAGCATTGTAGTGAGTGCTAGAATTTCCAAACCTTCTTCAACATTGATTATTTTTTGTTTTTTAGATTAATGCCTGTTGGAGTGAGATGGTTTCCCATTGTAGTTTTGATTAGGACTTATCTAATGGCTAATGAGTCGGATCCGACTCGACGGCACTTGGCTTGGCTTGGCAATGATTGTGAGCATTTCCTCTGATATCTCTTTACATTCAGGATGTCTTCTTTGTTGAAGTGCCTGTTCATGTTCTTTGTCCATTTTTAAGTTAGATTATTTGTGTTTTTCTTGAGGAGGTTTTGCTCTACCTTGTAGATTAAGGAGATTAGATACTGACTGAATTCGTAGTAGCCAAAAATTCCTTGCTAGTCTATCAGTAGTCTTTTTACTCTTTTGGTGACATTTTTGGATGAACGTAAGTTGTTGTGTCCTTCTGGAGTATTTATTCTTTAATTGTTATATATGTCCTTACTTATCCAATATGATGGATTTTATTTTAAAGTCAATTTTTCAGAGGTTAATATTGCTGCTCCTGCTCTTTTTTGAATGTTGTTAGCTTGATACATTTTTTTCTATCCTTATAAGTTTTAGTTTGTGTCTATGAGTCTAAGGTGTGTATCTTGTATGCAGCATATGGGTTGTGTTTTTCATCCAATCCACCACTCTCTGTCTCTTTATTGGTGCATTTAGTCCATTTAAGTTTAGTGTGATTATTGATAGGTTATGAACTTAGTGCTGTCATTTTGACGTCTTTTTTTCTGTGCTGAAGCAATTCACTTATTCCATTTACTTTTTTGTGCTCAATCTTTTTGGTTTGTGTGTTTGCCTTTCCACTATTGGTAGTTTTGCATTGCTGAGACTTTATGTTTTTGTTTTTATTTTGATGTGTAGGATTGATAGTTAGTTTCCTCTGTGGTTACCTTAATGTTTACCTTTATCTTTATAAATTTAAACTAGTCTTCAATTTATTTACACCATTTTGCTTCCCCTTCGTAAGAAAGATCTATGACTACATTTTATTTTGGGTCCCTCTTTTTTTTCTAAAATAATGTTTACATAATAACATCTCTGTTTCCCTTTTTTTCATTGTTATACCTGTGATTTATTTTTTCAATTCCTGTATTTCAGTTGATACCGAGTTGCTCTGTTCTGTGTTCTAGTATTGTTCTGTGTTGAAGTTGTTACCTGTTACCTGGTGTTATTGGTTTTCTAACCAAACAACTCCCTTCAGTGTTTCTTGTGATTTGGTTTTATTTTTCAAAATTCTATAAATTGCTATTTATCTGGAAATGTCCTAATTTAACCATCATATTTGAGAAAGAATTTTTCTGGATATATAATTCTTGGCTGGCAATTATTTTCCTTCAAGGCTTTGTATATGTTATCCTGTTGTCTTCTTACCTGCATGGTTTCTGCTGAGTATTCTGAGATTAGTTTTATTGATTCTCCTTTCTAGGTTATAATTCACTTATCCCTAGACACTTTTAAAAGTATCTCATCACCATGAATCGGATCCGACTTGATGGCACTTGGCTGGCTGGCTATATTTAGTTTTGGCAAGTTTGATTGTAATATGCCTTGGTGCCTTTCTTTTGGGATCTACCTTATGTGGTTTCCAATGAGAGTCATGGATAGGTATCTTCTCATGTTCCATGATATTGGGGAAGTTTTCTATCAGCAAATCTTCAACAGTTTTCTCTGTAATTTCTGTTATTTACCTCCTCCCCCACATTTTGATACTACAATTACTTGTAGATTCTTCTATATAGAGTACCACTTGACTCTTAATGTCTCTTGATTTTTTAAAATTCTTTTATGTAATTTTTCTGCAAATATTTTATACTTACAAGAAAGCCAAATCTATTACCATTGAGTTAACTGTGACTCATAGTGGCCCTCTAGGCACAGTAGAAATATTATTTCCAAGCAGCAACTTGCAGATTTGAACTTCCAACATTTTGAGTAGCAGCCATTGCTCTTAACCACTGTACCACCAGGGTTTCCTGTTTTATATCAAACACTGCTTCTTTTTCAATAAGAAATACTTAACTGATGTTTAGACTTCCTATAGTGTACTATTGAAAAAGTAGGTTTATGTTCCCAAGTGTTGCAAACACTAAAACTTGCCAATATCTGAATAAAATATATAATTTTAAATTTATAGTTACAGTGACAAAATTAGAAAGGTGGCATACTGGTTAAGAGCTAGGCTGCTAACCAAAAGTTTGGCAGTTCAAATTGACAATACGGGGAAGTATTATGGGGCAGTTCTACTCTGCTAGAACTGGGACTGTGACAGGTTAGAATTGGTAGCAGTGGGTTTTATCAAATAAATTAAAGAAAATAAGAATTTAGTTTCTTAGACTACTAACAAGAAGTGTATAATGACTCAGGTGGCTAGCAGCTATTATACTGGATAGCTAGGTCTAGAGTATTAGGCAGGAGAGCAGAATATATGAAAATAGATATTGGCATGTAGGCAGGTATTTGGAATTCTCTTTTGTGTGTCCTGATTATCTAGTGAAGTGGTAAGTAGTACAGTAAGCATAGAAAATGTGCATCAGAAAATAGACTCTAACTCAGTTCAAGAGTCTTAAAGATATCTTGGCAGGGTTAAGAGAATCACAAATCATCTTAAGGCACTCAGACACTAATGACTGGAGAAGGAGATTTCTCACTGGGCAAAAAATGAGGACAGTGTGACTGACACTGAACTAGGAGAAGTATCATGTAAAATGATCAGAGAGGTAAACTGTCACATGAAGACATATATATATATATGTGTATGTATATATAAAATAGTCACCATGAATCAGAATTGATTTAATGGTAGCAGGTTTGGAATAATATCTATACACACACATGCACACGTATATGTAAATATACACATGTACATGTATGCCTTCACATGACATATATACACATTATGTGAAGACACACATATACATATACATGTATACATACACATACAGATACATATACACCCTGGTATAGTGAGATCTCTATATCTTGTGTGTACACACACACACATGCACACACACACACACACACACTCACACACACACACACACACACACAAAGCTGTGAAAGTTTCAGCAGAGAATATGACATAACTTAGATCTCAGAAAGATGAGTCTGGCCACTCTGTGGAGAAGAGGCCATAGAAAAGCAGAAATGGAAGCAAGGATATCAGATCAAAAGTTGTTGTAGGAGTCCAGATGAGATTGACTTGGATGCAGGTAGTAGCAGCTGAGATGCCAAAAAGTTGGAATATAGTTTTGAGTAGATTTGACAAGACTTTCTGGCTTTGCTTTCTTCTCTTCATGCCTTCCTCTTCTTTCTTATCTTTCTGTCCTTCCCTTCTCTCTCCTGTCCTTCTTCCCTTTCTTTGTTCATTCCACAAACATTTTCACAGTTGCTGTCTTATTCCCCTTCACAACACTACCTTGACTTTCTGAAATCAATAATTTTAACCTGAGTGGTGGGGTACTACTATTGTGAGTCTTATTTGTTGTTTTGCTGTTAAATTGATTCTTATTCCTGGTGACCCCACATGTTACAGAGTAGACTTGCTCCATAAGGATTTTTTTTTGGGGGGGCTGTATTCTTAAAAGAAAAAAATCACTAGGAGTTTATTCCATGGAGCTATTGTATGGGTTCTACCCAATGACCTTTAGGTTAGCAGTCAATTGCAAAGAGGTTGCACCACGCACCTCCTTTGAGAATTTTAAAATAATTACAAAAACTTTGCTGACCATTAGACAAATCAAGGCAGTGTTGGGAAGGGGAAGCTGGATGGGGTGACTGTTCAAGAGCAGACATGTAAATGAGAACATACACGTTATGCTCTGTAGCCTATGGTAGAGCCAAAGTATTTTCAAATAATTCAGCAACTACCTGAATAAGAAAATGATGAATTCTGCTGGTGTAGGTGTCTAGAATGAACACATATGTCTTGGAAGAAGTAGAGTCAGAACATTCCTTAGAGGCAAGGATAGCAAGTCTTCATCTCACATACTTAGGGCATGTTATCAAAAGGGAACAGTCCTTGGAGAAGGACATCATAGTAGGTAAAGGAGAGGAAGATCATTAATGAGATGGGTTGACACAGTAACTACAGCAATGGGCTCAAATATAACAATTGTGAGGATGGCACAGGACTGGACAGTGTTTCGTTCCATTGTACATAGGGTCACTATGAATCAGAATAAATTAATGGCACTTAACAACAGGTGTCCAAGAAGGAAGGCTCTGAAAAAATGAGTAGGTGTTTATTTTCCAAACATACAAAGATTAGGAAAGCACTCTGGGGGAAAAAAGAAAGCATTGTATGCAAATATTTGAAACCCTGACCTTTTGGTTAGCAGCCAAGCTCTTAACTACTGTGCAACCTGGGCTCCAAAAACAAACATAGGTAATGCGAAACAACTTGGTATTTTGGTGGTGCAAGTCCTTGCAATTTTCTATTGTGTGAGATTGGGTAGAGTGGGTAGTGACTGAGTAAAAAGAAATGAGAAGCTAGATGTGAAATGGCAGGCTAGAGTTTGGACACTGAACATCTTGTATGATCTGACAAGGAGGTGAGGTTTTGTCCATTAGGGAAATGAGAACTTTTAAAGAGTTATAGGAATTTCTTGATCAGGTTTGAAGTTTTAGAAATATTGTATTGCTAGCAACATGAAGAATACATTAGAAATCAGTTAAGGCAGGAGATAGGTGTCTTTTTTTTTTTTTAATTTGTAACTTGGTCTGTCTCTAAAGCAACTGCCATGAAATCAATAATTGATTATAATAATTTACTGAATATCCTTTTATTATTTGTTTCCTCTATCACATGTTGGCATCATTCTAATGAAAAACAAATATATTTATTTAATTTTAGTTGTGTGTAATGAAAATGTGAAATTTGTCTCAAATTTCTGCAGACTTCATAAAGACTAACCAATCTTTGATTGGGACTCTGAGTAAATGGTCTCTAAATTCTTTTTGGTATTCTGTGAGCATGTTACTTGAATCAACATACAGCTATTCCTCATGGTACGGATGTTAGAAGTGGTGCAGGTAAGATATGCTGACATTATCAACTACAGACTTAGCAAATTAGTTCTCAATGAGTTAATTGTGTTATGAAGTTGCATTAACTGAACTCCGCCTGTGTGGTAATGTTTCAGTATGAGTCATATGAAAACTGCGTAGAGATGTGCTTATTGTTTAAAGAGGCTGTCACTGAAAAAGAGAGAAAATTGACTCAAAGTCACAGTGCCCTTTGGAGAGCTGACAACATCATAATGTTACTGTAACTATTCACATTTTTATAGAATTTTCTGGTTTGCAAATTATCGTTACAAAACGCAAAACTGTGTGTTAAGCAAAAGTCCACAAAGTAGTCATCTTCTTTCATTGTCTGTCTTCCTGTGACATCAAATTCTCTACATTTGAGTGAAGATGATCAAGTGACAAAACAAGATCAGTGCAAACAACAAACGGGCCCTCAAGCACAGCCAAATTATGAGCACCAAAACAGTGATGTCTGTAATTCCCACAGGCTGGAGGAACCACGTGTGAAAAGTAGAAGAAGACAGCAGAGTGCCTAGTGCCTTGAGCATTTGCTAAGTTTAACTGGGACGATTTCAGGGAGAGCAAGAGACAAAGTTGATAGATACTGGGGTGTACAACCCTGAACAACAAAGTACAGCTCTGGATAACATAGACTCAAATGTAGCTAGAAAATTATACAATGGATGGAATGATTTGATCAGCTCTGTTGGCAAAAGACCAACCTTGAGTCTAGAAGGCAGATTCTCCAGGCATGGCTGAGACATTTACCAACAAAACGATGAATTTTGCATGTCCACAGAATAGAAAATGCTGTTAGTTCAACCCTAGCTTCTCCTGCCTTACTCCTACACAGAGATTCTGGTTATTCCTTAAGGTCCAGGACAAATGCCACCATTTCCATGAAATTCATTCTGATCACCCCAACACAGAAATAACTTCTTACTTGTGATAGACACTGTCTAAATGTTAAATGAATAAAATAGTATAGTCTTTCAAAAGCAAAAAGACATATGTTCAGATATCTTTTACTATATCCATATATGGATAAACAAACCAACAAGCAAAAGCAGACTGCCACCAAGTTGATCCAACTCATATCCATCTGACAGGGTTTCAAAGGTTAGAAGTGTCTACAAAAGTAGACTGCCTCCTCAGGACCGTCTGGTCATTTCACATAGCTAGCCTTTCACCCTGAACCACTGTTAACCAGTCTGTCACTAACCACTGTTCGTCAAAGACTCCTTAATGTATAGATAGCAAGTAAAACCAAAACTCATTGCTCTTGTGTCAGTTTTGATCCATGGTGACCCTAAAAACAGAGTCAAACTATCCCAAACGGTTTCCAAGGAGTGCCTGGTGGATTCAAATTGCCAAACTTTTGGTTAACACTTGCAGCCCTTAGCCACTACCTCACCAAAGTTTCCTCATATATGGATACACCAAAACCAGACCTGTTGCATCAAGTTAATTCTGATGTGTGGTGACCCAAAGAACTGAGTAGAATTGCCATATAGAGTTTCCAAAGCGTGCACAGTGGATCTGAACTGTTCACCTTTGGGTTAGCTGCTGAGGTACACGTGTATGGACAAGATACTTAAATCTGAAAACAGCCTCACCAAATATGTTTGACTCTTTTTTAAAAAAAATCTCTTTTTAGTTGCATTTCAGTTTTTCGTTTAAAAGTTTCCTTTTTTTCCGTAATATGGTTGCTAGACAGTTATCATATTCAGATGCTTTAGTGAAGATTTCTAGTTTCATTTGCATTCTTTGGTCAATCTTAAGATGGATGTCTGCTCAGCTGTGATTAGTATGGGAAGGAAGCAGCTCTGAGTCTGGACGGGCTGGTGAGGAAGATTTATACTTTTTCAAAAAAATTTTGCTGTTGGTTGAAATTGTCTAACAGGTGTCTATCATCATAAGAGTGGGAACATGTTATTTTTATCACTACAAGGGCTAGATTCAGCCTCGAGGTACTCATCTGAACTCATAGAGAAACCAGCTGCACTTGGAATGCCTGGGAGCAGATTTCACATATAAGATTCTGACTTTTGTCCTTCAATTACTCCCGTATGTAAAATTTCCACTCCTTAAGTGTTTCTGCAAACCTTTACCACACATCTCACTAATATAAATATACTGTTGGCTTTGATATAATACAAAATTTCACTTCACAATGAAAACAAACCATTGGCATTTGACATCAACAATTATAACCAGCAGATAGATTGTTTCAGTCATTCTAAGAAACGCAAGCACTTTGTCGCTATTCTCCCACTCTGTTCTGACAATGTTCCTTGCTGGATTGAGACACTTTTGCATTCTAAAGATGCGTTTGAAGCATTTGTATGCTAGTGGCAATAGAATGTTAGCATCATACTAAAACTCTTTATCAAATATTTTAATATAAAGTGATTAATTACGTGGAATGGGAAACCCTAGCATATGAATGCAGACAAAACACAGAGCTGTGCCCCATGAACAACTCAGCTCTGTATTTTTGGAGTTCAGGTAGCTTGGAAAGTTACTTTCCTTGTGAACATTGGGGTCATCGGAACGCACTGCTGTGAGTACATAGCCTTTTAATTTAACAGTGCAGACTCTGTACCTAAGATATCCTGAGCCAAGCAATGTATGACTGTAAGAAAAACATAAATGTGCTGACTGCTACTGTCGCTTCAAAGTGCACTTGGTAAAGCTATATAGTATGAACGAGAAAGGAAATGTGAATATTAGATTCCACTGGTCAGGAGATAGATTTCAAAAGTGATAGAGTGGTGTTCTGTACCTTACTGAAGATAGAATGAATAGATGTAGATTTTATAATCCCTGTTAGCTAATTCTGAGAGAAATTATGTCTTTCATTTAGATTTTAAATTACGCCCTGCCAGTGGCAAAGTTTGTTCATCTTTACATAACCACCTTTTGTTCTCAGCAGTGCTGTGCTCACGGTAGGCATTCAGTGAATGTTTTACTTGATTTGAAACCAAGTTATCTAAAAATTAGTTCTCTAGTTAATTATATGTCTTCTATTTTTAGTAGTTACTGAGAACAGAAACTGCGTCTTTTATTTTGTATTATTTGTAGGTCCTATCAAAATGCTTTGTTCATAGTAGGCTCTTAGCAAACATTTTTGACTTGAATTCCATTCTATTAGAAATTAAAGGATTTTATTTGGTTTGTTTACCATAGGATTAGTTTAAAAAGTGACTTCGATATGTATGCATTCTTATTTTTAATTAAATTTTACTTCTCCATGAGTCGGATCTGACTCGACGGCACTTGGCTTGGCTGGCTCTCTCAGAAATCCTTAAATTCCAGTGTGGAATTTAAAGTGGATTTAAAGTTAAATTTAATTCTGTTCCCTTTCTCCATGTTCCCCCATATCCAGTACAAAAAAAAAGGTTTTCCTTGCTCTGCAACCAAAATATAACATGTCTTTTTTCTATCTTTGCTTTTCAGCTAACACTATCCTAAACAAAGCCACCTGGGTTCTCTCCCTGAGTGTTACAACTACTCTGCCACAGGCTCCCTGTGTCTATTCTGCTGCTCGCTGCAACTTACTCTGCACAGGGCAGCAAGAATCATCTTTTTAAAAACAAAATGAGTACTTTCATTCTCTTGCTGAGCTCTCCAAAACTTCTGCTCTAATTCAGAATCAAATCAGAATTCTTTACTAAAGTCTGGAAAGTACTACACTGATTGGTCCTTAACAGTTTCTCCCTGGTCTCCTTTATTCACTGCTACACTCACTACAGTAATACCAGCATTCTTTCTATTCTTCAAAACTTCTCAACTTGTCCCTACTTGACCAGTTGCCGTTGAGTGTCACAGTAAAGCTGTACTGTATAGGCTTTTCCGTGGTGATTTCTCAGCCATTCCAAGTGCAGATAGCCAGACTGTTTTTCCAGTTAACTTCTAGGTAGACCTAAACTTCCAACCCTTCAGCTAGCATTGAAGGACATTAATCGCTTTCACCACTCAAGGATTCTGTATCTACTTTGTTAGTGTTGTTAGGTGCTGGCAAACTGATATTAACTGTATGGCCTTTTGAGTTTGCTCTTCTCTGTGTGTGGAGTGCTACGTCTTTGAATCTTTGAAATTCTAGATTCTTGGAAAAATTCAGGCCTAACATCCTTCAAGTGACTTTTGTTACCTTTCTGTATGACATGTTACCTTGTTACCCATGCGGCCACATTTGCTGTTCTATAATCCATGCTTTATTTCTTTTACGGCACACCTATCTTCATCTTGTATTTATTATTTTATTTGTTCACAGTCTTTCTCTTTCAATTACAATTTCATTCCATTAAAGCAAAGGTATTTGTTTTATCTACACTGGCATATGGGAGATATTAAAGTTTTTTTTTTTTCTTTTTTGTTGAACGAATGATTGAACAAATATGCATACTTAGAACCAGAATTTGACTGTGAATAGTAGGAAGAGTATAATTAAGGCACACTACTTGTGATTGTCTACTTTAAAGGGAACCACTTGCAAACATTGTAAATTTAAAAGGAATTACTTCGCAGTTGTTTGCTTTTGACATATGAGAAGTCATTCTGTTCACTATATCTTCAAAAATATAATTCTGAAGAACTGCATGTATTATTATTAAACATAGAAAATGTTTGAGACATTGGACTTTGAATGTCAATACAAACAACCCTATAATCCAGTCTAGAAAAAGATAGTGAATGAAATCAACTGCTATCTACTTTGGTTTAGTGTTTTAAATATTTTAGTGAATGACCTGAATTGCAAACTGGAATATATATACACTAAGTTTGCTCATGACACCTAATATAAAATTATTTGATAGTTGGTACAGTAAGAACCTTTAGAGCAAAATATGAAGTTAGATTGTCTTTGTTAACTTCAAGAATTGGTGAGAAACAATTAGATCAAAATTTAGCAAGGAAAAAAGCAGAGAAATATGCTTTGGGATTAAATAAACTATGTGTGTGCGTGTGTGTCCAAAGCTATTTAATTACCTAAAGCCTTTCAAAAATATTTTATAATGACAGATTTATGTATTACATTAGATAGTTGCATGAAAAGTGTTGCTTGGTTTCAGTAATATTTTTATAGAACAAGAAAATATGAAGCATTTTCTATATCTTCTCACTCAAAGGTAGTTCTCTATACTTATGTCATAAGTGTCTAAAATGGCACCACTACAGGGTCATTACATTGGAGTCAAATCTTACTATTCTAAACTCCCTTGAAAACATAACTACATGCTTTTCCTGTAGTAGTTTATCAGAAAACTAGGATACAGGCCTTCAGTCACAGGGATGGTAGAGAGAAAACAGAATGCTGCCAGAATGCGAAACAGTGCCTAAGTGGCAGGCAGTACTGGATGCTAACCACCTACATGTGTGGGCATCAGTGGGGATAAACAGGGTGTGGGAAAGATCGGCTGCCATCTGCCGAAGACATACTCACTTATCTCACAATTATGCCTGAGGCAGGCTCTTGTCATCACGCTCCCTTTTGGGATAAGCCCAGATTGTAGGGACTGATTAATGCTGAGTTCCTTATGGTTCTTACATTTTATGATCTCACTCATATATCTCAGTATCAGATTTCCTTTCTTAACTGTAGTCCCACAGTCGTGACTCATTGTCGTCTTCTTTCCTATGATTACGGATTCTCCCCCACATCCTTATGCATCTGGTCCTATCCCATCTTGTTACTGTGCGACCTTTTATCAAGAACAGTTGAGTATTCCTTTTCTTTTATATACATATATACGCTTTAAGTGAAAAGACAATGTATGATTCTGTCAGTATGAACTGTGCTTATAATAAATTGAACTGCTATTCTGAATAAAGTATGTATCCATATTGGAACTCAGAGACTAGAGTTTTAATGTGGGCAGTAATATATTCAACCAGCTTTTGAGTAGCTGGGATTAATATCAGGGCCAAATGATTACAGAAAAATAAATATATAAACAAACAAACAAAACCCAGAAAACAATGGAGGCAGGGAGTAAACCCGGTGAGAAACAGCAGGCAGACCTTGTGAGATACACGATGAGGGAAACGCCAACAGGTGACAGGTGAAGAAAAAGTAGGAGACCTGTGCCCATCTTCATCCATCTCTCATTTCAAAAATACAACAAAAAGACTGAAGAGGGCATAGATAAAACGTAAAGTATTACTTCACAGAGAAGCATTAACTTGTCATGCAAAGGTAAGCTCCTCCCAGCCTCATCACTTCCATTCTCAAAACTAAACAGCATTTATTTCTGCCAAGTTAATTTTCCTAAATCACAACTATAATTGTGTCTCTCTGGCTTGAAACAAACAAGTAAACACAGAAAACACACACACACATGCACACATACAGCAGTGTTCTACTTAATGAATAATCTTTTTAGTCTCACTTTCAGTATCCTTTATTCTTGATCTGACACTGCTGCTCTCACCAGCAGAATCCATCTACCCGTTCTTCCCAGAATGGTACCAGACTGTGGACTCCTTAACGTAAAAACTTCATATTCAACGTTGTATTGTCAGTGTTAAACGTGATACTTGGCCCATAGTAGAATAAACATACCTATCCTGTTACTGCTTCCATTCTTTTAGTTATTCTAATCTCTCTGATTAGAATGTCTTCTCCCACTTATCTGTCAATATCATAATTAGATGACAATTTCCAGACTCATTTTATTTAGCTTGTCATGACCCTAACCAATGAATATACCCATCTCTTCTAATCATTTCTGTCACAAAAAAATCTTAGTACTTACTTTTATATTATAATCTATGTTACAATTATCTATATTATTTTATTCCCCCCTCAAAAAATATAAGGTTTTAAAAGGTAGTCTATTTTTTACTTTCAGCATCTAAGACAGTTTTTTATACAAACAAGTGTGCTTTGTATTTCTTAAAATGAATCATTGAATTATCCAGTAAAGAGATAGGGTGAAGAGCTCTAAGTTTAAATAAATGATTGTGTCTAGATTTTAAAAAAAAAAAAAAATTGCACTTGTATTTATCTATCACCTAGCAATTGATGCTTCTAAAGAGATGAATAGGTTCCCAAGAACTATGCTATTTATTTGTACAGAGTCAGGGAGTTAGGGTGATTGTCATATCTGCTAAAATAGAAGGTTGTGTCATTCATTGCTTATCTGTCTACCTAGGATAAAATGTCCTTTCTACAAAACATAAAACAGTATAAAACTATTACTCTGGAACTGAATGAAAAAGTGAGCTAAAACAAAGTACTGAAGAGATGCTGCTCAGTTTAATCTACATGAAAATATACATAACCCTTTTTTATATATCCATGGAATACTATGTAATTTGGAAAACATATGTAGAACTTATAACATTTAATAACATAACAGACATTGTCTCAGAAGAATTTGTTAACACCATTCAGAGTCAGAGCGTGACTGAAACACTGGCGGAATGATTCTTCTAAGATGCACAGGATCATTTGATGCTCCCACCATCACATCAAGACAAGACAGCAGTGCTCCCTTTTAGGGTCTGTGATTGTTTATCTCCACAGTGGTGTTTCTATACATCACGATTTCTTAATATTTTTCAGCCTCTGAAACATCTGTGACCTTGCCGGGACTCATAGCATGATGGGCTTTGGATAAAAGAATATTGAGGAAGGAAAGAGATGACAACTAGCAGCTGTAAAGTTTTATAAGAACACCCACATGTATTCACATGCTTTTGACATCCTCCTTTCTCACTCCACCGTAGTTGTTACCCCTTCTGTTGTCTGTTCTCTACCTCCTTTCTTCCTGGTTAAAAAAAAAAGAAAAAAAAAAGACAACGAATATCGAGAAAATCCAGAATGTCAACAAAACAAGCTATCTTAAAATGATTTTTTAGGAGACAGTTCTCTGAGACAGTATCAATCACATGAATAAACAACGGCAACAATCTGAAGTATCTTCTAAATGAAAAAAGTAAAAAGAAAGAGAGAAAACAATTTATTAGAGCTGAGTATGGAACTTTTAAAACATTTAGCTATATAAAAGCTTGAAATAATGGATTTGGAAAATTTTCTCCAAGGGGAAAAGCTAACCAGCAAGTGAAGCTGAACAAACCAACCAAGTTAATCAAACTAAGATTGATAATTCAGAGAGTTTTCTTCTTAAAAACCTGATTTGGGGCGGTATGCATTAATACGTTCTTTAATAACCACAGCTATTTTATATGAGGACATTTTTCTTTTCCAGAACTTTAAAGAGGATGAATGGGATCTTACAAAAAAAACATTTTTGAATTATTTTGAAAAACAAAATGGCATATGGGATTAACATGTGGTTACATTTTGAGTGAATTACATTTAAAACTTCTTTGCATCTAAATATTTTCTTAAAGCTTTTTTGTAGTAGTTGAAGATACAGTGAATATTCCTTCTCTTTATTTTTACATTTTCCGAATGCATTTGTGTTTGAGTAATGTCAACATAATGGTAGAATATGCAGCTCCGTACACCTGACGCCCACAAAAACACTGGAAAAGCAAGTAGAAACTGTTAGAGCCAGCTTCTTCAGAATTCTATCAGAGATGTACAGTAAACAGTGCCAAATCAAGAAAAGTATAAATTAAATATGATAGGAAATCATATAGCACTTTTGTTTCCTTTTTTCCCATCCTTATGTCAGCAGCACTGGTTCTGAAGTCTTTATACTGTTCTTGTTCTTAATGCTGAACTCTGTTTCCTTGTGCCGAATTTATACAGACAGATTGTCTGTTTTAACTTGTCTTGGGGCTTCCTGAAGGACTGATGCAAGTACGTGTCTGTATTTAACCTAACTCAGCGCTCGCTCAAGATGGAAAGGAAGTGGCCGTTGCTTGAAATCGTAGTACAGATGATGAATAATTGGAAGATTATAACTAAGACATATAATAGACATTGGAGGCTTTGGAAGAAAAGCTGAAAAGAAAGTTGTTTTTCTTTTTAATAAATTAAAATATGAAAGTACCTGTCTATGTGGGCAACCTAGATACCCACGCACATGCCCAAGGCAAGAGATACGGTGAGAAAAGATATGAGAAGACCTCAAGGTTTTTTTTAAAAAAAATATTTAACCCTCAGGATCATCCTTAGACTCAGAGAAAGTCTGTGTTGAAGCAGAGCTCTAGTACAGCTTCAATGTGCAAAAATTGGTGAGGCTTTTTTTTTTTTTTTTAATATACTTTGTTTTGTTTTTTAACTCCTGAGATTTAGGAAAACTCTGTCAAGACACTAGCTGAACACAAGCTAAGGAAGAAAAACTTCAGTGACCACATATAGAAAACTTCGTCTTAGCCAAAATAACTGGGAAAATCATTAAATAGACCACGAAAGCCTTTAACAATCAACGTGACAGTAAATCTTGAAGCATCTGCTTTCCAGACATCATATTATAATACTCAAGTGTTCAGTGTTCAGCAAAAAGTTACGAGGCATACAGATTAGGAAAAAGTATGGTCCATTCAAGATCACAAGGTAAATTAACATGAAGAATTCCTGAAGAATCCCAAATACTTAACTTATTACAAAGTATTCAAAACAAATATCCTAAATATGCTCAAAGACTAAATAGAAGCCAATGACAAAGAAACAAAGGTAATAAAAAAAATGTATGAACAAAAATCAGAATATTAAGAAAGATAGAAATAACAAGTGGTGAACAAATAGAAACTTTGGAGCTGAAAAGTACTATAACCTGAATGAAGAATTCACTAGAGGAATCTGAGAGCAGATTAGAGGAGGAAAAAAGACAGAATCACTGACCTCAATGACGAGAAAACTGAAACTGCCCACTCAAAGGACAGGGAGAGAAAAGAAAGCGAACAGAGCTTGTGGGACATATGGGCTAACATTAAGCTGAACTAGTAAATATGTTATTGAAATTTCAGAAGCAAATGAGATTTAAAAAAGGGACCAAAAAAAAAATACTTGAAGAAATAATGGCCCCAAACTGCCTACATTTGTTGAAAGACATAAATACACATATCTAAAGAGTTCAACAAACCCAAGTGAATTAGAGCGAAAGAGATCCACATCAAAATGCACTATCAATCAAATTGTCAGAAGACAAAAAGAAACGAAATCCTAAAAATAAGTAAATGGTAAGAGGCTCCTTGTATATAACAGATTCTCCACGAGATTAACTGTAAATTTTTCATCAGAATGCAGGCAGGTCAGAGAGCAGGGGATGAGAGACCTCAAGTACTGAAAGAAGGGAAAACCCATTGAGTAAGAATTCAACACGTGGTAAAATTGTCCTTCAAAAATGAGGTAACAATTAAGACACATAAAGATCATCAAAAGCTGAGGACGTTTGTTACCACTAAACCTATTTAGAAAGAAATCCCAAAGGGAATCTTTCAGATGGAAATAACAGAATACTAGACAATAACTCAAAGGTTGAACAAAGGATATACCTGGTGTCATGGATCGAATTGTGTCCCCCAAAAAATATGTGTAGCCACGTGGCTGGGCCATGATTCCCTGTATTCTAGGACTGTCCTCCATTTTGCAGTTTTCCTATGCTGTATGTTAAAGGATTAGGGTGGGACTGTAAATCCCTTTATAAGATCACCTCCCTGCTCCACTGTAAAGGGAGTTTCTCTGGAGTACGGCTTGCCCCACCCTTAGTCCTTTCATCCTACAAGAGATAAAAGGAAAGAAAAGCAAGCAGAGAATTGGGAACCTCGTACCACCAAGAAAGCAGCACTAGGAGACGAGCGCGTCCTTCAGACCTGAGATTCCTGTGCCAAGATGCTCCCTGGACAAAGACTGATGCAATACTGGACTTGCCTCCTGAGCCAACAAGGGGAAAGCCTTCCCCTGGAGTGGACACTCTGAATATAGACTTGCAGCTTACCGGACTATGTAAGAATAAACCTTCCTTTATTAAAGCTATCCACTCTGTGGTATTTCTGTTAGAGCAGCCCTAGCTGACTAAAACACCAGGTAAAATAATTTAATGGACAAATACAAAAGCCAGTAATATAGTAGTTTTGGTTTGTAATTCTGCTTTTTTTCCTGTATGATTTAGAAAGCAAATTCACATAATTAAAATCTGTAATATTAGGCACATAATATACACTCAGTCCTCATTTATAAAGATGGTTAGGTTTCACAAACCAGGTGGTTTTATAAAAATCAGCATAACACAAAAAAGAAAGATAATGACAAGATCACAGAGTGGAGGATGTCTACATCATTACAGAAGCATCAAATTACATCGTAATGTAACTGCCAAACCACTGAGAATCATGGCCCAGCCAAACTTACATAACCTTAACCATCACAGTCAAGGTTACTCTGCTCTCACCTTGACCTTCATTACTGTCAGACATTGTTAAAGTGCAAAATATTCAGCAGATTTTTAACTACTGCAGTAAATGCAGAAGTTTGAATAACGAGATAGTCAATAAGGGAGGAGAAGATGAATAAAGATATAACTGTGATGAAATGAGGGTAAAAAAATGCTAAGAGAATATTGTCATGGTTTAAATTGTGGTGCCCACCTCCAAAAATGTGTGTGGCCATTTGGTAGGCCGTGATACCTGATAGTGTATGATGTTCCTGTATGCTGTAAGTACTGCCTCTGTGATGTTAATAAGGGAGGATGGGCAGCAGTTGTGTTGGTGGGGCAGGACTCAATGTGTAAGGTTGTATTGTGCCTTGAGGCAATCTCTTGGGATATAAAAGAGAGGGAAGCAAGCAGAGAGCTGGGGATGACATATCATTAGGAAAGTAGCAGTGCCTGGAGCAGAGTGCATGGTTTGGACCTGGGATATGCCCCAGAAGTAACCAGTCCTGGGGAAGACTGCTGACAAGGACTTTCCTTTGGAGACAACAGCAAAAGACCTCCTTTGGAGTTGATACCCTGAATTGGGGCTCTTAGCCCACTGGACTGTGACAGAATAAAATTTCTCTTTTTAAAGCCATCCGCTTGTGGTATTTTTGTTATAGCAGCACTAGATGACTATGACAAATATTATGCCAATAAGTTAGATACCCTAGATAAAATGGACAGATTCCTAGAAATTATCTATATTGACTCAATAAGGAAAAGAAAATCTCAACACACCTATAAAAAGTAAGGAGATTGAGTCAGTAACCAAAAATTTTCCCAAAAAGAAAAGTCCAAGATCAGGTAAAACTTCACTGGTGAATTCTACAAAACATTTAAGTGAATGAAGATGTATCCATATTAATTGCTTCCAAAAAATAAGAAATGAGGAAACACTTCCTAACTAATTCTAGGAAGCCAGTGTTACCCTGTACTACAGTTGAATAATGACATCACAAGAGAAAAAAAATACAGACCGATGTCTCTCTTATGAATATAGATGCAGATATTCTGGTCAAAATGTCAGCAATCCAAATTCAGAGTCATATTAAAATGATTATACACCATTACCAGGTGACATTTATCCCAAGGATGCAAGTTGGTGTCAAAGTGTGTGTGGGGGGGAAAAAAAAAAAACATATTTCAACACATGAACAGATTGAAAACGAAAAAAAAAAAAGAACTCCATGATTATTTCAACTGATACAGACAAGGGATTTGACAAAATCTTACAAATTTTTGTGAATACACAAGCTTCAAAAACTAGCAAAGAAGGTGGAATCTTGGTGGTGAGAAAAGGCATTTATGAAAAACCCATAACTAGAATCATATTCAGTGGAAAGTGACTGCAAGCTTTCTCATCAAGATTAGGAATATTGCAAAGATGTGCACTTTTACCACTGCTATTTAAAGTGTACTGGAAGTTCTAGGCAGAGAAATTAGACAAGGAAAGGTAACATAAGATCCTCAAATAAGAAAGACTAAAAGTATCCCAATTCACAATTGAAATGATCCTGTCTACAGAAAGCCCAAGTGAATGCACAAGAAAGTTACTAGTCAAGCTGCAGGTTACAAGATCTGTGCACACAAAAATGCTTATATTTATGGAGGCCTGGTAGCTCAATGATTGAGAGTTTGGCTTCTAACCAAAAGATAGGCAGTTTGAATCCACTAGCCTCTCCTTGGGAATACTATGGTGCAGTTCTACTCTGTCTTATGGAGTTTATATGAGTTGGAAGTGACTCAATGACCCATAATGAAAACATGTATTCATATGAGTAGTTTGAAAATGAAATTAAGTAAGCAATTCCAAGAATAATAACCTAAAATAGAATAAAATATTGAAGAATTAATTTAATCAAGGACATGAAAAAATTCAACACTGAAAACTGCAAAACATTGCTGAAAGAAAGTTAAAAAAAATCTAAATAAATGGATACCTCTGTTTATGGATTGAAGATTTAACTTTATGAAGATGTCAATATTACCTGTGGCCAAATGTAGAGACTAAATGCAATTCTTACCAAAATTTCAAAAGATTTTTTTTTGAGCAAGGGAAAAATCAATTCCCAAATTCATATGAAATGTAAATTGACCCCAAATAGCTCAAACAACTTGGAGAAATCACACCTACTGATTTCAAAACTTAATGCAAAATCAAAAGATCATAATACTGGCATAAGGATAGACCTATGGATCCATGTAGTAGAACTGAGAGTCCAGAAATAAAGTTATTTTATTATAGCCAAATGATTCCCAACAATGGTGTCAAGTTCATTCAATGAACTGTATCTCCACATGCAAAAGGATGAAGTTGGACTCCTGTTTCACACCATATTTATAAAACCATTAAGTTCTAAATTATAGGCTGAATTTTCACAACCTAGGGGTTGGTAAGCAATTATTAGATATGACAATAAAAGCATTAGTAACAAAAGAAAAAAAAGATTGCATTTCATCGAAGGACAATATTAACAAAATTGAAAGACAAATTAGGCAGAGAAATTAGACAAGAAAAGGTAACATAAGATCCTCAAATGAAGAAGACTAAAAGTACCCCAATTCACAATTGACATGATCCTATCTACAGAAAGCCCATCCAAATAATATATCTGGTGTTTAGTTATTTCCATATATCTGTTGTTTAGTATGCAGAAGATATAAAGAACTTCTACAACTCACTGGCCATATGAACAGTTATATACCAGGTATCAGGAAATCTGGAACAGCAGTTGCAATTAAAGTTACCACCTCATGCGGTAACTGTAACCCGTTGTCATTCTCCAGGTCCATCTGTTTTTGGCACAGGCCAATAAGCAAGTCGAATAGGGATGTGCTGGGAATCAACACACCTTGTTCCCTGTGCCCTTGGTGATGGCACTAATCTTTGAAATTAGTCTACGAATGCAAATTTGTATTCAGTTTATTGTTTTCTTCAGCAGACTGTTCTAACTGCTTTCACATGGCCTTTCTAATCATAACAGCTCTCACTCCACATGTCAAGAATATAATGATTCTGCCAGCTGATGAGTATGTTTATTTCATTTACACATTCTGGAAACAGGGAAATCACTATAGGATGGGATCAGGAACACAGTGGATCCACTGTGAGGCAGATATGAGCTAAAGCTGTTAAAAACTGACCTGCCTACACCTTTGCCTATGATCAGTGGCTACAGTGAAATTCTGGAATTAGTGTCAGTTCAGAAACAGTCCAATGACCCTAAAAAATCGGATTATTTTCTTTTCCTCAAACAAATGGTCACTCTAATAGAAGGCCATAGATCCCTTTGGGGAAGACTGGTAGAAAGATTAACAGTATACATTGTTGTCAATATACAGTATGGCCTTCCTTTAAGGGACTTGGCCTTCCCCTTATTCTAGGACTTGTGGGGTTGCAAACTGGCTCAAATCTGGAAATTGACTGAGAGGCTATGACTTTCAGAGTTGGTGATTCCAGTTACACTGCTATTCACTTAACATAGAACTGTTCAACTTACACAGACAAAGTAAATATTTAGTAGGTTTTACATCTATTTTACCCTTAGGGATGATGACTAATTAGCACCATTGCTGGGAAATCCCCTGTTCCTCCCATGTCAAGTACATCAAGAGCTGGGACTCAACAACACTATTACCAAGTGACAAACTCTGCTATTCTCTCCATGATGGGGTGGGGAAAAACTAGATCATCCTTTGATGGAATCATAGAGCTGAACTGCAAGATTGTGTTACAAATTTTCCAAAATAATGGCTCAGTGACCAGTCTATCACCTCCAGATTCTACCAGCATAAGTTGGCTGAAATATTCAACTGCTGAGAATTTCCAAGGAGCTCTGAGAGACATGCCTGGAGATGAACAGACAGTTTCACTTAGCTTCTTCCTGTCTTACAAGTAGGAAAGAATTCATAATATTTGAAACTTCTAAGCTAGTTTTCATTGGGGTATATTCTTACACAGGGAAAGCGGAAAGTTTGGCAACGAAAGGACAAGTCTAATACTCATCTACAACTTTAGTGTTCGTAACAGCTCAGGCAGACATGTGACTCAGCTTATTTGTGTGTTTAGAATATAAAGTTTCAGAGAGAAAGGAGAATTTTGCTTTTGAAAACATTGTCCTGGTTGTCTCTCAGTATCCTCCAATCATCTTTGTCAAGACTGATAGAAACAGAAAATAGAGATTTTTAGAATGATAATTCTCTTATCTGTAAAATAATATACATTCATGCCATACTTAGAGAATCTATCTTGAGTAACTGTCCCTTAAAGTAACTGTCCCTTCAAGATAATTCAAACCTATTCCTAGCCACGGTTTAACTAATTAAATGTTTACATGGCTGGGTGCATAAATGCTTAGATTACTCAGGTATCTCTAGTTAGCCACGTCTTTCAGCAGCTGATGATAGTGACAAGACTTGGTAATAGCATTGATTTCAGTGAGTTTCATGATTGATGTGGGTTACATCAACCTAACGGCGGTTGATATTAGCAGGTATTCTGGCTGAAATAATGGATTGACTGTTCCACAATTCATCTGTTTCATACATAAAGACAAAACTTTAAATAATGTGATCAGAGGAGGGATTGAAAATTTAGGTTAAAATTGTAGCAGTCATGATGAAAGCATTCAATTTACAAAATAAAACTTTTTTCTATTCTCACATTTCAAGTGGCAATATAAAACATTATTTGCTTTTTTGGATTTGAAGTTGTGTCTTTGGTACTATTTCTAATGCTATTGTTACCGTATTAAAGTGCTGGAATGCTGGAATTTTTGTGCGAATAAATTCAGGAAAGCTTTCCTTGTCTTGATAAACTCTTAGAATAAACATATTGTGAAGTGAACTTTGGATTTTGGAGTAATGAAGGTATTTTGTCTTGCAGTATAGAGTTGTAAAAATCAATCCCAAAGAGATCAGTGGTAGGAAAAAAAATAGCTGTAAATTTTAAATTCCCGTTGTGTTAATATGTTGACAAAAAGAAGACTGCTAAGAAGAAGCACATCAAAGAACCTAGAAAAATCTTATTTTTAGGGTTTCTAGTTCGATTCATTTGGCTTCAAATCATTCAGTAAATTAAAAATAACCTTTCATAGTCTAAAAGGTAGGCCAAATAGATTTATTGTTTTATTTTGTTTAAATTAAATTTCACTTGTTTAAATGTTAGACTTGAAATGAGGTTTTAATTGTTAAGAATAATGGGAGATTTCTAAGTTAGTATCGTTTAACTGATAGAAATCCTCAAGTGTCATGGAATAGAAATGAGAATAGAAAAAAAAAAATTGTCTTTTAAGCATTACTATCTTTTGAGATGTTAAAAAAACCAGACTTTTAAAATGAGATATTTTAATGACAAAATATTACCAAGAGATCATGGATATTAACTTTTAGAAGTTCTTAACTTATTAATATCATAACTATGTTTTGGGGACATATACAAAGAAACCAAAAAGTATTACTGAAAAATGTTCTGATGAGAAATGGTTTCATGATTTGATATTCTTAAAAGAATCAAGGGGTCTGCCAGGTTACAGTCTGATGTTTTAGAACATTATCATTTGGCAATATTAGTAACCATATGGTTTTATAATAGCTAAATATGTTGATCATTATTATTTCTCTACTAAGAAGCCTTATTGGTTATCCTATAGTATAAAACGAGCAAAATCAAGCCAGGAGAAAGTTTTGCTTAAGTTGGTAGTTTCCCATTGTATTCCAAAAGATAATAAAGCACTATATTAAACAAACAAACAAGCTAACAAACAACAACAACAACAAAACAGAAAGAAACAAAAAGTTATGAGGTCAAATGACTTTGGGAACCACTAGATCAAAGGAGGACTTCTTGCAGTCTTTACCATGCTAGAGTGAACAACCAACCATCAAGTGGGAATTCATTCTCGATGTTTGTCTGTGCATAATTGCCCTCCTCCTACCACCTCAAAGTATCTGTCGGGTCTAGTGTTCTCCCGAACAAACATTAGTAAATATTGGTTAAGTTTGTAACATGAAGGAACTGGAGAATATTTTCTCATAGTTTTTTATGAGAGAATGACTCAATTTAATTAAAGTTTATATTGTATATTTCTGATATGACAGACAAAATATTTAAATGCTGGCATGTTAGTTTTCCATTGCTTCAGTGACAAATTATCTAGCTTTGTTTATTTCATTGCCATGGAGTCAACTCAGACTCATAGTGACCTTATCTATAGGGGAACAAAACATTGCCTTGTGTCATCCTCAAATCTTTGGTAAGTCTGAGCCTATGGTTGCAGCTTCTGTGTTAATCCATCTCCTGGAGAGTTTCCCTCATTTTTGTTAATGCTTACTTTACCAAGTCAAGCCAAGTGCCAAACACGACATTTTTGTCTAGCAATTGGACTTTCCTAACGTTGTGTTCAAAGTAAGCAGGATTAGCTCTCACCATTCTTGTTTCTAAGGGACATTCTGGTTGTTCTTCCTCCAAGACTGTTTTATTCATTCTTCTGGTAGTTCCTGATGTATTCACTATTATTCACCCACACCATAATTCAAATCTGTCAGTTCTTCTTAGACTTTCTTTTTAGATTGTTCAGATTTCACATGTATAATGAAGTGATTGCAAACGCCATGGATTGAGCTAGGCAAAACCTAAGCACAAACTTATTATCCTATAGTTCTCTGGATCCAAAGTTAGACTCAGATGAAATCACCGTGTTGGCAGGGGTGCAATGTTGACTGCCAGCTTTAGGGGAGAATCTGTCACCTTTCCCTCTCCAGTTGTCAGAATTCAGTTTCTAGCAATTATAGAACTGCGCACTTCCTTATCTTGCTGGTTATCTCAGCTGGGGCCGTTTCTCGATTTATAGAGACTGCTCATGTTCTTTGGCTGATGAATTTTTTGTCATATTCAAAGCCAAAACATGGCACGAGTCCTTTTCACACTTTGAATCTCCTTCTTTCTCATCTTTCTGACCCATCTGGGGAACATCACCTGCTGTTAAACACTTCTGTTATTGGATTGGACCAACCTGGTTAATCTAAAACGATTGCATCTACAAAGTCCCTTTTTCTACACTAAATAACATATTCTCAGTTTCTGGGGTAGCAGCACATTGTTTTGTTCCTCTGCAGCCAGTAACAGAAGTGTGAATGAGACCCAAGCTCTGCCTTAATAATTTCTAAGTTTATTATGGTACACATATAACCTAAGATCATAAGGAAACTTTAATTAATAAGGCCATTAATTAATTAACTAGTTAATTACTGCATTAATATGATATTTCAAGAATTTATAATGGCATCTGACCATTACAGTATTCATATGTCTTCTCACTATAAGGAGACTTTAGCAGCCATTAAAGTAGCAATGATAAATCTACATGACGGGCGTGAGTGCTGATATTCTGAAGAGAACTTTTACTTTGACCTCAGTGAGGCTCGTAATCCCAGTGATTATTTGGAAATGGAGCTGATCTTCTAACAGTCTAATACGTTAATTTGGACCCAACATATTTGAGTATGACAAGGTGTTTTAATACATGAGATACCCCAAATGCCATTGCTGTTGTGTTGATTTCTGGCTCATCCATTGCTAATCTTTTTAAATGCATCCATCTCCTTTTTCCAGGCCAGACAAACGGGATTTTGTAAAGACAGCTGTCAAAAATTGGGTTGAAATACAGTGTGTTCTACCTTCAACACACTGTTTTTATTTACTGTCTTTTGAGGTTGGATATTTTTCACTCTTCTCCTGTCAAACTTGTTGTTGCTTTCTAGACATTATTTTACCCTTATGTTTCTTTTAATTTAGAAAAAGTCTTTCAGCCATAGTTCTCAAAAAGGGAAAGAAACATATCTTTGGATAAAATTAAACTAAAAGCTACAATTCTTCTACCTACTTTTTTGCTTTCATAACATTAGTTTACTAGTTTTTGGACATCGAGTTTTAAATAAAGTGAAGTTGAACAATTGACTTTTGTTTTTAAGCCTGTGTGTCAGTAATTACAATGCACTCATTATGCAGCCAAAACTAGTTTCCATTTTTCTGGGGAAACATGGCACAAAAAATGCCAACTTTTGTTTTGTTGATCTGGTCTTTCTAAATTCCACCCAGAACATTTCTTTAGAGTTTACACATCTCAGCTTTAGATGTGGAGATGAGTTTACATATACTCTCTTGAGATGATACCGAGGTTACTTTTATTAGAATTTGGGCTACCTCCAATATCTGACTTACCCTTTACCAAATTATTTCTCTACTTCTACATACTGGTAAACCGAGTAGGTGCTGCATAACTGGGTAATGATGTTGAAGTGATTAATTCAATCACATCCTGCCTATGAATAAAACAATCTCTATTAGGATTTTTTCTTTTCTTAATGTCTTTGTAATAACGTCTCCCCAGCTTGGACCACTTCTTCTTCTAGGTAGAAAAGAAAAACAAAAACAAAGATCCACACACTGATGAATTTTGTAAATTCTCTAAGGTTAAACCTGTTGTCTTTCAGTTGATTTTGACTCATAATGACCCTATAGGACACAGTAGAACTGCTCCGCAGCATATCCAAGGAGCAGCTGGTAGATTCAAACTGCCAAACTTCTGATCAGCATTTGAAGTCTGTCATGGATTGCATTGTGTCTCCTCAAAAATGTATGCATTGATTTGCCTTGGCTATGAGTCCCAGTATGGTGCGATTCCTCCCGTGTGTTGTGAATCCTGCCTCTGTGATATTAATGATGGAGAATGGGCTACAGTTGTGCTGGGGAGACAGGACTCAAGTAACCAGCTGTGGGATATAAGGGAAAAAAATGAGCACAGAAACTTGGTAACTTTATTACCACCAAGCAGCAGCACTGAGAGCAGAGCATGTCCTTTGAACCTGAAGTTCCTGTGTCAAGATGCTCCCACTGGATTTGGACTCAGCTTGCTGGATTGTGATAATTTCTCTTACTGAATGGCCTTATAACTCATATATGGATTTGTGGCTTGCTGCACTGTGACAGATAAAGTTTCTCTTCATAAAGCCTTCTACTCGTGGTGTTTTCTGTTAGAGCAGAACTAGGTAACTAAAAAAAGTTCTTAAACACTGAAATTATAGGAATTACTGTTACTAGTAAGAAATTGACCATCTGTATTGAAAAAGAAAAGCATTCTCACTATTTGGCAATATTTAAAATGAATGTTGTTAGAAACTTGGTAAGATATTTGCATTCCAGGTATTCTTCTCTGATATTATAATTCTTTTTGACTAGATCCATAATTCTCACATCAAGCTGGGAAACTATTTATCTAGAATACTTTGTCGAGCTGAATTTTGTTTACTGAAGAAAATCATCAAAATTCTCATTACTCATTAAGTAACTACTCCTTGATATACAGTAATATCTTGATTATTGGCTCTTTAAGATTTTTCCATTATCAGCACAGTGGGTGGTAATCTATTAAGCATGATATGACAAGAAAATAAAATTAGACAAGTGACCTTAGCTTTGTTGCTCAAATATGCGTTATTTAAGGTTTTACTCTAAATTAAAAATACCTTCTCTGATAGCATATTTGCATCTGTGAGGAGTATTTTGACCAATAATAATGACTAAAGGTGAACTACAATGATTTTATACCACCCATCTGTCGGTTTGCCATGCTACTGTGGCTTGTTCATTGCTATGATATTGTAAGTTATGCCACTGGTCATTTGAATATCACCAAGGTCCCCTATCCACCCACTGCTGTCGAGTCAGGTCCAACTCACAGCAACCCTAGAGATCAGAGTAGAACTGCCCCATAGAGCTTCCAAGGAGCACCTGGCGGATTTGAACTGCTGACCTTTATCATTAGCAGACGTAGCACTTAACCCATTATGCCACCAGCGTTTCCACCCCTAGTGCACAGGTTTCAGTAGAGTTTTCAGACTGAGACAGACTAGGAAGAAAGACCCAGTGGCCAACTTTTGCAAATTAGTCAATGAAAATTCTACAGATCACAACAGAATGCTAGCTGATACAGTGCTAGAAGATGGGCCCCCTAGGATGGAAGACACTGTACAGTAGGTGCAATAACAGACCCAGACATATCAATGATTATGAAAGTAATGCAGGACTGTCATGGATTGAATTGTGTCCCCCCAAAAATGTGTATTGATTTGACTTGGCTATGAGTCCTAGTATGGTACCAAGCTGCCCATGTGTTATGAATCCTGCCTCTGTGAAAACTGATGATGGAGAATGGACAACAGTTGTGTTAGTGAGGCAGGACTCAAGCTACCAGCTTGTGGGAGAAAAGGGAGAGTAGCAAGCAGAGGAAGTTGGGAACCTCGTGCTACCAAGACAGAAGCAACCAGAGCAGAGCACTTCCTCTGGATCCGAGGTTCCTGTGCCGAGATGCTCTCACAGGATTTGGACTCAGCCTGCAGGACTGTGATAATTTCTCTTACTGAATGGATTTGTAATTTATAAATGGATTACCGGGCTGTGACAGTAAGGCTTCTCTTCATGGAACCTTCCACTCGAGGTATGTTCTGTTAGAGCAGTACCAGATGACGAAGAGAAGGGCTAAACAACGTTTCCTTCTTTTATACAGGAGGTCTGCATGAATTTAGGCTGAATCATGGGCAACCAGCAGCAGCGCAGTGATTTTAGTATCGGGGCATCACCAGAAACTTCACTTTACTCCTTTATTTTAGAACTTGGGTGGGGGTGAGGAAGTGGGAAGACAGGAGGCATTTAAAATGTCAAATGACTTTAGGGACAAAGAACCCAGAAGTATGAAGACATACTGACTTTTCCTATGAAGATGGGGGATAAAACCCAACATTTTTTTAATTTGATTTTGTCTCAAATTCCACTGCAGAGAGTTCTAGTAAGTTGAACTAGACCACCAGACCACCTCTTTGTATTTTTGTTAGGTATAATTTTACAGGCCAAAATAGTTGAATAATTCTTTATATCTTCTGTTGATGTCCTTTCCATATAAACATGAGTCTCAGCTCCTGATACATTTTGCAGGTAGTTCCCCATTTACAGTTAGTTTTGTTATAATTTTTTTTTGTAGTTTTCACTATGGTTGCCTTTGTTATCAATATTTTTATAAGTCTAGTTTTCAAACAACTAGGAGTGAATATTTGAGAATGATAACATCAGCAAATTATACACTGCTCATTTTTAGTGCCTATTACTAACACTGTAATATGTGCAAACAAAAAAATACAATTGTAAGTATAGTTTAATCTTAACTTCAACACATCTTAAGTCAGGGACTACCTGTACTGATTAGAAAGGTGAAGCAAAATATACGGTGTGTCTGCTCTGGGTGAGCAGACTCCATGTAATGTTAGATTTGGCTACATTTAAAATAAAGGCTGAAAATCACATTGGTTTAAATAATGTGGAACTTTAGTTCCCTCTCTCAAAATTAAAGACAAGAAGCAAGTGACTCAAGATCGATCAAGTGGTTCCACTCTTATCAGGACACCAGTCTCCTCACCGTCTACTTTACTAGCCCCAGAACTTGGCCACCTCGCAGACTAACCTGGTCTAACATCTAACAGCACATCCCCATTACGGGAGTAGCAAAGGGCAGAGGGTGGACAAATATCCCTTTACACATGCTTCTGAGAATCCTCCCACAGCACTTACACTCATGCTTTGTTAGAATTTAGTCACACAGGGATAATGAGCTATGAAGGAGGCAGGAACATTCATGTACTACGGCCGGTGACAGTGCAGACACTTCGTCTGTAAAATTCGGAACACTGTTGTCTGTTTTCACATTAAGGTGCCTTGAGAATGTTATGATGTTTTTAAAGTTAAATGGATGCTAGCCTGAGAAACAAGATGTACAGATTTGATTTTCATAATTTCAAACCTCTTTTGTAATCTAAGGCAAGTCACAAAGTCTAGGTACAATATTCTTTTCGTTGTACCGATACAAACACTCCTGTGATGACTTAGCAGCCAGCAAAAAGTAATTTGTTGTTTTGTTTTGTTTTGTTTTTGCTATTGCTGAGTGTCATTTTATCTGTTGTTTTAAGAGTGTGCTTTGTTTTCATGATTTCAGAGTCCCTCCTCTAACATGTATATTACATTAAAAAATAAAAACCAACCTTGTTGCTGTGGAGTTGATGATGATTCACGGCAACCTCTTGTAGTAGGTCTCATAGAACTACTCTATAAGGTTTTTTTGGCTGTAATCTTTACGGAAACAGATTGCCAGGCCTTTCTTCCAAAGCACCTCCAAGTGGATTTGAACTGCCAATCTTTTGGTTAAGAGCTGAACATAAACTGCACCACCTAAGGACCTGTGTATACACTATAAATAGTGTTAATTTTTATGATAATAGATGTGATTAATTTCTCCATGTGATCTTTTTAGCCATGGACCTGTAACTCCCACCCAGGTGATTCTGTGATAGCGTAATTGTGGCGTATTAAGGGGATTAGTCAATTTAGCCTTAGAAGAGAGCCAATTCTAGAGCACAGGAAGGAGCCTACCACCATAAAGGAAGGAGAGACCCAGCAGCAAAGCCCGGCAGCAGGGGACAGTGTGGTGGGCTTCCCTGCCCAGAAAGAGAGAAAGCTGAGTGCCTCTGGACAGAGACTGAGAGCTCTGGAGATGCATGCCTATGAGCACAGCTGGGCTGAGGCTATCCCAACAGATGAACTGCATCCTGAGTGTTCTTGAGTCTGAATCAGGACCATCAGATCCCTAGTAAACCCCGTGGTCTGAGTTCTTGTGAAGGCAGTAGGTAGTGCTCAATGAGGGACAGTTGGTGTCAGAAGTGGTAGAGATGGCCGAAAAAGCAGTTTTGTCTGGCTTCCACTTCATGTGAGTTACCCTTGTGCTGTTGATCTTAGTTCTCTTTCCCCTTTACAGGATTAGAGGATGTTAGACACCGTCCCCATGCTGTTTTTACAGATAGTTACCTGAACAGCAAACATTTAACAAATATTTGATATATTTTACATCAACTGCTATTCTAAGAGATTCATGGCTATTGGCAGATTAAATCCTCATAACTACTCTCTTTAACAGCTATTATTTTTCCTGGAGTCACATGGTAGCCAAATTGCCAATGTATTCTCTGCTAACCTAAAAGTTGATAGTCTGACTCCACTCTGAGGTTCCTGGGAAGAAAGTCCTGATGATTCATGCCCGGAAAAGCAACCCAGCCACTGAGAAATCTATGGAGCCCAGTTCCACTCTGATATACCACGGGTCACCATGAGACGTAACCAAGCTGAAGGCAACTGGCTGCTGGTTGGTAACCCTGGTAGCGTAGTGGTTAAGTGTTTTCAGCTGCTAACCAAATGTTGGCAGTTTAAATCCACTGGGCATAACTTGGAAATTTTATGGGGAAGTTCTGCTCTGTCTATAGAATAGTTACGAATTGGAAACAATTTGATGGCAATGGGTTTGGGTTTGGTTTTTAGCTTGGTTACTGGGTAAATTATTATTCCTATTTTACAGGCAAAAAAAACTGAGGCCAGGGCTGGTAAATAACTCTTAAGTTGTACAGATAATAAGCAGTGGTGCTGTTATTTGAACTTGGGCAGCTTGGCTGCAGCATGTGTGCTTAACATTACTTTGCTAAGGCTACCTCTCAAAATATGTGCTTCCTTTCCAAAGTACCAAATTCACCTCAAGAACATTCTGTTGTTCTTGCAATTAAGCACAGAAATTACTATTTGATTGTACAGATACATCAACTCCAGGAAGAATAGGAGAAATATTTGGTCTCAGCTGATAATGTCAATCAGAGCATAAATTGAACTTAGGTTTCCTGAGTTCAAACAGATGTTAAAATAGCATGAGCATGCCCATCTATTTAGGAACAGTAATATTCATGATGTTTTTTTAATAGAAAAACATACTTGGATCTTTTAAAATGAACTATTAGAGATGGGATATGATTCCAAGTAATTTAACCCGATCTTCTTTCCGTAGACTTAATAAATTTTTGGTCACAAGAACATCATATGCTGTGAGGATAAAAGCCACATATTTTATAGGAGGAAATGTGCTTCTTTTACTGCTTACTAAAGCATACAGTTTGTGCATTCAAAGACAAATTACAGGAAGTCTTAAACTCAGAGTCACCTAAAAATGAAGTAGGTCTCTTTTTTCAGAGAACAGTTTTACTTATTGCTGATTTATTTTATTGCTTTAATCTCTGTTAAACGTTTTGTGTATGAAAAAGATAAGATGATGGCAGATATTATATTTGAAAAGGAGAAGAAAAACAATTTAAAACTTGCTGAATCCTCAACCTTGAGTCAAACATTTCAGATCTTCGTAGAGACAATTACAAAATGAAAACGTTTACAGAGCAGATGCAGCACGTATTTGACAACCTTTGAATTTTGTTTTCAGGAGCTTTGGAAAGATTGCTGCTGTTTATAATCTACATCTGTTATAAAATCAAATAAAAAAATGACAAAAATGTAGTTAGTAAAAATAAAGTGAAAACAGAAAAAGAGTAAGAAATGTATTTCTTCTAGGAAGGGAATGAGACTGGGATGCTTTCAGGAACAAACCTTGCTTCTAGTGTCCAGAAAGACCTCATTGGCTAGCCTTACTTTGGTGAATTTATTCAAACTGCAGTGCTTCTTGTGTCTCCAAACACACTAGAAGACACTGAAATACATCCAACACCTTCAAATTGTCGGATGTAATGATTTGACTTAAGCCTGAGCTGTGTCCATTCTTGGGACTCAGATATCCCTGGGAATGTCACACTGACATTCTGGCCAGGTAGTTTCCAGAGAGACTACGCTTCTATAAGAGACTAAGAAGTGATCTTGGAAAGAATACATTCTAAGAGATGTATTCAGCTGGAGGAGGATCTTTGTATGCCCATCAGAGTGCTATCCACACTAAGAGCTGTGGTCTTTGATCTTTATCAGTAAGTATTTCAAATCCTATTCCCTTCCAGCAAGCAAGGTTGTATCATCTGCATAATGTAGGTTGTTAATGAGTCATCCTCAAAACCCGAAGCCTCGTTCTCCTTCACGGAGTCCAGCTTCTGGGACTATTAGCTCTGGATACAGACTGAAAGAGTATGGTGAAAGGACGCAACCCTGATGCACACCTTCCCTGACTTTAAACCACGCAGTGTCCTCTAGTTCTGTTCACATGAGTGCCTGTTGATCCACGTACGGTAGCTACAGTGGCAGAGATAAAGGCTGTGCATGGTCCTGAAAGTGCTGACACATTTTTGTCAAAGCTAAATACTTGACCAGCTAACAACAAGTCATAACACTGAGCCACCAATATGGTAACATCTGCTGAGAACAATCAGCAACCTGACAGCATGTGGCTTAAATAAAACATTTTACGTCTTGAAAAGGGAAGTATTTCTGGCTGAGGCTGACCTATGTTCCAGGTATGGGTTTACCTTTCTTTCTTGCAGTGCCTCAGCCAGCAATACTATCTAGGTCATGGAGTCTGATCTGCCACTGTGGGACCTTGCATAACACTTACACCAAGGAATGAACCTAATAGAAAAGGAGATGCAGCAATGGATTCTGGTCATGGACTTCACGTATAACACCATCTAAAAGCTGACAGTCTGAGAGAGCCAGCTGAGACGGGAAACGTTGGATTGATAGGGTTCTGTCCGCTAAGACTTAGTATTTATATTCACCTAGGAGCTTGTGTATGGTGCTGTATATTCAATAGCTAGACTACGGCAATATCCAGGTTATGAATGTCCAATTACAGATACATCGTACTTTAAGAACAAACTGCCAGACAGCCTATTATATTAAAGTTTCTACTTAAATACATACAGTGGTTATAATAATGAATGAGCACTACTGTTTGATGTTATTGAAAACACTGTGGTTTACAAGTGTTGTCTAAGTGTTTTACACACATAGAATGGTAACATATATACTATATACCAGGACAAGAATTTAACTAACTGACACTAAATTAGAGCCATGTATGTCTGTTCCAACCTACCTACAAATTTCACTTAAAGACAGACTTAGAATAGATCTTATCTGTAATCTAGTGCCTGCCTGTACGTGAGTCTGGGAAATGAGAGTGCCCATACTTACCAGTTATCTCAGTGACCAATTTAGGAATTCATGCTTGCAACACTGAAACTTTTTTTTTTAATTAAATAAAAAAATGAAAGTGTACATACTCTGTGCTTGCAATACTGGCTTAAGAGAGGAGGAGTACACAAGTTGTGTCAAAGTCCCGTTAATATTGATCTTCTTACTAATGTGTATTGTCACCAATTTCACCCTACCAGATTTCTAACAACTATCTAATCTAAATGCTCGCCCCTTGCCTTCCTGCCCTCCCACCTTCCCCACCCTTGTAGCTGTCAAAGAGGCTTTTCTATTATGTATGAGTATGCTTTTAAGTTTTTAGCATAGGGGTCTCATACAATAATTGTCTTTCTGTCGCTGACTAGTTTCACTCAACATAATGTCCTCCAGTTGAGACCAAATGGAGAGATGTTTCCTGCTATCATCGTTCTTTGTTAGTGTATAATGAGCAGAAGTGTTATTAGTGTATAGTACTCCATGGAGTATATATACCAAAGTTTACCCATCCGTTCTTCTGTTGTTGGGCATCTGGGTTGATTCCAACTTTTTGCTGTCGTGGCCTGTGCTGCAATGAACATTCGTGTGCATGTGGCAGTTGGTGTGAATGGCCTTGATTTTGTAGGATATATTCTGAGCAGAGGAATTACTGGGTCAAATCGTATATCTATAGCCATTATTTTAAGGTAACGCCAAATTGCTTTCCACAGAAGTTGCATCATTCTGCAATCTCACCAACAGTGAAGGAGAGTTCCAATCTCTTCACAGCCTCTCCAACATTTATTGTTTTGCGTTTTTTTGGATCATGGCCAATCTTGTTGAGGTGAGGTAGTATCTCATTGTCATTTTGATTTGAATTTCTTTAATAATTAATGATTGTGAACACATCTGCATGTGTTTTTTGGCTGCCTGGATCTCCTCTTTAGAGAAGTGTCTGTCCATCTCCTTTGTCCATCGCTTAATTGGATGATTTGTCTTTTTCTTATTGATATTTTGTAGAATCTTATAGATTATGGAGATCAGGTGTTGGTCTGACATAGAGTTGCCAAATATTTTTTTCCCATTCTGTAGGTGGTCTTTTAATTCTTTTGATGAAGCCTTTGGATGAGCAGAAGTGTTTGATTCTTATTAATTCCCATTTATCTATTTTCTGATGAATGTGTTTTGTTTGTCAGATTTTGAAGTCTGTCTATATTGCATATTAAAACGTCCACTGTTGACTCTATCTAATCTTGGATGAGTTTTATCACTTTAGCTTTTATATTCAGATCTTTATCCAATTTGAGTTGATTTTTGTATAAAGTGTGAGACATGGGTCTTGTTTCAATTTTTTGCAGATGGATATCCCATTATGCCAGCACCATTTGTTAAAGAGGCTGTTCTTACCCCAGTTCAAAATCTTAGGACCTTTGTCAAATATCAGCTGTTCATAAGAGGATGGTGGCATCTCTGGGGTCTCTACTTGGTTCCATTGATCTATGTGTCTGTTTTTGTACCAATACCAGGCTGTTTTGACTACTGTGGCAGTGTAATAGGTTTTAAAGTCGGGTAGTGAGAGGCCTCCCAGTATGTTCTTCTTTTTCGGTAGTGCTTTACTTATTCGGGGTTTCTTCACTTTCCAAATAAAGCTGATAATTTGTTTCTCCATCTCATTAAAAAATATCGCTGGAATTTGTATTGGGATTGCATTATATAAGTAGAGTGCTTTGGGTAAAATAGACATTTTCACAATATTGAGTCTTCCTATCCACGAGCAGGGCAGATTATTCCACTTATGTAAGTCTCTCCTAGTTTCTTGTAGCAATGTCTTGTAGTTTTTCTCTGTAAAGATCTCATTTCTCTAGTTAGATTTATTCCTAGGTATTTTATCTTCTTGGGGGCTATAGTAAATGGAATTGATTTGGTGATTTCTTCATTATTAATTTCATTGTTGGTATAAAGGAATCCTACTGACTTAGTTATATTTATCTTGTATCCCTATACTTTGCTGAATTCTTCTATTAGCTCTAATAGTTTACTTATGGATTTCTTCGGATTCTCTGTATAGACAATCATATCATCTGCAAAGAGGGAAATCTTTACTTCTTCATTGCCAATACGAATGCCTTTTATTTCTTTGTTTTGTCTAATTGCTGTGGCTAGAACTTCTAGCACAATGTTGAATAGAAGTGGTGAGAGCGGGCGTCCTTGTCTAGTTCCTGTTCTCAAAGGGAATTCTTTCAGTCTTTCACCATTCAGGATGATGAAAACAGTTGGCTTTGCATAGATGCTATTGACTACATTGAGGAATTTCCCTTTTATTCCTATTTTTCTGAGAGTTTTAAGCATGAATAGATGTTGAACTTTGTCAAATGCCTTTTCTGTATCGATTGACAAAATCAGGTGATTTTTTATCTTTTGTGTTATTAATACGGTTGATTTCATTCATTGTTTTTCTGATGTTGAACCAGCCTTGCATCTCTGGAATGAAACCAACTTGATCATGATGAATGATTGTTTTTATATGCTGTTGAATTCTATTGGCTAGAATTTTGTTGAAGATTTTTGCATCTGGATTCATGAGTGATATTGGTCTGTAATTTTCTTTTTTTTTTTGTGGAATCTTTCCCTGGTTTTGGTATCAGGGTTATGCTGGCTTCATAGAATGAATTTGGAAGTATTTCACCTCTTTCTATGGTATGAAATAGCCTCATTAGTATTGGAGTTAATTCTTCTCTAAAAGTTTGGTAGAATTCTCCAGTGAAGCCGTCTGAGCCAGGACTTTTTTTGGTTGGTAGATTTTTGATGGCTTCTTCAATCTCTTCCTTTGTGATAGATTTATTAAGTTGATCTATTTCTCCTTGTGATAGTCTTGGTGAGTCATATGAATCAAGAAACTTGTCCATTTCCCCCACATTTTCAAACCTATCAGAGTATAGCTTTTCATAGTATTCTTTTATGATATATTTTATTTCAGATGGGTCTGTTGTAACATCTCCCAACTCATTTCTTAATCAGGTTATTCGTATCTCTGTTGTCTTTCTTTTGTAAGTTTAGCCAGTGGTTTACCAATGTTGTTGGTCTTTTCGAAGAACCAGCTTTTGGTTTTGTTAATGTTTTCAATTGTTTTTCTATTCTCTAATTCATTTAGTTCTGCTCTAATTTTTATAATTTGTTTTCTTCTAGTGCCTGAGGGGTTTCTTAGTTGCTCTCTTTCTACTTGTTCAAGCTGTGAGGTTAATTCTTTAATTTGTGCTCTTTCGTCTTTTCAGAGGCATACATTTATAGAGATAAACTGACCTGTGAGCACTGCTTTTGCTGTATCCCATAAATTCTGGTAGGATGTGTTTTCATTCTCACTTGAATCCATAAATTTCTTTAATGTGTCTTTAATTTCTTTTATAACCCAAGGCTTTATGAGTGAAGTATTTTTCAGTTTCCGCAAGTTGGAATTTTTACCTATGAATTTTCTGTTATTGATTTCAACTTTTATAGTTCTGTGGTCTGAGAAGGTACTTTGCAATGAATCAGTGTTTTGGATTTTATGAATAATTGTTTTATGACTTAACCTATGGTCTATTCTGGAGAATGTTCCATGTGCTTTGGAGAAGAAAGTATATTTATCTGTTGATGGATGGAAAGATCTGTATATGTCAATAAGGTCAAGTTGGTTGATTGTTGTAATAAGATCTTCTGTATCTTTACTGAGTTTTTTTCTGGATAATCTATCCTTAACTGAAAGGGGAGTGTTAAAGTCCCCAACTATTATTGTGGAATGATCAATCTCATTTTTCAATGTTGTCAGTATTTGTTCAATGTATTTAGGTGCTTTGGTACTGGATGCATAAATATTTAATATTGTTAAGTCTTGCTTGAGTATTGAAACTTTCAGCAATAAATAGTGACCATCCTTGTCCATAATAGTGGATTTTACATTAAAATCTATTTTATCTGAGGTTAATATTGCCACACTTGCTCTTTTTCATGTGTTATTAGCTTGATGTATATTATTCCAACCTTTAATTCTCAACTTGTTCTTATCTTTAAGTCTAAGATGTGTTACTTGTAAGCAACATATAGATGGGTCATGTCTTTTGATCTACGATATCACTCGCTGTTTCTTTACTGGGGCGTTCAGTCCACTTACATTCAATGTGATTATTGATAGGTAAACGTTTAGTGATGTCATTGCAATATGTTTATTTTCATGTTGGTGTTTTCTCTGTTGTTCTTATTAATCTGTCCTGGGACATTCTTCTTTGTGGATGGTATGAGTTTTGATTTTATATTCACTGAGACTCCTGTATAGTGATTTTTCATTTCAAATGGTATATTATTAATCAGTTATATGGCTACATACCTAATCCCCCTTAACGTATAGTTATTGAAATCAATTTTAACTATTTTAGAAGTCAGACACTGTCACTGTATCAGAAACAACTGTAACTATTATAGTGTATCCCTCTTTTAATATGATGATATTATAGTTGTCATGATATGATCATGGATTCCCTTATTATAATATTGTAGTTTTTGGCTTGGTTTGGTGAAGTTTTGTGCCTTCCTTAGCTGATTAGAAATTTGGATGAAGTGCCTTAAATTATCACCTAAAACATATATTTAGGGAAGAGCTTCTTTCAATATTTCATGTAACTTGGGTTTAATTTTTATGAAGTCTTTAAATTACTCTTTATTTTCAAAAGTCTTAATTTCGCCATTATATTTGATAGACAATTTAGCGGGAAAAAATATTCTGGGATGGAAGTTTTTCTCATTCAGGACTTTGAATGTGTCTGCCCATTGTTTTCTGGCCAGCATTGTTTCAGCAGAAAAGTCTACAGGGTTTCCCTCGAAATGTTAGTTCTGATTTGAGCTTTGTTGTTTTCAGAAGCATCTCTTTGTGTTTTAGCTTATTAAGCTTAATTATAATATGCCTTGGCATTCTTCTTTTTGGATCTAACTTTTGCGGTGTTCGATAAACATCTTGGCTATCTATGTTCTCTTTGTTCATAATCTCAGGAAAGTTTTCGGTCAGCATCTCTACGGCAATATTCTCTGTGTTGTCATTAATTCTCCCTTGTTCAGGAACTCCAATTAAACGTAAATTATTCCTCTTCATGGAGTCCCATATGTTTCTTCATTTTTCTTATTTCTTTTCTCTGATTTTACTTCCTAAATGTTGGCGTTAGTTACTTTGTCTTCTAGGTCACTGATTCTAACTTCCATCTATTCAATCCTACTCTTTTGGCTTTGGATAGAATTATTCAGTTCTGTAATTTTGTTATTAATATGATGTATTTCAGATCATTGAAGTTCTAGTGTATCAAATAGTTTACCAAATTTTCCATTTTGCTCTACTGCATGTTGTTTAATCTCTAGGAGGGTTTTATACATAATTTTTTTGTATTCAATCCCTGTTAGATTCAGAAAGTCTTCCTCTTCTGGGAATTTTTTTGAATCTTTAGGGAATTTTCTGAAGCATTTCAAGACTGTTTCTTTAAATGATTAATTATGGTCTGTTGCCTGTGTGCCATCTAGATGTTATTTGATTTCTCTACTAATGGATCTAAGAGAATTGTTGGTCACCAGCTGACTCTAATACTGTGCTCAGCGCCCAACACTGTTTCTTTCTGATGGTATAAGGTCCCAAACTCTCCACTTGCTACCCCCTTCTTATATCCTAAGAGGCTGCCCCATGACACAAAAGAATCCCACACATTTTTGGGGAACACAATTCAATCCACAACAGAGAGCTTCCACTAGAGGACCCAGTTAGATTTACTACACATGCCAGTTGGTTTGCTTGGGCTACTCATGTCACAGACCAGCAAACAAAGATGTAAGTTAATGTACTAGCAGGCAGAATTGATTCTGATTATTATGAAGAGTCAGGGTTGGTGCTGCATAATAGATTGGGAGAAATAAGTCTGATGTATTGGAGCATCTCTGTAATTGTAATTGTGTATGGATGAATTATGTTATTATGTGTTTATCAGTTATTCTGTCGATGAAGACATGATAACTAGGAGCTGAGACCACTCAAGGATGAGGTTCTGTGTCAGCCCACAAGACAGGCTACCTTGGCAAGGAGAAATGCTAGACATAGACAAAGAGAATCTAGATGAGTTTCATTATGACTTTAGGGCTTCAGCCATCCCTTCCATCAGCAGCAGAGGTAGTCTATTCCAATAATCCTTCTTTTATAAATTTTTCCAGAAAATGAGCAAAACCGAATCCTACAGAAAGTATGTATAGATGGAGTGAATATAAGGAGATACATGGTAGATTTCACTCATGCAAGGAATGCATGTCATTGGTAGCCAACCAGGTCTTTTCGATAACCTTTGTCCCAATTTTTTTGCTGCTTCAAATGTTGGCTGGTAGCAACTGTAGATCTTCCTTTCCCCCATGAACTCTTCTTGGCCAAACAAAAGCTGTCCACTTGCTTGCAAGGAAAATATGATGAACAGCTGTCTGAGTTGGACAGTCCAAAGGGTAGTCACTTATATCAAGGAAGAGGGAGTGCTATGGAATCTATGGTTTAACTAAAATTTCAGAACTATCTTTGGATTCAGACTGAATTCTTTAGTTGAGGCATATCTTTGATTAGCTTTCCTGCTGTTCTCTTCCTTTGTTTTCTAATCCTACTTCTCATAAAAGCACTCTTTCAAAATACCATTATAATAGTGATCTTCCTGCCTTTTTTCCTGTCATGACTAGTGACAAAGTAAAACCAATAAGCTGAAAATGGTGATGTCCCATGATTACTAAGAAGAATTGCTCATGAGTCCATGAAAGACAAGTGGTCATGGAATTCTCAGAATAACTATGAAAGATATTGTCAAGTTCTGGAATCATTGCAGGTTAAAGCAAGAGCAAGTAAAACTTACCATCAGTAATACCTTCATTTTAGATCCTCGACCAGAGTGACTTGAGAAACCTGTGTTACACTGCTACAGGAAACATGAAGCAACAGTGGCACAGTGCCGCTCTAAAGATCGCAGCTGCTATGGCAGTACGAGTCCACAACCACTCCTTGGAAAATTCTGTAGGGCACTTCTATTCTGTCCTACTGGGTTTCTGCCCATTGGAATTGACTCAGCAGCAGTGGGTTTTTGCTTGTAGTTTGGTATTTATCCTCTATTCAGTCCACATCTCGTCATAGCTGGTCGTAAGAAATTGGCTTCTGTACATCTCTCAGAGCTGATTGAGTACATTCTTTTGATGAATACTTATTCTGAACCACAGTGAACTCTGGTAAGATACATCTGCTCAGTGTTGTGATTTCCTAGTATCACACTTCTAAACATTGCAGACTTCAGACATACTCCGTTTCCTTTTCCTGTCTTTTACTGTTACCTTTCTATTCACCAAATCTTTTTCTAAATATTTAATTTCTACTTTTTGATCTTAGAAATTACAATCTAACATTCCTGTGACTTTGCCTTGCTCAACTGGAATTAGTTTTTTATATTTCTATACACATCAGTCATATATTGACAGTTTCTAGGTTTCTACCAATCCCGCTCATATTTTTTTCTTAGGGATTTTATAAGTTAGAATCTTAGGGTGAATTTAATTCCCTCAATTATATGTTCCAAGGGTACGACTTATTTTTTTCTTATCTTCCCCAATACTGTCTGTAACTTTCAAAAACTTGACAGAACTGAAGTGAAATAAAGAAATGCCCTGAATATCAACCACTGACAAACTAATCGGTGTATGCTATCTTAGAAGACCAATCACAGGGACTTCCTGGGTTGTTAGTCTATCTTTTTCTTCCAGCCTGGACCAAGTCTAATAGATGATAGAAGAGGATTTAGTCTCTTTTTAGCTTATCTTTAAACTAAAAATAATTATTTCATATTTTAGCATTAAGCTATAAACCACAGATACCAACATTCCCTCAAAAGTCACTATCACTGGATATCCATATTACAACCAGGAGATTCTTAACAACTAAGACAACTGGAATACACTATTGTTATCAGAGGGCTAGTGCCTATCAGTTAGTACTTTTAGAATGCTGAGTCTGATATTTTAGAAACTAGGAAATGCTTTATGTTTATAAATACTTTTCTGTTTGCCTTTCAAAATCACCATGACTCCATCATTAAAGATTTATTTGGCTTAGGGGTTTCCTTCTCTGTGATTCAATTTAAGAGACTTAGATGTGAGCCATCAAGGCTGAACTGTCTTGGCATCTTTATCTGGTAGTATTTTCAATTCTTAGAAAGAAAGAAGAATGTTATTTTCCTTCTGGCCCTATTGTTCTTCCTTTCTAAGATTTGAAATCAGAACAAATAAGAGAAGAAGAAGATTCCTAAGGAAAACATCCTCTATCTACAACATAAGATCTGTATTTCTTCAACTGTGTTCTGCAGAGGTATTAATAAATGATACGATTTTCCTTGGATGAATTGTCCTGTGGTTACTCTATACCACAGTGAAAAATTAAAACACCATTAGAAGCTTTGAGAAATGCTACAGGAAAGAAATACTTTTCTTTAAACTTTGTTTGGCTCTGTTTTTCAAACTTACTGACCAGTGAATAATTTTGGTAATACACAAATTAACCCAAAGCAGGGCATCACTGTGGGGGTTACTTGTTGGGAAATATTGATTTAGTATAAAATCAAGTTATTTAGATGCCAGACTAAGGTCACATCCTGCCCCTGTAATGTATCTCACCTGGCCTCTACCTTCTCTGTGATCAGTGCGCAGAAGTATACCACATCTTCACCTGTGGACTCCCAGCATGAATGTAGCCACTGTGGGTTCCTTTGTTAATTTTTATTCAGAAATATTTTCATTATAAAATAAATTTTGGATTAAAGATATAGCAAATTAAAAAGAAAATGAAAATCCTGCATAATCTTGTTACATAATCACTCCAGTTACAAGTAAATTTTCTGTTAATATGAATTGTTTATCAGTTTCTGCAAATAATTAATGAATTTAATTACCAGTACCAGTAGAATAAAGGTTAATCAACCTGTATTACTTAAAATTCTTAGTTACAAGTTCCAGAAATTCAGCTCAGACTTGCTTATGAGATGGTGTTTGTCAACTGGTGATTTAGAAGATTCTGGGATCAAAGAAAGAGCTCCGAACTTGTGAGCAGACTGGAGACGTTATGCTGCAGCATCAGGGACCTCACCACCTTCTCTCTGTCTCTCATCTTGCTTTCCTTTTCCTTTATATCTGCAGTTTCCGTATGGAGAGAAGGGTGAGAGTATCAACCACCAAAACCAAGTCCATCACCACCGAGTTGACTCCTACTCCCAGCAGCCCTGGGGGACAAAGCGGATCTAATCCACGGGGTTCTAAGGCTGCAGTCTTCATGGAAGCAGGCTGCTAAATTTTTCTCTCATGGAGCTGAAGGTGGGTTTCGACTGCTGACATTTTTGTTAGGCGTCAAGTACTTAATCAGTTCACCACGAGGGTTCTTTCTGTGGCTACCAAGAGCCACCATTTTACATTTTTCTAAGTCCATAACCTAAAAAACAGAAGACATCTTTCCTTTTGATTTGGACCAAAAATTCAGGGCAGGAATCTGTTTGGATTGTGTGAGGTCATATAAAATGCCAGGTAAACTGACATAATGATTGTCTCACTTGGATTTTACACATACCCTTCAACCTGGGAACTGAGGTGTTAAATTTGTTTGAATTGATTGGTTTTCTAAAGGAAAGTGGGAAACGATGTGAGACGAGTCACTGAACAGGCAAAAATAAATATATTCACCATACTTCATTCCTTTAATTGTTAGAAACATTTGCCAATACATTAACTTGCAACAACACCACACCTAAGATAATTAGCTCATGTGTAACAGAAAACACATTCATTTTCTTCCATTAGAACAAAACCCACAAAATATTGTTCAGTTTCTGAATTTAGAATCTCAGTCTTATGCTCAATTTTCTTAATTAGAGCTGGATATATGGTTTTGTGGTCTAGAAATTTATGGGCTAAATGATAAATAAAGCCATCTCACCAGTTTGTTAAGAGTTGTAATCTGTTTGACTGCAGTAGGTTTTTTACCCCCTATATATCTATCCATTTAAAAATAAGAAATGGGAAGACAAAATAAATGTAATAAGCAAGATCTCTCTTTTAGAACTGAAAAATTGAAGGCAACACATAGTAATCAGGGATCTATAGTACATGCTGCATTCTGGTGGACAATGGTTGGAAGTTTTATCCTTCTGGCTGACAAGTGAGCTTTGTGAAAGGACAGCCATATTTCCCACAGAGGTGGAAATGGTTGGAGTCTGTATGTCCAAATTCTTCCTGATAATACCTGAAAGGGATATTGGGAAAATTTCCCATATGTGTATTGCACTACCTGGAAATCCTTTTCCTATTTGTGTATTTATGGAATTCTGAAGATGCTTTATGACTTTCAGAAGTCCTAATGCATAGTAGTTAAGTGCTATGTGCTATGACCTAAAGGTCAGGAGTTCAAATCTGCTAGATGCTCCTTGGAAACTCTATAGAGTGGTCCTACTCTGTCCTATAGGGTTGCTATGAGTGGAAATCGACTCAAAGGCAATGAGTTTGGTTTTATGACATAAGTATTCAGGTCTCTGACACCCAAGCCTGGGTAGCAAATGTTTAAATAATTGGTTGGATGCCACGTAATTTGATTTTGTTCTCCAACTACCTTAACTTTCTAAGTGATCTCAGGTATTCTCATGGATTTAAATAAATTTTTGAAGCCCAGTTAATATCCCTGGCCCACATATTTACTCTGGACATCAAACTTGCATTTTCAGCTCCCTCCTGAAAATTTACTTGGGCAGTTTAAACCTAACACGGACAAAAGAGCTCAACATATTTCTGCCCTTGGATTTTCTGACTTCCTAGTATATGGCCCTATAATTCACTTTTTTTGTACAGTGAAAAACTTGGTGAGTAGCTATCGTAACTCCTATCTACAAATCTAATTCTGAGTCTGTCTACTTATTACCACCTCTACTGTTGTGACCCTTCTTCAGGCTGGTGTAATTTCTTTAATTTCTTGTCCAACCTAATGCAAAAGTTTTTTATTGGCCTCACTTCTGTACTCCTGACTCAGTACTGTAAATTTACTACACAGTTTCTTCTTTCAAATTGTACATTAAACCTGAACAAACAATGCTGTGTTTTCATTATTTTAAAATAAAATTCAAACTCATGAGCATACTCTATAGGTCTGGGATCCGGCCGTCTGTGAAACCTCATCTTCTAATGGGCTTCACCCTGCTCAGACCATTCTAACTACACGGGCTTTCTTGTTAGTTTTGGAACACATGAAGCTCATAATGACCCAGAGCATTTGTGTTTGTTTTTCCTCTCCTTATGTTGTTCTGTCGCTGAAAATGAATGGGAGCTGTGGTAGTACAGTGGTTAAGGAGCTACTGCTGCTAACTAGAAGATCACAGTTCAAATCCACCAGCAGCTGTCTGGAGATATGAACAGGACCTACTTCTTCATTGCTTTCAAATTGGTGTTGAACTATTACTTCCTATTCATTATGATGTTTTATATTTCTTCATGGTGGTTACAGCAACATAACCTCATGTTATGTATTATTTGATTACTTAGTTTTTGCCAACCCACTAAAATGCCAAAATGTGATCTCTCATAATATGGCTCTGTTTTGCTCCTTTCTGTTTGCTACAATGGTGTTTGGAACTTTTGAGCTATAGCTATGCCTCTGTCTCTATCTCCAGAAACCCAAGTGGCAAAGTGGTTAAGCACTGCAGGTGCCAAACACAAGATTGGCTGGTGGTCTGAATCCACCCGGTGTTTGTAGGAAGCTCTGCGGGGCGGTTCTGCTCTATCCTACAGGATTGCTGACTCTGACTCTGTGGCAGGAGGTTTGGGGTTTTTCGTTTTCTTTGGTCTCTGTCTTTATGCCTATACACTTATTTTATATACTATTACATAGAATATAAGAGTATTTTGCATATGATTGTTATTGCTTGCTGTTTTGTTGTTTCCAACTCATAGCAACTCCATGTGACAGAGTAGAACTTGCCACAGTGTTTCCTAGTCTATAACGTTTATGGGAGGGAATTGCAGATATTCTTTCCCAAAGGGAGGCTGATGGGTTGGAACTGCCAGGCTTTTTGATAAGTAGTCATACACTTAACCATAATGCCACTGGGGCATCTGAGTTATATTATTACATATAATGCATGTATGTGATGGCTTTTATGGCTAGTTACCAAGGTCTGAATCATGGTAACTAAATGTGGACCTGGAGCCCATGAGTGGTGCAAATAATTAAGGGTTTGACTACTAACTACTAACAGAGATTCCTGGAGAGAAAGTCTGGAAATCTCCTCCAAGAGACTGCAGCCTTGAAAGCCCTCTGAAGCACAATTCTACTCTGCTCTATGTGGGGTTGCCATGAATCAGAAATGACGCTACAGCAACTGAGTGAATCAGTGATCTCAACCTGCCTTTTTTGTTTCTGTTTCTTAGCAACAATCAAGCAAGGAATTTGTTTTAAATCTTATTTTTAAGCCTAACATTAAGTGAAAAGTCCTGTTTAAGTGTCTTAACAATGCACTGCTTTATTCATCTTTCTAAGAATCCTACATAGTAGGCAGAACTAGGTGAAGAAAGCCAGGCACAAAGAAGTTAACTTGCTTTCCCATGCTACACACCTATTAAAAGGCACAACCAGAATCCAACCAAAGCAGTTTGACTTCTGAGTCTGTGTGTGCAACCACTCTTACGATATTGTTTCCTACATGGTCCTTGACTATGTCCTCAGAGAAGTGAGCAATGCTGACTTTCAGATCTAAAGCAATACCATCTCCATGGAAGTTTCTCAGGGATGCTTTCTCAGGAGGCTTGCTTAGTAGGGTGCAACAGTAGCTTTAGACTTTTCTTACTTTCCTGACACAATGGGCCAATGTCATCTTCTGTTTTGATTTCTACTTTACTACCCTTGCTCATGTGAAATTTGGTACAGTACAGAATATTCAGCTCTGAAAATCATCCAAAGTCCATAATTGACCTTCAGCTGTTTTTCACTGTGGACTACAAGCAGAAAAAAGGTTGGATGAAAAAGTTGAAACCTTGAAGATAGTGGTTAAGAGCTACAGGTGCTAGCCGAAAGATTGGCAGTTCAAATCCACCAGGTGCTCCTTGAGAACCCTATGTGACAGTTCTGGTGGGTCTTATAGTACTGCTATGAATCAGAATTAACTCAACGACACTGGATTCTAATAATGTGCTCTGTTGTCTTTTATGCATCCAGTTTGGGCCACCTCAGTGTTGGTTCTCAAATCTATTTGTACATTTCACTCACTCAGAGAATTTTAAAACTTAAAAAAGCAATGTGGTCCTACTACATAAGAAATAAAAATTTCTGAAGATGCAGCCATGGCAACCGTGTATTTTTTATTGTTCCCTTGGCAATTCAGATCCGACTTGACGGCATTTGGCTGTTGGCTGGCAATTCTAATAAGCAACTAAGGTTGAGAAATATTTCCTTATATCACCAGGATAGTTTATTAATTACAGATTGCTAGAGTGTACCATCAGAATTTCTGATTCAATAGGTATGGAATAGAGCTCAAAAATTTCCCTTTCTTACAAATTATCCAGGTGATGCAGATGTTGCTATTTCAACACCATACTTGGAGAACTACTGTCTTGGACTGAAGCATAAGTATTTTAGAAGTACTTTACTGATGTTTTAGAAGTAACCAAGATCCTTCAACATTCTGGTATTTTTGTTTTAAATCTCTAAAATTTCTAGCTTCAATAGACATATAACCTGATCAACAAAATTCAATAGATTATGTTTCAGCCTTTTGCTCTGGTAGTCATATCAGAAATTCCAAATAGTTTTCATTTTTTTTTTTCTGTCTTCAATTGTCTTCAATTACAAAAATACTGTTCTAATGAACGTCCTTCAACATATATCCTATTGCTCTGTGATAGATACATGTGGTGGACATTGTCCAATATGGTAGCCACTAGCTACAGGTTTCTATTTAAATAAATTCAAATTAAGTAAAATTAAAGATTCAGTTTCCTTGGCACACTAGCCAGGTTTCAAATTCTAAATAGTGATATAGGCCTAGTGCTTATGAATCAGCAGTAGAGAAGTCAAATGGCATATTGCAATGGGAAAATATGCAGCAAAAGACCTCTTAACAGCGTTAGACAGCAAAGACGTCATCTTGAGGATTAAGGTATACCTGATCCAAGTCGTGATGCTTTCAGTCATTTCATATGCATGTGAAAGCTGGATACGGAATAAGGAAGTCCAAAGAAAAAGTGATGTCTTTGACTTTACTGTGTAGGTGAAAAATACTGAAATACTGTGGACTGTCAGAAGAACAAATAAACCTGTCTTGCGAGAAGTATAGCCAGAATGCTCCTTAGAGGCAAGGATGCTGAGATATCTTTTCTCACAGACTTTGGGTGTTATCAGGTAGGATCAATCCCTGGAAAAAGACATCATGTTTGGGAAAGTACTGGGTCAGCAAAAGGATGGATTGACACAGTGGCTGCAACACTGGGCTCAAAGTGAACAAGGATTGTCAAGATGGCCCAAGACTTGTCAGTGTTTCATTCCATTATACATAGGAACGACAGAACCAACTCTAGGCACCTAACAAGAACAGCAACAGTGCCTATCATGTTAGACAGTGCAACAGAACCCTTCCATTATCACAATAAGTTGTTTGGAAGAATGTTGGCTAGACATTTTCTGGCTTTTTTCCTTTACATGGGCACATAGATAAACAGATTTTTCTAGTCCCGTTGCGGTGGGGACTGACTGTGTGACTTGTTCTTATTGACAGACTCAGGGAAGTCTAGCAGTATATCTGATACCACCACATGCCCAGGCCAGTGATGAGCAAAGGGTAGTTTGAACTATGCCAGGACAGCCAGAGGCATATCTGGAACTGTTCAGTTGTTGTCCGAGGCTGGTGCAGTATCTGTCATAGCGCCATACGCTACATGGAACAGAGCCTGCACCCGTCGGCATCTGAGACAAATTTTGACATAAGTGAGAAATAAATCTAGACTGTGTTAAGTCATGAGTATATGAGGAGTTTCATTATAATATTTTGTGTACCTTGCATCGTACACTGTCATAAAAATATTAGGAATTGTGATATAGAATTCTAGAGTAACAAAATTCCTTCTTTAAAACACTGTATTAATCCTTTCCTACTGTCATTAATTTTTGCAGAGGTGACCCTTGAACACAATTTGACTTTTTCTTTCTTTATAGATAACTATTTTTCTCTTGACATTTACAGAAATATAAATATAAATATATTATATTTATGTATATAATATATATAAATATGCCATATAAGTATAAATATATATAAATACAAAATATGTGTACACATTTCTTTTTCCCTGGTAGTAGTTAATTATTTTAAGCATGTAAATTAATATTCATTTTAAAATCACTAATGTGTCCATGAATTGTTCCCCTCATGATATTTTGGATATGTATGTTTGCTTTATGCTATCATTTTTTTGGAACAATTATGTAGATTAAATTTCTGATTTGGTCCCTTTTCTTTGGCCAATTATATTTTTATTACTTTGTTCTCTTCATTAGAATTCTAGGTGAGTTTCTAGATAATAATCTTCAACTTCTGTTAAGTAGAATTTTGTCATTTATAAATTTGCTTTTCAAAGCCTCAGGCATATTTTAAATGTTGATTTCATGCTTTTTTCATGTCATTGCTAAATTTTCCAGACCTCTCATTGCTTTCTTTCCTCACATTTACATCCTCTAATATCAAAGGTTTGTTATGATTCTGAAAATATAAGCATTCAGTTGAAACCCTGGTGCTGTAGTGGTTAAGTGCTATGGTTGCTAATCACAAATTGACTGTTCACATTTACCAAGTGCCTCTTGAAACTCCATGGGGGCAGTTTTACTCTGCCCTACAGGGTCAGAATGAGTCAGAGTCAACTTTATGGCAAAGAGTTTTAATTCCCACCCCCACCCCCCCCACCCCCAGTGGGTTAAGCATTCAGCTAAGTTTATTTATGTTTTAATTTAGGAACTGAAACATTGAGTCCATGACCAAAAAGGAAAAAAGAAAAGAAAAGGGACTCCTTTAAAGAGTAATGGGCCAGTTCAGAAAACTGAAGGTTGAGTTGACCATCTAGGGATGAGAAAATTTAAAAACTTCAACCACAGAGACTATTACCAATGTCTCAGCTTCCACTATATTTATTCTCTACTCAGTTCTGCTCCAAATTCGAATTACATGGTGATAGAGTATCACTGTTCTTATTTAGGTCATACTTCTTTTGTAATGTGCCATTTTGGGATTGAAACATAAAGATCAATGTTATTAAGGCAGAAAATGGTACATTGTTTTGATTCTGCCATCTTGCAACATATGGCTTAATATCCTAGGGCCAAGCCAAGTGCCGTCGAGTCGGATCCGACTCATGGCGACCCTAGGAGGGAGGAAATATTTTTCCGACAACAGAATTCCTTATAGTAGATTCATTACAGAGAGAAATATTTTTTCTTTTCTTTTTCTTTCTTTCTTTTTTTTTTTTTTTAAATCTTTGGAATATACTCTTTTTCCTTGTTGTATCATTCCATTGCTTCAGTGGCTTTTTGTGTAGTTTATTGTTTGTTCTGACCATGCATTAAAAGCTCTTAGCTGTTCTAGTGTTATTGTATTTTGATCAGGGACTTCTTTATGTGTTACTTGCATGAAACCCTTTTATAAGAATGAATATGATCTTTTGGTCCTCTATGACTTCTAATCTGAGTTGTTCTGCAAAGTAAAATTCGGATCCATCTTGGCCATCTTAACATTTGGATGGTACATTTATTATTTCCAAAATTAATGCATATTTTCATCTAGTTTTATATTTTGAGGGTCATACCCTCTGAAGTCTTCAGGGGGAGATTTAAATCCTATAATTGCAATATCAACTAACTTGAAATTTACTAAATCTATTTTAAATGGGAGTTACCAAACAATAATCGATACTTTAAATAATTTGAAATTTAGCATCACATAATACATATTATCAAGAAAAAAAATTAGTTTTGTTCCCATAAAAGTAACACTTGCAGCATTTATCAGTAATTGACACATTATTACACATTAAATCATCAGATATGTAAAAGAGCAAGAATGTGTACTAGCAATTTCAAAACAGTAAGTTCTGTGGACAAACCTCAGTAAAAGAGTTTGATGGTTAAGACTGTGTGTCAATTTGGCTAAGTCATACTTCTCAGTGGTTTGGCCAGTATTGTGTAATCACCCTTCATTTCTTGATCTAATGTGAACAGCCAATCAGTTGAAAGGGAGTTTCTTGGGGTGTGTGGCCTGTGTGTGATGTATATGTGTGTTCTGGTAAAGTCTGTCCTCTCTAGATTTTCAGATTCACTCTTTTCTGTAGTCCCACAGTCCTGCAGCCTACCATCTGGCCTGATGGGTTTGAATTTCTCAGTTCTGCAACCATATAAGGCAGGAGAGTGTTCCAACCTGACATCTGACCTATGGATTTGGCATTTGACAAATATGTGAGCTGTTTCCTTGAAGTAAATCTCTCTCTCTATGTTTGTGGAGCTAGGCTTAAGAATTCAGCTGCTGACCAAAAGGTAGGTAGTTGAAATCCACCAGTAAATTCTTGGAAACCCTCTGGGCAATTCTACTCTGTCCTTATAGGATCTGTATGAGTCATAATTGACTTGATATTAACTGGTTTGTTTTATATGTGTACACATATACACACACATAAACACTTCACTGGATTTATTCCTCTAGAAAACCCAGCCTAAAAAATTTTGTACCAAGAGTGATTCTAAAGAAACCAGACTTTTGGGATGAATTTTTAAAATTTGTTCTCAAGTCTAGCTAGTCTTAAAGGTGCTGATTACTCTGCCTTCATCAGTTAACAGGGCACTGCTAATCCATAGCATGAGTTGACAATAGAAATATACAAAATATCACCACCATTGGATCAAATTTGTGAAAGAAAAGTCTTTGGATGATTGTATATTTTATACATTTGTATAAATTTGTGAGAATGAGAATGTATAAGAAGCTGGTTGTTTGGTCTTACTTTCACTAAGCAAATTAGTGAAAGAAAAAGATGAGCTCAGTGTTCAGAGTCAAAATTCAAGTGCTACACACAAGACTTGGGAAAGTTTGTCACTTGTGTTCTGAAAGGAAGACTTATAATAACATTGCTGACATTACTGAAAATCAAACACAGAAACTTACTGTTAAAAATGACTTAGTTACAATGCCATTTGAATTCCCAACATTGAATGGTGTCTAAAGTTAAAACAAGTCCTTGAATAAACTCTGACTGATTCAACTTTTGTTCTTCCACCATGATCCTATACCCTTAATAGCCACTCCCACACATATTCTCCAGGTTTTTGTTGGTATGTATTAGAAAAATTAGAAAAATCAAGCAGTTCTTTTGGAATGTAGTATACCTTCTAATGGTCCACACTTTGCACTTTACCTCTTTTCCACAATCAATGCCCTTGGAAGCAGCAGTCAAGAAATCAAAAGACGCATTGTGTTAGGAAAATCTCCCGCAAAGGGCCTCTTCAAAGTGTTCAAAACTAAGATGTCATCTTGAAGACTAAAACATGACTGAGCGAAGCCATGGTATTTTCAGTCACATCATATGCACGCGAAAGCTAGACTATTAACAAAGAAGACAGAAGAATTGATGCCTTTGAATTGTGGTGTTGGAAAAGAATGTTAAAAGTGTGATAGACTGCTGAAAGAACAAACAGACCTGTTCTGGAAGAAGTACAACCAAAGTGCTCCTTGGAAGCAAAGATGTAAGACTGCATCTTACATACTTCAGACACGTTGTCAGGAAAGATCAGTCCCTGGAGAAGGACATCATGCTTGATACAGTGGAGGGTCAGAGAAAAAGAGGGAGACCCTCGATGAGATGGATTGACACAGTGCCTGCAACAATGGGCTTAAGCATAAAAACAACTGTGGACACAGCACAGGACCTGACAGTATTTTGTTCTGTTGTTCAGAGGGTTGCTATGAGTCAGAACTGACTTGATGGCACCTAACAACAACAAGCCAATATCATAAGTAAAACCATTATCCCTTCTACATCTATCTGATACATCACCTCAAGAGGATTCTGAGGCATTGCCTGAGCATCCCCTGAGGCAGATGGCTTATAAGACATTCCTGATTATTCCCAGAACACACAACCCATTTTTGCTACTAGGCCTGTAGCTACAGTTAAGTTCCACTGAGTGCCTAGAGGTGAAGTAAAAAGTGTAGAACATTAGGAGGTACATTACACACCAAAAGAACTGCTTGATTTTTCTAATACATACCAACAAAAACCTGGAGAATATGTGTGGGAGTGGCTATTAAGGGTATAGGATCATGGTGGAAGAACAAAAGTTGAATCAGTCAGAGTTTACTGAATAGCACAGATTATCCATTCAATTTTTCAGTCAGTTTTACAAAGGGATCTCATCTGGTTCATTCACTGAAGCATGGATTATGTGGTAGTCTACAGTAAATCAAGTTAATATGCTACCAGATCTACTTTGGTAAACTGTAAAAGAAGATATCCAGAAGTTTAGGGAAGTTGACATAATCAATTGAATTTATCAGGTGGAACCCACAGACCCACCCACAAAGTAGTTAGAGCACACACATTTTACCATAATAGTGAGGAACAGATTTCTGAAGGTTAACCTCAACGTCCTTGAAGACTGTTGTGGTTGCTGTTTTGTGTAAGTCAGATTTGAGAGTGGAAATTTCTGTAACTAAATTAAGACACCCAAGTATAAAGAGGTTGATTGGATCTCATGGTGGTAGAGACCTAGCAGTAGTGTTCAATCAACAGAGACATGTGGGGATGGTTGCTGTAATGAACATGATATTAGGCTAGGCTTCTCTGCATGGGACCAAATCCTACCCAAGTTTTTGCCTTCTGCTGAACGAGAATGACCAGGAGAGGCTCAGAGATTCCACTGCAGGAAGGTTTACTAACAGTAGAAAGAAAGAAGTGGCTTGCCAGCAGGGATAGAGAGAAACCACCAAGCAAAGCTAGCCTCCATTTCTTTGAGTAAAAGCTTTACTAGGGCTTACAAAGACTTTTAGCTGGAGGTAAAGGAGGCATTATGTTTATTCAGGAAATGGGTGAGGATTTCTGGGAAAGAGGAGGGCTTATTAAAATCAAATGGTATACAGCTTGAATTCAAGATGGATTGAATTCAAGATGGAATTCAAGATGGATTCCCCTCAAAGGCCTTTGGGAAACAGAGGAAGTCTGTCACACAGGCTGTCAGGGTATTGGGCATGAATTATTCTGGGATGTTCCTTGGTGGTTTTGGTTTGTTTCTGCTGTGGGTGCTTGTATCAGATGGGGAATATCTTTCAGCTAGCCTACAGATGTCTGCCCATGCTCCAGAGGCCAGATATGGCAGGTTCTTCTGAAACACAATTTATGAGGAAGTTTGTTAAACTTCCTATGTCACAGGTGCTTTGTTCTAGGATGTCAGTTTCATAATACCAGATGATATTACAAATCTAATTTTCCTATTTCCTTCCTCTCTCAGTATGACAGGCTGCTGGGCCAGAATCTGGGGAGTAGTCAATGGAGTTGGGGCAGGGAAGTGCAAGATGCATAGATGGGAAAAGCCAGGGGCATGCCCAAGCTGGAAACATTTTGAGAGGAGAACAATAAGCATCCCCAGAATGATGGGAGTGAGGAGGGGTATGATATGCAAGCCCAGAGGTGTGATACCCCACATCTGGGGCCAGAGCTCTTTTCCTTGTTGCTGTAATCATTCTCTATTTTGTGGTCTGATCTGAGCAGTCAATAAACTGAAGGGAGTTTTCTTGGGAGCGTGGCCTGCATGTAATACATGTGGATATACTGGCAAAGTTCACTCTCTCTAAATACTGCATTGACTTGGTATCTTCTGACTTCTGGTTCTTGGGACATGAGCTAGTAGACTATTGTGTGACATGAAGGGTTTGAGACTCACTACTGCCCACAACTGTAGGAGCCTGCAGCCTGCCGTCTTACCCAGTGAATTTAGATTTCTCATCTCCACAGCCATGCAGTTTCAGAAGCTTCTAGCTGACACGCAACCTATGAATTTAGGACTTGCCAGCCTCTGCAACTGTATGAGCCATTTCCTTGAAATAAATACCTCTCTCTCTCCACACACACACACACACGCACACACGCAAGCACGCACGCACGCACGCACACGCACACGCGCACGCGCACACGCACACACACACGCACACGCACACGCACACACACACATATTTCCTCTAGAAAACTCAGTTTTGTAACTCTAGAAAACTCAGTCTAAGACAAAGTGATATTACAAGATTTGGCAGACTTAAAAATGTTAGCTTTTGAGTGGCAGGAAACACAGATAATCTGAGAAAGTGTATATATAGAGGCACAAGTGGTCTTCCAATGAGATGTTAGAAATTGTTAGGCATACAATATATGCATTTCCCAGTTGGGCCAAATAATTGTTTTGTTACTGCATTTTATTTACTTAAGGGATGTAGAACTGTCTGTTCTTCTGTTTGAGAGCCCTGTATTTGTGGATGGAGATGGAGATTAATTTCCTAGCTTGCAGATGGGCTTGGTATAAGAAAAACAGCAGGGGGGGGGGGCTTAATTACACATTAGTTTTCATATGCATAGGTATGTATGCATTTATATTTACATGAATATATTAGATATGGATATGTATATATTTTATATGCATATGGATACATATGTTCATGAATATGAGTATGCATGTGAAAATAATAACAGGGTTAGTATACATGTGATTAGAGTTTGAGGTTTGGATATAGGACAATACCATGCCCAGCTTTAGGTGGTGCCGCTCTTGAATAGTCTTAGGCTATGCACATTGGACCACTGTTAGTTACAAATGATTCAAGAGCAACAAGAGCATATACACTCTATGTGGTCATAGATATAGGCCTTGACTGAGAAGAAAGGTTTTTTTTACTAATTACCCTTTTATATTTGTTACAATTTTTGTCTATGTGAACTATTTACTACTCAAAATGATAAATGAAAAAATTGAACTGAAGCACAAGGGATGTCTTGAAGAGAGAAATTGTGTGACTTTGCAAACAGAAACTGAAAATTGCCTAAATGTTGATATCTGTCTGATATCACAACCAATATTTTTCATTTAAAGAAATTCTTCTTATGAGGGAAAAGGAAAAAAATATCTTGTCAGTATAACTTTTGTCCTTTTTCTTGTTTCTAAGTTTTAAATCTAAGCAGCCTTTTTTTTTTTTTTTTTTGGTGGTTGTTTTTGTTTTTATTATTGTAACATGCACATTAAGTTATTTCACAGCAAAATGGTAGGAATATTATTAAACTATGTAACAAAAAATAATACAAAGTGTGATATAACGTGTCCTTTTCCAAAAAATTTGTAATCTGCAGTCTTATTTTCAAATGCAAATTGTATAATCTCTCTCTTTCCAAGCATTTGGCTGGATTGTTTCATTTCTTATGGAAAGGACATTAAGAATTAAAACCAGATGCTTCTTATGAAAAATCATTTCTCTCTAAAGACAAGTTAAACTATCTTGAAATCTGAATTGATCAATTTATTTTACATTTTAAACAAATTTTCACTCAAGTTTTAGTCCCAGCAGTCACACTGGAGAAGGATATTAAATGCAGAAGTATCAGAGCCAAATTATTTAAACATTACTTGGGGAAGTACACTGTATTCTAATTTCACTCAAATTGCAAAATGAATGTGTCAGTCTGGAAAAGCTGGGATATGCTGTGATAACACACAATCTGAAAAATCTTAATGGTTTCAAATACCTAAGGTTTATTTATCACACTACCTGTCCATTGTTGGTCAGCTGTGCACAATTTCCCAATTTCACTTTAATTCAGGGTTTCTCAAAGGTGGCTTTATTGATGTTTGGGGCTCAATCATTTTTTGTTTGCAAAGAGTGGTGTGGGATAGGATAAGCTGGTCTGCGTCTAGTGACAAAATGTTTATTTCCTTCTACCTGAAGTTATACTAGAAGTTTGAAGAGTTTGTAGTCTCTTAGAGTTAGGGAGAATATTGAAGGTCCTTAAATAAAATCTTCCATTCTAAAAAGTTAACAGGAGCAAGACTAAGATGGCAGAGTAGCCACATATATCCTGTGATCCCTCTAACAGCAAAGAACCAGAAAAACAACTGAATAGATTATTCTAGGGGCCCCATATCTCAAGGCAAAAGCTCATAAGTTGGATTGGCTGACAAGAAGAGGGACAGCAGGTCCAGAAGCAAGTAGTTCAGCTAGAATTAAATCTATACCTCACACAGGGACCTGCTTCTGCTGGTTGCCTGGAGACATGGCATAGCAGCGAGGTGGCAGCAAATGGCGAGTGTCTTTCACAGCAGGAAAGCTGAGCTTTGGGTGCTAACACCAGCAGAATCATGGTGAACTTTCATCTAAGCATCATAAGCTAAGTGCTTGCAAACTCTGGTGGATTTAAATCTTTCCTATGGGCTGATCATCTCTGTCTTTCCTCAGCACATCCCCTCCCTTCTCTGCTCTGTACCAGGCACTAAACTGTGATGCTGTACCTAGGCAAGAAGTGGGGTAACTTATTGCATGCCTTCAGCTATTCGCCCAGTCTTTGAGTGGGAAACAAAGAGAAGGAGGTTGGGGAAAGTGGTCTACCAGCTTCCTGGGCTGGGAACTGTCCATACCTTTCTCAGCATGCTTACAACACTAACTATCCATGACAGGGCACTGGAATCTCTAAGGCTTCAATAATTAAACTAGCTCAAATAATCAGACCACTTGGACAATCAAATACTAAACACAGACACACACAGACACACACATACACAAGAGGACTGCCAATTAAGTTTGCAAACTTGTCCTAGAAAAAGTGCTACATCCCTTGTAGCTCAATGCTACCACAGTCACCTTTGAAGTACTCCCCTTGGGAAGCTAGGCATCAATTCCAGTGCCTAGTCTACCCTTCAAAACAACTTTTGAACTCTTTTTCAGGAATGGCCATCAGAGATGTCAACACATTGCCCTTGATGTCCTGAAAGTCATCAAAATGTCTTCCTTTCAATATTTCCTTTGTCTATGGATAAAGAAAAAAATCATTAGTGGCTAGATTAGGTGAGTAGGGAGGATGTTCCAATACAGTTATTTATTTACTAGCTAAAATCTTCATCACAAACAAATATAGAGTTCAGTTTGTGAATGCGGCATCTTGCCACCATGCACAATGGCCATTCCAGAAAGAGTTCTGAAATTGCTTTGAAGGGTGAATTAGGAGCTGGAGTTTCTGCATAGCTTCACAAGTGGAGTACTTCAAAAGTGACTGCAATGATATTCAGCAATGAGGTATGTAGCACTTAGAACAATTAAGTTCATGGACTTAATTATTGGACCTTGTGTGTGTGTGTCTCTCTGTGTGTGTGTGTGTGTGTGTCTACATGTTGGAATACAAAAACCAAATATAAATAAGCTGCAACAACTTTCTGTGTGGTAACAAAAATCAATTTCTAATAATTTATAAAAGTAGACCATGATGACTTCTGAAAACTCCTAAAAGAATCAAAAAATTTTCCAGAATAAGAAGACTTCCTCAATTATGGGATACAGAGTACAAAACAATGATGTATAGAGCTCTTCAAGACATGAGAAAGAATATTAGGCTAAGTGCAGCACAGCATAATGAAAAATTAATGTGGCTATGAGAAATGCTTGAGCGACAATGATCTGAAATTTAGCAGATTAACAATAAAATTACAGAATTAGACAATTTAATAGAAAGCCAAAGGAGCATCACTGAGGCAGTGGAAAGTACAGTTAGTGAGATTGAAGATAATGCAACTGACATCAGGATATTAGAGTAAAAATCAGATAAAAGAATTTAAGAAAATGAAGAATATATATGACTCTATTAAGAGGAATAATATACTAATAATTAGGGTACAAGAACAGTGATATAGCAGAAAATACTGAGAGAATTGTTGAAGCTATGTTGAAAGAAAACTTCCCTGGTACCATGAAAGATGAGAAGATACCTATCCAATATACCAATGAAAATCTATATGAGGTAGATCTCAAAAGGAAGACACTAAAACATATAATCAAACTTACCAAAACTGAAGATAGTGAGAGGCTTTTAAAGGTAGCTAGGCTTAAACAAAAAGTGATCTACAAGGGAGTCAGTTAGACTAAGCTTGGAATACTCAGTAGAAAGCATGCTGATAAGAAGCCAATGAGCTGACATATACAAAGCCTTGAAGAAAAACAAAAAACTGCCAACCAAGAATTATACATACTATAAAACTGTCTGTCAAATATGAAGGTGAAATTAGGACATTCTGAGATAAACAGACTTTTAAAGAATTTGGAAAATCAAATTGAAATTACAGGAAACACTGAAGAAAGCCTTTGGATTAGAAAATAATTAACATCAGATATATATTCAAGGATACAAAGCAGTACAGAGCATTCATATATCAACATGCATAGGGAAACCACAAAAACAAATCAAAGCTAAAATATCAGAAACAGGGAAATAGAGATCTCAGTATGTAAATGTAGAATCACAACATTATATCAAAAAGAAGCATAAATTAACATATTCATGGTTTTTCAGATAGAAAGTCCAGACAGTACAAAGAAATTAAAGACTAGTTTAAACTTACAGCATTAGGAGTAAATGTTAAGTTAGCCAAAAAGGACGTTAACCATCCTAAACATCAAAATACAAAACAAAAATCAAGAAATCCCGGCAAATACACAGCCAACAACAATGAAAAAATAACCCATAAAGAAAAATGACCCAGCACAGAAAATTAAATGGAAGAAAGAAACTATTAACAACACATAAAAACAGACAACAATGTTACATCACTAAATTCATAGCTACCAATAATTACATTGAATGTAAATGGGTTAAATACACTGATGAAAAGACAAAGAGGAGAACAGTGGATTAAAATAACAACAACAAACTATTTTTCTATATGCTACTTCAAAGTGATACATCTTAGACTTAAACATACAAAGTGAAACTTGAAGGATGGGAAAATACGTACCAAGCTGACAACATTAAAAAAAGAACAGGAGTGGCAATATTAATTTCTGCTAAAATACACTGTAAAGTAAAATCTACCACATGGATCAAGGAAGGTCACTATACAATGCTTAAAGGGTCAGTATGTCACAGGACATAAACATATTAAATATGTACACACCCAGTGGCAGAGTTTCTAAGTACATTAAAGTCTAACAGCATTGAAAAGTGAAATAGATGGCTCCACAGTAATAGTACAAGGTTCAGCACACCGTTTCTGGTGATGGACTGAACATCCAGAAAGAAACTCAAAAGAGACACGGAAAATTTAAGTGACACAATCAACCAATTTGACCTCATAGATATACACCAAACATTCCACCCAAGAGCAGACAAGTATATCTTTTTTTAAATGCATATGGAACATTTTCCAAAATGGACTACACATTAGGCGGCAAAGCAAAATCTAAACCACTGGAATATTGCAAAGCATATTTTGAGACCATAAAGCCATAAAAGTTGAAATCGACAGCAGAAAATGTAAAGATAAAATATCAAACACATGGAAACTGAAGAACATCTTGCTCAAAAACTTCCTGGTTATAGAAAAAAATTAAGGAACAGAATAAAGGAATTTGCAGAATCAAATGAGAAAGAAAACGCATTCCACCAGAAGCCAATGGACACCGCAAAAGCAGTGCCCATAGGTTAATTTAGCTCAATAAACTCACATTCAAGAAGAAGAAAGGGCCCAAATCAAAGAACTAACTATAAAACTGCTACAAGTAGAAAGAGAGCAACAACAATAAGAAACCATCAAGTGCCAGAAGAAAACAATACTAATTAGAATAGAACTACATGAATTGAATAATAGAAAAACAAGAGAAAGAGTTAATCAGACCCACATATATTTTTCATAAAGATCAACAAAATTGATAAACCACTGGCAAACTGACAAAGGAAAAACAAATGAGGAAGCAAATAGCTCAAATAGGAAATGAGACAGGCAGTATCACAACAGACCCAACTGAAATTAAGAGAATCATAGCAGAATACTGTGAAAAATTGTGTTCAATAATTTTGAAAACCCAGAGGAAATGGAGAAATTTCTAGAAGCACACTACCTACCAAAATTAGCACAAACAGAAGTAGAACAACTTAATAAACCCGTCATAAAAGAAGAGATCTCGACAGTAATTCAAATACTGCCAACCAGAAAGAGTCCTGGCCCAGATTGCTTTCCTAGATTATTCTACAAAACTTTTAGAGAAGAATTAACACCACTTTTTCTAAAGGTATTTCACAGCATAGGAAAGGATAGAATATGCCCAAATTCATTCTGCGACGCCAGTGTAACACTAATACCAAACCCAGGTAAAGGTAACACCAAAAAGGAAAATTGCAGACTAATATTACTGATGAACTTATATACAAAATCTTTAAAACTTTAGTCAATAGAATTCAACATATTAAAAATAATATTCACCATGAACAAGTAAGATTCATGACAGAGATGCAGGGGTGTTTCAGCATTAAGCCAAGTCGCCAAGTGCCGTCAAGTCGGATCCGACTCATGGCGAACCTGAGTTTCAGCATTAGAGAAACAATTAATATAGTTAACCACATATATAAAACAAAAGATAAGAATCACTAGATTTTATCAATTAATGCAGAAAAGGCATTTGACAAAGTCCAATGGATGTTCATGTTAAAAATTCTCCGTAGAACAGAAAGAGAATTTCCTCAGTGTAATAAGGGACATCTATGCAAAGTCAAATATGACTCATGGGCACTTGGCTTGGCATGCAAAGTCAAAAGACAATATCAGAAGCTTCAAGTATTCTCCCGGAGCATGGTAATCAGATAACGATGCCCACTGTTACTACTTTTATTCAACATTGTGCTGGATATTCTAGCCAGAGCAAGCAGGCAGGATAAAGAAAGGAAGAAAAGGCATCTAAATTGTTAAGGAAGAAGTAGAAGTGTCTCTATTTGCAGATGATGTAATCTTACACCCCAAAAGCCCTAAAGAATCCACAAACAAACAAAACTACTGGAACTTACAGAAACATTCAGCAGAATGTTAGGATACAAGATAAACATATATAAATTAGTTGGATTCCTTTGCACCAACAAAGAGACCATCAGAGAGGAAATCACCAAATCAATGCCATTTATAATAGCCCCCTGTCTTAGTCCTCTAGTGCTGCCTTAACAGAAATACCTCAAGTGGATGCCTTTAAAAAGAGAAATTGTATTTTATGACAGGCCGGTAGGCTCAGAGTTCAAATTCAGGGCATCAGCTCCAGAGGAAGGATTTTTCTGCTGGCTCTGAAAGAAAGTCCTTGTCATCAGTCTTCTCTCAGACTGGAAACTTCTGAGGCTCAAGGATCCTGTTCTTTTCCAAAGGATGTGCTCAGCATCTGGGACTGCTTTCTAGGTGGTATGAGGTCCCCAACTCTCTGCTTGCCTCATTTTGCCTTATATCCCAAGAGGTGGCCGCAAGACTCTATACACTGAGTCTTGCCCTACTAACACAACTGCCACCCATGCTCCCTCATTAACATCATAGAGGCAGGGTTCACAAAATAAAAGAACACCTCACACTGCCTGGAACCATGACCTAGCTGAATTACTACTCACATTTTGGGGAGAACACAGTTCAACTCATGTCAACTCCCAAGAAGATAAAATACTTATGAATATATCTAATCAGAGATGTAGAAGACCTATGCAGAGAAAATTACGACTGTATACGGCTAGCAACCAAAAGAGACCTAAATAAGTGGAGAATCCTTCCTACCATGGATAGGAAGACATAGTGTTTTGAAAGTCTTTATAAGACCTAAGGAAACCCTGGTGGCATAGTAGTTAAGTGCTAAGGCTGCTAACCAAAACATTAGAGCACAAATCCTCCAGGTACTCCTTGGAAACTCTATGAAGCAGTTCTACTCTGTCCTTTAGGGTTTCCATGAGTCTGAATCGACTCAGTGGTAGTGAGTTTGGTTTTGGTGTGGTATAAGACACAATGTGATCTACAAATACAATGAAATCCCAATACAAATTCCAACGGCATTTTTTAACAACATGGAGAAACAAATTGTCAATTTCATGTAGAAAGGGAAAAAGTCATGGATAAGTAAAACATTACTGAAGAACAAGAACAAAGTGGGATGTCTTTCACATTACCTGACTTCGGAATCTACTATACTGCCATGGTAGTCCAAACAGCCTGGTACTAGTACAAAAACAGACATATAGACCAATGCAGGATAGGGGGCTGGGAGGTGACAAAAGAGAGAATCTGAATATAACATCATCCATCTATGGAAACCTTTGAAGAATAGTGGTTAAGTGCTATGGGCTGCTAACTAAAAGGTCAGCAGTTTGGATCTGCTGGGTATTCACTGGAAACTCTAAGGTGCAGTTCTAGTCCACCCTTTAGAGTCACTGTAAGTCAAAATGGACTCAATGGCACTGAGTTGTGAATTTTTAGTTACCTACAAGCAGCTATTTGACAAAGGCCCAAAGTCTGTGAATTGGGGAACGAAACAGTATATTTAGCAGGTGATATTGGCAACACTGGATATCTATTTGTAGAAAAATGAAGCAAAACCTGTATCTCCCACCATGCACAAAAACTAGCTCAAAATGTATCAAAGACCTAAATATATAATCTAGAACAACAAAGATCATGGAAGAAAAATTAAGTCAATGCCAGGAGCCCTAAAACATGGCATTAACAGACACTAAAATATCACTAACAATGCACAAACATCAGAAGAGAAAATAGACAACTTGGAACTATTAAAAATCAAACAGTTATCTAAGGACTTCACCAAGAGAGTAAAAAGACTACCTAGAAACTGGAGAAATATACTGGCAACCATGAATCTGATTGACATTTAATTTCAATAGCCTACAAGATACTAGACAACTTCAACAAGTAAGAGACATACAAACCAATTTTAAAAAAATGAGCAAAGAATAAGAACATGTACTTCACCAAAGAAAACATCCAGGTAGCTAAGAGACACATGAAGAAATGCTCATGATCATTAGCCATTAGAGAAATCCAGATCAGAACTACAGAGAGATACTTTCTCATCCCAACAAAGCTGGCATTAGTGCAAAACACAAAAAATAATAAAGGTTGAGCGGATGCGGAGAGACTGGAACTCTTCTACACTGCCAGTAGGAGTATGAAATGGTACAACTACTTTGGAAATCTATTTGGCTCTTTCTTAAAAAGCTAGAAATAGAAATAGCATATGATCCAGCAATCTCACTGCTTGGAATATATCCTAGAGGAATAAGAGCTGTCACACAAATAGGTACATGCATGCTAATGTTTATTGCAGCACTGTCCAAAATGGCAAAAAGATGGAATCCACCTAAATGCCCATCAACAGATGAATGGATAAACAAACTATGATATATTCACTCAATAGAATACTATGTAATGATAAAGAACAATGACGATTTTGGGAAACATCTGATAACGTGGAATCACCTGGAAGACATTATGCTAAGTGAAATTAGTCATCCCAAAAGGACAAATGTTGTGTGAGACCAGAATAAAAGAATCTTCGATGGCTCCAAGGGAGAGGTGTGGAGGAAGGAGAGGCATATTCCTAGATTGGGTCATAGATAGGAGTTGGATTAGGTGACACGTGTGACAGCATGCATTAGAAGAGAGATTAACAATGCTGGACTATACTCAAAGCTAAGAGGTTTCCTAAATACAACCCAAGGTTTTGAAGGACAGAGTAGCAGGGGTAGAGGTCTTGGGACCCTGGTTTCAGGATACATCTAGGTCAACTGGTGTAATTATTTTATTTTATTTATTTATTTAATATGACTGACTGAAAATGTACATTCCCATATAAATTTACATGCCCACCTTTATGCAGCTTCCACTGCTCTCCCTGTCTGGTGACAGCACACTATTTCTCTCTGCTCCATACATGTCTCATCCTCCCAACAGTCTCCTTTCCTCTCCTCTCCACTCACTCTCCTTCCTCCAGCCAGAGGTCAGCAGGATGATATCCTATAGATGTATAGGACCATAAAGTGCATCCAATATCATAGTGAAAGTACACTCTTCGGACATGAATGTAATTTTTTTTTAAGAAAATATTTTGCATCTCATTTTGGTGAGTGAAGTCTAGGGTCTTAAAAGCTAGCAAACTGCTATCTGATGAGAATCAATTGGTTTCAATCCACCTGGAGCAGGAGAGAACAAGGGACATCAAAGACATGAGGAAAATAAGAGCCCAGGGAACAGCAGGGACCATATGATCCAGAGACTACACCAACATAACACCAAAATAACTAGGTGGTGCCTAGCTACCACCAATGACTGCTCGGACAGAGAATACAATGTAGAGATCTTGATGTAGTGGAAGAAAAATGGGGGTATAGGCCTTGTATTGTATTAGAGGACTAGACTTGATGATCCCACATCCTGAGAGATTCCTGAGGACACAATCCCTGGACTCCCTTATCCCAGATCTTAAACCGGTACCTAAACTATCCAGAGAAAGAATGGACTGGACCAGAAGACATAGAGTGATGCCACCAAAAAGAGTATGCTTCTTGGCTTAAATATATACATGGGAGTGTTGGAGCAGCTCCTATCCAGAGGCAAGATGGGAGGGTGGAGGGCATGGAGACAAGAGTTGGTTGAATGAATACCGGAAGTACAGAGTAGAAAGGAGGAGTGCTGCCATAGAGTGGGAAGAGCAGGTAGAGTTGCATAGCTGTATGTGTGCAAGGTTTTGTAATGCAAATTGATTTGGATTGTAAACTTTCACCTAAAGCACATTTATGTAAAAAAGAAAACAGCAAACAGAAACAAAACGAAATAGAAGATAACCATAACATACTGTGAATCATGGCCCAGGAAATTGATATACACAGGTTTTTGGGGGAACACGGTTTATGCCATGAGTACTAATAATTCAGAAAGCACTTTCCATTAATGTTTTCAAAGCTTTTTCTACCTTATTTCTAGATCCAGTAAACTGTTCTTGAAAAGCAAACAAATTAAAAAAAAATGAGATTATATAATAATCTATTATTTAAATTTTTGAATATTAAATACTGACTTAAAAACTACAAAATATAGTAATCTGTGATCATATTATCATGAAGCCTTTTTTAAAAAAATGAAGAATACATTTTATCATACAGAAGCAAAACCCAAACCAATGCCACTGAATTGATTCTAACTCATAATGACCTCCAGGACAGAATGGAACTACTCCATAGTGTTTCTAAGGCTGTAAATCTTTACAGAAGCAGACTGCTACATCTGCCACACATTTCTTCTGTAGGGCAGCCAGTGGGTTTGAACTACAAATTTTGGTTTAACATCTGAGCATTAATATAACAGTCTGGAAAATATTAATACTGGTATAACTAAGTGCTGTCAAGCTAATTCCGACTCGTGGCAACCCCATGTGTGTCTGATTAGAATTGGAGTGCCTTATTTTTCAAAAGTAGACTGCCAAGACTTTCTTATGTGGTACTTCTAGGTGGCCTCAAATCTACCCTCATTTGGTTAGCAGCTGAGCATGTTAACTATTTGCATCACTGATAGATTCCAGTATCATTAAAAAGCTGAAAGTGTATTAAAATTCTTTGTATAATCATCTCACTTTATGCTAAAGAAGCTTTGGTTATAGATGATACATAGTATATGTTACATCTCAAATTTACAATTATTAGAATGATTTTAAGGACTGTACATGACTTGACCAAACATCAAATGACCTTGGATTCTAATTAGCAAGTAAAACAACAAGGGCAACAAGAACAAAAAAGAAAAACTAACGCTTTTTGATGACTAATCAATCACAGAATCTCTTTCTAGTAAGTTGTCTCCTAACAGGCACAGAAAAAGGCACAGAGACAAACAGTATTGGGACTATCATCTAGGAATCCTTTAGGGCAAATATATTGTGAAGAATTTCAAATTCCAGTTATTCATTGTTAAACTTCATTTTTGGACTCTGATTTTTCCTTTAAAGTTGACTTGAGGGACACTTTAGAAAGACAGTTTGGCAGTTCCTCAAAAACTTAAACATATAGTTACTATATGACAGCTATTCCATACCGAGGTATATACCCAAAAGCACTAAAAATGTCTGTCCACACAAAAATTTGTACATGAATGTCGCTTTCAGCATTATTCATAACAGCCTCAAAATAGAAACATCCATTGACTGACAGTAGATTCATCTGCGTACTAAAGAACTTAGTCTTTCTCAGTAGAAGACTAGCCTTTGTCCCTGGCTCCTGGAAGTTAATCTCTAAACCTTCAGAATTTTCTGAGTGATAGGTGTTATTCCCTTCAAAACACATCCTAGAGTTTATGCTAACAAGTTGACTCATAGTGGAATACTTGTGCATGTGATATCAAACCTCCAGGATGGGGGAGGAAGGTGACACCCTGAATTCCCTTGTAAAACTTCATAGGATAGTTGAAGTCTCAAGGCTGGAATCTCCCAGACTTGATCTTGTGAGTTTTTTCTTCAGTTATTTCTAACTTACGTCATTTCCCGAAACCATAACAGCTAGTACAATAGGTTTCAGTCAGTGCTGAGGGCCTTCCTAGCAAAATTATCAAACCTGAGTACAGTTTTGGGGAACCTCTGAGCTTGTAATTAGTGTCAGAAGTAAGAGCAATCTTATGTGTGCTTTTCCTTCTAAATTCGTCGTTTGCCTCTAAATTATTGGTAGCATTTCAGAAGTCCCTTGAAGCTAATTCCAAGTATTATACAATATTTAACCATGAAAAGGAATGGAGTACTGATTCCCGCTTACCATGGATGTATATTTCTTGGGAGCAATTTCAACACTTTATGTTAAGTGAAAGAAGCCAGACACAAATGACCGCATATTGTATAGTTCCATTTATATATACTGTCCTGAATGAATAAATCTACAGAGAAAGAAAGTAAATTCTTAGTTGTCAGGGGCTGGGGGCGGAAGCCTGGGGGCTGGGGCTAAGAGAATAACAAGTGACTGGTAATGGATATGAGGCAGAGTTTCTTTCAGTGATAGTGAGAATATTATGAAATTAGATAGTGGTGATAGTTCAACAGCTTTGTGAATATACTAAAAATTCTGAATTATTCACTTGTGAAAGGGAAGAGTTTTATGATATATGAAGTAAATCTTTACAAAAATATATTGAAATCATGGAAACATTTGATTATTTAATCTTTTTTTTTTTTTTTTTCCCCCTGTCACATTTGCCTTCTATTGGACTTGGATTGAAAACCTTTGAAGAAACACAAAACACCCTCTCTTATTGTCTAGAACTGGAAATATTCTATGTACAGGTATATTCTTATGTCAGGAAAGGTTTATTGCTTTCTAAAAGTATGAACTACTTCACCTAATGATATAAAAAAGTAGTTTGAAGAAAATATACAAAGAAACTCACAAAACTGTAGAAAGTCTAAACAACTAAGACTGTGAAAAGACAGAAACTAGGGCAGTTACAAGGTTCACATATCAGTAATGTGTAAAATGTTTCTGTGGGTTCTTTTCTTTGGAGCAACTTCAGCTGTGTTTTAAGTCATGTCATTTTTGCTCAAGATTCAAACACCCAGGAGAGAGATTCTGATTAGCCTACTATAGATTACATGCCAGTCCCTGACTGAAGGAGTTAGATAGTTTCACCAGAATTACATGGAAAAGGCAAGATAGCTTCCCAAAAGACCTTTAGGAAGGTGTCACATAAAGAAATCGTGTCTGAATTGGAATCTTGAACTGTGAATGCATCACTCTGTGTGCATATTATACACAATGTATCATTTCCAAGGTCACCTAGCTCCATCAATAATTGGTAATAATAGGTCATCAGGAAGGATTCACTAATGGGGGCAAATGAATCATGTTTTCTTCTAATTTCACATTAGTTTACCAATATCTGTAATTGGACAGATAATTTAGAGTCTTCCAAAATTTAGGGAAGGATGGAAAAGACAAATTGTGTGTAATTAATATGGATGGAGGGATTCCTGCTATGACTTATGAAAACAAACAAGCCCAAAATACATTGTCTCAGTACCTAGAGCATAAATAGCAGTTGTTCAGCAAAATATACTTAACAGCCAGTTAGCTCTTGTACAACTGATACACTCATATTTTTATTCACATACACAGAGAATTTTACTCTGTTATTACTGATAATACTTCACTACAGATGTAGAGAAAAAAAAGTCCTTATCATTTTCTTCCTTAATTTTTAAGGTTTATGAGCTTATCATTGGACTATTATGTCTTAAAATCCATGTTTGTAAGAAGAGCATACATTTTTGGATGTAGAAAAAAAGAAAATTCCAAATATTTCAGCTATTTTTATATATCCTGTCTTTATTCATGTATTCACTTTATGCTTACCTACATTTTCACCAAGAATTCTATGAAATGATTTTGTGTTTATAAACATTTATAGCACTTGTCAGTGCCATCATTAAAAAAAAAAAATTTAGGGGGTCAAGAAATGCACTGTATTTTATTGTTTATTTCTTGTCTGTTGTAACCTTCTTGAGGGCATAAAAAATTTATATAACTTCATTTTTTCTTATGTTTTTCAGTGATGGTAATTATAAATAATTGCATGTGAATTATCTTAGCTATCCCATCACTATTTATAAATAAGAAATTCATGGCTTAGAAAGGCAAATATTTGCATTAGTGTTAAATGAAAATGTTAAATGACAAATATAGGAAGTGTGACTCCAGTACCTTAATGTTCATAATCACACGTACATCCTGCTTAACATGACTCTAGCCAAGTAGTAGGTACACTGAATGGAATGATTTTATATGCTGCTTATAAAGTGGAGCTCTGAGGCTCAGTGGTTAGTGCACGGCTGCTAACCAAAAAGGTCAGTAGTTCAAACCCATGGGTTTATGGACCAGTTCTACACTGTGCTTACAGGATTGCTATGAATTGGCATCAACTCAGCATCAGTGAGTGTGTGCTCAGAATATTCATGATTTTGGTATTTTCCATTGCTCTGGATAAATAAAAGTTTGGAAGCCCAGTGAAGTTCTTTAAAGATAAAGCAAGCTTATTTATTTACCTCAGTCGATAGCCAGTTAAAAGGAAAGCTCTTCTTCCTGAGAAGAGCAGTAGGCAGTAGCAAGGATCTTTCAATAATATTTTAGAGAAGAGCAATTTATCACCAAGAAAACGAGCACTTTCTCACTAGACGGTGCAGAAGCCAGCTCACATTCCCTCGCCCCAGCAGGTGGTTCCCAGAGACACTGGCAATCAATAAGCTTCAAGAAGAGCAAACAGCAGCGGTCTCCCAAGTTTCAGCACCTCTCAGCGGTGGCAGAGGAATCGTTGCTTCAAATACCTAGGGGGTAAAACAAAAATCCAGTACTTACCAGTTTTCCAGACACACAGTCTCCACCTGTGACGAGGAAAAACAAACACCATTATAAGCAAGTGTAAAGAAAGGGTAGCAGTGAGGCTGGAGAGAGAGAAGGAAAAAATGAATTTTTTTTTTCATTTTTGGAAAATGAATGAGGGAAACACAGATATTTAAGGTAGTGGACACTGAAAAAATTTGTTGAATCCATAATCAAGCAAAAGGTCCACTTAGAGTACAAACTGAAAGTCTTAAATTATCTTTTAAATGACCTAATAATATTGTCAATTATATTGATAAATAGAACATCTTCAAGAGTGTGGTAAGTACTATGATAATGTGAATTATTATTTTTTTTACCCTTGTGATTACTTTCCAGGGGTTTGCTATCACCATGTTTTGACCTGTGCTATATTTCTCAGATTCTACCTTTAAAGAATGTGTGCAAACTTTAGGGTGAACACCACTTCCCGGGGGGCAGATTATCCAGTAGGCAAAGTAAGCATGATGCCTACTTTGTTATCAGATCATCTGTAGTCAACAGTTGTTCATTACAGATTAGTAAGTAAGCACAAGTAAACCCATAATTATTTGTGCTTATTGCAATACCCATAACTGTCAAGGATTACAAATTTTGAAGGTTTGATTCTGTAGGAAGGTACTGTGGGGTTGGGAGGGCAACAAGTACCAGTCATACTAGAAGTAGGATGTTTGACATGATAGGAAAAGAATGTAAAATTGTTTGCTACAGTAAATCTAGTAAGTAAAGTAATGACTGTGCTTACCTTACCTATTGGATAATCCACTCTGATGTTTCCAAAGACTCCCTAGCTTTGCTGCTCTAATGAAATCAATCTACATTTCTTACTATTATGCTGTTTCTAGCTACTTGTGGACTCACACTGGGCTTACTAGATGTTACTGAGTCTAGTTTGACTCACAGCAATCCTGTGTACAACAGGATAAAACACTGCTCAGTTCTGCCCATCCTCATAATTACTGCTGTGTTCAAGTTCATTGTTGTAGCCACTGTGCCAGGCCCTCTCATTGTGGATCTTTGTTTTGTTGACCTTTTGCTCTATGGAGTGGTTCTATCCTGTCCTGCAGTGTCACTGTGAGTTGGAATCAACTTGATGGCAGCAGGTTCTTACTTTACCAAGCATGATTTTCTTCTTCAAATGCTGGTCTTTGATGATAACGTGTCCAAAACACTTGATACAAAGTCTTGCCATTTTGCTTTTGAGTATACTAGCTGTACTTTTCCAAAACAGGTTTGTCGATTCTTCTGGCAGTTTATGCTGTATTCAATATTCTCGGTCAGTACCGTAATTCAAAGGCATTAATCCATCTTCTGTCTTCTTTTATACATTGCCAGCTTTCACATGCATTTGAGGTGACTGAAAATACCATGGCTTGCGTCAGACACACCTGAATCCTCCAAGTGACATCTTTGCTTTTTAAAGCTTTAAAGAGGTCTTTTGCAACGGACTTGTCTAGTGCAATGAGGCATTTGATTTCTTGACTGCTGCTTTCATGAGCATTCATTGTAGATTCAAATAAAATGAAATCCTTGACAATTCCAGTATTTTCTCTTTTTATCATGCTGTTTCTTGTTGGTCCACTGTAAGGATTTTTGTTTTCTTTATGTTTAGGTGCAATCCTTCATGAGGCTGATGAAGTCTTTGATCTTTATCAGTAAAAGCTTCAAGTGCACCTTCAGCATGCAAATTTGTGTTATCTGCATATCACTGCATTTAGGAGCCTTCCTCTAATCCTGATGCCATGTTTTTCTTTTTATATTGTCTAGCTTCTCAGATTATTTGATCAATGTATAGACTAATTATGCTCAAAGGATACAACTATGACTCACATCTTTTCTTATTTTCAACCACTCAGTATTCCTTTCTTCTGCTTGAAAATGTGCCACTCGTTGTATGTACGGGGCCCCTTGGAACACCACTGAGTGCTCTGAAATTTGTATTCTTGGCAATGTTATCCATAACTTGTTACAAAACACAGATTTGAATGCCACTGCACAGACAACTGAACACAGGCATGTATGTTTCTTGGTATTTACTGCTTTCAGTGAAGATTCTTCATACCTTCGCAATGATATCCCTTATTCCACGTCCTCTTCTGAATCCACTTGAATCTATGGCAGTTCCCTGTGGGTATATTTCTATGACCACTTTTGAATTATCTTCAGCACCATTTTACTTGCATATGATGTTAATCATAGTGTCCCATAATTTCTACATTCTCTTTGATCATCTTTCTTTAGAGAGGGCTCAAATATGAATTGTGTCCAGTCAGTTGGCCAGGTAGCTGTCTTTGAAATTTCTTGGCATACGCAAGTGAGTGCTTCCAGCATTATATCCTTCAGTTGTGACATCTGAGTTGCTGTCCACTGATCCCAAAGCCATCTTTCACACCAGCACCTCCAGTGAACCTTGGACTTTTTCCTTTAGACCATCAGTTGCTATCTTCTCGACAGTGTGCTACGTCCTGCAATGGTTGAATGCTGACCAATTTTTTTTTTAATGCAATGACTCTGTATGTTTCTTTCACCTTCTTTTTGATACTTCCTGTGTTGTTCAATATGTTACACACAGAGTCCTTCAGTATTGCAACTCAAGGCTTGAAATTTTTTTCAATTCTTTCAGCTTAAAAAATATCAATTGTTTTCTTCTCTTTTGGTTTTCTAAATCCATTCATTATAATAAATTATTTTGTCTTTTGAGCTGCCTTTTGAAATTTTCTGTTCTTCTCTTTGAAGTGATTATTTCTTCCTTTCTACATGACTACATCCATGTTCAAGAGTAACTTTCAGAATATGTTTTGATATCCGTTTTTGTCTTTTTAATAATATTTTGCTTTCTTCATGTATGGTGACCTTGATGTCATCCCACAATTCATCTGGTCTTTGGCCACTAGTGTACAGTGTGACAAATCTATTCTTGAGATAGTCTTTAAATTCAAATTAGAGATGTTCAAAGTGGTACTTTGTATTTTGTGGACTTGTCCTAATTTTCCTCAGTTTCAGCTTGAACTCATGTATGAGCAATTGGTGGTCTATTCCATAGCTGACTCTTGGCTTTATTCTGACTGATGATACTGAGTTTTGAATTGTCCCTTTCCAAAGATGTAGTTGACTTGATTCCTCTGTAGTCTATCTGCTAACGTCCATGCTTGTAGTCACTGTTTATGTTGTTGAAATAAGGTATTTGCAATGAGTAAGCAGTGTGTGTCACAAAATTCTGTCATTCCTCTCTGGTGTCTTTTCTACCACCAGACCATATTTTGCAAATACCAGTTCTTGTTTCCAACTTTCCCATTCCAATCACCAGCAGTTATTACCACATCAAGTTACATTTTGGCTCACACTGAAGAATCTGCATTGCAAATCTGCTTTCTGAGCCTAATATTAACATTGACAGCCATCACACCTGTGGCTAATTATTTTGTTTTGTATATTATTTTACTCAGCAGAAGAATCTGTATGTCTGAATATGTCATCTACTAAAGTCCAATTAAATTTCCAGGGATTAACTCGTAAATTAACAACTAGAACACTGGGAAAAAAGGAAACAGAGTCCTAATACATAATGTATATATGTATATGTGTGCTATTTATTATATAGTGTTGAAACTTTGGTGGAGTCATGGTTAAGAGCTAAGGCTGCTAAGCAAAAGGTCAGCAGTTTGAATCCACCAGGTGCTCCTTGAAAACCCATGGGGGAGGTTCTGTTCTGTCCTATAGGATCTCTATGAGTCAGAATTGACTTGATAACTGGTTGAGTTTGGTATAATAGTGTTTAGAAATTTCCATGTATATACTCCTACCACAGCCATTTTCCAGCTACCTATGTGATGTCACTGAACAAGTAGATTTAAGAAGCCAAAAAAACCCAAACCTGTTGCTGCCAATCAGTTCTTCTTCATAGTGACCCTATCAGACAGAGTGGAACTGCCCCATAGTTTCCAAGGAGCACCTGGGGATTTGAACTGCAGATCTTTTGGTTAGCAGCCGTAACATCTAACAATTCTGCCACTAGGGTTTCCAAATATGCTGAATGACACAGGAAGCATCAAAAAGAAGGTGAAAGGAATGTACAGAGTTGTTGCACAAGAAGACTTGGCTCTAGTCATTACTTCAGCATACTGCTAGGTTTAACTATCTGCATGTCTACACAGCTAAAAAGTGACTTTCACAACCCATGACAAAATCTGAAGCACAGTCTAGACCCTTGCTAACACCTGATATTTGGCAGCTTGGAATCAGTTGATTATTATTATTAAATATCCTATTTTGACCCTTTTATTTTTCAGTGACATTTCTTTTTATACTAAATCTCAGCTTCCTCCTGTCTATGACCTCCTCTCTCTGAATCTTGCAACCCAAATCAGTATAAGGGTCATTAGGTACTTGACTAGCTGAATAAGCACTCAGTACTGCTGATGATGATTATTTTTCACCTGGTGACATTAAGAGACATTTGCAGATGCTGACATTGTCAGAATACTTATCCTTTACTGCAGTTATTGCCACTGAAGAGTCTTGATTTTGTGTCATCCCTGATTAAGGAAGGCCTATCTTCTTCTAGGAGCCTTGATGGTGCAGTGGTTAAGCCCTGAGCTGCTGGCAGAAAGGTCAGCACACTGAACCCACTAACTGCTCCCTGTGGGACAGGTTTGCTCAAATCCGATGGGGCAGTTCTCCCCTGTTTTATAGGGTCTCTATGAGTTGGAATTGACAACATTGGGCTCGCTTTGAGTTTCAGTATCCTCTACTGGACTTGGGAAGCAGCTTGTTGTCAGATTTCAGACTGGGAGTTGTTTGAAAAATGAATAAAAAAGACAGCTTACTTTTTTCCATCTACTCTTCCTTTTGTTTTCTCTGGTTTGTCTTGCTGAAATTAAAGAAACATAAGCACTGATATGAAGTCACTGGAAATGTTCAACGTTTAAAAAATCATGTATGTATTTTAAGATAATGTTGATGGGCAAACCCTAAGGCAGCTTTGATTACAAACAAGCCTTCTGTCAATCCTTCATCTGAATGGCAACTTGATTTTGTATTTTTTTCCCTTACTGTAGTGTCTTTAGTTGTTTTGTTAAAACCCAGGCCAAGAGGGGGGGAAAAAGAAAAAGGAAACCTTCTTGGATTCCTGCTAATGTTTCTTGTGTGCATGTTTCGAAGCAATGCCTTTATTCCCTGTTGTGTACAATATCATGATAAAAAGTCAGCTAGTTCATAATGTCAGGAAATGCTCCTTCTCAGCTGAGTTTTTTAAACAATGAGTATCATTCAAATTAGTTTATATTGTTGAATTTTTGATGTTATTGTTCCGTAGTTATTACTCAGAAAACAGAAATATGTGACAAAAAACTCGTTGAATTTACCCCATGGAGAAATTACAGGTGCATATGAAAAGTTAACTTTAGGGAAATTCATCTCAGCATTGTTTTTATTTCTAAAAATTTAGACATTATCTAAAAATAAAATCTGGTGGTAAAATATATAATATATAAATACATAAGTTGCTTAAAATTAAGTTAAGATGTAACAAAGGATGGCACAGGAGAATATTTGAAGATACAGTAATACTGTTGATATCTTAATGAGTAAAAATCATGTGAAAAATAATACAAAAACATTACTGGTGATCTTCACTGAATGATGCGATTACAGTAGATTTTTAATTTTAATTTGTGCTACTTTTTATTTTCCAAAAACTTTTAACGTGAGTACATTTTTAAATTAAGGACAAACTTAGCTTGTATGGCAAGATAACAGAAACAAAAAAACATAATTATTTCATCTTTTAATATAATTATTATATAAATATATAAATTATATAAATGTATTTATGTTATATGAATGTATTTATATGCTATATAAATATATTGATTTTTTCCTTTTGATCAGTGACTAAATAAGTAGAGATATTTTATACTAAAATTGTCTGCTCTTTTCAGCCAATATCGCTACTCCTGTGAGCTGTTTTTTTTTCTTTTTTCTCTTATATTAACATGGAAACTGAAATTTATACAAGTTATTTTTATAAGGGAGTGTTTACTATAGAGATTTGTGTTCATCAGTCAATCAGGAAAAGCTGAACTCTGAGGTCAGTGCAAGAACTATAAACTAGAAAATCTAGGACTTCATAGGGGAAAAAGCAGAATTTAAAAGGAGAATGAGATTCCATAGCAGCACTGGGGTTTCCTGACGAGCAACTTTCTTGCCCGTTGTCTTCTCACCTCCATCCTTCCCTTCTTCCTTGCCTTTTTTCCTCCATTCTATCCTTTCATCTTTCTTTCTGTTGAATTTTTATTATGTTCTAAGCACTGGAGAAACAGGTAAGGTTTTTTCCTATATCCTCGTCAATGACAATAAGCCCTAACCAGTAAACTAGTAAGAGAACTGCAGCTAGTTACCACTGCTACAAAGAAAGTAAAACTAGGTGACAAATTATTGATTGGCAGAAGTGGTTGGGGGTACACAGGGATACCTTAGGGTAGGTGGTCAAGAAGGGCCTTTCAACAAGAACTGATATTTCATATGAGTTCTAAACGAAGGAACAAATTTCCAGATAGAGGTACTAAGTAAAGGGGGTGGAGCGGGGAGAGTAGAAGATGAGTGGAAGACGTAGAAATGGGTAGCATGCTAGATTTTATTACTGGTATCAAGGGAAGTTATTGGAAGATTTGAAGCAAGGATGCCAAATGATACAGAGCATGATTTGAAATGACTGTGCTGAGTTTCACATGGAGAATGAAAGGATCACAGTGTGAGAGAATAATACCATGGCTATAGTTAAGATATTGCGGCAATAATACAAACAGGAGACTGCTTATATCTTATATCTGGATTTGAATCGTTCTCCTTATTTCTGTTCTCCTTTTGTTCCTGTGTCTTCTTTTTTCCACTCAACTTCTGTATAGCTCATAGTTTCTGTGTCCTCATGAATTGGGTTTTCAGTGATTCTTCATTCCCAGATTTGGCTTTCCTACTACTAAGCCCTCATTTTATCTCCCTAATCATCTGTATGCAACTACTCAGCTTCAGCCCCTTCCACCAGTTGCCTGATTCTCTTCAAACAGACCTGAAATCAGTTTAGTTAAGCCTATGTTGCTGTATCAGACATATTATGTATTGCTGGAGAGCTTATAGACCATTGTTGAACTTGGGTTAAGTACCTGTTTCACGATTGGTAAAGAAGGAGCTAAAGTAAATGGTACAAGTTGTGGCCGTGTAGAGCTACCCTCTTAGCAAGAGCTCTGAGTAGAATGGTTTCACTTACATGGGGCCTCTGGAATATCGGAAATCAGAATTGACATGCTGTTACAGCTTTTCTTTTGACTGATTAGGGGCAACTTCTACTAAGAAATTCAATAAATAAGAAGAATTGGGAATAAAAGAGACATGCTACCAGGGAATAAGGGGCAGTGAACTCAAAGTGAGGAACTGTGTGTGTGTGTATATTTCTGGTTATTAGGTTACACTGTGCAGGAGAAAAGCACTTTTTGTTTGGAAGTTGGAGATTGCAGGCATAGGACAAAGAGTGGCAGACAACAGCATTTCTTGAAAAGTTTGGAAATGCTTCCTTAATTTGCACAAGGACAAATCATTGAATAGATGACATAGTTTTATGTTTTAGCTACTTGGATCTGTGACAATCGACAGATAATTTTGATTAATTTGGAGGTTCATCTATAGCAAATGTTAAAAATGCCTAGAAATGTCAAAAGTCTCTGCATTTTTGACTTGTTGTATTTCTAGTTCTAGTCTTTCATCAAATTTGCCAGTGAAATTGAAATATGAACTATTCCCCATTCAACTCATGCTTTGGAACATAGCTAACTGGCCACCCAACTGGGAGAGACCCATATTTGTGGCCAAGATAAAGAGATGATCCAACGAGATGTAGTAATTATTGAATAATATGATTACTATCACATGGAATTAAAATTTTGCTGAACAGAATTCAAAAGTGTTTGCAGCAGTACATTGCCAGGGAACTGCCAGAAATTCAAGCTGAATGCACAAGAAGAAGTTAATCAAGGGATATTGTTGTTGATACTAGGTAGACCTCAGCTAAGGAAGAGAACAGCAGAAATATATTTACTGGTGTTTTATTGACTCTGAATAGGTATCCCGCCATGTGGATCACAATTAATTATGGAGAAAATAGAGAAGAAAAGGAATTCTAAACAATTGATTGTGCTCTTGAGCAGCTTGTACATACACAAAGAGGCAGCTATGCCAACAGAACAAGGAAATGCTGCAGCGGTTAAAATAAGAAAAGATGTGTGTCAGCGTGGTATCCTTTCACTATATTAAATACGTACGCTGAGAAAATAATCTGAAAAGCTGGACTATGTGAAGAATAACAAGACAGTAAGATTGGAGGAAGACTCATTAACCACCTGTCCTGGCAGATGATACAAGCTTGCTTGCTTAAAGTGAAGTGGACTCAAAGCACTTACTGATGAAGATGAAAGACCACAGCCATCAGTCTAGATTACACCTGAACATGCCAAGCCAAGTGACACCTGAACATAAAGAAAACAAAAATCCTCACCACTGGACCAATAAGCAGCATCATAATAAACAGAAAAGATTGAAGTCAAGGATTTACTTTTTCTTGGACCCACAATCAACAGCTATGTATGGAAGCAGCAGTCAGAAAATCAAACAGTACATTGCATTCTGCAACTCTGCAGCAAAATTACTCTTTAAAGTATTAAAAAGCAAAGATGTTACTTTGAGAACTTAGTTGCATCTCACCCAAGCCATGGAATTTTCAGTCACCTCATATGCATGGGAAAACCAGACAAGAAACTGGTAAAAGTAAAGAATTGATGCATTTGAATTATGGTGTTCATGAAGAATACTGAATATACCATGGACTGCCAGAAGAATGAACAAATCTGTCTTGGAGGAAATACACCTAGGAATCTCCTTAGAAGAGAGGATGGTGAGACTTTGTCTGATGTACTTTGGACATGTTTTCAGAAGGAATAAATCTTTAGAGAAGGATAACATGCTTCGAAAAGTAGAGGGTGAGCAGTAAAGTGAAAGACGCTCAGTGAGATGGATTAACTCAGAGTCTGCGGCAATAGGCTCAAATATAGCAACGGTTGTTAGGATAAGGAAGGGCTGGGCAGTGTTTCATTCTGTTGTACTTAAAGTTGCTATGAATGGGAACAGATTTGATGGTACCCAACAACATAACAACTCGTTCAACCAATACTTTTGGTAGAACTACCTATCGCTTAATGGTTCCATTCTGTAAAATAAGATGCTAATGACTTCTAGTCAGTATTTTTTTTCCCCCTCCATATTGTTTGGGATTCTTTTTTAGAGATTATACCTCTAAACCAAAAAGCCAAACCTGTTAACCAAATCTGTTGCCGATGAGTCAATTTCAACTCATAGTAACCCGACAGGACACAGTAGTGTTTCCATGGCATGTCTAGTGGATTTAAAGGGCCAACTTTTTGGTTAGTGGCCATGGCTCTTAACTGTTGCACCGCCCAGGCTGTCATGTCTCTAAGCACATGTAATAGCAGCTGAATAGTTTTTTCCTTTGTATGTGAATAAATTAAAATAACAAGAAATGATACAAGATTATTTCTGAAAGCATTGGTCACTTGTTTAATATGAATTTTATGGCAAATCTTGAAACTTATTTCAAACAATCGATTTATTTAAGAAAAGTACAGCTTCTTTGGAACCCAAAGTCTAGCTGAAGAATTTTTGTAAATGGGAGAAAGTATACTGTAACATATTTATTATTTGCCATGTCTAAGACAAGTTTTAGACTATTCAACACACTTTCTCAGCAGCCTGAATTATGCCATTCCATTTTAATTACGTGTCTTTCGCCTGACAGCACTGCTACTGTCAGTGCTGCCAATATGGTGAGGATCTTTTCAGGGATATTCCTTAGAATTATACTCAATGTTATGCATGATTGTATCAGAATTGGGGCATACAAAAATTTTGGCACCATTTCTCAATTTCATACAGATTAAAGGAAAAGAATTAAAGTATAAATGTTTACCTACTTTGCTTTGTGGAATTGATTGGAATAACAGATAAAAAGAATTGATTGACATCAAAAGAGGCTAATTTGATCTACATAACAAGATAGAGGAAGTGTAAGGGGAGAAAACGTATAACAGTAAAAGCCCGGGCTGAAACACTGGAGAGTGATTTGTGAGACAAGATTTTTAGAATCAGTATGTGGGGTCAGAGAGGGGAGAGATTTTGCTAAGCAACTCATTGTAGAGGTGTGAGAACAGAAAGTAGCAAGAAGAAATTTAAAGCATGTCACTCTGTGTCAAGTAATGTATTTCCTGTGTCTATCTTCAGAAACCTGAGTGAGAATGCTTGTTAGTATGTTCTGACTGTGGGACTTTTATGTGTTTAATGTGACGTTATGTGGAAATGTGCCACCAGGCTGAAGCTGGAAGGTTCAGGTAACTTAGGAACAAAGTATTAGTTCTCAGTTTTCCATCTGTGTTCTCCCAACTGAGTGAGGTGAGCTCCAGAAAAGGTTAGGTAGCTTCCCTAAGGTCTCACAGCTAAGAGAGAGAATCTAGCACTCTGGTTGTCTTTGCTCTCATTTCAGCATCTATGTATGATTCCAGTCAGTGCTACACGGTTGCATTAATACATTCAGTTTACTATTGGGTATTTATAAAGACGTTAGATACGAGAAAGCATGTTAAGTTGAATGTTAATACATGAGGAAGTAGAGAATAATTGTAATGGATGAATCTGTCACCAGTTGCTTGTAATAAGAGAAGACTATCACTGACAAAAGCACAGTAGGCTACCAAGATAATCCCCATGCAATCAACTTTCAGACCACTACTTTAGGCAAAATGTTTTTTTTTGGACTGATAGTGATGTTGGTGCTTGGCTCAGTTACTTGTTTTATTGACTTTTTTTGTCACTTAGTGGTTATCAAGATGACAATTTCTGCCATTATATTCAAGGTTGCTAAAAAATTTTTCAAATGTCAAGACTTTGTTAAATAAATTAGTTTTCTGAAGATTATAATGTTATCATCTTTTCAGATTTTCTTTCATTCAAATGTAAACTACCTGTTTGGCTGGATCCTTGTTTATCAAGGACTTATCATGGCTGAAAACCAAACCCAAACCTATTACCATCAAGTAAACTCCAATTCATAGTGACCCTGTAGGCTTGAGTAGGACTGCCCTATACAGTTTCCAAGGCTGTAGATATTTATGGAAACAAACTGCCGTTTGTTTTTCTTGAAAAGTGGCTTGCAGGTTCGAATCTCTGAACTTTCAGTTAGCAACAAAGTGGTTGACCTTCGCAACACCAGGTCTTCTGTGATTTTGAAACAAACAAGCCAAACCCTGTTACTGTGAATCACATTTCTAAGTCGTAGCAGCCCTACAGGACAGGATGCCAAGCCAGGCAAGTGCCATCGAGTCGAATGGATCTGACTACAGGACGGGATAGAAGCACTGCGTAGGATTTCCAAGGAGCAACTGGTGGATTTGAACTGCCGAAATTTTGATTAGCTAATAATCTCTTAACCACTGCTCCACCAGGGCTTGGTTCTCTAAAATTATTTTTGTGGAGCCAAGGTCTGAGGTTACCAAGAAAGACACTACTTACACCAGGCATTGGATTGAACAACACTTTACTCACATAGCAAAAACGTTTAGCAAAGGCAGCTTCAGCAGTGGGTACCAATATCCCATAGCCAATAGGTAACTTCCTTCTCTCTCATGCCCCGCTCATGTAGCAGTTGAAGGACTCTGCTCCCTCACCCTCCTTCCTCCCAGGAACAGACATAGTAATAGGGTTGTCCTGGTACCATATCACACATATGCACAAGAAAACCAAAAGAGTACCCATTAGTCCCCAAAGAAGGAAGGAATTCCTTTGTTAAGGAAGAAACTAAAACAGAGGGAAGCTCCTGCCCAACTTTACTTATCAGAGAAAGTTCTTGGCTGAACACTGTAAAACTGTTGCAAGATATCCCAGTTCTAGGTGTAAAGACATCCATGGCAATGAATGGGGGTAAGTGCTAGGACTGGTTAATAGAGGCCAAGCCAAGTGGCAACCACAGGGGTAAGGGTAAAACTGGCCCCCAGAGTATTCAAGAAGCGCCTGGTGGATTTGAACTGCCGATGTTGTGGTTAGCAGTGGTAGCACTTAACCCACCACACCACCAGAGTTTCCTGAGGGATAATTCAATCTTCTGTGTAAGAATTACAATTAAAAAATGAAACTGTATTAGAAAACATCATCTAGTAACTATGAGATCTTAGATAAGTACTAAACAACATAGTTCTAAATATGTAGAAAAAGAACTGTCTTTAAGACTCAGTTCACCTAAAACAAGTTATAAGAGAGTAATTGTTATCTTTGTTTTGATAATATAAACTAAACTGATGAACAGGGAGAGCTCTAGAAATAACGCAAATAAACATTATATAATCAATTTGCAGTATGTCTCAAGCATCATTCTAGATACAAAAAAATAATTAATAGATTGTAACTATGATATTTCATTGAGCTTAATATGTCAATAAATTTAAGTTTATTCTATGCCACAAAGAAACATGTTTTCAATTAATATGACACAGTACTTTATTACCTACAAGTTTGACATTAACTTCCTTGAAGATCAACTTTAGATTGATTTTTAACATATGGAACTGCCAATAAAGTTTGCAAAGTCATCCTAGAAAAAGTGCTACATACCTCGTTGCTGAATATCACTACAGTCACCTTTGAAATACCTCCCTTGGGAAGCTATGCACAGATGCCAGCACCTTGTCCACTCTTCAAAGCATGTTTGGAACTGTTTCTGGAATGGCCAGCAGAGCTGTTGTCATAGTACCCTTGATGTCCTGAATGTCATCAAAATGTCTTTCTTCCAATACTTCCCTTATCTTCAGGTAAAGAAAAAAAATCATTAGGGGCCAGATCAGGTGAGTAGGGAGGGTGTTCCAATACAGTCATCTGTTTACTGGCTAAAAACTCCCTCACAGACAACTATACAAATTTGCGAACTTGCCACCATGCTGCTGTGCCCTATGCAATGGCCATTCTAGAAGGAGTTCCAAAATTGCTCTGAAGGGTAGACTAGGTGCTGGTGTGGGTATGTAACTTCCCAAGGGCAGTACTTTGAAGGTGACCATGGTGATATTCAGCAATGAAGTAGATAGTACTTAGGACAATTAAGTCTGTGGATTTAATTGTCAGACCCCATGAATTTATCATATATCAATCTTTTGGATGTATTAATATAAACATTTAAATAAAATTATTTATTGCTAAAATGGATTTAGATTCAGATTTTTCTGAATCATGCTGTACTTCAGGCATTGCAGTCTATTTTTCCACAGAATATTATTCCCTGTGGCATCAAGAGCATTGGTGATGTAGAAGTTACATAGTCCTCCACTATTATTACCAAAACTTTCTTCCAAACAGCTGCCGCTCGTTCTGTAAGTTTTGATGCTTCCCAGTTTCATTTTAGTTCATGTGTAGGCACAGAAACCATACCATGACTGACTCCTACCAACAATAATTACAAGACACTACTGACAGCAAACCTTGGAAAACCCTGATCACCTAGTGATTAAGTACTTTGGTTGCTAAGCAAATGACTGACTGTTTAAATCTACCAGGTGCTCCTTGGAATCTTTATGGGGAACTTCTGCTCTGTTCTGGTCATATGAGTTGGAGTCAACTCAACAGGAATCGGTTTTGATGATAACCTACATTATGAATTCAGACAAGTTAAAGGATGTTTTTTAAAATCAAGTCTTAGAATTAATGATATATGGTAATTGAAAAAAATGTCCCTAAGGCATATAATTAATATATCAAAGCTGACTTGGAAATCATTTTTATTGTATTTAACGTTCCACCATTGGATTCTGTCCACAGCTCTGCCTGTTATTTATTTATCTATTACTGTGCTTTAGGTGAAAGTTTATAGAGTAAATTAGTTTTTCATTAAACAACATTGGTTGCCAACCCTGCAATGTGTCAACATTTTCCACTTGTCTACCCTGGTTTCCCAGTTTCCATTTGTCCAGTTTTCTTGTCTTTTCCTACCTTCTCATCTTTGGTTTGAGGCTGGTGTGCCCATTTACTCTCATGTAAGTGGTTGAACTGCATGTGTTATTGTTTTATAGGCTAATCTAAGCTTTGACTGAAATGTGAACTTCAGAAGTAACTTCAGTACTATGTTTCAGTGTGTTGGGAGCCATATGCTCAGGGTTCCTCCAGTTTCTGCCACATCACTAAGTTTCATCTTTTTTGTGATTTTGAGTATTGTTTTACATTTTTCTCTGGCTCTGCCTGGAGTCCTCTGTTTTGATCTCTGCCAAGGCAGTCAACGGTGGTGGACGAGCACCATCTGGTTGTTCTGCACTCAGTTTGGTGGAGGCTGTGATAGCTGTGGTTGGTTAGTCCTTTTGACCAATCCTTCCCTTGTGTCTTTGGTTTTCTTCGTTCTCCTTTGCTCTACATGGGATGGAACCCATAGAAGTGTCTTAGGTGACATGGAAAATAAAAATTAAATATTACATAAAATGAAGCGAATAGTTGAAGGATAGATAACGAAGAATGTAATCTAACAGGAGCAATTTAACATAGATTTCTAATGGTACTGTGTGTACAGCTGCCTTCGCTCACTTCGGTTTATCTTGGTAAAGGGTCAAGCTTCTTTGATTCCTCAATCCAACAGAATGATATCTTTGTGGATTTATTTGGGGGTAGGTGAGGGGATACTCAGCGGTAGATATTCTTTAGTACTCTTGCTTAGCAAGTTGTAGACAAGCAGTAAGTTGATGGGAAGAATCCAAGATATAGGACAGCTTCTGGGACTTCTTGACTCACAGAAAGCCAGCAATTCTTATGTAAAAATATCCAGTTTACAAACCAATTCCTTATTACCCACCTATTCCAATCCTTTTGCATTCTCAAAGTTGGTCAGAAGTTTAAGAATCATTCAAAGGATTCCTCACCACCTACTTTGAGATTGTATTTAGTTTGACTTCTTCCTTTGTTATTGTGTATTTACCATCTCTGGGTCTCAGATAAAAGCTTCCATTTTATCAGTCTGTTATAAGGATGTATTTAAGATGCTACACTACACAAGAAATGCTATAGATGTTTGAAATAGAGTGCTGAAGGGAGAATAGTAGTGTTTGATAGTGGTCTTCAACATCTGTTTGTTTCTTCTGCCAAAATGCAAGTACTAAACAATAATTACTTATGTGAAACATTCTCACACACAGTTTGCATTGTCCTAGTCCCTAACAACAACAACTACAGTCATCAGGAAAGCACAATAACTAGAAAAGGACATCATGTTTGAGAGGAGCAAAAATGAGGGAAACACTCAATGAGATGCGTTAACACAATAGCCTCAACAGTGAACTAAAAGGGTCACTTTGTTATTTCAGTTATCAAACTATGAAATTTTTATAGCATTCAATGTGGGCATGCCTATGCATGCATTAATTGTTCACAGCAATTTTATGTAAGTAATATTAGTACATTATAGTCAGATATGTAAGTTAATAGTACCAACTTAATTATTTTAAGATAACAATGATACTTATCATGGATCTGTGTATGAGGCTAATGACTTTTATTTTGCTCTCTGGAGGTGGCCAATATATGATATTCACATATAACCAAATCTCAGTAAGGAATCTAACTTTGGTAGCATCTAAGCAATGAAATTCGGCAGAAGAAATTTTATTTCTTGAATATTACTAGCTTTTCTCCAGCTGGTTATGGATTGAATTTTGTACTTTCCAAATTTGTGTATCAATTTAATCAGGCCGTAACTCTCAGTATTATGCAGTAGTCTAGCAATTTGACATCTGATGCGATATTCCTATATGTTTTAGTCAGCTAGGCTGCTCTAACAGAAATACCACAGAGTGGATGGCTTTAACAAAGAAAGATTTATTCTTACACAGTCCGGTAGGTTGCAAGTCCATATTCAGGGTGTCCGCTCCAGGGAAAGACTTTTCCTTTGTGGGCTCTGGAGGAAAGTCTCGTATTGCATCAGTCTTTGTCCAGGGAGCATCCTCACGCAAGAACCTCTGGTCTGAAGGACGCGTTCTGCTCCCGGTGCTGCTTGCTTGATGGTAGCGAGGTTCTCAAATTGTCCTTTGTTTCTTTTTCCTTTTATTCCTTGCAAGCTAAAAGCATTAAGGGTGGGACAAGCCATACTCCAGGGAAACTCCCCCCACAGCAGGAATTCACAGCCCCACCCTATCCTTTAACATATAGGTTAACAAAACCACACAATGGAGGACAGTCCCAAGATACTGGGAACCATATCCCAGCCACGTGGCTGCACACATTTTGGGGGGGACACAATTCCAACCATGACACTATATGTTGAGATGGAATTAGTAGCAGTTGTATTGGTGAGGTAGGACTTATCTACAAAATGTATCTTAAGGAAATCTCTTTTGAGATATTAAAGAAAGAAGCAAGCAGTGAGACATGCAGACCTCGTACAACCAAGAATGAAGCACTGTGATCACAGAGTGTCTTTTGGATGCAAGGTTTGTGCACCATGAAGCTCTTAGACCAGAGAAAAATTGATGACAGGAACCTTCCTCCAGAGCTGATAGAGAATGTCTTGCTCTGGAGCTGGTGCCTTGAATTCAGACTTCCAGCCTACTAGACTTTAAGAGAATAAACCCCTGTATGAGGAAGTCATCCATTTGTGACATTTTTGTTACAGCAGCATTAGATAATCAAGACCCTCTTGGTGGTGCAGTGGTTAAGAGTTCAGCTGCTAACTAGAAGGTCAACAGTTCAAATCAACCAACCACTCCTTGGAAACCCTATGGGGGCAGTTCTGTTTTGTTCTATGTGGTCATTACGAGTTGGAATCAACTCAACAGCAACAAGTTTTTCTTTTTCTTTTCTATTAGTTTTAGTCCTTTTGTAATTCACTAACAGTGACTGTTCTTATTGAGATGGAAGATAGTACAAGGTGATTAAAAAAGCAAGCAAGAAAGAAAATGCCAAAGTGGATGTCGGAAGAGACTCTGAAATTTGCTCTTGAACGTAGTGTAGCTAAAACAAATGGAGCAAACAGTGAAGTGAAAGGGCTGAAGAAATCTCAAAAGGCAGCTAGAAAAGACAGAGTGCAAGAAAACATGCAAAGACTTGCAGTTAGAAAATGAAAAGGGAAGATTATCCTCAGCGTTTTTCTTTTTTCTTATTATTGTGATTGAATAAAAATGTACACACCCATATAAATTTGTATACTCACCTGTATGCAGCTCCCCCTGCTTTCCGTGTCCAGTGACAGCACACTCTTCTTCTCTGCTCCATACAGGACCTAACCTCCCAATAGTCTTTTATCCCCTCCTCTCCACCCACTCCTCTTCCTTCAGGAAGAGGTCAGCAGGATGACATTCTATAGACGTAGAGAACCACAAAATGCCCACAAGCTATGGTCATTCTGCATTGCCAGCCATTCCACTGCTGTCTGAAGAGTTGACCTTCATTATGATTTATGGACACTGCAGCATCAGGGCCAGTAGCCGCGCTCCCAGGGGAACTCTGAGGCCCCTGGACCATCAATTGTGGTCTTTTTGTGGAGATCTCAGGGTGTACCTCTATTCATTCTAGTGTTGCCAGTGAGACTCAATTTTCTGAGCTCTATCACGGCTGTCACTGGTGGTGGCCGGGCACTATCTGGTTTTTCCAGTCCCCAGTCAATGTAGAGACCCAGTCACATGGGTCTCTCTATCTTCTGGGTTCTCTTTCCCTCATGTTGTTTTGGTCCTCAGAGATCATCCAATCCTGTTAGCTTGGGACCATTTGCTGTACCCTCAGATGGCAGCTTGACAGATTTTAAGACCTCAGACACCACCCACCAATATGGGGTGCAGTGAGCCCTCATTAGCAAAATACTGGTTGTGCCAAATGGCCTCAATTTTGCCTGACAGCATGGTCCCTGGCCCCCTACCCCAGCTTCTCTGTCCTTGCATTATTGGGTTGGGATGGGAGTACTCAAGTTATGCTGAAGTCCAGTTAATGTTGGTCTTCTTTCTAATGTGTGCTGTCACCAATTTCACCCAACCAAAGTTCTGTCAACTATCTAATCTAAACCCTCCTGTCATTGTCCTTCTCCCTCCCCACACTTGCAGCCATCAAAGAGTCTTTTTTGGTATGCATGAGTCTGTTTTTAAGTTCTTATCATAGGAGTCTCATGCAATACTTGTCTTTTGGTCATTGACTACTTTCAGTCAACATGTCTTCCAGTTGAAACCAGGTTATAAGATGTTTCCTGAAACTGTCATTGTTCTTTATCATTGCAAAGTGTTTTGTTGAGTATATATACCATATTTTACCTATCCATTCCTCTGTTGTTGGGTATCTGGGTTGATTCCATTGTTTTGCTATTGTGGACTGTGCTGTGATAAACATTTGTGTGCATGTATCAGTTGGTGTAAATGGCCTTGATTCTGTAGGATAAATCCCAAGCAGTGAATTACTGGGTCAAATGGTATATCTATGTCCATTTAAGGGAGCTCCAAATTGCTTTCCAAAGAGGTTGGACCGTTTTGCAATGCCACCAACAGTGTAGAAGAGTTCCAATTTCTCCACAGCCTCTCCGGTATTTGTTGTTTTGCATTTCTTGGATTATGGCCAACCGTGTTGAAGTGAGATTGTATCTTGTATCCTCAGCATTTTCCAAGCTGAAAGAACTGAAGAAAAAAATTCAAGCCTCTAGTTGCAATAATGAAGGGTTATATGGGTAAAATATTGAAAGACACAGAAAGCATCAAAAGAAAATGGAGGGAATAAACAGAGTCAGTGTACCAAAATAAATTAGTCAATGTCCATTTATTTCTAGGAGGTAGCATAAGATCAAGAGCTGGTAGTACTAAAGGAAGAAGTCCAAGCCGCACTGAAGGCATTCACAAAAAGTAAGGCTCTAGGAATTAAGAGAACACCAATTGAGATATTGCCACAAACATGCAATACTGCAAGAGATCATTTGTCTATGTCAAGAAATATGGAAAACAGCTACCTGACTGACTGAAAGATTTCCATATTTAGTTTCATTCCAAAAAAGGAAGGTGATCCAGCAGACTGTGGGAACTATTGAAAAATATCACTAATATCATATAGCATGAAGATTTTATCGAAAGTAATTTAAAAATGGTTGCAGCAGTATGTGCCACAGAACTGTTAGAAATCCAGGATTAAGAAGAAATTCAGGCTAGAACAAGGGATATCATTGCTGCTGCCACATGGATCACAGCTGAAAGCAGAGAATACCAGAATGGTATGTGCTGATAATTTATTTACTACGAAAAGGAATTAGACTGTGTAGATCATTGCATGTTATCAATGACCTTGTATGAGAATTCAAGAACACTTAATTGAGTTAGTGCAGAACCTGTGCATAATGAAAAGGCAGTGTTTTGAATAGAACAAGAGTGAAAATCAAGAAAGATGTGCCTCTCTGCCCCTTCAGTGTAGATTACACCTTCAGTATGAATTACACTTTATCATAAAAGAAAACAAAACTTCTCATTACTGGACAAACAAACAATATCATGATAAACAATGAAAATATTGAAGTGGGCAAGAATTTCATTTTACTTGGGTTCACAACCAACGCCCATGGAGTTAGCAGTCAAGAAATCAAAGGAAATATTTCATTGGGCAAATTGGCTGCAAAAGATCTATTTTAAGTATCAAAAGGCCCAGAGACCACCAGGAGGACTAAAATTCACCCCACCTAAGCCATGCTATTTGGCTGGGACAACAAATAAGGAAGGCCATGAGAAGTATCGTTTGGAGCCGCTGAGGCAGTTCTGATCATTGTGACCCTATCTACAGCAGAGAGAAAAAGCCGCCCAGGCCTCAAGATCATTGCTGTGCTTGAGCCTGTTGTTGCAGCCACTGTGTCAATCTACCTGACTGTGTCTTCCTCTTTTTTTCCTGACCCACTATTTTACCAAGCATGATGTCCTTTTCCAGGGCTTGATAACCTGTGATAACATGTCCAAAGATGAAGTTTTTCTGTCTTTGTTTCTGAGGAGCATTCTGACTGTATTTCTTCTAAGGCAAAGGTGTTTGTTCTTTTGACAGTCGGTGGAATATTCCGTATTCTTTGTCAATACTACAAGTCAAAGGAATCAATTTTTCTTCTGTCTTCCTTATTCATTATCCAACTTTCATACACATATGAGGTGATTGGAAATACCATGGTTTGGGTCAGGAGCACCTTAGTCTTCAAGGCTCATCTTTGCTTTTTGACACTTTAATGAGATCATTTGCAGCAGATTTGTCCAATGCAATGCATCTTTTGATTTCTTGACTCCTGCTACCATGAGTGTTGTTGACTTCGGATTCAAGTAAAACAAACTCCTTGACTTCAGTCTTTTTTCATTATTATGATGTTGCTTATTGGTGCAATTGTGAACATTTTGTTTTTTTTAGGTTGAGATGTAATCCATAATGAAGGCTATGGTCTTTGATCTTCAACAGTAACTATTTCAAGTCCTCTGTGCTTTCAGAAAGCAAAGTTGTGTTCTCTCATTACAAATGTTTGTAATGAGTCTTCCTACAATCCTGATGCTCTGTTCTTCTTCAGATAGTCCAGCTTCTGGGATTATTTGCTCAGCATACAGACTGAATATGTATGGTAAAAGGATACAACCCTGACACACACCTTTCCTGATGGTAAAATGCAGTGTCCCCCTGCTCTGTCTGAACTACTGCCTCTTGATCCATGTACAGATTCCTTATGAGCATAGTTAAGTGTTCTGGAATTCCCATTCTCTACAGTGTTACCCATAGTATGTCATGATCCACACAGTCAAATGCCTTTGTGTAATAAAAAAAACACAAATAAAAGTCTTTCTAATATTCTCCTCCTTCACCCTTGATGCTCCTGACATCAGCAGTGATATCCTTGGTTGCAGGTCCTCTTCTGAATCCAACTTGAATTTCTTGCAATACCTTTTGGAAATACTGCTTCAGCCACTTGTGAATGATCTTAAGTAAAATATTACTTGTGTGTAATAATGGTATTGTTTGATAATTTCTACATTCTGTTGGATCATTTTTTTGTGCATAGGCATAAATATGGATCTCTTTGAGTCATTTGGCCGGGTAGTTATATTCCAAATTCTTTGCTATATGTGAATGAGCACTTCAGTGCTGCATCCCTTTGTTGAAACACCTGATTTTATTTCACTGATTCCTAGAGCTTTAGTTTTTGCCAATGCCTTCAGTACAGCATGGACCACTTCTGTTAGTACCATGGATTCCTGATCACATGCTATCTCCTGAAATGACTGAACATCAACTAATTCTTTTTGGTATAATGATTCTGTGTATTCCTTCACTCTTTGAAAGCTTCCTGCGTCATTTAATGGAAGCCCTGATGGCATGGTGGTTAAAGACTATGGTTGTTAGCCAAAAGGTCAGCAGTTAAAATCCACAAGGTGCTCCTTGGAAACTCTGTGGGGTAGTTCTAATCTATCCTATAGGGTTTTAATAAGTCAGACTTGGCTTGATATTTGGGTTAAGGTGTTAAGTATTTTCTACTTAGAATTCTTCAATATTGCGACTTGAGGTTTGAATTTTTTCTTCGGTTCTTTCAGCTTGAGAAATGCTGAGTGTGTTCTTCCTCTTTGGTTTTTTTTAACATTTTCACAATATTTTATAATTTACCAAGTGTTTTAACATTTATTACTTCCAGGCGTTTGCACATGTCATGAGAATACTTGGTCTACTCAAGGTACCTTTTGAAATCCTTTGTTCAACTCTTTGGCGTCATCTTTTCTTCCTTTCATTTTAGTTTCTCCATGTTCAGGAACAACATCTGTCTTGTTTTCTTTCTTCCCTGTATTTTTAATGACTTTTTGCTTTCTTCATGCATTATGCCTTTGATGTCATCCCATAGCTCAGCTAGCCTTCTGTCACTACTCTTCAGTGTGCCAAATCAGTTCTTGAGATGGCCTCTGAATTTGGATGGTATATACTCAAAGTGGTACTTTGGATCTTTGGACTTGTTTTAATTTTTTTTCAGTTTCAGTTTGAACTTATATATGAGCAACTGGTGGTCCGTTCCACTGTCAGCATTCTGGCCTTGTTCTGACTGATGATACTGAACTGTTCCGTTGACCCTTTACACAGATGTAGCCTATTTGATTCCAGTATATTCTGTCTGGTAAGGGTCACATGCACACTAGCCATTTATTTTGGTGTAAAAAATATTTTCAGTGAAGGATCTGTTGGTCTTGCAAAACTCGGTCATGTGATTTCTGGTATCATTTCTATGGAGGCCATAATTTTCAGTTCCTTATCCTTGGCTTGGCATCCTCAGTTAAAAGCTATAACTGCTGACCAAAATGATGGCAGTTCAAATCCAATAGTTACTCCTTGGCAACTCTATGAGGCAGTTCTGCTCTGTTTAATAGGGTCACTATGAGTTGCGATCACCTTAACAGGAATGGATCAGATTTTGGTTTAAATCCTTCTTCGTTTCCAACTTTCACATTCTAATCACTAGTAATTGTCAACATGTCGTGATGTATGGTTAATTTCAGACTGCAGAAATTGGTAAATATCTTCAATTTCTTCATCTCTAACCTTAGTAGTTGTTGAATAAATTTTAACGATTGTACTATTATCCAGTCTTCTTTATAGGCATGTGTGTATTATCCTGTTACTGACACCATTGTACTTTAGGATAGATCTTGAAATGTTTTTTGTGTTTATGAAGGCAACACCATTTCTCTTCAAGTTTAATGACATAGTAGTTGACATGATTGTCTGATGCAAAATGGTAGATATCAGTCCATTTCAGCTCACTAATGCCTAGGATAATGATGTTTATGCATTGCGTTTCATTTTTGATGAGTCCCAGTTTTTCTAGGTTCATACTTCGTACATGTTCCTATTATTAATGGATGTTTCCAGATGTTTCTTCTCATTTTGAATCATGCTATACCTCAGATGAAGGTCCTGAAAGCTTGACTCCACCCACATCACTAAGGTCAACTCTACTTTGAAGAGGCAGCTCTTCCCTAGTTCTGTATTGGGTTCCTTCCAACCTGAGAGGTCTATCATCCATCAGTATATCAGATGGTATTCTGATACTATTGCTAAGATTTTCACTAGCTAACTCTTTATAGAAGTAGACCACCAGATCCTTTTGTGTAGTCAGTCAAGTCTGGAAGCTCAGCTGCAATCTGTCAGCCGCTGGTATTTGAATACCAGTCGCATAGTTTCCAATATCACCATAACATGTAAGCATTTACAGTACGGCAAACTGACAGATACATGAGGGAAGGAGAATTGATGCCTTTGAACTGTGGTGTTGTTGAAAAATATTGAATATTCTGTGGACTTGCAGTAGAGCAAACAAATCTGTCTTAAAAGGAGTACAGCCAAAATGCTCCTTAGAAACAGGTTGGCAGAACTTTATCTCACATACTTTGGATATGTCATGAGGAGGTACCATTGAGGAGAAAAAGACATGAAATTTGGTATAGGGTCAATAAAAAAGATGAAGACCCTCAATGAGAGAGACTGACACTGTGACTGTACCAATGGGAATAATCGTGAACATGGGCTAGGGCTAGAGATTATTTCCTTCTCTTCTACATAGGGTAGCTAAGAGTCAGAACCAAGTTATTGTACCTAACAAGATCAGCAACATACATTGTTCTTTCTGAAAAAGGATGGAAATAGGGGATTGTTTTCAGCTCAACAAGCCTTAAATAAACACACATTATGAACAATGTTTGTATTTGTCTCTATGAGGACAAAGTAACAAACAAACAAACAAAAAATACCTTGTCCTGGAGTGTTTTTTTTTTTCTGTGTAGAAATTTTTTTTTTATTATGATTGAATAAAAATTTACATTTCCATATAAATTTGTATGCTGACCGACATGCAGCTTCCACCGATCTCCCTGCATGGTGAAATCACACTGTTCCTCTCTGCTCTGTACTTGACTTATCTTCCCAACAGTCTCCTATCTTCTCCTCTCCACCCATTCCCTTTCCTTGTCCTGCAAGTTTTATGATGATGGAAGATAGAACACAATATTAATATGTTTAGTTCAGAATGCTTAGAGCAATTTAGTAAGGGTATGACATTTAATATTAATTTTAACAATCCTTGCCTTTTATTTTCAAAACTATTTTATAATTAAGCATCTAATTTCTGTAATAAAAAAAAAAGATGGTCAGACATTGTTGTATTTAACTAAATAGAACATAAGATGGGTTATAATGCTCGAATGTAAAAGATCACCAAGCCAATCATATAAATGTGTTCTAAAATTGCAACATTTTGACAATTTTTTAAGATTTGTTTATGGATCCGACTCGAAGGCTCTTGGCTGGCTTGGCTTATACAAATGAAAGTATATCATATGTAAACTTCATAGTAGTGAATCTTTTGATATTAAAATTTTAACTTTATCATAAACAAGTATGATAAATTTTTCTAAGGGGAGAATAATTTCATTGAAACTGAAAGAACATTAGTTTTTGCCTGTAGCAGATATTGTTGTTGTGTCATACCCTTGTGACCCACCTGAGATTACATGTATCGCATTATTAAATTTCTAATGTTCTGACAGCTTCCTGCTTCAGTTACCTCTGAGTCTTTTCTTCTTTTTCTGTTAGCAGTCTCTGTCTTGGTGCCAGCCTGTCCTGCTGTACACAGGGCCAAGCAAGAGGTATGAGATAATGTCCTCGGAGAAAACCTTCATCCAGTGGGGACGTGAGCTTTATAGAAGTACCTCAGACTTTTGTTTTCAAGAGGGGTGATTCTGATGTGTCTTTTGTGTGTTGTTTCCAGGTGTACTCAGAGACATTGAGCCCCATGGCTCTTCTCAGTAACCTGCCAACTGATGATCAGTTCATTTTTTGTTTTTCTTTCCACTTTTCCACATCCTTATTTATCCATCTTAAAAGTGCTGTGTAAAATTCCTTTCTTATGTCAGAACATCTTTCCTGTCTATTATTGACTACTCTCTCATAGAAAGCCATGTCTTTTCAGGTGGTATTCATCTACATAGTCATTTATTAGACTGCCACAAGAACAACAACTGTCTTGGAAGAAGTGCAACTAGAATACTCCTTACAACCAAGGATGGCAAGACTGCATCTCACATATTTTAGATGTTATTTTGGAGGAATCAGTCTCTGAGAAGGACAATACACTTGATAAAATAAAGGGTCAGTGAAAAAGAAGACTGTTAATGAGATGGATTGACACAGAGGCTGCTACAATGGGCTCAAGCTTAACAACGGTTGTGTGGTTGGTGCAGGACTGGGCTGTGTTTCATTCTGTTGTACATAGATTGGGTTGCTATGGTCAGAACCGACTCATGTCAACTAACAACCACTTCCATTTATTCATTCACACACTCATTCATTCTCTATTTCAGGTACAGTAGTATGCACTGTGGCTTCTAGATGGCACAAACGGTTAAGTGCTTGGTTGCTAACTGAAGGATTGGTAGTTTAAACCTACCCCAATTTTCCTTAGGAGAAAGGTCTGGCAATCTGCTTCTGATGGATTGCTGTCATGAAAACCCTGTGAGAGCAGTTCTGTTCTGTAGCAGACAGCATCACCGTGAGTTGGAATCAACTCAAAGGTAACTGAACAGTAAGTGACATCACTTGCAATTTGAGAATCAAATTGAAGACAGATATATTTTGTGGTGGAATCGTGCCATTGCCTTAATTAATGCTCTAAATGCTACCTCCCCCTCCCAACTGACAGAAGGAGGTTACTGTTTTCCATTCCATGACCATGATGTAAAGTTCATTTGTACTTCTAATCATGCTTTTGGTGGTTGTGTTTCCACTGTAACTATATACTAGCAAGATTGTGAGTCTGAATCACTCAACAATAACAAGTTTGACTTTTATTGACTGTTTTTTTTTTATAAGATTGTATCTGTGAAAACATTATGTTTTCCTTTAAGATCATTGAAAACTGAATTTTCTTGTTTGTTCTGAATACGTTCTCCAATTTGTTACTAATGTGTCATGTTTGGAAACCCTGGTGGTGTAGTGGTTAAGTGCTATGGCAGCTAACAAGAAGGCTGGCAGTTCAAATCCACCAGGCACTCCTTGGAAACCCTAGGGGGCAGTTCTGTTCTGAGCTATAGGATCGCTATGAGTCAGAATTGACTCAATAGCAGTGGGCTAGTTTTGTCTCATTTGTACCTTGACATAATAACTGAAATTTATAGTATTTATGGATTTATCTTTTACCTAGAAAGGTGATTATTTTGGTTCTTCTTTCTTGACAAGGTGAAATAGGAAAATGTAGGGTTTTTGAAAGAACAAAGCAGTGGCGTATCCATAGTCATGAATAAGAAGCCAGTGTTCTGAAAAAGTCAGCAACTTATGATGGCCAAGATTAAGTCTTGGTCTTCTTTATCATCAAGAGTTCCTGAATACACTATTATTAATCTCTCAGTTAACCTGGAAACCCCGGTGGCATAGTGGATTACAATGCTACGTCTGCTAATCAAGAGGTCGGAGGTTCAAATCTGCCAGGTGCTCCTTGGAAACTCTAAGAGATAGTTCTACTCTGACCTCTAGGGTTGCTATGGGTCAGACTTGACTCAATGGCAGTGGCTTGTATTACTTAACATAATGAATTATTCCATGTATAACATTCATGTGTAACTAAATAGTGCCATAAAGGTAAAAGAGAGATTTTTTTTTTTTTTTTTTTAATTTTGGTAAGAGGAATGTGCAGACTAAACATAAAATGAAAAGCAAATTATTCTATTTCTTTTTTGGTTCTTTCATTGATTTCAATTCAGTGAAAAGACTGCATCAAAAATTTAGTTATCTTAATTCATTTCTTATAAAAACAACTGTAGCTCCCAACTGAATGACGTATAAAATTGACATCCTGAGTGTTTCCTGAGTTACTTTAGGGTTGTAAATGCTTGGCTTTAAAAGCATCATTGAACTATGTATAGAAAGATGCTTCACTTAAATGAGTGATTCATTATTTCCCCATTACAGTCGTCTTTGGTCTGATAGAAGAACTAGGTGTTTGTTAAAGGCACATAGGAATATAGAGTTTGATAACTATTCTTAGTCTACTGTCCATAATACAAGTGATACCATTCTATGAACAGACTGTGAAATGCATGAGGCAAAAGAAATTTCATCATCTAATATATTTAAGTCAACAATCCAAACTGCCAGTATCTCCACAGCCAGGCAAATTAGGCTATTTGAATGCGATAAAATGTAATCTTGATGAAAACTTGTATTTTCCGTTTAGCATTTTACAAAGGACGCTTACAAAAATCACTGTCTGTGGATGTCGGTGTCTGTCTGCTCCATATGCCACCATAGATAGTCGGCATTGCCTTGGCAAATTTGCAGGATCAAATTGCTTCCTTCAGTATTCAGTGAAAGAGAAACCAGAACTGCATCTTCTCCCCATCTGTAAACGAGAGGAAATCAATCTCTGTAAGTTTGACTACTTTTGTGCCTTTTGTTGTAGGGAGATAATTATAAGAATTATCAGCTCTTTTGGGACAGGGAAACCTGTTATTTTACTTTGTATTAATAGAATCTTGTCAGTTACCGACTGAAGGGAGGCACTCAGTAAATCTTTCTTAATCTGCAGATTAGATAATGAAATATCCATTTCATTATGGATTTTAGATTATGAAGTTTTAAAAAGAACAGTAAACTACCCGGTGATCACAGCACCAAAACTGATGCAAGTGATTCTCAGAAAAATTCCCCAGTGTTTCTCTAAAATGTCACTTCTGCTAAAGAACATTTGGCTTTCCTTCTTCCTTCTGAATCTCCTGAGAATGTGTCTCATCAGTGAGAGCCCACCCAGAGACTCTGGGAAACATAACTCCCAGGTTTTCAGCCCCTGTGATTAAAAATAAATCAATAAAACAAATCTGTTGCTGTGAAGTTGATTCTGACTCGCAGAGACCTTGTAGGACAGAGTAGAACTGCCTCATAGTGTTTCTGAGGCTATATAAATCTTCATGGCAGCAGACCGCCACATCTTTCTCCTGCAAAGCAACTGGTGGATTCAAACCACGGACTTCTCAGTCAACAGAAGAGCACTTAACCACTGTGTGGAGTAAGAAACCTGCTGACCCAGGCAGCTTTCTAAGCACAACTCATTGAAAAAACAAAAGCAAGCAAATAAAAACCCTGGAAAGGTACTGTAACAATCCCAGCATAAAGTAGAATTCAGAAAGAGGAGTGCAATTATTAAAAACTGTTCCTGTTTGCTTCAAGTTGATTCTGACTCATAGCAATGTCATATGTTACAGAAGTGAACTGTTCCACAGGGATTTTCTGGCTGTAATCTTTATAGAGCAGTTGTTCCCTAGGTCTTTCTTATGCTCTTCTGACAAGTAGATTTGAACTGCCAACCTTTAGGTTAGTAGTCAAGTGCACATAATTTGTACCACCCAGGGATCAATTTACTGTATTTTTACTCAAATAACATTGACCTTCTTTTTTTTTTTTGCCAAGTGTGCCGTCCCTGCAGAAGGCATTTTTGTAGCTCTATGACAACTTTTTTACAGGAATATAAAAAAGCAAAGCCAATGTAGCAGTACTTACAAAAGTACCTTTTGGGCATAGTTGATAAACATAGAAGATACGTATTATTTGCATAGAAATGCAGTATACTCTCTATGAGGGTTGCTTATACAAACATTCCAAAATGAATTTTTCCCAAGGTTTCATCTTGGGGTTTGAGAGAAACCAGTGTTCGCAACAAATTCCTGTATGTGTTCTTTTCTTTTCCTATGAAACTGAATTATCACTTTCAAGAGTCCCTGTAAATGAGGACTAGTTATGAGAAAATATTGAAAGATACTCCATATGGCTGCTGAGATTCTCTGACATCGCATAGCTACTGTTTTTCTTTTGGGGAGAGCCGAGTGAACCGACTACTGTCCTTATGAATCTAAACAAGGATTTTGCAGATTTTTTTCCCTCTGAAGTCACAACGAGCAATTGTAGTATGGAAAAAACAAACAAACAACAACAACAAAAAAAAAACCCCAATAAAACAAAAAAAAAAATTATATGTAACATACACACATTTTCTCTTAAATGCTTCTCATTGTTTTGAAGTGATTCTTGCTAACTTTTGGAATGTCTCTATTGAAAACTGAGGAGAAATTTGTCCTCTTTGGTGTTCTTTAATGAGGTCTGTCACCCCCAGGCCTGCACTTCTGCTCTTAACAAAGGTTAATAACAGGAGTTTGAAATGCCTTTCTCCCCAGGCTGTAAGTAGTGACTAGTACACAGTAAGTACATAATAAATATTTGTTGAATAAATGAATGACTTAATTAAATAAAACATTATTACTTAGAGTCTCAGAATTTAGAGGGTATCTTTTATTTAAATTTTAAATTATGAAACACCTCTTTGATGTGACTGCTGGCTGGAAGACACGCTTGGCTTCATTTCATGGTATTCTTTAATGTTGACTCAATGCTATACACTGCCTTCCTGGAAACTATCGCTATGGGGGGCCTGACCGGCCTGTTACTAGAAGCTTTCCTTCTGTAGAAAAGAGTAAGATGTGTTGGGCTGGAAGGAGGAATCAATGCTATCATGTTTCAGAAAAACAATGACGCTCTAGATACAAACCAAAAAAAAAAGACCAAGTTTCCTGCCATTGACTCAATTCTGACTGATGGTGACCCTATAGGATAGGATACAACTGCCCTATAGAGTTTCCAAGGAGTGCCTGGTGGGTTCAAACTGTTGACTGTTTGGTTAGCACCATAGCACTTAACCATGCTGCCATCAAGGTTTCCCTGCAAGATACACAGTCACATTACTCACCTATCAAGTCTGAGTCTTCTGTCATTTGAACACTTACCTGTCTCCTCTATTAGACAAACCTCAATTACTGTGTTTTCATATTTATTGAATGCTTGCTATGCATTCCCTTTGATACTAGCACTGGTATGCAAATAAAAATAGAATAATTGTTCTTTCAAAAATTTTCCGTTTATTTGTAGAAATAGAAGATAAATCAGAATTTGAAAAAAGTTGGTGAAAAACAGATACACATGCATTGGCTTCAGTGAAAAAAAAAAAAGATTTAAATAGGGAAGCTGGGCCAGAAGAATGTTATTTCTTTTACACGTAGTAACAATTAATATTAAAAAACTCAGTGCCATTGAGTCAATTCTTACGCATAGCGACCCTATAGGCCAGAGCAGAACTGCTCCATAGAGTTTCTAAGGAGTGCCTGGCAGATTTGAGCCGCTGACCTTTTGGTTGGCAGTTGTAGTCCTTAACCACTATACCACCAGGATTTCATAACAATATACTCATCACTAATCTTCAATATGGAAACCCTGGTGGCACAGTGGGTAAAGGCTAGAACTGCTAACCAAATGGTTGACAGCTGAAATCTACCAGGCACTCCTTGGAAACCCTATGGGGCAGTTCTATGATTTCTGATATGTCACTATGAGTCAAAATAGACTTGAAGGCAATGGGTTTTGGTTAATCTTAAATACATTGGTTAATAATTCATAAAGCAATATTGCTAATAGTGAAGAAGTAACAATGTATTTCCAGTTCATATAGATTTCATGCTACATGACAAATTTTAAACATTTTGAGTTGAACATATTCTGTACTGATTTCTGAGTTAATCCTATATCCCCTCTCTCTCTTAACTGAAGCTGTTTTGTGCACAGCATATTGAAACAGGCCACTGATTCTAAACTGGAGGTAAATTAGAAAGTTTGTTTTCATTCTTTTGTCCTGTTGGAAATGTAGCATTTCCATATCTTTGAAAATTGATATCTTCTGTGCTACCAAGGCTGCAGCTATATTCAACTGTGAAGGTAATATTACAAGTGATTCCCTGGATTTTTTCAATGAGTTGGCTCTAATCTTTTTCAAAGTACGCAGAAAATAAATGTTACCCCACTTGGGTACACACAAATGATGTTTCTGCCTGCGAGGTACCCAGTTGACTCATCTGTAACTCACACACTGATGCATGCTCCAGACACATCCCACCAGCCTCCTACAGCTCTCTTCCCACAAAGACACTACTAACTCCACATGGCACTACACCCACCACCCCTCAGGCCAGCAGGATCAGTGTGAGGCATTTTCATAAATCTATGCAAGAAAGAACACACAAGGCTCTCCCACACAGCTCAGAACAATCACGCAGAAAGAAGCACAGTCTATTCTGCTTTCATATGCCTATTTTCCAAAGGTGAGTAGGCAGCTACAAGCATGGGGAGGCTGTTATGATCTTTATGGTCAAAAAGAATCTTTAAGAATATTCATAAGATACATTCCCATGGTTATTCAGTCTCTAAAGCTAACTCTCAGTTGATAGGGATCAATTCACCCACTGTTTTTAAAAAAATGCCAGGTCTTTTTGGCACTGATTATTCTCTGTTATCATCAGCCTCTTCCTTAAAGGTCAAAAAAAGTCTACCTCCACTTTTCAAATTACAATAAGTCTTATTTTTTTTGCCAACATTTGAATCTCTAAGAAAAGAAAAACAGAATCAAAAAAATAGGTTGGGATAGATCCATGTCAGGATGCTTTGCAGATACCACCTCTGAAACAAAAAGCTATTTGTCTAAACGTGAGAAGATGAACTTTAGACATTCAACTATTTACAGGGTGCCTCATTTTCAGCAATGATATTTCATATGTGCTCATCACTGAAAGAAGAGCCAAGAGAACTGGATGCTCAGATAAGCTGCTTGTTGCCTGTACGACTTTGGACAAATCACCATATTTCTAAGTCCTGGATATTCATCTCATATAAGCTGTTTGTTGCTTGCATGACTTTGGACAAATTAACATATTTCTAAATCTTAGTAATCTCACTATTAAAATGGGTATCCAGATTATGAAATATAAGGTATACTGTTATAACTCAATTAAAACACATAGATGCATGCATATAGGCATACACATTAATAAGACATACCTCTAGAGAAAAAATAAGAGACAATGTGAGGATAACATTAAACATCTTCTGCAATCATCTTATGTAATCAAAAACACAACAGTTTTGTCCTTTCTTTTTCCTGATATTGACCACAAAATAGAGGCTATACAGTAGGAATATCCTAACTAATGTCCACAAAATCGTAGTGTGGAACTAAATGTTCCATCAAGTACACAAAACTGCCAAGAATTATAATGCTCTGACAAGATTCTATTTTTGTTGTCAGTGACTATCAAAATTGTAGGAGATCTTTCAATAATCAAAGAAAATATATGACTAATAATGGCTTATGTTGACTTGTACATAGATCAAGAGGCAGCCATTTGAATAGAACAAGAGGATACAGCATGGTATGAAGTCAGAAAAGGTATGTGTCAGGGTTGTATCCTTTAGCTATGTCTGTTCAATTTGTATGCTAAGCAGATGATCCCATAAGTTAGACTACATGAAGGAGAACATGGCATCAGGATTGGAGGAAGATTCACTAACAACTTGCAAAATGCAGATTATACAACCTTACTGAAAGTGAAATGGACTTGGAGCACTTCCTGCTGAAGATTAAAGACTATACATTTCAGTGTGAATTACACCTTAGCATAAAAAAGCAAAAATCCTCAAAACTGGAGCAATAAGCAACATATGACAAGTGGAGAAAAGATCGAAATTGTCAAGGATTTTATTTTACTTGGATCCACAATCAACACTTATGGGAGTAGCAGTCAAGAAATCAAAAATGCATTGCAAAGGGCAAATCTACTGCAAAAAATCTCTTTAAAGTGTTGAAAAGCAACAAAAATATCACCTTGAAGACTAAAGTGTGCCTGGATCAAGCCATGATTTTTTATTACTTGCTTCCCATGCATGCGGAGCCTGGACAGTGAATAAGACCAAGGAAGAACTGACATCATTGAATTACGGAGTTCACAAAGAATATTGAATATACTGTGTGCTGCCAGAAGAATGAACAATTATGTCTTTGAAGAAGTATATCCAGAATGCTACTTAGAAGCAAGGATGGTGAGGCTATAACTAACATACTTTATACATGCTATCAGGAGAGTGCCATCTGTGGGAGGGACATCATGTTTGGTAAAGTAGAAGGTCAGTGAAAAAGAAGATCCTCAAAGAAATGAATTAGCACAGTGGCTGCAACAGTGGGCTCACGCGTAGCAATGATTGTAAAGATAGTACAGGACTAGGCGTGCTATGTACTGTCATGGGCAAGGGTCATTATGAGTTGGAACCAACATGATGGCACCTACCAACAACAACAACAAGTTTTATGCTGAAGTATGGTATTGTAGTTGTAACGTCATCTTTAATATTGGTAATGTTGGGCTATTTTTGGTTTTTAAAATCTATGTTAAATTATGAATCAATGGACATTTTAATATGTGAAACTTTACATATAATTTTTGATTGATTTCCTTTATGGAGAGTTTCTGCTCCAAATGTTGAAGAATTTTAAACTTTTTTATTCTTACTGACAAATTATTTTATAAAAATAGTGTAAACAATTATACTGCCATTGGAGTATATTTTTATGTCTGACCCCAGCATTTATTACAGCATTAAAAAGTGTCATTTCTATAAGTATTTACTACCTTGATTAGTAAAATATGACATTAATTTGAATTAATTTAATTCTGTTGAAGTTGAACATCTGGTTTTACATAAATTTTGATGTTTAACAACTTAGTCTATCCAGGATTTACTCTGGTGTATGATGTGAGGTAAGGAGCCAATTGACGCTTTCCAGTAATTGGTAGCCAGTTTTTCCAATATTGTCTTTCAGCATTATTTCTTTGTTAACATGTCACTTATATTAATTTTTTTTTAGTTAATGCTAAAGTTTACTTCTAGACAGTGTATAAAAACCAAACCTATTGCTATAAAGTTGATTCTGACTCATAGAAACCCTATAGAACAGAGTAGAGATGGCCTGTAGTTTCCAAGGAGTGCCTGATGGATTCAAACTGCCAACCTCATGGTTAGTTGACAGAGCTCTTAACTACTACACCACTGGCAAGCAGCTACCTAAGAAGCAGCCATCAATTCTAACTTACCTGGAATGGAGGACAACAAAGGACATGGAAGACATAAAGAAAATATGAGTCCAAGAAACAAAAAGGGCCACACAATCCTGAGACTACATGAGCATGAGACCAGAGGAACTAGATGGTGCCAGACCACCACCAAGTACACCTTGACAGGGAACACAGCAAGGAGTCTTTGTGCAGCTGGAGAAAAACGAGGTGCATTTCATTTTGTAACTGAAACTTTAAAATCTACTTCAAAAATACTTTATTGTACTTTAAATGAAAGTTTACAACCCAAGTCAATGTGTCATAGAAAAACAAAAAAGAGTTATGTGCACATTGCTATGTAACTCCAGCTATTCATCGCTTACTAGGACAACACAGTTTTCCTTTCCATCCTGTGTTCTTGTGAGAATTTAACTGTGTCCTCGTGAGAATTTAACTGTGTCCTGTCCCCCGCTGCCCTCTCATCTCGTCTCTGGACAGGAGCCTCTCAGTAAGTCTCATGTATCTACTTAAAGCAAGAAGCACACTCATCACCAGTATCACTGTATGTCTCATAGTCCAGACCAAACTTCAGCTGAAGAGTTGGATTCCCGAATAGTTTCAGTTCAGGACCAACAGAATCCAGGTGCTATGTCTTCCAGGGACCCTTCAGTCTATCAGATGATCAAGTCTTATCTTTTTAATATAGTCAGAGTTTTGCACCCCGTTTTTCTCCAGCTACATCAAAGACTCTTTGCTGTGTTCCCTGTCAAGGTGGTATTTTTTTGTGGCCTGGCACCATATAGTTCCTCTGGTCTCATGCTCATGTAGTCTCAGGATTATGTGGCCCTTTCTGTTTCTTGGACTCATATTTTCTATATGTCTTCAATGTCCTTTGTTCTCCTCCACTTCAGGTGGGTTAGAACGAATGGCTGCTTCTTAGATGGCTGCTTGCTAGCTTATAAGACCCTGACACAGCTCACTAGAGTGGAATGCAGAACATTTTCTTAGTAATTTCTTTATAAATTTGTTTTACCAATTGACCCAGATGTCCCCTGAAACAATGCTCCCCAGGCACTTGCCCCTGCTACTCTGTCCTTTGAAGTATTTGGTTGTACTCAGCAAACTTCTTAGCTTTTGATTTAGTCTAATTGTGCTGACTTCTCCTGTACTGTCTGCCATCCCTCACTTCACCTAACTTAATTCTTATTTCCTAATACGTAACGAATACACTTCCCTCTCCCTACCCCTGTAATAGTCAAAGACTGTTTTCCTCTGTGTTTAAACCATTTTTTGAGTCCTTATAGTAGTTGTCTAATACAATATTTGTTCCTTTGCAACTGACTAACTTCACTCAGCATAATTCCTTCCAGTATCCTCCACAGTATGAGCTATTTCCCAAATTCATCATTGTTCTTTATCATTGCATAGTATTTCATTATGTGAGCATACAATAGATTGCTTATCTACTTACCTACTTAAAAATATTTTATTGTACTTTAAGTGAAAGTTTACAATTTAAGTCAATGTGTCATAGAAAAAAAAAGAGTGGCACACACATTGCTATGTAACTCTAGCTATTCACAACTTACTAGGACAACACAGTTTTCCTTTCCACCTTGTGTTTCTTGTGAGAATTTAACTGTGTCCTGTCCCCCTCTGCCCTCTTATGAGCACCTAGGTTGATGGGCGTCTAGGTTGATGGGCATCTAGGTTGATGGGCACCTAGGTTGATGGGCACCTTAGGTTGAGTCCATTTTTTGCTGTTGTTGATGGTGCTGAAATAAATATGGGTGCACATGTATCTGTTTGTGTGACAGCTCTTACTTCTCTGGGATATATTCCAAGAGGTGGGCTTACTGGATTATGTGATATTTCTATTTCTAGGTTTTTAAGAAAGCATCAAATCAATTATCCAAGTGGTTGTACCATTTTACATCTCCACTAGAATGATACTGACTGTTGGCTTTATACAAATGTCTTTTATTATGTCAACGAATTTCCCTTATATTCCTATTTTTCTGAGAGATTTTATCACAAAACGGTGTTGGACATTGTGAAATGAGTTTTCTACATCAACTTATAAATCAAGTAATTCCTGTCTTTTGTTCTATTTATACTGCTGATTACATTGATTGCTTCTCTAGTGTTGAAACATTCCTTCATCCCTAGTATGAATACCACTTGGTCATGACAAATTATTATTATTTTTTTTTGATACATGGTTCAGTTGCATTGGCTAGAATTTTTTGAGAATTTTTCCTTCTAAGTTCATGAGAGATATTCTTCTGTAATTTTCCTTTTTCTGTGGTGCCTTTACCTAGTTTTGGTATCAGGGTTATGCTAGTTTCATAGAATAAATTTGGTAGTATTCCAAATTTTTTATGCTCTGAAATACCTTTAATAATAGTAGTGTTAACTCTTCTCTAAAAGTGTGCTAGAACTCTCCAGGGAAGCTGTTAGGGCCAGGGCTCTTGGGGGAGGGTAGGCGGGGAGGGGAGAGGTGGATGTTTTTAAGTTACCTTTTCTATATCTTCTTTTGTTAAGGGTTGATTTAGTTGTCTTACCTTGATTTGTGTTAGTTTAGTTAGGTAATAAGTTGCTAGAAATTTGTTTCCTCTAGGTTTTATCAATTTTTTTAGAATACAGTTTTTCATTGAATTCTGTTCTGATTTTTTTAAAATTTTGCTTGAGTCTGTTGTAATATGACCCATCTGATTTCTTATTCAGGTTATTTGCTTCCTCTTCTGTTTTTTTTAATATTGCTTTTTCTGTAGTATATATATATATATATATATATATATATATATATTTTATTTATTGTGATTGAGTGAAAGTGTACAATCCAGTCTAAATTTCCATGCCCACCTATGTGCAGCTCCTGCAGCTCTCCTTGCCCAGTGACAGCACACCACCCACTTCAGTTCTATATGTGTTATATCCTCTTAACAATTTCCTGTGCCTGTTCTCCACCTTTTCCACTCCATCTAGTAAGAGGCCAGTAGGACGACATCCTACAGATACGTAGAACCATAAATTGTACACACGATATGGTGACTCTGTGTTGTCGAGTCCAACCCATTCCTTTCTGAGAAATTGACTTCAGTAATGATTTATGGACAGGGACAGCATCAGAACTAGGGTCCACGCTCCCGGGTGAACCCCCAGGCCTTTGGACCATCAATTGCCGTCTTTTAGTGGAGTTCTCTGGGTGCACCCCTCTTTATTCTCATATTGTCCCTGAGACTCAACTTTGTGAGCCCCGTCATGGCTGTCACTGGAGGTGACTGGGCACCATCTTCTTCTTCTGGTCACATGCGAATGTAGTCACCCATTCATGTGGGTCTTTCTGTCTTCTGGGTTCTCTCTCCCACCTGTCATTTTGTCCTTGGTGATCATCTGTTCCTGCTGAGTTGAGAGCATTTGGTGTATCTCAGATGGCAACTTGCTAGCTTATAAGAACCCAGATGCCACTCCCATATGGGGTGCAGAAGACTCTCTTAGCAATAAGCTACTTATGCCAGCTGGCCTTGATGTCCCCTGACAGCATGGTTCCTGGATGCCCACCCCTGCTACTTTGTCCTTGCCATACTGGGTTAAGCTTGGAAGAGTTTTCAGGTTATGCTGAAGTCCAGTTAAACTAATCTTCATTGTAATGTGTTCTGTCACTGATTTCACCCAATCCAATTTCTATCAACTATCTAATCTATAACCAGCCCTCTCCCACACACCCTTCCTTCCCTCCCTTGAAGCCATCAAAGAGTCTTTTGTTTGTTTTTAAGTCCTTATAGTAGAAGTCTCATACATATTTGTTCTTGTGCCACTGACTAATTTCACTCAACATAATGTCTTCTCATTGAAAGCAAGTTACAGTATGTTTCCTAAAATTGTCATTGTTCTTTATCATCGCATAGTGTTCCGTTGAGTATGTATACCATAGTTTATTTATCCATTCATCTGTTGTTGGGCATTTGGGTTGATTCCATCTTTTTGCTGTTGTGGACTGTCCTGCAATAAATATTCGTGTGCATGTATCTGTTCATGTCAATGCCCTTGCTTCTGTAGGATATATTCCAATTAGTGGGATTACTGGATCAAATGGTATGTCTATATTCAGCTTAAGAAAGCGCCAGATTGCTTTCCAAAGAGGTTGCATTGTTTTGCAATCCCACTAGCAGTGTAGATTTCCAATTTCTCCACATCTTCTCCAGCAGTTGTTGTTTTGTGTTTTTTGGATCATGGCTAACTTTGTTGGGGTGAGATGATATCTCATTGTAGTTTTGATTTGAATTTCTTTAATAGCTAACAATCATGAGCCATTCTGCATGTGTCTTTTGGCTACCTGGATATCCTCTTTAGAGAAGTGTCTGTCCATCTCTTTCACCCATCACTTAATTGGATTACTTATCTCCTCTTTTTGTTTTGCCAGTTTGGCCAGTGGTTTATTGAATTTATTGATCTTTTCAAAGAATTAGCTTTTAGTCTTGATAACTCTTTCAATCATTTTTGTATTTTGTAATTCATTTAGTTATGCTGTAATTTTTATTATTTGCTTTCTTTTAGTGCCCGAGGGCTTCTATTGCTGCTCTCTTTGTACTTCTTTTAGTTTTATCATTCATGCTTTGATTTGGGCCCTTTGTTCTTTTTGGATATGTGCATTTACTGATATAAACTGACCTCTGAGCACTGCTTTTCCTCTGCCCCAAATGTTCTGGTAGGTTGTGTATTTATTCTCCTCAGATTCTGTGAACTCCTGTATTACATTCTTTCTTTCTTCTATAACCCATTAGTTTTTGAGTAAGATGTTGTTCAGTTTCCATGTTGTTTTATATTTCTTCCTCCTTTTTTCTGTTATTGATTTCTACTTTTATGCCTTCATGGTGTGAAAAGATGCTTTGTAATATTTCAATACTTTTAATTTTATTAAAGCTTGCTTTATGGCTTATTATGTGGTCTATGTTGAAGATCATTCCATACATGTTAGAAAAGAAAGTATATGGCTGCTGTGAGTGGAACGCTCTGTACATGTCTCTGAGGTCAAGATGGTTGATTGTGGCATTTAGATCTTTCATGTCTTTATTGAACTGCTTTCTGGGTGACTTCTCCTTCACAGAAAGTGGTATATTAGTCTCCTACTATTATTGTGGAGCTGTCTATTTCTGTTTTCAATATTGTTAAGAGTTTCATTTACTTTAATGTATTTTGGAGACTTATCATTGAGTATTGGAAACCCTAGAGGCGTAATGGTTGAAAGCTATGTCTGCTAATCAAAAGGTTGGCAGTTCTAACCTCCCAGGTGCTCCTTGCAAATTCTATGGAGCAGTTCTCCTGTGTTCTACAGGCTTGCTATGAGTCAGAATGGACTTGTCAGCATTGGTTTTAGTTTTGGGGGGATCATTGAGTACGTCAATATTTGATACAGTTATATCCTTTTAGGGCATCGACCCTTTAATCACTATATAGTGTCCTCCCTTATCCAGTGTACTAGATTTTACTTAAAAGTCTATTTTATCAGAAATTAATCTTGCCACTCTTGCTGTTGTTTAATGTTGTTTGCTTGATATATTTTTGTCCATCCTTTGAGTTTTAGTTTGTTTTTAAGTCTAAAAGGCATCTCTTATAGGTGTCATATAGATGGATCATTTTAAATAAATTCCATCTGCCACTTTTTGTCTCTAAATTGGTGCATTTCATACATTTACATTTACTGAGATTATTGATAGGTATGAATTTAGAGTAATTTTGATGTCAGGTTTTTGTACCTCACAAACAATTCCTTTGTTCCACTTAATTTTCTGTGCTGAGTCTTTATGTGTTTTCTTTTCATCATTTCTGTTTGTTTTTTTTTTAAAATTTGCTGACCACTCATGTTTTTCTTGTTTTTTCTTTTATTTTGACATGCAGAATTGTTAATTTCCTGTGTTATTACCTTAATAATTACCTACATTTTTCTAAATTTAAACCAGTCTTTCACTTCTCTGTATTGTCTTGACTGCCTCTCCATGTGAAAGATCTATGACTATATTTGTAAGTTCCTCTTTTTTTGTTATAATGTTGTTACTTTTTACATAATGATGTCTCTGATTCCCTATTTTTAGTGTTTTAGCTTTGATTTATTTTTGCGATTTCCATATCTGAGTTGGTAATCAGTGCTCTGTTTTGCATTCTAATTTTGGATTGTTATCTGATTTTATTGATTTTCTTATGAAAGGACTCCTTTTAGTATTTCCTATAATTTTGGCTTGGGTTTTACAATTCCCTAAATTTCTGTTTATCTGAAAATATCCTAAATTTTCCATTGTATTTGAGAGACAGTTTTGCTAAATATATAATTCTAGGTTGACAATTTTTTTTTTTCCTTCAAGTCTTTGTGTAAGTCATCCCATTGCCTTGTTGGCTACATGGTTTCCACTAAGTAGTATGAGCTTGATCTTATGGACTTCTTTTGTAGATCTCTTTTTGTTTATTCCTAACTTCTTTTACAATTGTCTCCTTATCTTTAGTTGTGGCAAGTTGGGTGATCGTATGTCTTGGTGTATGTCTTTTGTGGTCTACCTTGTGTACAGTTTAATGATCATTTTGGATAGATATAGTCTCATCTTTCATGATATCAGGAAGGTTGTCTGTCAACAAATCTTCAACAATTCTCTTTGTATTTTCTGATCTTCCCCTTGTTCTGGTACTCCTGTCACTCACAGATTATTCCTCTTAATAGAGATTCGCATCATTCATTGTGTTTCTTAATATTTTTACATTTTTCATCTATATTATTGTCACATGTTTTGTCTTCATTGTCACTAATTCAGCCTTAATTTGCCTCAGTTTACCTTCTATTGAATTGTCTAATTTTGCAATTTTATTCTTGATCTTCTGAATTTCTACTTCCTGTCTTTATACTTTCTTGCAGCCTGTTCAGTTTGTCATAACGCTTTGCTGCATTTTGAATCATTGCCTTCCTGGTCTCTTGAAAAGTTCTAAATATTAATCATCTTTTCTGATCTCTTGAAAAGTTCTAAATATTAATCTTTTGTATTTTACCTCTGATAACTTCCAGAAGTTCTCCTTATGTTTAAAACTTCTTGACTCTTTGCTTTGGGAGCTTTCTGTAACTATCGTAGTCTACCTTTTCAAGTATTTTGATACTGTCTGTTGTCTCCTAGCCATCAGTAAGTTGTATTTATTTTATGTGTGTTTACTATGTTCTAGATTCTTGTTTTGAAATGTAGAAACACACTGCTCATGTGTGTTAGTTTGGTTACTGGCACCTTTAAAGCCCAAAGGTCCTGTAACCAGGTGTTTGGAGCTGTTATTAGAGAGTTTGTATTGGTTCAGTTCAGGTGTCCATGTAGTCAGTTCCAAGTGTGTGGTACTTGCTCTTCCTATACTCTCATAAGGGCAGGGAAAATTGGTGTAGGCATACATATCTGGCTGTAAATGCTGAGAAAGGTAAGGGGCTGAAAGCTGTCCTTGACTGGCTATGAAGAAGGCTTGTAGCTTTATGCCTGAAAAAATGGCTTTATGGCTAAAGAAATTTTTCTGTCCTGAATTTCCAGATCAGGAGAGTCATCATTTTTTATTATTTTAACCAATCCCCTGTTTTTTGAATTGTTCATTCTCTGAATCTAGAAGAATGGCTCAGGCATGCACGAGAAGTCCTGTTTCCAGCTCAGGTAATAGCATCAAAATCTGGAGTTGGGCACAGTACAGAGAGTGGAGGGGAGGATGCTGGGAAATGGGAGAAAGATTTATCCCAAATGAAAATTTTAAATCCATGCATGGTAGGTCAGAAGCAAGCTGCCTAGTGTTTGACAACTGAGTGTCATTTTTCACTGTTTCTAGGGGCATAAGTAGACTCTCCGATGCTCAGTATAGCTTGCTGAGAAAAATGCCCCCTGAACATCATAGATGCACTTACCGTGTTATCTGAAGCTGATTCCTGGCAGGTTGGTTCTAGCCAGCCCTACACACTTCTGGAGATACTTTCCTTTCCCTGTTATTCAGTCTGATTTCTCAGCTTTACCTTTGGTTTTCAGGGCTCCCAGAAGACCATGTATTGTGATTATTTTTTCTTTTGGGTCCTCATTGGATCACAGGCAGCATATGAAATTCTTCACCATGTTGGCTGCAACTCTAAAATTCTGTTTTGATAGGTTATGTTGTTGTTAGTTGCTGTTGTGTCTACTCCAACTCATTACAACAGCATGTGTGCAGTATAAAACTGTTAATAGTATTTTTCCTTGCTGTGACCTTTCAGAAGCAGATTGTAAGATCTGTCTTCCAAGATACCATGGGGTGGGTTTGAACCACCAACCTTTTGGCCATTAATCAAGTACTTAACCATTTGCACTATACAGAGACTCCTTAATAGTTCATTTGCTGTTTTTGCATGCTACTGAGTCAATTCCACTCATAGCAACACTATAAGACAGTAGAACTTCCCTATATTGTTTCTAAGGTTGTAAATCTTTTAGAATCAGACTGCCACAACTTTCTCCCACACAGTGGCCCTTAAAACAGTGCTATCAGAATTCCTATGTTGTTGTTGTTGGGTGCCATTGAGTTGGTTCCAACCCATAGTGACCCTGTGAACAACAGAATGAAACACTGCCTAGTCTTGTGCCATGTCCACAATCGTTTTTATGCTTACGCCCATTGTTGTGGCCACTGTGTCAAGAATCTTCCTCTTTCTTCCTGACCCTCCACTCTACCAAGCATGGTGTCCTTCTCCAGAGAATGATCTTTCCTGACAACATGCCCAAGGTATGTAAGATGCAGTCTTGCCATCTTTGCTTCCAAGAGCGTTCTAGTTTTACTTCTTCCAGAACAGATCTGTTTGTTGTTTTGCTAGCCCATATTGCATTCAGCATTCTTCTCTAACACCACAGTTCAAAGCCACCAATTCTTTTTCTATCTTCTTTGTTCATGATCCAGCATTTGCATGCATATTACGTGATTGAAAATACCATGACTTGGCTCAGAATTACTTTAGTCTTCAAGGTGACACCCTTACTTTTCAATACTTTAAAGAGATCTTTTGCAGCAGATTTTCCCAAAGCAATATGTTTTTCGATTTCTTGACTGCTGCTTGCATGGGCGTTGATGGTGGAACTAAGTGAAATGAAATCCTTGACAACCTCAATCTTTTCTCCATTTATGACAATGTTACTTACTGGTCCAGTTGTGAGGATTTTTCTTTTCTTGATGTTGAGGTGCGATCCATACTGAAGGTTATGGTCCTTGATCTTCTTCAGTAAGTATCTCAAATCTTCTTCATTTCCAGCAAGTAAGGTGGTGTCACCTGTGTAACGCAGGTTGTTAGTGAGTCATCCTCCAATCCTGATTCCTCCTTCTTCTTTGTAGAATCCAGCTTCTTGGATTATTTGCTCAGCATACAGATTAAAAAAGTATAGTGAAAGGCTGCAACTCTGATGCACAGCTTTCCTGACTTTAAAGCATGCAGTATCTCCCTATTCTGTTGCATAACTGCCTCTTGATCCATATACAGATTCCTTAAGATATCAGAGATGATATCCCCAGTTCCAAATCTTCTTCTGGATCCAGCTTGAATTTCTGGCAGTTACTTGTCAATATACTGTTGCAGTTGCTTTTGAGTGATCTTGAGCAAAATTTTATTTTTTTACCACATTTGGTTGGATCACCTTTCTTTGTAATGGGCATAAATATGGATCCCTTCCAGTCAGTTGTCAACGTAGCTATCCTCCAAATGTCTCAGCATAGATGAGTGAGCACTTCCAGAGCTGCATCTGTTTGTTGAAATATCTCAATTGGTATTCCATCAGTTCCTGGAGCCGAGTTTATTCTAATGCCTTGAATGCAACTTTGACTTCTTCCTTCAGAACCATTGGTTCCCGATCATATACTATCGTTTCAAATGGCTGAATGTCGACCAGTTCTTTCTGGTATAATGACTCTGTGTATTCCTTCTATCTTCTTTTGGTGCTCCCTGAGTCGTTTAATGTTTTACATATAGAATTCTTTGCTACTGCAAAGAATATTTTCTTTAGTTATTTCAGCTTAAGAAACGCAGAATGTGTTCTTTCATTCTGGCATTCCATTTCCAGCTCTTTGTACATGCCATTATAATAGTTTATTTTGTCTTCTCGAGCTGCTCTTCAAAAACTTCTGTTTAGTATTTTTGCTTCATCATTCTCTCCTTTTGCTTTAGCTGCTCGATGTTACAGAGCAAGTGTCAGAGTCTCCTCTGACATCCAATTTGGTCTTTTCTTTCTTCCTTTCTTTTTAATAATCTCCTGCTCTCTTCATAGATGATATCTTCAATGTCATTATACAGTTGGTCTTGTCTTCAGTTGTTAGTGATCAACACATCAAATCTGTTCTTGAGATGGTCTTTAAACTCAAGGTCATACGTTGGCTCTTGAGGACTTGTTCTAATTTTCTATAGTTTGGATTTGAACTTGCATATGTTCAGTTGATGAGCTGTGCCATAGTCAACAGATGGTCTTGTTATGACTGCTGATAGGGAGCTTTTCCATCATCTTTTTCCACAGATGTAGTTTATTTGGTTCATGTGTATTCCATCTGGTGAGGTCCATGTGTTTGTGTTAGTTAAAAAAGGTACTTGCAGTGAAGAAGTTGTTAGTCTTGCAAAATTCTGTCATGTGATCTCCGTCATGATTTCTGTCACCAAGGCTGTATTTTCCAACTACCGATACTTTTTTGTTTCCGGCTTTTGCATTACAGTCACCAATAATTATCAATGCATACTGATTGCATGTTCAATCAATTTCAGACTTTAGAAGCTAGTAAAAATATTCAGCCTCTTCATCTGTGGCCTTAGAGGTAGCTGCATAAATTTGAATAACAGTCCTATTAACTGGCTTTCCTTGTAGGTGTGTGGATATTATCCTATCATTGACAGCGCTGTAGTTTAGGACAGATCTTACAACGTTCTTTTTGATGATGAATGCACCACTGTTCCCCTTCAAGTTTTCATTCCCAGCACAGTAGGCCATTTGATTGTCGGATTTGAAATAGCGCAAGCTGGTCCATTTCAGCTCACTAATGCCTAGGATGTCAATGTTATGTGTTCCATTTCACTTTTGACAATTTCCAATTTTCCTAGATTCATACTTAGTACATTCCATGTCCCGATTATTAACAGATGTTTGCAGCTGTTTCTTCTCATTTTGAGTCACATCACATCAGCAAATGAAGACCCTTGAGGCGTTACTCCATCGGTGTTATTAAGGTTGACCGTATTTTGACTAGGCAGCTCTTCTCCAGTCCTCTTCTCAGTGTCCTCCAACCTGGGGGACTCACTTTCCAGTGCTGTATCTGACAGTGTTCATCTGCTATTCATAAGGTTTTCCCTAGCTAATTCCTTTCAGAAGTAGACTGCTGGGTCCTTCTTTCCAGTCCGTCTTAGTCTGGAAGCTCAGCTGAAATGTTTCTACCATGTGTGACCCTGTTGGCACCTAAATACCAGTGGTGTAGTTTCCTGCATCACAGCAACAAGTAAGACTCCACTGACAGATAAGTGGGGGCTGCTCACACAGTCTTCAACCTCCTTACCTGATTCTGTTACCCTGGACTAGATGGGTCTGGTCCGGGTCTAGAATTCCTTTACTATCTAGTAAAAACAAATAACAACAACAACAATAATAATAATGAAAACAGGTTGCCACTCAGTTGAACTCAGACTTATGGCAACCTCAGATGTGTCAGAGTAGACTTGTGGTCCACAGAATTTTCAATGCTAATTTTTTGGAAGTAGAACATCAGGCCTTTCCTCTGAGGCATATCTGGGAGAACTCAAACCTTCAGCTTTTCTGTTAGTTGTCAAGCACATTAATTACTTATACAATCCAGGGAGTCCGCATTTCATGGTAAAGTTCTGTTATTTTTATTAATATTTTCCAAACAGATTGTGATAATCCTCACTTTATTTTTTGTGATGAAACTACTGTGCATGGCCATTTGCCTGGATTCTTTGGAAAAACAGCCTGAGAAATTTTTTCTTCCTTAAACCCTGAAGAGTTACCTATGCACTCATCTTCTACTGCAAAGGGCTTGATATCTTGCCAGGGTTGATTTACATTTCCTAGGTCAAATATAAACATCTCAAGGTTTGATATATTTTATCTGGCTCTGGGCTGCAGGAAGCATCAAAGAGAACAGATGGAAGAAATACATAGACACACTATACTGCAAAGAATTTGTTGATGTTCAACCATTTCAAGAGGTAGCATGTAATCAAGAACTTACAGTACTGAAAGAAAAAGTCTACTCTCTACTGCTCGCATTGGCAAAAGGCAATCCTTCAGGAATTGTTGGTATGCTGAACAAGTTGTTCAACAAACAGATGCAGCTTTTGAGGTGCTCACTTTTCTACTCCAAGAAATTTGGAATACAGCTTCTTACCAACTGACTTGAAGAGATACATATTTATGCTCATTTCAAAGAAAGTTGAAATACAGAAATTATCAAACAATATTATTCATACCACATGCAAATAAATTATGTTGTCACAGGAAGTATCGAAAGCAGATAGAAGGAATATGTAGAGTTCCTGTACCAAAAAGAATTGATCTATGTTCAACCATTTCAGGAGGTGGCATATGGTCAAAACCAACAGTACTGAATGAAGTGCTAGCTCCTTTGAAGGCACTGATGCAAAAAAAGGGTGCCATGACCTGATAGAATAACAACTGAGATATTTCTATAAAGGGATGCACTGTTGGAAGCATTCACTGGTCAAATATAGTGCTGGAAGATGAGCCTTCTGGGTTGGAAGGCTCTTAGAAGGTTGACTGGGATAGAGCTGCCTCTTCAAAGTAGAGTTGACCTTACCGACATGGATAGAGTAAAGCTTTGGGGACCTTTATTTCCTGATGTGGCAAAACTCAAAACATGAAGAAATAGCTGCAAACATCCATTAATAATTAGAACACAGAATGTACGAAGTATGAATCTAGGAAAACTGAAAATCATCAAAAATGAAGTGGAATGCAAAAACATGGATGTCCTAGGCATTAATGAGCTGAAATGAACTATTACTGGCCATTCTGAATCAGACAATCACATGGCCTACAACAATGGGAATGAAAACTTGAGGAGGAATGGTGTTACATTCATCACTAGAAAGAACATTTCAAGATCTATCCTGAAGTACAGTGCTGTCAGTTACCGGATAATATCCATATGTCTAGAAGGAAGATAAGTTAATATGACTGTTATTCAAATTTACACACCAACCACTAAGGCCAAAGATGACAAAATTCAAGATTTTTACCAGCTTCTGTAGTTTGGAATTGATCAAACATGCATTGAGAGTTACTAGTGATTGGATTTATTGGTGATTGGAATGCAAAAGTTGGAAGCAAAGAAGAAGGACTAGTAGTTGAAAATATGGCCTTGGTGATAGAAATAATGGTAGAGATTGCGTGATAGAATTTTATAAGACCAAAGACTTCTTCATTGCAAATACCTTTTTCACCAACACAAATAGCAGGTATACACAAATGGACCAACATAAATGGATCTCACCAGACGGAATACACATGAATCAAACTGACTACATCTGTGGAAAGACACAATGGAAAAACTCCCCATCAGCAATCAGAAAAAGACAATGTCCTGACTGCAACAGACCATCAACTGCTGGTATGCAAGTTCAAATTGAAACTGAAGAAAATTAGAACAAGTGCACAAGAGCCAAAGTATGACCTTAAGTATACCCCACCTGAGTTTAGAGACCAGCCCAAGAACAGATTTGACATGCTGAACACTAACAACCAAAGACCAGAAGAACCATGGAAAAACATCGAAGACATTATTCTTGAAGAACGCACGGGGGTCATTAAAACAACAAGAAGAAAGAAAAGATCAAACTGGAAGTCAGAAGACACTCTGAAAGTTATTGTCAAACTTTGACCAGCCAAAGCAAAAGGAAGGAATAACACAGTAAAAAAACCGAACAGATTTCAAAGGGCAGCTCAAGAAGACTTGTGGAAGTATAACAGACAAGAAATCAAAAGACATTGCGTTGGAAAAATCTACTGCAAAAGACCTCTTTAAAATGTTGAAAAATAAAGATATGACCTTGAAGACTAAGGTGCACCTGACCCAAGCTGTGATGTTTTTGCTCGGCTCAGGTACATATGAAAGCTGGACGGTGTTGAAGAAAGACTGAAGGAGAATCAGTGCCTTTGTTTGGTAGTGTTGAACAAGAAAATTTACTGTGCTATGAACTGCCTAAAGAATAAACAAATCTGTCCTGGAAGAAGTATGTCCTTAGAAGCAAGGATGAAAGACTACTTGTACATACTCTGAACATGTCAGCAAGAGGGATCAGTCCCTGGAGAAAGACATCATGCTTGTCAAGATAGACAGTCAGTGAAAAGGAAGAATACACCCAGTGAGATGGACTGACACAGTGGCTACAATAGGCTCAAGTGTAACAATGATCATGAGGATAGTGCAGGACGGGGCGGTATTTCGTTCCATTGTACATAATGTTGCTGTGACTGAGAATCACTTCCACACAACCTACACCTACCAGTCAACAAGTCAGTTCCAACTCATGATGACCCCATGTGTACAGAGTAGAACTGCTCCATAGAGTTGTCAAGGCTGTGAGCTTTCAGAAACATATAGCCAGTGCTATGTTCCACAGCTCTGCTGGAAATTTTGAAATAGTAGTTGAATGATTAACAGTTTGTGCCGCCTAGGGAATCCTACCTTTTTTATCCAAACATGAAACAGTATTAGCTATTACTGTTATTAACATTCTGAAGCAGCAGCTGTAATGGAGTGGAAGCAGTAGTCAAATGCAGGTAACACAACACTGTGAAAAACATGGGTTAGAACAGTTTAGAACAGTACCAACACAGAACATGATCTGAGATCAGCAAAGGCTTCTTAGAGGCAATGACTTCTAATCTCAATCCTCAAGAAGGAGTTGGAGTTACATTTATAAACAGGGAAATTCACTGTAGGAAGAAGATTCTGCAAATTACCAGTAGTGAGTGAAACACACAGTGTGAGGCTGGATAAAAATTGATGCTTTCATAGAAGATGGAGACAGGATTACAAAGAACCTTTGTTAGAAACCTCACTGATTGCAAGTGAAATAAAAGCTAGTCCAGAATGATTTAAGTAAAAACAAAATTTCTGGGTTCCTGCAAATGAAACTCCTAGACTGATGAGGATCAAACAGTGTCCTGGGGATCTTGCCTTTCTCAATTATTCTGGTTATTTTATTTTTCTCCAAATACTTGTCCTCTTATGATGAGAAGAGTCTGGCTTGCCAGATCTTGAGACTTAACATTTTCAAAATTTTAGTCAGACGGGAAAGATAATTTCATTATCCTGATTATTTTACCAGATGTCTGGAAATCTACTGCTTATAGGCTAAATCAATTTTACAGTCTATTTTTGTAAGATCAACAAGCTAAGAATATGTATACATATTTTTTTGTGTGTTTTCAAAGAATTGTAAACTAACAAGAGTAAAGTCGAATATGTAACAGAGGCAGCATTTATCCTCAGTTTCAAAGCCTGAAAAACCTGTTTACCATGCAGACCTTTATAAAAATTTGCCTACACCTTCTCTTAAATGAAAGTTCTGTGATTATCTCTGAGCCTAACTGCCTTGGTGTGGGTCTATTTTTATGTTGTTGCATTGGTCATGTTCAGATTGTCTGGGTCTAAATATCATGCCCATTGCTAGAGCTAAAAATGAAAGCAGCTTCATCTGAAATACAGGGTCTGTGAGTGGGGAGGGGATAGGTGCTCAGTGAAAAGTCAGGAGAGAAAAATATGTTGTGAAACAACAAATGTCCAATACAACCTTGCAAGTCATTTTGAGGAGTGTGCTTTCTTTCTTGAGAACATCAGGTAGCCGCCAATGGCTTTTATGAGTATATTGGCATGCTTATATGTGTATAAACCAACCAAACCAAACCCACTACCACTCAATTGGTTCCAACTCATAGGGACCCTATAGGACAAAGTTGAGCTGCCCCATACAGTTTCCAAGAAGCAACTGGCGGATTTGAACTGCTAACCTTTTGATTAACAGACCTAGCACTTAGCCACTACACCACCAGAGTTTCCAATGTATAGGGCCACTACAAATTGGAATCTACTCGATGACAGTGTTTTTGTGTGTGTGTATGCGTGTGTGTGTGTGCACACATGCATGCACTCGCACGTGTACATGTTTGTGTTGTATTTAAGTAGGAGGATTAAGTTTTTAAATGTAAACTGATATTGTCTATGTGCTTATTTGCCTCTTGCTGCTTACAGAAATCATTCACCTGCATCTGCAGGGCATTTTCTTTTGCCAGATCACTCTGATAAGTTCACATATTTTGGAAACAGAAAAAAAGACTAGGCCTTAAAGGGAGAATCTTCTGGCCAAAGTTGCATAAAGGAAGATTTAAATTCATACATACTTGCCAGACAAGTTTTCCACATCCAGAAAATAGATAAGATTAAGACTGACAATGCAAGAGGAAGTCTTGGCAGCAGAAAAAGAAGAAATAACACTCAATCCTAGAAAAGAGAGTCATTAGGAAAAACTTTTCTTTTAGAAAGATTTTTCTCAAACTTTAATGTACACATATATCACCTGATAAATTATTAAATACATATTTAATAGAGTTGGCGTGAGGCTAAAGAAACTAGGGGACATAGTAGTTAAGCTATAGGCTGCAGATGAAAAGGTCAGTGGTTAGAATCTACCAGCCATTCTGTGGAAGAAAGCTGTGGCCATCCTAGGAGTCCCTTTCTGTAAAGATTATATCCTTGGAAACCCTGTGACACAGTTCTGTTTTGTCTATATGGTGACTCGATGTCTGACAATTAAGTCTGCAAACTTGTATTGTTGTTAGAGCTACAGACCTTATTGCTGAATATCCCTAGGGTCACCTTCAGAGTCTTCCCTTTAGGAAGCTATGCAGCCTGTGGCTAGCCCACTCTTCAAATCAATTTTGGAACTCTTTTTCTGGAATGGCCATCAGAGCTGTCATCATGTTATCCTTGATGTCTGGAATGTCATCAAACTGTCTTCCTTTCAATATTTCTTTTATCTTCAGGTAAAGACAAAAGTCACTGGGGGGCGATCAGGTGATTAGGGAAGGTGTTCCAACACAATTATTTGTTTACTGGCTAAAAACTTCCTCACAGACAACTGTACAATTCCAGAAAGAGTTTCAAAATTGCTTTGAAGGGTGGACTAGGTGCTGGTGTCAGTGCGTAGCTTCCCAAGGGAAGTACGTGGAAGGTGACCGTAGTGATATTCAGCAGTGAGGAATGTAGTGCTTAGAACAATTAAGTTTGCTGACTTAATAGTCGGACCTTGTGCATGTGTGTGTGTGTGTGCATGTGTGTGTGTGTGCATACATACACACACACTTATATATAAACTCTAAGGATATAAGGAAAATCATGGTCAATCATTAGAAGAAGATGTGGTGATGAGCCATCTAACAGAGGATCCATAAAAAGGTAGAAATTACTTTTAAAATGTCAGTAAATGAAATTTAAATAACATAACTAGAGGAACTGAACAACACACTTGAGCTGCCAAAAGAAAAATAACGGAGACTGAATGTCACTAAAGGTTATGCAATCGAAAGACAGAGAGAAAAGCTTAAAGAAAAATGAATTTATATCTTAGAGAATTGTGGGAAACCATTAAGTGCACTGACAGATTTTTAACGAGTGTCTTAGAAGGAGAAAGAGTTGGAAACAAGGAAACAAAGTATTCAAACAATGACTGAAGAATTTCACAAAATTAATGGAAAATATTAATCGGTATATCCAAGAAGGTTAAAAAAATCCGAATATGATAAACAAAAAGGAGCCACAGCTAGATACTTCATAGTCAAAATCTTAAAAGCGAAAATATCTCGAAAGCAAGAAGAAAAGAAACAAAACCAAATTGATTCCATACAAGAGAACCCCCCGGAAGTTTAGCAGATAAGTTGTCTTCAGAAACGATGAAGGTCAGAAGACAGTGGAACGTTTTTATAGCTCTGAAAATACACAAAAACAAAACTGTCAACTAAGATTCCTTTTGCAAGTTAACAAACTATTTTTCAAGACGAAAGTCAAATAAAGACACTCTGAAATTAACAAAGTCATGAGAATTTCTTGCTAGCAGTCTCACTTCACAAAAATACAAAATGAATTTTTCAGGCAGAAAGCAAGTGCCACCAGACTATAATCCCAATCAACATACACACACACACACACACACACACACAAACCAGCTTCAGTGGGGTAATTATGGAAGTAATTATAGACAACAGTACAATTGCATATTTCTCCTTCTTTGTTTTCTTAACTGATTTTAAAACTAATTACTTAAAGTATGTACATAATTACATTGTTGAGTTTATAACATGTAAGAAAGTAACATATTTGACAATTATGGCAGTAAAAAGGTAGTTTGGAACAAAGCTTTTCTGAAGTAAGTAAATGACACCAGATGGTTACTTGATTCCACAGGAAAAACAAAAAGACTCAGAAATGGCGAATATGTAGGTTAATAAAACAAGCTCTATAAAGAAACATTTGCTTGCCTTCTGTCATTTCATTTAAAAAGACTTAAGCTTACATTAAGAAAAAGCTGTAACAATGAATTATAGAATGTGTAATACAGATAACTCCACACATACATCTGTCAGTTTGTCCTACTGAAGACTTGGCTGTGGTGATGATGGAAATTATACTACCAGTATTTCGAACACCAGGAGAGTCATTCACGGTGGAGAGGTTTCACCTGAGCTATTAGATTAAGTCAGACTGGGAAGAAGGAAGTGGTGGTTCACTTCTGCAAAAATTAGCGAGTGAAAACATTATCAATAACAGCAGAACATTGTCTGGTAGAGTGCCAAAAGGTAAGCCCCTCAAGTTGGAAGACACCCCAAGGATGACTGGGGAAGAGCTGCTTCCTTAAAGTAGAGTTGATCTTAATAACTTGGATGGAGTCTAGCTTCTGGGATCTCTATTTGCTGAGGTGGCGTGACTCGAAATGAGAGTAAAAAGCTGTAAACATCCATTAATAACAGAAATGTAGAAAGCATGATGTATGAATCTGGGAAAATTAAAAGTTGTCAAAAATGAAGTAGAACTCACAAACATCAATATCATAGGCATTAGTGAGCTGAAATAGGTGGACAGTCACCATTTTGAGTTGAAAATCATGTGGCCTATGACACTGGAAATGACAGATTGAAGATGTAAGGCATTGCTTTTATAGTCAAAAAGAACATTCTAAGTTGTATTCTGAAATGCAGTGCTCTCAGTGAAAAGCTTATAAGGAAGGTCAGTTAATATGACTATTACTCAAATTTACCTACCGACCACTACGGCCAAGGATGAATAAACTGAAGATTTTTACCATTTTCTGTAGTCTGAAATTGATTTAACATGCAGTCAGGATGCATTGATAATTATTGGAGGTTGGCATGAGTTGGAAACAAAGAAGATGAATCAGTATTGAAAACACAGTCTTGGTGATACAAACGGTGCTGGAGATCACATGATAGAATTTTGCAAGACCAATGACTTCTTCATTGCAATTATCTTTTTCACCACCATAAATAGCAGCTATACATGTAGATCTTGCCAGAAGGAATATACTGGAATCAATGTGACTACATCTGTGGAAAGAGGCAATGGAAAAGCTAAATATCATCAGCCAGAACAAGGCCAGGGGCCAACTGTAAATCAGAACATCAATTGCTCATACAACTACAAGCTGAAGAAAATTAGAAAAAGTTTGTGAGAGCCTAAATACGCTCTTGACTATGTTCTACTTGAATGCAGACACCACATCATGAATAGATTTGATACATTTAACACTAATAACTGAAGACTAGACAAGTTGTGGGAAGACATGAAGGATATAGTACAATAAGTATACAAGAAGTCATTAAGAAGACATGAAGGAAAGAAAAGACCGAATGGATGTGAGGAATTCCAGAACACTTAACTGTGCTCACGCAGTCTTTCAAATATAGCAAGGGTATGCTGTATGGTTTAAAATTCAGAACGGGGTACATCCTTTCACCATACTTTTTTAATCTTTGTGATGAGCAAATAATCTGAGAAACTGAAATATCTGAAAAATGCTGCATCCGAATTGGAGGAAGACTCATTAACAACCTGTATTTTGCAGATGATGCAACCCTGTTTGCTGAAAGTGAAGAGGACTTGAAGCACTTACTGATGAAGATCAAAGATCATAGCCTTTAGTATGAATTACACCTCAATGTAAAGAAAACAAAAATCTTCACAACTGGACCAATAAGCAACATCATGATAAATGGAGAAAAGTCAGAAATTGTCAAGGATTTCAGTTCACTTGTATTCACAATCAATGCCCATGGAAGGAGTAATTAGTAAATTGAATGATATATTGTAATGGGCAAATCTGCTGCGAAAGTATTGAAAAGCAAAGGTGTCACTCTGAAGACTAAGATTATCCTGATCAAAGCCATGACATTTTTTAATCACCTCATATTCATAAGGAAGCTAGAAAATGAGTACATTAAACCCAATTTAAGAATTGATATGTTTGAATTATGATATTGGTGAAGAATATTGAATATACGACGTGCTGACAGGATAATGAACAAATTTCTCTTGGAAGAAATAAACACCCAAATGCAAGGATGACTTTGTCTCATATACTGTGGATATCTTATTAGGAGGGACAGGTCCCTGGAGAAGAGTACCATGCTTGGTAAAGCAGCAGATCACTGAAACCAGGAAGACCCTCAAGGAGATGGATTGACACAGTGGTTGCAACAATGGGCTCAAGCATAACAACAATTGTGAGGCACTGGACCTGGCAGTGTTCTGTTCCATTGTAAAGAAGAGTCCTATGTGTTGGAACTGACTCAACGGTACCTAATTACAATAGCCTACATTGAAAAAGTAGGGGAAGAAATCTAGGAGACAACTTTAAATTTTCAATCTTTAAAAAAACTAACTTTCTGAAGTTTTTTTATTTTCCAAATGTAACCCAATTTTAATGTACTGTGTCATCTTCGTCTTCTCCTCTCTTCTTTGTCTTCTTGAGTTTGTGATAGTTTATATAATTCTTTTTCTGTAATTTTAGTGCGATATTGGAGGATGCAAATAAAAACATAATTTTTAAATCTCCCACGTTTGACTGTAAAGTGCAACCTTTTCCAAAAGAGGTAAGCAAAGTAAAAATAAAACAACTGTCAGTTAAACAGACCTTGTTTCAAGTATTAGACCAGTCTCATGTTGATCTTATTGTAATAAACTGGTATCATATTTTCTCTGAACCTCTGTTTTCTCAGTGGCAAAACGGTTATAACAACACCCACCTCACAGGTCTTATATGAGAAAATAAGTGTATAATACTTGGCACAGGGTAGTTTCCTTGTGGCTGTAATCATCCTCCTCCTCCTCCTCCTGCCTCCCAATAAAAACAGTGTAACCCAAGGTGTCTTGGATCATTGCTTAAAATTCTCCAGATAATTAATAATTGAAGCTTATTGTTAGATTTGAGTAAGATTGTTTTGTCAACCAGGGACTCATATTTCATGCTACCCTTCTACTTCCTTAGCCAAAGAGAATTGACTTTGCACAGAAAGTGGATAATAACTTTGGAGTCTATTAAAGCTGAAACAGAAGTGAGAAGGGTGACTTTCGTTATGAAAGTTGGTGTGGGATGATAGCAGAATAGACATATATTATAAAAATTTTCAAATTTTAGGTTTTTTTTTTTGAGGGAGTATCCATTCTTCAAATAATTGCGTTTTGGTCATATAAGCCTTCGTTGCTTAATATGATTTGTTTATAGTCATGGGCAGTGTTGTCTTCAGCAATGAATAATTCATTTGTAAAGTAAGAAGAACTTCCTCATGATTTCAAATTAGCTACACGAGTAGTAAATGGAAAATTAAACAGCTCATTGACATTCTCGTGAATCAGTAACACCAGGGTAGGAGCTCACTAGAAGAAATGATAGGAACTAAGAATAATAAAATATTTAAATTTTCAGAAAATAGAAGAATAGATGCAAATATCTGTAATAACTAATGAAATCTTCATATTTAATATTTAATAGGTATATCAACGTACTTTAAAACATTGTATCCAAAGCAAAACGCTTTGAACAACACTCATTTGTGGATAAGAGCCTTTCAGTCTTCTTGGGCCTCACAGTTGCCGCCTCACTGTAGAGAGAACTTTATTCAGGGAAGATTATTTTTGAATAGAAAATTATTCCATTAGTTAGTTATCTTTCAGATTGGCTGTTTTATGCGTGCTTCATGTTACTCCATTTAGTATTGCTGTACTTTAAAACTGATTAATAAGTTGTCTATGTATTTTGTAAACATTCTCAATGAATGTAACCTATAAAACAGTAAAGTTGCTGAAGCACAAATACTTATTGCCAATCTAATAATATTTTATGTACCCTGTAACAGTAGTGTTATATATTTTATGCATCCTCTGTCTTTGGTACAGTACACATTCACGATTTTTTCCATGAAGTTAATTTCACAATCAGTAGGTATCTGTAAACAATGTTTTGTTATGGCTGCATCAATGCTGTATGTTCAGAGGGTGTCGTAATTTTCTTCCCAGGTACTGATAAGGAGCCAGACAATCTGAATCCGCACTGTTTATCTTTTAAAATAATGCTTGCTATCTAAGCTATAATTATATTTTATTTCCTTGTATCTATCATGTTTATAAAACTTCTCCTTATAACTTAAACAACAACAAAAACATCCATTACCATTTGGATTTTCGTAGTGACCCTGTAGGACAGAGTTTATAAGGAGTATCTGGTGGATTTGAACTACCAGCCTTTCGGTTAGCAACTGTAGAAGTTAACCACCACACCACCAGGGTTTCCCCTTATAACTTATTCCTTATCCCAAAAAGATTATTTACTTTTAAGTGTACTTCCAACTCATCTAAAAGCTTGTGTACGAATATGGACACCAAAATAGACTTCAGAACAGAAAGTATACCATTTAGCAACAAAACAAGGGACAAGCTGTATCAGTTCTTGTTTTGATCTTTCCAGTTCCTTGAAAATCCAGAATTACATAGTGCAAACATATACAAGTATTTGGTAAGTGAGTCTTGTGATGGTTAAGATTGTGTGTCAACTTGGTTAGGCCGTGATTCTAAGTGTGTATATGTAATCACCTCCATGATGGGATTTACTGTGAGTAGTCAATCAGTTGGAAGGAAGTTTACTTGGGCATGTGGCCTGAATCTGAGTATAAGTGAATGTTTGGGCTTTTGCCTGCTGTGGATCCTGCAGTTGCCTCCTGTTTGCCTGACCTCTGGTCCTTGGGACTTGAGCCAATAGCTTACCTGCTGATTCTGGGGTTCATGGATCTTCATAGCCTGCAAGCAAGAGCCCTGCTATCTGATCTGCTGATACTGGGTTTGCCAATCCCTACGGTTATGTGAATCAGGAGAGGTCTGTATCCTGATCCACAGAGTTGGGACATTCCAGCATCTCCAATTACATGAGCCATTTCTTTGATATAAATCTCTCTCTAACTGCTTGACTGGTTTTATCTCCCCAGAGAACTGAGCCTAGCAAAAATACATGCATACATGAACACACATATGTTTATATATTTTCCATAAACCTAGTATAATTAGTTTTGTGATGAACAAGGTCCACAGTTAAAGCAGTGGATAATGACTAAGATTTTAAAATTCTAGTACCTTTTGGTTTCTGACCAGTTTTATGAACTTGCACAACTAACTAACTCTGTTTGTCTCTGCTATTAAAATGAAGATCACTACATCAACTCAGCTAATGGTGTAGTGAAGAAGGATATTGAATAAAAAGTAGTTATGACATGAGTAGTCAGCAGTTGACATTGAAACACATCACACACTCTGGGACTGTAAACATGATGAACCAAAAAAAAAAAAAAAAAATCCTTTTGCCTTCCATTCAATTCCAACTCATAGCAACCCTACAGGATAGAGTTTCCAGAGAAGGCCTGGCAGATCTGAACCGTTGGCCTTTTAGTTAGCAGACCTAGTACTTAAACAATATAGCATCAGGGTTTACAGTGCAAGACTAGAGACTCTTAAATCCTATGAAGCGTCGGTAAGGATGATCACACCCTGGGACGAGTTAACTGAAAAGTGGTCTTGGCTGCCAGAAGAAAAGGAATCGGTTACTAGGAAATACACCCTTGTTCTCTCAAATTAGATTGTAATTTGAATTTTGTCTATTTTTATGAATGGCAGAATGGAGTATTTCGTGCTGAAACACAGAAGTACCTCACCCTTAGTTTCTTAAAGGCATACATAATAAAGTAGTTTAAAGAAAGGTCACCCTGAGAAAAAATGTCATAAAGCAAATATTTTAACATAGGGAGTAATCAAAGAAGGGAACCAGATAGTTTCACCAATCATGACATATGTATTAAGGGTAAAACATAAGAAAATTGGAAGTATTTTTTTTTTTTTTGTGATCAACACAGACAAGTATGTAGAAAGATAATCAAAAAGTATTAGGGATGAAAATTAATCGACTGTTGTTGGACAGATGACAAAACATCAGGGTACCAGAAGGCAACTAGAATATTTCTACTTTTCCATGCAAAATTTGGTAATTTGCATAAAAACAGCAAAAGATTAAATTTTCAGTAGGAAGTGTTCAACTATGACAGCCAGGTTAATCATCTCTGCCACTTGACTTGCTGTGACTCAGAAGGTTCTTATTTGCCTGCTGAAATTGTTGTTGTTACGGTTGCTCGGAGCTCTCAAGTTGGAACCCATTCACAGTGGCCTTATGTGTTACAGAGTAAAGCACTCGCTGGTCATCTGCCATCCTCATTTTGGCATGTATGCTTGAACCTGTTGTTGGAGCCACTGTATCAGTCCATTCTGTTGATAATCTTCCTCTGTTTTTGCTGGTACTTTCCTTTGTCAAGCATGATATCCTTTTCCAGGACTTATTTCCTTCTGATAATATACTGAAAATAGGCTAGTCCGAGATTTGACATGTTCACGTCTAAGAAGTGTACCAGCTTTATTTCCTTCAAGGCAGATTTGCTCATCTTCTGGCATTGCATGGCATATTCTGAATTCTTCACCAACACCATTAATTCAAAAGCATGGTCCTCACAATGTAATTTGTTCTCACAAATTATAATGTAATTCAAATATTGTCTATCTTTATGAATGGGAGAACGGAGTATTTCATGCTGAAACACGGAAGTACCTCACCCTTAGTCTGTCAAATGCATAAATAATACCTAGTCATATTTTCAAAGTTTTGATATCTATTTTTTTCAAACACTACTTAAACCCAAGTTGTAAATGTGATGGCTGCTAACCAAAAGGCTGCATCTCAAATATACCAGGAGCTTGTTGAAAACTCTATGGGGCAGTTTTACTGTGTCCTATAGTGGTGATATTAGTTGGAAGTTGACTAAAAGGCAGTATGTATATATTTAAAAATTGTTCCCAAGGAAACTTGGTTTCACAGTGGTTAAGAGGCTGGCTGTGAAACAAAAGGTTGGCAGTTTGAATCCACTGGCTGCTGCTTGGAAACGCTGTAGGGCAGTTCTACTCTGTCTTACAGGGTTGCCATGAGTCACAATTGGCTCAGTGGCAGTTGATTTTTTTTTCCTTATTGTTCTTAAAGATATTTCTTGTTTTGATTTTAAGTGGCTGTCTTCCTTTTTGTTTCTCCATTTATTGCTTGTTATTTAATGGACTTTCTTTTACCATAATGATAGGGTATTTTAGAATATAACCAGAAGAGCACATTGTTTCTTTTAAAGAATTCAGTATAATGAAAATACAGCTTCATGTGTTCCTAAGTGTTTAATAATGTCTTTGAGGGTGATAATAACTTTTTTGTAGTTTATATCCAACTAACAGTATATTTCTAACAGGTTTAATTTGCAGTGTTATTTCAAAACAGATTTAAAAGCACGTCTTGATTTTTAGCTGAAACCATGTTCATCTTTTTTTTTTTTTTGGTAGATAATGTGTAAGGATCTCAATCTGATAATAAATCTTTCCTAAACCTTTTATAATGTTTTGAATTTAATTAAATAAAAACTCACATCTTTATATTTTTTCTTTAAATTGCAAAAATGAAGTGCATTCAAAGGTGCATGAATGTAAAATATTAAAAAAAATTGGTTGCTTAAAGTTGAATAATCATTTAAACATGTTCCATTCAAGAAGTGACACAAGGAAGTATGATTTGCAAAATTTATTGAGATATGCTAATGAAATTAAATAGTAAGTGGAACCATCATTTTGTTTGGTACATTTCCTTGTCACTGATTTTAGTTGGTGGTTGAAATAGGGAGAATGTAGAGTGCCTTTTAAAAATCTGTGTTTAATTGCCTTGATATTGATTATCTTGCCTAGATGTTAAATCTTTTATCATTAAGCATTTCAAACATTTGCCAAATTTTTTAAATCAATAATCTGCTTCCTAAAGCACTTTCAAAGAAAATTTCTCAAAAGTTTCTCAGACGTTCAGATATTTGGAAAGTTCCGACTCGACGGCACTTGGCTTGGCTGATAATAAATAATATCCACTTTTAGGTAAAAGAGGCAGAGAAAGATTGTACAACTTTTTCCTTAGACTAGAGAGACCTGGTCGCATAACATTTTTGTGTTCAATTGCGATCTGAAAGGTTGGTGAGTGGATCTCACTGTGGATTCTGGGAGAAAGACTTCCTTAAAGACAATAGTCTAGCCCCCACTCCCCAGGCAGCTCTATTCTTTCACACGGAGTGAGTATGAGTCGGAATTAACTTGACAGCATCCAACAACAGACTTATGATATTGCTTAGTTAAATAGTTTGAGATAATTTCAGTAATTCAGAATCTATGAATTTGTTCTCCAAATAATATCCATTATTAATAAGCAAAATATTTACTGTTCTGTCTTGCCTTGGTTATATATTAATAGTACGCACTCTACATTTTGATACAAAAGTAAACTAAAGATAGCTGTATAAGTTTAGAAAATATACAAGTGTGTTCTATCAATTTATCAAACATTATTAAAAGACAAACTCGCAGAGACTAACTTTATATTTTTGAAGAACTAGATGCAAAATCATAAACGATGTGCTCATTGTCTAATGTGAGTGGGTATTCTTAAGGCTTCAAGACTGGTAGAAACCCTGCTGCAGACAAGCGTTTCATGATGCCATAAATAAGTCCAAAGTGCCGCTAACTGGAGTGCTCTATTGTATGATCTCAGCCTAATTCAATTACAATAAAATAATAAGATCTTAGTAAAGCTGCTGTGCCTGTTTACTACAGCTGGTATGATTGTAATTTACTTATATTGATGGATTTATAGCAATAGAGTCAGCAATTGTATTACTGGTATTAACCTCTGTTCTTAGGTTAGTAGATGAGTGCAAATTGTTTGCACGACCCTAAGGACAGCTAAAAAGGAGTTATGTTCATATGGGCTTAGTACAGTGAGAAGTCAACAAATTCCACAAACAGAATTGCCTTAGAATTAAGAAACTAATAGTATCAATATCTTCAGAGATTGCTAGGTTTGTATGGAAGTACATTTGTTTATGCTTCGACTCGGCGGCACTTGGCTTGGCTGGCTTTGGAAAAAAAGTAAGATTTCTATTAAAGTAAAACTTGAACAAGGTAAGCTGTTAAGTGGGTCAGAATCTATGGGAGTAAGAAAAACGAAGAACAGTTGTCTTTGAGGCACTTCTGACTCATAATGACCACATGTACGTGAGAATAAAGCTATGCTTCATAGGATTTTCAGTGGCTGATATTCCAGAAGTAGATCACCAGGTCTTTCTTTTGAGGTGCCTCTGAGTGAACTCATATCTCCAATTTTTTGATTGGAAGCTGACTATATCAGCCATTTCCATCATCCTAATGAAACTCAGGTGACACAGTGGTTAAGTGCTACATTTGCTAACCCAAAGTTCAGCAGTTCGGATCCTGATTCTCCAGGCACTCCTTGGAAATTCTATAGGACAGTTCTATTCTAACTTGTGGGGTCACTACGATTTAGCATGGACAAGATGGCACTGGGTTTTTTGTTGTTGTTGTTGTTATTAACTGAGTACAAACTGGTACCATCAAGTTGATCCTGATTAATAGCAACCACATGTATCAGCATAGAAGTGTCCTATAGAGTTTCTTGGCTGTCACCTTTACAGAAACAGATTACTAAACTTGTCTTTCATGACACCACTGTGTGGGTTTGAACCTCTGATCTTAGGTTAGTAGATGAGTGCAAATTGTTTGTACCACCCTAAGGACAGCTAAAAAGGAATTACTTTCATATGGGCTTAGTACAGTGAGACGTAAACAAATTCCACAAAGTGGTCCAGGTAAGATTTGATAAAATTTTTGTGCTAAAAATAAGAACATTAAGTCTGACAAGGTAGTTGGCATTTTAGGCACAGAGACTATGTTCAAAGGCATAAAGAAATGAAGATACCTTCTTTTACCACATAAGTGTGAAGTAACTGAAAGCGATTAGAGCACAAGGGTACTGTGAAGGAGATGAGGACAGTGTGAGTGGAGTCAGTAAGACTGACAGCGAAGAAGTAGGTGGACCCGAAAAGATAATCAAAAAGTTTGCAAATGTATTTGCGTAGTTGGTAGTTTAGATTTATCTTACATTAACTGAAAATCCATAAAAAGCTCAACAGTTTAGTGATATGATCATAAATGTATTTTAGAAAGATATTTCTGGTAGCAGAGTGGAGATTAGGTGTGGGAGGAGAATAGAGAGGAGAAGAAGAAGATAGACTCAGTAGGAGGCTATTGACATAATGGGAGAGATGATGCAGTTTTAGATTAAAGTGTTTATAGATGGAATAGAAGAAAAATGAGCACATGGAAGTGACATGTGACAGAGAAAGTTTTATATTTTCAATCTATTAGATATATTATTTTCAACTTATCAATCAGTTATAGTTATCTTTCAATTTGTCTAAAAATTACTTGACTCTTCTCTTAATGGATTATTGAAGAAATGGCCAGGTATTTATTCTTAATCCATCTAACATCAAGTGATAAAATATGTGGATTTAGATGAAGTAGACCTAGACTCACCTGTTCGAATGCATTAGGATTATGGTTCCATTTAATTTTTCTTTAAGGTAGCTATTAAAGTGTTTAAGGCTTCTAGGAATTTCTCTCCAACTAGGATTATCTAGAGAAGTAGTGATTTAATAGTAGAATTCACATCTTACATGCTAGAGACCCAGGTTCTATTCTACACCTCATGCATATTCCCCAACTGCCTATCACTGGAAACTTGCATCTTGCTACGATGTTAAATAGTAGAGATGAAAGCCCTATCAGACAATAGTCTGACCCACAACCACAGCACAGGCCCGGGCAGTGCTGTCTTCCACTGTACATGGAGCTGCTAAGATGTGGGGATTCGTTTGACAGCTGCTAACGAGATTGTCTGGAGCTCTCTCCCAAAATCTAGCCCCACATTTCTCAGGCTGGAACTTGTTATTTTACAAGAGTTCAAATATCATTTTTTTTTTTTTTAGGTGACCATTTTGCCCTGTTGGTAAAAAGGTAAAATGAGGAAATCCTTAGGAAATAATGAATTTGCCTTTTGAAAATACGAAAGGAAAAAGAAATTGCAGGTGACAATTAAATGTTTCACAGAGATACATAATGTAGATTCTTACTTTCTGCAGTCTGTTGACATCAGTGTGTCCTTTGGCTCACCTTGTATGAACGATTTCAGTCACATTCAGAATGGATGGTGGCATACTGAGCTCCTTCTCAACACATTCTTACAGTCAGCAGATCTCAGGAGAGATTCCCTGTGGAGGATGTTGTAATCTCCCGCTGGATGCTTTCTTCCCTTCTTTCTTCTTTTCTTTGCTTTGAAGAGCAGGACAAAGAAAGGCATTCTTGCTGGAAGCTGAGTAAACCTGGAGGGCAAGTGCTGACATGCATGAGATCAGAGTCACTCCTGCAAGTGCTAACCAATGGGCTAAACGGCTACAGCTTTACTAAGTAAGGCTAACAGAAATAATATTAGTGTGTTAATCTGCATGCTTTCCATTTTCATATACAGCTATTAGTCTCTGAGATCTCTTTATCACACAATTACTATCATTTTCAATGCTCTTTGCTCTTTCTTGCACTTAACTATCAACCCTCAGTCCTGATAAATGAGCATCCTAATATATGTTGTGATTATTAGGAACATTCTGTTGATAAAAGATGCTCACAGAACAGTAGGAAATTCAGTTGTTACACTGACGTTTTTCTGCAGAAAGTAGAGACCACACAATACAATTTCCATTTAGCAAACTTCCTAAGACTTTGAAAACTTCCTGCTTTTATCAGATATGCCAACTTCAGAAATGCAGACTTAAGTGAATAAATGGCCATTTTGAATACGATGTGGTGCAGAATTCTAGTTCCCTGGGGAGTGTCCGGTCTCCTACATAATAAATCCAAAAAACCAAAAAATAAAAAATAAAAAATAAATTAAGACAATGCTGTACTTTTATTTTTATAGTAAGAGACTTAGAAAGGTAGTAAAAACGCTTTTCCTCACATTAGACAGATGAACCAAAAATGACACACAAAAGCCAATATATTTTAATGTTTAGCATTCTTATTTCATCTGAAGCTTGAATGTAGTTATAATCCAAGATTACATCAGCAGACAAGTGCCCCATGTGAAGCTCTGCTTGTTTATGCCCACGATAGTGATCTTGGATATTTTACAGGCTGTCAAAGAAGTAGAAATGTTACCACTGCTTTAGCGAAAGCAGCCTGTTTTTAGGTGGCCGTTTATACATTATGGTGAAATAGTCTGCACCAATCATAAGTCATTCTGATGGGAACTTTAAGTTTTACTGTGGATAAAGTCATCAATAGCTTTTTGTCAGTGTTATGGAAAGATTAGGTGTCTTATGACAGTATTCAGTGTATTCATTAGGCAAATTCCATTTGTTTTTCTTCCAGGGACACAGCAAGGTTCGTGTAAAATCTGTTTCCACAAATTTGTAGTCTGGTTAGTGTCTATCTGACAGAATTAGAAAATCTGCCAATGTTGATACTTCTCCCCTCAATCTTAGACTATTTTAGTATAGTGGGGATGATACTTTGATTCTATTATTAAGTGGTTTTGTCTTTTGACTTTCTGTTTTCATGGGCTTCTCTGTAGCTAAGTTAAAGCTTCCATTGGTTTTGGAGCATTGGCTAGATAGGGTTAGAAATGTTATAAAAGGTGTGTTAAGATTAAGTTGAAGGCCTAGGAGCATGCTGGTTAAGAGCTATGGCTGTTACCAAACAATTGGTAGTTTAAATCCACCAGTTTCTCCTTGGAAACCCAATGAGAAAGTTATCTGTTCTATTATAGTCTCCAAGAGTCAGAACTGACTCAATACCAATTAGTTTGTTTGTTTGAGTTTGAACATTAAGTTAGAATTATCATTTAATTTGTGAAAACCAAAATAGAATTTTCACACCAAAGAAGAAGTTTGAAAGGACAACTGCAGAGTGAGAATTTTGTGTATTTTCTCAATGCATTTTCAAAACCATCAATCTCCCTCTCAGAAAGAGACTTTAGACTGAGATAGGAGAGAGAGGGGTAGAAATACAGATAGAGAGAGAGCTCTCTCTGTGTATGAGTATGTATACACACACACATATACATGTATATTTAAAGACAGAGAGAGATAATTGTATCAAGAAAATAGCTCATGTGTTTGTACAGGCTGGAAATCTCAAGTTCATGAATTAGACTAGAGAGTTCTCCTGACTCACAGACCTCCCATGGCTGTTGAACCCAAGCTTGTTAGATCAGACGACAGGCCTCTGGCTCATGGATTATGGAGGTTGATGGATCCCAAGATCAGCAGGTAAGCTCCTAGCTCAGATCCCAAGAACTGGAGGTCAGATGAAGAGCCAGCTGCAGAATCCAGAACAAGCAAAAGCCTGCAAGCCTTGGCATGAGGTTACCTATACTGGGTGAATGTTATGCCCCCAATGAATCTTTCTGTCAACTGATTGGTTACTCACAGCAGAGCCCATCATAGATGTGATCTCCTTATGGAAGTGATGGCCTCATTGTATGACTATCTGGATGCATCACAACTGCCAAACCACTGAGAATCATGGCTGACCCAAGTTGACATACAGACCTAACAATCACACATACTGGTGTCCAAACCTCAATAGCACAAATTACAGAAATTTTTCTCTAAGTTTAAAGAGGACATACGTTGATGGGTCATCCTGCTGGGTTAGTATGCACGGCAGTAAGGCACACTGTAAAAACAGTAGATAGATCACAGTATGCCCCTTTTGGGTCCAAGAAATTTTGAGAGATAAAAGTAGAGAAAGTCAACAAAGGATGAGGTGAACAATGTGGCCTATAATGTCCCATTTTATGACTTTGGCTTGGATAGAAGGAGACATGTTCTATAAACTGAAGGAATTGCCAAGGGATGTGAACACATGCCCAAATTCGTATCTGTAACTCTGGTCATCTGGAGGAACATTGCCTCTCAGATGGTCACATAAAACTAAACTTCGGAACTCACTATGTTTAGGCTGATGAAGCCACGTAGTTTAGCTTTCTGGAGTTGCTCGAATACATGTTGCTTGTAGATTAAATCTAGTATTCTTGCTTGCCTCCACTTTCCTCAGCTTTTGAGGTGACAGGATTCTATCGTAGTTGTAAGAGACTGGGGATGTGCTGCCATCCAGGTGCTGCATGGAGAATGCAACAGATGTTCAAAGAGGTTCACCCTACTAGCAAGGGCCTTGTGAATCAGAGATCACAAGGAGGCCTTGATGAAGTTTGCAGAGCCTTGACCAAATTATGGTCAGCTAAGGAATCTCCCCATGGAGACTGGGGGAGTGAAAGGACACAGCAATTCCAGCACTCTATTATCACGAGAGCAATGGATATCCCACTCTAAGGAAGAATACATTGAAGGGGCAAGAATATGAAAAGGAATCATCTAAAAAGCCTGAGAAGTCTAAAAATGATTCTTTGAAACAGTTCTCTGAAAGCTTTAAACTTTCTAGTGATTAAGTATAATAAAAGCTAGAAGAGAATACTGTTATTTGGTAGGAATATGTTTTTGTCCTTGTGGGATGGGTTCTAAAGGAGGATCAGGCTAGAGAATAAAGGAATTATATTTATACCTCTAAGTACAGTGTAAGAAAATGTATGAATTTTTTGTGTTTATGTGATGTTACTCTACTCACTTGGGCCTCATAATTGTAGAGAAGTATTAAGTTAGTATAAGTATTAAGTTAGTATAAGACTGATGACTTAATAATTTTAACCTGTGTTAAAACAGGAGTGCCTGGGTGGTACAGACAGCTCATGTGCTCTTCTGCTAACAGGAAGTCTGGAAATTCGAGTCCACTGTGAAGCACCTCAAAAGAAAGATCTCGTGACCTACTTTTGAAAAATCAGCCATCAAAATCCCTATGGGACACAATTCTACTCTGCCATGTATGAGGTCACCAAAAACCAAAATTGACTTAACAGCAACTGGTTTTGATTAGTATCAAAATAAGGATAGTTTATTAGTGTATTAGGTCTCTATTATTTGTAACAAATTAATGCAAGCATAGGGGCTTAAAATGGCACAAATTTATTAGCTCAGGGTTCTCTTGGTAAGAAATACGGAGGACTTGGCTGAATTCTTTGGTTAGGATCTCACAAGACTGAAATCAGCAGGTCTGGGCTTTTATCTGAAGGCTCCAGGAAACACGCATTTCCAGTCTCATTTGGTATTGTCAGAGTCCAGCTGCTTGCAGCTGGTACCTCCAAGATCTCCGTTTCCCTGCTGGCTCTCGTTATACCAGTGAGGCCTACTCTGCTCCCTAAGGTTGTATCGCATCCTTTCTTACGTGGTCCCTTCTGTCTTTAAACCAGCTATGTTGTTTCTTACATGTTTTCTCCATCTTCAGAGTAGCCAAAGCACACCAAGTTTGTCCTCATGCTTTGACTTTCTCTGACTTTCTTTTCTGCTAGTCAAAGAAAAAATTCTGTTTTCAAAAGGCTTGTGATTAATCTTCCTTTTAATTAACTAAAAGTCAATTGATTAGTAGCCTAAATTAAATCTGTAAAATCATTTCTGTCATTTGACCTAATATAATCACAGTCATAATGTTATTGTTGTTGGTTGCCCTGGAGTTGAATGTGACTCGTGGTGACCTCATCTATGACGGAGTGGAACTGCGCTGTAGGGTTCTCTTAGGGAAAGCACATCTCCAGACCTTGTCTTCCATGTTACTGCCTCAGTGGTTTGAACCAGAAATAAGTGGCTAGTTGAGGGTCAACAGTTTCAGCTATCTAGGAACCTCACAGACGTGACATCATAGTTCCTTTAATCACGATGGGAAATCATGTGAAGAAGAGAAGATGGAGATCATTTTATGATTTCTCTTACCACAATTTTTTGGTGTACTTACCACATAATAATAGCAGAGCCTAAAAAGAAAGGTACTACTGGCTAGGAAAATAATACTGTTGAGAACAGGTTCTGTTCAGAAGCAATTACTGACAGTAAAATTAAAGATGATAGCCACTATGTCTTACCTAATATGAATAAACATTTATTGGATATTAACAATTCTGCTACATGTCGATGATATGACCAGACAAATTGTTCACAAAATGTTCGAAGACTGCTAGGAAAGAAAGATGAATAAACAGATGATTATAAGGTAATTGGTAAATATTATAACATACAGGAATGTAAAAAGTACAATGGGAAGACAGAATCCGTTGAAGTCAGTGAAGAACTTATAGAGAAAACATTTATTTGCTCAAAGCTTAGAACTTTGATGCAAGTTCTAAGCTTTGAGTGAACAAATAATATAATCAGAACATACAAAGGATAGAATAATCATTGTCAGTCCCATGGCCTTGATTATAACCTTTATTTGCACTTTGGCACATTTTATTTTTCTATATATTTTACATAGTAAGGTTTCATTATATAGTCAGTTCAATGTACCTATTTTATACATAATGAATTGACATTTTCTGTTTTTTTAATTTTTTTTTTTTTTTTACAAAACAGGTAAACTTATATTTTGCCCAAAAAGGGGAAAAGAAATCACCTTAACATAACAATGCCTTTCCAGTTGCTGGAATCACAGTCATATTAAAAAAAAAAAAAAAAAAATGCTGGTCATTTGATTTGAACTCATAGCACTGCCCCAGAGAGTTTCCAAGGAGCATCTGGTGTATTCAAACCATTGACTTTTTAGTTAGCAGCCATAGCTCTTAACAACTACATCCCAGGGAGTCCACAATCACATTAGAAAGACAGCAAAGCCATCGTTTTCTGCAGTAAGTACTTGTGAATGGAGAAAGGGTGTCAGTCTCCTGGTTGTAGCTTGAATAGCCTCTCTGAAGTGGCGGAGCTGGAGAGCATCCCTTTGAGCCTCAGCACCACAGGCTACGGTGCTCTTTTGTCTTTGCCTTTGTGTGAATTTAGCTGAGTCTTGTCCAGTGCTCCCTCTCTAGTCCTCTTGATGTCCTTTTCCCGACTGCCGGGAGCCAGATGATGGGGAGGAGGGGTCATGTTCTCTGGGAATTCCAGACTGGCCTTCGTCTAAGAACAGTTAGCAGAGTTATTATACTGAAAGAAGGTTGCAGAAACGGTGTGGCCGAAGGGTTGCCAGCTTTGGTTACCTTGTCCTACCTCACAAGAACTAGATTCACTAATTAGTTTATAAAACTAGTTTTATAACTCTTATTTTTAAATATTTAGTAACATTTTGTTATGTAGGTAAAAAAAAGTTGTATTACTCATTCTACCTACTGCATGATGCTTCAGTTGGTTCTGGTATATTGTGATTATAAAAAGTTTGAAATCCACTGTACTGTAAAACTGTTGTCTTGGAATTTATTTTAGTAACAGAACTGTGTGCATTCCTCTGCAATTTGGAACACCAGGTGAAAGAAACAAATCTAACTTTACATGTGCTAAAGTAATCACAAATAATTGCAGGCTAATGGTCAAAATCAGTGCCGTTGACTTAAAGACAATAGAGTAAAATAGTTAAATAACTTCTCTAATTACTCAAAACAGTTATATCTGAGCACAGTAAGTTTCTTCAAAACTGTTTTACCCACAGTTACACACAAATTACAGTTACTGTCTATGGATAAGGCTGTTGGAGGTTTGCACACAAATTCTGTGAAACCAAATTGGGCAGACTTCAGATATTTTTTCCTAAAAGACGTAATGACAGGGGGTAAGAATAGAGCTAGAGAACTAGAAAGAATCAGTCGTTGTCAGTGTAGTAGTAAATAGGACCCTGAACTGTTCTCAAAGGACAAGATATTACTCTATTAATGTACTAGAAGGCATATCAAGTAATATTTACTGTTTGACAAAAATCTCTGTAATGAGAACTATTTGTAGAAAAGGTCATTTTAATAAATTAAAGAAACTGAGCAATATTTAATGGAAACAGTATTTTTACTTCAGATGATTGTAATTACTCATGTAGGACTAACTAAAAAAAGACTAAGATGCTTAGCTGTACATAAATTATGGGGGAATCTCTTTTTATTGAAAAGCTAGGGAAGACCTACAATTAATTATTTTTATATCTAGAACTGTTTAATAAGGTTTTGAAAATACATAGTTCATTTGCTTATTTCAAATAAGCCACTAGATATTTTGTCTACAGTATACATTTATAGAATCTGCAAAAGACTAGGTAGATAAGCAAAGACAAACTTCAACTTGATGGGTCTAAATGAAGTTCCAAGGGAGCTTCAACTAATAAGGCGCACAATGCTGTGTTCATCTTTGGAAAACATATTTATTTCCCACAGTAGAATTTTGTGGTGTGTGTTAGGTGTAGCAGACTAAGTGCTACGTCTGCTAACCGAAGGGTCAGCAGCTCAGATTTGCCAGGTGCACCTTGGAAACTCTGTAAGGCAGTTCTACTGTGACCTCTAGGGTTGCTATGAGTCAGACCCAACTCAACAGCGGTGGTTTTTTTTTTTTTTTTGGTTATTTGTCAGGTAATTTTTATGTTGAATATAATGACAGGGCTATTATTGGTAGCTCTGAAAAGTGATAAATTACAAGAAACTGTATATAGTGGTAGTTTTTTGAAATGTTTAAAATTTTAGTTTTCTGTATAGGAAAATATTTTTATTTGGAAATAAAGATTCTTGCCAGATAGGATAGGCTGTTTTAAATTGTTCTTATTTAATGTTTAATAATACTAATTGAAATGGTTTTTAATGAATTTCCCTTAAGTGAAATGAAATGCTGATTTCAATTCTTATGCTGGATGATGAATTAACAGTATCGGAGGAAAGCACTTCAACATTAGTAATGAAATTATTGGTCTCTTAACCTATCGAGAACCTTAGCCTTGACTAGAGCTTTTTAGTCCTGTGATTAACTAGATAATCCCAGATTGCATGGCCTTTGTCTTCCTAAGGTCACAGAAGTTAGACTATAGAATGCAGATCCTGTCAGCCATGTAAGAAGAGCCAATTCTAAATAATACTGAAGGGAGGCTATCTGATCACCTAAATAGAGAACCTGCCATTCTCTTAATTTAGCATTAGGACTATCTGTTAATTTTGAGATTTTAAAAACTGGAAATTAATTATACATCATACATTAATCCTAAAGATTATTGTTTAATGTAAATTACTTTTAGGTTTACATTCCAGAAAAATGTTAATTTTTCCCCAAGTTAAATGAAGGAGAAAACAGCATTTATATTTGTTCTGTTTTTTCAAATTATAAATGTTTTTCTGACCTTTGATACTAATGAAGGGAAGTAAAATGAGCATGAAATATTTCCCTTAATTGTTTAGTGTTTTGTTGCTTCATTATAAATCTTCTCTCAACAGCTTAATTATTCCCAATGTCATTGTGGGAGAAAAAAAAAAAAAAAAATGTCAAGTGGGCCACTAAAGGAACATAGGGGGTTTTCAAACAAGTTCTGAAATCAAAGGAAGATCGCGTAATCTGCACCATTTATTAATATAGATAATTTAACTGCCTTGCTCACTATCCAGCGGGGTTACTGTTTTTACATCAATGTCTCAGTGAAGGAAGAAACTGATTTTACGTCATTTTATTTTTTTTTATAATGGAGGCTGGCATCTCTTGTGGCTGGTAGTTCCTCCAGAGATATTGCTGTCTGGCAAAATGCAGTACCCTTTCCTGATACTACTTTATTGTAAATAATTACTGTCTCTCTTAAGATTTGGGGAGATCCCAGAAGATCTGAGCAATTCTATATAAATATATATTTGCAAATAAAATTTTAGAAATTACCTCTATAGTGAAGTCTAGATTTTAAGTAACACAATTTAGTTAGGTCATGCTGCTATGGCTTTTAAAAATACTTTTCTTTCACAAAATTTTTTAACATCGAATGTTAAAAAAAAAAAAACTTGATGGTTAAAAGTGTTGAAAATATATGTGTATGGTGGAATATAGAATGGTGGGAAGGCACTATCCATTCCCCAGCTATATATTCTCGATTTTTTTTTTTAGCCAAGGCTATAAGAATTATAAGTACCTGGGCCGCCATGAGTCGGATCCTACTTGACGGCACTTGGCTTTTGGGGGGGTGGGTAGCATAAATGGTTAAGTGGTTGACTGACAAGCCGTTGCCATCTAGCGGATTCCCACTCACAGCGACCCTGTGGAGTAGGACTGCCCCATAGAGTTTCCAAGGAGCACCTGGTGGATTTGAACTGCTGATCTTTCGATGAGCAGCTGTAGCAGTTAACCACTAGGCACAACGTTTTACAGCACTAGACAATTCTAAGCGACCCCGTGTGTTACAGAGGAGAATTGCACTCCACAGGGCTTTTCAAAGCTGTGATCCTTTCACTGGACCTTATCGCCAGACGACTCTTGGTAAATTCAAACCGTGAGCTACTAACCAAAGTTCAACTAGTGGTTTGAATTTAGCAAAAGTTGCTTTGGAGGACAAGACCAGTGAAAAGATTACAGCTTTGAAAAGCCCCACAGAATGCAATTCTGCTCTGCAACACATGGGGTCCTCGTGAGTCAGAACTGTCTCCATGGCAACTAGTACTGCTACTGGTGCAAGTGAGATGGTTATGCAGAGCAGAAACGGACGAAACACTGTAGCATGGCTTTACCTTTGCCCTCTACTACTCATTGGATGCAATGATGTTAGAAATTTTTATTGTTTTATCAGATTAAGAAGGAAGTCAAAACTAACTTTGTCTCTTTCCTTTTATTGTTTACTTTATCAGTTGTTAATGTTCATCACGTGTTTTTAAATAAGTGTATATTTTAAGTGTTGCCAGTACATTAGAAATGAAATTTGTTTGTAACATATTCATCTCATAGCTTGCCAGGCTCAGTGGTTGTTTCTAATAATTTGACTGCAGAGTATTTTGAATTTGCTAAGTAGAGAATTCAATCTCTGGCATACAATGATTTATCTTATTTCTTAATTTTCCAAACTATATATCTTTATTTTCTTGTCTTATTTAATTTTAAGGATCTATACTACAATTTAAAATAGACAAGACTTCACCTTAAAAAATATATATACAGAATCTGATTTCTTCTCTCAAATTGCGTTGCACTATGGTTGGTTTAAGCCATCTCTGTCTCCTGCCAGGATTATTTCAGTAGCTTCCTCCCAGTTCGTCTTGCCTCTGCTTTAGCTGCTCTTCTATCACCCAAGTCTGTTCTCAGTCTCATAACCCAATGGAAAATCCAATCATATTCAAACTGGCTAATGGTTCCAAATTTAAATTGGAGTAAAACAATTTATTAAAAGGTGTACAAGGCTATGTAAGATCTCCCCTCCCTTTGTGTTCCACATCCAGCTTTTTTCCAACTTTCTGGGTCTCTCTGTTTGCAGTATGTAGACACTGTTGATGCCCCAACTGGAATCACATCTACCTGTCTGAGTTCACCTATAGCTGTCACGATGGTCATTTCTTATGCCACTTGGCACCATCCCACTTCAAGTGTGTTTTGACACTTACTTCTCTTCCTAAGGACTGCACTCTGGCAGCCTAAAAGCTGCCTTCGCCCAAGGCAGTACAGCCCAGGAGAGTGGAGATGTAAGGTTCTGAGGGCAGCTCTCCATCTGTGAGGGATAGGAATCAGCAGATAAATAATTTTGCTTCTCTCTACTTTGGGGAATTCTGAGGAGTGTACACATAACTTCAACTAGCTCCCAGCAGGTTTGCATCTCAGTTATCCACCAAGTGAAACAGCCATTGATTTACCTTTTCTTAGCCATTTTTCTTTCTCTTACTTTCCCCTCATCTCTCATGCCTCTTGGGATCATCTCTCAGATAAACTACATAGATTCAATTCCTTGAATACAAGTTTAATGTTATGAGAACTCAAACTAGAATGTAGTTTTGACCACATTGGCCTCTCTGTTGTTTCTTAAACAGCCTTAGCGCATCTTATCGCAAGACGTTCCCATCCTCCAGATAACTATTTGTTGAACTCCTTCACATTGTTTGTGTTTTCATTAAAAACCTTCTTCTGAAACAGGCCTAGAATGTGACCACGGAGTTGATGCTACCCCCTGTACCTCTCACCCCACTCTTGACTTTTACCCACTTGCCCTCCTGATCTCATTTGCCATACTTTCTCTTTTTTACCATGTTACTTTTCAGATTCTAATATTCAGCATAATTTACTCCCTGTATGTATTGGCTGTTTTCTGTTGCCACCCACTCCAGTGTGAGTTCTTTGAAAATTGGGATCTTTACCCCTTTTATTCATGTATCACAAATGCCTAAGGGAGCGCCTGGTGTGGACTCAATCAACACCTGTTCAGTAAGTTAATGAGTGAACAAGTAAATAAAAGGATATCTTTGTCTTATTCCTGATCTGAAAATAAAATATTACAGTGTTTCTCCACTAAGAATAATGTTTGCTGTAGGATTTTGGTAGCCCAAACCTTCATCAGGTTAAGGACATTCCTTTGTAGTCTCAGTTTGGATATTACAAATTCAGAAAGTCTTTTTCTACATTCCTTGAAAAAAACACACAACTTTGTTCTATTAATGCAGTGAGTTACCCTAATCACTCTGATGGTCATTTAAATGTAAAATCATCCATATATTCCTGGCATAAATGTAGATGATTTACAATACACACATTTTATACATGGCTGAAACAAATCTAGCACTCTACAATATTAGTATCTTTGTTTAGAGATCAAATCATTCTGCCATTTTTCTACCTTTAATGTCCCTGTCAATTTTGCTTTCATAGAATAATCTGGGTGATAATCCTGCTTTGTGTTATTCAGAAAATTTTTGGATGATAGAAGAAAGTATTTATCAAAACTTTGACAGCATTCCCTCCTAAAACTTTGTGATACTGCCAGGTGTGCTGCTCTGTGTATAAATATGTTTAACTGTTCATTAAATTATTTCTTCAGTTGTTAACAGGATCATGCAGCATTAACTTTGGTGAGTTATTTTCCAAGAAACTGCTCAACTCTTCTCAATATTCAAATGAAGTCACACAAAATTATTCACACTGTTCTCTTTTTGTTTTCTGCTGTATCTGTATCTATGTTCTCTTTTTTTTTCTTAATATCGTTTATTGGTTACAAGTACCAGCTGGGGTGGATTTGATTGCTACTGGTGATGACTCCATGTATCAGCAGAGAACACTGCTCCATAAAGTTCGCTTTGGCTGATTGTTTTCCGAAGCAGACCACCAGTTCTTTCCTTGGAAACACCTTTGGGTGGACTAGAGACACTAACCTCTTGGTGAGCAGCCAAGTATTATTTCTTTTCTTCATCAAACTTTTCTGAATTTTTATTTTTTTAAATTTTTAAATATAAAAAATTATTTTAATTTTGTTTTATTTTTAGATCTTCATCTTTGTTCTGTATAATTTTCTTCATTCTACTTTATTTGTGTTTGCTTGTTTGGTCTTATTCAAATATCTTAACTTGCAGACTTATGTCATTCATTTTCCATTTTTCCCCTTCAAGTAAAGCTATTTAAGGCCGATAGTGGTACTCACTTCATTGCATCCTACAATCACTCCCCCCAGCCACCCAGGAAGAAGGCTGAAAAGGTTTTTTTGTCTCTAGAATTTCAAAATAGTTGTAACCAATTCAGTGAAACTTAAGAAAAAAATCCCTGCTATGTACAACCTACTATAAAAATTTTTTTGAATAATTCATATCCTTAACTCTCAAATCCATCAAGCTCTTATTCTAATGAGAAACAGTTTTTAATACATAAAACAAACAATTTACAGTCTGTTGACCTATATACTGCAATAGATAATGTGAAAGTAGTATGGGAGTTTAACTAAAAATTCATCCTTCCAAAGCAAGAAATAGAAATTAAAAACAAACATTCACTTACCAAAGAGAGATTTTTGAGATGTATCTTATGTGGTCGGATCCAACTCGACGGCACTTGGCTGGCTTATATGGTCGTTAAAATGGAAATCAACCAAGGTTTTTGCTTATCAGTAGCACCATGATGGTTTTTGGTGGTGGGGAAGCAATGCATCATAATATTTCATAAGTTTGGTTACATAATACTATTGTATTACTTAGTTCAAGGTATTTTAGTTTCCATTATGATTTCTTCTTTGATTTAACAAAAATAACTCTTTTCAAAATTTGTGAGAATGTTAAAATAATAGTTTATTATTATATCTAAACTTACTTCACAATGATTATAAGAAATAATCTACTTAATAACAAGTTTCCAAAGCTTGTTGTAAGTAACTTTATGAATAATTTCTGATCATATTCCGTGTGAGTTTGAAAGCAATATGTGTTCTGTACATCTTGGGTACAGAATTTCAATATGCACATTGGTACATGTGAGCATGTGTTGGTGGTTTACATATGCGGCTTTCAAAAGAATTGTCATTTTATCCAAAAACCCACATTGAGTTATTTTATCTAAATTCATTGAATTTAGAGAACTTACACCTACTTCAAGAACTTACACCTACTGAAAACGAATAAATAAATAAAAGGATAATATTGGTGTCAGCTGCGAAAGAAGAAATATTGTATGAGACTACTATTATGAGGACTTAAGAAAAGACTTGTGCATAGAAGAAAATAATCTTTGATGGCTAAAAGGGTCAGGAAGGACAGAGAGGGTTATTCGTAGATTAGATAGTGATAGGAATTCCTTTCTGTGAAGAGAATGATAGCACACAGTAGAATGCAGGTCAGCATAACTGGATTACACCATAAACCAGAAGGCTTTCTAAATTCATCCCAACATTTCAAAGGACAGAGTAGCAGGGACAGGGGTCTGGACACAACGTTTTCAGGGGACATTGAGGTCAACTGACATCACTGGTCTTTTTCTAAGATAATCTTCTTCACCCCATATTGGTGAGTGATGTCTGGGGTCTTAAAAGCCAGCAAGCTGGCATCTGGGGAACATCACTTTGTTCCAACCCACCTAGAACTGATGACGACTAAGAACATCAAAGACACACACAAAAAATGAGCCCAGTAGACAGCAGAACACTTATGACTGGGAGAATACATCAGCAGGAGAACAGCCTGACAACCGCCAAACACAGTCCTGAAAAGGAACACAATGTAGAGTCCCTGACATGTCATGAGAAAAAGCAGTGTGCAGGTCAAGAACTCTATTAAAAGACCAGACTTGATAGTCCAACAACCTGGAGGTTCCCCTGGGAACACAGCCCCTAGACTTGCTGCTAGCCCAGAGCTGAAACCAGTACTGAAGCCAACACTTTAGACAAAGAATGGACTTGGGAACACAGATTGATGTAGCCGGTGTGCATACTTTGTGGTTTAACATATACATGAGGATTGTCTTCCTTTTAGAGAGGATAGGAGAGGGTGGAAACCAGGTGACAAGTGTTGGCTGAGTGGGTACTGGAAGAATAGAAAAGAAGAGTGTGCTGTCTCAGGGTAAGCAGAACAGATAAAGTCGCAGAGAGGTAAGTACTCGGGATTTTATATGGAAAATCAACTTGGATTGTAAACTTTCAGTTAATCACAATAAAAAAACATTAAAAAGATAATACTGGGTTCTGTGGATACGCTTGCTGTTGCTGTTGTTAGGTGCCGTCAAGTCAGTTTTGACTCATATAGGTCAGAAACTTAAGTTTGAGAACTCACCTTAGAAAAAGTGTGATTGAAAATACTGTGGTGTGTGTGAGGTGCATCTTAGTCTGCAAGGTGGCATTTCTGCTTTCCAACACCTTTAAGAGGTCTTTTGCAAGAGGTTTTCTCAGTGCAATATGTCTTTTGATTCACCAGTGCATTCAGTTCAGCTTCAACTTCTTCCTTCAGTATCATGGACATTGATTTGCGGATCCAAGTAGAATGAAATCCTTGACAATCGCAATCTTTCCTCTGCTTATGGTGTTGCTTATTTGATAATTGTGAGGATTTTTGTTTTCTTGATGTTGAGGTGTGTTTTAGTCAGCTAGTGCAGCTCTAACACAAAAACCACAGAGTGGATGACTTTAACAAAGGAACGTTTATTCTTACACAGTCCAGTAGGCTACAAGTCCATATTCAGGGTGTCCACTCCAGGGGAAGGCTTTCCCAGTGTTGGCTCTTCAGGAAAGTCCTGTATAGCATCAGATTTTGCTCAAGGAGCATCTTGGCACAGGAACCTCTGGTCTAAAGGACGCGTCTTTCTCCTGGTGCTGCTTGCTTGATGGTGTGAGGTTCCCAATTGCCTGCCTGCTTCCCTTTCCTTTTATCTCTCATAGGATGAAAGGATTAAGGGTGGGGCAAGCCACCCTTTACAGTGGAGCAGGGAGGTGACCCTATGCAGGGATTTACAGTCCCACCCTAATCCTTTTACATACAGCATAGGAAAACCACAAAATGGGGGACAGTCACAGAATACAGAGAATAACGGTCTGGTGGCTACACCTATTTTGGGGGGTATACAGTTCAATCCATGACAAGGTGTAATCCATGCTGTATGGTTTTGGTTTTCATCTTCATCAGTAATAATTGTTTCAAGTCCTCTTCACTTTCAGTAAGCAAAGTTTTATCATCATCATAATGCAGGGTGTTGATGAGTTATCATCCAGTCCTGATGCCCCATTCTTCACCTGGTCCAGCTTTTCAGATAATTTGCTCAGCATACAGATCAAATAGGTATGGTGAGAGAATACAACACTGAATCACATCTTTCCTGGAATCCCCATTCTTTGTGACATTATCTACAATTTGTTATGACCTATTCAGTTGAATGCCTTTGCATGTTTGACATTACACATTTAAACATCTTTCTGATAGTCTCTATTTTCAGTCAAGATCCATCTGACATAAGCAGTGTTACAACTGCTTTCATGTTCTTTTATAAGTCCCGCCTGAATTTCGGGCAGTTCACTGTCATCCTGCTGCAGCTGCTTTTGAATATCTTCAGCACAATTTTACTTGCATATAATATTAATGGTAGTGTTTGATAATTTTCACATTCAGTTGGATCTCGTTTCTTGGGGAAATCACAGCTATGGATCTCTTCCAGTTGGTTTGTCTGGTAACTGTCTTCTTGGCATAGAAGAGAGAGCACTTCCAGCACTGTATGCATTTGTTGAAACATCACGGTTGTTATTCTGTCCATTCTGGAGTCTTGTTTTCCACCAATGCATTCGATTCAGCTTCACTTCTTTCAGTATCATCAGGAGTACTTTTAGTGTTTCAAAACCATTACGTATCTATCTCCCTACATACTCATTTTTCACTTTATTTAGGATAGTTTCTGTATGATCTTTTTCTTTTTGTCAATGTCCTTTCTGTTTTCTTAAAGGCCTGCACATTTGAAACTTGAAGAGAGGAAATGATACTTATTCTTTGCTATCTGCATTCATTCTGTGATCTATTCCCTAAATCTAGAAACACAAAATGCAGAATCATGGGAAGTCAAAAGAATGGAAAAGAGGGTAAAAAAGGAAAATAAATTTTAAAAATGTATATTTTTAATTAACTGGCTGTAACTGTCACAATACCTATGATAGATTGTTCATTCCATTTTCAATATATTCCATCTAAGTACAGAATACACTTTCATAAACTCATGTTCTTTTCACATTTGTTCTGGACATAAGAATTAGAATTTGCCTATATTAATTTGCTTGGTATGGCTGAGTGTAGGAAGTAATTTACTTAAAAAGTGTCTGGGGGCAGCCTGATGTAAGTTCTCTGTTGCTACCACTAACATGATTTATTCTAATTTTAAAGTGAAATACAACTTCAAAAAACAAAACCCATAGCCACGGAGTCAATTTAAACTCACACACAGGCAAATAAATAAAACACAACTCTAGCCAACAGAGTCCAGTTCTTCTACTGATGTTTTCCTATGTCTCAGATAGAAAGTTCAGTTTCAAGCTGATAATTATCATTGTTCATAGGCCATAAGAAAAAGTTCTATAATTTAACAGTTTCTTCTTTATAGCATTGTTAATTCATATTTCTCAGACAGCTTCATCATACTCCAATCATATCTTCCCTTTGGGAGTAACTGGTAGATATAAAAGCTGTGTTATTTTGTTTTAAAAAAAGGAAAGACTGAAAATCTCAATATGTATATATATTCCAGTATGGCAAGTAGGTATTAGAGAATTATTTATTTAGTCACATATTTTGTAGTCTGTCTGCCTAAATTGAGTGATATCAAATGTTATCACATCTTGAATTCAAGTCAGAATTATAGTAGACAGTTTTGGTGCTCCTCATATTCCATTCACTCATGTTTCTGTGTGCGGAGGTTGTCCTTTTGTGTGCTTTTGATTTCAATAGCTGGAGGCTTTCCCAGAGGACTGCCCTGGATTCCAGAGCCCTCTTTGCCCACCTGGATGACACTCCTTAACAAATGATTGACAGGTACTGAAGTATGCCAGGTGCAGTTCCCATGCCTTTACTCAGTTCAACTTCCAGGCATAACTTTTACCCCTGAGTACATCTGCAGGGGAAGGCTAACACTTGCTTTGTAGGATTCAGCCTTGTACTTTGTCTCTTTTGCACTATCATTTTGTTTCCCCAGGAGCACACTCCCTTGTAAATCACTTGCATGTGGATCTTCACATCTGGGACTGCTCCAGGGAACTTAACATTTATCCTTAAAGCTGTGTGTAAAACTTATATTTACTTAGATGGAAAATACATCAATTTTGTGACTATATCCATATTTCATTTTTGTAATAGGAATATTAACAAAGTTTTATGCTTTGTATTACATTCTTAATCTATTAAGTAATATTCCAAACATATTGTTGATTCAAAAGCCAAGGCTTTTTAAGTCTCATTAACTCTAGAGATAAAATAAGCAGGTCTGAGAGTACCAGAAATCACTAAGCTTTCCCTGGTGTATACCATAGAGAATTCAGTCAGTTTTTCCCACTGAATTCTATATAAGCATGTGACATTCTTCGATTTCATGGTCGTTTCCACAATTATTTGACTTTTGCAATAAACCAACAGTAAGTGCTGTTAGCATTAATACTGCTAGACAGGTCACTGAGAATAGCTACAAAAAATAAATATTGTTCTTCCTTTAGAGGATTTTTTATATAGTGTACATCTGGGGAGACGTTTCCCTTGAAAAAGTCAAGCAATTAGTCATTTGATATCGACTAAGCTCAAATATTTGTAGCTGGGTCAAACTTAGTGATGGTTGTCTAGGAGGAAAGTATGCTACTGGTGGGAGGATCCAAACAAGAGAAAGAGAGCTTTTACAAATGATCAAACCATAAAGACATAAATTAGAAATTATATTCCCTGGAAGCATTCAACTACTGTTGCAGAGTATAGGAGGGTGAGTAGAATACAAAGTGAGAAACTAAGATGAATGAACATATAAATGATACGCAGGTTCTTATGAATGCCTGGACAAGTGGAATAGATATTTATTCTACATGTATCACTGTGGCCGTGATATCACAGTATGTGCTGTGAGAATACAGCAACTTTGAGTGGTAAAATTAAAAAGTGCACTATTGTAGAGTAACTCAAACTTTTAAAGTAAAATGTAAATTTCACTTTCTCTCTGAACAAGTGTACAGTATTTATGAAACTTATTTATATCTAAGCTGTAAAGAAATTCCTGATAAATTATAAAAATTTAAAATTGTGTAGATCATTTTCTATTATGTATAACTACAAGTTAGTTCTGGAAACACAAATAAATACTAAAAACAAAATCTATCTTGAAAAAAAGGAATTGATATTATAATGTTAATTGTGGGGACATATAATCACATGATTAGACATAAACATCTATCAAGAACTTTCTGTGATCCAGGAAGTGTTTTGAATAGCAAGGCTACAGCAATAAAAAAAATAAATAAATAACTCAACATACTTTGTACTTTGAAGACCTAAATAAGAATTCCAGTTGTGAAAATACTGAAAACAAACAAGCAAACAAACAAAAAACCACATTGTCAAATGTATAATATCTGGCACTCTTTTCTTTGTCTTTCTCTTTAGCTTTGTAATAGGTATGGACATACACGTGAAGAGTGAATGCAATGTTTGTTTATATCCATTTTATAGAAAAAAAATAGTTGTAAAAAGGGGTACATGTGTATTCCTCAACCTGCTGGAGAAACCGACCATTACCCAGGACCTTCAGGTCACCACTGTGCTCCGCATTGTCTGCATGTCTCCAACCTGTCCGTTATGTCCTTTCCAGGTAACTAGTATTCTGATGTTTTGGTCAATTATGTCTTTGGTTGTGTTTGTAATTTTACCACGTAAAATAGAGTCTGAATCCATTTTTTTTTTTAATGTCTGACTGTTGCAGTTGTTGTTAGGTGTTGTCAATCATTTCTAACTGCTAGAGGCCCCATGTACCACAGAATAAACAGTGCCGGTCCTGCTCTATCCTCATGAGTGTTCCTATGACTGAACCCACCGTGCCTCCGCTGTGTCAGTCCACTTCATTGACTACTAGTGGCTTTTCAACACTGACCTTTTCTTTAGTGCTTCGGCCTCATATTTGGGCAGGCTGATGAGACGGCCAAGGTTTTCCCTCCTTCAGAACTCATGGCAGGTTCAAAGCAAGCAAACGCCGACTAAGGCAGGGGAACACTAATCAAGCCTGTCTTAGTCAGTACTGCTTTTACAGAAATACAACAAGCGGAAGGCTTTAAAAAGAGAAATTTCATTTCATCACAGTCTAGTAAACTGAAAAGTTCAAATTCAGGGTATCAGCTCCAGGGGAAGTCTTTCTTTGCTAGATCTGCAGGAAGATCCATTTGGGCAATCTCCCCCTAGACTGAAAGCTTCTAAGGTGCAGAGACACCACTCATTTTCACAGGACACGTTCAGCTTCTGGCACAGCTTCTTGGTGGTGTAACATCCCCAGATCTCTACTAGTTTCTTTCCCTTATGTCTTCAGAGATTGTCTCAAGGAACAATCTTACACACTGAGTCCTGCCCTACCAACACAACTGTTGCCTGTCTACCTCATTAATATCACAGAGGCAGGAGTTACAGCGGTGGAAGAATACCACTTAGTACCGGGAATCCTGGCCCAGCCAAATGGCCACACATATTTTTGGGGAAACACAATTCCACCCAAAACAAAACCTACTTCCTAAACACTGCAAAAACCCCAACCTGGTCTCTATTCCCTGATCTCTCAAACCCTTTTCAGACTAGTTAAGGAGGACTTTCCTGTTCTCCACGGAAAGACTCACTATACTGTACACCGTCTAGGTGTGAATGCGGTGTCATTGCCATTAATCTCCAAATCAGATATTGGCTAGGACTCCATGCTGCTTCTGCGAAGTGTCCACACAAAACATTGCACACAAATGCACACATTTTTGGATGTTTGCTTTGTTTATTCAAAGTTTGTTTTTGAGATTAATCCATTTTGATGCATGAAGCTACATTCATTTAACTCATTTCACTGCTGTAGATACTATTGTCTGAATATGCCACTGACAATTTTTTTTTCCATTTTACAATTTATGAACATTTGAAATGTTTTAAGCATTTTGGCAAGTATGCAACTGTTTTGAAAAGGCTTATTTCTCAATGTCTTTAAGCATACGTGATTGTTTATTTTATATCCTTGGTTATGGAATTTCTGGTCATATGTTATAGACGTGATGATATTTAGAGTGGTTAGGTGCCATCATATTGGTTCTGACTCATAGACACGCTATGAACAGCAGCATGAAACCCTGCCTTGTTCTACACTGTAGTTTTTGTGTTTAAGCCCATTTTTGTAGCCACTCTGTCAATCCATCTTCTTAAGGGTATTCTTTTTCACTGACTGTCTCTTTGAACAAGCATGATGTCTTTCTCCAGGGACTGATAGCTCCTGAGAACATATCCAAGTATGAAAGACAGCCTCACCATCCTTGCCTCCAAGGAGCACTCTGCTTACACTTCTTCCAGAACAGATCTGTTTTATTCTTTTGGCAGTCATGGCATATTCGTTATTCTCCTCCAACACCATAATTCAAATATGTCAGTTCATCTTCTGTCTTCCATTTACAGTGTCTAGCTTTCACATGCATAAGCTATGATTGCAAATGTGATGGCTTGGGTCAGACATATCTTTGCCTTCACAGTAACATCTCTACTTTTCAACACATTAAAGGGGTCTTTTGCAGCAGACTTTCCTAAGGCAATGGATGATTCAATTACTTGACTGTTGCTTCCATGGTGGAACCAAGTAAATTGAAATCCTTGGCAACCTCAATCCTTTCTCCTTTTATTATGACAATGCATACTGGTCCATTTGTGAGGGTTTTTGTTTTTTTGGTGTTGAGGTGCAACTCATGCTGAAGGCTGTAGTCTTTGACACTCATCAGCAAGTGTTTCAAATTTTTTTCACTTTCAGAAAGCAAGGTTATGTCATCTGCATAATGCATGTCTTTAATGAGTCTTCCTCCAACCCTGGTGCTCTGTTCTTCTTCATGTAGTCCTGTGTTTTTGGATTATTTGCTCAGCATACAGACTGAAGAAGCATCGTGAAGGTTTACAACCCAGACACACACCTTTCCTGAATTTAAACCATGCAGTGTTCCTTTGTTCTGTTTGCACAACTGCCACTTGATTCATATAGAGATTCCTTATGAGCACAATTACGTGTTCTGTAATTACCATTCTCTGCAATGTTATCCATAATTTGTTAAGACCCACACAGTTGAATGTCTTTGTGTAGTCAATGAAACACAGGTAAATATCTTTTTGGTATTCTGTGTTTTCAACTAACATCCATCTGACATCAGCAGTTGATATCCCTGGTTCCATGTCCTCTTCTTAATCTAACTTTAATTTCTGGTAGTTTCCTGTCAGTGTGCTGTTGCAGTCACTTTTGAATGACCTTGAGCAAAATTTGACTTGCGTCTGATATCAAGGAAATTTTTTTTATAATTTTTGCATTTAGTTGGATCATCTTACTTGGCAATAGGCAAAAATATGAATTTGTTCCAATTGGTTGCACAGATAGCTAGCTGTCTTTCACATTTCTTGGCATAGATGAGTGAGCATTTCCAGCTCTGCATCAGTCTGAAAGAAAAGACCATATTGGATGTAGAAGAAACTGAAACTTACTTTTGAATGTTGACTAGCTAAAGCAAAAAGAAGATGTGATGAAGTCAAAGAACTGAAGAGAAGATTTCAAAGGGTATTTTGACGAGAAAAAGTACTATAATGACATGTGCAGAGGGCTGGAAATAGAAAAGCAAAAAGGAAAATACGCTCTACATTTCTCAAGCTGAAAGAACTGAAGAAAAAATTAAAACCCTGAGTTGCAATAGTGAAGGATTCTACAGGGAAAATATTAAATGACTCTGGAAGCATCAAAAGAAGATGGAAGGATTACATGGAGTCATTATACCAGAAAGAATTAGTCCATGTCCAACCGTTTTGAGAGGCAGCATATAATTGGGAACCAATCAATGGTGCCAAAGAAGAGGTCAAAAGCTTCATTGAAGGCACTGACAAAAAACAAGGTTCCAGGAATTGATGAAATATCAACTGACATTTATCAGGTGATGACACACTGTTTTTGAAAGTAGGTGTGCCTTGACTAAGTCTTCAGAGTAAACCATACTAAATGTAACAAAAACATACCATCTCATCAACAAGACACATAATGGCCATAAATATATGTAAGTACATTTTAAATATAGGTGGTTATGCAACAGTTCTCAAAGCTAGAATCCAAATAAAAGACATAAGGAAAACACTGGCATGACTTTTAAAATTTAAAAGAAATTATTTCACACACATACATACACGAAGAGACTACATAAAAAAATAACTATAACATCAAAATGAAATAAATTACTATGGACGTTGTCTTACTTAGTCATAGTATAGTAGAAATACTGTGAGTTTGGGGCTTTTACAAACAGAAATTTAATTTTCTAATAATTTAAGAGCCTGGAAGTTCATATTCAGGGTGTCCGCTCTAGATGAAGGCTTTCTCTCTGTTGATTCTGATGAGAGGTTCTTATTTCTTTGAGCTTCTGTTCCTGTTTGATCTTCATGTGGCTTGATATTCTGCTTGCTTATGCTTAATCTCTTTTATATCTCAAAAGAGATTGATTCAAAATCTTCCCTTCACTAACCCTGTTTCATTAATGTAACAAAACAACTGATTTCCACATGGAATTATAATCACAGTTATAAACTAAAACCAAACCCTTTGCCATTGAGTAGGTTCTAACTCATAGTCCTGGCACAGTAGAACTGCCTTGTAGGGTTTTCAAGGAGTGCTGGGAAATTTGAACTGCTGACCTTTCGGTTAGCAGATGCTGCAATTAACCACTACACCACCAGGGTTTCCTACCACACATTCAAATAAAGCATCAATATGTTTAATATAAGAATTTTGCAAGAAAAAATTTTGAACATCAAATTTTCAGTTTTTCAAAATATCATTTAGAAAATAACCTGATTGTTACCAAAATAATAACATTTAGTTTCCATGATAATCGAAATACTTTAAGTTATATATATATTATTTTCACATGTCAAATTGGCATGTATTTTTTCAAAATGATCATACACAGTTTCTTGGGGCTTAGGCAAGTGTTTTAGCTATCAAGTGCCACCATAACAGAAATTCCACATGTGGATAGCTTTAGAAAGATAAATTTTTTATTTTGTCACTGTCCAGTAGGCTAAAAGTCTAAATTTAGTGTCAGCTCCTACAGAATGCTTTCTCTGCTGGCTCTGGGGAAAGGTCTATGTCACCAGTCTTCCCCTGGACTGGGAGCTTCTGATGTCCAGGTACTCCAAGTCCTTTCCAAAGGACGTGTTCTTCTCCTGGCACTGCTTCTGTGTTAATGGGACGAGGTCCCTAATTCACCGATTGCTTCTTTTTCCTTTACATCCCAAAAGATTGCTTTAAGGCAAGAAACAATCTTACGTGTTGAGTCCTGCCCCATCAATACAGCTGCTGCCCAGAAATTCAACACTGAAATATTTATTCAAAAGAAATTGCTAAGGATACATTTATAAAAAATGTTACTTGTGGTAGTGTTTAAATAATAAAGAAAGTAAAACAAATACTCCAGAGCAGGATAGTGAACCCAACCCACTGCTGTCAAGTCAGTTCTGACTGACAGCAACCCACAGGACAGAATAGAACTGTTCTACAGAGTTTCTGAGGGGCATCTGGTGGATTTGAATCATTAAGCTTCCGGATACCAGTTTTAGCACTATACCATCAGGGTTTACAAGGGCAGATAAAGTAGTTATAAAGTATAATAATATATACATAAAAGTTGAAAAGTCAAACTGGGACAGAGAAGTGGTCAAAACAATAAAACATGCTCATTGCCATGAAGTCGAATCTGACTCCCAGCAGCTCTATAGGACAGAGTAGAACTGCACTGTTAGGTTCCTAAGATGTACCTGGTAGACTAGAACTGCCAACGTTTTGGTTAACAGTCATACCTGTTAACCGCTATGCCACCAAAGTTGCCAGAGAAGTGGTCAGAGAAACCTGATTCATTTACTTAAGACGGAGCACAAAATGCTCCTTAAAGAAATACCATGAGAAATGAGACAGAGGAAGAAAGTCTAAAACATTTTAAAAGAGACAGGCAAGGAAGACGTGGAGGCAAATGCTGCTATAGTAATTAGTCTTTGGGGAAATGCCTAAACAGCAGGCTTTGAAAAATGCTCTCTCTTATATATGTAAGATCCAGTTTTGCAGTGCTTTTAAGCATTTCAGTAAAAAGCAGAGTTCGGACTGCCTCAGCTGGTCTATACCCCATCGACTCCCAGATGCTTTTCACTGCCTCAGTTAGAAACTCCAGGTGCAGGCCAGATTATGCCAAGTATGCTTCCAGAAGGTTGTTCACTAGTATGTCTGCATATAGTCATCACCAATTAAGTTGCATAGTTTGTAAGTGTTTTGCATATGTGTTGCTGATTATGCTGGTTGTACCTGTTATTCTATTAAGTACTTTTCTTAATTATTATAGAAATATGATATTACTACAAAAGAGAGTTGTTTATATAAAGAGTAAATTGAGTATTTTAAAATGAGTAAATTAAATGATTCAAACTGGTAGTTAAATTTGAGTTAGTTTACTCTAAAGAATTGGAGGAAATCCATCAACATCTAGGGATTTCTATAGCCGTTTTGCTTCCCAATAGGCCATCAGTTTTTCTCCACTTTAAAGCACTCAAAACTAGATATTGTAATGACATAGTAAGAAAGACTGCATGTCCCTTATCAAAAACTTACTGAGTAAACATCAATTTTTAAAAGTAAAATAATGTGATTTATCAACTATCTGTATTTAAAATATAATCATACATTATTACACTTATGTAACACAACTAATGTAAATATGTAAATTAATATATATTTAGGGTAGTCCTGGTGGTGAAAAGCCTATGAGCTTCATCGCTGACAAAAGTTTGGCAGTTTGAACCTACCCAGAAGTTCTTCAAGAGAAAAGCCTGATGATTTGCTCCCAAACATTACAGCTTAGAAAACCCTATTGGGCTATTCTGTTTTACCACTGTGTGTCCAAAGTGACTTAGTCACACCCAATAACAAAAACATGTGCTTATATATTCATATACATATGTATGTACCTTTAATTTTTTTTACTGTAACTTATATATCCAAGTAAATTGTTCCAGCTGTGTTACTGTAGAAGGCAGAATTCTAAGATGATTCCAGTAATCTTTGTTTTTGGCTAATCTCTTCCCCAAGAATATAGGTGGAATCTGTGAGTATCATGAAATGTTACTCTTCTAGTTGTGTTGTGTTAACCAGCAAAAGGAAGATTTTTCCAGAGTGGGCATGGCTTAGTAAGGTCACTCTTTAAAAGCAGTTCTCTCTGGTAGATCAGAGGTAGAAGTCAGAGAGACACGTTCCTAATGGCCTCAAGCAAGAAGAGACACACTATCATGCTGTGGAGATAACTTACAAAGACCACCCCTTAAGGAACAATGGGCTGCCTGGAGGACCTTATAGGAGTCCTTGGTTGACAGTGAAGAAGAAAGCTACCTTAGTCCTACAGCTGCAAAGATACAAATTTTGCCACAACCCTGGATGAGCTTGGAAATAGACTGTGGTTTGGTCAAACTTGTAGAACAGATTATAGTCCAGCTGACTCTGTGATTTAAGCCCTATGAGACTCTCAACTGTGGAGCCAGTTAATAAGTGCCCACAATCTTGACTCATGTAAAGTGTCATAATAAATTAGTAATAAATAATAAATTAGTGACATTTTAACTTACTACATGTATACTAATTTAACACAGCAATGGGAAACTAATACAATTAGATAAGTAGTGTCTTTCTTACATCCACGCCCAAGTTTTAAGAAATTACACTTTTGCTTCTTTTGAATTTATTGCAATGTGATAGGCAGAAGAAAAGGAGTTTAATCTAGGTTACACACAAAATGGCAAATTAAATAGTCATCAAAATGATTTAGAAGTATATTTCTTGAGATAAAATCATAATCATGATATATCGATAAGTCTAAAAGGCAGGATGTAAGCATATTTTGTGATTGATTCCTTATTGTTGTTGTTGGGTACCCCTGAGTTGGTTCCCACTCGCAGCAACCCCATATACAATGGAACAAAGCACTGACCAGTCCTGTTGTATCCTTAAAATCATTGAGCCCATTGTTGTAGTCATTTTGTCAATCCATCTCATTGAGGGTCTTTTCTACGATGACCCTCTACTTGATCAAGCTTGATGACCTTCTCTAGGGATTGATGGCTCTTGAAAACACATAGAAAATACATAAGTAAAAATGCTGATGGAATTTTCACTACATGATAGGACTGAGGAAGTTTATGGTTTCTTATTTTCTACTCAAAAAACAAACTCATTGCAATCAAATCAAATCTGCCTAATAGTTATGATAGAGGACAGAGTAGACTGTTTCAAGGAGCGCCTGGTGGATTTGAACTTCAGACCTTCTGATTAGCAGACATAGCACTTAACCACTATGTCACTAGGGTTTTAGTAAACATTAATTACATACTTAAAATTATATCAATAAACAAGCTAATCAAAGACTGTTCTACCAGAATTTTGTAGTATCTAATGTAAGGTCCTGGACTTTCTCTTTTTCCCTTTGTTTCATTTTAAAAATAAAAAATAAATCATTATCATTTTCACTGAATGCTAAAAATATTTTTAATATCTGTCTTATATCAGAATAATGTAAGTATGATTCACCTTTGAACCACACATTGAACAGAAAGGCCACAGCATGAGTCCTGTGCTAGATCCATAATACACAAATCAATAGCGAGGATGTGTTAATGTCTGAGCTGTGCCCTTGTAAGCACTGGTGATGAGCGTGAGGCAGTGTGTCCTTGTCTAGTTGATAGTAGAATACTGTTTACGTACAGTACACATTTCTTTGTACTGTATTTACATAGCTTAATGAGGTTTTGAAAGGTCAGAATCAGAGCTGTAGACATTTGGAGCTGTGAATTACATGCAGAGGCACTGTTGAATTCTTAATTATATTATTAAAGGGTTTACACAAGTTTCGTTTCTACCAAGGAATAGATTGCTCTTTGTATACATTAACTTAAAACTTGTATTTTCACTTATCTTTCAGACCTCTATATCAGATGTGAAATTACTACATGCCAGGTTCACATCAAAGAGAAAACCATTTCCCTTGCTATATTCTGTATTTTCCTGTAGTATATTTCTTTCTTTTTCTAATCAGGGATTACCAAGAATTATCGCTGAAAGAAGACGAATGTGCTTTCTGAAAGTATTATAGGTAGAATTTGGAAATGTAACATTGGGTAAAGACACTAATTAGTTTAAATCTCTCTCTCTCTCTCTCTCTCTTTTTCTTTTTATTATTTCATATGCATTTTAAAATAGTCCCAGAAGGGGAACACAGAACAACTGAAGTTCCAAGTGACTTAAAAAAAATCTATGTCAATAGGAATTATTCTGGGAGCTGGTAGACAACAAAACAAGCAAAATTTCCCCAAAGACAATGCCTCTTCTTTGTTTCTTTTACTTTGGCTTCTGTTGGAGCACACATAGGAGTTTCTTGCCTATAACTACATTCTTTCCCTACCCAGCGTGGTCTGTTTTCTTAGTCTAGAAATCTCATGAATTTGAAGATAAGAGGCATAAGTCAGAAAGTAGAGAAGCCTTACTGAGTAAGTCATTCAACTTTAATGAAAAGCGAATGTTTGAGAGCCTATTAGATTTTCAAAACTATTCAAAGTTTTAATAAAGTTTTGACCGATACCTTTGAGATATTAAATATGTTTCAGTAAATTTAGGTTGACTATCGGACCTCAAGCATTGTTTTGGTTTAAAAATGTAATACTGATGAACAGAAATTGTTTGATGATAATAATAATAGCCAAGCCAAGTGCCGTCGAGTCAGATAATAATAATAAGATAAACCATATAATAATAAAAAAATAGCTAATATGCTAGATGAAAAAGTAGTGGAATTATATTTACTGGGTATAAACGTAAACTTCTGTACATAGGTCTCAGAATACAACTATAAAAGCAAATATTAGAGAAGATATGTATTTCTGAGAATGATTTTTTGAGTTCTTGCACTATTCTTGGCTCAGCGTCGTTACTATGAGTTGGTCACTCATCCAAGGTTAGTGGCAGATTACTAAAAAACTAAACCCTTTGCCATTGAATCTATTCTGACTCAAAGCAACCCTATAGGACAGAGTAGAACTGCTCCATAGGGATTCCAAAGAACAGCTATTGGATTCGAACTGCCAACCTTTAATACCAGCATGGTCCTTAGATAAAGTGGGGGAATTCAACCCTCCAGGATCTGTTATTTGGGACGGTATTCAATTCTCAGACGTTTCTTCTTATACACAAGCTGATGAGAAGGACAGTAAAGATACTCCAATTCTTGCTATATGCAAATAGGTTAAATGAGATAAACATATTTGAGAATTGTTATAGATTAAGTTGTGTCCCCTAAATACATGTGTTGCAAATTCAAACACTTTAACTTTGGTGGAGCCTTTGTGCAGTGGTTAAGAGGTTGGTAGTTCAGACCTACTAGCTGCTCCTCGATAGGCCTGTGGGGCTGTTCTACTCTGTCCTGCAGAGTTGCTACTGTGAGAATGGACTAGATGGCAGTGAGTTTGGTTTTATGTTTGTTGTTTTGTATTTGTGGTTACAATCCCATTGCGAATGAGTTTTCTTCATTATGTTAATGAGACACTATTAGTGAAGGGTGTGTCTCCAGTGAAACTCTGTTGAGATATAAAAAGAGCAGATTAAGTGAAGAAGAAAAGAAGTAGAGATGGCAGGAAAACAGATTGGAAGGAGACAGGGAATATAAGCTAAAGAGAAAGACTCCCCAGAGCCTACACAGACAGAAAGCTTTTCCCTAAAACTGGTGCCTTGTTTCAGACTACTATACTTCTCAATTGTGAGAAAATAAATTTCTTTCTTTCTTTCTTTTTTTTTTTTAAGTCATCCACTTGTGATATTTCTGTCATAGCAGCACTAGAAAACTAAGATAAGGAAGAATTTAAAGCTAAAATGACAACTGTGTTATTACAGCGCAATATTTAGCTTTCAGAACTGCAGAACTAGCCTCCTTTCTTTTGATCTACTGTCTTCAGGCAAGTTACTAAATCTTTGGTAAGTTGCTTCAGTATCTTTTCTTATTTTTCCCCATATTTATAGAATAGAGCTAATAGCTGGATCTTCTTTAGAAAAATGTTGTTAGAATTCAAAGGCATTAGCAAAGCACATAGCACAATTCATAGAATGTGGGAAGTGCTCAGTAAGTATTATTATTGTTGCTGTTATTACTATAGCTACTCAAGAATTTGGAAAGAAGTCCATGTGGAAGGAAGATAAAGAACTCCTATTAGTTTTGCAGGGCAGAATTATCAATGGTATATTATGCTTAAAGGGAGGAAGATTTTAACTAAGTCCAAGAATTTGAAAGTGAACCAAGTGTTTGAAAGAATCATGGACTTCTTGCCAAAGTAATTAACTCTTATGCTTGATTATTTTTAAAAGCAAGAATTAGGAATCATACTTTATGAAAATCTGTAGTGAATAGCAAGTTAAATGAGATAATCTCTATACTTCATTTCAACCTTGAAGATTTGCTTCTTCTAAAATGATTTAGAAAAATATTTTGTGTGAGAAAATAAAAATTTAAGATTGTTATTGTTGTTAGTTGCCATCAGTTGTCTTCTGACTCACAGTGATCCCGTGTGTGCAAAGTAGAATCATTCCATAGGGTTTTCAAGGCTTCAGCCTTTCAGAAGCAGATCTCCAGGCCTATCTTCTGAGGCACATTTGGTGGGTTTAATCCAGGACCTCTTGGTTAGTAGTTGATTGATTAACTGTTTTCACTTTCTAGTCACCTTGTATAGTTTGTAGAAAATTAAATAATGCATATGGTGCCTTAAATACTCTTCTTTGTTATTAAAAATCTTTTAAATTTGTGTTTTAAATTAAGCAATATTTTGGTGATATCATTCTGAGTCTTAGCCAAAAGCACAGCAGAGCTTTGAAATTGTTGCAGTGAGGTACAATAAGAGTTTAACTGGCAGAGAGAGAGGAAATTTTGACTGTGTTGAGAAACTACATTTTTGAGTATAAGAATCCTCACATATAAAAAATACATTCATTAATTGTCTAACTTTCAAAGCTGTTTGAGGAAAAACAAAACTCATAAGAAAACTTCTATTTGCTTTCTTATGTAGATATTTTCATTTAATGGTTAAACCAAATTTCCTCTCTTACGTGAATCTACCACCTTCCCTACTAGAGTTACCAACCAGAACAGTATTAAACATCTCATATAAAACCCATTGCCGTCAAGTCAGTTCCCACTTGCAGTGTCCCTCTAGGACAGAGTAGAACTGTCTCATAGGGTTTCTGGTAAACAACTGGTGGATTTGAACTGCTGACTTTTTGATTATTTAGTAAACAAAATGTATAGATAGTAAATAAAATATAACTTAAAATAGAGGGGAGAGTTTCTTTTTAATAAATGAAATCCTGAGTCTTTAACCAGAGTAGAGAAGCAAAGCAATGAAGATACACTATATACCAACTCTGACTTGTATGTGCAGGTAGCACCATCCACACACACACTCACAGCATTGCCTACGAGTAGCAAGCAGCAGAGGAACTGAGGATGACATTTGCAGACTGCATAAAGTTTTAAGTTACTGTAAATAGTGTCTCTACTCTTAATTTGAGTTAAATTCAAAGGCATTAATTGTTAAGAGAATTTTTTTCTTGTTATGTGTTGTTTTTTTATGATGGAATGAAAATGTACATTACCATATAGATTTGCATGCCCACCTATATGCAGCTCCCACTGTTCTCCCTGCCCGGCAACAGCACACTCTTCCTCTCCACTCCATACATGTCTTATCCTCCCAACAATCTCCTATCGCCTCCTTTCCACCCACTCCCCTGACTCCAGTAAGAGGTAAGCAGGACGACATCCTATAAATGCATATAACCATAAAGTGCACACATGACATGGGCACACTGTGTTGCCAAGTCTAATCCATTCCCGTCTAAAGAGTTAATTCCCATTATGATATATGGACAGAGGCAGCATTAAGGCCAGGAGCCACGCTCCCAGGGGAACCCCAAGACCCCTGGACCATCAGTTGTGGTCTTTTAGTGGAGATCTCAGGGTGCACCCCTTTTTATTCTCATGTTGCCATTAAAACTCAACTTTGTGAGCTCCATCATAGCTATCACTGGTGGTGGCCAGGCACCCACCAGTTCTTCTGGTCACAAGTCGATGCAGACCCCTACTCACATGTGTCTCTATTCTGGGTTCTCTTTCCCCCATGTCGTTTTGGTCCCCGATAATCATCTGCTTCTGGTGAGTTGGGAGCATTTGCTGTACCCTCAGATGGCAGCTTGGCAGCTTTTAAGACCCCAGATGCCACTAACCAATGTGGTGTACAGAAGCTTCTCTTAGCAAAATGCTAGTTGTGCCAATTGGTCTCAATTTCCCCCTAGAGCATGGTCCATGGCCCCCTGCCGCAGCTCCTTTGTTGTTACAACATTGGGTTTAGATGGGAGGAGTAATCATGTTATGTTGAAGTCCAGTTAACATTGGTCTTCCTTCTAATGTGTGCTGTCACTGATTTCACCCAACCAAATTTCTATTGACTGTATAATCTGAACCCTACCCCTGACCTTCCTTCCCTTGCCACACTTGCAGCCATTAAAGAGTCTTTTCTTCTATGCATGAATCTGTTTTTGAGTTCTTATTGTAAGGGTCTCATATAATATTCGTCCTTTTGTTGCTGGCTACTTTCACTCAGCATAATGTCCTCCAATTGAAACCAGGTTATGAGATGCTTCCTGCAATCATCATTGTTCTTTGTCATTGCATAGTGTTCCACTGAGTATATACACCATAGTTTACCTATCCATTCTTACATTGTTGGGTGTCTGGGTTGATTCCATCTTTTTGCTATCGTGGACTGTGAGGCAATAAACATTCGTGTGCATGTATCAGTTGGTGTGAATGGATTTGATTCTCCAGGATATATTCCCAGCAGTGAAATTACTGGGTCAAGTGGTATATCTAGATCCAGCTTTTTAAGGAAGCACCAGATTACTTTCCAAAGAGGTAGTACCATTTTCAATCCCACCAACAGTGTAGGAGAGTTCCAATTTCTCCACAACCTCTCCAATATTTGTTGTTTTGTGTTTTTTGGATCATGGCCAAACTTGTTGCAGTGAAATGACATCTCCTTGTACCTTTCATTTGAATTTGTTTGATAGCTAATGATCGTAAGCATGTCTGCATGTGTCTTTTGGCTGCCTGGATCTCTTCTTTAGAGAAGTATCTGTCCATCTCCTTCACCCATCACTTAATTGGATTATTTATCTTTTTCTTATTGATATTTTGTAGTACCTAATAGATTATGGAGATCAGGTGTCAGTCTGACATAGAGTTGCCAAATATTTTTTTCCATTCTGTAGGTGGCCTTTTAATTCTATTACTAAAGCCTTTGGATGAGCAAAAGTGTTTGATTCTTAATAGTTCAGATTTATCTATTTTCTATTCTGTTGTTTGTGGTTTGTTTGACAGATTTTGAAGTCTGTCTACATTGTGTCTTAAAACTTCCATGGTTGTTCCTACTTTTCTTGGACAACCTTTATCATTTTAGGTTTGATATTTAGGTCTTTTATCCAGTTTGACTTGGTTTTTGTATAATGTGTAAGATATGCATTTTGTTTCAGTTTATTGCAGTTGGATATCCAATTTTGCCAGTACTATTTGTTTTTACCCCAATGTAATGTCTTAGGGCCTTTGTTGATTATCAACCTTTCATAGGAAGATGGTGTCATCTGTGGAGTCTCAATTCTGTTCCATTGATCTATCTGTCTCTTTTTGTACCAGTACTCGCCTGTTTTGACTACTGTAGCAGTGTAATAGATTCTAAAGTCGGGTAGTGAGAGGCCTCTGAGTGTATTCTTCTTCTTCAGTACTGCTTTACTTATGTAGGGCATCTTCTGTTTCCAAATGAAGCTGGTGATTTTTTTCTCGGTCTCATTAAAGAATGTCCCTGGAATTTGTATTGGGATTGCATTATACAAGTAGATTGCTTTGGGCAAAACAGACATTTTCACAATGTTAAGTCGTCCTATCCATGAGCAAGGTAGGTTTCTCCATTTGTGTAAGTCTCTCTTAGTGTCTTGTAGCAAGAACTTGTAGTTCTCTTTATAAAGGTCTGTTATTTCTTTGGTTAGATTTATTCCTAGGTTCTGTATCATCTTAGGGGCTATAGTAAATGGTATTGATTTGGTGATTTCTTCCTCAGTAATCTCATTGTTGGTAAAGGAATCCTGCTGATTTACTTTATCCCATATCCTGAAACTTTGCTGAGCTCTTCTATCAATTGGAATAATTTGCTTAGGGATTCTTTAGGATTATCTGCATATACAATCATATCATCTGCAAATAGGGAGATTTTCACTTCTTCTTTGCCAGTGTAGATGCCCTTTATTTCTTGGTTTTGTCTAATTGCTCTGGCTAGAACTTCTAGTACAGTGTTGAATAGGAGAGTTTAGAGTGGGCATCCTTCTCTAGTCCCCATTCTCAAGGGACTATTTCAGTCTCTCTCCATTCAGGATGACTTAGGCAGTTGTTTTTTCAAAATGGAGAGTGCTTATCAGAATGCACTTTGTTTTATAAAAAATTAGCAACAGAATTCATTTAAGTAAAAAAAAAAATCTATTCAAATAATTCATATTTGGATGTAGAGGAAAGAATAGATGTTGAAAATATAGTGAAAATTTGCTTGAAAAATAAGGCTTTTTTAATATTACACATTGTATATTTGACAGAGATTAGTCTTATTTGTATAAATAACAGCTTTTATAAAAAATAGTCTAATACTTTTTAAAATTTAAAATTTTAGTTTGACAAAATTTAACATAAAAGATCTGTTTAAACAGAAGATATAATTCAGTGAAGTCAATTACTATAAGGAAATTTGGAAACTCAATTCCTGTATAACAATATTCTTTAGCAATAACTGAATTATATTGAAAGTTCAAAAATTGGAACTCAGAAAATATGTATAAATAAAAAGAATAGGAAAAGCGAGCAAATACTCAAGTAGTCTGTGCTGGTCAAAGTTGTGTCAACTCAGCAACTCCATGTTTGGCTCCTGTATCAAGTTGCAGAGTAGGGCCTGTGGTGGCTTCCTGCCCCTCAGCTCTTATCTCTCCACCTTCCACCACCTGCTGCTGGTCTGCTCACACAGCCAGCAGCTCCTACTCTCTTCTAGCATCTGGTATCTGGACTTGAACTAGCAGCTGTTGGATTTGTCAACCCTCATAGTTGGCACTTGAGAGTGCTGTTCCCTGTCCTGCTGATCCTGGGTTTGCCAGCCGCTGCAGCTTGATCTTGACTCCAGCTTGGGATCTGCCAGTCTATACAACTGGTGATCTAGAACTCTAGTCTCTGACCTGCTGCCTTCAGGTTCACCAGCTCCTGTGGCTATGTGAGGCTTGTGGCAAGACTTGGGATATTCAGCTTCTACAATTACATGAGCTGTTTCCTTTATATATAAATCTTTCCTTGTGCTTTGTATATAAATCTTTCCTTGTACATATATGTGTTACTGGTTTTACTTACCTAGAAAACCTAGACTAAGACATAGTCAAAACAGTGCATCTATATAAATAAAAAAAAATCACAATATTATCAATATCTGTGATCTAGATGGTGTTCAGTTAATAAAGATATTATGTACTCAGATGGAGCTATACTACATTTCCTCTTTATTATCGGTCTAAATAGTTTACTTATCCATTCATTTAGCCATTTAGTCAATAAGTATTTATGGAGTGGTTAGTATAAGTAATCTACCATACTAGTATGGAGCCCTGGTGGAGCAATGATTAAGCTCTCAGTTGCCAACCAAAAAGTCCACGGTTCTCAGTGACACAAAAGACATGGCAATCTGATTCTGTAAAGAAAAATAAGGCTTCTTTAATATTACACATTTTATATTTGATAGAGATTAGTCTTATTTATATAAATAACCCTACAGGGCAGTTCTATTCTGTTTGTAGGGTATCTATGAGTTGCAGTTGACTCAGTAGCACACAACAACAGCCATAGATATCTGTAAAAATCAACTTTAAAACTTTTCTGTGTGTATATTTGTGCCCAAAAATATGACTGAGGAAGAGTTACATCCTTAAAGCAGAGTTGATTTTAATGAGATGGATGGAATCATGCTTTTAGGATCTTTATCTGTTGATGTGACAAGACTCAAAATTAGAACAAAACTGCAAACATCCATTAATATTCAGAACATGGAATGTACAAATTATGAATCTAGGAAAATTGGAAGTCATTGAAAATGAAGTGGACTGCATAAACACGAATATCAGAGACATCAGTGAGCTGAAATGGATGGCTGTAGGTCACTTTGAGTGAGATAATCGTATGGCTTACTATGCCAGGAATGACAAATTGAAAGGGAATGGCACTGCATTTGTCATCAAAAAGAACATTTCAAGATCTATCCTGAAGTACAGTGCTGCCAGGGATAGGATATAATCCATATGTCTGCAAGGAAGACTAGTTAATATGACTAGCATTCAAATTTATGCATCAACCATTGAATCCAAAGATGAAGAAATGAAAGAGTTTTACCACATTTTGCAGTCTGAAATTAATCAAATGTGCAATCCAGACACATTGATAATTACTGGCAATTGGCATGCAGAAGCTGGAAACAAAGAAGCGGCACTGATAACTAGAAAATATGGCCTTGGTGATAGAAAGAAAGCCAGTGGTAACATGGTAAAATTTTATAAGATCAACTCAATCATGACAAATATCTTTTTGCAAAAACATAAATAACGAGTATACTATTGAACCTTACGAAGTGGAATACACAAGAATCAAATCAACTACATGCATGGAAAGAGAAAAAACTCAACATCATCAGTCAGAACAAGACTGAGGTCAATATGTGGGACAGAAAATCAACTTTTCATATGCAAGTTTAAAGTCAAGTTGAAAATTACAACAAGTCTATGAGAGCCAAAGTATGCTCTTGAGTGTGTCCCACCTGAATTTAGAGACCATCTCAAGAATAGGTTTGATGCACTGAACAGTAGTGACGAAAGAGCAGATGACTTATGGAGAGGCATCGAGGGCAACATACGTGAAGAAAGCAAGAGACCATTAAAAAAGACAGAAAAGAAAGAAAATACCAAAACAGATGTCAGAAGAGACTCTGAAAGTTGCTCCTGAATGTAGAGTAGCTAAACTGAAAAAAGAAATAATGAAGTAAAAGTTTTGAACAGCAGATTTCAAAGGGCAACTCAAGAAGACAAAGTGAAATATTATACCGACATGTACAAAGACCTGGAGGTAGAAAACCAAACGAGAAGAATAGGCTCAGCATTTCTCAAGATGAAAGAACCAGAGAAAAAAAAATTCAAGCCTCTAATTGCAATACTGATGGATTCTAGGGGAAAATATTAAGCATTGCAGGAAGCATTAAAAGAAGATGCAAGAAATACACAAAATCACTGTCCCAAGAACTGATCAATGTTCAACCATTGCAGAAGGTAGAATATGATCAGAAACTGATGGTACTGAAGGAAAAGGTCCAACAACACTGAAGGCGTTGGTAAAAAACAAAGCTTCAGGAACTGACGGAACACCAAATGAGATGTTTCAACTAACGGATGCAGTGCTGGAGGGACTGATGACTCTGACAAGAAATTTGAAAGGCTGCTACCTGGCCAATCAATTGAAATATATTCATGTTTGTGCCCATTTCAAAGAAAGGTGAACCAAATTGCTAAACAGAATCATTAGTAACATACTCAGGTAAAATTTTGCTGAAGAAACTAAAAGATGGTTGCAGCAATACATTTACAGGAAACTGCCCAGAATTTTAGCCGGACTCAGAAAAGGATGTGGAACCAGGGATATCATTACTGATGTTAGATGAATGTTGGCTAAACACAGGGAATACCAGAGAGATATTTACCTAGGTTTTATTGACTATGCAAAGGAATTTGACTGTAGATTAAAACAAATTATGGATAACATTGCGGACAATGGGAATTCCAGGACACTATACTGTGCTCAAGAAGAAACTACTTAGACCAAGATACACTTGTTTGAGCAGAACAAGAGGATACTGAGTCTTTAAAGTTAAGAAAGTTGTGCCTCAGGGTCATGTCCTTTCACCGTATTTACTCAGTCTGTATACTCAGCAAACAATCTGAGAAGCTGTGATGAAGAATGGGGCATCAGGATTGGAGGCAGTCTCATTAACAGCCTTTGCCATACAGATGATATAACCTTGCTTGCTGAAAGTGAACAGGACTTGAGTCATTTACTGATGAAGATCCTAGACCACAGCCTTCAGTATGGATTACATCTTGGTACAAAGACAAGAAAAATTCTCACACATGGACCAATGAGATGTATCACGATAAGTGTAGACAAGATAGAAGTTGTCAAGGATTTCATTTTACTTGAATCTGGCAATCAACATCCATGGAAGCGGGAGTCAAGAGATCAAATGATTCATTGCCTTGGTAAATCTGCTGCAAAAGACCTCTTTTAATTGTTTAAAAGCAAAGATGTCACTTTAAGGACTAAGGTGCACCTGACCCAATCCACGGTGTTTTCAGTCACCTCATATGCATGTGAAAAGTGGACACTGCATAAAGAAGATTAAAGAACTGATGACTTTGAATTAAGGTGGTGGTCAATAACATAGACTAATACATCACAGGCTGCCTCAATCCAATCTGTCTTAAAAGTACAGCCAGATGACTCCTTAGAAGCAAGGATAGCAAGACTTCATCTTACTTACTTTGAACACGTTGTAGTGTGGACCAGTCTCTGGAGAAGGACATACGCTAGATAAAGTGTTAGTGAACAAGGAAGATGCTCAGTGAAGTGGATAATGGATTCAGGCATAACAAGTGTTATGAGGGTAATGTAGGACTGTGCAGTGTTTCTTCATTCTATTGTACACAGGGTGACTCTGAGAGGGAAGTGACTAGGTGTCACCTAACAACCACAATAACAACCAATTACAATATGACTTTGCAGCTAATTTCTTCACCACTTTAATTGGAACTGCCATTACAACCTGATTTGAATGAGGGAATGTGACAGAAGCAGTATGTTCCCTTTCTAAGCCAAGGCCTAAAGATCCTTACACCCAAGGCTAGTTGGGAAATTCGACATCCACTACCTCATGAATTAATCAGCTGAGTTAATCAAGGCTAATCATGTGATAAGCGTGCTGCAATCTATCTTTCTATCCAGTCAACAACAACCTACAGTCCTCAAAAGCACATTTACTACATTGCATATAGACACACAGGTGGGCTTGCACATTTACTACATTGCATATAGACACACAGGTGGGCTTAACCAGGAGCCAAACAGCTGCTCCACTGAGTTCAGTCCAGATTGCTAACTCAGAAATGTGAGTGAAATGTTGTTTTAACCCACTATGTTTTGGGGTAGTTTGTTTTGCAGCAAAAGCTAACTATCAGTCTCCTCATTGAGAAGACGATGTTTATGTAGATAATTTTACTTATGTAGCTAAGATGTCCCCATTCTTTTCATTGAAATATTTTACTTTGTGTAATTAAGAAAATGAACTTAGAATTTGAAAAATAGGTATTTTAGATATTTTCCTCTTTGGATTCAATATACCTAACAGAGGTAAAGTATTACTTTCCTCTAGAATCTGTCAGTATTTTCTTATCTCAGGAAGGGACTTTCCTTACATTCTGAACTGTAACTACGAGCACAGCATGGGCTTTTCAACAATTCAGGAGAAAAAAAAAAAAAAAAACAGGCATTGTTTGGTATTTGATATTTCATTCTGTGACATTGAGAAACATTTATTTTTAGATGCACTCTCCTACTTTGATTCAATAATTGGAAAGAAGAATTAAACATTCTATGTCAGCTGTTTAACAATGCAAACATATGCCAAGCTATCATTGTGAATTATTTATCTATTCATTGAGATATGAAAATTCTTTACTGAAGTCCTCTTTGAAAATCATTTAAACTCCGGAAAATATTTTTTTCTGAGAAAAGAAAACTGGAAGTAATATAATAAAATACTGACAGATGAGATGAAGTATATTTTAAAATAGATACAAATAGTAAGTTCTGTTTGCCAGCAATTTTAATTGGTACTAAGTATTTTAAATTCATCTATATTATTATAACAATATTTTACAGCCAAGATATAAATTTTTTTACTAAGAAGTATTCTAATTTCCCAAATATTTGAATAGTATACCTATTCTGAAAATACTTATTCTAAACAAGCAACCTACAATTATAAATGAGCAATGGAATTATTTTTTATTATAGCTAATATTTCTTATGATTCCGGTATTGATTCAGTGATCTTAATAATGCTACCATAAGTATTAAGATAATAAAATTAATTCCATGTGAGATATGCTGAGGTTTAAGTACAATTTTATACTTCTTTTTTTCATGCTGCTGTAACTGCTGATGGTTCTGGATTATCCTTGAATAGCGACAGCTGAGATGTTTTCCACCTAACATATTATCTGCTAACATTATATTAAAGTGATACTAACTTGAAGTAGCTTTCAAAATGATAGAGGTAGGAGAAAATTGAGGACAGTGAAAGGTGTTTGTGAAATTGTTTTTGTGGGTGTGAACATGCACTCACGCGTGTTTATGTAATGCAGAAGCAGGACAAATCTAAGTGTCAGTTATGTCATTTTTCTTTATAAAACACATAGATTTGTTTAATCTATTGAGATGCAAAATAATTATGGTTTGAAAAATTGAAATTTTCTACACTTCTAACATATCTTAAATATTCGGTCTCTAGTTTTAGATTTTTTGCAATGTTTAACTCATCAGATTTATTTTGGGATAATTTATAAATGCTACATGTTTTACATTTTTAAATAAAAGTAAAAAAAAATTGACTATTATTCAAGTTTATCAGAACTCTTTAATTTCTGATTTGTGTTCAATTTTTATGGATGTTTTGAATTACATATTTATATTTAATTTTTAAAATCCTAAGACAATATGTTAATTCATATTCTCATCTCCTTTCAGTTAAGCAGCAGATCTTCAAATTTTGAAAGGTTCTAAATTTTACTAGTTTTATTTTTAATGCTGATTGGAATAATATCAAGATTGTGTAAGAAAGTGACTGTTTATGAAAAAGGGACTATATCGGAAAAGTAAAAAAGGTAAATAGCCCTGCTTAGCACAAATTTTAGTCTAATTGAATTACTGATCTTTAAAAATTTCTATTATTTTGGGACAACTTCAATTACTTGATACAGCTGGAGTTGGAAATTTATATTTAATGAGTCTTGATTCAAAACTAAACAGTTTTTACCTGACAGTTGTTAAATGCTAATTTTGTGGTATTAATCTTTCTTCATTTTTTAGAAGCAAAATTCAATTTTTTTTGCTCAAATTCATCTTTTTGTTTCTTTCTAAGGTAAGGAAACTTGAAAAAGTGACATGGTTGTTTTGGATAATGGCACATTTTGAAAATTAAAGAAATTTAGCTAAATTAAACATAAATCAGAACAAAGTTTTAAGTGTTAGACTAACTTACCTTGCATTTATTTCTATTTTATAAACTACTCAATATGACAGTTTGGTTTAGGCCCTCAAGAACAAAACAGTCTATAAATTCATAACTAGGAAAATGTATAGTTTAATTTTTTCTATCAAAAAACCTGTTCTAATTAGTAACTTTAAGGTAACAACAGTTTTGTAAAACACATTAAGGAAATTTAAGAAAATTTACAAGTCAAAGTTGCACAATATACATGCAACTCTAGAAAATCTTCATGCAATGCTGCAAAGCAGCAAATATATTTTTCATCTCTTTTTCAGTCATCTTTGTTACTTTTCTGGGAGAAAAATGTAAATGATTCTGGGAACAAAACAGAATGAAATAAAAGAACTATTAACTGCAGTGCAATAAATATTTGCCAGCGCTTGCCTGCTAGACAGTTTGCTATGTTAGAGTTGTGATTGGTTAAATGGGTAAAGAATAAAAAAGTAAAAGGACATAAAGACATTTAGGTTGCTCACTGAGTGTCATTTTTTATTTTTTTTTTTCCATAGTCATTTCTTCTTTAGTACTGGTATCAGCAAGTCATTTCTGTGAAAACAAAGCTCTGTTCGCAAATGAAAATCTTGAAAAAGCACTATTCATTAAAACTTGCCTAAGTTTCAGACTTTATTATATCAAAACTCTATTTTAATCTATGTAAGTATAGTATAAATAGTCAACGACTGTTGTTGTAAGTGCTTTGTAATGATAAGATAAATAAAAAGAACATGTAACAATAATGTTGACAACAACAATAATAATGACAATAGTTTCAGCCCAAAGATTTGGTCTTTGAAGGCCAAAATGTGTATTTGTAAGTAAAACTTTTTTTTTTTTTTAAATTCTGATTAAATGAAAGTATACAATCCAAGCTACCTATCTACCCCTCCATCTGCTCTTCTCAAGCAGTGACAGCATAATCCTCCTTTTCACTCTATATTTTTAGTATCCTCTTAATGAGCACCTATCCCCTCCTCTCTACCCTCTTCTAGACAGAAACCAGTAGGACTGCCTTCTATAAGTGTACAGAACCATAAAATACACACACCATATGGTCACACTATGTCCCTGAGTCCAGTACATTCTTGTCTGAAGAGTTGACCTCATTATCCGTTCCCAGTTAGGGCTAGCAGCAAGACTAAGGGCCTTGCTTCCAGGAGAGCCTCCAGGCTGTCAGAACTATCAATTCTAGTTTTTTAGTAGGTTCTTGAGATGCACCACTCTTTTTGTCTTATTGTCTCAGGGTCTTTACAGTGCGTCCCTCGTCACAGCTACCTTTGGTGGTAGCTGGGTACCATCTGGTTCTTCCGGTCTCATGTTGATACAGTCTCTCATTCATATAGGTCCTTCTGTTTCCTAGGCTCTTTCCTCCTGTCTTTGTAGTTCTTGCTCATCATCTTTTCCAGACCAGTTGGTATCATTTAGTGTACCTCAGATGGCAGCCTGCTAGCTTTTAAGACCCCAGACTCCACTCACCAATGTTTGGTACAGAAGACCCTTTTAGTAATAGACTAGTTATGACAATTGGCCGTGATGTCCCCTGAATATGTGGCCCCCAGATCCCCATCCCTGGTACTCTATCCTTTGAAATATTAGGCTGAGTTTAGAAAACCTTTCAGTTTATGGTGAAGTCCAGTTAAGTTGATCTATTCTCTACTGTGTGCTATCACTGCTTTCACCTGACCAAATTTCTGTTGACTATCTAATCTATGCCCAATGCTCCTTCCCCTCCCAATCGTGTAGCCACCAAAGAGTCCTTTCTTCCGTGCATAAGTCTATTTTTGAGTCCTTATAGCAGGAGTCGCAGACAATATTTGTTCTTCCGCTGGTCACTGATTTCACTCAGCATAATGTCTTCCAGTTAAACCAGGTTATGAAATGCTTCCTGAAATCGTCATTGCTCTTTATCATTGCATAGTGTTCCAGAGTGTATGTACCATAGTTTATTTATCCACTTATCTGTTGATGGGAATCTAGGTTGATTCCATCTTTTTACTGTTGTGGACAGTGCTGCAGTAAACATCCGTGTGCATATATCTGTTCATGTGTGACTGTGTTTATTTCTGTAGGATATATTCAGAGCAGTGGGATTACCAGATCAAATGGTAGCTCTATTTCTACCCTTTTTAGGGAGTGCCAAATGGCTTTCCAAAGGAGTTATATCATTTTGCAATCCCACCAGCAGTGTAGGAGAGTCCCAATCTCTCCACAGCCTCTAAAAAATTTATTGTTTTTTGCTTTTTGGATTATGGCCAACCATGTTGGGGTGAGATGGTATCTCATCATAAGATTGATCTGGAGTTTTCCGATAGCTAATGATTGTAACCATGTGCCTTTTGGCTGCCTGGATGTCTTCCCTGATGAAGTGTGTGCCCATCTGCTTTGACCATTGCTTAATTGTTTTATTTATCTTGCTGACATTTTGCAGTACTTTGTAGATTATGGAAATCACTTGTAGATCCAATATATAGTTGCCAAATATTTTTTCCCACTCTATAGGTAGTCTTTTAACACTCTTGATAAAGTTTTTGGATGAGTAAAAGTGTTTGATTCTTAATGGTTCCCATTTATCTATTTTCTCTTCTGTTGTTTGTGCATTGTTGGTCAGATTTTGTAGTCTGTCTAAGCCATGTATTAGAACTTCCAGTGTTGACCCTATTTTTCTTGCAGGATCTTTATAGTTTTAGGTTTGATATTTAGGTCTTTGATCCATTTTGAGTTAGTTTTTGTTTAAGGTGTAAGATATGGGTCTTGTTTCAGATTTTTGCAACATAATTTGTTAAAGAGACTGTTTTTTATCACAGTTTACAATCTCAGGGCCTTTGTCGAGTATCAGGAGTTCATAATAGGATGGTGGCATCTCTGGGGTTTCTACTCTGTTCCGTTGGTCTATATGTCTCTTTTTGTACAAGCAGCAGGCTGTTTTTGGCTTCTGTGGCAGTATAATAGGTTCTAAGGATGAGTCGTGTGAGGCCTCCCACTGTATTCCTCTTCTTCAGCAGTGCTTTATTTTTCTGGGGTTTCTTCCCTTTCTGTACAAGGTTGGTGATTTGTTTCTCCATCTTGTTAAAAAATGTCACTGAAATTTATATTGAGATTGCATTGTATATGTAAACTGTTTGGGTAAAATAGATATTTTCACAATGTTAAGTCTTTCTAACCACGAGGAAGGTAGGTTTCTCCACTTACGTAAGTCTCTTCTGGTTTCTTGCAGTACCTTCTTGTAGTTCTCTCTGTGTAGGTCTCTTATTTCTCTGATTAGATTTATTCCTAGGTATTTATCAGTAAAACAACTTTGAAGCAATTGTTTGCTGTTTTTTCTGCTTTCTAGTATCTATTTCAAAGTAGTTTGTAGTGCCACTTGTACTTATTGTGAACAATCAGGCTAAGATCACATGCCTTGTTGGCACAAACAAGGCAATACCTTGTACTTGCCCTCCCCTCAAAACAAATTACTGAGAAGAACTTGCTAGAGATTCAGCCTGTGAGATGTGCATTCCCCTCGTCAGGCCTGATGTTATTTATGCCTTTTGGGGCAGGACAAATAAACCCACCTTTTACAGTTATACATCCAACATTTTTAAGGTAAAGAAGTTTCATTTTTTGCTTTTAGTCTACCCACCGATATTTGTAGTAATCAATGCTTTGGTAGAGAGCATATGTGCATACACACAAACACACAGACAGACATACAAGCTATTGATTAAAATGAAAGAGATAAAATGCTTGCTCTGTGTAGTTTAACTCAAGATCCAGAGCCTCTGGAAGTGTGTATGTTGAATATGAAACCAAATCAGGAACATTTGCTTTAATGACTATGAGTCACTGTGTTATTTTTGGTTGTTTTCACTCCTGCATGTTTCATCTTGGAAATGCAATTATCCAGGTATTAGTCTGTGGGAGGAATGTTTTAGGAAGGAATGAGTGTTTGACCAAAAAATCCCAGTAAGACTCAAAAAGAGGGAGAGAAAAACAATCTCCATGATATTTTTGTTATTCAAGTTGTTCTGAAACATACTTCTATTATTGCAACTTCTGAAGTCCAATAAGTTGACTAATAATTGCACTCAGCTCTGAATAGCTCAAGTGGGAGCTGTTGTTTCTCAGAGTCCCAGCTAAAATTCCGTGGTTGTGAGCTGTTCCATTCTGGATATGTGTGAGGAGTCATAGAACTGAGTTTTAGCAAAGAATTGATTATCTTTATGGGAAACTATTAAAGTGTAGATGACAGCACCCTTTTTTTAAACCTCCTGTATGTCTTGCAAACTGTATGATCTGACGAAATTGGAAAAGGAGAAATCCAACAAACTTCCCACGTACTTTTTCTATTTTTCTTTGTTATACAGCTTATTTTAGTACCAGCAATCGAAGCAGAAGAAATTAATAAAATGCACAAAACTGATCACACTGACTAGTATCTGCGCTTGGGGAATGGTTCTGTACAGGAGAGAGTGAAGTAGAGTGGAGAAGTGAAAAAAATATTATTTAATGAAAACACAAAATCAACACACCAGAAAAATAACCAAATGCCATAGAGATTAATTGGCATTAGCATGCTGGCTGTGTGTGTGATTCTAAAACACTGCTCTTTATGAGGTCTGTATTTTATTTGAAATCAGTTATTTTAATAGTAGTTTTCCTCCGTAACATTTATAACTCTTCGATAAAGCTATCCACTTGTGGTATTCCTGTTATAGCAGCACTAGATGACTAAGCCATTGGGTCTATAGTAAGCACACAATATCTTAAATCCCAAGTGGTAATCAATGTAGTTTCCAAAAACAACCAGGTGCTTAAACTTGTGACAGTTTCATATAAGAAATAGCAATCTTTGTGAAATTTAAACTGAATATAAAAAATGTTATTTATATCAGTAGAGATATGTACCCTATCTACCTTAATATGCACAACAGAAATTTTGAAATCTGATCAGATATGGATGAATCTTTACATGTAAACCACGAACCAATGCCTGGGATTCTGACAGTAAGTGGTGGATCCATTAGCTAATATAGTGCTGTTATTTTTAGTTCTTAAGGTTAAAAAAAATCTCTGATGGCTCAGCAGTTAAAACACTTACGGCTAAGCAAGAAATTAGCAGTTCCAACCCACCCAGAAGAAAGACCTGATAATCTGCTCCCTTGAAAATCATAGTCTACCAAACCCCATGGGGGAGTTTTATTCCATCATGGGGAGTCACTATAAATTGAAACTGACTTGATGGCACCTAACAACAGGGATAATAATAATAATAAATACTGTCATATCCGACTTGACGGCACTTGGCTTGGCAAAGTAGATTTATTTAAGCTAAGTGTACATAAACATCATCCTGCTTTGGAAGATACCACATATTTATATTACCTGACTTGCAAATATGAAAAGCTACTTAAGATGTCAAAATATGAAATAAACAAAGACATATTGGAAAAGCAAAATAGTACAGCACATGAAATTCTTTAGAAGCATTTGTTTACACATATATTATTCCCATAGTTTGTAATTTCTTGAGTATCAAGACTAGTTTATTTTGTCTGAGAGACACTTTTGATAATAAAAATATTTGTTGTCTTTCAGCTTGGAAACTGACTCCATTACTGTCAACCATTTGGTCTAATTATATCTTTAAGGATAAAATTCAATATTAATGCTATATGTATCCTAACAATTACGGATATTGAGCTCTGATAAAATAGTTGAGAAGAATTCTTAATGATTCCTACTGGGATTCTTAACAATTTTCAGTAATATACTTTCATAATAAAAGTTAACAAAACAGATTTTATTCATTATTTCAGAGTTAGGTATTTATTTCCTTATCTTTTTCTGAGTTGTCCTTGCACAAATAAGCTCATGGATAATCTTAGATTTCCTCCCTGATGTGTTACTTTGGCCAAACTGACATATTCTTACGTTACTGGTATAAGAGTGTCAATTTATTCTTTCAGAAAAAAAAGAAATTGTAGTTATTAAGAATAATATGTGCAATGCATTTGAAACTTATGAAACAAACTATGTATTCCGTTATCACTGCATACTAACTAGAAACCTTCCAAGCATTTGTGACTTTGTTGTACTGTAGGGCTTGTGTGTTGCTGTGATGCTGGAAGCAATGCCACCAGTATCCATGTGCCAGCAGAGTCATTCATGGTGGATTTGTTTAAGCTGAGCTTCTAAACTAAGACAGACTAGGAAGAAGGATCCAGTGATCTACTTCTGAAAAGAATTAGCCGATGAAACACTTATAAATAGCAGGGGAACACTGTCTGATATGGTGCAGGAAGATGATCTTCCCAGGTTGGAGGCACTGAAGACACAAGCAGGGAATTGCCATCTTGTCAAAGGAGAGTTAACCTTAATGGTGTGAATGGAGACAAGCTTTGGGGATCTTCATTTGCTGATGTGGCATGACTCAAAATGAGAAGAAAGAGCTGCAAATATCTGTTAAAAATCAGAATGTGAAATGCACAAAGTATGGATCCAGGAAAATTGGAAATTGTCAAAAATGAAATAGAATGAATAAATGTTGATATACGAAGCATTAGTTAGCTGAAGTGGACTGATACTGTCTATTTTGAAAAAAACAATCACATGGACTACTATACCAGTATGGTAACTTAAAAAGGAATGGCAATGCATTCTTCACTAAAAAGAACATTTCAAGATCGGTTCGAAAGTACAACCCTGTTGGTGAAAGAATGATATGCATACATTTCTAAGGAAGACTAGTTGATATGACTATTATTCAAATTTACTTACCAACTACTAAGGACAAAGATGAAGAAACTGAAGATTTTTTACAGACTTTGGCGATCTAAAGTTTATTGAACGTGCCATTAGGATGCACTGACAATGAGTGGTGGCTGGAATGCAAAAGTTGAAAATAAAGAAGAAGAATCAGTGGTTGGAAAATATAGCCTTGGTGACTCAAACAATGTCAGAGATCAAATGATACAATTTTGCAAAACCAATGATTTCTCATTGCAAATGCCTTTTTTCACCAACATTAACATGAACCTTATCAGATGGAATACACAAGAATTAAATCAGTGTTATATGTGGAAAGCGATAGTGGAAAAATTCAATTTCATCAGTCAGGAGAAGGCCAGGGACTGACTGTGGGACAGACCTTCAATTTCTTGAAAGCAAGTTCAAGTTGAAACTAAATTAGAACAAGTCCATGAGAGCCAAAGTATGAGCCTGAGTATATCCCACTTGAGTTTAGATGGCATTTCAAGAAAAGATGTGATGCACTGAACACTAATGACTGAAGACCAGATGAGTTGTGGAATGACATGAAGGACATCACACATGAAGAAAGTAAGTGGTCATTAAAACAACAGGAAACAAAGAAGAGACCAAAATAGATGTCAGAAGAGACTCTGAAGCTTAACATTTTAATTTTGGGCAACTATAGCAAAAGGAAGGATTGATGAAGTAAAAGATTTCCCAGGGTGGCTTGAGAAGACAAAGTTAAGTATCATAATGACGTATGCAAAGAGTTAGAGACAGAAAACCAAGAGGGAAGAACGTACGCCGCATTTCTCAAGCCGAAAGAAGTGAGTTAAGAATTCAAGTCTTGAGTTGCAACAGTGAAGGATTCTATGGGAGAAAATCTTAACAACACAGGAAGCATCCAAAGAAAATAGAAGGGATACACAGAAACACTGTATCAAAAATAATTGGTTGCTGATCAATCATTTCAGAAGGTAGCATAAAATCAGGAACTGATGGTGTTGAAGGAAAAAGAAGGCATTGATGAAAAAGAAGGCCCCAGGAACTGATGAAGTATCATCTGAGATGTTTCAGCAAACAGTTGCAGCACTGAAATTGCTTACACATCTGGGTCAAGAAATTTGGGAGACACCTGCCTGGTCAGTGACTACAAGAGATTCATATTTACGCCTATTCCTAAGAAAGGCAATCCAACCAAACATAAAATTGTACAGTATCATTGCTATTACACACAATTAAAATTTTGCTGAAGATCATCAAAAGAGGTTGCAGCATTATATCAACAGTGGACTACCCAAAATTCAGGCCAGACATGGAACAAGAGATATCATTACTGATGTCAGATATATTTTGACAGAATGCAGAGAATACTAGAAAGATGTTTATGTGTTTCATTGACTATACCAAAAAATTCAACTTTGTGAATCATAGCAAATTCTGGATACATCGCCAAGAATGAGAATTCCAGAACATTTAATTTTGCTCATGGGGAAACTATTCATAGTTGTTCAAACATGAACAAAAGGGATACTTTGTTGTTTTCAGTTAGGAAAGGTGTGGATGAGGTTTGTACCTTTCCATCTTAGCTATTCAATCTGTATGCTGAGCAAATAATGCAATAAGTGGCACTCTACGAAAAAGAAGGGGCATCAAGATTGGAGGAAGACTCCTTGACAACCTGTGTTATGCAGATGACACACTCTTGCTGAAAGTGAAGAGGACTTTGAACACTCACTGATGAAACTTAAAGACCACAGCATTCAGGATGGATTATACCTCAACATAAGAGAACCAAAATCCTCACAACTAGATCAATAAGCAACATCATGATACGTGGAGGAAAAAAAATGTTGTCACGGATTTCTGTTTAATTGGATCTGTAATCAACACCACGGAAACAGCTATTAGGAAATTAAAAGACATATTTTGTTGGGCAAATCTGCTGCAAAGGACTCCTTTAACATTTTGAAAAGCAAAGATGTCACTTTGAAGACTAAAGTGTTCCTGAACAAAGCCACAGTGTTTTCAGTTTCTTCCTATGCCTAAAAGCTAAACAATGGCTATGAAGAACCAAAAGAAGTTGATGCCTTAGGTTTGTTGTAGAAGAATATTGAATACACTGTGGACTGACAAAAGAGTAAAAAGATCTATTTTGGAAGAAGTACAACCAGATTAGAAACAAGGATGGCAAGAGTTGTCGCACATGTTTTTGACATGTTATCAGGGGTGATCAGCACGTGGAGAAGGCCAACATGCTTGGATAATGGCTGGTCACCAAGAAAGGAGATGACTCTCAAGATCGATTGACACGGTGTCTGCAATGATGGGCTCAAGCATAACACAAATTGTGAGAGTGGGACAGGACTGGACACTGTTTTGTTCTGTTTACGTGGGATCACTGTGAGTCAGCACCAACTTGACAGCATCAAACAATAACAACAACAGTAAGCAAACACTGTGGAAATCAATGGCACAAAATCAAAGGGAAAGACAAATCAAAATGCTTTGTGGGTTTGTTGTTAATTACACCTGAGTCATTTCTAACTTATGGTGACCCCATGTGTGTAGAGCAGAACTGCTCGATGGGGTTTCCAAGACTTTGCCACCAGACTGTCTTCCAAAGTACATTTGGGTGGGTTTGAAATACCAAACTTTTGGCTAGTAGTCAAGAATTAAATCCATCGTGCCAGCAGGAGCCTTTTGTTTTGCTATACATTATCTATTTGTTTAGCTGTTCTCTAAACGTCTTTCTTTATTCACATGTTACTTAGGGTAATATCAACATTCATTTGCCTTCCCTGGTGGTGTAGTAATTAAGCTATTGCTATTAGCCAGAAGGTTGGCAGGTCAAATCTTACCAGGGACTCCCTGGAAACTTTATGGGGTAGTTCTACTTTGTGGAGTCGCTGTGAGTCAGAATCAACTCAGTGGCAGTGGATTTGGGGGTTGAAATATGAGTGTGTGCCTGATAGTGGTTAATAGGGTGGCAGTGTCCTGAGTATCAACACGTTGTTGTTTTTAAGTGCCATCAAGTAGGTTACAACTCATAGCAACCCTGTGAACAACAGAACAAAACACTGCCTGCTCTGGAATCATGTCCACAATTGTTTTTATGCTTAAGCTCATTATTGAGGTCACTGTGCCAATCCTTCTCATCGAGGGTCTTTCTCTTTTTCTCTGACCCTCCTCTCTACCAAGCATGATATCTTTCTCCAGGGACTGATCTTTCCTAACAACATATCCAAAGTACGTAAGATATAATCTTTCTAACTTTGCTTCCAAGGAGCACTCTGGTTGTACTTCTTCCAGAACAGATCTGTTTGTTCTTTTGGTGGTCCATGGTACGTTCAATATTTTTCCCCAACACCACAATTCAAAGGCATCAGTTCTTCTTCTGCCTTCTTTGTTCATAGTCCAGCTTTCGCATGCATATGATGAGACTGAAAATACCATGGCTTGGGTCAGACACACTTCAGTCTTCAAGGTGACAACCCTACTTTTGAATACTTTAAAGAGTTCCTTTGCAGCAGATTTTCCCAGTGCAATGTATCTTTTGATTTCTTGACTGCTGCTTCCAAAGGCATTGATTGTGGACCCAAGTAAAGTGAAATCCTTGACAAATCAACAAGTTACTGGACACTATTAAATGTTTCTGAAGAAAATTCATCTTCAGATCATTAAGAATAAGTTTTATGTTCCTTTTCTCTCAATCCCTTTTACTAATGACACTTAGATGGTGCCCAAATAGTCCACTGTAGTCTACGCTTGTAGTCCACCATCTACGTTTGTTTCATGACATTGCTATGTGTGAGTAGCAGAACAACTTAATCTTGATACTCACTGTGCATACAGTGGGTGCAAAATAAATGGTGAAAATTATGAATTGAAGCAAAACTTCCACCGTGTATCCTATGACTAAATTTCAGATATTTTTCTTTCATAATGTTACATTTACAAAGTGGTTTTCTGAGTAGCATCAGGCCATAAATGTACAGGTCAGATCCAAAGAAAGGTTACTATAACATGTATAATTTTGGTCCACTAAACTGTGTAAATTGGTTTAAAATAAAAATTTGTTTCTTGGTAATTTCTGCAGACTATGCTAGAGTTAACATGACAATAATACATTCTTTTCCACTGCAAATAAGAAGGCTGATTGGTTTTACTTTTCTAACCTTGAAACAATGTGTAAGAATTAACTATTTCTACATTTTATTTCCATCTGTTCTATGGTATTAAGGTTGACTGCCCTTTTTTTTCTGTTGATGGTCCTTCTTAAGGTTTTTCTTTGGCACTCAGGTCATACCATTTGATTTTGTGACTCTGTGTCCATGGGTGAACATCTGGAATAGTTGGCTTAAATAAGTTGGTGCTTGTTGCTAGTTCTGGCAGACATGTAGTTCTTAAAGATTATTTCTTTAACTTATTTGTTGGAGTAAATTGGTTTCATTTGAGTAGAGTATCTTTCATGTGTTTGTTTTCAAAGTCACTCAGTGTCCTGTGTAGGATTTTGTTTTTTTCCCAGTTCTTACAGCTGTAGGTTAGTAATATGATTACATATGAGTTGAACATCCTCAGTTTATACATGTGCTTTTCAGGCTTGTAGACTCCTTATAGAAACCTCCTGGCACAGTAGTTAAGTGCTAGGCAGTTATCTGAAAGGCTGGTGGTCTGAGCACACCTGCCACTCTGTGGAAGAAAGATGTTGTAGTCTACTTTCATTAAAAGGACAGTCTTGGAAACCCTACAGGGCAGTTTCCCTGTGTCCTATAGAATTGTTTTGAGTTGGTGTCTACTCAACAGCACACTGCAACACGCTCTTCATGAAAATGTATGAATTTAGTAGTTTTATACTGGATAGCACCGATTCTGAAAGCTATAATATGAAACAGCTTGTATTAGATTGACACTAGTTTGGGGTCTGAAGAGTGTGGGGCGAGCATAATCATGACACTTAGTAAGCCTGTTGAATTGTGTGTGTATCTTTTGCACAATTTAATATCTTCAGATTACTCTGAAGTTTGTCTAAAAGAAGTAGTATCTGTAAACTGTTTATTTGCATATCTTTGAATGATGGCCTTTTTTTCCATGTCAACATAAAATAAGCATATGCTTTAGTTGAGGATTTAAAAAATAAGTGAGCTAAGTCAGTGCAGAATGAGAAGGGTACCAGGGTGTGGGTAGACCCTTGCTGCTATGGATCTAAAAATAAGGAAGTGCAGATCTAAAGAAACCAAGGAAAAAAAAAAAGTTTAAAACAAAAAACATTTGAAAATATTATCAATAATTTTACTTATTTTCTATTTCAATGTGTGGAGTAAACATCACTCTAGAATCTTATAAATGATCAGAAAACTACTGTTCATTAAGAACTAAAGAAAGGAGACTACTCTTTTAAAATATATTAGCTGTATTTGTCCACATTTGAAGTAGCAGTGTAAATACTTGGCTCATAGCAATGCTTCAATATGTGCTAATTTATCAGTTGCTCTGCCCCAAATTGTCTGAAGCAAAGCTGAGGCTACATAGAAGAAACAAATGTTACCCTGTTGACATGGTACGTTAACATAATCACACAGTTACCATGATTTTGATATTACCTTCTATGGAGCTTACATTGTAGCAAGTTCCTGAGTCTGACTCATGGTATACTTTGCTTATTCTCTACAGGTGAAAATTCAGCATCCTGGTAATATAGCATTTTACCTCAGGCTCTATTTTCATATTTTTAAAAATTAGATTTGTATTTTTAAAAAAGGCTTTTCCATCAATGTTTACTTCAAAGTAACATCATTTCAACCCCTATCCTTCAAATACTACTATGAAAAACCAATAACAAATCAACATTGACCAAATATCATTGTATTAAAGAAATTGTTTATAACATTAAACCAATTTCAAGAGTTTCTTAGGTGTTTGCACTAACTCCAAGAAATAATTCAGTTTTATTTATTGCGCTGTCTTTCTTTCAGAGTTGAGAATAGTAACAATATTCTAATTTTACTTGTCTTTTTTTTCTACCATATTGTAAAGTAACTTTAAACCAAAAAATCAAACCCATTGCTGTTGAGTTGATTCTGACTCATAGTCATCCTATAGGATAAAGCAGAACTGCCCCACAGAGTTGTCAAGGAGCAGCTGGTGGATTCAAACTGCGGACCTTTTAGTTAGCAGACATAGTACTTAACCACTACACCATCAGGATTTCCAAGATAACTTAGGATCGAATAAATATTTTTAACATTCTTTATTGGAATGAAAACATTTATAAATGAAGAGTATCATACACCCACTCTTCACTTATCACTGTAGCTATGTTCCAAAGCTCAAGATGATATGTACAAATTTGCATTATGTGAAAGTAGAGAATGACTACAGTAGATTAAAATACAGAGGGTGACTACATCATTACATAACAACCAAATTACATCATTATGTAACTGCAAAATTACATCATTACATAACCATAAAATTATACCATTATGTAACTGTCAAACTATTGAGAATCATGGCCTCGTTAAGTTGACGTAATAACCTCACCCGTCACAGCCTGCTTTACTTTTACTTTACATCTCTGCCTTCATTACTGTCACATGTAAGCCATTAACATGCAAAATAGTTGGATAGTAGGTTTTATACTATCATAAATGGGAACTATTGGATAATGAGATAGTTGTTAAGAGAGGAATAGGTATACTGTTCTCAACAAAACGTATGTAAGTACTTAGCTTAGAAATCTTGTTCCTCCTATTTCTTTTCTCCAATTTTGAAAAAAAATAAGTATCTTAGAATCTACCACATAATTTTGACACTAAATCCTGCAACCACTAAGACAGTAAAATATACTAATTAAAATTTCATTAGAGTAGTATTCCATGAATGGTTGATTGCTACTAGAATATCTTCAGGGAATCTTTATTTCAAGTGATGGGAAATAATTATTAATCTCACAAGAAAAAATTAAATTCAATTATATTTGAAATACACAACATCAAACCACTATTCTGAAATCAGACTTCTATAAATCACAACCTTCAGAAAGACAAACTTGAATTCAGAATATGGAAAGAATCCATAGTAGTCTGATTTATTTTAGGTGCTAAAATTTTAAAGAAAGGCCCTGCGTGTTGTTCCAACTCAAAACCACCCTATGTACCACGGAACAAAACACTGCTGATCCTGTGCTAGGCACAAAATCATTGCTATGCTTGAGCCCATCGTTGCAGTTACTGTGTCAATCCATTGGTTGAGAGCCTTCCCCTTTTCCACTAAGCCTGGTGTCCTTCTCCAGGGACGTATCCTTCCTAACAGTATGTCAGAGCATTTGAGATGCAGTCTCACCATCCTTGCTTCTAAAGAGCATTCTGACTTTACTTCTTCCAAGATACAGTTGTTTGTTCTTTTGACAGTTCTTGGTATGTTTAATATTCTTCACCAACAGCACAATTCAAAGGTGTTAATTCTTTGTCAGCTTTCCTGTCCAAACAACTACCTCTTGATCTGGGTACATGTTGCTCATGAGCACATTTGGATGTTCTAGTATTCTCATCCTTCCCAATGTTATCCATCAACAGATAGGATACAGACAGATGAATGCCTTTGTATGGTCAGTAAGACACAGGTAAACATTTTTCTGGTATTCTCTGTTTTAAGCTAAGTTCCATCCGCCATCATGATATTCCTAATTTCACATCCCCTTCTGACTCTGGCTGAATTTCTCACATTTCCTTGTCAATATTGTTGCTGCAACTGCTTTTGAATGATCTTCAGCAAAATTTTACTTGTGTGCGATATTAATGGGGATAATTTCTGCATCCAGTTGGATTATCTTTCTTGGGACCAGGCATAAATATGGATTTATTCCAGTCGGTTGGCACAGTAGGTGTTTTTCACGTTTCTTTTTTAATAGATGACCAAGCACTCCTAGTGTTTCCATCAGTTCCTGTAGCCTTGCTTTTCACATGTTTTCAGTGCAGCTTGGATTTCTTCCTTCATAACCGTTAGATCCTGATGGTACGCTACCTCCTGAAAGGACTGAAATCATCCAGTCATTTTGGATACAGTGGCTCCGTGGATTCCTTTCATCTCCTTTTAATGCTTCATGTGTTGTTTAATATTTTCCCCACAGAATTCTTCATTTTTTCAACCAGAGGCTGGAATTTTTTCTTCAGTTCTTTCAGTTTGAGAAATGTAGAGCACGTTCTTCATTTTTGGTTTTTTCCAGCTCTCTGCTCCTATTGTTATCATACTTTACTTTGTCTGTCCAACTGTCCTTTTGAAATCTTCTTTTCAGTTCTTTTGCTTAATCAGTTCATCCTTTTGTTTTTACGTGCTTGACTTCCAAGATAAACCTTCAGAGCCTCTTCTGACATCTATTTTAGTCTTGTCTTTTCTGCTTTTAAATGACCTCTTTCTTCAGGTGTGATGATCTTGATGTCGTGCCATAATTCTTCTTGTCTTTGGTCATTAGTTTTCAATACTCCAAATCTATTCTTGTGATGGTCTCTAATGCAGGTGAGATATATTCATGGTTGTATGTTGCCTCTCGTGAACTTCTCCTAATTTTTTTCAGGTTCAAACTTCACTGGTGAGCAACAGATGGTCAATTCCACAGCCAAGCCCTCACCTTGTTCTGACTGGTGATATTGAGCGTTTCCATTGTCTCTTTCCATAGTTATAGTTGATTTGATTCCTGTGTATAGTTGCCATTTATGTTGGTGAAACAAGATATTTACAATGAGGAAATGACTGATCTTGGAAAACTCTACAATGAAATCTCCAGCACAGATTCCATCACCAAGATCATGTTCTTCAACTACAGATCCTTCTTTCTTGTTTCTAGCTTTTCTATTCTAGTCATCAGTACTTATCTATGCATCCAAATTGCATATTTGATCAATTTTGGACTGTAGAAATTGGTAAAAATCTTCAATTTTCTCATCAGTGGCCTTCTCACTGTTGCATAAATTTGAGTAATAGTTGGGTCAACTGGTCTTCCTCATAGGTACATGGTGTTATCCTATCACTGACAGCTTTATGCTTCAGGATAGACCTTGAAGTGTTCATTTGGATGTTGAATGAGATGCTATTCGTCAAGTTATCCTTCCTGGCACAGCAGAGCATACGACTGTCCAATTCAAAATGGTCAATCAGTCTATTTGAGCTCACTAATGCTTAGAATATCAATGTTTATGCATTCCATTTCATTTTTGTAATTTCCAGTTTTTCTAAATGCATATTTTGTACATTTCACCCTCACATTATTAACGGATATTGGCAGCTGTTTATTCTCGTTTTGAGTTGTGCTACATCAACAAATAGAGGCCCCAAAAACTTTCCTTCATCCATGTCATTAAGGTTGACTCTTCTTTGAGGAGGCAGCTCCTCCCCTCTCCTCTTTTGAATGCTCTCCAAAGTGGGGGCTCATCTTCTGGAAGTCTACCAGACAGTGGTGCACTGCCGCTAATAAGGCTTTCACTGACTAATTTTTTTCAGAAGGAGATGGCCAGGTCCTTCTTTCTAGTTTACCTTAGTCTGGAAACTCAACTGAAGTGTGTCTGTCAGTAAATCTCTTAGTAACCAGTAGCACTGTACAGAAATACTGCAATGGGATGGCTTTAACAAGGAAAAATTTGTTATATCATAGTCAAGTAGTTTACAAGTATGAATTCAAGGTGTTGGCTTAAGGGAAGCCTTTCTGTTACTCAGTCATCTCTGGTGGAAGGTCCTTGTCATCAAACTTTCCCTTTATTAAGAGCTTATGAAGTGCAGATACCTTGGGTCAGAAGAATAAGCTCTGCTGCTGGTACTGCTTCTTTCCTGATGGTGTAGAATCCTCAGCTATCTGCTCACTTGCTTCTCTTTCTTTTATATCTCAAAAGATTGCCTCAAGGCATGATACACTCTTTTGTATGGAGCCCTGTCTCACCAATGCACGCCATGCCCATCCTCCCTCGTTTACCATCATAGAGGCCAGATTTAAAATATATAGGAACATCACACAATACCAGGAATTGTGGCCCAGCCAAATTGTTACACACATTTTAGGGGGGACACAATAAATCCATGACAGCTACCTTAGTGTTTTCTGAATATGAGGGCCACTGCTACCAGTGTCACAGCAACAGATAAGTTGCTACAGTACAACAAACTGACAGATGCGAAGCAGACACTCTATGTAGACACTGTTTTATATGTTGGATGAAAAACAAAAAGAAAAAGAAGAAGATGAAGAAGAATTATTGGCTTTTGAGTTGAACATTTTAATTATAAGCAATACTGTGATATATCAAATCCAATTTCTTGATGATGATGGCTAATAAATTATATTTGTGAATTCATAAAGATGGTTTAAAAAAGAAAGTGGGAAAATTTTGATACAAAGAAAAATTAAGTAAAATTTCATTTTTTTCCAGCTACTAATATAGGTATAGATGACAAGTAGATACATTAATCCTAGTCTAGACAAGTGCTGTGACTTATATGGACAGGGGAAACTAGAAATTGAGATTTCCAGTATATCAGATGGTTGCAGAATTACTAATACACAAAAATAATTTACTCTGATACAAATTTTCACAGTATTCCAGATATCTGTTTATCTATCTATCTACCTACCTACCTACCTACTTATCTACTTACCTACCTACCTGTCTACCATCTGTCGTCTATCGTCTATCATCTATTATCTATCTAAGGAGTGAGAAGTGTTATTTTTTTGGGTTGTGAATATCAAACAGACTACTTGGCTTATTTGAATATCAAACAAACTACTTCAGCAGCAGTAGATGAAAAACAAAGTGCTTTTAGTTTTTTCTTTACCTGTAATGCTTGTGTAAAATGTTTCTTAAAAAATAGCTTCCTCCTTGTCTGAATCATCTAATGCTGCTAAATGACTAGAAATATCACAAAGGTTTGGCAAAGAGAAATCTATTCTCTTACAATATAGCAGGCTACAAGTCCAAATTCAGGGTATTAGTTCCAGCGGAAAGTTTTCCCTCTGTGTTGGCTCTGGAGGAAGTTCCTTGTATTTCATCAGTCTTCTTTGGCCTGAGAGCACCTTTGTGCAGAAAGGACATGTAATGCTCTTGGTACTGACTTCTTGGTAGTATGAGTTCTCCATGCCTCTTTGCTTCCTTCTCTCTTTTAGATCTCAAAAGAGAGTGACATAAGACATTATCTAATTTTGTAGACCTCATCAATATAACCACTGCTAATCCTCTTTATTAAATCATAGTGATAGAATTTACAAGATAGAAAAATCTCATCAAAAGGTAGATAATCATACAACACTGGGACTCATGGACCAGCGAAATTGATATACCAATTTTTGGGGAGACATAATTAAATCCATTACATTCTGCTTTGTTCCCCCATGCTCTTTCAGAATCTTTTCATTCCCTTTCAAGAGGTGGAGTCTATTTTTTCCCTTGAAATGTGCAGAAGTGATGCCATGTAACTTCTGAGGCAAAATCATAAAAAGGGATAATATTTCCAAGTAATTGTCTCTCTTGGTATTCTGGGGGTGAAATTCAACTACCGTGATGTGAAAAATCCCACGCCACATGGGAAGGGAATATGTAGAGTTGCATCCAACAATTTCAACTTAATGTTCTAGCTGACAGCCAGCATTAACTTCCTGCCATGTCAGCAAACAAGACTTCAAAAAGTTCCAGCATTCTTCCTTCAGACCTCCCAGACAGCATTTAGAAGAGCAGAAAAGAACTGTACTCACAAAGCCTTGCCAAATTTTATTTTTCTGAAACAAATTAATGGCTCTGCATGTATTTATTTTAAATTACTATCTTTGGTGAAGTTTGTTGTATATAAACAGCTAAATAACAGGATATACAAATATGTCTTGATAATAGGAGTAAGATGTCAAAGTAAGATAATCTCAAACTTAGACTTAAGCATTGAAGATGGTGGGACATTCAGAGGCTGGAAGAATAGAAGGCAAAAAGTCTGATAATCTCAGAGTGGGTGTTGTTAAGAGCTAAAGGAAAGTGGAGAAGATGTTCCTGGGAAGACTAGTTACATAATAGCAGAAAGTTTTGCTCCACTATTGCCTTCAGTAATGTGGAAAACAGAAAATACAGATGATGAACTGGATGATCTACCAAAGGAAATATCCAGGCAGAGTGAGGAAAGGGATGCCTAGTTTCTTCTCACTTTTGCTTATCAGAGAGACAAACTAAAGAAAGAGCTATGTACTAGACACAAGCAAATGCTTTTTTGTTTTGCAAATAAACTTGTTTCCCAGTCTTAGCCTCTTCTATGCAACAGTACTAAAATCTGTCTGAAGATTAACTAGAGCTATTATCATGAAAACATAATCCAAAGATGAATGCAGGGGTATAAATGCATAATGCTTGGCTAAGAATGCTGAAAAAGAGAGCAAGACTCCCAAGAGACAAACAGTTCTCAAGGTTGTGCCTCAAAGATATTGTCCTTTAAAAAACATTTCTATTTCTAGCTCTATCAGCGGCTTCTCCTATAGCAGCTTCATTGCAAATCCAAGATAGAGAAAATCATGTATCAAAGGGACTTGTATGTGTAGATTTAGGCTAATGGAGAAAACTCCAGTAAGATTCACGAGAAACCCACTTACTCTTTAAGAGAAAAATATTGGGGATAGCACTGTCAACTAGGGCTAAAAACAAGGCATGGTATCAAGCAAAAAGAGCTTTTGGTCCCCAGACAACTTATTGGCGGTGCGCTAGTTTCATGGGGCTACTGGAACAAGCTACAACAAACTTTGGTTTAATTTTGAGAACAGATATGTATGGTCTCACTGTGCTGCATGCCAGCAGTTTAAAATCAGTGTTTCAGCCCTGTTGATTCCTTCTGAAGGGCTCTGACAGGGAATACAGTCCAAGTCTCTCTTCTATATTCAGAGGATGGCTTGTCATCATTAGAACTTCTTGGTTTGTTGATGCATGCCTGCATTCTTTGTCTTTATTGTCAGCCACATAGTCATTTTCTCTTTATGTGTCTCTCTGTGTTTCTTCTCTATTGTAAGTATACTATTCATATTGGAGGAGGACCTAACCTACTTGATGTCATCTGTAAAAACCATATTTCCAAACAATGTCGAATTCACAGGTACCGTGGGTTAGAACTTCACTGTATCTTCTGGGGAGGACACAATTCTATCTACAGCAGCTGGAAGTGAACTTAAAGCAAACAAACAACTATTTAGCTTCAAATATTTTTTTTTTTTTTTAACAAAGGAAGAATAACTTAGAATCCTCCCAAATGTTAGAAGACACAGTCAAAAACTGTGGCAAATCAGTCACACAATTGTGTCTACATAGAATTTACACTTTGTATGGACCTGTGATTCTTACCCATCTGTCATTTGTCTCTCTTTTAATCTGTGTGTTATGTTGTATGTTGGATGGTTCCCTGGGTGGCACAAATAGTTGACCACTATGTAACTATATAACCTAAAGTTTGTCAGTTTGAATCTAGGAAGAGGTACCTTGGAAGACAGCCCAGCAATCTGCTTTTTAAAGGTTCCAGCCTTGAAAACCTTATGGAGAAATTCTGTTCCGAAGACATGAATCAGAATGAATCTTAGTTAATTTAGCAGCAACTAAGAACAACAACTACAATTTTATCTTTGGAATGCCTAAAGTGGATGACTTGTCTCTTTATATGTCTTTGGATCAACAGGTATTCTCTAAAAGCTGTATTAGAGAAATAGAATTTAATCTATACTATAGCCTGATTTGGATGATGAGATCTTGAGTGTCAATCCTGCAATTGATGCCATAATAAGATAAGACTTTGCTGAATCTTGGAAAGGGGGTAATACAAAGGCACATAAATTCTTATACCTGGAGAGAAGACTACAGGAGAATATAGTTCTAATATATGGCCTCAGCAATATTCTGAGTTCTACCTGATCTTCCAGAAACTTGTCAGCTTCCTATCAAGTAATGGAATTTGTTTTTCTCCTTCTTATTTGTAACAGTTTTAGTGAAAGAAATGTAGCTTCTGTGGACCTCTCTCTCTCTCAGGCTTTTTCTCTTTGGCCATCAACACCAAGTTTGGGGAAAGCCCGAGTAACATAGGGAAGCTGTTTATGGGTGTGTGTCTAAAATTCCAAGTAAGATTTCAGTTGACAGCCACCATCAACAATCGTGTGAATAGACAAGCTTATTTCCTGCCTCCTTGGATGACGAATAGAGCAAAGAGAAGCTGTTCCTGCTGTGTTCTTACCAAAGCAAAGAATTAGTCAATGTTGTTATTGCTTTAAGCTACTAAATATATGATGGTTTGTAACACAACAATAGAAAACTAGAAAACCCTTGTTTGTCTCCTTACCATTAACTATCTGCAATGCTTGAGATGATCTTTATATCATTACTGACTTAGAACTGACTGATCCTTTCATTCTTATAAAGTAAGCTAAATACAACTTTTCATTCAACCCTTGCAATCATGCCAAGCCAAGTGCCGTCGAGTCGGAGCCAAATGTGTCGAATTTTTAAAATATCCTTATGATTGATCAGGATAAATTATTTGTCTCAGATGATAATTAGGGGAAAATTTTGGTTAGTAAAATACAACAATGATAACGGTAGCTAATATAGAAATAACTTTATGCCAGGCACTCACTATTCCAAGAATTGTACATACGCTAACTTATTAAATCCTCACAAGTACTCATCTTATAGACGAAAATACTGAATGATATGATGTTTAAATAACTTTTGCAAAGTTTTGCATCTAGAGAGTGCTGGACTTCAGATTCACATCTATGTACTATTTCCAGAGACTATGCTCTTAGTCACTATATCATGTTGTTTGTCTGTCATTTGCTGGACATCCCCTTTTGCATTTAGCTCAAATGCTTTGCAAAGAAACAAAGAAAAATAACTTTCTTATTGTTATTAGTAGTAATATTTTCATTTTACAGTTGGAAAATGCAGTGCACTAAGTAATAAATGTTACTTGCTCAAAGTCATCCAGCTAGAGAGTGATGACACTAGCCTTGAACGCATGGAGTCAAGGTTCATGCCCGCTACTGCCATAGAAAATGGTATTTTGCCACCATGGCTGTGGGTTTATCTCTTTTATCTTTTCTGTTTGCAGCAGATGTTAAATTTATTGCACTCTTTCCAGAAAAACAGAAGAGGTAGAAAAGTGAAGCTATCACAACACAATAACACAAATAATTTTACCTAATCGTTGACCTCAACAGCATATACAGAAATGGCCTGTAAGATGGCTTTTGCCCATTTCCCCCCACCCCCCTCAAACTTTTACACTGCTTGGATAGATATTTAGATTGTGAGAAATATAGCTATGGAGCTACTTTGGCAATTGTGTAACAATGTGGTGTTCAGGAATTTCAGTACTTGTCATTTTAAGAAAAAACTCTGAATTGCCATCCACAGCAATTTTGGGGGAGTACTTTTTTTTTAAAAAATATTGTTTTATATATATATGTGTGTATATATATATATTTCCCCTGTAATATACTCATACCTTTACTGCTACATTAATTTATACAAACTTTTCAGGAACAATAGTAACCAGAATGAAAAGCTTCAACATAAACACCATGAATATGTGGTATAAAATGGGGTTAATCCTTATCAAGAATAGCATATATATATTTATATGTATCAAATGGCATTTATATATAAAATATATTTATATATTAAAGTATATTTATATATTAAAATATATATTCATATATAACAAAATAGAATACTTAAGATTAACAAATATTTTGTCAGTTATTTTTTTAAAGTACTTTACAAATGTTAACTCGTTTAATACCTAAAATAATCCTATGAGGTAAGAGCTATTATTATTCTTATCCTAAAGAATGAGGAAACCAATGTACAGAAGTCTGTTATATGACTTGCGTAAAGTCACACATAAGGTAAGTTGGGGACCTAGAATTTGAATCCAAGCAGACCAGTTCAGAATCCTGGCTGCTATCAATCATGCTGTAAGGTATGATACATATAAAATGGCTCAGTGTATACAGAAGTCACTATGTAAATGTTGAACTGTGTTACTGGTCTACCAAAGTGTCAGTCTGGTATGATCCAACCAATGCTGTTGAAGGTGGAATTTGAACAAGAAAAAAAAAAAAGAAGAAGAAAATTTTCCGTGAATGAGAGGTCACAAAGAGAATGAGAAGAAAACAGACAAGTTATAGGATAATATATCCTTCAACGACAGCTGGGTCTTCAAAAATGATGTAAAGAGTGATTCTTAAGCATTTTAACTTACTAATCAATTTAACAATCCCAGAATGGGCAATGAGAGACAGCAGCGCTGACCATAATGGATATGTAAATACAGCTGCAGTGATTCAGTCTATTGAACAGCTGAAGACCCTCCTGTGATGTTTTACAATTAGGGACAGATCAGTGGTCAACTAGTCTGGAAGCTGATTGATTGAATGAAAGAAAAATCCCTAAACAAGTAGTTATTTTCTAGGTAAGACACACTTAATTCAGCAGGAGATAACACAGCAGCACAAAAACCATTTCCACTTTGAGCTTTTCAGGCTGACAACACATTCTTTAGCTTTCCCTGGATTTCCACATGGGAGATATATTTTTATTCAGATGCTAGGCACTGAGTCAACTGCTTCCCCACCCCCTAAGCAGATAAATAACTTACCTTGGAAATGTATTCTAGCAGAGAAAGATATCTGCACTTCTAGAAGCATATTCCGGCTCTCTCTCTCTCTCTTTAAAATGTGTGGCCATGGACAAATTTCTTATCTTTTTAAGTTTTAATTGTCTCTTTAATTTCCTTGGTTTTTCAACTGATCATCTTCTAAAAGTGACAGCAGTACATCTTCAAATATGATGTCAGCCCTGAAATCAAGGAGAACTAACAGAGGATGCAGAAAATCTAGAGACTGTCTTCTTATATATAAAAGAGAGACACAGAGAAAGAAGTGTATGAAAGAGAGAAGTGTATGAAAGAGAAATGTACATTATGGTTTTAAAAACTTGCAATTTAGGTGTAGTAATAAAAATTCCAAGGAAAAGTGATCCAACAGAATGCAGAAATTACTAAACAATATCATTTAATATCAAACACAAGTAAAATTTTCCTGAAGATCATTCAAAAGCAGTGGTAGCAGGATGTAAACAATGAACTGCTAGAAACTCATTTCGGATTCAGAAGAGGACATGGAACAACGGATATCAACGTTGATGCCAGATGGTTCTTGGCTAAAAGCAGAGAATACCTGAAAAGGTGTTTACTTGTGCTTTATTGGCTATGCAAAGGCATTTGACTGTGTGGATCAAAATGAATTATGGATAATGTATAGAATAGTAATTCTAAAGCACTTAACTGTGCTCATGGGGAATCTGTACTTAGACCAAGAGGCAGGCAGGAAAGGAAAGCGTCAGGGTTGTATTTTTTCATTGTATTTATTCAGTCTGTAAGCTGAACAAATAACTGGAGAAGCTGAACTATATGAAGAAGAATTTGGCATCAGATTTGGAGAAAGAGTTATCAAAAACCTGCAATAAATGGATAGGGATAGCACAAACTTGCTTGCTGAAAGCGAAGAGGACTAGAAGCACTTACTGATGAAGATCAAAGACTACAGTCTTCAGTGAGAATTATACCTCAACATGAAAACAAAAATCTACACAACTGGGACAATGAGCAACATGATGATAGAGAAAATTTTGAAGATGTGAAGGATTTTTTGTTTTACTGGGATCCACAATCAGTGCTCGTGGAAGCAGCAGTCAAGAAATCAAAAGACGCATTGTATTGAGAAAATACAATGCCAGGAAGACTTCTTTAAATTGGTAGAAAACAAAGACATCACCTTGCAGACTAAGGTTTTCCTGACCCAAGCTGTGGTATTTTCAGTCACCTCATACACATGTGAAAGCCAGACAATGAATAAGAAAGACTGAAGATAAATAGATGGTCTTGAAATTATTGTGTTGCTGAAGACTATTGAATGTACCATCGATTGGCAGAGGAGTGAATAAATCTATTTTGTAAGAAGTACAGCCAGAATGCTCTTTAGATGCTCTTTATTATAAAGAACTTCATCTTAACACTTTGGCCATGTTATCAGAAGGGACCACTCCCTGGAGAAGCATATCATGCTTGTTAAAGTAGAGGATTAATGAAAAAGAGGAAGACCCTCCATGTGATGGATTTGTACGGTGACTGCATCAATGATCTCATGCATAGCAATGATTGTAAAAATGCCACAGGAGTGGGCAGCCTTTCATTGCATTGTCCATAGGGCCACTATGAGTCAGAATTGACTGAACAGCACCTAAAAGCAACAACAACAAAAAATTAAAACATTATTTTTTATGAGCATCTTGTCAGGCAAATCTATAGATCTGATCTTGGCTATGAAGTGATAATCATTGTAGACTCCTGTCTCATTTTAAATCAAAGGATGTTCTGCTGTGAGCCCAACACTATCAGATAAAGTCTCAGTGTACTACTGGTATGGCAAAATAGAGCCAGGATTGTCAATTACTACATTCTTATTAGGTGCTGTTGACACAGCTCCAACTTAGGACAAAACGTTGCTCGTTTCATGCCATCCTCACAACAGGAGGTATGTGAGAGGATGTTTTGCAGCTATTGTGTCCAATATATTTCACTAAAGGTGTTCCTCTTTGTCACCGACCTTCTGCTTTACTAACTCTGATGTTCTTCTTCAGGAATTGGTCACTCCTGGTGACATGTCCAAAGTAAGAGAAGCAAAGCCTCACTATCCTTGCTTCTAAGGAACATTCTGGCTGTAATTTCTCCAAGACAGATTTGTTGATTGTTCCTGCAGACCATGCTATTTTCAATTCTTTACCCGTATCACAATTAAATGTATCAATTCTTCTTTTACCTTCCTTATTCATTATTATAAAGCCTCACTATCATTGTTTGATAGTGATAGTCTGAACATTAGCTTTGCTTTCCCTTTGAGAACATAATTTAATGTAGTTTCAACTTTTATGCATTTTTCTACAATAATCAATTTAATATTTGTAACTCAGGTTAAAAGTTTGTATCAAATTTTTGTAGCATAATTTTAATAAGATATTTTATCCAAAATTCATTACTGTTTATTATAAAGAGGATTTTGATGATATTTTCTAAATATAAAAACATCAAGGAAGAAATAAAAAAGTGGTGTTCACATCTCTTCATTGATATTAGATATACTATATTCAAAGCATCCTATATTTGAATTGATATTAGAATGGAAAGAGTGACACATTATGCTGTTATTTCTAATCACACATGTGCCTCATGTCTGACTCTGTCTACAAAGTTTCTGTATCATAGTTTTCTTGGTTAGAGATGAAAGGCACAGATTTTAGAAGTAGTGTGTGAATCAATAATGGCAATAAATATATATGGTTGTTTACAATTCAGTTAAAAAGACTCTTACTGTCAAGATTGTACAATTGACTATTATACCTTAGAAACCAAGTTTCTTGCCAGTCTTAAACCTGTGATTCAGAATAGTAAAAAGTAAATCTCCAGAATAATCAATGGTGTCTCACAAAGGGGCTAGTGAGCCTCAGTTCTGTTGAGGTTTTATAATCTAGTTGTCTTTGTTAATGGACGTAGGCAAAGTGCTGAAAAATACATAATGTGTGAGTTTTGTTAGGTGCCGTCAACTTGATTTAAACTCATCTTGATGCTCTGAGACAGAGTTGAGCTGTCCCAGAGGGATTTCTAAGCTACATTCTTTATAGGAGCAGATGACCAGAACTTTCTCCTATGGAACAACTGGTTGGATTTGAGGCTCTAGCCTTTCGGTTAGCTGTCAAGTGCTAAAGGAACCCTGATGGCACACCAGATAGGATCTGCCTAACGCATATACCAGAGTGAAGTGTCAGGGTTCTTATTTTGGTTCTTGGTCTTCCACACGTTGACTGGGCACTCATAGACCAGTTATGACTGTACCCTTATTAGTATAGAACTGATACTTCAAGGAAACTCAAATAGCTAAGTAAGTTAATAAAATAAACTAATTAGATATATATGAAGTATCTTTTAATTGGGTAAAGACTCAAGGGTATATAAAAATACCATTGACTATAACTAAAGCTCTATCAAAGCAATATGCTTTTGACTGACATTTCCAGAATTATCACAACAGAAACCCAGGCAGGAAAAGACTTGATAGAGTAGTTCCAGCTAAAGTGCAAAAAACCAACCTTTCTTTTCATTTCTCTCTGTTATGTTCTCTGCATTCTCTGTGCCTTTATTCTGTTTTATGTTTGTATTCTTCCCATGTGCCTCTCTCAATGCAGAGATTCAAATGCAGTTTTCATACTGATGATTCTGAATTTTTAATCTTCCTCCTGTATCTTTCCATTTGATTTTCATAATTATGTCTTTAGACCATATTGCCCTACCTCTCCTCATTATATTTGTTTCTTTCCTTTGCAAAACTTACAAAATTAATTGTTATTTTATTGTTTGTTTACTTGGTTTTGTCTTTCTTCACTGTAATGAAAACACTTTGAGACTGGTGTTCGTGTCAGTCTAATTCATTTAGTTCATAATAAGCAATCAGCAAGTTTAAACACTTTGAAACTACCATGTTCAAAAGCAATCTTGTTCCTGTCATACTCCTCTCCTCTGCCCTGTGCCCTAGCCTTACACAGGGTTCTCCAAGACAGCAAATGATACCAGCAACCACATAAGTGCATTAGGAAGAAATCTAGTCCTTGCTTTTTCCTTTCTTCAAATATTCTAGCCCATCAGCAAGTCCTATCAGCTTTCATTCAAAGTTTTCCAGAACACTCCTATCACCCTATTCTAGGACATCATCTTCCCTCCCCTGGACTATGCAACAGTTTTCTAATTGCCTCATTTACTTTTATGCTTAAAAGCTACAATTTCATTTGCACAGCATCATTTGATTTTCTTAAACGTAATTCTAATCACAGTATTTCATGCTTAAAAATCTTTACTGGCTTTCCACTGTCTTATTAATAGAGTAGACTGAGTAGTTCTAATAAACACAAAATAATAATGGGTCTACGAAATCCTGATGGATTTTCATTGTCATCTTTTGTCATTCTTTTCTCTTTTGCTGTGTTCAAGTCATGCCAGATTTCTTTGGGTTCCTGGAGCAAGCTGTTGTCTATTTACCTTGAGGCCATGTGCATACTGTGTTCTTTTTACCTGGAGTATTCTCCTTGTGCTCTCTTCAAATGGTGAGTTCTGTCCCATCCTGAGGATCCTAGCTTTGAGTATTTAAGACAAATCCGTCTTCCTCCTTTGATTAGTCTCTCCCATTACATTCTTATTGTTTCCTTCACAAAAGTTGAAAAATTAGTGATTTAATTTCTGTTTAATAGTTTTTATTTTGTCTGTCTTTCTCACTACAATATAAACGCTTTGATACCTGAGACCATGTTGATCTAGTTCACTTGGCACTAAGTAAGCAATGAATAATTATTATAAATAAATGGAATTCTTCTATCATATGATAAGCCCTATAGCCTCCCCCAACCCAAGATGGTTATAACATGTTATATGTTAACTTGTCTAGGCTATGATCTCAGTATGTGATCACCTTCCATTTTGTGATGTCACATGTGAAACCAAGCAGTTTAAAGAGAAGTTTAATTGGGGGTGTGGCCTGAGTACAGATTATACATGGCCTGTTCTGGTAAAACTGTTTTTCTTTTTCTTTTGACCCTGCACTATTCTTGTCCCCTGGCCTCCGGTCTTCATGCTGTCAGCCTTCTCAAGCTTCTGAACTGCTGCCTGAACTGCAGAGTTTGAGTTTGTCAGGCTCTGCAAACACATGAACCAACAGAAGTCTTTAACAGGTTGCCTGACCCAAGATTTGGGTGTTGCTGGTCCCCACAAGTGCACAAGTCAATTCCTCACAATTGTGTGAGCTATTTCACTAAAGTCAATGCTCCCCAAAATAAATAAAAGTAAATACACTGGAGAAACTAAACCCACTGCTGTCAAGTTGTTTCTAATTCACAGCGACCCCAAAGGACAGAGTAGACCTGCCCAGTGGAGTTTCCAAGGCTGTAAACAAACCTTCACAGCAGCAGACTACCACATCTTTCTCTTGCATCATGGTTGTATATCTGAACAACTAATGTTTCTGTTAGTTGCTAAATACTTTATACACGGAAACACCAACTCTCTCTCTCTCTATATATATGTATACAGAAATATATAAAGCCAAAACTCATTGCCATTGAGCTGATACTGATTCATAGTAACAGAATAGAACTTCCCCAAGACGGGGCTGCTGGATTCAGAGTGTGGTAACTGTGACGCCAGGGCTCTCTTGTTTGCTCTCTGTGTCTCTCTAATCTATTGCCATGGGGTTGATTTTGACTCATTGTGACCCTACAAGACAGAGTAGAACTGCCCCATAAGACTTTTATGGAGCATCTAGTGGATTCAAACTGCTGAACTTTTGGCTACTAACCACTATGGCACAAAGGTTTCTGTATACATATATGTATAACCCAAACTCAAACCAAACCCACCACTGTTGAGTCAATTCTCATGCATAGCAACCCTATAGGACAGACTAGAACTGCCCATAGAGTTTTCAAGGAGTCTCTGGTGGATTCAAACTGCTGACCTTTTGATTAGCAGCCATAGCACTTAACCACTACACCGCCAGGGTTTCTTATATATATAAATACATACCCATTGCAGGTTTTGTTCCTCCAGAGAACCTGGAATAAGACATCTCCCAACAAACACACACATACACACACACATCCTGATGAAACTTCTGATAGAATTAGAAAATAGCAAGAAAGTAATTGAAAAGAGATTTTAGATGGTTAAAATGTAGCCTCAATGTTTATACCTCATATATTCTAATCATAGTTTAAATCAAAATTCTTTATGTTAGAAGTTTAAAAAGAAACCAATTAGTAACAAAAAAGTCTAGACATTTATTGTTTCATATAATAAGTCAGGGATCAATTTGATTATGGTATGCCTGAATCCAGAGGGTCAAACAATGTTATCAGGATTCTGTTTTTCTCATCAAATGTTGACTAGACTTGATTTCCTTAACGGGAAGAAGTCCTCTGACTTACCAAGACTTTCATTCCTCCACCTTGATAACCCTGGGAGAAATGAAACATCTTATTCAATAACTCGGATAGGTGGCCCAAGGAAAATTTTAGTTGGTTTGTGTCATGGATTGAATTGTGTCCCCCAGAAATACGTGTAGCCGTGTGGCTGGGCCATGATTCCCTGTATTCTACAATTGTCCTCCGTTTTGTGATTTTGCTGTGCTGTGTGTTAAAGGATGAGGGTGGGACTGAAAATCCCTTCACAGGATCACCTCCCTGCTCCACTATAAAGGGAGTTTCCCTGGAGTATGGCTTGACCCAATCTTAATCCTTTCATCGTAGAAGAGATAAAAGGAAAGGGAAGCAGAAAGACCGACCACTGGTAACATCACACCATCAAGCAAGCAGCACAGGGAGAAGAGCACATCTTTCAGACCCGAGGTTCCTGTGCCAAGATGCTCCCTGGAAAGACACGGATGCAACACCAGACTTTCCTCCAGAGCTGACAAGGGGGGAAAGCCTTCCCCTGGAGCGGACAGCCTGAATTTGGACTTGTAGCCTACTGGACTGTGTAAGAATAAACCTTTCTTTGTTAAAGCCATCCACTCTGTGGTATTTCTGTTAGAGCAGCACTAGCTGACTAAAACAGTCTGCATTGCCTACATACCCTTTTTGAACCAATAACCTTCCAAAGGGAAATAAGGACACTCCTCTTCATTGTGACATAAGTTATATGTCCATTACCAAAGGAAAAATATACAAAGTGAGTGCTCTAGAAAAGCAGGAATGCTAATGGACACAAAAGGAATGGATACTAGGAAAGCAGGGACGGGGGAGGCAAATAATATTTGTTACCTTTATTTTGGCCAAAAACCAATGTTAACTTATTTATTCCTGTTACTACTTTTTTTCTCCTTAATTGTTTATTGGCAATAGCACGTGTTTTTACTATTGGAACCTGTGCTTACAAATTGAGTGTGTTTAAATTTTCATTGACAACAAAGATTTTGGGAAATATGGTCTGGCAGTACAATCTGCCAGGGAGGTTAGTGGTATTTTGGCACTATTGATCTATGGCATGACACTATGTCAGTGAGAAGTAGGTAGATAACTCATTGCTGGCACCTTTCTACTAGGTTGCATGGGGAACCTCTAGCTTTCCAAATATGGCACAGAAAAGCCAAAACAAACCTACTGGGGCTTCCTAACTATCACACCAATTTTAAAAAGCAAAAACAACTCATTGCTGTTAAATAGCCTCTGACCCATAGCAATCCTATAGCAGAGTCGAATTGCTCCATAGCTTCCAAGGAATACCAGGAACTTAGACTGTTGACCTTTTGGTTAACAGCCATAGCATTTAACAGCTAAGCCATCAGGGTTTCAACCTATCACACAGGAAAGCAATAATTATGCTTACAAGCCTTATCTCACTGAAATAAAGTAATAAAATGAAAGTCTGCAAAATTAACACATCCAGGAAGCATTGCCTAATAAAATGTTCAACTTACAAAACAGTAAGCCTTCAAGTCCTCTCTGCTGAGCTTCATGCATTTAGGATGAGACTCACCTTGACACTAAATGCATTAGAACTAGAATAAAGCCTTACTTCTGAGGTCTGTGGAGGCCTGGTGATTCAGTGCCTAAGATCTCAGGCTGCTAACCAAAAGGTTGCTGGTTTGACTCCATCAGGTTCTCTTTAGAAACCCTACTGGGCAGTTCTATGCTGTCCTATTGGGTTGCTAGGAGTCAGAATGAACTCATTGGTAATGGGTTTGGTTTTAGGGTTTAGTTTCTGAGGTCCATAAATAGTGGCTAGCATGCTATTTAAGACAATGGCAATGAGAAGGTTTTAATTAAGGCTCTGCTGAATAAGTAATACAATTTCTTAGCATCTTGATGCATGTAGTCTAATAAATAGCTTTTTGTCAACCTACTTATATACATTTTGCCTGCAGTGTTGAAGTCAAAGTATATAGGCAATGACCACACCCCTGACAGTTGTCCCTGAGTGTTGCAAATGGTTAAACACTTAATTACTAGCTGAAAGTTTGGAGGTTTGAACCCCCACACAGAGCTTCAGAAGACAGGACTGGTACATATCTTTTGAAAACTCTATGGACTGCAGTTCTACTCTGAATACATAGTGTCAGAAATGGATCTTTTGACAAGTAATAATAAACTTGCTTTGCATTTCATGTACCAGGGGCAATATCCAAATCTTCAAGTGTAAACTTATTTAAAATAATGGATTGTGGTCGGTACATAAAACTTCTGGGATGTCCTCTATCCAAGGATATCAGAAAAAATTAAAGTTGAACTTTGTCCAAGTACTTTTGAAATGAAAAAAAAATTGTTGAATATAAATGTCACTCTGATTGAAATTAAAACAGTATATCTCTAAGTACTAGTGCTACCTTGAGCTTTGATAAACAAGATTTCCTAGAAGCTCATTGATTTTGGTATTTAATTCTGAAGAAAACAAAATGTTGTGATGATGAAGAGCATAATAAAAAAAGAACAATTTCACATGATTTCTTTTTCTATTGTGCTTAGTTTTGTTTAGAAATATATCAAGGTGAGAATGACAGGAAGAAAAGAAAAATCTGTTTTCATCATTTTAGATCTGCCAATGAGAAAGTCTTAAACCATATCTCTCCAATGGCTGCTTTATCCTCCAAAAGAATAAGACATTTGGGATCTCTTTTACAGCTTTCTGATACTTAACAATGTGGCATTTTTGAAGTTTTGTTTGTAAGTAGATATTACTTACAGTTAGTGGACACAATGAATTCAATCTATAAATAAATTAACCTTTAAGAACACAAATCTTGTTGGCTACCATGTTAGTAAATCGACTCACCTATGTATTCTTGAGACCATGACAATGATGCTGACTCTGAGCTTGGAAATTTAGCCATTGCCTCACTGTGAACTTGATCCCCTGATGTTTTAATGGATTGAGGTCTTATTTCTGATGGTTCAGTTTATATAGAGATGTAAACGATTTTGAGCACTTTGGGACTGAGAGCTAAGAGCTGATGTTCACGTTTGGAGTCAAACTGTCTGTTCTTTGTACTACAAAGGACCCGGTAAAATAGATATATACAGAGTTTTCATTAACTGTGTAATTACTGCACTAAATGATATTGTATATGCATGTACAACAAAGGAAAGTAACATTAAAACAATGAGCATCATGAAAGGGATGATAAATTTCCAGGAACTTGCCTCGTCTCAAATCAGCTAATCACTTTATTGTGTGTATGTACGTGTGTGTGTATTAAAACAAAGTGGATGTTCTTTCTTCAAGACTTAAAAAGCAGTCTGAAAAACAGTATGCTGTTTGAAGCACTTTGATTCTACTTTCTTCCTAGTGTCTGTAATTGTTTGACAATAGATTCTCCTCTATGCTGCTTCAATTACTAGTCTTTTCTGAACTGACTGCACTTAATTACTCAAAACATGAACTGCTGAAAACTACATCTGGAAATAATGTCACTCTTTCCGTTTGGCATTTGAAAGTTGGACCTTATGTTAGGTAAATACTTTTAACCACAGTGCTCTGGGAAAAGAAAAATAGCATCATCAGACACTTCTGCCAACTTAGCTTAAAACAAAATGTTCACGTTTAGTCAATGCTTATTTTCTGAATTGCCTAGGTAAGTTTGTTTGCCCTTATCCACCTCTTACCTTGTCTATGTGTCTAACCAGAGTATCTCAGCCAACAGTCTCTATCTCCTGAGTTAGAGCAGATATTTCCTATTCATTGGCTTTATATGCTGACCATAGTAGACAAAATATTGAACTTAACAGCCTTTGAGATGTCAAAAGAAATAGCACACATTCTCATTAGGGATCATTTTAAATTTTAGAAATATTGAAACAGCACAGGGATTCTTTGGAATTTATCTTGTAGAATTAAACTGTATGACACAATTGAGCTCACAAATATTCAGCCTCTTCGGGACAAGGGAATATGGCCGATACTACTTGGAAAACAAATCAGACAAATTCTACAATAATTTGGATCCTAAATTTGTTTGCACTGTGAAAATACCTGGACCTTAAAGTATTGCTGTGGTAACATCTTTGCCATGTTTACTTCGGGGTAACTGGTTCAAAGATAGCAGTGATATAATACTAACAAATTTTGATAAACAGGCACCTTTAGAAACTAGGGCTAATCTGGACGCTAGTGAAATGAAAGACAAGTTTCTTAAAAAAATAAGGTGATTTTCTACAGTGTTTTTGCTAATGTTATCATTTATGATATACTTAATTTTCAGTGATAGATTGAGAGATATATGTTTTCTAATTTAGTAGGATTTTTAAATATTTTTATTTATAGCAAAATATAGTTTTGTCAGAAATCACCAGTTCTTTCATTATTTTTCTTAATATTATGCAATTTGACAAGGTCAGACTGATACCACATTTTATTAAACTGACTGATCCTAGAAAGACAAATAGTAGAATATACTACAGCTAATTTATTCCTTATATTTGATTTAGATGCTAGAGTTAAACTTGCTGATTAAAAGACAGTTAAATAAGAGAAATCTGATTGACGTCATTCGCTGAAAGAGGAATTGTTCTTCAAATCATTTATAATTCTGATAGTGCACTAATCAATGAATAAAGATTACTAAAGAATTGGCACTGTGAGACATTTTGGATTATGATTATCACATTCTGTATTTCCCAGAAATCAGATGCTTATCCGAAGTCAGACAAGATGATCACTAAGTATCTTCAGAATTTACTAGTTACACTGCAAGACATTGCAGGGTAAATTGTTTATATTGTTAATTATATCAACAAAGTATTACTTTATATCAGCCCATCCATTCTGAAATATTTTCATTGATGGTATTGTATGTATCATGTAGGTGAATCAATTTAAAATCAACACTGTGATGCATTATGGATTGCACGAATTTTATTATCTTAACAGAACACTTACTGATTAGGAAACAATTTAAGGTTGAATGGTCAAAAGAGATCTTCTCTTTGAATGAATTCTGAGCTTTAGTGAAATTAGTGATGATGGAAAAATGAGAGGATTTATGTTCTGATACCTGTGTTTGTATTAAATCTTTGCTGGATTGAGCTAAATGGCACAGTAGTTGGACACTTCTTGTGATCCCTCTCACAATGAATACAAGCTACTCCCCCCCAACCGAAAAACAAATGAATCAATTATACATAGCATTCTGGGAAACCTTTAACATCAAAGTGAAAGTTGAAAATTGGAGTGAGTGACAGGGAAGGGAGAGTCGGATCAGAGGCACCTCGGACTGGCTAGACCTGAACCACTGGAAATCAACGTGCAGCAGGCAGATCAGTGGCAGCAAGTGTGGTGAGTGAAGCAGCGGCTTCAGAAAGGGTCTACCACAGCAGAAGAGACAAAGTGGGGGAGAGTCCACCGACCTTCCAGAATCAGCATAAAATAGCATTCAGTCATCAAAAGCTAAATAGCTTGCATCTAACCTAACACATGCAGATCTAAAACTTTCCTTTGGATAAGCCTCTCTCCCCTTACCTAGTACTTCCTTCTCCCTTTGTTGTGCAAAGATGGCTCCATAAACTGATGCATGCCCTGGGCTAGAGTTAGGACTCCGTAAGCACACCCTCCAAGTTTCCATTCTCTCAGAGTTGGAGAGTTAAAATTTAATAGATTGGCAGAGGGGAGGTTGTAATAATCTGCTGGCTCACCTAAACTGGAAACTCAGAGCTGAAACAGTTTCTTTGCCTTGGTACAGACATAAAGGATACACAGACTTTAAATGTCTTCCAACTCTGCATATGACACTGAGCACCCATATTCCTGCAGCATAACTTATCTACCTACGTACATTAAGGTACAGGGACAGACCTTCCTAACAGTCTTTTAGGAACAGGAGTTAGCCCCTGCCTTTCTCAGTGTGCACCACCTACACCAATCTCCCCTGTCTATCTAGTGGTGCAGGGAAGAACCTTCATCACACATTTGGTGACTGACTCTCTGGAAATTTGAGCTGAATGCACACAAGAAAAGTAAATTGATGTCTGTGTTTATATGTGTAGTAACAACTCTAACCATCTGGTAAGAATACAGTAGAGTCTCAAACGTACTAGTAAACAAACTGGCTAACTCAACCTATCTATTTGGACATTTCAAAACAAATCAAAACAAGGAGCTAGAAGACAGTAAGCAAACATAAATAGATAAACAAACCAACAAATAAATAGTTTTTTTTGTTGTTGGCACAGAGATAACAGCTAATATCAAATCACTTAAAGAGTCAGAACATGATGGTTTTAGAGAGCTCCCCCAAAAAAGAATAAAAAAAAAATTCCTAGCTGAAGAGAAATCCCTAGACTTATCAGAGGTAAAATATAAATCACTAATATAAAAATCTCTTCAAGAGATGATGAAGGAGATGAGGGAAAATGCTGCAGAGCATAATGACAAATTGAACAGGATACAAGAAAATTTACAGACAGAAATTAAAAATTCTGAAAATTATCAATAAAATTACAGAATTAGACAACTCAGTAAAAAGTCAAATGATCAGAACTGAGGCAGTGGATGGCCAAATTAGTGAAGCTAAAGATAAAGCATATGATAACAACATATTTGAGGAAAAATTAGATAAAAGTATTATAGGAAAAAAAAAGAATTATGTGGGACTCTATCAAGAAGAATAACCTGTAAGTATTTGAAGTACCAGAATCGGAGGAGGGGAAGTCAACAGAGAGAATTGTTGAATATTTGTTGACAGACAACTTCCATGATAGTATGATTGATGCGATAGTATCCACTATGCTCACTGAAGTCTACACAAGGTAAAGTCCAAAAGAAAGACACTAAGATGTATTATAATCAAACTTGCCAAAAATAAAGACAAGGAGAGAATTTTAAAGATAGCTAGGGATAAACAAAATGTAATTTACAAAAGAGTGTCAATAAAACTAAGCTTGGACTCCTCAGCAGGAATCATATAGGCAAGAAGGCAATGGGATGACATATACAAAGTCTGGAAGGAAAAAAAAATTGCCATCCTGAGATCTCCACTAAAAGACCTCAACTGATGGTCCAGAGGTTTTGGGGTTCGGCACTTGGCTGGGAGCATGGCCCCTGGCCCTGATGCTGCCCTTGCCCATAAATCATAACGAAGATCCACTCTTTGGACACAAATGGATTGGACTTGGCAATGCAGTGTGACCATATATTGTATGCACTTTATAGTTCTATACATCTATAGGAAATCAGCCTGCTGACCTCTGGTTGGAGGAAGGAGAGTGGGTGGAGAGGAGCGGAAAGGAGACTGTTGGGAGGATGAGACATGTATGGAGCAGAGAGGAATAGTGTGCTGTCACCAGACAGGGAGAGCAGTAGAAGCTGCATATAGGTGGGCATGTAAATTATACAGGAATGTACATTTTCACTTAGTCATATCACATTAAAAAAAAAAAATTGCCAGCCAAGTACATATCCAGCAAAACTGTCTCTCAAAGACCGTGGCAAAATTAACACATTTTCAGAAGAACGGAAATTTAGAGAATTTGCAAAAACTAAAAAAAAAAAAAAAATGTTTTAAAGAAATAGTAAAGAAAGTCTTTTAGTTAGAAAGTCAATGACATCAGATAACTGCCTAAGACTAGAATGCAGAATACAGCAAACAGGTATAGGGAAATCACAAAAATAAATTAAAGCTAAAGCACTGAAAACAGCGAAACAGAGCTGTCAATATGTAAAACACAACAACATAAAAGCAGAAAAGAGGGACTAAAAAGTGTAGTAATAGACCTTCCATATGGGGATCAAGTTAAGGCAATACAAAGAAATTAAAGAAAGTCTTAAATTTAGAAACATAGGGGTAAATATTAATATAATCATTAAGAAAACTAGCAATCCTGCACATCAAAATAAAAAAATAAGAAAAACATGAAGTCTCAACAAATACCAAGCCGACAACAATGAAAACACATAAAGGAAAATAACTCAGCAAGAAAATTAAAGTGGAAAGAAATTTTCAACAATGCACAAAAAAGGTATCAAAAGGATGACACTAAACTCATACTTACCAATAATTATACTGAACGTAAATGTATTAAATATATCAACACAGAGACAGAATGTGGCAAAACAGATGAAAAAAAGATCCATCTGTATGCTGCCTACAAGAGACACATCTTAGACTTACAGGCACACACTAAAACTTGAAGAATGGAAAAAATACATCAAGCAAACAACATTCAAAAAAGAAGAGGAGAGGCAATATTAATTTCTGATAAAACAGACTTTAAAGTAAAAGCCACCACAATGGACAAAGAAGAACACTGATTAAAGAATAAATACATAAGGAGGATATGGTCATATTAAATACTTATACACCCAACAATACTGGCTCTTGAATATATAAAAGAACCTCTAACAGCATTGAAAAGAGAAATAGTTCCACAATATGAGCTGTAGACTTCAACACACCACTTTTGGTAAAGGACAGAACATCAAAAAAGAAGCTCAATAAAGACACAGATGACCTAAATGCTACAATCAACCAACTTGGTCTCATAGAAATATACAGAACATTCCACCCAACAGCAGCTGAGTATGCCTTCTTTGCCTACAGACATGGAACATTCTCTAGAACAGAGTATATGTTAGGCTGTAAAGGAAGCCTTAACAAAATCTACAGAATGAATATATTGCAAAGCATCTTTTTATACTACAAAGCTATAAAAGAAGAAGTCAATAATCAGAAAAAGCAAGTTAAAAAAATAAAACAAACATATGGAAACTGAACAACACCTTGCTCAGAAACTACTGGGTTAAGAAGAAATCAAGAATTAGGTAAAGAAATTCACAGACTCAAATGAGAATGAAAGCACATGCTACCAGAATCTTTGAAACACAGCAAAAGCAATTCTCAGAGGTCAATTTATTTCAATAAATGCACACATCCAAAAAGAAAATGAGCCTATTTCAAAGTTGTAGTTTTCTACAACTCATACAAGCAGAAAGAGATGAGCAAAAGAAGCCCTCAGGCTCCAAAAGAGAGCAAATATTAAAAATCAGAGCAGAACTAAATGAATTAGAGAATAGAAAAATCATCGAAAGAGTCAACAAAACCAAAAGCTGGTTCTTAGAAAAGTTCAGCAAAATTGAGAAACCATTTGCCATAGTGACAAAAGAAAAACAGGAGAGGAAGAAAATAACCAAAATAAGAAATGAGAGCGTGGCATCACAACTGAAGTTAAAAAAAACTTAACAGAATACTATGATGAATTGTATTCCAAAAAATCTGAAAACCTAGAGGAAATAGACACTTCTCTAGAAACACACAACCTACCTGAACTAACACAAATAGAGGCAAAACAACTAAATAAATCCGTAACAAAAGAAGAGATTAAAAAGGTAATTAAAAAATCTCCGATAAAAAAAAGCTCTGGCATGGACAGCTTCACTGGAGAATTCTACCAAACTTTGAAAGCAGAATTAATACTAAAAGTATCCTGTGAAATCATCCTCCAAATGTTAGGGAGAAATAAGACATTCTCAGACCAACAAGAGAACTTGTCATCAGTAACCTACTCTGCAAGAAATGTTAAAACCTTCAGAGAGAAGAGCCATACCTTAAAATAACAGTCTATAGATATTTGTTTGGGATGTCTCTCTGAATAATGTAATAAAAATTAAAGATATCTTCTCAAGATTTCTGTACTTCCAATCTTAACTTTGGTATATGTCTGCAATACGATGATGTTATGAAGAGAATACAGCTGTCATCACATTTTAAAATATTAGAATCTCACATCACAAACCCTCTTTATATCTCACATAATAAACCCTGGAGGCATAGTAGTTAAGTGCTACAGATTCTAACCAAAAAGAAGCCAAATCAAGGACACCAGGGGGTCCTTGGAAACTGTATAGGGCAGTTCTACTCTGTATTATAGGGTCATTATGTGTAGGAACTAATTCCATTGGCATGAGTGTTTTTTTTTTTTTTTTTGGTATATTAACATGATACAATTATGTAACAAATTACTTTTTAGCAGAAAAAGTGGTGAGAACTTAAAGCTTTTTTTTCTTCCTTTTTTTGCTTCTGGTGAATAAACAGTTATGGAAACAACCCATACATCTGAGTTTTACTGATGTGGATCAAGTAAGATGCTATGCACAACATTGAATTCATATAGAAAATTTATTGCTCTATAAAGCAGGGAAAATGTGATACCATTAGATACCGAAAATCACAGAATATTAAGATGTGGCTCAGAGAGCCTGTGTGAACTCCCCTGCCCCCAAAGAAATCTGCTGCCCCTGAGTCGATTCTGACTCATAGTAACCCTACAGGCATAATAGAAATGCTTCGTAGGGTTTTCCAGGTATACCTGGTGGAATCGAGTTGCTGATTATTAGGTTAGCAGCCAGAGCTCTTCACCACTACACCACCAGGATTTTCAGAGAGCAGGAATATAAACCATTAAATCTGACTTCCTCAATTACTACTCAGGTTTAATTAAATAGATATTATCTGCTTATCTTGATGCAAATAAATGAAGCACTACGATATAAGCTTCTATGATTACAAAATATTGACTAACCCTACTTTTCTTTGCAGTGAATAAAGAAAAATACAAAGAACAAAATGTATTTAGATATTTAACACAACTTTTCTAAAGAGTTTAGTATTATACAAAAAAATTGTCAAACAGTTAACAAAGATACGTGGTAAGCATGCTCAGGGATATCTGCTGAGGTTTGTGCAGGAGTTATACTGATAATTTAAAATTTTCCAGACTGCTGCAGGATTATACCACTGTAATGAGTTGGAATCAACTCAACGGCAACAAATTTGGTTCTTTTTTTTTTTTGATGGGTACAAGGAGCCCTGGTTAAGCACTTGGCTGCCAACTGGAAAGGTCAGTGGTTCACTTCCACTGTCTGTTGTGCAGGAGAAAGATGTGACAGTCACCTATGTAGATTTACAGCCTTGGAAACCCTATGGGGCAGTTCTACTCTGTTCTATATAATCACTACAAGTCGGGATCAACTTGGTGGCAATAGGTTTTGTGCAAGAGGTTAGAACTGTACTAAACCTAACACAAAACTACAGTAAGGAAACTTTAAAAAAATGATGATATTATATATATAGGATTTCATAACTTTTTTCTTCATTTTTATTTTTCAAATTGAAATAAATTTTTAGTTTGTTTAACAATCCATCTCATACTGGGCCAAAAATTTTACAGTATTGATTAAGTAGCAATAAAGAAACTGTTAGCCAGTGAGAGGAAAAGTGTACTTTCTCTTAATTTTCAGGTATTAGATTGGATAAATTCATGCAAATGACTATTCCTTCTGTTTTTATTGTTCCTAGTTTCTTCTAGGTATTTGCAATGAAGAAGTTGTTAGTTTTGCAAAATTCTATCATGCGATCTTGGGCATTATTTCCATCATCAAGGTCATATTTTCCTACTAGTGATCCTTCTTTGTTCTCAGCTATTGCATTCCAGTCACCATTAATTATCAATGTATCTACATTGCATGTTCGATCAATTTCAGATAACAAAGGCTAATAGAAGTCTTCAGTATCTTCATATTTGGCCTTAGTCGTTGGTGCATAAATTTGAGTAACAGTCATTTTAACTGGCCTTCCTTGTAGGCGTATGGATATTTTTCTACCACTGACAGCACTGTACTTCAGGACAGATCTTGAAATGTTCTTTTTGATAATGAGTGCAACACCGTTCCTCCGCAAGTTTTCATTGCCAGCACAGTAGACCATATGATCATTGGATTCAAAAAGACCCATACCAGTCGGCCCATTTCAGCTCCCTAACACCTAGGATGTAACTGTTTATGCATTCCATTTTGATTTTGATAATTTCCAAATTTTCTAGAGTCATAGTTCATGCATTCCATGTTCCAATTATTACTAGATGTTTTCAGCTGTTCTTTCTTATTTTGAGTCATATCACATCAGCAAATAAAGATCCCGAGGGTTTTACTTCATCCACAGCATTAAGGTCACCTCTACTTGGAGGGGGTAGCTCTTCCTCAGTTATCTCCTGAGTGCCTTCCAACCTGGGGGGGATCACTTTCTGACACTGTATCTGACAGTGTTCTGCTGCTATTCGTAAGGTTTTCCCTGGCTTATTCTTTTCAGAATTAGACTGTTGAGTCCTTCTTCTTAGTCTATCTTAGTCTGGAAGCTCATCTGAAACCTGTCTGCCTTGGGTGACACTGCTGGTACCTAAATAGCTTCCAGTATCACAGCAACAAGCTCATCTCCACTGACAGGCAAGTGGGGGCTGCTCACTCTGTCTTTACTCCTCCTGTCAGCTAATGATTTCTTCATTGCAAACACCTTTTATAACCAACACAAATGGTGACTGTACACATGGACCTCGCTAGATGGAATACACAGAAACCAAATCAACTACATCTGTGGAAAGAGACAATGCCAAAGCTCCATATCAACAGTGAGAACAAGACCAAGTACTGACTGTGTAACAGATCATCGCTGCTCATATACAAATTCAAATTGAAACTGAAGAAAATTAGAACAAGTCTACAAGGGCCAAAGTGTGGCCTTGAGTATATCCCCCCTGAGTTTAAAGACCATCTCAAGAACAGATTTGATGTGTTGACGACTACTAACTGAAGACCAGATGAATCACTGAATGACATCAAAGACACTATCCATGAAGAGAGCAAGAAGTCATTAAAAAGACAAGAAAGAAAGAAAAGACCAAGTTGGATGTCAGAAGAGATTCCGAAACTTGCTCTCGAATGTCAAGCAGCTAAAGCAAAAGGAAGGAACGGTGAAGTAAAAGACCTAAGTGAAAAATTTCAAAGGACAGTTAAAGAAGACAAAAATCAGTATTGTGATGACATGTGTAAAGAGCTGGCATTCACTTGTGTGGATCATAACAAATTATAGCTAACACTGTGCTCTTAAGGAATCTGTATATGGATCAAAAGGCAGTCATGCAAACAAAACACGGGGACATTACATGGTTTAAAATTGGGAAAGGGTTGTATCCTTTCACCATACCTTTTCAATCTGTATGCCAAGCAAATAATCTGAGAAGCTGGATTATATGACGACGAATGAGGTATCAGGACTGGAGGATGTTTCATTAACTCATAGTCTGTGTTATGCAGACTATACCACCTTACTTGTTGGAAGTAAAGAAGATTTGAAACTGCTGATGATGAAGATCCAGGACCAAAGTCTTCAGTGTGGGTTGCACCTCAGCATTAAGAAAACAAAACTCCTCACAACTGGACCAGTAAGCAATATTGTCATAAACGGAGAAAAGACTGAGCTTGTCAAGAGTTTTATTTTACTTGTGTCCACAATCAATGCCCATGGAAGCAGCAGTCAAGAAATCAACAGACACATTGCACTGGGAAAATCTGCTGCAAAGGGCCTCTTTAAGGTATTGAAAACTGAAGAGGTCACTTGGAAGACTAAAGTGTGACTGACCCAAGCCATCATATGCATGCAAAAGTTGGACGATCAATAAGGAGGATAGAAGAATTGATAGCTTTGAATTGTGGTGTTGAAGAAGAATGCCAAATGTCCCATGGACTGTCAAAAAGGCCAAATGAATCTGTTCTGGAAGAAGTACAACCAGAGTGCTCACTGGAAGTAAAGATGGCGAGACAGCATCTTACATACTTTGGACATGTTGTCAGGAGGGAGCAGTCCCTAGAGAAGGACACCATGATTGGTAGAGTGGAGGGTCAGTGAAAAAGGTGAACACTATCAGTGGAGACGGATTGACACAGTGGCCACAACAGTGGGTTTATGCATAAAAATGATTGCGGACATGGCACAAGATGGCGCAGTGTTTCCTCCTATTGTGCGTAAGAGTCTACGAGTCGGAACTGACTCAGTGGCACCTAACAACGACAACATGGTTTCTTCTAGTTTTAGTAAAATTGAAAAGTGATTTTTCTAACATATCTGGGAGCTAATACTTTTCCCCTTCCCCCTACCAGTTCTCTTTACCTTCTGAAAAGATGAGCCTGTATTCGACATGCTTCCTTCTTCCTTTCTGATGTGGCAAATGGGGATGCCACGTCCCCTCCTACCTCCCTGTTTCATTATCCTGCTGCCTTTTGGTTTCTTAAGAAGCAACAGTGGCTTTCATGAGCTTATTGCTCCTTTGTTTATTTGTAAAACCTTTTATCCTCCGTCTTAGTGCCCTTTGTATTTTCCACTTCATTTTTTGCCTTTACGTTTTGGATCGTTTTCTTCTGTTCTTTAAATCAAACAGGCTGTTTCCGTAAGGTTAATATCCTACGTACTTTTTTTTGGTCTTTGATCATTTCCTCCATTTCCCTAGCCCTTCATATGGATCATTTACAACTTCACATAAAAGTTTAGTTCTTTGAATTCCCTGAAATCAATCCATGAATACCTTATGTTTATTTGTCGTCTCAAAACTTACAATTCAGTTTTTCAATGTGTTTCCTTTAGCAGAACACACATTTATCCAACTGTACCTTTTTGCCCCTGGGGTTTGTTTGGCTGATCTTTAAGGATTTTGTGTAGGATTTTTGTTTGGGGACCAACAAATCCAGATTCCAGTCAGAATGAGAGCCCTTCAGCTGTTTTATTTTGCTTCAAAACTATTTCTTTTTCAGCGGCAGCAAACATTTATAAGAGGCCTTTACCTTTTACTCATCACAGAGTAAACAGATCTGAGGCAGGCCTCAAGTCTCCCATTTTATATGCCCTCTCCTGTCTGCTGCTGTGTAAGGGACACTAATCGGTGATTAAAACCATGCTTTCAACAAGCTGTACCCAGCACATGCAAATGTTGGTTCTTTTGCAAAGCTATTGTTGAAACTTTTAAAGCCATCATGGTAAACTGGAGAAATATTTCTCTAGGGAACACTGCGGACTGACACATGCTTACAATTTTTTTTGGATTAAATGGAGTGCGAGCTTGTGTTCAGTTCTTTCTCATTAATGAGAGAACCAACTGACTGAATTATAACTGAAATAATGTAATTAGGTTTGTAGAAAATCATCCATTCTCTAACTATGAGGGTGTGAAGATGTGGATTTCATTATTCAAATATATTGGCAATTGTCTGAAACTAGTGAAATTTAAAGGATGGAAGGTAAAAGTGGAAGGCACAATGTCTGGATATAGAAGAATGAACTCGAACTCTCTGGGGAATTCTATTGTCCCTTCTAGCACTATAAATTCTTTTGATTTACTGGGATAAAAGTTTTCTTGATTATAAGCCAGAAATTCTGTGTATAAATTTCACTCCCGGGACAATGTTCCAGCTGCAGGATACTAAGTTTATGTTCCTGTCAAAATATCTACCATTTCTGGAGAGTAACTTATGGACTAAGAGAATCTAACCAGTGGAGTCATTAGCTTGTTCTCACTTCATTTTGGCCAAGGTCTCTATTTAACTATTTTCCGATCCCGCTGAGATAGTTTTACTCTTAGAATATAATATTCAACATTAACATTTAGTTCTAGCTTTGAGGTAGTGTGCATGTACACATTATTCATTGCCACAAGTGGATTCTTACTCAAATCAACCCTATGGGACAAAGTGGAACTTACCCATAGGGATTTTCAAGGAGCCACTGATAGATTTAAACTGCTGACCTTTAGGTTTGTGGCTGAACTCTTAACTATTGGACATCAGGGCTCTTGTGTGTGTCTGTGTGTGTGTGTGTGTATGTGTGTTTATGTATACATACACAAATGTATATATATATAGAGAGAGAACATATATACATGTATATATACACCCACACGTACGTACATATATCCCATTTCCTGCCATGTAAAGGTTGCAGGTCTCTTCGAATTTTCATATTTCTTCCTTCTTTAATGCTGTCATATTTTTTGGGTCAAATTTTAAAGTTTCCTCTCTTTACTTTCAATTCAACTTACTGTTTCCCCCTAATTCTTAGAGTATCTTAAAGACTTAAAAAATTACATTTTAGTTAAATTTGTGAATTACTGATTTTTTTTAAAAAAATGAGTGCCAGTCCTTTATTTGGTAATTTGGTTTACCAGAAGCATGAAAGTACTTTTATATCTAAAACTTATTAATGTAAAATCAAGTTTCAAAATATTTCATATACTTTTATTTTTTTAAAAAAGAAAAGAATATCTCTGTAATTTTTGGACATGCATAGGGGAGTTTTGGAAGGGCATGCCAGAAATTATAATTAATGACTACCTTTCGGGTATGTGGATAGCAGGTATGTGAAGGAATTAAGGTAGTAAAAGAATGTTTGCTTAATATTATAAACATTTCTGGATTGCTTGAATATTTTAGCATGACAAAAGGACAATTTTCTAATTTTACTCACTTATTTCTTTATTGTTATAAAACAAGACTAATTTTAGTCAATATTGAATGATTAGTTAAGTTATAGTAAAAGTTTATAAGCTTCTTTATTGCCAGCTCCAATAAAAGAAAAAGAAATATGTTGAAGAATTCATTTCCCCTTCCCTTATCTCAGGAATCATTAAAAGCAGAACCAAGTCACAGACACATCCCAGATTCCATCTTAAATAAGACTTATCAATGAAACTACTCTACTTTGTGGTTTTCTTTTCTAGTTTTAACATTGTCTTTCTAAAGAGTTAACATGCAATGTTAAGTGTGATGAATGAAGGAATAAACCCCTTACCCAGGTCTGCTTGTTAAAATTCTTAGGGAAGTGCCAAAGGCAGGTGAAGATTCTCAACTTGATAGGCCTGCTGCATTGGAAAGCAGTTCTGTGTAGCTTCATCCAGATTGGCACCTTGACTGTTGATCTGGAGAATGGGAAATGTCCTTTCTCCCGATGTATCCATACTCTAGGTAGTCTGGGTGGGAGATTTTGGATTCTGAGTATCTCTCAGGAGGAATAGGATGATGATGTGTCTCAGAGTAGATTAGATAAGCTTAACTCTTATTCAGCTTTTAGCTTCAACCAGTTCTTTATTGCAGCCATAGGCAGGAGGCCATGGAAATCTTATAACTTGTTAACGCTCTTTGTACTGCCCTTCACCTAGACTGCCTGACCCTCCTTATACATTTGTAACTCAATCCAGCCACATTCTGTCTAACTAAGAAGGCCCTTCCTCTTAGGTTGAACCTGATGTCTGCATATGCAACTCTACTCAGCTTTATTCCCTTAACAGCAAGGTGAAATTTACTCTGCTTTAGTCATCACTGTACATGTCAGAGAGGGTCTTAGACTTCTGCATGATACAACGCAGAATGTATTCGTTGCCTGCTCCCATCTTGCCTAATGGGCTTTGAAGATTTGAACAAAAATTAGAAACTTTAGACTGATTTCAAGCTAAACTACTTATCCATCTGCCTTAAGACAATAAATTGAAACAGACACACACACATGATTTAGAAGAAAATATGTTTTAATTGAGGCAAAATTAAAAATCAATTCTTTCAACTTCGTGAGTGATGTTTACATATATGTCACTAATTTCCTTTTTCTCAAAACCACACATTAATAACCCAAAGTTTTGAATGCATGATGATGTCACTGTATTAAACCAATATAATTTTCTTCAGTTTGAGTACTAGATGACAAAAAATGTAAAACTCTTTTCTCACCTTGCTTTCAGTTCTGATTCTTCTTTCCAAGAACACATACTGCTAACAAAAGATTCCTCTTCTTGAAAGACAATTTAATAATAAACATATTAGCCTAATAGGCAAAACGTCAGAATTCTGACAAGCCAAGCCAAGTGCCGTCGAGTCGGATTTGACTCATGGTGACCCTAGTGGCCAGGGTAGACAGTCTGTCTAAAAAAAAAATCTATGACCTATAGTTTGAAATGGGCTAGACTGGTCTTAAAAAGAGGTCTGAGATACAGACGGATATGATAGTTTTAAACTTGAAACAGATCAAGTAGGCCATCTTCATTTCAATTCCACTTTTCCTATGATTTGCTGTATTATAACCTCATACTGACCCAAACCCCACTGCTACTGAATCAGTCCTACTCACAGCTACCCTAGTGGTCAGAGTAGAACCGCCCCATAGAGTTTCCAAGGAACATCTGGTGGATTTGAGCTGCTGTCATTTTGGTTGGCAGATGTAGCACTTAACCCACTGTGCACCAGGGTACCCCCATACAGCGACAGAGAAGGAAAACACACAAGAAGAAAGGAAAATATTGCAGATTTCAAATACAGTGAATATGACACAAGTATTCCCATCTTATTTTTACTGAGAACGAAACAATAGATACGTAAATCAGAGTCCATTTGAGATTTGGAAGAGTTAGTGGCATGTTCATTAATGAAATTCTCCCCAAGAAGAGAGAAATAGAGGACAGGACTGAAGACTTGAAGACTTTGGAAAAGTGCTGCAATGACATACAGTTTGCCTACTTCTCCAGTTGTTTTCAATTTGCATTGCAGTTAAACATTTTTCTTCTTACAATAACCTTCTAATTAGCCTTCTCGTTTCAATTTATATAGTATAACTTTCATTCTCAAAAGATCCTTTTGAAATCAATCAGATCATGTCACCTCACTTCATCAAAGGCTTCCTTTTACATTTAAAGTAAAACCTAACACGTTACCATGCCCGCATAAGCTGTGTTAGCAATGGCGCCTGCTTATCCTTCCAGCCTTATTGTGGTGTCTGTCTTCCTTACTTCCCTCAGCAGGTCTTGACTGGTATTTTAAACTAGTAAACCACTTGTCAGAGAATTTACTCCAACACAGAGTGACCACATGCGTGTCAGAGTACAACCGTGCTCCATGGGGTTTTTAATTGCTGACTTTTCAGAAGCAAATCACTGGCTTTCTGGTTTATACTTGAATCTCCAACATTTTGGTTAGTAGTGTGAGCCATTAACCATTTGCACCACACATAGACTCCTGCTGTTTTGTTTTGTTTTGGTTTTTTGAAAAAATACAACTGATTTCTGCCTTCTTGTTGTTAGGTGATGTGGAGTCCCTAGAACAGAACAAACCAACACCCTGGCCTACACCATCCTCGTAATCCTTGTTATGCCTGAGGCCGTCCTTGCAGCCACTGTGATAATCCATCTCCTTGAGGGTCTCCCTCTTTTTCTCTGATCCTCTGCTTTACCAAGCATAATATACTTCTCCAGGGACTGATAGCTCTTGATAAAGTGTACAAAGTATATGAGAAGAAGTCTTGTAGGCCTTGCTTCTAAGGACTATTCTGGTTGCACTTCTTCTAAGACAGATTTGTTGATTCTGACAGTCCAGATATATTCAGTATTTTACACCAACACCATAATTAAAGTCATCAATTCTTTTTCTGTCTTCCTTATTTACTATCCAGCTTTTGCCTGCAATTTCTGCCATAGGTTCTTTATGTTCTTTACCCCTGCTACCTAGATAGGGAGCACTGGTGGCACATTGGTTAATTGCCAGGCTGCTAATCAAAAGGTTGGCAGTTTGAACTTGCAGGTTGTCCTGCAGAAGAAAGCTGTGTCGGACCAGTTCTGTAAAGATTACAACCTTGGAGACCCTACAGGGCAGTTCTACTCTATCCTTTGGGGTCACTATGGGTCAGAACCAACTGGATGATAGTGAATTTCGGCTACGTGCATTCTCATCTGCAAGATTTTTGCATGACTTCCTCAATAGCAGTGTTTTCTTTTCTTTTTTTTTCCCCGCCTTCGTTTTATCATTTACATTCCAGCTAGGAAAACTTGGTGGCATAGTGGGCAAAGTGCTACATCTGCTAATCAAAAAGTTGGCAGTTTGAATCTGCCACACACTCCTTGGTAACTCTATGGAGCAGTTCTACTCTGTTCTGTAGGGTTGCTGTGCGTCAGGGTTGACTTGACAGCACTGTTTTTTTTTTTTTTTATTTTTTATTTTAGATTTCCTCTCCTCTGGGATCCCTCCTCTCCCATCTCCATTCATTTTGTATCACAATATCTTGTTTTTTGCTCTTTAAACATGTGTTACTATCCCAGCTCTTATTATTTGGACCAAGATTCCATGTTCTTCATTGGTTATTCTGCTACTAGAATGTGAGTTTTGTGAGAGTCAGGGATCTTTCCTGCCGTGTGCACCATATGGGCCTCTAACAGTGCCTGATATACAGCAGGTGCTCAGCACCTGTTGAATAAATAGAATTCTATGAGGATGCAGCATTCCTTCCAAAGTTTGCTTTTCACCATAATCCATTTATTAAGTACTTCACTTTGTTAAGAAACTTCTAAAACATCAGCAAAAAAATGAATATATGGCTGTTTTCTTCAGCTGTTAGTAATTTTAAACAGATAAATGTAGATAAAAATAAATAATTTAACTGAAGGATAGTAGACCTTTGTATTAGAGTATGTCAAAAATTAACAAAAAATATGTGAATTAAATGACATAGAGTAAAACAAAAAGCAACATTTGTAGCAGTGGAAAAGGGAACAAAAATTTAATGAGAATGAAAAAGCAAGCTCCCTTAGGAGACTGAGGTCAAGAAATATGTGTTTGTCTGTTTGAAGGCAAATAATTAATAAAGAAAACCTAAAATGTAAGTTAAGATTTAGGTATATTTTAATCAAAAAAATACGTACATATATATATATATATATATATATATACACACACACATATATACAGCTTCTATGATAAAAAAAGAGTGTCCTCTTAAGGCTTAATATATAAATGCAATTGAAGGCGTTAAAATATCTTTTTATTTTGAATTTCATTATCAGTATAAAGTGCTCAGTTTGGAAATAGTCACTAATTGGATTCTTTCATCATTTATATTGACAAAACTGTATTTGCTTGTGACTTTCCTCTGTTATGGCAACCATGCAATAACAATAAATAACACTCTTTAACCAAAAATGAATAAAAGAATAGCATTAGTGTGATAATAAAGCCCGAAAACAACGCTGAGAAAATGAGTTGGTATTCATAAGGTCAAAGAAAAGCCCTGTTAGAATGGAGAAGTGGGCTCATCTTGAATTATATTCACTGAGAAAGCAGGGGACCACTTTATCACTCTCATTGTCTGCACACAGTGTTATAACAAAGTGGAATAAAGCTAATGTCTTCAAGGGAGAGAAATCTGTCATTTTCCTGACTGCAAAACTGCATCCATAACTCTAATCAGACACCTTACAGCATGAAACATATGGCCAACAAGCACTGGCATATTGCTGAAAGTAATCTGACTGAGCAGGCAACTTTCACCTTTCTGATGAAAGTAACCATAACTCCTGGAGTTGATGTAATTTTGTGATTTAGAGACCAATGCAATCATACATGGGCATCCTGCTGCTTTTCCAAGAGCTCTATGCAAATAGGGCAATGCTGTTTCTTCAGAATTAAAAAAAATAAAAAAAAAAGACTCATGTTGAGGACAGTTTGATGCTACTTTTTGTTTGCAAGTAACACATTCATAAAAGGCATATGTAGAAATAAAATAACTTACAAGAATATATCACCATGAAACTGCTATTTGCTTTGAGAGGCAGTTAAGAGAATATTTACCTATTTTGTAAGAATGTCTTATGTTTTTAATTAATATCTGGGAAGGCTAAGAGTCATTTCTGAACAGAAAAAAAAAGTTACCTGTTTTGACTTACCTTCTTTTCCACATGGCAGAAATGTTCCATATGAATTATTGGTAAAGTGTCTGATTTTTAAAGATTTCATTAAAATATCTAGAAGAGAAATTTCTGAAGAAATATTTCTATCTTTAAGAAATTTGTCATTTTGTAGAGAAACAGGGCATATATGATGCTTTGAAAAATATAGGACCTCAGCAACTCACTAGAATTTGCTTAACTGCCCTCTTAAGTTTCTGCTCCATGTTCCAGTCATTATTGTTACTGTGTACTAAAAATATCAAGAAATACTTCATGGCATATTTGCATCATTTTATCATAATTTTATGTGATCAGCAATGGATGTTTCTCTCCAGACTTTCAAAAAACCACTTGTACAATATGAAAAATGTCTATATGTCTATACATTTGAAGCTGTCATGGCTTTTAAAGACCAATTGCCTTGATGGAGTGTCCAGGTAGAGAGGCAATATTCACAGGGTTGGAAGAATGAAAGTGTTGCTAAGTCAAATTTGAGTAGTGTGTTAAAAGCGTTAAAATGCAGAATTAAAGAGGAAAAGAGATGGCATGTGCTGGATTATGAAAGCCCAGACCTAAGCTAGAAAGAACAGCTGTTTGAAATTTTCAAGCTAAAACATCAATTGAGAAATAGCAGCTAGTTTTAAAACCCCCAAATTGGGTAACACAGAAATCTGAGCTTTGAGGGTCGGAAGATCTCTGGTGAGAGTAGCAGATTGTGGGCACCTGAGATAGCACTACTCCTAAGAAGAAATGCTAAAATGCCGTAAAATAACTGCTCTAAAGTTAGTCATTAAGATAAATAATTTCTTCAATATTTAAATAATCTGTAAGTGAAACTTGTCTTTCCAAAATCATTTATGATGTTATTTTTGGATGGAAGTTATTGCTTATCAACAGAGTCTGTATCTATGTGTGCAGGGTATGCACCTACGAAGACTAAATTGATAAATTCCTTTTCTGTGTCTAGAACTAGGTAAAAGTTCATTTCTTAGTATACTAGTATACTAACAGAGGTGCATTAGATTGTGGTTCCGGTAGACTGTTAGTCCCATAGACTAATTTCTTCTCTGAGGCTTTGGTTTTCTTCTTTTCCTTTTACTCTGGAGTAGAGAAAAACAGTTGTATCTTAGATGGTTACTCAGTGGTGTCACTATGGTTGGAGTCACCCAGCACGGTTATTCACAATGCCACCCAAACAGAAGCAAGGAAAACAACAGCTCATGTTTGTAGAGCGCGCAGATGAAGCCACATGATTTAGAGCACAATTGTAATTGGGAAGTAATGACATCACTGCCTGGAGTGCATTAAAAATTCTGAAACATATATTAGCAGAGAGGTTTAGCCTTGTCGGTCTACTAATAAGTGTAAACTGGGCTTACAAAAAATGTTTTTGTTGCTGTAGATAACTGTGAGGATAAAACTACAGGGGTAACTATATATATTTAGATTTGCCTCTGCTGATGTCCGTAGATGCTGTCGAATGTTCTGACTCCTAATAACCCTATGTACGCAAAACAGAATATTGCCCGGTCTTCTGTGATGGTCATAACCACTGCTATATTTGAATACATCTTTGCAGCCACAATATCAGTCCATCTAGTTGAAGGTCTTTCTCTGTCAGGTTTGATGTCTTTCTCCAGGGACTGGTTCTTCCTGGTCACATGTCCAAAGTAAATTATAAGAACTAGTCTCGGCATCTTCAATTTTAAGGGGCTATACTACCCCCAAGAAATATTTGTTCATTCTTCAGGTAGTTCATGGCATAAACAATATTTTTTGCTAAATCATAATTCATACAAATCAATTCTTCTTTGACCTTCCTTATTCTTTGTCCAGCTTTTGCATGCATAAGTGGCAATTCAAAATATCATGGCTTGGGTCAGGTGTACTTTAGTCCTCAAGTGACATCTTTCCTTTTTAATACTTTAAAGAGTTTCCTGTTCTAGCTTCCATTATATGGCTTGTTATTTGTCAGGGTCCAGGAAGGAATGGAGGAAGTTTAATGTGTGCATATATATATTTAGGGGAGTTATAGAATTGGTGAAGAGCCAAAAAACCAAGAGTTTAAACCATGGGTGAGCACCAAATGGAATTGGCTATTAGAAGGGTAGGAGGAGGTGATGCTGCCGGAACCTCAGAGCGTGGCCCCTCGGGTGAAAGCTAGTGCGGACAGGACAGGTCTATCCAATGGCAGCAAGTGTCATAGAGGGGACACGAATCATCAGGGCATCTACCTGACTGACAAAGACCGGGGAGTATCTCGGATGTAAGGATCCCGCCCTCCAGTCATGTGTCCTCACTTCAGTTGACTACAGCTACCCAGAGTTGGAAGAAAAGGAGCCGGAGACAGATGACAAACAAGCAAGTGACCTGGAGCAGTTTGCTTTCTTTGTGATAGTTTCTTATTGCTGTTGTAACAAATTACCACAAACTTAATAGCTTAACAAAGTAATTTACATAGTAATCACTCACACGAGTATGTAAAATAATTTATCCTTCCAATAGAAGTCCAGTTTATGTTATAAATTGGTGGATGCAACTGTTTCATACGTATTTATTAAATGATAAGTGACTGTCATCAGGTCCCTTCTTTCTGAAGTCCTGTGAGCTTTAAACTGTTATTTAAGATTGTTATAAGTGAATAAGTGCTTAAGTGAACTTTATCTCTATGCCCCTCCATTTTTATTTCATTTTATCTTTTTGATTCACACTTTATTTTCTTGATTTAAAATTACAGAGGTTAATTAAGTCTTATTTTAACGATTTCTGTGGTCTTAATATACAATATAAAAGGTAGCATTAGGGATTCTAACATTTCTTTCCATGAATACTTTTAAAATAGATTTATTCCCATTTCAATCACAGTTTCTAAAGTGTCAGGTTGTAGGGAAGTGGCCTGTGGAGGAAGCTGAAGTCCAGTGTACCCAGCTGGTGTAATTTCATTTAGTAGGTGCTAGAAAAGCAAAAAGGATAAGAAAAAGATAGACAGTACAGGAGCTCAGAAACCAAAGCTATGTCATCTGTAACTTAATTTCCCAATAAAAGGGAAGAATAATAAAACTGCAAATCACCCAAATGAAACAGTTTGTAAGCTTAGGGAAAGGCTGACAGAAGAATATGACTTTATTCAAAAGTGCAGAGATCTGGGGTCTTGTTAATTGGGAAAAAAAGCCTGCAGATTTTAGCACTGGGCTGACATAGACATGCTGGAATCCAGCAGTAGACAAAAATGCCAGCAACTGGACCAATAGGCAACATTATGGTGAATGCAGAAAATGTTGAAATTGTCAAAGATTCCATCTTATTTGGATCTACCATCAATATCTATGAAAGCAGTGGTCAATAAATCATATAACAGACTTCACTGACAAAATCTGCAGCAGAAGAACTCTTCAAAGTGTTAAAAAGTAGAGATGTCATTTTGAGAACTAAGGTGCACCAGACCCGAACCATGTTTTTTCGATTGCTTCATATTCATGTGAAAGCTGGACAGAGAGTAAGGAAGACTGAAGAAGAAACGATGTGACTGAATTACGGTGTTGGTGAAGAATATTGAGTATACCATGAACTGTCAGAAGAACAAACAAGTCTGTCTTGGAAGAAGTATAATAAGAATGCTCCTTTAGAAACAAGGATGGTGAAACTCTGTCTCATGCTTTGGATGTGTTGGAGAAGGCATCATGCTTGGGAAAGTCAGCAGTGACTTGGATTGACACCGTGGCTGCAACCAGGACCTCAAGTGAAGGATGATTGTGAGGACGACACAGGACTGGGCAATGTTTCCTTCTCTTTTACACAGCGTTGCTATGAGTCAGACCTGACTGGATGACACCTAACAGCAACAATCCCAATAGAGTTGTTTTCCAGATTGAGTTTCTGTAGAATATAAGTCTTGCTACAAAGAATTGTAATGGAGCCTGCTTTCTTGTCTTCATGAGATATTACCGACCTTTAATCTTTTTGTTACTGCACTTCAGATATTCTTTTTGTCGATTATCTGAAAGAAAATAACTTTTGTGCTCCTTGCAGAAAAGCATATATCCCATGAAATTGAGGCAGATCCCTTTTGACTTCTGGCGCATCCTAAGAATGAGGATATTCCACAAAAGTATCCGAGATGTGTTGAACTGACCAGATGTAGTACAGTTTTCACCAGACCTATCACTTTCTTGTTCGTACTTCTTATGGAAACAGTTCCAAGGTAAGTTAAATTATTTTGTCTTTGAGGCAGTACTGGTTCTCATTAAATTATGAATTTTCTGCAAAAGGATGAAATTTCCAGTGTTGACCTAAAGTAACCACTTCACTGGAGGTGCTGAGGTTCAATTTTGTGAATATAGAAGAACACTGTCGTCACTAGGTTCTAAACTTATATTTGTGTGAGTCTTGTGATATCTTGGGGAAATATCCTATGAAAGTTAAGTTTCGGTTGAACAGTATGCATGCAAGCAGTTTTAAAGCCAGTCACTTGGAGTTAATTCTGACTCATGGCAACTCCTTGTTTGTCAGAGAACTGTGATCCATGGGGTTTTCAGCAGCTCATGTTTCAAAATGTGATTGCTGGAACTTTCTTCCGAGGTGCCTCTGGATGCATCTGAATTTCCAGCTTATTGGTGAATAACCAAGTATTTAATCCTATGCAGTTTTAGAACTGCAAATATGACAACATTTCTCTTAAAAATTAATCATTTTACTTTGTGTTCTGGCAAATTAACTGCATGTGTTTCTCAAATAATGATTAATAAGGTCTTGTATTTAATCTTGGACATAAATATTTGTAAACTTGTTTTAAAAAAGTCATAAAATTTAAAAGCTGCTCAAAATAAAATGAACAGTTTGGAAAGACATATGGTGAAAAATGAAGACCTCCTTTATAAATGCCCAAATTCCCAATTACGTTTTCCATAGTATTTTTATGTAATAGTTACTTCTGTATCTTTCTAAAGTAGACCCATGCATATCCAAGCTTACGTATGTATGTGGGAATGTATTATATACTCTTTAAAATATGATGTATTACATCATATATATTGTTCTAGAAATTACTTTAAAAAAACTATTACTATGTCTTTGACATGTTTTGACGTTGCCACATGTACAGCTCTATTAATCGTGGGCATAAGTATGTGTGTGGTAGATATATTTTGGTGGTTCAAGTATATACTTCTTAGAGAAAAATTCGGCTTTTTTTTTTTAATTATTTGAATGTTGCTATAATGATCATCACCTAATATAGCAAAGAGCTCTTTGCCTGGAGTCACATAGCTCCAACCTTGGAAATAACATAGAAACCAGTGCAGATCATGAAGGTTCAACAATGGATTTGCTGAGTCCATGTCAGTCTTGCAAGACATAACTCCATAATTTTACTTCAGCCTTGAAATGTTCTGAACACGACAGTTATAACACTTCAAAAGTTTACTTCTGGCTGCTGGCCAGATAACATAAGCTTAGTTTGACTCTCAGTGGAAAATATTCAATTAGATGAATGTACAGTGGAGTAAGCTCTTCCTGCAGGATTCAAACTCAAAATATTGACCTATAATTTCAGTAGAATGGCATTTCTCATAAAGAATCTCACTCAGAATGCAAAATGAAATTAAATATGCTTTATTTTCTGGCAATAGTGTGATGGATAGATTGTAAACCTCTCCTATTCCAAAGATGTCTTATTTTTATGCCAGAAATGCAGAATTAGAGAGAGCAAATTGTAGTCTTTAAAATCCTCGTGAGAGGTCTTGGTAAGTGAAGCTATTTGTATTTTTTGGCTATATCACAGGTACCTTGATAGCTACCCAGTAATACCCTCCAATTTTCTAAATAAGAAACACATATCTGTGCAGTTTGAAATGGAAAGGCATATTTGAAGACTGGTTCATCACTAGATATTTTAAATCTATTACTACTAAGCAAAGTCCCTTTTGCATACTGGCGAAAGGTTTAACCATTTACTTTAGGGCCAGTGACTATTTTAGGCCTATGACCACCAGGTATTTTTCTCTTACATACCTGTAATATGTAATGTTATTATTATGTACCTATACATATATATGTAATAAGTTAAAATGCACAGACACATCCCTAAAGTGGTAAAGAAAACACAATTTTAGTCATTTAGCACAGAAAAAAATCCATTTGTTGAAAAAGAAGATGCATAGACTGTGGAAGACAGGAATTGAAAGGGGAAAATTCAGTTGCATATATGTTGTTTAATTTAAGGGTGCTTTAAGTTTCAGATGTGAGACATTTGATGGCAGAAGAGGGGTATAAGTATAATGAGGGAAGACACTGGTGGTTGGGTGCTATAAATTTTTATTTTTTCCTCCCTTTATTTGCTTTTGTTTATGAGATTCTTTTTGTAAATAACTTTTCACTGCTTTATACAAAAATTACAGTGCTTGATGTTGTTTTATTGTTGAAACTACCTGCAGAAATGCCATGTGCTAACTCCGTATGCCAGAAAAAAGTGTCAAGAATTGAATTCCTATTCTGTTACTAGGTACTAAGGCAAGATACTATTTAACTTGATTAGAAAACTTCTGTGGGATAAGTACAACAGCTTACTTTTAATTTAATTTTAGTTTAAGTTTAATTCTGGCTTGTAGAAGGCTATTTCAAATGTTGTAAGGTGCCTTAAGCCTACATACTGACAAAACTTGGAAAGTAGGCAAATTGTCTTCAAAACTTCACTTTATACTGCCATGTTTCTATTAGTTGTTTTTTCTTTTTCACCCATGCTGACTCAATACTCACTTTATCTGCCCTTTTATAAACTAACTTATGCCATCTGTATTTCTTTATTTAAATGTATAAAGCACTTCAGATATTGACTAGTTTTTAAAATAGTGCTTGTTGGCAAGTCACTGAAAATCAGAGAACTATAGTAGAAACACACCCCCAAACAGCTACATTCCTCTCTCTTTTTTCTTTTTTTAAACAAAACTAAAATAAGTCTCAGTTAGATAGATAGATATGTATATACACACAAATGAACCACTTCATTATCATAAATTAAAGTATAAAAGTATATAAAAAATAAAGTGGAAGTCTTCACACAGTGCCACTACTGAGTAATAGCATATGTTAACAATTTAATGTCTACTCTTTAGGAATTGTTTTGCACTCACAAATAACAATGAAATGATGCTATAAGAGTTCTTGGCAATGTCTATCTTTCAAATTATTCTATTGTGAGCAAATTAATACATACAAATATCCCAATTTTTAAAACTGTTATATTGTATTTTGTCATATAAACGTATTATACTTCATTTAACCAATTGCCTATTATGATATTTAGATTATTTTTACTTTATCAAGAAGCAACAACACATAAAGCAACAAATTACTCTAGATACCATTTCAGCTACTTAGTTAGGAAAATACAGGATTCTAATTTTGTTGCATTTTATTAATTTTCCCTCCAGCATGTTTCTCCCCGTTTATGTTCAGGGAACAAAAGATATTTTTTAGTGGCCTTTTGGAAAAAGATCTTTTCTTAACCTTATTGGCTATTTGAGACCAAGCATTAAAAGCAGTTTGTACTAGTAAACCAAAAAGATAAGGAAGACAACATTGCTGTAATAAACTACTACCAATTAAGTGAATTAAATCAGTAGAAACTTTTTCTTTCACAATTATGGAAGCCAGAAGTCTGAAGTCAAAGTGTTCGTAGTGTTCTCGGAGAAACACCAGGCACAGACTTGTGCTGCCCGTTGCTACTAACCAAAATGCAGAGACAGAGATCGAAAGTTTTAAGAACCCTTTATTCAGATTGCTGGAGATCTGAGAAGATGGTTGGTTAGTACCTTAGAAATCATCTTAACATATAACTGCAGGGCTGGCAAGCTTTCTAGAAGGATTTAGGGAAGGGAAGAGGGGTAGGTGAGGGGTGTAGGCATGTATGAATGCAGAGGAGGAGGGCTGGTGGAGTAATACAACTTCTTTGTTCCAAAATGAGTCATCTTTGATGTCTGGAGATAGGTTAGGTATTTCCAAGGAACTGTGCTGTTTTTCTGGATAGTAGACTGCAGGTTGGCATCACTTTGTCTGGTCAGCAGTCATTAACAGCTTTAGGGCCTGGGAAACAATCTCAAAATATTTATGAGTACTGGTCAGAAGGGAGGTTGCAATGTTCTTTATGTGTCAGAATTTTCTTGAGAAAAAGAGATTTAAGTATTAATAAAGAAGCTAGCTGAGACTTTTTTCTACAACTACTAACCCTATCAGTAAGCTGGTATTTCCATGGGTTTCTGAAGGGTGAGTCTCTTCCACGTCTGTCTCGCAACTTCTGTTGGTTTCTTGCAATTCTTCATGCTACTTGGCTTGTGGTGCCATAGACACATGAAACTATTTTCTCTATATCTGTCTGTCTCTATATCTCTTTTCCTTTTCCTATGAGCACATCCATCATATTGGATTACAACCAGCTCTACTTCAGTATAACTTCATGTAAAATAATTATATCTACAAAGAATGCCATTTCTAAACAAGCTCAACTTCACAGGGTTTAGGATTTGAACATTTCTTTTTGGAAGATATAAATCAACCTACAACCCAATGGTAGACAGAAAAGGTGGTGGTATATTGTTTCCTGTGCCTTTTCAAGTGCTCTGACTTATTTGGTACATGTATAGGGGAAGTTATCATGTGAAAGACAGTATTCTCCAGACCAGAAGCCTCAACGGAGCAAGTAGTAGATCTCTTTTGCAATTAATCTTTGAAAGGTTGGTTGATCTTTAGTTTTATACATTTCTAAGTATTAAAAGGTATGAGTTTGAGGCTGATACCAAGCAAAGAAAGGAAAGCTTAGGACTTGACAGCACATTGAATATTTAGTGAGTATTATTTGATTATCTGAGTATTGAACGTATTATCCTGATTCAAGTACAAAATAAGTAAAATAAGAGATGGCAATATTCAGGGGAATCACCACATCTGTTACAGTTATAGCAACAAGCTGAAATATAGAATATCCAAAACTTATAATGTTTCGGTGTTGTTGATTGTCAGCTGTTTATGCTTTGATGGTTTATATTACTTATGAATATATTAATACTGAGTATAGAGGGCAGTTTTACTGTGAAACTTATGTGATCACCACGGGTTGCAAATGACTCAGCAGCAACTGGTTTATTTTATAACCCCTGGGTAGTGCAAGCTAAGCACTCAGCTACTAACAGAAAGGTTGAAGTTTCCAGTCAAATCAGAGGCACCTCTGAAGAAAGCTGTGACATTGGACTTCTAAAGCATCACAGCCACTGAAAACGGTACAGGGTACAGTCCTACTCTGACTTACGTGAGATCACCACAAGTTGGAATTCACAGAAACTGATTTTGATTGGTATTGTGAATTTCATCAAAAATATAAAGTAAAAGAAGGGAGAACACAGTGATAAGAATTCTATATTCCTTTCTTTAGGGAAGAAACCTAGAAACATCTTGTTACATAGAATATTCATAATATTCTATTTCTTCTGGGTGACAAACACTGGAATGTTATTTTAGTGACTTTGAACTTCATATATAATTTTGCAAAACAGCATTTAATAATTTTACAGACATTTACAAATACACTCTTAAATCAGAGATTTTGTGTTAAAGTTTAAGGATGAGATTTTATTGCTGTTGTTTTGTTATTATTCCTGGGACCTCAGAAATGCTTGAACCAGGAATCCTGACACTCACTCCTCCTTTCAATCCTACGAGGTTCATAAGGAAACTGTTTTCCTTGTTGATTTTTTAAATCAACTATTTAAAACTGTGTGATTTCTTAGCCTTCTAATTATATTATTGGGGAAAAACGCTGAGTATAATATGCTGTAAGTCTGGAGACCTACGTGGGATCTCCTACTTTGCCCAACACTATTGCTGCTGAAATCTACGAGGGCTCAGCAGGCAACGAGAGAGACTGAGTTAGGGCTGTCTAAGGAAGGTGGCACGCTTCTTCCATGGCTAGGCCATACTGGGGACAGAGACCAAAGATTAACTTGCAACACTGCCTATAGTGTTAAAGGTATAGTCATAAAATGAGATTCACAGAATCTCATTAGTTTCTTATCAATCATGTTGTTAAGGGACATCAAGTTGGTTCTGACTCATAGAGGCCATAGGCACAACAGAATGAAACACTGCCTGGTCTTAAGCCATGTCCACAATCATTTTTATGCTTAAGCCCATTGTTGCGACAACTGTGTCACTCCATCTCATTGAGGGTCTTCCTCTTTTTTACTGACTCTCCACTCTACCAAACATGATGTCCCTCCCCAGGGACTGATCTTTCCTGACAATATGTTCAAAGTACACAAGAGGCAATCATGCCATCTTTGCTGTCGAGGAGCACTCTGGTTGTACTTCTTCCAGAACAGATCTGTTTGTTCTTTTCTGGGCCCATGATACATTCAGCATTCTTCTCCAACACTACAATTCAAAGGCTTCAATTCTTCTGTCATCTTCATTCATGGTCCAGCTTTCCCATGCATATGATGCAATAGAAAATACCATGGCTTGGGTCAGGCATACTTAAGTCTTCAAGGTGACATCCCTACTTTTGAATGCTTTAAAGAGATCCTTTGTAGCAGCTTTTCCCAGTTCAATATGTCTTTTGATTTCTTGACTGCTATTTTCTTGGGCATTGATTGTGAACCTAAATAAAATGAAAGCCTTGACAACCTCTATCCTTTCTCTACTTATGATGATGTTGCTTACTGGTCCAGTTGTGCCAATCACATATTGATAATAAATAATGATTTACATAGTGTGTAATATGTATAGTGTATGCATGCAACCTTCTACACAGTTACTTCGCTGGTATTACATTCCAGTAAGGTTGTAGTCATTCCACTTGGCTTCTCCCCTCCCCTATTTACTTCTCAGAATAAATGTTTGAGGGAGGCAACACTATTTTGAAGATGAAAAATCTAAATACTAGGAGACAAAGCAACTAGCCTAAGGCCAAAAAGTTGGTAATTCATGAACTCAGGACTTACTAGTGTTCTCAACACTGTACTAAGCTTCTCTATTAAACTGCTCTGAGAGACGGAACATATTCTTTACAAATTATTCTGTTCTCTCTTAGCTCACTGGGATTACTCAGAAATAGGACAGTCAGTCAGCTGAGGTGTAGCAATTATTTTCTCTGGGGTGGGGCCCAGTAACCTTTAAGGAGTACTCTGGACCTACTTTAGGCCAGACTTCTGGTTATATATACTTGTATATTTGTAAGACTATCTAATATGTGTAGTTCTATTGTTCTTAAAGATTTTTGAAAAAAAAGTCTCTATTTTTGTGGTTCTTTTTCAGAGCTGTCGAATTGGTTCTGACTCACAGAAACCCAGCGTACAACAGAAGGAAACACTACCCAGTTTGCACTATATCCACAAATTGTAGCTGTTTGAGATGAACACTGCAGGCACTGTGTCATTTCATCTTATTGAGGGTCTTTCTGCTTTTTCGCTGACCCTCTGCCTTACCAAGTATGATGTCTCTCTCCAGGGACTGATTCCTCTTCATAACATGTCCAGAGTACATGAAACAAAAATCTCAGCATCCGCAAGTCCAGGGAGCAATCTGGCTGTACTTCTTCTAAGAAAGACTTGTTTAGTCTTCTATCAGTCCATGGTCTGTTCAGTATACTTTGTCAATGTCATAATCCAAAGGTATGAATTCTTGTTTAGACTTCCTTAATCACTGCCAAACTTTTGCATGCATATTAAAATACCACGGCATGGGTCAGGTGCACCTTAGTCTCAAAGTGACATCTTTAGTTTTAAGCACTGTAAAGATGTCTTTTTGCAGTTGATTTACCCGGTGCAATATATCCTTTGATTTCTTGGTTGCTGCTTACATGGGCATTGATTATGGATCCAAATTAAATGAAAACTTGTTAATTTCAATTTTTTTCATTTATCATGATGCTGATTGGTCTAGTTACAAAGATTTTTGCTGTCTTTATGTTGATGTGTAATTCATCATGAAGGCTGTTGTCTTTGATCTTCATCAGTAAGTACTGCAAATCTTGGCTTTCAGCAAGCTAGGTTGTGTTTTCTGCATATGACAGGTTATGATGAGCCTTTCTCAGATCCCAATGTCATGTTCTTCTTCCTACTGTCTAGCCTTTCTGATTATTTCCTCAGCATACACATTCAGTGAGATGGTGAAAGCATACAACCTTGACACACAACTTTTCTGATTTGAAACTACTCAGTGTCCCCTAGTTTTGTTTGAACAATTGCCTTTGGTCTATGTACAGTTTCCACATAGCACAATTAAGTGTTCTAGAATTCTTATTTTTTGTAATGTTTTAAAAAATTTGCATGATCCACACAGTTGGGTACTGACACAATGTCAGTTCATCCTGTTAAGGGCCTTCCTTTATTCTGGTAACCCTCTACTTGAACATTTCTGAGCATAATGTCAAGTATTCTGACTTGTTGAATCTTACGTCAAGAGCCTATGGATAATAAATCTTGTCACAACATTCATTGCATTAAACAAAACAGCTTCCTGTTGTCTTCTTCCTGATGTAGCATTTTCACATAGGAGAGTAAGTTTATAATTATACTTTGACTAAATGTACTTCCTGGCTTCTTATTGTAGTGATCTCCCAATGTCTTCTTTTTATCTTTCCTGAACATTTGTATCATGACCCAGGCAAAAAAGCTTTTCAATATACAGTAACTTCGTTCCCATGAGAACACTAATGGTTTCAGAAGTGTTTTTTCCCTGATCAGTTTAGCTTTTCTTTTTCACAACTATTCACTTCTGAGGAAAATGACCATTCATCAAAATTAAATGTTTGCTATGGACAAATGGTCCCAACTCAGCGGGAATGGATGCTCACCGAGGGCCAAAATGGCATGCGGTAAAGACAACCGAGAAGACAGAGAGACCCACAAGAGTGGGTGCCTACATCGACCTGGGACCGGAAGAACCGGATGGTGCCCGGCCACCACCAGTGATAACCATGACGGAGCTCACAGAGAGGAGCCTCACCGGCAACACAAGAATAAAAAGAGGTGCATCATGAGATCTCCACTAAAAGACCTCAATTGATGGTCCAGCAGTTCTGGGGTTCCTCTGAGAGCATGGCCCCCGGCCCTGATGCTGCCCGTTCCCATAAATTATAACAAAGGTCCACTCTTTGGACAGAAATGGAATGGACTTGGCAATGTAGAGTAACCATATGTTTGAAGCACTTTATGGTTCTATACATCTATAGGATATCATCCTGCTGACCTCTGGCTGGAGGAAGGAGAGTAGGTGGAGAGGAGGGGAAAGGAGGCTATTGGGAGGATGAGACATGTATGGAGCAGAGAGGAAGAGTGTGCTGTCACCGGACAAGGAGAGCAGTGGAAGCTGCATATGGGGGGGCATGTAAATTTACATGTGAATGTACATTTTCACTCAGTTATGTTAAATAAAAAAAAAAGAAAATAAAAAAATGTTTGCTATGGAGTTAATTCTGACTCATAGTAATATATGTATAATAGCATAGAACTTGGCTCCAAAGAGTTTTCAGTGGCTAATTTTGTGAAGTAGGTTGCCATGCCTTTCTCCCAAGGCACCCTAGGGGACTCATGTCTTCAGTCTTTCAATCAGAAGTTATGTGCAGTTAAGCATTTTCATTACCTAGTAACCCCTTTCACAAAAAATAAGTTTCTCTAGTTGCTCCCATTAACTGCTCTGTGCTTTTGGAAACCCTGATGGCAGAGTCTTTGAGAGCTATGTCTACTAACCAAAACACTGGCCGTTCAAATCTACCAGCTGATCCTTGGAAACCCTATGGAGCAGTTTTACTCTGTCCCGAAATTGAAATTGACTGGACAACAATAGGTTTGGATCTTTTGTTCTCTGGGCTTTTAGACAGAACCTATGTTTCTTCATCTTAGCTCTCTCTTGTGAAGTCAATTTATTTTTGCTTGTGAACTTTTATTACTAAATATTCACTTAAATCAACTCAAGTCTCATAAATATTCTCCAATAAACAATTAAGAAGCCTTAAGTTTTCTATATACATCTGTAAAAGTATTCCTGTGCAAGTATGTCATTGTTTCATTTTTTACATTTGTCTGATTTGGCCACTAAGGTCTCTTTCTTTTTCCTAAGGGATTTCTTACCTTTCTATATCTCATATTGTATTTCTACCTTCATTTCTTTCTCTTTCCCATTATTCTTATTGTGAATGTAAAATAAATCTTTTTATATGTATCCTATTAAGTATTTCATATTTCAGGTAGTGTAAAAATAGAGGAAAAGTGAAAGACAGCAATCTTTGCTTTATCTCTGTTCTGTGCCAGACCAGCTGCTATCTAAATTGGCTAACCAAATCTAGATTGATCTTTATGGCAAAATTCATTAATTAAACTATTTAGTTTTTACATATACTCAATTTCCAGGGGTGTCTGTTAGAAGTGTTAAAAGTTTGTGGCTTACATCCTGACCTGAGATGATAGAGCTGTTTGATCTTTATTCTTTAGAATTCAGTTTGAATTATTGGAGATAGAAAGGAATTTCTGTGATCAAATATTTTTGCAAAATGCTATCTCTACCTCCTTGTTGTAGTTGGGGAGAAATGTTTGCTATAGTACATTTAAATGAGCATTGCTTATTTTACCCCATTCAATGCATCAAGACCAAGAATAGGAGTTGATAACCCACTTGCTCTCAATTTTTCTTTCAAGGCCATTTTTCCTCTAACTCCTCGTCTTCACTCTTGCACTGTTAAAAATAAAGCCTCTATCACTATCTCTCTTCCTATTGCTATCAATGACTTCTGACTTGAGTAGTCTTCTTTATTTAACAAATGTTTATACACTTGCTTTACAAATCTTGTTTATACACTGGACAACTTTGAAGTCACTCTGTGCCCCACTCTCCAGTACTGATTGTATTCAGTTCGTTCATTTCTTCAGTTCCACCCTTTCATAATTACACCTTGTAATTTGTCAACCTTTGCTGTATCTCCAATACTCTAAACATTTCCCCTTCACTTCATCTACTACCTTTAAAAAAATATTTTATTGTGCTTTAAGCAAATGTTTATAATCCAAGTCAATTTGTCATGCTAAAGCTTACACACACATTGCTGTGTAACTCTAGCTGACCTCCTTGCATGGTGACAGCACGCTCCTCCTTTCCAGCCTGTATTTCACCTGTCCTTTCAATTATCTCCTCTCTTCCTCTACACTCTTTTATCACCGCTGGACAAGAGGTGCCTAGTTAGTTACATAGATCTACTCAAGCCAAGAGACATACTTTTCACCAGTATCATTTTATGTCTCTTAGTCCAGTCTAGTGTTTGTCTGAAGCGTTGGATTTGGGACTGGCTTTACTTCTAGGCTAACAATGAGACCAGGGATCATGTTTTCTGGGGACCCTTCAGACTGTGACAACATCAATTCTGGCCTATTTAATAGTGTTTGAGTTCTGCACGACAATTTTCTCCTGCTACGTCAGTGACTCTTTGTTGTATTTCCCGGAGGGCACTCACTGGTGGTGATTAGGCATCGTTTAGTTCTGCTAATCTCAGGCTGATACAGTTTCTAGATTACATGGCCCTTTCTGTGTCTTGGACTCATATTTTCCTTATGTCTTTGATGTCTTTCGTTCTCTGTTCCAGGTAGATTGGGGCCTATTGATGGTTCTCAGATGGCTGCTTGTTAGCTTTTAAGACCCAGACAGCACCCACTACAGTGGGATGTACAACACTTTTTTTTTTCCAAAAAAAAAAAAACCTTTGTTATGCCAGTTGACCTAGAATGTTTCCTGAAACCATGGTCCCCAACCCAATACCCCTTCTACTCTGTTCTTCAAAGCGTTGGATTATATTTAAGAAATTTCTTAGCTTTGGGGTTAGTTTAGCTGTGCTTACCTCTCTTCTACTGCACGCTGTTCTTCCCTTCATTTAACCCAATTTCTGCCTACTATCTAATTAATTAATACCCATCCTGCTCCCTCCCCACCCTTGTAAACAACAAAGACTATGTTATTCTGTGCTTAAACATTTTCTTGAGTCCTGATAATAATATTCTCATATAATATTTGTCCTTTTGCAGCTGACTAATTTCACTGAGCATAATGCCTTCCAGATTTCTCCATGTTGGGAGATGTTTCCCAAGTTTATCATTGTTCTTTATCACTGCACAGTATTCCATTATGTGGCTATAACATAGTTCGTTTATCCATACATCTGTTGATGGACACCCATGTCAATTCTATCTTTTTACTATTGTAGACAGTGCTGCAATGAACATTAGTGTGCGTATATCTATTAGTGTGAAAGCCCATATTTCTCTAGGATATATTCCCAAAAGTAGGATGGATGGATCATATGGTATTTCTGTTTTCTAGATTTTTAAGAAAGCACCAAATCAGTTTCCAAAGTGGTTGTGCCATTTCACATTCCTACCAGTTGTGCATACATGTTCCAGTCTTTCTACAGCCTCTCCAACATTTATTATTTTGTGTCTTTTGGATTGATGAAATGATTGTTTGGGTGAGACAGTATCTCACTGTAGTTTTCATTTGAATTTCTCTAATGGCTAATGATCTTGTGCATTTAGTCATGTACCTGTTACCTGCTTGGATGTCTTCTTTGTTGAAGTGCCTGTTCATATCCTTTTATCTGGTTTTTCTTCAGATATGTTAGTGTCACATGCTTTGTCTTCGGTATCACTCATCCAGTCTCCCATTGATTCAGTTCTGCTCTTTTGACTTTCTATTGATTTGTCTAATTTTGTAATTTTATGAATTTCTGCTATCTGTCTCTGTATGCTTCCTTGCAGCCTGTTCAATTTGTGATTATACTCTGCTACATTTTGCTGCTTCTTCTACCTGATCTCTTGAAAAGAGCTAAGTAGTAATCTTTTGTATTCTGCTTCTGATAATTCCAGGAAGTTCTCTTCATCTGGAAAATTTCTTGATTTTTGTTCTGGCTCTTCTCTAAAGTCATCACAGTCTGCTTCTTCAAGTGATTTGAATATTGGCTATTGTCTCTGTCAGTAAGTTTTTGAGTTTATTTATTTGATGTTTGATTACTGTTCTACCTTCTTACTTGGTTTTATATATCCAAATAGGCTGGTAGTGTGTGCTAGTTTGATTACTGGGGACTTAGGAACTCTAATGTCCTGTCATCAAGTGGTTAGAGCTGTTACTAGATGTGCTAGCCCTTTTCTTGTATGCATTCAGTCCCAGTGACCAAATAGTCACTACGTATGGGGTGTAGTCTTTACACTGCAGTCCTAGATTGGCCGGGGTGATCGGTGTAGTCGTAGATATCTGGCCTCACAGGCTAAGACAGTCAAGAAGCTAACAGCCGTCCCTGAGTGTCTGTGAGGAAGGTGTGTCCCATTATGAGTGATTTCAGATGAAGGAATAGTGTTTTCTCCTGAATTTTCCACTCAGGGGAATTGGCAGATTTGTTTCCCCTTTCCCTCTGCTGGTTGAATTGTTCCCTTTGAGTCTAGGAGAACGGCTCAGGTGCACTTAAGGACTCCTATTTCTGGCTCCTGAGCCAGGTGCAGTGCAGATAAGGGAAAGGGAAGTGCTAGGGAAAGGGTGAGAGGTTTATCCTGAAGAAAAGTTTAGGATCTGCACATGGTAGTTTAGATGTGAGCCACTTAGCTTTTGACAACTGAGTGCCTTTTTTCACTGGTTTTGAAGTTGAGAGTGTACTCTCCACTGCTCAGTCATTCACACCTGCTGAGGAGGATGCATTCTAGATGCCATGGCTCTGTTTACCTTAGTGATCACAGCGGATTTCTGGCAAGTCAGGTTTGGCCAGTCCTGGGTACTTGTGGACCTACTCTCCCTTCCTTGTCCCTCAGTCTGATTTCTGAATTTTGTCTTTGATTTATCAGGGCTCCTAGAATGTCATACATAATTTATTTGCTCTTATTGGTCTTTATTGTTAGAGAGATCGTAGGAAGTATCTGACTACTCTACCGTCTTGGTTCCCCACTTCCTCTAGTACTTTTTTAGAATCATGAGAAAATCTGTCCATTCTACCTCTGATTTCTACCTATCCTTCTGGGTTCTTCTTTCTTTTATTTTCTTCTTCTCTAAATTAAATTTAATAGTGAAGAATTTCAATTCTATTCTTACCAATATGTAAAAAAGCCTTGTTTCTGTCTCTCTCTTTTGTTATATCTATCTAGAAACTCATCAGCCAGAGACGAATCCAGTTAGACGCTGCCTATATCAATGTACTTAAAGTGAAAGTCCAGTGAAAATAATTCTGTTAGAAATGCACCCTACTTACTTTTGCATTGCTTGGTAACCTTACTATATGTCTCTGGTTAATTGATTCACTCATACTGTATTTCAACTCTTTAAAACTTTTCTTTATAACTTTCCCCAAACTCCATCTCCTTTCTTTCCTGCTAAACTTCTGATCTCATTATCTGCTTCGCAGAGAAAATAGAAGCCTTCATCTTTTTCAGGTCAAATGTACCAATCTGCCTGGAATACTCTGTATATCTACCCGGTGATGAGAGCTTTCCTCTTGTATATTTCAAAGGGAACTTAGAATCAACATGTCCACGCACAAAGTTATGATCTTTCCTCACTTTTCTACAAATGAAACTGTCCTTCTTTCAAGGTTATCTGTCTCTTAGAATGATACTTCTGTTAATTCACAAAGTAATACCAGTCACGATTTTTGACACATTTCTCTCTCATCCTGTTTCTACAGTTATTCCTTAAGGTTTGTAGATTTTGTCTTCTAAATATCTCTTTATCTACTTTCTTTCAGACTTTTCAATTCGCTATCCTACTGCTAATTACCATTGTCTATATTTTCTAATAAGCACTCTCCTGTTAACTCCTTCATGTCCTTAATGCTTTTTCTCTCATTGCAGTCAGAGTAATCTTCCCAATACACAAATAAGAGTAATGTCACCAAATTTTCTTCCCTGTTAAAAGTTTTTCATAGTCTACCACTTTTTCTTAGTTTTAAAGTAATTAATACACTAAACATAATGCTCAGCATGGTCACTCTAGCGTCTATTTCTTGCAGCATACTCCCTTTGTCAGTTCTAGAATCACTACCCTTCTTTTAATCCACTGTTAATGCTGAATCCTTGTTGTCTTGCTTGTGTATAGTTTTCCTTCTGTCTTTGCTCCCTCTTCATCTTACTGCAGTATGAGACACTGAGAAGCTTCTCAATAAATATTTGAGGTATTAAGAATGCACCAGTGAGGAGTAGATTAATATCCAAGCATTTTTAATAGAGGGTAGAGGACAATGTGCATTCCAAACTATGGACAATTTAGTCCCAAATTATAAAAATATGTGGTAAGTATTCATGAAAATGCATGAGCTTAAAATTTCTGAATGTCAAATGTAATATTCTCTTTACAAACTTCTGTTAAAAGTGAAAGGTCACATTAGCATTATCTTTTCTTCTATTGATGCATCTCATCAGATAATTTTTCTCCATCTTTGCTGTCATTGTCTTAATTTAGGTCATTATCTTTTTTGTTTGTTTGTTTTCCTTAAGCCACGATTTCTGAGTCTCTGATCTAGTATTTCTGTTTCTAGTCCAGTATTTTTTTAATACATTTTCCAACATACAACTTAATATGTAAATTTGTGTTGCTTCCCAGCTTATGTATCCTCATTATTTTCCCATTTATTCAGGATAAAGTCTGAAAATCTTTAGCACGGCCCTTCTTCTATGCTTTCTGGGATATTTTCTTTAATTCATTGTCAGTAGATTACCTGTCTCTCAATGGCACTGTCTCCTTACTTCTGTCTTCTTATTATCTTATATTGAAATTGCCTGTGTACTTGTCAGTTTTGTTGTGTAATTTGTTGGCTATTTGAGCTTTATTTATCAGAGAATGTACAGCATCCTATATGTTGTTATTAGATTCTGTCAAGTTGGCTCTGATTCATGGGGACTCTATATATAACAGAAGAAAATGCTGCCTGTTCCTGTACTGTCTTCATGCCTGTAGTTAGGGTTGAATCTATTGTTGTAGCTGTTGCATCAGTCCATCTCATTGAGGATTTACCTTGATTTCTTCGGCTTCCTATTTACCAAATTAAATGTTGTTTTATAGTGACTGGTCATTCCTGATGTATGCAAAGAAAATAAAGAATCCTCACAACTGAAGCAACAATCAGCATCATGATAAAGGGAGAAGAAATCAAAGTTCTTATCGATTTCATTCTATTTTTATTGATAAACACTGTTCATGGAAGCAGGAGTCAAGAAATGAAGGAACCTATTGCACTGGGCAAATCAACTGCATAAGGCCTCTTAAAAGATTTAAAAAGCAAAGTTGTCACTTGGATGAGCAAAGTGTGTCTGACCCAAGCCAGGCCTTTTCAATCACCTCGTATGCACCTGAAAGACATGGGAAGCCTGAAGAAGAATTGATATATTCAAACTGTGTTGCTTAGAATGAATATTAAATATACCTTGGACTGCCAAAAGAATGAGTCAATCAATGATAAAAGAAACACCATCATAGTGTTCCTTAGAAATGAGAATGGCAAAATTTTGACTCATTTATCTTGTACATGTTATTAGAAACCTGTTACATAGCGGGTATTTCATAAACATTTGTAGAATAAATACATGATGAATTAATACATTTAAGATGCTTGTCAAAATAATAAAATACATTATGGAACATTGAAGATATCTATTTTTCCTTCAGCTTTCTGATAATAATCAGTCTTATGTGCACTACTCTTTTTCCAGGAAATGATACTGCTGACTTTTCCTGGTAACATGTCTAAGACTAGTGAACTAATACTGGCTTTGAATGTATACTATAGGTTGTCCAAACCTATTCTTTGCCAAAAGAGGAGAAATGAAGCTATGATCTGAGATCTCAAACTGAGCTGAAATTAATTTGTCTTGACTCTAGGATCCTGTTCTAATAACATGTTTTCACTTGTTATTGAGTTTCTGTGTATAGAGTTTCACTATAATTGTATATTGAAAAACAAAAATTGAATAAAAATCACTTTAATGAAAAAAAGATTAAATGAAAAAGGATGAATGAGTGTCTTACTCCTCTGGCACTGTTCTAACATAAATACCATAAGTGCATGGCTTTTACAGAGAAATGTCTGTTCTCACACAGTCCAGTAGGCTGGAAGTCTGAATTCATGCTGCCAGCCCCGAGGGAACACGCTCTCTGTGTTTGCTCTCAAGGAAGTTCTTTGTACTGCATTAGTTTTCTGGTCTGAGAGTATTTCACCTCAGAAACCTCAGGTCTGAAGGATGTGCTCTCTCTCAGTTCTACTTTCTTGATGGTGCGAGGTCCCAAGCTCGCTGCTTGCTTCCCTTTCCTTTTATCTCTGTAGGAAAAAAGAATAAAAGGTAGTACAAACCATACACCAGTGAAACTCCCTGTATATTAAAGCAGGAAGATGACCTTAGGAAGGGTGTTACAGTCCCACTCTAATCCTCCTTGACATGATCCAGTCTACTTACCACAGGCAAAGATTAGCATTTACAACATAGGAAAATCACAAAACAGAGGGTGGTCACACGATACCAGGAATCATGGCCCAGCCAAATCCACTCACATTTGGGGCCGGGGGAGGGTACACAGTTCAATTCATGCCACCTAGTTAAGTATAATCATCAGATGATTATTTTAAATTATGGAAAGATGAAATCTCAAAGTCTTAATTGTTGTTGCTTTAGGTTTTTATATTCTGCATATTTTTGATGTTTCTCATTTGTTACAAATCAAGTAGAACATGCCACCAACATTTACAGTTTATAATTTTCCTTTTATCTTTCTGGAGGTATTAGAACTTGAAGGCTACTGAGGATGGTCAATAAGTATTAAATAATTTTAAAATACTAGCAACTTTGCAATTATATTGAGGAATGAAAATAAAATGTATATAAAATATATGAGGAATCCTGGTGGAACAATGATTAAGAGCTGGGCTGCTAACCAAAAGATTGGTAGTTTCAATCCACCAGTCATTCCTTGGAAATCCTATGGAGCAGTTCTAGTCTGCCTTACATGATAGCTATGGGTCAGAATAAAATAGACAGCAATGGGTTTGGCATGTATATACATGTATATAAGCATAAATGGATGTGAGAAATAATAGTCTGCTATTTAGAAGAAATCTTATTTATTTATTTTTTTTTTGACAGCTTCACAATGAGGGGCTTGTTTATGTTTAGAAAAAGTACATTAACCCACTGCTGTCGAGTTGGGTGAGACTCATAGAGACCCTAGAGGTCAAAGTAGAACTCCCCCGTAGAGTTTCCAAGGTGCGCCTGGTGGATTTGAACTGCCGATCTTCTGGTTAGCAGATGTAGCACTTAATCTACTACACCACCAGGATTTCCAGAAAAGAGTATACTGACCATTGATAAGTTAAAGTCAGTTTTCTTTTAGCAATTCCAAACCAAAATAAAATGTAGAAAAATTTATATCCCCACATGTGTGCTGAAAAAATGCTTTGAGAAGACATCAATTTGAAGCAGATGATTACTCTGAGACGTCTCTGCCATAGCCCTTACCTTGGTCTTTATATATCAGCTGAAGGCATCGCACGGTCCTGGTGTTAGGAACACAGATCTACAAAGCTTTCCCATTATTTATCTCACATCCTTGAGTTGTCAGCATTTGATTTAAAATCCTGATAAATTTGACATTTGCTAACAAATATCTAGTACTTTAAAAGTAATCCTTTATATGAATAATTATTATTATGATATGAAGCCATCAAGAAATTTGAAAAAGAAAATACATTCATAAGTGACTGAGTTTATACTTATGATTGAATAGAAGTTAATCACATGAAAGAATAGCCTAATAAATATATTTACATTGCATTTCAGAAGTGTTAGAACATGAAGAGCCAGCTATAGGGAAGAAAATTACTAGTAATCTTTAGTTTATAATTTCATCAGTAGAAAAGATACGAGGGAAAATGGCAATAATTAACGGTTCAACTTTGAAAACCACAAAAGAAACTAAAGCTACAGAAATATATTCGGACTGAGCATAGCTAGCAGACTCTGGTGGCAATGTGGTTAAGAGCTATAACAGCTAACCAAAAGCTAGGCAGTTTGAATCTACCAAGTGCTTCTTGAATCGGGACAGCTCTGTTCTGTCCTATAGGGTCATCATGCATTGGAACTGATTTGATGGCAATGGGTTTGGAGTGTTGCTAATGTGGAACGAATTTCATAGGTGGTTATGAGAGTAGCGGTCGGTTCTCAGTGGGCAAAGACAACACTGAAATGTAGAAACACAAGGGCTGTCACACAGATATCAGTGTATGAACAGAACTGCACTCAACAGTGTAAAAAAATATGGAAAATATCGAAAGTAGTCGCGTAATAGGCAACAACACAAAATCATCCATAAGAAAACAGTAAAATTATGACTTTATTTTTAGCTAGCTGATTGTCTTGGGGCAGCAAAACATGGCTTTTGTTCTCTGGTCCTTGAGTAAAGGGATACGGACAGATTGACTAAACCCGAACAATAGTGCTGTAAGGGGGTGGGGTGAGAAACGATACTGAAGCAGGGATGGCTTGCCTTCTGAGGATACAAGAGTGGGGGAATTTGCACCACATGCTCTAATTTGGATTTGGACAGCTTTTGGAATGTCTTTGGTAATAAACAGGGTTTCTGCTTTTTGTCTTCTTGAGATGGAGTTTATATTTCGGGGAATAAAAAATTAGTTTAAGGAAACAAATGAAAGATCTTCTGATTTGAATATTTATATTAATGAGAAGAAAGCCCATTTAGATGAGAAAGGTAAAGAGAAAGCAAGTTTACACTTCCCTGATGTGCTCTAGGAGCACGTCTGTTTCATCCAGCTCTAATTTTCCTTGATTTTAGCTCATCTGTATGACCAGACATCTGTGAGTATTTATGCCTTTTTTGGTTATGTGCTGTCCCGTTCTGGCTATCCATCAAATCCAGAACAGACTTTCCAGCAATGCTTTGTATAAAATGTAGAGTAGAATGATAACTGATTAGCATTACGTGATAAATGGACATTCTTCCGCTGAAACTGTAAAGTGCAAAACAGCTGAGACAACATATGAGCAGGAAATACAGTGCACAGTCTGTCTCTTGGTTCCTGTTCACACAGCTTATTTTTTTCCTGCTACAATGCAAAACTATATACAGTTAGGCACTGTATACCCTCTCCAAGAATTTTAAAAATAAAAAAATGGGCTAATGTCCATTTATTTGCGTGCATTTGGGCAAAGCAGTTTTGATGAGATGTTACTAGGCTGAAATGTTGCCTGGCAGTTAATAGGAAAATTTAATGATCATGGTTGCTGACCTCAAGTCCTCTGCTACAACACACTAAAGGAGGTAACGGCCCCCAACGAACTGCTTGGGGCCAAGTCTCCCCTTGCTTTGTTCTCTCAACTCAGAGTAAGTCTGTAATGATTCCGGAGCCCTGGTTGCACAGTGGTTAAGCTGCTCACCCAGAGGTTAGCTGTCTGAAGCCACCAGCTGCTCTGTGGAAACTCTCTATGGCAGCTCTCCTCTGTCCTATAGGACCACTAAGAGCTGGAAACAGAAAGTACATTAAGCTTTACAATACAAAATCCTACAAAGTAAACAAATAATGGGGCTGGGTAGGAACTTAGCTGGGAACTCTTGCTCTATCTGAAAAATTGCTTTTACTCAACATCAGCCAATGGTTTCTCTATCGGAGTATTGGAGTCTTTATTTACAAATCTTCCAGTATTTCTAGAAAAGTTGGAAATTCATTATATTTAAATCATGAAAAACACTTTGCTGTTGGTCGGTTCTAACTATGGCAACCCCACGTGTTACAAATAACTGCTCCACGAGCACCAGGTCTTTCTTCCACAGCACTGTGGGTTAGATTTGAACACTAACCTTTAAGTTAGTAGTTCAGCCCAAACCTTTTGTGCCTTGCAGGGATCTTAGAGAAGTTAGAAATCTGCTATTTTCTAAATCGTAAGATTCCCAATTAAAGAATCTTAGTATTTTTCTCTTTTTAAATAAATACCTTGATAGCAAAACCTGAACTAATAAGGTTTAATTCATTTGTTGTCATTTTTTAATCTACATCTTTTTGTTAGGTGCCACTGAACAGATTTCTACACAGGGTGATCCAAAGTGTGCAGAGTGGAATTGCTCTGTGAGATATTCCATACTGTGTCCTTTTGGAATCACTAGTAGCAGAGCACTTAGCTATTTGAAGTTGTACCAGCCAGGAACTCCATCCTACTTTTTTTGTTTTTTAAATGTTACAGGTTCACGGTACTAATAAGATCAAGATCTGGCAACAGTTAGAACTTGGTTGCTAACCAAAAGATCTATGACTGGAATCTACCAGCAGATTCATGGGGGAAAAAAGACCTGAGAAGTTTCTGACAAAATCAAACATAGGTTTACATGTAAAATCAAGACATTGCTGGATTTACCCAAATGAGTTGAAAATACACGTCCACATAAAAAAGTACACATGAATGTTTGTAGTGACTTTATTTGTAATTTTCAAAAATTAGAAACAATCAAAAATGTCCTTCAAAAGGTGAATGGCTATTGTTTAAAATATTGGTACATCCATGCATTGGTGTATTTCTTAGTGACAGAAGAGAAACAAATTCTCAAGCTACAAGAAGATGGAGAGAAATCTTAAATAAATATTGAAAAGTAAATGAAGCCAGTCTAAACAAAGCTACAGTTTACATGACTCAAACCATATGTCATTTTGGAGAAGGTAAAACTATAGAGATAGCTAAAATATCAGTGGTTGTCAGTGGTTCATGGCATGGGTGTGTGGGGTGGTAAATAGGTGGAGCACAGGGCATTTTCAGGGTAGTGAAACTATTCTGTGTGATAATGTAACATTGACCACATAGCATTATGCATTTTCAAAACCCAGTAATATTGTTGTTGTGTGCCGTTGTGTTGATTCCTACTTGTAGTGACTCTGTAGGACTGAATAGAACTGCCCCAAAGGGTTAAAAAGAAGTTCTTGGTGTACTTGAATTACTGACCTATTGGTTAGCAACGTGAGCTCTTGGCTACTTTTTCTTAAGGGTTCCTTGAAAGCCCAGAGAGCTGTACAACATGCAAAGGTGAATCCCACTGTAAATTATAGACTTTAGTTAATAAATGTTTTGGTATCAGTTCACCAATTTAACAATATACTACAGGCACACGGGATGCTCATGACAGAAGAAACTGTGCGGGAGCGGGGGGAAGTATAAGGAAACTCCGTTCTTTCTGACAATTTTTATATTAGATTGAAATATCTCTAAAAATAACATCTATTAAAATATTTATATAACTGACATCAAAGTTTAAGCATACGCCTTACTCTACATTTTACCTATTACAAACTGGGGTGGTTGATTTATCAAGAAGCATTAGTGGCCTTGTAGACCGTTAAGAGTGTTTTGCTGGAGTAATTATTCATTAATTGGTACATTATCAGTTAAGCTTGCCAAAGCCAGCCAAGTGCCGTCAAGCTGAGTAGACTCCTAATAGAGCCTATCCCCCAAATCATTCACTGTAGAGAAGAAGACTGTTAGAGTCAAAGATTAGATGATGAGACCAAAATATCACACTAAACTAATAATAAGCAATGCTCTGAGGCCAGGATTTTCCCATTTTGCCTTCCAGTCCTCCTTTCATTTCATCAGCCTTCTCTAATTGTAATAATGAAATCAGGGGTTAGATTATGATTTACTAAGCACCAACACTACATTGAACTTCTCTGTTTGTAATAATGGAAATAAGTATTGGCTGTGGTATGCTGCTACTTGCTGTTGAGTCAGTGACCATACGTTGCAGAGTAGAACAGTTCCATAGCATTTTCACAGCTGTGACATTTTTGAAGCAAATTTTCAGCATGCTCTTCCAAGATGCCTCTAATTGGATGCAAAACACCAATCTTTTGACCAGAAGTGGAGTGCTTAGCCATTTGTGCTACTCAGAGACTGCTGGATGATGGTTTACTCTGCATCCACAGTGGAAAAGTGGAGTTTTAAGCAAATAGTCTATGACAGTATCAAGGAAAGTATTTACACTCCTAAGGAAACATTACTTTTAAGCTTTTCAGGTCATTTTAGTGTGATCAGATCCTAAGACTGGCACGCTGGTTCTACAGCATAATCAATAACACTATTTTTTTTTTTTTTTTACGAAGTGTAATTCTTGATAACTTTGCCAAGCCAAGTGCCGTCGAGTCGGATCACTTTAAGTTAGTTTTAATCAAGTGTAATAAAATGGAATTCCTTTAAATTGCATTTGTGACTTCCAAAACAAATATACCAACCAAACAAACAAACAAATCCATTGCTACTGAGTAGATTCTAATGATCCTAGAGGGCAATCCAAGGAGCAACTGCAGTGGATTCAAACTGCTGAACTTTTGGCTAGCAGCTGAACTGTTAACCACCGCACCAGCAGGGCTCCTTAAAACTAAAGCCATTTTAAATTCAAAGATATGGACTAGCATCCTTAGGTACCCAAACCTAAAAATACCTCAGCTGTTTTTAAATTAGTCTGTGAAATTAATTCTTTAGCTTCAGAAATTAAGCAAATCATATATGTCATCATAGTGGTCCATTTATTATTGTCTAAAATCTAATAACTGTGTCAAAGATTTAACATTTCTAATTGTTGTAATTCTTCTTTGGCCTCTGGGTGTTCATTTACTTCCTGTGGATCAGATTAAATGAAAATTAAGATAATTACATTTGTTTCATCAGGAAATAATTACTTTTATGTTTTTGCCTTTATGTGTTTTTCTTTTTGTGTATGCTTGCATATTTGTGTACATGAAGACTGTAGATATTTATCTTCTGGTTATGTACTTGTTTCAAATCAGGTCAGTAGTTTCAGATAGAAATATACTAGATTTTGTTCATTTCTTTTTGTTTAATTTATTGTGAGGAAAATTTGCAACAGCATTTGTAATATTTTAAAAGTTTTCTGCCGAAATTTCAAGAATGAATTATCTGTCTAACATTTCATCTTTGGGATAATGACAGATTTAATACTTTCTTAAGGTTTAATTTCCCCAAGTTCCTGTTTTATCTGATAAAATTTTTATTAAATCCATTTTCAGTTTTAAAAATATTCAAAAATTATTATTATGTACAGGTTGAGTAAAATACATAATTTTGAAGCGTGAAAAGATGACTATAATCTTGCTTACATTTTTCTTTTTAAGATACCAGTTGCCTTCTGCTTCCTAAAGACCACCTTTTGATTGTCTTGCCTTATGTGTGACTTAGCCTCCAGCCTCAACCTTCACCTTCGCTGCATGTTTTATGCCCCGTATCCAAAATTTGCACAATCAATCAATTTTTACTATGTTAATACCCGTAAAATGTTAGATCAAATGAGGTCAATAGTGGACTTTCACAAATAGTGCCCTAATCTAACTAACACAGGAGCCCACTCTGTGCTATATTAGCCGTGATCACCCGTTCCAGAGATGTTAGTTGCCAGCCATCAAATTCTGTTATCTGCCTTCTTCACAGTATAGCTGCTCAGCTATCTTAACTATTCACCTTATTCTGCCTGATGCTCTGTATTGCAACCTGTTCTCAACCCTTCTGACCCCTAATCTCATGAACACTTTTAACACTTGGATATTACTTTACTCCTCAGACTTGGGTTTCATTAGTATTTTTTCAAAAGGCTGTAATCTTTATAAAAGCAGACTGCCATACTTTTCTCCTGAGGAGCAGCTGTTTTTGTCTTTATCTTTGGCTTTCCTCCAGGACTATGATTTGTACTAAAATCAAAAAACCAAACCTGTTTCTGTTACATTGATTCCAACTAATAGGGAGCCTAGGGGATGGACTAGAACTGCCCCATAGCACTTTCAGGGAGCCACTGGTAAATTCCAACTGCAGGCCCTCTTGGTTAGCAGCCGAGTTCTTAACCACTGCACCACCATGGCTTCTGGTTTGTGTGAGTTTGTTTGAATTAAAGTAGGTTTGTGTTAAGCATGAAGCAGAAGAAAATAAATGCAAGACTGACATCTAACAATATCTTTAGAGAAATAATATTCCAAATTAAATCACAGACTTCCAATATTGTAATATCGCTTCAGTCTTTAGAAGACAAACGCATATGACCAAGTGAACTCAGCAGTATTTAATGTCAATCAAAGGTTTACATTGACTTCACTGTGGCAGAATGAATTAGCTGATTTTTTTCATGAAATAGTTTCAGTACCTTCTCCAGAGAAATGTAAGTAAAAATACTCCTAGAGGAAAGTAGGAGATGTTAGTCATCTTCTAATATTATCTATTTTCAGAGTCTCTAAACAATTTTCTTATGACATTTGGGAAGATTTCATTTCACTTCATAAACTGTCTTCATTTCTGTTTCTAGAATCACAGTATTCTTCCACAGTATTTTGAAATTTTGATTTTATTACAAGGAAAGCTACTAATATTTTTATACAATGTAGTTAATGTTTATATTAGCTCCAATTCCAGTAAGTGTTTCCAATAAGCTATGGAGTTAAACTACAGTGGTGTTGTAAACAAGAGTGAAGTTCAAAGATACATACAAAAGCCCAGCTTAGCCCTTCTCAGCATTCCATTCTCCCACATGTTACCTGGGGCAGATGCGATAAAGGGAGTTGCCTAAACATCACTCATTATTTTCTATTATTTCATAACCACCTTTATTGTTCAATATATTACACGTTATGTTCCGCCTGGTTTGTCCTCATGTAAAAAGTCAAGGTGTAATTAACAAAGGCACTTTTCATTGATGAACATGTATAGCTCTCAAGTAACGTGCAGAGACTCGTATATACTGTAGACGTGTAGAGAAAAACTGGGTGCATGTTTATGTGTGTATGTGATAGTGGAGTTATGCCAAAATCCTTCTGTAACTTCTCACATGACCAGCTCTAACCAAATAAGAACTTCTGAAAGCCTTCTTTATTTATCAGAAAGAATGGAACTCAAAGATATTTTCTGAGGAATGGTCCTAGGCATCTGGTACTGCTCTAATAGGAATACCATGAGTGGGGGCTTTAACAAAGAAAAGTTTATTCTTACACAATCTGGTAGGCTGGGAATCCAAATTCAAGGGTCCAGCTCCAGAGGAACACACTTTTTCTGTGTTGGCTCTGAAGGAACGTCCTTGTGCTGCATCAGTCTTTCTTTGGTGTTAGAGCCTCCCAACATAGGAACCGCAGGTCTGGAGAAAGCTTTCTGCTCCCACTGCTGCTTTTCTGATGGTCAGAGATCCCTAGCTCTCTGCACGCTTCCCTTTCCTTTTATCTCTCGTACAACAAAAAGCGGTGTACTCCACACTCAAGGGAAACTCCATGGGTAAGGGTGTTCTAGTCACATCCTAATCCTCTTTGGAATAATCCAATCTGTCAACCACAGGCAGAAATTGGGATTTATAGCATAGGAAAAATAAAAAAAATGGAGGCCAATCACATAATAGTAGGAATCATGGGCCAGCCAAATTGTTCCCCTCATTTTTGGGGGTGGGGTACAATTCAGGCCATGACAGGACTGCTAATAATAAAATATTGTTAAGAGATTAATATCTTAAGTGGTTAGTCATTTAAGATATTCACTGTGTGAATTAAAAAGCAAAACAAAACAAATATGTATTTATCTGGGACAATTTGAAATGATTATGAGAGTCCTAGAAGTCCTCCTATGGGGGAGAAATAGTTGGTATTTTTTAATTTTTACTTTTTATACACTTAAAAAAAACAAACAAAACAGAAAACCATGAATATCCATGAAACAGTTGATTGTTACGGGGTTGCTTTTTGAACAGTGCAGTTTTGGAGAGGAGTGGGTTTTTAAAATTTATAGATTTTTGCATTAATTTATTAGTTATAACTAATATTGTTTGGTTATGTAATGCAATGAAGAATAGAAAGAAAAAGTAAAGGTTGGAAAAAGCAAGCTATTAAGCAGAAAGGGATCTCTTGTGGGAGAAGAGAAGCTTTATTTGTTTTTGTAGTTTTACTTAGAAATACTCTGAATGCCAGCCAGAGTGGCTATGTAGTAGACTTAACACGACACGTTAATGATGATTTTGTGACCGCAGAATGTAAGCTGGACAGTTCAGCTGTGATGATTCCCCAAACAAATAGAATTAAAAATCACTCTTTAGAAGTGCTGGTTTAATTAACTTACTATTGTAACCTACCATCATTGCTGCATATCTTCTTACAGCACAAGATGGGTACCACTGTTGGAGAACCTAACTTCACTCCTGCCCAAACAACAACAAAACAAAAACTAGACCATTGACTTTTAAACAATATTACAATAACTTTAAACCAGCAAAAACTTATTTGCCTTGGTAAAACAATTGACAGCTGACAACAATTTTACATAAACAACTATAGTATGTATATCAGTACATCCCTTTCCAGAAGGCAGAGTTGTGGGCCATACAAATAGGAAATAAAACATTTAGCTCAAAAACTCCTCTTCTGGAAGATTTGTAACGTTAGGAAGGAGTCTCCTGCAGAAAAAACTTGTATGAGCTGAGACTCTAATTTTAGCATTATCTGTGTTGTGAAAGTATTAGCTTAGTACCTAATAAAGAACTCATTAGAAAACTACAGCATATTACAATTATTATGATCCTAAAAATATACAAGTGAAGGTGTAAAATAACTTCATTTATATAAACATGGTTCAGGATTATAGGTGTATGATTTGGTATATGATAATTTCAATTATATAGATATGATTACGGATCAAGATGGAAATAAATGTGTTATGATAGTGGGAGGGTTAATAATGAAACTTTTTTTGTGTGTTTATAACTTTTCCCCTACAGTTGCAAACAATTGAGATAATGTGTGTTCATGAGAGGATGACTGGCTATAAAAAGGAAGCGCAAACATTGTGACTTCAGTTGTAGTCTTTTCTCTTTTGCTGTTTGTGCTTTTGATGTCATATTCAAGAAAATTTTACCTACTCTAAGATCATGAAAATTTATGTTTCTGGGTATTTCAAATAGTTTTACAGTTGTATCTTTCATACTTAGGTCTTTGACTCATTTTGAGTTATTTTGTGTATTCTGTGAGTAAGAGATGTAACTTGATTGTTTTTTGCAGATCGATATCTGGTTATGACAGCATCATTTGTTGAAAAGACCATTTTTCCTCCACTGGATTTTCTTTTGTCTTTGTCAAAAGCAATTGAATATAAATATAAGGATTTAGTTCTGGAATCTCAATCTAGTTTACTCATCTGGATGTCTGATTAGCCCAGAACAACATTCTCCTGATTAATGTAGCTTTATGGTAAGTTCTGAAATTGGAAAACGTTAATACTTCAAATTTCTTCTTCTTTTTTGAGATTGTTTTGCATACACTTTTTCCCTTGCACTGCTGTATGAGTTATTGGAACAGTTTGTCAATGTCTTTTTAAAAAAGGCATTGGGGATATTTATAGGAATTTGACTGAATCAGTAGATCTATTTGGAGAACATTGATGGCTTTACAGTATTTAGTCTGATCTATGTACAGGAAATGATGTCTTTCCATTTATGCAGTTCTTTACTTTTTTCCAAAAGTCCTTCATAACTCAGTGTATATCTTACATTTTTATTTTTTGTTGAATTCATTGCTGATTTTTAATTCCTTTGTTGTTATTTTAAATGAGACTGCTACCTTAACTTCATTTTCAAATGTTCATTGCTAGCATACAAAAATACAATTGATTTTTTATATCAGTCTCGTAACTTGCATTGGTTCTGAACTTATTAACTCTAACAATCTTTTTGTGGATTTCCTAGCATTTTCTATATAAAGATCATGTTACTTGTGAATAGACAGAATGTTTTATTATTCCAATACAGATAACTCTTATTTGTTTTTCTTGCCAGATTGTCCTAGCTAGAAGCCTAATATGATGTTGAATATAACCAGTGAAAATATTTGACATTTCACTCTTGAGTGTAATTTTAACCAACACATTGCCATCAAGTCGACTCATAGCTACACTATAGGACAGAGTAGAACTGCCCCACAGGGTTTCCAAGGAGCATCTGCTAGATTTGGACTGTTGACCTTTATAGTTAGCAGCTGTAGTTCTTAACCATTATACCACCGGTGCAGCAATCATGCTGCTAATGGTCAGTTTTTTCATAAATATTGTTTTAGGTTGAGGTTGACTGGAATTAACAAAATATACTTGTTTATAATTGTCTTAACAGGCATCTATGCATGAAAAAATTATTTTACTCTAGATTCAAAAATATTTGTTGAATAAATTCTGCTTAGATTATTGTAAGCCTTTGGTTAATTTCCAGAATTTCAAAAAAGTCAATTTTGGCTATTTTCTAAGGGTCCTTCGTACATATATATATGTATATATATGCACACACACACACAGAGAGAGAGGTAGAAATTTAGGAGGTCCTTACTCGACTCTTCCAGAAGTGATTTCTTAATACTGGAATCAAAACAAATAAACAAGCATTCCAGATTTTTGTGGTTTTTTTTTTTATGTGTGTGCATGTTTTTCTTTAGGTGACAAAGCTGGCTCTTGTCCATATGTCACAAATTTCAAGTATGGCTTGTTCTTTATTAAGCAAGAACTGGATTTCTTTGTAAAACAGATTTCTAGTGTTTTAGATTTTCTAGTATTTTATCATGGTTTAGTTTTTCGCTCTATTCCTGAACAAACCTAACCTCTTTATCATCATCCTTCTGTTAACTTCTCCTGTTACTTTTACCATCCTTTGGGTTCTTATATTCATTTTTTGCCAGAGATCTAGAGCACTTTACAATATATTCTTATAGAGCAGAGACATTTTATTTTATTTTTCCTATAATGACATAATAGTATTGTAAGTATTACAAATTATTACTGAACTCTATTATTCATGCCTTAACATGATTTCTAACGTAGTAGTGTGTTCGTGCTTTGCTTTTCCTGTGGAAAGACACTGCATAGGAATTATTAGTGTTCTTCTTTTCTAAAACTGACGAGGATGTTTTACTCCAAACCAGTGTGTTCAATAATAAATCAAAATCCTGCCTAATTTTTTGGAACAATAACTACGGGGTCATAAAGAGTATCCTTTTTAGACCATTTCTACTTTCTATAAAGATATTTTGCAATAATGCTGAATCATGTTTAAATACTAGAAGTCTCTCAGGTTTTATAAGAAATGTAGTTCTTGTTTATTAAAGAAATAGCTTGTTTCAAGCATGTTAACATAGGATTTTCATTATTTTACACTCTTCTTACTTGTTTATGTGGTTCTTATGTATTGTATTATATGCCTCTCAAATTTATGCTGAAATTCTAACCTTGTTTAGAAATATGATCTGTGATCTTTTTATCAGTTAACACAGGTCATGTCAGAATAGAGAGAATCCTAACCTGATTTAATGATGTCCTATTAAAGAGGAGAGGAGATACAGGAGACAACAGCCCTCTCTCCTTGTTCATTTCCTAGCCCTTTAAGTCACGGAAGGCATGGAGCTACCCCAGAAGCTGGGAAGGGAAGGATCTTTCCCCAGAAATTTCAGAGAAAACATAGTCCTGCTGACATCCTAAATTAATACTAGTAAATGCCAGAACTATAAATTTCAGTTCTTGTAAATCACTTGATTTTTGGTACTCTGTTACAGCAAACTGAGGGCCTACAAAGTTAGGAAAGTAGTAAAAATACAAGAGTGTTTGAATTAGAACTCTAAAAGCAAAACATGTGTTTGCAAAAAGAGAAGAAAAGAAAGATAAACATTCTTTTGTTTGGGAGGAGAAAGGTGGCAGGGGAGGTGGTGGCAGAGATTCATTTGCTCCAAGAATATCATGCATATCCCTGAGGTGTGTTCCCTTAATGCAGTTCTTCCCTGGAGCATAAAAAGGTTTCCTGAGTTCTGTGATAATTTTCTTTCAGATAAATGGATGAATAAATGCCATGAATGAGAATCTCAGTAGAGAAAAGGTCTACTCCTTCAAATCAGAACAATTGGAGACGTTCTCCTGATGCCCAGATCTCAGGAAAGAGAATAAAACAAGGACACTTGTGAGCGGAAAATATGAAGGAAAAAGAAGCCTGCCAACAAGGTTAGCAGTGAGTCATTAAAGAGGAAAATCCATGTTACGTTTTTCGGTTGAGATTTACCAGCAAGCCATCTCTCAGTTTGTGTCTGCAAATTACCAGTACAGGAAGTACCAATGGAACAAGGAGAGGGGCTAGCAAACACCTGTTACGTTTATACTTACTTTAGTGCTTTAATAATTTTCCTGACTCATTTTTTTCCAAAAATTTTTTTAAAGTTATGGAGTTCTATCTTCTACCCCTTCCTACTTCTGAATATGTATTGCTATGACATATCTTGTTCAATCCACTGATTTTATTTATTACTTTATTTACCCTCTTTCAGAGAACTGGTAGCTCAGTGGTTAAGAGTGTGTCTGCTAACCAAAAGATTGGCAGTCTGAATCCACAGCTGCTCACCGAAAACTCCCTGATATAGTTCTGCTCTGTCCTGTGGGGTCACTGTGTGTTGGCATCTACCTGATGGCAATGATTTTTAAATCTTTTGACCACATTTAACATAGTAGATTCCTTCCTTTTTCTTAGTACTCCTTCAATCCTTGCTTTCAAGACTATTTTATTTCTACTCTTGCTACCTTGCTGGCAACTGCTCATCTGATTCTTTCTCTAACTTTTTTCTCCATGCTTTGATAACAGAGTACTCAAAAGTTATAACCTTGAGGTTATTCTCATTGTGAGTTAATCTGGCCAATATTAATCTTATGATCTTCAAATGATATTTCCTATTTTAAACCTCTATTCTAAACATTATATGCATATTTCAAGAGCTTCTTTTCTGATGACAGATGAATTCTTATGTTTAAAAGTGAGTATACTTGTGTATCTCCAAAACTTGTTTCTCTTCCTATATTTGTTATATTATTTAACATTTCTACTCTTCAAAAATAAATCACTGGGACCATAATGTTGAAAATCACGCTAAGCTACTCTACTACTCATGTGGCATATCCAATCACCAGGTCATGCTAAGTCTATCATCTTAATGTCTCTTAAACCAATTTTCTTTTATTCTTTTCCACTACTATATTTAGAAGTAAATCTCTTAGTGGACACTATTATGGAGCACAGGAAATTAGAGTAAGCAGAGGGACTAAAGTAGGTTGTTGTTGTTGTATGCTGCCAAAAGAGATTGGCCCAAGATAGAACTCATAGCACCCTATGTGCAACAAAAGGAGACACTGCCTGCTCTTGCTCCATGTCCACAATAGGGATCTTAGGTGTTTTATAAGAGGTGTCTAAGATACTTTCTAACCCCTTTCCCTCCTTTACTTCCTCTAATCTATTCTCTGAAGTACCACCAGTATAATCTTTTAAGTTGCAAATCCAACCAATCTGGCCTTACGATGATTCCACAAAGCTAATAAATTTAAAAACTCTTAAATGGAATACAAGGAATTTGTGGTTCTATAATCTCTTATCTTCCCACCGTATGCAGTACTTCTGCACATTCTCACTGGGAAACACTCACAAGGAATGACAAGTTTTTTTTTATTGCCGTCTCTTGACTTGTGGACTCTTCTGCTTGAGATATGAGCCCATTCATTATTTAGAGTGACTCAAATATCACTTTTTGTGTGACACCTTCTCTGACATCTCCTGAGATAGCTAAGTAGTTCTTTTTCAGAGTTTCTCTAGCCTCTGTTCATACTCAAATGCATCACACACGAAAACGGCCTAAAAACTAGTTTACATATACAGGGTAAAAATTATTTTCCTTTTCTCTTGAGGTTATCTGAAACTAACAAAAATTCTACAATGTATCAAAAGTTGTACTTAATAATCTTGGTTTTATGAATGACTGAATCTTAGAATTACTTCTGCCAAAAATCATATTGTCTTGAGTTTGTCTGTGACCATCACTATTAATTGGATCAGTCATGTATATTTATGTTGTTTTTTCCTTTGTGATGACAGTAACTTGTTTTCCAGTTGACCCATTTATGTGTTAATGGTTTGATTCTTCAACCAGATTTTAAACTCTGAAACAGAATAATTAATCCTATGTCTTTGTTTGCATTAATACTGTACACAGAATATAAGCTGAGTATTTACTATTGGATTCATATAGCAGGTGAATGGCTAAAATTAATATTTCATTTCCATTGAAGCCAAGCCAGCCAAAGCTATCCCTAAATTATGCTTCTTTTTTTTTGCTGTTGTTATATTTTCAGCTGGTATAATGGATATGAAATGCCATCAGCAGTTTCTTCTGCACTCTATGAGGGTTTTAGATAGTGAGAAACTTTAATACACATTAAGAAAATAATGACAGTAATTTCATGACCCTGCGGTGAATAAAGAACTTACAGGGATCTACGGTGAGAATTACTGTTATGCTATAGAGGGTATGAAATATTTCTCAGGGACTGTGGATCTCTGGCGGCACAGTGGTTAGGAGCTTGGCTGTTAAGCTGCTAGCCAAAGGCCAGTGATTAGAATCTACCAGCTGCACCTTGGAAAAATCCATGCACAATTCTACTCTGCCCTATAGGATAGCAAAGAGTCAGAACCAACTAGACGACATCAACACATTGAATTTCAATTACTCTCATTTCTCACCAAGACAATTCTGACAGCACTCTAGTTTCCTTAATTCCATGTTTACTATGCCCCCGCCTAGACATTCAGAGTGGCATTTTAAAGTAGAAATCAAATTATGTCACTTTCCTCTCAGAAGTCATCAAATGAACTATCACTGGACTTAGATTTCCAGCTCCTATCATGGGCTTTTAGGCTTTATATGAGCTGGCCCCTGAATAACTCTCTGACCTCTCTTGTCTCTGGTTAAATACACTTTGGTCACATTGAATTATTTTCTATTCCTTCACTAAAATAAATTCAAATAATTCAATTCCATTATCAAAAAGAACATTTTAAGATCTATCCTGAAGGACAACTCTGTCAGTAATAGAATAATATGCATGTGTCTACAAGGAAGACCAGTTAATGTGACTAATGTTCAAATTTACACACCAACTATTAGGCCAAATATGAAGAAACTGAAGATTTTTACTGACATCTGCAGTCTGAAATTGATGAAACATGAGATGAAGATGCTTTGATAATTACTGGCAATTGGAATGTAGAAATTAGAAACAAAGACAGACTGGCCGTTGGAAAACATGTCCTTGAGAGAAATTATGCTAGGTATTGCATGATAGAATTTTTCAATACCTACAACTTCTTCATTGTGCATAGCTTTTTGTTGCAGCATAAATGGTGACTGCACACATGGATCTCATCAGATGGAACACATGGTAATCAAGTTGACCACATCTGTGGAAAGAAGCAATGGAGAAGCTTAATATCAACAGTCAGAACAAGGCCATAGAATGACTGTGGAACTGACCATCATTAGCTCATATGCAAGGTTAAGTGGAAGCTGAAGAAAATTAGAACAAGTTTATGAGAACCAAAATAGAACCTTGAGCATATCCCATCTGAATTTAGAGACCACTTCAACAATAGATTCGAGGCTCTGAACACTAATGACTGAAGACAACAGGTATTGTGGAATGATGTCAAAGGCGTCACACATGAAGAAAGCAAGAAGTATTAGAAAAACAAAAAAGAAAGAAATGACCAAAATGGGTGTCAAAAGAGACTCTGAAATTTGCTCTTGAAGGTATAGCAGCTAAAGTGAAAGGAAGAAATGATGAAGCAAAGTGCTAAATGGAAGATTTCAGGGGTCAGCCTGAGAAGACAAAGTAAGATATTATAATGACACATGAAAAGAGGTGGAGTTAGGAAACCAAAAGGGAAGAGTATGCTCACGTGTCTCAAGCTGAAAAATTGAAGAAGAGCTTCAAGCTTATGAGTTTCATTGTTGAAGGATTCTGTGGGAAAAATGCTAAATGACATAGAGAACAGCCAAAGAGGATTAATGGATTATAATGTCACTATACCAAAAAGAATCAGTGGATATTCAACCATTTCAGGACATAGACTGTGATCAAGAAGTGATTTTTCTAAAGGAAGAGATCTAGGCTTCACTAAAAGCATTTGTGGAAAACAAGATTCCAGGAGCTGGTAGAATACCAGTTGAGATGTTTCAATAAAAGGATTCAGCACTGAAGTGCTCATTCATATCAATTCAAGATATTTGGAAGGAAGCTGCCTGGACAACTGACTAGAGGAGATCCATTTTACACGCATTCCAAAGAAAGGTGATACAAAAAAATGTGGAAGTTATAAAACAAAATCACACACAAGTAAATTTTGCTGAACATTATTCAAAACATTGCAGCAATACACCCACAGAGAATTGGCAGAAAGTGAAGCCCAATTCAGAAGACATGTAGAGCAAGACAGCGTTGTTGATATGGGGTAGACCTAGGCTGAAAACAGAGAATATCAGAAAGATATTTACCTGTGTTTTATTGACTATGCAAAGCCATTCAACTGTATGCATTATAACAAAGTGTGAACAACATTATGAAGGCTGGGAATTCCAGAACACTTAATTGTGCTTCAGAGAAATGGCTTCTTACAACAAGAAGCAGTTGTGAATAGAACCAGCCAGTACTGAGTGGTTTAAAGTCGAGAAAATGTGTCAGCGTTTGTATCTTTTCACCACACTTATTCAATTTTATGCTGAGCAAATAATCTGAGACGCTAGACTGTATGAATAAAAATGTAGCACCAGAAGGAGGAACCTGCATTATGCAGAATGCACAACCTTGCATGCTGAAAATGAAGACTTGAAACACTTACAGATGAAGATCAAAGACCACAGCCTTCAGTATGGATATGCCTCAACATTCTGTGTCATAAGTGGAGAAAAGATTACTGACATTGCCAAAGATATCATTTTATTAGGATCCAAAATCAACACCCATGAAAGCAACAGCCAAGAATTCAAGGGATGTATTGGATTGGACAAATCTGCTGCAAAATACAGCTAAAGGGTCACTGTATTACCATTGATGTTCTGAATGTCATCAAAATGTCTACCTTTCAATAATTTTTTTATCTTTGAGTAAAGAAAAATGCCACTGTGAGCCAGAATGGGTGAGTAAGGAGAGTGTCCCAATACAGTTATTTGTTTACTGGCTAAAAACTCCATCACAGACAACTATGCAATTAAGTCAGCCAGCTTGCCACCGTGCACAATGGCCATTCCAGAATGGGTTCCAAAATTGCTTTGAAGGGTGGACTAGGCACAGCCATCAGCACATAGCTTCTCGAGGTGAGTACTTTGAGGGTGACTATAGAGATATTCGGCAATGAGGTATGGAGCACTTTTTCCCAGGATGAGTTTGGGATCTTAATTGTGAGTCCTTTTATACAGGGGGCTGACTGGGTAACTCCAGTCCAGAGGGGAGATGGTGTTGGGAATGGGGAAGGAGAGGAACAGCAGCTGGTTGAATGGATACAGGAGGTACCACGTGGAAAGGAGGAGTACCTGCCGCAGGGTGGGTGAGTGGGAGCTAGAGTTGCATAGGGGTGTGTTCAGGGTTTTGTATTGCAAATTGACTTGGATTTTAAACTTTCACTTAAAGTAGAATACTATACCTATATATGTAAATTAAAAAAAAAAAGTGAGTGTGGTGAAAATTCTCACATACTTTGGACATTTTATCAGGGTGCACCAGTCTCTAAAGAAGGAAATCCTGCTTGGAAGAGTATAGGGTCAGAGAAAAAGAGACAGGCCCTCAAAAACATGGACTGACCCAATGATTGCAACCATAGCCTCAGGCAAAGCAAAGAGTATGAGAATGGCACAACCACAAAACTGGGTAGTGTTTAGTTGTATTGTACACAGGATTCCTATGAGTTGGAACTCAGTGGGCAGTCCTTACATATCTCATCTAATTTCTCTCTGATCTAAATCCTCTCCCCTCACCCTCCCGCCTTCCCTACCCTCACAGCAGTCAAAGAGTCTTTTTCTTCAAAGCATGAGTTTGTTTTTAAGTTCTTATCGTAGGGGTCTCCTACAATATTTGGCCTTCTGTAGCTGACTACTTTCACTCAGCATAATGTCCTCCAGTTGAAACCAGGTTAAGAGATGTTTCCTGCTATCATCGTTATTCTTTATCATTGCGTAGTGATCCATTGAGTATATGTACCACAGTTTACCTATCCATTCTTCTGTTCTTGGGCATCTGGGTTGATTCCATCTTTTTGCTATTGTGGACTGTGCTGTGATGATCATTCGTGTGCGTGGATTAGATTAGATGGTTGTTAGAAATTTGGCTGGGTGAAATTGGTGACGGCACACATTAGAAAGAAGATCAATATTACTGGGACTTCAACACAACTTGTGTACTCCTCTCATCTTAACCAAATATTGCAAGGACAGAGTAGCTGGGGCAGGGGGGCAGGGACTGTGCTCTCTGGGGAAATTGAGTCCAATTGGCACAACTAGCGTTTTGCTAATGAGGACTCTCCAAACCCCACATTGATGAGTGGTGTCTGGGGTCTTAAAAGCTGCCAAGCTGCCAACTGAGGGTACAGCAAATGGTCCCAACTCAGCAGGAATGGATGATCACCAAGGTCCATAACAACATGGGGGAAAGAGAATACAGAAGACAGAGAAACCCATGTGAGTGGGTGTCTACACCAACTTGTGACCAGAAGAACCAGATGGTGACTGGCCACCGCCAGTGGTAGTCATGATGGAGCTCACAAAGTGGAGTCTCCCTGGACAACACAAGAATAAATAGGGACCCACCCTGAGATCATCACTAAAAGACCACAATTGATGGTCCAGGGGCTTTGGGGTTTCCTTGCGAGCATGGCCCCTGGCCCTGATGCTGCCCCTGTCCATAAATCATCATGAAGGTCAACTTTTCGGACAACAATGGATTGGAGTTGGTGATGCAGAGTGACCACATGGTGTGGGCACTTTATGGTTCTATGCATCTATATGATGACATCCTGTTGATCTCATACTGGAGAAAGGGGAGTGGGTGGAGAGGAGAAGATAGGAAACTATTGGGAAGATAAAACATGTATGGAGCAGAGAGGAAGAGTGTGCTGTCACCGTACAGCGAGAGCAGTGGAAGCTGCATATAAGTGAGCATGCAAATTTATATGGGAGTGTACATTTTCATTCAATCATAATAAAAAAAATAAACTAATTTCATTCTGTGTCCATTATTAAAATTGATTTTAGTTGAAGTACTATAGTAACTGATTATATATGTTTAAATTTTTTTTCCTATTTCTGCCCTCTTAAGTACAAGTTCCAATTACGTGGCGATCTTATGTTTGTTGTTCCCTTCCATGTTCTTGTACCCCTAACCGTTATTAAGCACATAATGTCAGTTTGCCAGACTATGCTGGCTTGTGTAGTCCTGTGAATCTGGAAGCTATACCACCACTGGTACTGCGAACAACAGCAGATGCTCTTTTGGTGAACCCATTTTGACAAAGCTTCATGTTAGGAAAGAGTAGGGAGTGATGCTTAGCGTTCTGCTTCTGATTATGCAGTGAACACCTTACATCTGAGTTGATTTAGAGGCACCATCAGGAGGGATCAATTACTAGAGGAAGACATCATGTTAGGTGAATGTGAGTACCAATGAGGACATGGGAGATCCTCAGTGAGATGGACTGGTGCAGTAGCTGCAAGAATAGACTTGAAAATGGTAGAGATTGTGAGGATGATGCCTGACGGGGGTATGTTTTATTCTTTTGTATATAAGGCCATTGAGAGTTGGAGTCACGTCAATGGCAGCTAACAACAACAAAATCAAATTAGTTTTAGCAGATAAATAGATTAATATTCTTAGCTGAATTCTTTGAAATGGAGTCTCTGGGCCAACTGACAAAAACTATTAAGTTTATTGATACCACAAAGAAAAGAAAAAGGAAACCTATTGCCTTCAAGTAAACTCCAACTCACAGTGACCCTAAAAGACAGAGTATAACTGCCTCATAGGGTTTCCAAGAAGCACCTTGTAGATTCGAACTTCTGCCCTTGTTAATAGCTGTAGTCCTTAACCACTGGGACACCAAGGTTTCTAGTTTATTGAATCACTTAGTGTTTTTTCTTGAAGTCTAACTTTTTTTTTTTAATCAATTTGTGTTTCTCCTTTTGATCTAATTCTGTCCATCTACCAATATTTGGTTAAACATGAGAATAACATTTGAGGTTAAAAACAAGAAAAACTAGCATGTAGTACCCATTTCTAAAAATTCTGATTCAGTTGGGGCCAAGTGACCATGGTATTGTTAAAAATAGTGCTTCAGGTGTTAACAATGTGCAGCTCAGGGTGGAAACTGTGGCAGCTGTGGCAAGTTCATGTTCTTCTATGGGCAGGCTTAAATGGGAGCATCCCTCTGAAACATGAAGAAAATAAATGCTGCTGAAACAGACTATCAGAAGTTCATCACTATTTCCTTACATCCTTTTCTCTGAATGTCAAGTATTAACATTTTGTCTATCAGCTTGAAACCCACGCTTTCATACTCAGCTGTGTGATGCTGAGACTAAGACACTGTAAGCTGTGTTTCTATCTTTGCTAGCTGCTTCCTGCTAGATTCTGCCAATAGAGGGTACTACAGGGAGACTAGAGAGTTGAAGGCAGGAGCAGCTATGTTTTGTTCCTGCGTGTGTCACCACAGCAAGTCTTCTTCATCCAGCAGCAGCAGTTTTTCCAGAAATCCTGGGACCAGCTTCATTAGGGACCCTCTGCAGAGTTCTAAGTTTCCGAGACTTCAGTAACATCTGAGCAGTTTGCCCTCCTTGCAGGTCCGTTGAATCCCTTCTCCAAGCTTCTCATTTTAGCAATTCGAATGCTGTGCTGTTGTTTTCCTGGTCCTGGGTTAGTATCTGCCTCTTGCAGTTAGCCACGACACCTCAGCGATCTCCTTTGCCTTTTTGGTTCTCTAATAACTGGTTAACAATTATTCACAGTAAATGCTCTCTGCTAACATAAATCCTGTTGTTTCAGTCTTCTGACCAGACTCTACTAATAGCTAAGAACTGAATGTTTCACAATTAAAATGTTTATGGGAAAGATAGGCTATATTTCCAGTTTATAAAGAGTCCTTAGAGCTATAGAAGGAAAAAGTGAAGTAGCCTTCTGAGGTTGATCCCAAGAAACGAAAATGTCAACACTTCAGTAAAAGAAGAAAAAAAAGAAAAAGAAATACAGTGATCTCACTGTAGCCATTTAGTCACACAATCTATGGTCCTGGATTGTCTGGTCAAGTTCATCATTACAGAACAGGCAGAATAATGAGTGACATACATCATAATAAGAGTGCAGTGCAAAGAAAACATGGTGAAGTGATTATATGATAAGAAAGAAATCGGTGGTGTTGTCTGAGTTTATGCAAGAATGTTTGATTTTTATTTTTTCAACCCAGTGTTTCTTAACAGAAGTCATGAAATAATAAATATTCTGAGAAATATGAACTTACAATTAATTAAAGATATTTAGGTAAACATGAATTAAAAATCAGCATTTAAATTGTATATGTCTAAGCACATTACTTTGTTTTATGTTGCATAATGATTTCTTCTCACCTCAAATACAAAAAATACTGATACAGTCTTAGCGTATTTCTGTATTCATATGCATATAGACATGTCTAGTTTGAAAACCTTGGTGGCATAGTGGTTAAGTGCTACATCTGCTAACCAAAGGTTGGCCGTTCAAATACCACAGGTGCTCCTTGGAAACTCTATGGGCAGCTTTACTCTGTCCGAGAGGGTCGCTATGAGTAGGAATTAACTTACAGAAATGATTTTGGGTTTGGGTTTTAGTATGGTCTGGATTCTGTTTGAAACTCTAGTCTCTGGAAATCATGGGTTATACCTTATTCAGTCAATTATTGTTTAGTAATACCCCCTGCATCACAAGAAAAGAAAATGCGTTTTGCCATAACAGTGATATTACAACACCAAGAACTAAGTGGATGCTCATGATCTTGTATGATATTGGAGGAAATAACTGAAATGATACATAAATAGATTCAAAATAAAGTATAAGGATTATGAACATAAAACACATTATAAAGTAAATGTCACATGATAAGCATAACAAATTTGTAGCTTATAACATTGTTACCTTTTTGCCTTCTTTGAGGAAATATTAATGCTGCTAATTTTAACTCTCATTAAAGCTGGGAAGGTAAAATAGCAGTGTAGTGACATCCAGGAACTTTTACCTAAACACTAATTGTTCATTCAAAACATTGTTCCCTTGAGTCTCTGATTTTGAGAAAAGCATCTTCTTTTTCACTTAGAGACTAAGTCAAGGACTATAAACTGACAAATGCTGTGTAACATCCAGAGACTTCAGGAGATTAAACATTCAGAAGATTTTGGCCATCATTTTGTCTTCTCCTAGCTAAGAATTGGCTCTTGTTATCTGTAGAGGATGTCAGCAGTGGCTATACCAACTGGTGCCAAAGAAGGTTCATGTGGAAATATATATAAACTTTCCATCTTGGACAGAAATTCTATGCTCTTGCCAGATTTCCTGTGAGACTGAAAAAAAAAAAAGGGGGGGAGGCTTGTTCCTTATCTATGGTATTCAAATGTGGAAAAATTCCTCCTAAGCATAGCAGTGAACATTATTTATTGTACTTGTGACAATTCTGGGCCTTTCCCCAAGTCAACCTTTATAGCACGAAGCATACTTGGGTGAGAATCAACTCTTACTGAACAAGAGGCATTGACAATAGGGCATGAGCCCTGATGTTCTCAGCCTTTTCATGTCAGTAAGTCTGAAAGCCATGCTACTGCCATCCTCTTGTTGGAGTTACCCTCTGCATCCATTCTGAAAAGACACTGTTAGCATCAAGCCTCGGTTATTGCAGTTGGTTTGGCATAAGCAATCATATCCTCTGTTCGCTGGCTGCTCACCCTGACAATTGGCAGGCAGAGGAAGAACAAGCTGCAGAATCAACCTCATTAGTGTCAGCCTGCATCAGGATTGGAGGAATACTCATTTACAATCCCCAGTGCGCAGATGACACAAACTTCCTTGCTGAAAGTGAAGAGGACTTGAGATGAAGAGCACTTGTCGACAAAGAGCAAAGATGTCAGCCCTCAGTATGGATCACAGGTCAATGTAAAGAAAACAAAAATCATTATAACTAGATGGACAAGTAACATCATGATAAATGGAGAAAATACTGAAATTGTCAAGGATTTCATTGTATCTGTATCCACAACCAATACCCATGGAAGTAACAGCCAGGAAATCAAATGAGGCATTACACTGGGCAAATCTGCTGCAAAAGACCAGTTTAAAGTGTTGAAAGGCAAAAATGTCACTTTAAGGACATGGTATTTTGAATCACCTCATACCCATGTCAGGATTGACTTACCAGAATCTCGGCCTTTGGCATATGCATGTAAAAGCTGGACAATGAATAATGAAGATTAACAAAGAATGGATGCCTTTGAATTATGGTCCTGGCAAAAAATATTGTAAGTATCATGGATTGACAGAAGAAAGAACAAATCCACTGTGCGGCGAGAATGCTCCTTGGGGATGAGATTGGCCAGTGCTTCATCTCACATTATTTGTATGAGTTTTCACTAGGGGCCAGTTCCTGGAGAGGGGTGTCAAGCCCGCTCAAGTAGACAGTCAGTGAACAACAGGAACACCTTCAGTGAGATCGACTGACACGGTGGCTGCCAAACAGGCTCGAGCATAGCAACAATTATGAGGACGGTGCAGGACCAGGCAGGGTCTGGCTTTGTTGTCCACAAGGTCACTACGAACCCGAAGAGGCCTTGACAGCACAGGACAGCAACAAGTGTCAGCCCAATCCCTCTAATAGGATCCACACAGGCCAAGGTTAGACACCATTTCCCTTCCCCACCCTCCCGTGTTGTATGTTTTAGATTATCACAATATTGAACAGTTATTGGAAGAGATGACAGACTTCCATTTGCTGCCACTTTTGAAGAAAACCAGAACAGGGCCTTTGGGAGGTGGATGCTGCACATCTGCAGACGGAAGTGTGGGCGTCTCTGCTGACAGGAGAAATATGAGTTTTTAAGAAGGATTTTGTCAGTGTGTGCACAAGGGAGGGAACCACTGTGATACAGCGGTATAAAAAAAAAATACTATGTGTATGTGCGTGTCCAGAGAGAGATGCAGAAACAGACAGACAAGGACAAAGAGACAGAAAAACGAGAATGAACACTGGTGTCTCGTTTTCACAGGGGAAAAGACAAACAAGAGTTTAGTTCTTTTGCGGGTGGGAGCTTTAAGACTGACCAGAGGTGGTATGTACTGTGATGGTTAAAAGGTATAGACTGTTTTACCAGGTGAAGAGGGAAATCCTTAGAAGATTAAGTACGGCCTAAAGAAAAGACAATGATGTTAAATTTTTACAGCTTCTTTCAGTCCCACAGCTTCATGTTTTTACTTTAGAGTTAAAATTGCCTGGAACACTCCAGTAGAACATCCTGCCCTCTTTCTCTGCCTTCCTGTTTCAGGTCATTTTAAACATCAAAACACATTAGGACATACAGAAAATTCTGCTTTGAGCAGTAATGCACAACAGTCAAAGTCTAAGTATCAACAGAACAACAATAAATCACCTTGAGTGTTGTGTACTACAGTAATGGCCTTCCACCCCCAAACCATAGCAAACATTAAACAACAGAAACAGAAGCATCAGAAGATGAACAGCTTGTATCTTGGTTCTACATCAATGACAACACGACTACGGAGAGTCTTAAGCCCTAGGAATCTCCGAGTTATTTTTATGGAACTCTACTCTTGCTGTTAAACTCCAGAAAACACTAGACCCCTTCTGGTTCAGCTGCTTCTTCTTGTAGCACCTGTTTATGTACCTGTGGGCCTAAAAGTAGCAGCAGTCAAAAGTACATGGAAATCAAAAGCAAATCCTGCTGTGATCACAGTTTATGCTTTCATCTAACAGCTTGTAAGGACATCCACTTAACATATTTCCCAAATTTTATGGGCAGCTGTAGCACTGGGTTCTTATTTCTTCTCTGTGAGTTTTTTCTTTTTCATTTTTCTTTAAGAAGTTTTAAGTTTCAGAGATCTGAATTATACTTGCCCAAGTTTTCAGGATTATTTGGGGCTTTTGCTGCATTGTACATAAAGGTTTTTAACTGATATATACTGAGAATAGCAAAAGACCAAAATGGCTGTAATTAAAGGAAGTGAGCTCCTTAGCTGAAGACTTCCAGGCTCAGGTGGAAGATCTGCAAGTTATAACTGGAATGATACCCTCCATTTCCCTACCATTCCCTTCCTATAGCTTCCAGAAACCGGCAGAATAGAAGAATTCTTGATTTTATTGAAGAAGATGCTCAGTTTTCACCATTGGGAATGGTCCCAAACCTGCTTTGTTAGCTTTCCTTCCTGCGGTTTTGAATCATTTATATCAAGCATGGCTCCGTACAATTCAGGTCATTGATTAAGCAATCGAAAGACAATGGCTATGCAGGATATTTTTATTTATAATAGAGCAACCTATTTCAATCATGGATCTACATGGGTATGAATCATAGCTGTTAGGTGCCATCGAGTTGGTTCCAACTCTTAGCGACACTAAACACTGCTGGGTCCTGCGCTGTGCCAACAACTGTTTTTAATGCTTAAGTTCATTGTTGCAGCCACGGTGTCCATCCACATTGTTGAGGATTCTCCTCTTTTTAGCTGAATAGTCTGAGTATATTAAGTAGGATTTTTGCTAAATACTTTCTTTACAACTCTGGTAGACTTTTCTTCTTACATGTACGCATGTCTCGTTGTTCATCTGGAGTTTAGTTTTCTGATAAAACTATACCATAGACTCACAGGCTCCTGGGAAATCCAGGACAGAATGAAGAGTTAATTGCAAAGAGAGGAGACGGAGTGGCAATTTCCACTACGAGCTTCAATTCAGCAGAGACTACAAGGACGTTAATGCCTTGTGCTTGCTTTCCAAGGTGAAAGATAATAAACCCAGTCTGAAACACATGAATTGAGTACATCTTCTTCTGCCTTCTGTAAAATCTCTATCGCAAACATGAATTCTGGTGAAATGACTAAAAAGCATCATACACTGCAGCAAGAAAGTCTATAACTTCCAGTTTCAACACTTAGCCTTGATTCTTTCTTGAGACTTCTATTCTGCTTGTCTCTGTTTTTTTCCACTATCCTCTATGCTTGCAGCTAAAATTGTGAAACTCTGCCTAGAAGTCTTTTGGGTCATCCCCTCAATGCACATTCAGCAGGTAGTGTTTATTTTAGATTCAGCAGAAGCGTAGTGAGTATTGGCACACTAAGAGAAAACAACCGAGCTAAATATAACCTCTGTCCTCTCTCAGGCAGTTTCAGTGCTGCCTGTAACATGAAAACGGAAATGAAAAACATTTGTACTCAGAGTAACCTAGTCTTATAGTACTTTATGAAAGGCCCCAAAGGTATCTTTGGACTCTCGTATGTGAATCTGTAATTATGGGGAATTTAGGACACAGAGAATTCTTACTACTCGTGTGAACCTGTTTGACAGTTCAACTCAGTAACAAATGTTGGAATTGACAGCAACAGATTTTTTTTTTTAAAAAGCATATATATTCAATTACAATGATAGTATGTTATGTATTCCTTCTTTTTTGCTTTATGTTTCAGAAATTCTTCCATGTTGTGCCTGAATCAATAGTTTATATTTTAAAACCATTGAGTTGTAATATATTATATACATGTGCAACCCCATTCGAAATGGGGTTGTTTGCAGATTTGGCTACAGTGTATAGAGTAAGTATAGACATTTTTATACTACTCATTTTATGGAGTGGAAATGTTTTTATTCCTCTTTAGTAAACACCTGAAAGCGGAATTAATGGAGCACTTGATAGATGTCCAATAGCTAGTTACACAAAGTAGAGCAATTTTATAATTAGATATGTATGAGTGCTTAATTTCAGGGAAATTCGTTTTATCTCTTTTTTATGGTTATAGGTTTCAGTGTCCTCTCAAAAAATGTTTTTCTACTTTGTGGCTGGGAAGATACTCTCCTATCCGTTATACAAGAAGTTCATAGTTTTAGTTTTCATAGTTCTATGATCCATCCCAAATTAATTTCATACGTGATGTAAGGTAGGGGTCATAGTTTTATTTTGTATATTTATCCAATTTCTTTAGTTTACTTGATGGTACTAGGCGGGTTTGGCTTTAGTTTTATTTGTTGATTTTCCTTTCTGTACTGAATTACATTGCAACTTCGATGAAAATTATGTTTCTGTAAGTTGTACTGCTGAACTCTCTGTTTTGTTCTGTTGAATAATTTTTCTCTTCTTACATTGTCTGATTATAATTTCACTTTAGTAACTCTTGAAATTAAGTAATGTTCCAAGTTTTTCCCCTTCTATCTTGTTTTTGAGAATATACACAGCAAAATATATAACAATACAGTTTATTTTTATACAATTCATTGTCATTGAGTATATTTTTTGAGTTATGCAACCATTGTAACCCTCCTTTTAAGAGTTGCCATTTCTTTATTACGATAAATTCATGGCCCCTAAGTTTCTTATCTAATTTTTCATGTTGCTGTTGTCACTTTGGTCCAATACACAACTATTAAAAGAGCATAATGGTCAAGGCACACTTTTTTGTTAGTCAAGTGAAACTATTCTTTTTTTTTTTTTTAATACACACCCACAGCTTCAAGGGATTTTTTGGTTTAAGTTATAAATCTTATTACCCAGTGCTGTCAAGTTGATGCAGACTCTTAGTGGCCTTATAGAACTGTCCCATGGTTTCCAAGGAGCACCTGATGGATTTGAATTGCCAGCCTTTTGGTTAGCAGCTGTGGCTCTTACCTGCTATTCTACCATGGTAGAGATCTTCACGCCTTTGATGGCCACTTGCTGGCTTTTAAGAGCCCAGGCATTTTACAACAAGCTAGGGAACAGAAGCGTTAAGCATGTTCAGGTACTTAATTGTGATATTCCATGAAATTATGACCTTAAACCGACAAAGAACCAAATACTGTGAGAGTTTTAGTTGTAAATATGAAGCCTTAGCAGCTACTATTTTTTCTTGCAACAGATAAAAATATCTGTCCTGAACTGTTTATACTAAGTCCACATTTGTGTATAAATTTCTGAAATATTAACAAAGCTTTTATTGGCAGTGTATTAAAATATATAGGTCAATTTGGGGAAAATGATGTGTTAACAATATTAAGTCATCCGGTCTATGAATATTGTGGTGGTCAAGATTATGTCAACTTGGCTACTACCTATTTGGCTGCTGTATTAAGTGGCAGGGCGGGGTTTGTGGTGGCTCCCTGCCCCTCAGCTCTCATCTCCTGACCCTGGACTACGGCTGCTGATCGCTCACGTGGCCAGGAGCTCCTGCTCTCTTGTTCCAGCATCTGGTTCCGGGACTTGAGCTAGCAGCTGTTGGGCTCATCAGTCCTTACAGTCGGCACTTGAGAGTCCTGCTCCCTGACCTGCCAATCCTGCGCTCGCCAGCCTCTGCCCAGTCCTGCTCCCTGACCTGCCGATCCTGGGTTCGCCAGCCTCTGTCCCTTCGTCTCGCCACCAGCTTGGGATCCACTACCTACACAACCGGTGATCTGCAACTCTGGTCTCTGACTTGCTGACCTTGGGTTCCTCAGCTTCCGTGGACACGTGAGGCTTGTGCCAGAGCTTGGGACATTCAGCTTCTGTGATTACGTGAGCTGTTTCCTATATTTGTATCTATCTGTCTATATATATATATTATAAATCTTTCCTTGTACCTACACGTGTTACTGGTTTTGCTTCCCTAGAAAACCCAGCCTAAGACAAATATGGTATATTTTCCATTTTATCTAGGCCTTCTTTAATTTGTCTCAGTAGTGTTTTGTAGTTTTCTGCACAGAGGTTGTGCTTGTCATTCAGTAGATGTGTTCCTTACTATTTGATGTAAACTTTTAGATTTTGTTTTCTCAGTCTTTGAGCTGTTATTACCCAAAATCTGAAAACAGTTACCTCATTCATTTTCACAAAAAAAAATTTGACTAGTTTTATAGAATGAATCTGTCTTGGAAAAAGTATGTCCAGAATGATGCTTAGAAGGGAGGATTGCAAGACTTTGTCTCCGGCACTTTGGACATGTTATCAAGAGAACCTCATGCTTGGTAAAGCGGAGTATCAGTGAAAAAGAGGAAAACCATTGATGAGACGGATTGATGCAGTGGGTTTAACAACAGTTGGCTTAAATAGAACAGTGATTATAAGGACTGCACAGGACAGAATGGGAAAGTTTTGTTTTTTTGTACGTAGGGACACTATGAATTGGAACTGACTTGTAGATACCTTACAACAATAACAAAAATAGTTACATATTTGTTTACTGAAAAAGAATGTTTGATATTAGTGATTTTCTTATGATCAAAAATGAAAATTCTAGCACTTTTTTTTTACATGAGAAAAGACTTCATGCTATCTTCTATTGAAAGCCTTGCCGCATACCTTATATCAGTTACAGGGGAAGATCTCACAAATCATTTAAGAGTCTATGCGATCTGCGTATTGTCCCTCTGTAGCAAATCCATTACCTGTCGTTCCCTTGTTGCCATAATTCCAATATTAGCCTCATTATCATCCCTCAAATTTCCAGGAAAATTCAATGGATCCTTTTCTAAAATACTTTCCTGGACTATAATTCCACCCATATATCTGGTTGCTTGATTTTTATGATGACTTTCAAGTCTTTCCATAAATCTTAAGTTCTCAGTGGGGCCTACCATGATCACCATGTTTAATACTGCAGTCTTACTCTTGGCAATACCAGCTACCCTTTCCTTGCTCTATTGCTTCCCCCCTTCCTGTCTGCTAACATTGTTATACTTGTAAGAGACTTGTCTTTGTTCCTTAGTGTTCACCTTGGAGGCATCCTCAGGAAAGGTCAATCTCTCCACAAGTATGCATTGTTGTTTGGTGTCATTGAATCAGTTTTGACTCGTAGTGACCCTATGGACGACAGAACTATACATCGTCTGGTCTTGTACCATCCTCAGAGTCATTGTTAGGTTTGAGCCCGTTATTACAACCATCTTCTTGAGGGTTGGTAAAATAGAGAGTCTGTGAAAAGAGCTTAAACCATTAATGAGATATATTGATATAGTAGACAATGCACTGGGCTGAAACACAGCAGCAGGTGTGCAGATCCCAGGTAACATTGTATTCTAGTATCCATAAGGTTGCTATGAGTCAAAATTGACTCAAGGATACTAATAACAGTAACAGAAGCCAAACCTATTGCTGTTGCTTTGATTCCAACTCCCGGTGACCGGTAAGTTACAAAGCAGAAACACTGTACCTGGTTTTCTTGGCTGTATTCTTTATAGAAGTGGATCAGCATGCATTTTACCCAAGGTACTGCTAAGTAAGTTTGATTAAAATAACCAACCTTTAGGTTAGTAGTCAATCACAAACACTTTGTGCCACCTAGGGACCTCAATAACAAGAAAACAGACAGTACTAATAACTTAATTTTTTTTTATGGTTCCCATTTATTTTCTTTCTTAACAATGGCACAGCTCAGTGTCCCAAATTTTTTGTGCTCCTGCTCACACCATGTATCATTTTTTACATTTCTGGGTGTGAGGACTTTTTTTTGGTATTTTATATGGTTGCTCTCTATATAGATAAAGGAAAGTTTAGAGAAATAAACACACCGGAAGCAGATTTCAACCAATAACTTACTCTAGGTCCTCATGTGAATAATTTGCCGGGTTGTGTTTGCATTCTTACTGATAGTTTTCCCTGCAAGACTTACCAGTCATCTCCTATCATAACTAGCTTAATAATACATCGTTGATTGGTTGCCTTACCATCCTAAAATTGATAGTGTGGTTCAATTGTCTATGATACTTTCTAAATAATTAACCCCTAAATAAATTGCATGGAATCGCCAATTACAGTGTAAGTTTCATGATGATAGAACTCTTTATTATTATAATTATTTTTTCCTTAATTGATAAATCCCAAGTGCCTACAACAGTGTCAGGTGCAGTGTCTATCTGTTGCCATGCAGTCACTTCTGACACACACTGTCTTTATGGGACAGCGTACCACTACCCCACAGGACAGAGTAGAACTTCCTAGACTGTAATCTTTACAGAAGCAGACAGCCACATCTTTCTTCCACAGAGCAGCTGGTGTGTTTAAATTGCTGACCTTTGCTTAGAAGCAGAGTGCTTAAACAGTGTACCGTCTGGGCTCCTAATTACAGTGTAGGTATGGAAATATTTTTAGAATGAATTAATGCACTTAGTAAATGCTTTCCACAAGTAGTGAACAGTAATTTTACTCAGAGTGCATCAGTTTTCATTACTTGCCAAGCCAAGTGCCGTCGAGTCGGATCCGACTCATGGCGACCCTATTACTTAGGTTTGGAATTATGAATTGCCAATTTTACAGGTATAAAAGTTCATTCACATTTAAATTTTTATTCCACAATTTACAATTTCTTACTTTTAAAAGTTTTTTTTCCATTAATGATTATATTTATTTTATGAATTGATTTTTTTCTTTGCCTCTTTCCTTTTGAAGATGTAATTCCTCCCCCATAATTAGTTTCTCGAAGTGTGTTTTTTTCCATTTTTTAAAACTATTTCAATTTATCTCATGTCTATTAAGTTTTGTGTACTATGTAACTAAATCAATTGATCATTTTTATTTTCTACTCTTCTTATCTCTATTATAGAAATATTAACCTGCTTTCTTCTAGTGTTTAGTAACTTCTTACTGATGTTAACCTGTTTTCTCCAGAATAAACCTTTATTTGAGATAAATCTGTAAGTTTTTCTCTAAGTATAAATAACCAATTTCCATAATATTTCTTCTTTAAGGAGCCCTGCTGGTACATGTTTAAGAGCTTGTCTGCAAAACAAAATCTCAGCAGTATCACATCACCAAGTGCTTTTTGGAAAACCTGTGCAGCAGTTGTACCCTGTTCTATAAGGTGGCTATGAGTTAGACTTGACTTACCAGCAAGGGATTTGGACTTCGGTCTCCCTAAAATAGTGAAATGGATTTTGAAGAATGAATAGAAATGAACTCTGCTGGCAAGATAGAAAAGCACTTTTCAGTAAACGGACTAATGTATTGGAAGACTAAAGTATAAGTAAAAAAATGATGACATCTAGGGTCTGTAACTAATTTAGTACATAGCTGGAAATACAAGTTTGGAACTCTGTTTAGTTCTAGTCCCCATTTCTACTGTACTGCTACATGACTCGACGGCACTTGGCACTTGGCTGGCTACATCTTTTAAATTATTTGACAGTGTCTCTGGTGGAAAGAGTAATGCTCAACAAAACGTTTGTTTCTCTCCTGCATTTCCTAGCATTCCTGTAGTTAGGTTGGTATTACGTGATTAGTTCTGTACAAAGGACTGTGAGTTGAAATGTTGTAGGGTCATTTCTGGGCAGACACAGTGAAAGACACTTGCCTACCCCATCTCTGTTTTCTCCTTCTGTGTCACAATCAGAAGCACTGTGTTTCTGATGTCATCTAAAAATGGGAGAGTTTCCATCAGTCTGAGACTGCATAGGGGAAGTCCCCTACAATATGTGTTGGGCGTGTAATGGGAGTGAATAAACCTTCATTGTGTTCGATTCCTAACGTATGGGAGATAAGTTTCTGCAGCATGGCTTATCCTATCTTGACTAAATATCTAAAGCTTCTCTGTTAACACAGGAATCATTTTTCTTCATACCAAATCTATTCCTTCATCTAATTTTCTCATTTCTAAATTGGTATACTGGTTCTTTACATCATCAGAGTGATCTGAGTATTAAATAAAGCAATATACTTACAGCACTTGGAACCCTAGTGGTGTGGTGGTTAAGTGCTATGGCTGGTAACCAAGAAGGTAGCAGTTTGAATCCCCCAGACACTCCTTGGAAACTCTGTGGGGCAACTCTACTCTGCTTTGAGTTGGAATTGACTCAGTGACAGTGGGTTTGGTTTTTTGGTTTATAGCATGTGGTGATTAAGATTGTATAAACTTGGCTGGACAACAATTCTCCGTGTTTGGCAGCAGTATCTAGTGGCAGGGATGGGTCCCATGATGGCTTTCTGTCTCTCAGCTCCCATTTCTTGTTTTTCACCGCTTACTTCCTGTCTGTTCACGTTGCTGGCAGTTCCTGCTCACTTTTGTTTTGTGTGGTTCCTGGGACTTGAACTAGTAGCTGTTGGACTCTCACCCTTGACTGAGAATCCTGTTCCCTGATCCTGCGTTCCTCAGCCCTTGCAGCTCAGTGAGTCAGCAGAAACCTGCAGATTCACCTCCCAGCTGGGTATCTGCTGATGTATACAGCCTGTGTCTAGAACTCTATTGTCTGCGTTGCCAACCTAGGGTTCCCCAGCTCCTGTGGCCGCCTGAGGTTTGTGCTAGAACTTGGGACCGTGCAGGTTCTACAATTGTGTGAGCCATTTTCATTATATCAGTCTTTCCTTGTATTTATTATACATGTTAACTGGTTTTACTTCCCTAGAAAACTCAGCCTAAGACACAGCACTCAAAATTTAGTGACGTCTTGATAACTGTTTGGAGTCCTTGGGTAGTGAAAGTAATTGGAGGTTTGAGTCCACCCAGAGCCATGTAGGAAGAAAGGCCTGTCACCTATTTTTGAAAAATCAGCTACTGAAAACCTGTAGAACAGAGTTCGACTTTGATACTCCTGAATCACATGAGGTAGAATTGATGGATGGCAACTGTAATCTATTTACTTATTTATTTATTTTCCAGTAACTATTTTATATTATTATTACCATTGTTACTACCTAAATGAAGAGTCTTAGGCTTGTTTTGGCTTATGTAAAAAGGCCTAGATTATGAAAATACAACCTAGAATAGCATAAATTAGAAAGAAATGATTAGGGACATTAAAGATAAATCCTGTTATACTTTGAGAAGAAAAAGGAAGTATGGAAGGCACTCTTAGTTTTAGTTACCAATATATTTATTTTATCTCCCAGGTTTGTCACTAAATCAAAATCCTTTGCCTTTTCCACTCTTGCCATCTTAGTTCAAGCTTGAGTTAGTCTGTTATAATGGTCTTATCTCTGGTCTGCCTTCCATTATAAGATTAGTTTTCCTATTGCATAGGCAATCATCTTCCTTCCAGATTTAATAGATTGAATACTTTCCTATTGTATTTGGTGCTAAGTTTTCATCGCAGGTTCTATGTGATCTAAACTCAAATTACACATTTCTCTTAACCATATACCACTCTGCTAACCACCATTTTCTCCTTACAAAACACATCCCATATTTTTTGTTTCTGTGTTTTACTGAGGTGCTAGTTACAGTCATTGTATTAAGTATTCCAAATTTTATTTAAGTTACAACTTAAATACCACTTTCTAAAAGGTTTTTATGAATTTCCTAGTTAAATTTTATTATTTTTGCTGATGATTTTTCAATATACATGCTGTCTTTCTGTATCACTTTACATATTTCATCAAATCTGTAAGATTCTAAGTATTTAAAAGAGAGAATCATTTTTGGTTTCTGTTAACACTTAAAATATCCTGAATTTGGTGGGTGACCAATATATATTTCTTTATTATAGATACAGAGGAAAGCCAACAAAGGAGCAGTTACAAACTTGACATCCAGAATTCTGCAAATACTGTGTTTCTTTTGCAGACTTAGTTGTTGCTTATCTATTAATTTATCTATTTACTTATTGATTGATTTGGGGCCTAGTTTTCATTCAGCTCATTGAATTGTGTCCAGAGCATTTTATTAGTTATTAAATAAAACATTCAATCATTTCACTTTACTTTTCTACAAGGTGACTGTCTCAAACAGAAAATCAATGACAGTTTTTAAGTTCCTGTGTAGAAAGGCCTAGATTACGAAAATATACTTACAAAGACAACACAGAATAGCATAAATTAGAAAGAAATGATTAAGGACATTAAAGATAAATACTGCTGTACTTTGAGAAGAAAAGAGAGAAGAATAGAAGATCCTCTGAAGCAGCTGCAATTAAAAATGTTACTATGAATCCATGAAAGAATAAAAACTATAAATGAGTCTTTTAAGAGGTAGAGAAATATGATAAATTGTGGTACTCTGGATAATCACAATTAGCAAAATGGAGAATAATTAAAGAAACCAAATGAGAATACACACATTGATAAATGAGGTTAGACTTGTTAACGAACTGTGTCATTAGCAGCTTCTTTTTTGCTGGTGGAGAAAATAATAGGATGAGAAAGAGAATTTCTCTACAAATAAAAAATGAGATACTCCATGCTCTATTACACTTAATGAAATGGTGGTATAATAGGGAGCTGTCCTCAGGGAGGAGAATCTACAAACAGGCAAAAGTCCCTGAGTCCTCAGGGATGTAGCCTCTGTCTGATGACTGCCACTCTAGCAAGTACTTGGAAGATTCAGGTCGCTAAGGATTGTAACCTTTCTGCCTGTGTTTTTCTTTACGAAATGTGGCTATGAATTACACAGCAGGGAAATGTGTGTCTACGCTTATTAAAGACTTTCAGGGACGATCACATACAGTTTCCAACATATCAGGTTAATCACAGCACCCTTCTAGAATATTCCTAAGAAAATAGTTGCCCAAACCTATCAATAATCCTCCAAATATTCCTGCAATGATATAAATTATTAGGATTATTCCTTAATTTTTCAGAAATAATAAGATAATTCACTACTGCCCTGGGAAACATTTCTAATCCTAAACCCAAGAACCCATGTTCTGTGCCACATCTAGTGGCCTCTGAAATAATGGATACTGTCAGGGCCTGTGCCTGGAGCTATATAGGCCTGAGTTTATCAGTATAATCTGTCTAAAAATACATGTCCCAAATTGTTTTACTCAGTTCTTCCGGTCCAAATTAAGTTGAAATGATAGGTTTAACTGACTAGAAGTCGCAGTTATGTGCCTTCATAAACATTACCTGCAGTTGTTGACCTCTAGACACTGATTTTACACAGTGTCTGCTCCTTTTAGAGGCCGTCTACTTGCTATTGTTGCTTTGGTAGGGAAAAAAGAAATACTGGTTAGAAAATATATGCTCCTTCCAAAGACACAAAATCCATAAGTTCTAAGCTGTTTGCAGAGATTTAAGTTATTAAGTTCTGATTATTACCAAACTACATGAAGCTTCGACGGCACTTGGCTTGGCTTAGATTAAGTCAAGCTACCAGTTTATTAAATTCTTGAAGAGAATATCAGTTTTGATTAAATGTCTGATACCATTTTCAAGCCCAGAAAAATACTTTTCACATTATGAAAGAAAGTGTGTGTGTATATATACACATATATGTGTATACACAAACACATATATATGTATATATATCTGTATGTGCATGTATGTGTATATATACATATATATGAGTATACATATGTATACATATGCACATATAGATATATACGCATATATGTATGTATGTGTGTGTTTGTGTATCTGTATTATTCCTTTGGAATGTGTGGAGAGTATCCTATGGGGCAAACATGATTTTATGCATAAGGTTTTGGCAGACAAACAGATGAATAAAAATGATCCTTACTGTCCCTGGGTGGTGCAGACAGTTTAGCAAGCTTGGTTGCTAACTGAACAGTTGGCAGTTCAAGTCCACCTGGAAGTGCCTCTGAATGTAAACATAGAAATGTACTCCCAAAACTCTACCGAGCACAGCTCTCCTATGGAACACGTGGGGTTGCCACAAGCCACAATCAACTCCACAGCAACTAGTCTGGACATTGAATACAAAGTAGGTGAAATGCTAGAGATTAGGTGGACAAGAAAGACCTTCCTGATGAAATCCCTTTTAAGCTGATCCTTGAATTTTGAGGAGTCAAGATTTACATATCAAAAATTCCTGCATAATGCTCTGATGTATGAATAAGATTGAAATATTTGGAAGACAGAAAGAAAATCAGTGTATCTCGAGTGTGTTGAGCAAACAGTAGTACGTGTGATTGGAAGTTGGCAAGATACAGATAATTAGGTCTGTTTTATGGACATGTAGGCTATTGTAAATATAATAAAAAGCTTTCAGATGGTTTTAAGAAGAGAAGTAATGTGATTTGATTTCTATTTTGAAAAGATTCCTCTGGTTGTGCTGTTAAAATTGTATTCAAAAAGTGCAAGATTGAAAACAAACTATTTGGAAGGCTTTGGAAATAATCTAGATAAGAGAATTCCTTGGGTGAGAGAAGTAAAGAAGATGAGCATTTAAGGTTATTAGAATGGCCAGAGAACGATGCTGGGAGAAAAGTGAAGAGTTCTTATTTAAAGTTGTTAGTTATGAGAGGCTTATTAGATACCCAAGTGAATGTCTCAGAAAGAGAGTTGAGTATGTGAGTCTTCAGTTGAGATGAGATCTCTTGACTGGAAGTGTATATTTGCAAGTCAAAGGCGCATCAGTGATTTTCAGGCCATAAGCCAGGTGAGATAGTCAAGGAAGAGCAAATCAAGAAGGTCCTAGATCAATGGGAAGTCTAGGGGAAGCAGAGCAGCCAGAAAAGGAGCCGGCTGAAGTACACAGGAAGCAAGAACTAGGAGAGAATGATCATGGGTGTCAAAAGAACATTACAAGACAGAAAATACAGCCAACAGTTGTCAAATAATATAAAAACACAGAAGCAGTCCTTGAGCCAACATGGAAGGAACTCGTTAGTGGTTATATGATAATAAGATGTCCAAGGTGGATTTATTTTAAGAAGGGTATCATTAAAGTGTTTTCATGCTAGTATCAATGCTCCCACAAAGATCAATAGTTGTTGAAGAAATGAGGAGTTCCTTGGAAAGGTTTGTATTAAGTTTTCTAGGGTACAGCTAACCCTAAGGACATAGTTTCTGTTGGATGAACTGAGAATTTTGAGCTCATGCACTATAAAGTTAAGGACAAAACTCAGAATTGTCCAGTATGATATTAATCCTGTAACAACTAACCTGAAAAAGCGGTTGATGGAATTTGTTATATTTCTTCAATACCAGGTACTGTGAATGTTGTTGACATAGATAAACTTATCATTCTGCAGAATATTACTTTTATAGGATGAAATTAATATAGTTTTTCCAATTTTACATAATTTAATTAGGAAAAATAATACAAGCAGAAATTTTTGAGTTTTAGCACAATTTAGAGAACACCTAATTTTATTTTCTCATATTATAATTGGAGGGAACTTGGTCATATAACATAACCAAAGACAAACAACGCTGTTGCTGCTGAGTCAGCTCCCACTCATAGCAACCCCACAACTCAGAGTAGAACTCTCCACAAATGTTCCAAGTAGCAAGTGCCTATTGGATTCCAACTTCTGGCTTTTTTATTAACAATTGTAGCAATTGACCACTACACCATCCGAGTTGCTGTAACATAACATATGGCCAAAGCCACATATGGTAAGTATAGTTGGTTGAGAAATTATGGAAACATGATATTCGTATAGTCTGTCTTCTGTGTCTTCTATGCAATAAACACGTAGAGTAAATGGAGTACATGATTCACATCTGTGACTTCTACATCTCCACATATTTGTTTGAAAAACACAGTATGTATTTATCATAAAGAATATGTTTATTTTGTAGTTCACAAACACTAAGTTTAGGATTTTTATTCTATTGAAATGTTTTATTGATGTGTTATTAGAAATGTGTCTTTATATAAATGAATATTTTGAAGTGGTATGTAGTGAAAACTCTTTGAAGTATTATCTTTATTCAAATATGCTGTTTTTTAGAGCTACCATTTCCTGAACATCTTATTTGTGATATACACTTTCTGCTCAAGTTTGCAAATTGAGGAAACAGAAATACAAGGGGTTTGGTAACATGCCTAAACTCATTTATAGTTTTGTTAGAATACAGTTTATTATTAACAGTTTGTATTATCATGGTATATCTGTTAGAATTGATGAACCAATATTGTTAAACTATATGCCATATAATTAAGTCTATATTTTACATTAGGGTTCACTTCTTGTGTTGTGTAGTTCTATGGGTTTTGATGCATATGTAATGCATATAATATATATGATGTCATGTATCCACCATTGTATTATCAGAGTCCTCCAAGAGTCCTGCACTTTACCTCCTCACTCACAGCCCTCTCCCTCTCCACCACTAGCCACAGTTTATCATTTGACTGCCTCTATAGTTTTGTCTTTTTCAGAATGTCTTGTGGTTGGAATCATATTGTATGTAGCTTTTTTAGACTGGCTTGTTTCACATGGAAAGCCTGAGTTATTTGCTACAGCTGGTTAATTGCTACAACTGCTAACCCAAATGGCAGTGTGAGTTAACCAGGCCTTCCCTGGAAACTATCAGGCAGTCCGAATCTGTTGTTGTGAGTCAGAATCAATTCTGTGGCAATGGGCATTTTTTTTTTTTTTTTTAATTTCACTTATCAATACTCGGTTAGCAATACTAATTTAATTTTTCTGCCCTTGTTTTTACAGTTTGGTAGCTTTTTCTTATTTTGCTGAATAATGAAATATTCTACTGTAATCATGTACTACCATGTGTGTTTATCCAGTCACCTATTAAAGGATATATTGGTTTTCTCCAATTTGTGGTAATTTTTTACTAATACTGTCACTGCAAACATTTGTGAGCTCTTGTGCAGAGATATATTTTCAACTATTTTGGCAGAACACTTAGGAAGATTATTGTTGGATAGAATTGTATATAGCTTTGCAAGAAGCATGCAGACTATCCTTTAAAGTGAGTGCACCATTTTATATTGACAGCAGCAATGAGTATGAGAAGTTTATCCACATCCTTTTCAGCACAATCCAAGATAAAGCTACGTCTCCATTTATTTAAATGTTTCTTAATTTTTCTCAATAATGATTTGTAAGATTTAGAGTTCAATTCTTGCATATTTTTATAAGACATTCCCAAATATTTCTTATTTTTGACACTACATTAAGTGCTATTATTCTTGAAAAATAATAACTTCCATTTGTTCACTGCTAGTACAAACATACCCAAGAGCAAATTAATTGTTGTTGATTTGGTTCTAACTCAGAGCAACCTTACAGGGCAGAGTAGAACTGCCTGTCTTAGTCATCTAGTGTTGCTATAACAAAAATACTACAAGTAGATGACTTAAGAAAGAGAAATTTATTCTCTCATGGTCTACTAGGCTAGAAATCCAAATTCAGGAAATCTGCTCTAGGCTTTCTCTTTCTGTTGGCTCTGGAAGAAGTTTCTTGTTATCAGTCGTCTTCTGGCCTAGGAGCTTCTCAGCGCAGCTACCCTGGGTCCAGTGGATGTGCTATGCTCCTGGTACTTCTTTCTTGGTGCTATGAGACCCCCAAGTCTCTTTGCTCACTCCTTTCTTTTATATCTCGGAAGAGATTGGCTTAAGATATATTCTAATCTTGTAGATGTCTGCTAATTCATCTCATTAACATCATAGTGACAAGGTTTACAACACATAGAAAAATCACATCAGATGACAAAATAATAGATAATCATACAGTACTGGGAATCATGACCAAGCTAAATTGACATGTATTTGGGGGAGACCCAGTTTAGTCCGTAACACTGCCCCATATAGTTTCTAAGGAGTAGCTGATGGATTTGAACTGTTGATCTTTTGGTTAGCTCTTAACCTCTGTGCCACTAGGACTCCAGTATATACAAATACAGTTAGATTTATATATTGCAGTTGTATCTGAGAACTTGATAAATTCACTTATTATTTCTAGTATTTTAATTATTCTCTTGAATTTTCCATATAAATTCATGTTGACTGCAAAGAAAGATATCTTTTATTTTTTTCCTTTCTGATACAGAAGCCTTATTTCTTTGGCATGTGTTACTGCCCTTCCTAAGATTTCTGGTATCAAGTTGAGGAGATGTGGACATCCTTTCTTTGTTCTTCATTTTAGATGATATGCATGCATCCATTTGCTGTTAAGTCTGATACTAGCTGTTGGTTTTGTGTAGACACTGCCGTAGACTCCCCACAGGATTTCTGTCAGTCTCCACAGAAACAGACTGCTACGTCTTTCTCACACAGAACTGCTTGTTGTTTCAAATGGCCAAAACTGGCAGTAGCTTTAAAGCTTTTAGCAAATATCAACCCTATTAACAGAATAAAAGGGCAAAAACATACACTACTTTCAATAGACTCAGAAAAGGGCTTAACATAAATTGCTGGTGGAAAACTCCAAGCAAACTGGGAATCAAAGGATATTTCCTCAGTCTAATAAAAGGTTTTGTAAACATACCTGTTGTCAGGTTAAGGAAAGTCTTTCCTAATTTACTTTGAGTTTTCCACCAGCAATTCATGTTAAATACTTTTGGGGATAAACTGAAAATAGTACATGCTTTATCTGCCTTTTATTCTGTTAACAGTGTTGATATCTGCATTTGAAACCGACTTTAGATTCCTGGAATACATGTTAATTGCTCTTGATGTAAGATCTTTATTTTATGTTCTTAGATTTATTTTGCCAAAATTTCACTGATAATTTTTGCATCTATGTCTACGAGGGATATTGGGCTATGTGGTGTTGTTCTTTTAATGACTTTGATATTGGTATCAAAATGATGCTGATCTTAAAGATTTATAAAGTATAACCACCTTTTCATATTGTGGAAGAGTGTGAGTGTGCAGAATTTTATTAGTTATTAAGTCTTGGTAGATTTCACTAGTAAAGTCTGTTTGTACTCGGAGATGTCTTGCGTGTAAATTAGTGTCAGACTGTTAGACTGCTTTTGTTTTGGTTGATTTCGCTTTGCATTTATTTGGTACTTTACATTAAGATGGGCTTTTTTAATGCAGCATATTGTTAGGGTTTACTTTTTCATATAAATTCTGACAGCATTTTCCTTTTTATTGGGTTGTTTAGATAACATAAATTTGATGATTAATGTGTTTGGTTTTAAATCCACTGTCTTGCCATTTGTTTTCCGTTTATCCCATATGTACTTGGTTCCTGTTTTCTTAATTTTCTACCTTCTTTAGGACCAGTTGAGTGTCTTTGGAGTAAATTTCAATTTTGGAAAATTTTAGATTTGGTGAAAAGTTGCAAAAATAATAACAGGAGGTTCCTGTATATCCATCATTCATCATTCCCTAGAATTAAAATCTTACCTAACCATCATATATTTTGTCAAAACTAAGAAATTAACATTGGTAAAATACTATTAACTACACTGTAGCATCTATTGAGATTTAATTAAATTTTCCATCAAAGCATTCTTTTCTCTTTCAAGATACCTCAATATCATGTTACATTTAGTTGCCATGTATCTTTAGTCTCTTATGATTTTCTACAGTTTCTCAGACTTATCTTGTTTTTCATGTACTTGAAAATTCTAAAGAATGCTCACAAATATTTTGTACACTTTCCTCAATTTTGATATATTCAATGCTTTTTATGATTATCTTGTGCGTATGGGTTTTGAAATGAATGCCACAGAGGTAAATGTCATTTTCATTGTCTCATATCAAGCGGTACATAATGTTTTAATGTGACTCCTCACCAGTAATGTTAATTTTGATCACCTGGCTAGGGTAGTGTCTGCCAGGTTTTTCTGCTGTAATGTTACAACTCTTCCTACTTACTTTCCAAACTCTAGTCTTTCAAAAAGTCAGTAAACACAGCCTTTTCCACAGTGTATTTTCATTGACTGATTGTTTTCTCATTATGGATCCCATTTTTATGCTGTTTCACATGCCTAGCAATTTATATTCGATGCTAGAAATAGTGACCTTTGCCTTGTTGATTGAATGTTTTGTATATCTGTAAATAACTTTAAACCTTCTACTAGGGTGTGGTTATTTGCCTACAGTTCTATCTTTTTATATTGATATTAAGCTTTGATAGGAAGGACCATAGCTTCATTTAACATAAAATTAATTTTAATTCTCTACTGAAGCTACAGGGTACCCTGTTGGCATAGAGGTTAAGTGCTAATGCTGCTAACCAAAAGGTAAGCAGTTCAAATCCACCAGGCACTCCTTGGAAACTCTATGGGGCAGTTCCACACTGTTCTACAGCGTTAACTTGATGGCAGTGCGTTGTTGGGTATTGAGCCTATCAACTTTTTAAAAGTCTACTCAATGTCACATGTATTATACTCTGGCTGGTGGGAACATGCACTATTTCCATCTCTGTATGTGTCAGAATTGACTCGATGGCAGCGGGGTTGGTTTAGGTTTAGTATCTGTCTTAGGTATTGTTACTGCTAGTCTCCTCACAAAATAAGCTGATCAACAAATTATTACTCACATGTTTACTGAAGGAACTTTCTGCAGATCTCTGGAATTTTCCCTCTGTGTAACTCTTGGCTCTTCAATAACTCTACCCTTTACATTACTCCTTAGACAGCTTAGTGTGTCTCAACTCACATCTCCATCTTTTAACTCAAGGTATTACTGAAATGTGCTTGGATTCCCCTGCCCCATGTCACAGTCTGGAATGCAACCTACGTTAATTACAGGACTCATTTTCTTCCCATCTCTCCGGGATCACTATCCTTCATTTCCTGATTTCGTATGTCTTGAGAGCTGTTGCTTCATGTATTTTGATGTGTTTATATTTAGTTGCTTTAGGTAGAAAGGAAGCCCAAGTGGTGTAGTGATTAAGTGGTATGGCCGCTAACCAAAAAGTTGGCGGTTTGAGGCCACCACATGATCTTTGCAAATTCTGTGGGGGCAATTTTATGCTGTCCTTCAGGGTCACTATGAGTCAGAAGTGACTTGATGGCTATGGATTTTTAGGAAAAAGGATTTAGTCCCTGTTACACCATCATGGCTGAAATGAGAAATTCCTAGATTAATCTTTGAAATTCTTGTGAAATATTTTATTATGTAATAATTTAAATATACACAGCAGAAGAGAAAACAGTATGGTGAGCTGTCATGTATTGATTTCCCCTCTTCAGTGGTTACATAGTTATGTCCAACTTGTTTCATCTGTATTCCCTTCTATTTCCATGTCCCGCCAGGTTATTACTATTTTTAAACATTTTATTAATGTATAACAAATAAACAGAAGTCTACAAATCATAAATGTACAACTCGATAAATTTTTCACAAAATGAAAATACTTGTATATTTAGCCTTGTAACCAAGAACTAAGACATTACTAGTTCCCCAGAAACCTGTATCATATCTCCAAAGCAATCTCTATCCTGATTCTCAATGCAGTGCGTTAATTTTGTCTATGGTTAATCTTACATAAAGAACTCATACAATATGAACTGTTTTAGATCTCAGTTCTTGTGTTCACTATTATGTTTATGAATACATCCATGGTATTTTCTATAGCAAATAGTTTGTTCATCTGACTGCTGTTTAACTTTCCATTGTATGAATATGTCACAATTTACCCATTCTGGTGTTGATGGACATTTAGACTGTTTTCAGTCTTTCACTCTTACTAATTATGCTGTGCTAAATACTTTAGTACATTTTTGTTGATGCTGTTGGTGATTATTTACATACATTTATGCTGGATATATAAAGATAAAATTGTTGAGTGAAAGTACATGTATGTTGATATTTAGTAGACACGAATAGTTTTCATAACAACTTGCCCTAAAATATGTAGAAAATAATATTGTATCATTTATTATTATAAATAATAATTTTTAATTATCTAATTATCTTGGTGCAGTGTTCTTGTACATGTAGCCACTGGGAAAAATACTGACTGAATGTGTTGTTATTTAGCTGCCATTTGCACTTGTTTTTTGTGAATGATTTCTGTGAACTTATTTTGTCATTGATCAAACTGATGAGTTTCTAGAACTGCAAAGTTGAAGACTGGATGCTCAATGAGAAAACTGACTATAGTTCATGTATATCCTGATATTTCAGTGGAGTGTGAGTCTCCTTAGAAATTGTTTTTGATTCATTTCACTTTACAGAAACATTTTCGAAAAACAAAACAAAAGGAAATACTCTCCTAAAGTATTGTATATGCCAAGGCCAAAAGCATAGATGTGTAAAAAATTGTGATTCTCTTGCTTTATGTTATGATAATCTTTTTACAGTTTCCCTTAGCTATTTCATTATTGTTAACATCTAGCCTTTTACAAAAAGTGCCTCCACAGCCACTTTAGTACTATCTAGACAAAAAGTAGAAATTCATTGCCATGTAAGCCTTCAAGCTTCAGTGACAAATCAATACTGCGTCTCTATGAAACAAGTATATCTTAACAGTATTTTCACAAAGGACCTGACCCACTCTATCTTTACATAAGTTTGGGGACAAATCCAAATAGCAATATAGATCTGAGCAAAATCTTTCCATGTCAGGAAATGCTGTTAAAGGCTTTAAAATAAGCTTAAAAAAAAAAAATACGTAAAATAATCCTTCCACTACTATTAAAAAAAAAAAAGCCACTTTTGATTCTTGTTTTCAGGATAACAAACAAAGTAATTTGAGTAGCAAATTACTTGATGCTTGATTAGTTATTCTTGAGATCCTTATTTTTTAGTGTATTCATGTACTCATGTCTCTCTAGAATTTGTTTACTCCAGTTAACTGTCAAAAGGCCAAAGAACTCAGCGAACACAAAATAGGCAAGCTGAGTATTCTGTATGACTTTAATAATTACTACCACTTGTAAATAAATGTTTTCGCATGGGGTAATGAAAGGCTAAATTGATTACAGGTTATAAACCAATTAAGTGGCTCTGAAGTGACTGAGGAACATAAGATTAAAGTTGAAACAAATATGAGCTTGATTTGCATATAGCTAATGTCGCCATAAGTTGGATCCAACTCGACGGCACTTGGCTGGCAATGTAACTGAGGAGTTGTTTTTACTTGGATGCCCAATCAACGCTCATGGAAGCAACAATAAAGAAATCAAACAAGGTAATGCATTGGGCAAATCTGCTGCAAGAGACTTCTTTAAAGTGTTAAAAAGGAAAGATGTCACTTTGAAGACTAAAGGGCTCCTGACTCAAGCCATGGTATTTTCAATTGTCTCATATGCATAAAAAAGCTGGGCAAGAGACAAAGAAGACCAAAGAAAAATAGATGCCTTTGAATTGGGATGTTAGCGAACAATATTGAATACACGTGGACTTCTCCAAAAGAAGAACAAATCTATCTTGGAAGAAGTGCAGCCAGAATCCTCCTTAGAAGCAAGAATTACGAGACTTCATTGCACTTATTTTGGAAACATCATCAGAAGGGACCATTTCCTGGAGAAGAACACTATGTTTGGTGAAGTAGACAGTCAGCAAAACAGAGGAAGCTCTTTAATGAGATGGATTAACACCCTGGCAGCAACAGTGGGCTCAGACACAACAACGACTGTGAAGCTGGAGCAGGACTGGCATCATTTCATTCTGTTGTATACAGAATCACTATGTGTTTGAATGGACTCAATAACACCTAAAAAACACAACATATGATGATAGAATGTGAAAAGCATTTTAATTGTGTGTGTTTTTTTTTTTTTTTTTTAAAGGCAGATAAGTGGTAATCTTTTCCTAGGGAGGAAGGATGGCTAGTCAAGAGAGTCAGGGAAGGGTATAGAGAGCAGGTTATATTTGGAAGGGTCTCTAAAGAATAAGGCATACACAAAAAGTTCAGACACAGAATACTTCTCATGGGCATTGATTAAGTGAAGAAGGCTGGGCCATGCTTAGATTGATTTTGTCAGTGCTGATCATTGCTATCAGAGTTGATTTCATCTCATGACAGCCACGTGTGTGCACAGTAGAATTACTATATAGAGCTTTCAAGACTGTGACTTTTTGGAAACAGATTACCAGGCTTGTTTTATGAGAGAACTCTGAATACTGAATGGTAAATTTTACCTTGTATTGGAGAGGTTAATCGTTTGTACTGCTTAGTCATTGTCTAAATGGATTTGTTTGCAAATTTTATACCATACTATGCACTTTAGAGTTTATTCTAAGAACAGTTAGTAGCCATCACTAATGTAGTTAGTGTTGTTTAGAAGAAGATCACACTCATGGAGAAGGGAATGGGGACAGATAGCACGGTTTATCTGGCTGTTTTGTTTAACTCTCTATTCTTACACCCTATGTGAGAGAACAAGTGGCTATCATCCCTAATAATTTAAGACATGTGGGAACATCACTGATTCCATAATTTAATCAACCTCAAAACCTAAAAAATCCCTAAATGGCAATAGTTTAAATTCAGTGGTCCCTTGTGAGGCTTTTTTTTTTTTTTTTTTTCCGCCGTATATAATTGTGACATCATCTTTAATTTTTTTTGGTAAGGTTAATTTAAAAACAGAGACCAAGAGATTAAAATAACTGAACAATGGAAAAGCAAATAAAATAAATTTAGGGTTAATGGATTAAAACAAGTTTTTTTAAAGAACAGTTCATGTATTTGTATAAAGATTACCGGAAAAAAAAAATAGTTCATTGGCAACCCAACTGAAAAGACATGTCTGCCCAAAATGATTAAAATTTGCCTTTTTGTCTTAATTAGACTGGACCAGTACGATTATGTGAATATGAAAACTCAAGGATTTTTTTTAGGAAGTAGTATCTGTATAAAGGATATCCCTTAGAGTTGAGTTTTGGTTTATATTTTGGTATGAGGGAATGGGCAAGAGAGGACATGATAACTCAGAATTACCAATCTCATTTCTTCACTGTCAATTTATTGCATTGTTTATTTTTTCATTATAATCAATGAGGCAACACAATTAAAAATGGAAAAATTTGTTTTTGTTCTTCAGTAAGGTACTGCAATAAAGGCAGAGACAAGCAAGTAAAGAAATAAAAAGATATACACTGCGAAAGGAAACCAAAAGCAAAAATAAAACCACTGCATTGGGTCAAGGAGGACTCGTAGCAAATCCTGTCTCACAGAGTTTCCAAAGAGTGCCTGGCTAATTTGAACTGCAGACCTTTGGGTTAGCTGATGTAGCACTTAAACGCTGCACCACCAGGATTTCCAAGGGTAGGGATAAAAAATGATTAGCTCTAGAATATGTAAATTCTGTCCCAATAGATTCAATTGTGTTGTCAATGGACAAATCAGAAGGGGATGAGGGGGAAGTAACTTATTTAGTTAATGAAATTAGATTAGAATCAAAAGGAAGTTGCAGAGTCAAGGAAGTGAATTTGGAAAGTTTTATTGCAAGCAAGTGGATCTAATGGCACTTGTGTAGTTTCCATAGTTTTGAGTTGTCCCTGAACATCACATCCTGCAGGATCAGTGCAGAGAGAAGTAAGCAGTGATTTCCAGGAAATGATTCAAACAATTAAGAGATTACAAGAATAGACCTGGCAAATGAAAAGCCCCTAGACAAAGGCAGGAATAACAGAAATGTAGAAGAAAAAGAGAATGACTTGAAATTTAAAACAATGCACTTTCAGCATTTCTTAAGCTGAAAGAATTGAAGAAAGGAAAAAAAAAAAAACAAGGCTCAAGTTGCAATGCTGAAGTATTCTATGGGAGAAAATATTAAATGATGCAGAATCCATTGAAACCAAATGGAAGGAATACACAGTCATTATACCAAAAATAATTCATTGGTCAGTGACCATATAAGTTGCATCAGTTGGTCCCAACCCCCCTGGCAGAATGGAGAATGAAGAACATCAAAGACATAAGGAAAGCATAAGCCCAAGAGACAGAAAGGGCCACATAAGCCAGGGACTCCATCAGCCCAAGCCTGGAAGAACTAGAGGATACCTGGCTACCACCAGTGACTGGCCTTACAGGAAGCACAACAAGAGAGCCTCTGATGGGGTGAAGAGCTCAAATTCTAGTAAAAAGGACAAATCTGAGGCTGGAGGAATCCCAAGAGACATGACCCTAGGAATCTTTGTTAGTCCAGAACTAAAACCACGACTAAAGCCAACTCTTCAGACAGAGATCACATTACATCAAATGATACTGGTGAGGATTGTGTTTCTTGGCTCAGGTAGCTACATAAGACTAAATAGGCTGTTCCTGTTCAAAGGTGAGATGAGAAGCAGAAGGGGACAGGAGATGGTTGAATGGACATGGGAAATACAGGTGCATGTACTGTCACAGTGTATGGAGAGCAACTAGAGTCACATAACAACGTGTGCGTAAGATTTTGTATGAGAAATTGACTCAAATTGTAAACTTCAAGGTACCATATGATAAATAAATAAATATAAACAAGATTTGGTTGATGTTCAGTCATTTCAGGAAGCAGCATATGGTCAAGAACTAATACTACTAAAGGACAAAGTGCAGACTGCACTGGAGGTATTACAGAAAAGCAAAGCTCCAGGAATTGATGGGATACCAATAGAGAAGTTTCAACAAACAGGTATAGTGCTGGAAGTACTCACTCATTTATGTTGAGAAATTTGGAGGAGAGCTACCTGGCCAAATGACTGGAAGAGACCCATATATATGCCTATTCATAAGAAAGATGATTTAGCAGAATGTAAAAATTATCGAACAATATCATTAACATCACAGGTAAGTTAAATTTTACTCAAAATTATTCAAAAGTAGTTGTAGTAGTATATCTACAGGGAACTGCTAGAAATTTAGCTGGATTCCGGAGAGGACATGGAACCAGGGATATCATTAATGATTCAGACATATCCTGTCTGATAACAAAGAATCCCAGAAAGGCAGTTTCATGCTGTTGTACACAAAGTTGGAAGCAACTAAACAGCACTTAAGAACACCTAGCAACAAAAGCAACACTTACAGGGTCTCGGAGTTGGAATAGACTTACATGTATGTGAATGATAGTCATAAATACGATGTTAGATCAAAGAAGCAAGTTGATTATAATGTGAGACATCATTTATATTAATTTAAAAAGAAAAAACATTATTTTGGAATAATTTTTTTCCTTTTTTCATTGTGATTATACACTCTAAATCAGTTTTGCATTCCCATCTGTCTGTGGCTCCCTCTGGTCTCCCCACCCAGTGACCACACACTCCTCCTTTGCACTCTGTATATCTAGTATCTTCTTAACAAGCATCTGTCACCCACTCTCTACCCTCTTCTCTCGCATCTAGAAAGAGCCTAGTAGAACAGTGTCCTGTAAATTCATAGAACCATAGTATATATACCACATGGTCACACTCTGTCCTCAAGTTCAGTGACTCATTGCTGGATTCTGGCAAAGAGACAGCAGCAGATCTAGGGACCATGTTCTCAGGGCATACTCCAGGATGTCAGACCATCAGTTCAGCTCTTTTAGAGTTCTTGAGCGACCACCTTTTTTTTTCTTGGGTTGCCTCAGGGACTCTACATTGTTACCCTGTCATGGCTGTCTTTGGTGGTGGCTGGACACCATCTGGTTCTTCTGATCCTATGCTGATACAGTCTTCCGTTCATATGGGTCCTTCTGTCTCCTGAGCTCTTTTTACCTTGTGTCTTTATTGTTCTCTGTGATCGTCTGTTCCAGATGAGTTGGGACCATTTGGTGTACCTCAAGTGACAGCTTGCTAGCTTTTAAGACCCCAAACACCACTCACCAACCTGGGGTGCAGAAGACCCTCTTATCAACAGACTAATCATGCCAGTTGGCCGTGATTTCCTGTGAATACATGGTATCCAGACCCCCATTATCCTTCGGAATATTAGGTTGAATTTAGGAAACCTTGCAATTATGGTGAAGTCCAGTTATGTTTATCTGCTCTCCACTGTATGCTGTCACTGCCATCACTGAACCAAATTTCTGTCAATTGTCTAACTTATGCCCAACTCCCTCCTTCCCTGACTCACTGTTGTAGCTATCAGAGTCTTCTCTTCTGTGCATAAGTCTTATTTTTAAGTCCTTAGAGCAGGGGTCTCATGCAATATTTGTCCTTTTGCTGCTGACTGATTTCACTCAGCATAATGTCTTCCAGTTGAAACTAAGTTATGAGATGAATCCTAAAATCATCATTGTTCTTTATCATTGCATAGTGTTCCACTGAATACATATACTATAGTTTATTTATCCATTCATCTGTGATGCACATCTAAATTGATTCCCTCTTTTTGCTACTGTGGACAGTGATGCAATAAACATTTGTGTGTATGTACCTGTTCATGTGACAGCCTTTATTTCTGTATGATATATTCTGAGTAGCAGGATTACTGGATCAAATGGTATTTCTATTTCTGGTTTTTTAAGGAAGCACCAAATTGCTTTCCCAAGAGGTTGTGCCATTTTGCAATCCCACCAGCAATGTAAGAGAGTTTCAATCTCTCCACAGCCTCTCCAGCATTTATTGTTTTGTGTTTTTTGGATTATGGCCAGCTTTGTTGGGTGAGATAGTATCTCCTTATAGTTTTGATTTGGATTTCTCTAATAGCTAATAATTGTGAGCATTTCTTCATGTGTCTTTTGGCTGCCTGGATGTCTTCCTTGGTGAAGTGCATTCCCATCTCCTTTGCCCATTGCTTAATTGATTTATTTACCTTTTCCTTGTTGACATTTTGCAGTACCTTGCAGATTGTGGAGATCAAACATCAGTCTGACATACAGTTGCCAAATATTTTTTCCCATTCTGTGGGCAGCCTTTTAAATCTCTTCATAAAGTCTTCAGATGAGTAAAAGTGTTTGATTCTTAGTAGTTCCCATTTATCTATTTTCTGTTGTTTGTGCTTTGTCAGATTTTGAAGTCTGTCTAAGCTGAGTATTAGAACTTCCATTGTTGGCCCTATTTTTTCTTGCATGATCTTTATTGTTTTACTTTTGATATTTAGGTCTTTTATTAATTTAAAAAAATTAGAATGATTAATTTAAAAGCATTTTAGATAAATGTGTATAAAACAAAATAATGAAGAGATGCATGCAAATGATAGCATGTATCATTCTGCAGGTAGATACTTTTGGGAGGAGAGATGAAAATTAAACAAATGTATTCAGAGCTACGTAATACAAAATTTTAGTCTTAAAGTGGATGGTATGTGCCCCTGAGAGCTATTTATCTATTCACAGCTTGTGTTCTTTTTATATGTCTGAAATATTTCATTAAAATGAAATCCTATTTTTTAAAAGCAAGTTTACATTTTCTATGACAAGAACAGGTAACATTATTTAGGGGTAAATTCAGTTTAAAACAAAAGAAAAAACTATTAAAATTTAGCTTTGAATTGAACAAATTGCTTTAGGGTAACAATGAGTCAGTCTTCTCAAGAATTTTTCAGCTGTACAATGAAAAAACATTTAATAGGTATTCAGCCTTTGTATGACTATTAATTCATTTCTGAAGTTTTATTATGTAGTACAAAATATGCCAGTCAATATTATTTATTTTTAAAAATTTTGTTTATTCTTTTCAAGTCTCAATGTATGCATTTATAAAATTGGTATTTAAAAGCATTTATCACATGGACAGGTAATGGGGGTTAACTAGTAAAGAACAAGCATGCATCCATTTAAAACTGCCCATAAATTCTAAAGAATGATTTAAAATATTTGTTGATTGTTGGCATTTGTATTTGCTTAACATTAGGTAATTATACTGTTGATATATGAAAAAGTGCACTTGATTGCGTGTATATCTTTTTGTTTTTGTTATTTTGTTGTTGTTATCACTAACCATGCTCAATAAAACAATAACAACAAAAAGGTCATGATTCTAGGTTGTTGTGGTTGCATGCCACTGAGTCAGTTCCAACTTGTAGTGACTGTATAGGACGGAATAGAACTGTTCCATAGGGTTTGCAAGGAGCGATTTGTGGATTTGAAATGCCAACCTTTGGTTTAGCATCTGAGTTCTCAAGCAGTGTTTACTGGACTCCAACATAAATCAAAAACCAAACCCACTACCATGGAGTTTATTCTGACTCGTAGCAACCCTATAGGACAGAGTTAGAATTGCCCCATATTTTCCAAGGAGCACCTGGTGGATTCAAGATGCCAACTTTTTGATTAGCAGCCTTAGCACTAAACCACTACACCACCGGGTTTTCAGGGCTCCAACAAAGGAAAAATTAATTTTTCTTTCTCTTAAAAAGTGTATGTCATGCATCCTTGCATGACAATTGTTTAAAAAGTGTTAGAAAGATTCCTCTCCCCTCCCTGATATGTTGCTAAAACTCAAAATGATGACTCTAGTGCTATGAGACTAGACTGGCTGGCTCACTGACATGACTTGGAATGGTAAACATTTCTCTTGTATGTTTAGGTCAACTGGCATTCTTTGACATATGATATTTAGCCTTCATTCATGTGTTAATTTGGTCATTTTAGCTAGTTATTTAGCATGTAACTCTCTGCCACTTTACCTGCCCAATTCTACATGTTAATTGTTACAACATTAATAGGTGACACCTAAAAAAAAAAAAAAAAGAATGCTATTTCTATAAGGATTCAGTAAGTAAAGTGGAAGCTATTTTTCAAAACTTTTCTTGGCCTCCCATGCTTTATGTTCCCCATTAGCTTCTGGCTATTAAAATGTTACACAAAACAGCAGGGTAAATAAGACAGATTTCCAGGGAGCTGAGCTATAAATTTGTCGACATGTTATTTGATGAACATAAATAGTGTCATTTTCTACTTTATTAACTTCCTGTGATATGCACTCTGATCTTAAAAAATTTATAGTATTTGGAAGAGAGAGAAGATAGGCTGTTCAAAGTCCCCTCTACTCATAATTTATTGGACCTTCTATTACTGCTATACATTTCAAATTGTCGTTTGTTAATGCTATCTAGTACTTGGCTAATGGGATGTATTTTAGTTTTTCCTTATCTAAAAATGTGACAAAACAAAACTAAGTGATTTCTTCTCAAAGGGCAATGGGATTTATGAATCATCAAACAGGTAAATCAGTTTTTATTTTTTATGATAATAATATGTATTTAAAAAGACTATCATTATCCTGGTTCTGACAGGCATCTTCTCATTGTAACTTCAGCCATTTCCACACAATGTGTGTGAATTTGACCTTGACATTGCTAATCCTGACTGTGTTTTGCCTTGACTTTATCTTCATTTCCTCACAAGCAGCCTGAGTAAATAGACTGTGATTAACTAGGCAACAGAACAATTTTCAGCCTAGATTTTCTTGAGCCTAAGTGGTTGACTTACCTCTTTAGTCCCTGGGACTTATTAAACAGGCTCCCCTTAGTATTACTGAATATGTGTTGCAATTTTCCTTAATAAGGATGCTGAGTGTATGTTTTTTAACAAGGAGAGATATTTCTTTAGTTCAGTGGTTCTCACCATTTGTTTTTTTTTTCTTTTTGTATGTTAATTTTTTTTTTTAATTTGATACGACTGAGTGAAAATGTACATTCACATACAGCCATGAATTTATACAGAAAGACATTCATTCCCCCAGGGGATCTCACTTTTCTCATTCATTCATAAATGTATGGCTAAATACTAATTAAAACAATATTTTCATAGGGATAACTAAAAACATCTTTGTTTTTCAAAAATGTGAAAAATCAATGACTTAAATACTATTGGTAACAAACTGGACACCTTTGTGGAGTAGTGGTTAGTTGTTACAGCTGCTAACCAAAAGGTCAGCGGTTCAAATCTGCCAGAAGCTCCTTGGAAAATCTGTGGAGCAGTTTTGCTCTGTCGTATAGGGTTGCTATGAATCACAATTGACTGGACAGCAGTGTGTTTGGTAAGAAATGAAGTAACATCATCATCTTGAGCCTATGATTGACAATAGCAGCAATAGATCATACCTATGACTGTAGGTTTGAAATTGATACCAAAAACAAGGGTATGTCAAATGGACATATTTGCATATGTTTTTATATTATATGTTATTATGAAACTGGTTATGCTTCAAATGAAGAAGAGAAAAGAAATACCCAGTTTTTAACTCGTTTTTGACACTACTGTTTCTGTTTTTTGTTAACATAAGACTTTCAGCTCTCAAAATGAAAGAATGTGACTCTTATCCATCTGGCCAAATATAAAGATGGTGTAAGCTTGATTAGCTGCACTGAAAGCACTGGTGAAAAACAAAACTCCAGAAACTTGACGGAATACCAACGGAGATGTTGTAACAGAAAGGTGCAGTGCTGGAAGTGCTTATTCATCTATGCCAAAAATTTCAAAGACATCTACCTGGCCAGCCAAGTGGAAGAGATCCATATTTATGCCTACTCCCAAGAAAGGGGATCTAACCAAATGTGGAAATTATCAAACAATATCATTAATATCACATGTAAGTACAGATCATTTAAAAGCAGCTGTAGCTGTGTATTGACAGGCAACTGCCAGAAATTGAGGAGGAATTCAGAAGAGGATGTAAAAACAGGGTTATCATTGCTAATGTCAAGCAGATAGTGGCTAAAAACAGAGAATATCAGAAAGATGTTTATCAGTTATGCAAGGTATTTGATCATGTGGATCATAACAGATTATGGGTAACATTGCAGATAAAATTCCAGAACACTTAATTGTGCTCATTAGTAATCTACATGTGGATCAACAGGCAGTGTTGGAACAATGGGGCACTACATGGTTTAAAATCAGGAAAGATGTGCATCAGGGTTGTATCTTTTCACCATACCGTTTCAGTGAAATCAGAAAAGGTGTGTATCACAGTTGTATTCTTTCTCCATGCCAATTCAGTGTGTATATGGAAAAAATAATTCAAGAAACTGAACTATCTATGAAGAAGAATGGAACATTGGGACTGTAGGAAGACTCGTTAACAATGTACAGTATGCAGATGGCATAACCTTGTTTGTTGAAAGTGAAGAGGTCTTGGAACACATACTGATGAAGATGAAAGACCGCAGCTGTCAATATGAATTACACCTAAACATCAAGAAAACAAAAATCCTCATTTCTGGACCAATAAGCAGGAAATGTTGATGTCTTAGTGGTTAAGTGCTATGGCTGCTAAACAAAAGATTGGTAATTCCAATCCACCAGGCATTCCCTGGAAACTCTATGGGGCAGGTTCTCCTCCATTTTATAGTGAGAATTGACTCAAAGGCAGTGGGTTTTGTTATAGGTTTGGGACATGATAATAAACAGAGAAAAGAATGAGGTTGTCAAAGATTTAATTTTACTTGGAACTACATTCAACACCCATTGGAAAGAGTGGTAGAGGAATCAAAAAGCACATTGTATTGTGAAAATCAGCTGTGAAAGACCTCTTTAAAGAATTGAAAAGCAAAGATGACACCTTGAAAACTAAGGTACACCTAGCCCAAGCCATGGTATTTTCAATTTTATCATATACAGAAAAAGAATTGATGCCTTTAAGTTATGGTGATGGAGAAGAAATGAATATACTGTGGACTACCAAAAGAACAAATAGATCTGTTTTGGAAGAAGTACAGCCAGAGTGCTGCTTAGAAGTAGAGATGATGAGGCTGTCTTACATACTTTGAACACAAAATCAGGAGGGAATCTGTCCCTGTGGGACATCAGGCTTGGCAAAGTGAGGATCATTGATAAAGAGGAAGAGCCTCAATAAGATGAATTTTTGCAGTGGCTGAAACAGTGAGCTCAGGTATAACAACAATTGTGAGCATGGTGCAGGATCAGATAGTGTGTCGTTCTCTCATACACACAGTTGCTCTGAAACAGAACCTTCTTGACAAAACCTAACAACAAACAAAGTATGTTTGATTAAAGTGTTCTCTTCTCTTCTTTTTTTTTTGTTTACATTTTCTACTGTGTTAGGTAACAGTAAATTGGAAGGAAAAGACATTTAATTTAAAGCAAAACTTACATTATATTAGACACACACAGAAAAATTTGTTCCATAAGGGCAGCAAATCTAATCAGACAGGATTCTTAATATCAATCAAACTTTACTGATTCATGAACTCTTGAAACCAATGTGTAAAATCGTACATATATTTTTGGTGGGAAAAGCAACTGTGACTGTTACTGGTTTCTGAAATGTGGTTCCGATTCAGGGATTCTGACTGGTTTATTCCAGTTTGAATCCTTGCTGAGAATTCACATTCTATCCAAACCCCTCACTGATACGGTAAATCAGAATCTACATTTTAACAAAACCCTCAGGTTATTATATGTACAACAATTGTTGAGAACCACTGCTCTACCAGTGGTTCTCAGAACTGCTCCCTAAACATCAGCATTAGGATTTCCTAGGAATTTGTTTGCAAATGCATGAATGAAGATGTCCCAAAAGATTTATAGATACTGACTTACAGATTATAAATGCTGTGCAAATTAATGGATTAAGTTTAATAAATGAAGAAAGATTTTATGTTGTTGTTGTTGTTAGGTGCTATCGAGTCAGTACTGACTCTTGTTGATGCTATGCACAACAGAATGAAACACTGTCTGGTACTGAGCCATGTCCACATTCATTTTTTATCATTAAACCTATTGTTGCTGCCATGTGTAAATCCATCTCATTGAAGGTCTTCCTCTTTTTCATTGACCCACCACTCTACCGAGCATGATGTCCTGCTCCAGGGACTGAGCCTTCCTGACAACATATCCAGAATATGTAAGACATAGTCTTGCCACCTTTGCTTCGAAGGAGCATACTGGTTCTACTTCCAGAACACATCTGTTTGTTCTTTTGGCAGTCCATGGTACATTCAACATTCTTCTCCAACAACACAATTCAAAGACATCAATTCTGCTTGTCTTCTTTGTTAATTGTCCAGCTTTTGACTGCATATGATGGATTGAAAATATGATGGCTGAAGTCAGGAACACTTTAGTCTTCAAGGTGACATCTTTATTTTTCAATACTTTGAAGAGCTCTTTTGCAGCAGATTTTCCCAATGCAATGTGTCTTTTGATTTCTTGACTGTTGCTTCCATGGGCATTGATTGTGGGTGCAAGTAAAATGAAGTACTTGATAACTTCAGTCCCTTCTTCATTTATGATGTAGTCGCTTATGGGTCCAGCTGTGAGGATTTTTGTTTTCTTGATGTTGAGGTTCAATCCGAACTGAAGGCTATATTCTTCTGTGTTCATCAGTAAATGTTTCAAACCTTCTTCACTCCCAGAAAGTAAGGTGGTGGTGTCTTCATAACACAGGTTGTTAATAAATTGCCCTCCAATCCTGATGCCTCATTCTTCATATGACCCAGCTTCTCAGAGTATTTGCTCAGCATACAGATTGAAAAGATGTTGTGAAAGGATACAACCCTGACACACACCTTTCCTGACTTTAAACCAAGCAATGTCCCCTTGTTCTGTTCTCACAACCGCCTCTTGATCCGTATACAGATTCCTTAAAAGCACAATTAGGTATTCTGGAATTCCCATTCTCCCCAGAATTATCCATAATTTAGTAGAATCCACATAGTGAAATGCCTTTGCATAAACAATGAAACATAAGTAAATATCTTTCTGACATTCTCTGCTTTCAGCCAAGATCCATCTGACATCAGCATTGATATCCCTGGTTTCCTGTCCTCTTCTAAATCCAGCTTAAATTTCTGGCAATTCCTTGTCAACAGACTGTTGCAGTCACTTTTGAATGATCTCGAGCAAAGTAGTAATTAGATGTTATTAAATTATTCCAAAAGTCAACTAATATTTATTGATGGCTATCAGGTGACTGACCATGTCCAATGCTGTTAACAGAGAGTATCAGAGAAAAGAGAAAGAAAAATGAAGAAGCATTAAGAAATACATAACTGGAAATACAGAGAGTATTATTGTAGTTACTGACAGAAAACTTCCCTGAAATCATGAAAGAGAACATAGATATCTAAGAAGCTTATTGAATGCCACAAAAACTAGACCACAAAAGAAAACACTAAGACATTTTATAATCATGCTTAATAAAATGAAACATAAACAGAGTCTTTTAAAGGCAGAGAGGCTCAGAGCAAAGCTAACATACAGGGGGATGCACCATAGCCTTTTGTCTGACTTCTCAGCACAAACGATGTTGGCAAGAAGGCACCTGGATGACACATTCAAAGCCTTGATGGAGAAAACCCTCCAAACAAGAATTATAGATCCTGCAAAATTGTCTCTCAGATATGATGGTAAAATTAAGACATTCACAGATAAACAGAAGCTTAGAGACCTTGTAAAAACCAAGCCAGAACTACAAGAAATACAGAAAGAAGCTCTTTGCTTAGAAAAACAAAAGTATCAAGTGTATACTTAAGGAGGGAACTCAGGACACAGAACGTGGAATCCTACTCAGGGAAGTCACAAAGCTCAATCAAATGAAATGTACAATATTAAAAGAAGGAAATCAGTGATCGAAACATGAAAACTATGACATCATCACAATACAGAGAGGTATGTCTTACAGTAGTTATTATGTTTTCAGATGGAGAGGAACTTAGAAAGATACGCAGAAGTTAAAGTCTGATATAAACTTAGAATAGTAAGGGAGTTCATAGGGGAAGCTATGAACAAAGCAAAACAACCAATGTGGAATTTCAAAATAAGAAACAAAATACAGGAATCTCAACAAACACAAATCAGCACTGAAAAAGATGAAAAGTTAACCCACAAAGAATGACCCAGAACAGAATATTAAGAGCAATACAGAAAACATCAAGAACATAAAAAAGACATCAAAGTGACAGCATTAAACACATATCTATCAATAATTACACTGAATGCAAATAGACTGAATACTCCAATAAAGAGTCAGTGAGTGACATCTTGGATCAAAAGACACAATCTGTTTACACGTTGCTTACAAGAAAAACACCTTAGACTCAAAGATATGAACACACTGAAAATCAAAGGGTGGAAAAATATACACCAAGCCAACAACATACAAAGAAGAGCAGGAGTGGCAATACTAATCTCAGCTAAAATAGACTTTAATGTAAAATCCACCATCGTAGACAAATATGGTTACTGTTTATTTGTGAAAGGTTCAATGCATAAACAGGACATCACAACATTAAATATTTATGCAATGAATACCAGAGCCTCAAAATACACAAAATACTGACAACATTGAAAACCAAGCTAGACGACTCCATAATAGTAGTTGGAGACTTTAACATTCCACTTTCAATAATGGACAGTGCAGTCAGAAAGAAGATCAGTAAGGATATGGAAGATCTTATTGCAATGATTAACCAATGAGATCTCATCAACATATACAAAACTTTTTACCCATCTACAAGTTCTCCAATGTACATGGAATATTTTCCATAATAGACCAAGTGCTGGGACATAAAGCAAGTCTCAACAAAATCCAAAACATTGAATTATTGTAAAGCATCTTCTTAGGCCAAATTTACACACCAACCTCTAAGGCCAAAGGTGAAGAAACTGAAGATTTTTACCAGATTCTGTGATCTGAAACTGATTGAATATGCAATCAGAATGTATTGATAATTACTGATGACTGGAAAGCAAATCTTGGAAACAAAAAAGAAGGATCAGTAGTTTGAAAATATGGCCCTGGTGATAGTAATAATGCCAGAGATTGCATGATAGAATTTTGCAAGACTAATGATTTCTTAACTGTAAATACTTTCTTTAACCAACACAAATGGCTACTGTACACATGGACCTCATCAGACAGTATACATGGGAACAAAATAGACTGTATCTGTCAAAAAACATGGTGGTAAAGTTCCATATCAGCAGTCAGAACAAGATCAGGTGCTGCCTGTGGCATGGACCATTAATTGTTCCTATGCAAATTCAAGTTGAAACTGAAGAAAGTTAGAATAAGTCCACAAGAGCCGAAGTATGATGTTGAGTATATCCCTCCTGAGTTTGAAGACCATCTCAGGAACAGATTTGATGTGTTAACCAGCAATGACCAAAGACCAAATTGTGGAATGACATCAAAGACATCATTCATGAAGTGAACAAGAGGTGGTTAAAATTTTACTTGAGTGTGATATTAACAATATTGTTCAGTAATTTACACATTCAGTGCATAAGAAGGACATATTCCAGTCAGTTGGCCAGGTAGCTGTCCTCTGAATTTCTTGGCATAGATGAGTAAGCACTTCCAGTGCTTCATCTACTTGTTGAAGTATCTCAGTTGATATTCCATCAATTCCTGTCACTTTGTTTTTTGCCACTGCCTTCAATGCAGCTTCCTCCAGTGCCATTTGTTCCTGATCACATGTTACCTCTTCAAATGGCTGAACATCAACCAGTTGTTTCTGGTATAATGACTGTTTAATCTTTTAATCCTTCCATCTTTTTTTGATGCTCCCTGAGTTTTGTAACAGTTTCCCTGTAGAATCCTTCACTATTGTAACTCAGGGCTTGATTTTTGTCTTCAGTTCTTTTGGTTTGAGAAATGCAGAATGTGTTCTTCCCTTCTGGTTTTTCATTTCTTGTTCTTTGCACATGTTATTATAATACTTCATTTTTGTCTTCTTGAGCTTCTTTTTGAAATCTTCTGTTCAGTTCTTTTACTTTATCATTTTTTCCTTTTGTTTTAGCTGCTCGACATTTGAGAGCAAGTTTCAGAATCTCTTCTGACATCCATTTTGGTCTTTTCTTTCTTTCCTGTCTTTGCTGAACTATCAGTTTGAGTAATTTGCTTACTGATTCTTTAGGGTTCTCTGTGTATACGATCATATCATCTGCAAATAGGGAGATTTTTACTTGTTCTTTGCTGAGGCAGATGCCCTTTATTTCTTGGTCTTGTCTAATTGCTCTGGCTAAAACTTCTAGTACAATGTTGAATAGGAGAGGTGAGAGTGGGCATCCTTGTCTAGTTCCCATTCTCAAGAGGAATGGTTTCAGTCTCTCTCCATTCAGGATGATGTAGGCAGTTGGCTTTATATAAATGGCCATTATTGCATTGAGGAATTTGCCATCTATTCCTGTTTTGCTGAGAGTTTTTAGCATGAATGGATGTTGGACTTTACCAAATGCCTTTTCTGCATCAACTGACAGGTAATTCTTGTCTTTTGTGTCATTTATGTGATTGATAACAGTAATTGGTTTTCTGATGTTGAATGGGCCTTGCATCCCTGTTATGAATCCAATTGGCTGTGATGAATTATTTTTTGATATGTTGCTGCATTCTATTGGCAAGTATTTTGTTGGAGATTTTTGCATCTAGGTTCTTGAGTGATACGGGTCTGTAGTTTTCCTTTTTTATTGGGTTGTTCCCTGACTTTGGTATCAGGGTTATGCTAGCTTCATAGAATGAATTTGAGAGTATTCGATCTCTTTCTAAACTGTGAAATAGTCTCAGTAGTATTTGAGATAACTCCTCTCTAAAAGCTTTTTAGAATTCTTCAGTGAAGACATCTGGGTGCAGGCTTTTTGTTCTTGGTAGTTTTTTGATGACTTTTTCAGTCTCTTCCTTTGTGATGAGTTTATTAATGTGTTCTACCTCATCTTGAGATAATTTTGGCAGGTGGTGTTAATCTATGACTTTATCCATGTCCTTTAGGTTTTCAAGCCTTTTAGACTACAGTCTTTTGTAGTATTCTGTTATGATATTTTTGATTTCTGTTGGATCTGTTGTGATATTTCCCATCTCATTACTTATTGGGTTATTTGTTTCCTTTTCCATTTTTCTTTAGTAAGTTTAGCTAGTGGTTTGTCAATTTTGTTGATTTTTTCAAAAAAACAGCTTTTGGTCTTTTCAATTTTTTCAATTGTTTTTCTATTCTCTAACTCATTTAGTTCTGCTCTAATCTTTATGATCTGTTTTCTTCTAGGACCTCAGGGGTTCCTCTGTTTTTGTCTCTCCACTTGTTCAAGTTGTAGGGTTAGTTCTTTGGTTTGGGCTCTTTCTTTCTTCTGGATGTGTGCATTTATAGAGATAAACTGACCCCTGATCACTGCTTTGGCTGTATCCCGCAGATTCTAGTAAGAAGTGTTTTCATTCTCATTGGAATCCATAAATTTCTTTATTTCATTCTTGATTTCTTCTTTAATCCATGGCTTTTTGAGCAAGATGTTGTTCAGTTTCCATGAATTTCAGTTTCTATCTATGTTTTTTCTTCTATTGGTTTTGACTTTTATGGCTCTATGGTCTGAGATGATGCTTTGTGGTATTTCAGTGGTATGGATTTTGATAAGATTTGCTTGATGTTCTAATTCATGGTCTATCCTGGAAAATGTTCTATGTGCACTAGAGAAGAAGCTGTAGTTGTCTACTGATGGATAGAAAGTTCTGTATATGCCCATGAAGTCTAGTGGGTTAACTGTGGCAATAAGATCATCTGTGCTTTTGTTGAGTGTTTTTTCTAGATGTTCTGTCCAATATTAAGAGTGGAGTGTTGAAGTCTCCCACTATTATTGTGGAGTTATTTATCTGATTTTGAGTGTAGTCAGTGTTTCTTGGATGTATTTAGATGCTCTAGTATTGGAGGCATAAATATTTAATACCGTTAAGTGCTGCTTATGTATTGAAACTTTCATCAGTAGTGTCCATCCTTGTCCATAATAGTGGATTTTACATTAAAATCTAATTTATCTGACATTAGTTTTGCCACACCTGTACTTCTTTGTGTATTGTTCACTTAGTATATATTCTTCCATCCTTTAATTTTCAGCCTGTTCATATCTCTAAGTCTAAGGTGAGTTTCATGTAAGCAACATATAGATGGATCATGTCTTTTGATCCAAGATGCCACCCTATGTCTCTTTAGTGGAGTATTCATCATTTCACATTCAATGTAATTATCGATAGGTATGTATTTATTGATGTCATTGTAATGTGTTTATTTTTGTGTTGATATTTTCTCTGTTGTTATTTTGAGTTCTGGGACATTCTTCTTTATGAGCTGATTTTTCACCTTTTTCAGTGTTTGTTTTGTGCTTGCTGAGACTCCTGTATTATGTTTCTTTCTTTTTTTTACTTTAATTGTGACTGACTGAAAATGTACATTCTCATATAAATTTGCATGCTCACTTATATGCAACCTCCACTGCTCACCCTGCACGGTGACAGCATACCCTTCCTCTCTGCTCCATACATGTCCTATTCTTCCATCAGTCTCCTGACTCCTCCTCTCCACTCACTCCCCTTCTTCCAGTATGAGGTCAGCAGGATGACATCCTATAGATGCATAGAACCATAAAGCGTCCACAAAATATTGTCACTCTGCCTCATCAAATCCAATCCATTGCTGTCTGAAAAGTTGACCTTCATTATGATTTATGGACAGGGGCAGCATCAGGTCCAGGGACTGTGCTCTCAGGGGGACCCTGAAGCATCTGGAACATCAGTTGAGGTCTTTCAGTGGAGATCTCAGGGTAGGCCCCTATTTAGTCTCTTGTTGCCAGTGAGACTCAACTTTGTGAGCTCCATCATGGCTATCACTGGTGGTGGCCGGGCACCATCTGGTTCTTCTGGTCACAAGTTGATGTAGACACCCACTCACATTGGTCTCTCTGTCTTCTGGGTTCTCTTTCCCCCATGTTGTTATGGACCTTGGTGATCATCTGTTCCTGCTGAGTTGGGACCATTTGCTGTACCCACAGATGGCAGCTTGGCAGATTTTAAGACCCCAGAAGCTACTCACCAATGTGGGGTGTGGAGAGTCCTCATTAGCAAAACATTAGTTGTGCCAATTGGCCTTGATTTTCCCTGAGAGCACTGTTCCCGGCCCCCTGACCCAGCTACTCTGTCCTTGCAATATTGGGTTAAGATGGGAGGAATACTCAAGTTGTGTTGAAGTCCAGTTAATATTGATCTTCTTACTAATGTGTGCTGTCGCCAATTTCACCCAGCCAATTTCTAACAATTATCTAATCTAAACCTTCCCCCTGCTTTCCCTCTCATCCTCCCCACCCTTACAGCCATCAAAGAGTCTTTTCTTCTATGCATGAGTCTGATTTTAAGTTCTTACAGTAGGGGTCTCATAAAATATTTGTCCTTCTGTCACTGACTACTTTCACTGAACATAATGTCCTCCATTTGAAACCAGGTTATGAGATGCTTCCTGAAAACATTGTTGTTCTTTATCGCTGCATAGTGCCCTGTATTATGTTTCTTGATTTGACACGTTGCACCTTTATTGTACTTTGTGGCTACCCCTGTGTTCCCCTTTAATAATCTATGTTTAAACCAAATTTTAACTACTACAAGATGTATTAATTACTTCTCCATCTGGAAGGACTATAAATACTGTAATATATCCCTGTTTTTAATACGATGATATCATAGTTTTCATGATATGATCACTGGATCACTTCTTTGAATATTATAATTTAGATTGAGTTTGGAGTCTTCCCTAACTGACTAGGTTTCCAGATGATGTGTCCTGTATTTCCTCCTGAAATACAGAGCTAATGGTTTTCTTCTTCTAAGCCAAGAGCTTCTTTCATTATTTCTTGTAGTTGTGGTTTGATTTTTACAGTCTCTCAGTTTCTGTTTATCTGCAAATTGCAAATGTTATAATTTCATTTTCATATTTGAAAAATGGTTTTGCAGGATATATAATTCTTGTTTGGAAGTTTTTCTCCTTCAAGGCTTTGAATGTATCACCCCATTGCCTCCATGCCAGCATCATTTCTGCTCAAAAGTCAGATGAAAGCCTATAGGGCTTCCCTCTAAATGTTGGTTTGCTTTGAGTCTCCCTGCCTTTAGGAGTTTCTGCTTAGGTTTCATTTTGTTAAGCGTGATTATAATATGTCTTGGAGTCTTTCTATTGGATCTATATTGAGTGGCATTCAATATCTATCTTGGATATCTATATTCTCTTCTTTCTTAATTTCTGGGAAGTTTCTGTCAGCAGCTCAGCAACAATACTCTGTTTTCAGGTGTCCCTCCCTGTTCAGGAACTACAGTTAATTGTAGATTGTTCCTCTTAATAAAGTCACACGTTTCTTAATGCTTCTTCATTTTTCTTGTTTCTTTTTTTCTGATTTCTCCTCATAGATGCTGGAGTCAGTAGCTCTGTCTTCCAAGTCAGAAAGTCTATTATCCATTTGTTCCATTCTGTTTTCTTGGCTTTCAATGGAAGTTTCTACCTCTTTGATTTTGTTATTGATCTGTTGGATTTCAGAATACTGGTGTTCTGTGAGATCAAACACTTGCTTAACTTTTCATTTGCTCTGCTGCATTTTGTATAATGTCTAGGAGGACTCTCTATATAATCCTTTTGTACTCACCCTGTGATAGTTCCAGAAAAGATTCTTGGGGGACTTCTGGAGTCATAGATGAATTTTTTTTTATGTTTCTGTCCAAAGTTCATTGCTTTTGGGCATCTGGTGGTTGTCTTGTTTCGCTGGTGTTACCTTAATGGGATTTAAAGCTCAGTCTGAAAAGGAGGGTGATCATCAGTCACCTCTATGTACTCTAGTGACTGGGCCCAGTGGAATCTCTTGGATAGCAGGCTCCACCTCCTGATTGGCATAGACACAGCCCTACTTTTAGAGTCATTGGAGGGCAATTAGCTGACCCTACAATGTGAATCAGTAAAGGCTGGAAGAGATGTGATCAGGATACACTACAGGTATTTCTCTAGGCAGTGTTATATTGAAAGGTAAAAGGTATCTCACAGCCTCTAAGATCAGTCAGCCTTTCAGGTATACAAGTTCCTCTTCCAAGCTGGGAAAGTAAGTACCTCTATACCCAACTTCAGATGCTATAAACCAGTCAAAAATACAGAATGTCTACTGCTGTGCCATAATTTGATGCCAGGCCCCATCCTTAGGGCCGCACTGTGAATAACACCGCTTTTCTGCTGGGAAAGCACTCCCGAGGCATGCACTGCCTTCCAGCCTGGGAATTAGGTCCTGCTGGGGCCTCCGTTTGGGTAACTTCGCCTCCCAGTCAAACAAGATGGCGTCCCACACAGGCTCTACTGCCCACTTGGGAATAGCTGATTCAGTGGCGGAGGTTTGGAGAGAGAGGTCAGAGGTGCCTAAGTGTAGAGAGCCCAAAGCTGGGCTCTCAAAATGTGTCCATTCCACCTGCTTATCCCACCAGCAGTGCATCCGAGCTTTGCTGCCAGTTAAGCCTCAGCCCCACCCACTGGCTAAGACAGAGGTAAAAAAGGTTAAAATGATGAATTACCTTCAGACTGTGTGGGAAGCCGAGACTTCCCGAATCAAGGCCAGAATATGGTCAAGTTAACTCTTGTATTAACAAGATCTAAATTAAGCACATTCCAAGTATTGTACACCCAGCATTGTCCTCAGAATAAGCAGAGGTCAGCATGCCCCCAATCTGGTTTCAATATGACTAGCAAAAGAATGCTTGGGAAAAGGAAACAAGGAAATGTATGGAATATATACGCAACTGAAAAATAAAGCTCGAGGTCTCAGCTTGACTGAGTCCCCCCTGATGTGATTGTTTTGGTCTTATTCAGCTCCTGCGCTTTCCCCTCAGCTCTGTTCATCTGACGGCTGGTACCATCAAGACTGTGAGAGCTGGCACTCAACAAGGGTTGGGATTGGCAAAAAAGAGGAAGTTTCTCATTCGGTGGTATGTAGTCCAAATTGACAGTCCTATGCTGTGTCCTAGGGCTCTCACTAGGTGTCCAAAAGGCTCTGATTAGTTATCAGTTAAGGCCTTGGTTCCCAGAGGGAATTAAGAAGACATATGCTTAGTCCACTATCTTGAATCCGCCTCTTCCTCGTCTTCAAGTTTTCTTTACCAGCTTAGTAGACCATATGATTTTCAAATTCAAAATGGCCATTTCAGGTCATTAACACCTAGTATATCATTGTTTATGAATCCCATTTAATTTTTGATGATTTCTAGTTTTCCTAGATTCATATCTCATATATTATATGTTCCAATTATTAATAGATGTTTACAGATGTTTCTTCTCATTTTCAGTCATGCCACATAAGCACATGAAGATCCTTAAGGCTTACCCTACACACATTATTAAGGTCACCGCTACTTTGAGGAGGCAGCTCTTCCCCAGTCATCTTCTGAGTGCCTTCCAACCCAGGAGGCTCATTTTCTGGCACTGTATCTAACAATGTTCTACTGCTATTCGTAAGGTTTTCCCCAGCTAATTCTTTTCAAAAGTAGACTGTTGCATCCTTCTTCCTAGTCTGTCTTAGTCTGGAAGCTCAGCTGAAGCCTGTCTACCTTGAGTAACCCTGCTGGTACCAAAATACCAGTGGCATAGCTTCCAGCATCACAGCAACAAGCGAGCCTCCACTGACCGACAACTGGGGGAGAGATTTTAGTAATACCAGTACATAATAATAACTCGCTTGAGATATAGTCTAATCTTACTGTCTTTTTACCAAAAGACAGGAAGTTTAACTCAATCATATTAGACTGATGAAGAAATCCTCTTAGAATTGCTTTGTTCACTCTTTATTCGCTTTGAGTCTCTAATGTCATCATTCTTTCTAATGACATGATTTCTAGGTAGTTACACAGTTTGTTAAGTACTTAGAAATGACTTTAATTAAACAAAAACCTGGCCAATTCAATTCATATATTTCTTATTTACCTGAAAATGGTCACTCAAACCCTTGAAGTGTAATGTCCAGTTCTGTGAGATGACAGTGTGATTCCCTTAATAAGAAATGATAATTTATTAACACTGTTACTGAGACCAACACTGGAGAAGAATGCCATTTTGGCTCTGGAATAAAAAATATAGACTTAAATGTTTGCCTCCTGGGGATTCAAAAGAACTGTGTAAAAAAAAAGATAAATTTCAAAGCACCAATCTCATGGATAGTGATGGTCTTTGAAGAACTGTAGTGATAGAATAACAGTTCCATACAAGACATTTCCAAAAATTTTTAGCTACTGCAAGATTTAAGGTAAATGAGAAAATGATTGTGAGATAATTTCTTCATATATGCAGCAATTAAACGTCAAGGCCCTGAGATTTGTAGATTAGATTGTCTGTGATGGTACCACGCTATAATAGAGACCACAAAACAGTTATTCAACTCAACTGGAGAAAATTCTTTATTTTATAAAGGGAGTTTACAAAGATGGATTGAAGAGCTCACAGTTACTGTTTTCCTCAGTTTCTTTTGTAGGTTAAGAAAAAATTTTCTAAAATGATGAATTTAAATAGGATGCAGTAATGCTGAGGAAGAGATATTACTGCAAGCATACAATAGCACTTATAAACTGGGACAGTAGACATTATAGTTCTCATTCATACTGCTGCTCACTGTCATGCAAAACATGTCAGCATTCTGACTGATACACATTCAGAGCCCTGATGATCTGATGTGGGGAAAAATGCAAACAAAAACGAATATTTGGTAAACAGAGATATTAATAATAGGATTGTGGGTAATCTGATTTTATGTGCATTCACACTTTCCAAATTTCATACAATGCACAGTTATTGAGTGTATAAACAAAGATTACAGAACTGAAAATATTACAATTTAAAGCTTTTGTATGTATATATATTTTTTCTTAGCTCAATAGAAATATCTGCAGAAAATGGCAAAGAGCACAGAAATTGAATCTTTCGGTTAAGCTCTACCATGATAGAGAAAGGAATATTTCTCTGTTATTGGATGTGCTATTCGAAGTGTATCTCAAACAGTTTATATTATTATTATGTCCAGAGGTTCCCAAGTGAGTAGTCTTTGAAACCTAAGCTACCACATTTTTAGCCAAAGGTAAAAATGAAGCAGAATAAAAGAATCAAAATATTTAAGGTAATGGATATTTTCTCTCCAAAGCTCTTTTTCCTTTTAGTCCAGTTGGTAAAATGCCACTAGAGCAGAGGAAACAACTTATACATTCAGTGAAATGTATGACATATGTGCCCTTGATTTAAATGGTGAGGACTGAAGGACAAACAGATGGCCAAAAACAAGAGCAGAGAGAAAAGCAAAACAAACAAACAAACAAACAGAAAAAGAACACCTATGCATTTTTATACCCTATAGATTTAAGATGAAATTGTTACAAAATACTTTTGTTGCACTACAGAAGATGGTGGGAGAAATACAGCCTTAATTCAGGTAGCATAGTCATTTTCTATTAAATGTTTAGAAGTTCTACTTTCTTCCACAGTACAACAATTACACAGCAGAGCATAATTATTTTACAGTCAATTGAGTACACTAAATGGGCATATTTATGAAACCTGATTTATGCTTCATACTTGAAACACTGCATGAAGTATTGCTTTACCTCCCACCAAACCTGCAAGCCAGTAAACCTGTCAGAAGGACTCTTTACTTCGGCCCCAAAGCAAACTAATTTAAGTTTGAGCAATCCTTTTGAAATGTTGGTACTGCACTTAGCCTCTCCTATCAAGTGTACTGCAAAGAGTAAAGGCAAAGAAAGCAACGTGGTATCTGTGGAGAAGCTCCATAAAAGTTTTATGGCTTTAGTTCATGCCCTGATTCTTGCTGTGGTGAGCAAGAATATTTTTCATTAGTGTATCCCACAAAGCCATGAGACCATCTACATTTAAAGTAATGACCTTCTCCGTATAAACTCAGACTTGTTTTCTTGTACTTCAATAACTAACAATTATTTATGAAGGTTTATATAGTTACATAAGATAATATGGGAGTTTGGTCGCATGATGACCTTCATGAGAAGTTTCCTGACTGTTATTTCCAGGCTTTTGAGGATATGCCCCACACCTGTGTTTTTCTCACATGCTTGTACAGTTTACAAAGGCTCCGTCTGTTTACAGTGATGGTTTTTTAGGAGTATCAGAGCATTTAACACAGCCTCTGTAAAATATGTAAATCAGATATTTGTCTTTTCAATGTTAAAAAATTCCAGGCTCGTATTATGTAAGGCTGTGTCAGAAGAAGCCGCAGAACTACATGCTAGGTGATTTTGTTCAATGTTCTCTTTAACTATGTGCTATATATATGTGTTTTCTTATCGTCTGCTTCACTGAAGCCAGTTGCGCAAGTATACAATGCCTTCTGATTTCACTAAGGAGTGAATGAAGGAAAATACCTGTTCTCTGTAGATGAGGGCACTATGTCTGTTTGAATTGCCTTATCTTTAGGGCCTGAGCATGGCTGAATATGATGACTATATAATGAGAATCCTCTACCTGCTCGTAAGTTATAAATTAAAAAAAGAAAAATCATTTACTCCTTTCGTAATACCTGTATAGCAGCTCCTGTTGATGGCCTCTAAGCACAGTAAACTAACACATTGGAGTAAACAGATGTTTTCTCTATTAACAGTATCAACCATCTGGCTATAGGCCAAATCAAGTCTAGGGAGTAATTTCAACTGGCCTGTCTGTTAATGTGAAAACTGACTAAACAGTTTCCCCTGCTAATCTTTCCATCCTGCAGATGATGCTTCTCTCAGTGCATGATTCATGCAAGAACAGGAAGGAGAGAGACAATTTCAAAGATTTAATTAATTCTTCGTGGCAATTTTATTCAATTACCTGTTTAAAATATAAAATGTTAGCATTCAAGATGCTAGCATCTAAACCAACTATGATGTGGAGGATTACAGAAAACAGAAATACATGTTCTTAAAACTAGACTCAGCTGTGGTATCTAATTTAATCTTTATTTAAAGAACCCTCGTCCCTGGGATCATGGAAGTGGCTCACAGACTGCCTACGAAAATAATAAAGGAAGGAAAGTAACTTGCTAAACATAGGTAGGCCTATGACCATTATATATAGTGTGTATTTTTTGACACATTGGCTGTTGTGTAGGTGTGGTTATTTTAATCTTTTACTAATTATTCTTGAAGTATGTGAATATAATACTTATAATGGTTTTTGTTCTCAGCCTAGGTTAATAAATCTGGATAAAATTATAATTTATAACAACATTATTTTTATAGCTTTTAAAAATTATTCAAGAGCGTTTGTAATAAATATCCAGTAGTGTAGAAATTGTCTTTATGCTTGTTTACTAGTCAGATTTTGCCTGTAAATCATTTTATTTCCATTGCCTATCAGCCGTGTTTGTTATTGTCAGCTGCTGTCTAGTCGGTGACTAGGTCACCAAAGCTCCTTAAGTACACTGAGAGGTCATCAATTCCAAATCCTTGTTTTATAAATAATTTATTTTTAAAGTACATTAAATAAAACAAACCTATCGCCATAGAGTCAATTATAACTCATAGAAACCTATAGGACCTGGTAGAACTGCCCTGAAAGGTTGGTTTCCAAGCTGTGCCCGGTGCATGCAAATTGCTGGCTTTTTTGGTTAACAGTCAAACCCTTCACCACCACGCTACCAGAGCTCCTTTAAATCTTAGGGGAGTGTAACTACTTGATAAAGGTAAGAACTGGTTAGTACCAAATCTAGACTGCAAACTCAGTGATTCCAGGCTACTTTAAAGATACATTTAAAAACGTGTCTCTTTAGCCAGAAACAGGTGTAATGAATTGAACCTTGTTTATTCCACCACATACTAGCAGCATTTCTTTTGTTTTTGTTTGTTTGTGTTAATTATCTGCCCCGTAGAATTGACTGGGACTCACAGCACTACCAGATCCAGAATATTTTAGAAAGGGCCTTTGGGCAGATTTGGGAGACAAGAAATCAGTAGGACCCAGACATGGGCTGCTACCCTTGACTGTGTCATTGGTTAATTTAGTGGCTTTAGGTGACTCGCTGTCTCTTCATAAGCCTCAATTTCTTCACATTAATAGAGAGAAGATAAAAAAAAAAAAATAGTCTGAGTTTGGGTACAGATACTGGTGAAGGAAAAAGCAAAGACAGCACAGACATTTCACTTTTGCCAAGGACTTGTCCTGAATCCATAGCATGTTAAATCAAACAGGTTTTGAACTGAACTAGTAAGTAGGTAAATAGAATGATTGATCAGGATGATCAGGATATTAGTGATTATCCAGTAAATTATGCACGACTGAGTCTAACTAGACCAATAGGATACTTTCTGATTGTTTGTGAGACGATGTAATGCTGACATCTCATTTGTAGAATCACATGTGGGCAACCAGGGCTTTACAGGTGGGCCAGAATAGAGACTTTAAAATCTACATCCTGAAAGAAAAGACAGCTAAAGGACTGAAAAATGATATCTATGATTATTGAAAACGTTTCTCAAAATTATTAAGGTCCTGTTTCCTCTATTTATCTCTATTTTTATACATTATAGAAAAAAGCAATTACTAAATATTTGTGCCGTTTATTATTTGATAATAATGTTGTTGTTACCCTTAGGTGCTATGGAGTTGGTTCTTACTCATAGTGACCCTAGTAATAATAGTAAAAAGAATACAGGAAACGTTTTAGGTGCTTAGTTCCAGAGTCAAATAGACGGTGTGATGGGTAAGATTGCATGTCCACTTGGCTGGCCATTATCTTTAATGGTTTGACAGTGATGTAGTTGGGCACCTTTTTAATGATGAAATCATCTTTTTAATGAAACTTAATACAATGTTATCACCTCCATGATGAGATCTGTCATAAGCAGCCAGTCGGTTGAAGGGAGTTTCCTTAGGGGTGTGGTCTGCATCCAGTATAGCTCAGCTTTCTGATAAAGCTCACAGACTTTTGTTCACTCTGAGTCTTGCAGCTGGCTCCTCCTGTTCATCAGAACTCTGGTTCTCAGTACTTGAGTTAGCAGTTTAGTTGGCCCCTGACCTTACAATGCCGGATTCTCCAGCTCCTGGGGCTGTGTGAGTCAGCAGAAGTCTCCAGCCTGACTCATGAACTTGGAACTTTCTAGCCTCTACAACCACATAAGCTACTTCCTTTGTATATCACTCTCTGTCTCTGTTTTTCTATCTCTGTCTCTCTACATGCTGCAAAAACCAGTGCAGCATAGATATGCTCCACTGGTTTTACTTCTCTTAGAGAACCCAGCCTAAGAGAGATGGACTTGAATTCCAGTTGTAAAACAACAGTTACATGATATTCAGTAAGCCTTATTTCCTTTTTTCTTTTTATTGTAAATTAAGAACAATTTTACAGTCTATATCATATTGCCATATAATATCCAGAACTTTCATCTCTGTTGTATTCTAGCTGTCCCTCTTCCTGCCCATGTGACAGCATGCTTCCCCTTTTGTTCAGAACTTCTTAGATCTTTTGATAAGGGTCTGGTGTTCCTCACCCATCAACTCGGACTCAGCAAAGTATCCCTCAGACAACATCATGTACATTTTTTATGTGTTTGTTCATCTCTACCATCATTCTATGTTTTGTGTGGTCCAGGTCAGTCTTTGTTTGGGGAGCTAGACCCGGTGCTGGATACAGTTTGGGGTTAGAGAATATGGCCCTAGTGTTGTCTGACTTAGAGGATTGTGGACAGAATCAACCAAGATAATGCATATGGAAGGCACATTCACCTGCTTTGAGTTTTCAGCTTCTCTGGCTTTCTTTCCATTCTTTTATCACATTACAGTCTCTTCAGTAACAGAGCTTATGGGAAATTCTGTTACTCATTGAACTCTACTTCTGCCTAATGTCACGATTTCCTTTAAACCAGAGCCTAAGAATCTTGACATCACATTTCTGAGATTGCAGTGCATCTAGGATTCTACGAGACTCATTTCCACCAAACAGATACACACACATGAGACTAGATAGGCAAAAGTAAGCACTGGGACACAAAGCCAGTTGTCTCTTCTAAGAGCTATAGGCCAGAAGACCTGTTATTCCTGCAGCATTTGCTAAAAGGTTTCCGGTGTCTGAACATTGTTTTTCATGAATGTCAAAAAAGTAGGTGGTAGAATCAACAAAGTTTCTGGTTAGTTGGGTCTGCCTTCTAGTTGGGTAACTTTGGATGTTTACTAACAAGTTAATTCCTTTGACTTCTCAGAAATTCTATGTAAGTTAGCAAATAAGCTGTAATAAGTGTTTTACTTAAATGCACTAGAGTGGACTCAGTGTCTACATCAACAACTCTGATTAATACAGGAAATTTGAGAAGTGAAGGAGGGAGACTCATTAAAGTCTCTTAACATAAGAGGATCTTTATCCATTTATGTATTCATTCAAAATAATTACTGATTATAAGAAACCGGGTTAGATATTGCACATATACTGGTGAATTAAAATAGACATCAACTCTGCCCTTTTAGAAATTAAAACCAGTTGGAGGAGACAAGCAATTAACAAGTAAACCTATAAATAAATATATGCTCAAATAATAATTAATTCTATGAATGTAATGATATAATAGAAGAAGCCTACTTGGCTTTTGGCTTTTATTTAGGTCAGAAGAAGTTCTTTTAAAGATAAATAGAAGCCACTTAGTAAGACTGTGGGAAGCACATTTGTGGGTCTAGAGATGAAAAGTATCTTTGGTAAACTAAGAGCTTGAGATTAGTGCTTTAACAGTTACATAATGCCAAGCCAAGCCAAGTGCCGTCGAGTCGGATCTGACTCATGGCGACCCAACTTAATTATGATTAAATTGTTAAAACCTGAAATTTTATTTTTTTTATTATGACTGAGTGAAAATGTACATTCCCATATAAATTTACATGTCCACCTATATGCAGCTTCCACTGCTCTCCCTGCCCAGTGACAGCACACTATTCCTCTCTGCTCCATACTTTGTGGATATGTAATTTCTTGATAAAATGTAACCAATGGTAAATTCAGGAATAATGACCTATTTCTAGTAAGTGGCTACCTACTTACCTGTTGTCTCAAAATACCACAAAACTCCCCATCTCCCTTTTTTTTCCTTATAGAATGAAGGATGGTGGTTACCTCTCAGATAACTTGCTTCTCCAGTAAAACGTTATTCAAGTGAATGTCATATTTATGTTAGAAACTGTGTGACATTTCTATGGTGGAATTTCTACATTTTATTATGAAAGAAAAATAAGGTGATAAACTAATACAACTATAAATAGCAAAAGGAATAGAGAAAAGAATGTAGAATGACCAAGTATTTGAACAGTATCATTTAACCACTGTCAAAAAGACTGGGATTACTGAGCTCCATAGCACTAGTAATTTGGCAGATTAATTTTGCCTGTACTGTATTAATTTACCATCTACCTAGGCTTACTGCTCTTAAAATCTAAATTAGCTGTAAGGTTCCTGCAGTTTTAATGAAAGAGATCTATAATTAACACAATGGGGGATAGATTGGGTATTTGAGTCTTTTGAAAGTTGTTTGTATTGATCAAATGGTGTGAAATGTTTTCAGTGTTCATAGCTCAGATATGGTGTACTCAAGGACAGCCACTTTTTTAAAAAAAATCTTAGTTTATCGATTTGGGAGACAAACTTCCTTTCTAATGTTTGGTTGGTGCGTTTGTCCCACTGCACCTGGCACAGCATCTTGTGAGTGGGCACAATACCATCATGGCAGGTAGATCTGGGGAAATCAAGTTCAAGAGCTAGTATGTATTTTGTATTTGACTAAGGAGAGCACACTGATGCCAATGTGTGTGTGTATGTGTGTGTGTGTGTAAACAGCATTTGGTGCGCAATCTCCCTCCCTATAGCTAATATGAGGTGAACTACCACTCTAGTTGAGGAATAAATTAACTTTGTAAATCTAAAATATTTAAGGCTAATCCCTGACGGCACTTGGCACTTGACTTAATCCCTGAAGCTCTATTACCTAATAAATAAAGTCTAGAATTCAGGGCTTATGAGATAGACAAAAGTACAAGATTTTGTTCCAGAAATGTCTCTTGAAGAAAATATTGGATATATACAGTTCATCAGTCATAGATATCTATTGACTATATACCATATTCACTGTACTTGTAAGCTAGTATATTTTATAATCTTTCAGAGAAAAAAAAACCTATGATTTTAATCCACATAGGTACATTATCTGAGCAACAGAAATTTTACATTTAATGCATTACTTATCACCACATAATCCATTAATATATTCTGAGCTACCCTCTTACACATCTTTAGTGTCACTGCTTATCACTAGCTGTTCTACTGTAATTTCCATTCTACTCCCTTGGGCATAAATGTTTTGAGGAACATGTTTAAATCATCCACCTTACCTCCACCCTCTTCCATGCTTGTAATCTCTTCCAATGCTCTTATTAAAAATGTTAAGGTCATTTTTACATTTCCTTATCTTTTATTTAGACATATAGTTAGTTTTTATTTAGACATATAGTTCAAATTTTGCAAGTTGCATCACCAAATTATCTTCTGAAATCAGTCCTGTCTTTTCATACATATTCCAGTGACTTTATTCCTCAGCTTCATATTTTACCTGGACCAGGAGAATCTTCTCAAGTGTTTGGAATAATAGCTTCAAAGTCAGACAAAGCAGGTCATAAATCCTGTCGCAGACTTTTTATGCTTGTTTGATCTTGAAGAATTTACTAGGTAATATTTATTACTAAGGAATATAGAGAGGAATAAAATGGTGTTATACATATGGATGGATATAAATGTATATGTATGATATCTATAATAAATGGTTGCTATATTTGCTATTGCAAGCCCTGGTGGTATTATTATCAGCATCTTTATTAATATTAATTATTAATATGTGTTCAGGCTGCTGATCACTCTGTGTTATAATTTATAGTACAGATGTTATGTTTAACCTTATAATGACCATACACCATTCCCACTTGTCACTTCAGATTTATAAAGACATTTTTACCATGTTAAATATCACTATCTTATATGTATTGCATGAGGCAGTAGAGTTTTATTGCCCATAAGAATGAATTTAGATTTCAGTGTTGTTTATTGGGTACCCACTGCACACCTGACTTTGCTGAATGCTGAGAACAGAATAGTCAACAAAGTAGACTCAATCCTTCCTGTTAGAGTTATTTAGTTTTGGACAAGTTAACTTTTATAAGCTCTTGGTTCTTCATTTATAAAATAAGCCTAATAGTAACATGTTTTGTTTGAAAGATTCGATGTGATAATGTTGTGTTTAGGGTCCATCAAGTCAATTCACATTCTGTGACACTATATATACCAGAATGAAAGACTCTTGGGTGGTGTGCCATCCTCACAACTGTCACTATGTTTGAGACCATTGTTGCACCCGCTGTGTCAATCCATCTAGTTAAGGGGCTTACTCGTTTTCTCTGACATTCTGTCGTACCAAGTATGATTTCCTTCTCCAGGGACTCATCCCTCCTAACACCTCCAGTGTATGTAAGACGTAGTTTCCCCATCTTTGCTTCTAAGGAGCCTTCTGGCTATATTTCTTCCAAGACACATTTGTTCATTATGCTGACAGTCCTCAGTATAGTCAGTATTCTTCTCTAGCACCACAATTCTTCTATCCTATTCATTGTCCACTTTCAAACCCACAGCTTCCTCTTGTTCTGCTCCAAAGACTTCTCTCAGTCTGAGAACAATTTCCTTAAGAGCACAATTAGGGGCTCCAGAATTTCCATTCTTAAAAATATTATCCATAATTTGTTATGGATCCATATCTCAAATGCCTTTGCATAGTCAATAACATAGAGGTAAGTATCTTTCTGGCATTCTCTGCTTTGAACCATCATCCATCTGGCATTAGCAATGATATTCCTGATTCCATGCCCTCTTCTGAATCCAGCTTTAAGTTTTGGAAATTGCTTGTTGAGGTACTGCTGTAACTACTTGTGAATGATCTTCAAAACAGTTTTACTTGTATGTCGTACTAATGTTATTGCTCAATAATTTCCTTATTCTCTTGGTTCTCCTTTAATTGAAATGGGTACAAATATGAATATCTTCCAGACTATTAACCAGGTAGCTCTCTTCCAAAATTTCTTGGTATTCACTAGTGAGGACTTTCAACACTACATGTGTTTGTTGAAATATCTCAGTTGGTATTTGGCCAGTTCCTAGAGACTTACTTTTTGCCAATGCCTCTGTGTACCGTGGACCTCTTCCTTCAGTTCAATCATTTCTTGATCATACGCTACTTTCTGAAACAGTTGAATGTTGACCAGTTCTTTTTGGTGCAGTGTCCCTGTGCATCCCTTCCATCTTCAATTGATGCGTCCTGTGCCATTTAATATTTTCCCCATGTTACTATTGTTAGACTCTGTCAAGTCAGTTACGAATCACAGTGTTCCTATGTACAAAAGAACAAAATACTGCCTGGTCCTGCAGCATGCCCACAATTGTTTTTATGCTTAAGCCCATTGTTGCAGCCACTGTGTCAGTCCACCTTCTTGAGGATCTTCTTCTTTTTACTTGACCTTCCACTCTTCCAAGCATGATGTCCTTCTCCAGGAATTGATCCCTCCTGACAATATGTCCAAACTATGTAAGACATAGACTTGTGTCTTTTGATTTCTTGACCGTTGCATCCATTGGACATTGATTGTGGAACCAAAGAAAATGTAATCTCATTTTTTCTTGATATATATTCTTCCATCCTTTAATTTTCAGTTTGTTCCTGTCTTTAGGTCTCAAGTGAGTTTCTTGTAGACAACATATGGATGGGTCGTGTCTTTTGATCCAAGATGACACTTGGTGACTCTTTACTGGAGCATTCAGTCCATTCACATTCAATGTAATTATTGATAGGTATGTGTTCACTGCTGCCATTGTGATATGTTTATTTTTATGTTGATGCTTTCTCTGTTGTTCTTATTGGTCTATTCTGCGACACTCTTTTTTGTGAGTTGATTTTTCACCTTTTTCAGAGCTGGTTTTATAGTTGTTGAGACTCGTGTGTTAGATTTCTTGAAATGGTATAATACATCTTTGTTGTGCTTTACAGCTGCTCCTATGAACCCCCTTAATAAACTATTTATAAACCCAATTTTAATTACTACCAGTCTTGTCGTCTTCCTCTCCATCTGGAAGGACTATAACAACTGTAATACATCCCTCTTTTATTATGATGACACCATAGTTTTCATGATGATCACTGGATTGCTTCTTTCCAAATCAAAGCTGTGATTTACTTTGGAGCCTTCCCTAAATGAGTATTGAGTAGTGTGTTGTTCTAAAATATAATGTTAGTGGTTTCGTTCTTCTAAGCCAAAGCCAAGAACTTCTTTCAGTATTTCTTGTAGTTTGGGTTTGGTTTTTACAAAGTCTCTGAGTTTCTGTTTATCTGGGAATGTCTTAATTTCATTTTCGTATTTGAAAGATAGTTTTGCAGGATATATAATTCTTGGTTGGAAGTTCTTCTCCTTCAAGACTTTGAATGTGTCATGCCACTGTCTCCGTGCCAGCATGGTTTCTGCTGAGAAATCTGACGAGAGCCTACAGGGTTTCCCTCTGAATGTTAGCTTTGCCTTGAGTCTTGCTGCCTTTAAGAGTTGCTGCTTATGTTTCATTTTGTTGAGCTTGATTATAATATGTCTTGGAGTCTTTCTTTTGAGATCTATATTGGGTGGCATACGATATGCATCTGAGATGTCTATATTCTCTTCCTTCATGATTTCTGGGAAGTTTTCTTTCAGCAGCTCAGCAACAATACTCTCTGTGTTCTCAGATGTCTTACCCTGTTCAGGGACTCTGATTAATCAAAGGTTGTTCCTCTTAATAGAGTCCCACATGCTTCTTAATGTTTCTTCATTTTTCTTGCTTCTTTTTTTCTGATTTCTGCTCATAGACACTGGCATCAGTAGCTCTGTCTTCCAAGTCAGAAATTCTTCTTTCCATTTGTTCCATTCTGTTTTCTTGGCTTTGCATGGAAGTTTCTATGTCTTTGATTTTCTTCTTGATCTGTTGGATTTCAGAGTACTGGTGTTCCATCAGGTCGAACAACTTGCTTAATTTTTCATTTTGTTCTGCTGCATTTTGTATAAGGTCTAGAAGGGCTCTGTATATAATCAATTTGTATTCACTTCCTGATGCTTTCATAAAAGTTTCTTCATCTGGAAAACTCCTTGGTTGCTTTGTTTGGGAGCCTTCTGAAGCCATGAGTGATTGCTTGTATGCCACAATTGTCTGTTGCTTTTTGGGTCTCATGTGAGTATATAGAGGCTGGAAGAGGTACTGTGAGGATGGATTGCAAATGTTTTTCTGGGCTGTCTTCAAATGTAAAGCAAAAGATTTCTGACCGGTTCACAAGTCAGTTAAGTTTTCAGGTGTAGAGGTCCCTCTTCTCATCTGACAAAGTAAGCGCCACTATATCCCACCCCAGATGATAACAAACTAGATCAGAATACAGCACTGCTACTGCCCTGGTGGCCTCTGCTGACAGGGCCTAGCCTTGTCCAACACTGTGTTGAGTACTAGTTTTGTGATAGAAAAGCGCTCTCTTGTGGGCAGGCTCTGGCTCCCAAGCTAAGAATTAGGTCCAACTGCGGCCACCGTACCCAAGATGGCGTCCTCCACACAGGCAGGAGACAGAGGGGCTAACGGTGCCTAGAGGCAGCGATTCCTCTGGTTCTGTTGCAGGGCCCCCAACGTAGACGGCACTGTGCAAAATCACTACTTTTCTGACGGAGAAGCACTGTCCCGTTTGCAGGCGCTGGCTCCGAGGCTCAGAATGAGTTCCCGCTAAAATGTTGGTACCAACATGGCGTCCTGCACCCTGACCGCGGAGCTCCATATAAACCCTGCTGAGGCAGCTACAAAACGAAAGGCTCAAAGTGTCTAGATTAACAGAGTCCCGAGCCTGGCTCTCAGAGTATGTGAATTTCGCCTGCCTATCCCCCCAGCAACGTGTCTGAGTCCAGCCACCAGGCAAGGCCCAGCTCCGCCCGCCAGCCGAGACAGAGGAAAAAAAAAGTCAAAATGGTGCATTTACCTTCCGTCCGTGAGAGCCGGGGCTAGCCAGGAGCGGGAGTCAGCGAAAGAGAGGAGGTTTTTCGCTGAGTGGTATGAAGTCCCAATTAACAGCTCTGTGCCGTGTCCTGAGGCTGATTAGGTGACCAGAAGGCTCTGTTTGATTGTCAATTCAGGTCTTGGTTTCCAGAGGGATATAAGGAGACGTGGGCTTAGTCGGCCATCTTGACTCTGCCCCCCCTCATTTTTTCTTTATCATTTTTTCGTTTCGGTTTAGCTATTCTACATTCAACAGAAACTTTCAGAGTGTCTTCTGACATCCATTTTGGTCTTTTCTAGCTTTCCATTTTTTTTTAATTATCTTTTACTCTCTTCCAATGTGATATCCTTAATATCGTTCTATGCTCATCGATGCTTCAGTCATAATTATTCAATGTATTGAATCTATTGCTTTGATGGTCTTTAAGTTCAAGAGAGATAGATATACTCAAGGTTATACTTTAGTACTTAAGGACTTGTAATTTTCTTCAACTTCAACTTGACCTTGCATGCGAGAAATTGATGATCTGTTAATAGTAGGCCCCTAGTCCCATTCTTGCTGATGAATTGAGGTTTTTGTTCATCATTTCTTTCCACAGATGTAGTCAACTTGATTCCTGTATATTCTGTACAGTGAGGTCCATGTGTATAATCACAGATTATGTTGTTGAGAAGAGGTATTTGCAGTGAAGAAGTCATTGGTCTTGCAAAATTCTATCACATAGTCTCCTGGGTCATTTCTAACACTAAGGTCTTATTTTCCAACTACAAAACCTTCTTTGTTTCCAAGTTTTGCATTTCAATCATCACTAATTATCCATGCGTTTTAAGAGTGTGTTGTTGATTTCAGACTGCAGAAGCTGTCTTTGGCATTAGTGGTTGGTTTGCAAGGTTGAATAATAGTCTTATTAAGCTTAAAGGTATGGGAGTTATCCTATTAGTGACAGCTTTGTATTTCAGGATAGATCTTGAAATGTTATTTTTAAAGATGAATGCAATACTACTCTTCTCTAGTTTGCCATTGCTACCATAGTAAATCATAATCATTTGATTCAAAATGGCCCATACTAGTCCATTTCTGCTCATTAACACCTAGGATATCAATCTTTATGTGTTCCATTTATTTTTGAAGACTTCTGATTTTCCTAGATTCTTACTTTGTACATTCCATGTTTCAATCATTGACAGATAATTATAGCTGTGTGTTCTCATTGTGAGCCATGCCACATGCGAACTTGACTCTATCTTCTTCATTAAAGTCAACTATCCTCTGAGGAGGCAAGTCTTCCCCAGTCATATTTTGAGTGAATTCAAACTGGAGAATTTTATCTTCTGGTACTATGTTAGACAATGTTCCACTGCTATTTGTAAGATTTTCAAGCCAGTTTTTCAGAAGTGGGCTGCCAGGTCCTTCTTCCTAGTCTGAAGTTTCAGCCAAACCGTGAAGGTATCCCTGTTGGTATTTGAAATACCAGTGACAAAGCTTCCAATATCACAGCAACATACAAGCCACCACAGTATGTATGATAAACTAACAGATAAGTGGTGCATATGACCCATTGCTATTGGATTGATTATGACTTGTAGAAGAGCACAGTAGAACTGTGCTACAGAGTTTCCAAGGAGTGGCTGGTGGATTCAAACTGCCAGGCTTTTTGGTTAGCAGCTCAGCTCTTAACCACTGTGCCACCAGGGTTCCAATAGAATAATAGTAACTATTACTAATATTTTAAAAATATACTCCTAGTTGTAATAAGGAATAACTAGAATTAAGTTATATTTACAAGTGAATTTATAATTTTATGTTTATAAATAATGTTCTATATGGAAGTAAAACATTTCAACCTCCTTCTTATGCCCCAAAGTAGCCTTCTGATTCTCTGCATACACAGATTGCTATCAACTTTTGTTTTTTCAATTGTCTTATGAAGGTAAGCACCAGTGTTACATGTGCATTTAACTTCCAGATATCCAGATATCCAGATATTCTGTTTTCATTCAGTATTTTGTAACTGCTAGGCTTAAATGTCATTATGGTTTTTCTATAAAGAAAAATACTAATAAAATGAAAACACGTTTTTTACATAAATGAATGAATTCACCTTTCTTAGAGGGTACTGAAATGGCACAAACTGCTCTTTGGAAGTGAGAAAGGTTTGATCCCAAAGAATGTCTGTATTAGAAGGATCTCTGAGGGTAAAGAAGAGAGGATCATTCAGGATAGGAATGGGTCAATCAGAGAAGGGAGAATAGAAGAGAAAAAGGATTTCGCATAAGTAAAAGTAATTAAAATTACTATCATTTTTTTACATATACAGCATAGTATAAAAGTAACTATTCAGTGGTTTTCTTCTTTAATTTGTAGAGGTAATTTCAATAATTTTATTTCATACTTTACCACTGTGAAACTCTTATCCTGGAGTTTACAGATGGAAACAAGAGCAATAGGTTACTTGTTTCTTTCAAAGATGAAGAATCAATGAATCAGAAAACCTGCAATAGAATTTTATATCTCTACCACTTCTGAAAAAGCCTATGAATAGTGATAACTATTAGAGAGACTGGGATATTCTATGATGTAATTATAATATGATTGCAGTTTCTAGTTATTTATGGAATTTGGTTGATTTACATACATTTCTTTCATTAGATTGTAAGTAGAGCAGGGCCCGAGAAAACTTATTGAGCATTCTATTTTTTTAAATCTTTTACCACTACTCTTAATACTTAGTAACTTAGAATTAAAATCTAAGTTACTTATGATGACTTGTGAGTTAATACAATCTAATATAGTCTTAACTTTGCCAAAACGCTGATCTGTCTCGTACTGTTTCCTTGCTCTTCTGAAGCTGTAATAACCGTGTACTTGCTGCTACTGAAAATCACCAAGCACATCTGTGCCTCATCAACATTGTATTTCTGTTTTCCCTGCCTATAATCTTTTCCATTAAATATCTATACGGTTTATTCCATGACTTCATTCGAGTCTTCACTCTTGTATCACCTCTTTAGACAGGTCTTCCCTGACCAACCAATCTTTAGATAATGCTGCCTGCACACCTATCTCCTTAGTTTCTTTTTCTTCATAAAATTTATTATTATTCTTTAAACACATATTTTTGAGCATATACAATATACCAGATATGGATCTAGATACTTTAGTACTGCATACAAAGAACATGCAAAAACCCTGCCTTTATGGAGTTTAAATTCTAGCACAGAGGTAGGCGATACAAAAAGTAGTTAATAAAAAAAGTAGTATTTTGTTAGTGCCAGTTGTCATAGAAAATATAAATGTGGAGGGGGGATTGGAAATGTTGGGCAGCCAGAGAAGCCATCATGTCAAAAGTGTTATTTGAGTTAAGGCATAAAGTACGTGAGGAAGCAAGATATAGTCATCTGGCAGAACTTTCCAGGCATCAGGAACAGGCAATGCAAAGACATTAAGTTGTGAGGCCAACAAACATGATGCAGGCACACAGGAGAGGCTGCTATCGCTGGACCAGTGAGTGAGTGAAGGGAGACTGTTAGCAGGTGAGTTAAGGACTAAATATGTTACTCTGAAAGGAAGAGTTTTAAGCAGTGTGGAACTGATATTTACTGAGATAGGTTGGACTGTGATAGGAAGAGACTGTAAAGTATAAGGTAGAGGAGCAGCGTTAGAAAGCTCTCAAATATTCCCAATCTTCTTGTGTTTGAGGAATAATAGGATTCTACTTGCCTACTCTTTTTCAACTTAGGCATGTCCACACAAGTTGCTTAGGCCAATGAAATATGAGTAGGAAGTGATGGACGTCATTTCCAAAGGGAAGTTTTAAGTACCTATACATGATTCTACCTCTTGCCTTTTTCTGACTTAGTCATGGGGCTACAAGCAGAGTTAGAGCCTCTGTCTGGATACTTGAGTAATATGATTGTCCTAGCTTCCACCAACTCATGTTGGAGATACAGCATGAGGAAGCGATAAACTGCTGTTATGCTAAACCACTAAGATTTGGGGACTATGCAATACTTATGATAAGCTAGTTCATGTTGCATTAGTGAAATCAGAGTTCATAACAGAAATTAAATTTTGGACATACTAACATTGAGATGGGGAGCAGTGGTAATTCAGTGCTCCAGGAAACCTGTCATTGATTCCTAACTAGTGAACCTCAGTTGCAGCCACTACCCGTGTGTTAGTTGAGGCTGTGTGTCACTGGAATACTAACCATATTTCGGCAGAGCTTCTAGACTAAGACAGACTGGTAATCTACTTTCAAAAACATCTGCCAGTGAAAACCCTGTTCTTTACAAAGGTCCAGTCTCTTTGTGCATAATGTTGCCATGGGTCAGGGCTGACTCATTGGTGACTAAAAACAACAACTTTGAGACGTGATTAGATACATGAATGTAGTATGTCAGGCAAGTATTTGACTATGCCTGAATTTGAAGACACAAACCCAGGCTGGAGATACACATTTGGGAATAGTTTTTATGGCATGGGACTGGCTCAGATTACTACCAGAATAAAGTCTGTACTTTGGTCATTACTAAGCTAAGACGTCAAGCACATAAGGAGGAACAGAGGAAACATAGGGCAATCAGCAAAGTACCAGACTTTCGTGTCCTGGAAGCCAAGTGAAGAACGTGTTTCAAAGAGAAGGGGAACAAAAGCCTGACTTAGAGTGCCTATTTACATTACATCCTGATATTATTTTATATTTACACCTGACATTACTTTATTCATTTGTTCATTTAGTCGATCGTTTGTAAATTGTCTCTACCACTAGATTGAGGCCAGGGACTTTGTTTTCCCTCTGTAATTCCAACAATCCATGGTCCATGGTAATATTAGGTACCCAACAATTATCTGATGAATGAATGAAAAAAATGGGAAAAAATTGAATGAATAATAAGGTATGAATAGCTATCATGTCTCATAATTTCAAAATACAGAACTTTGAATACCTTGTCATTAGTTCTTATCTAGAGTTGAGACACTTATTTAGCCAGTAGGCCTCCAGATTGTCCTTCTCATTTATACTCATGAGAGAAATCATCCATCATAATGAAATGTTTACTACTCATTTTGATATGCTTTCATAGTTCCTCTAAACATATTACTGTAGGCAACTACTACTAAATTATAATAATTAGCATATTATTTAAAATATGTTTATTAAAAGAATAAATACTTGCCAGACAAGTATGTCTTGAGTAATGGTGACAGAACAAAGAAGAATGGATTGTTAACATAATTCCATTTATAATCTATCAGACAAAACAAACAGTAAACAGTAAATGTGTAGTATATTCAGTGGGCCTATGGAAGCAGCAGTTAAGAAATCAAATGACGTATTGCACTGGGCAAATCTGCTGCAAAAGTGCTCACAAAAGTTTGAAAATCATAGAGGTCACCTTGAAGTGTTCTAGTTTATTGGGGTCACCTCTATGGAGTCATCATTTTCAAGAGGCTGGCCAGCCTCTTAAGAAGGCACTGCATCCGACTTTACAATTTTAAGTACATTCTCCTTGTCAGTCCAATCTCCTGAAACTGCTGTCATGCCAGGCCCAGCTGGCTTGATCCTTTCTTTCATTTTCCCAAATCCCTACTCATACAAGGTTATTGCATTTTAGGGACACTTGCTGGAGGGGTAGCAAAGGCTAATTAGAGCTCAAGGAAGAAAAAAAAATCAAATTCAAATTGAAACCACTGTCCTAAGAATTCATCATCTTTTCATGCCAGGGGGGATTTCTTACTGACTATATTGCTTCATTAAGCTTCAGCTTAGTACCATCTCCTTGGGCATCTTATTCTACCACAACAGCCTTTTCTGCTTCCTCTAGGCTACCAAATTCGAAACTTCCACATAGCTATTACTTTCTTATGCCAAATAATTTCATCTTTTCCTTATCTTATTCTCACTCATGCCCAGGTACACTCAGAGAGCCTTGATTTTCCCAACATAATAGACTCAGCATACATCCAATAAGTGTTTTATACACTAAAAGCCATGAAAATCTTGTTCTTCTCTTAAGAGAAATATTTGATAGATCTTGCTACATCTCTAGCTATATACTTTCCCATTTTTTTTCATATCAGTTAAGATTCCTTATACATCTCCTCATTGTAATTTGCAACAGAGTTTTGAATGCAAGGATGTAAATTGTTTTTTAATAATCTCAATTTAAAAAACAGTGAACGTGAAACACATTTCATACCGATTAAATTTTCCTTCACTTTACCCTTTACATCTGAATATTTAATCTTGGCACACAAAAAGGGATTTGCTAGTGTTATGAGACAATTATTAACAAAATAATAGGTTGTAATAAATTGAAACATGTAAGATTTTTGTTAGCTTTGTCAGGGGCAGGATGGACTGAAAACTTGGCAAAGTGAAACAGACACAAACATTTCATATGGCTACACTGCATCTGTCCTCTTCATGCCTAAAATACGTCACAGAAAAAATGAATCAAAAACTACACTCCCAGCTCGTCACCAGTCTAATGTGACTTAAATTTTCAGGAAGGTTGAGTTCCTTGCAGTTCTGCAGTGTAACTTGAAAAGAGACAGCTAAATATGGCTTCACTTCTGCAAAACATGCAGCACTTAGAAAGGACCTAGAAACTGTATAGCATTAATTATTATTATGAATCCACCACTGATTTGTCATGCTGTGGTGGCTTGCATGCTGCTATGGTGCTGGAAGTTATGTCACAGGTATTTCAAATACCAGTGCGGGTACCAAGGTAGACATGTTTCAGGCAAACTAGAAAGAAAGGTCTGGTGATCTGTAGTTGTCTCCCCTTTTCTGTGGGGGATAAATGCCAAGTCTCTGTGTGAATGCCTGAAACTGCAGAAGTATGGAACCCTTTTGTCGTAGATTGAATTATGTCCCCCCAAAAATATGTGTAGCTGTGTGGCTAGGTCATGATTCCCAGTATCTTGTGATTGTCCTCCATTTTGTGGTTTTCCTATGCTGTATGTTACAGGATTAAGGTGGGACTGTAAATTCCTGCATAGGATCACCTCCCTGCTCCACTGTAAAGGGAGTTTCCCTGGAGTATGATTTGCCCCACCCTTGACCCTTTCATCATCCAAGAGATAAAAGGAAAGCGACATAAGCAGATAATGGGTAACCTCATACCATCAAGGAAGCAGCACCAGGAGAAGGGTGCATCCTTCACACCTGAGGTTTCTCTGCCAAGATGCTTCCTGGACAAAGACTGATGCAATACCAGTCTTTCCTCCAGAGCTGACAAGTGGAAAGCCTTCCCCTGGAGCGGACACCCTGAATATGGACTTATAGCCTACCTGACCTTGTAAGAATAAACTTTCCTTTGTTAAAGCCATACGCTCTGTGAAATTTCTGTTAGAGCAGTACTAGCTGACTAAAACACTGGTATATCTTGTGTTAGTCATCCAGTGCTGCTGTAATAGAAATACTACAACTAGACTGCGTTAACAAAGATAATTTTATTTTCTCACAGAAAAGTAGGCTCAGAGTCCAAATTCAGGGTGTCAGTTTTAGGGGAAGGCATTGCAGGCCCTCTTCCCATGGACTAGGGGTTTCTCTGCCCAGGGACTGCCACCTCCCAAACCCCTTACCAGCCCAAAGGATGCTCTCTGCTTCTGACACTGATTTCTTGGTGGTATGAGGTACTCAGCTCTCTCTGCTCACTTTTGTCTTTTAAATCCCTGGAGACTACCTCAACACAAGCCAAGCTTGTAGACTGAGTCCTGCCTCCCTAACGCAGCTGCTGCTCATTTTCCTTCACTGACATCATAGAGGCAGTCGTGTTAGAAACAAACAAACAAACAAAAAAATCACACAATACTGGGAATCACGGCCCAGGCAAAGTGATAGAGATTTTTGAGGGAGACACACTTCAATCCATGACAGCATTGACTGTATCTAGGAAACATTGCAAAGGGACCCTGCTGGGGAATCTGCGATGATAACACTAACAAGGGGTTGGCGGCAGATAGCATAAGTCAAAACTGATAAAAAATAGAAAAACCATCTAGGCATCAATGAAATCAAATATAATTTCTGTGGGGAGCTGTCATGGATTGACTGTGTTCCCTAAAATATTGACAACAATTTGGCTGTGCCATAATTCTTGGTATTGTGTGATGTTCCTCCATGTCAGAATTCTTGCCTCTCTGATGTTAATGAGGGTGGATGGGCAGCAGTTGTGTTGGTAGAGTTAGAGTCAACATGTAAGTTTGTCTTGTGCCTTGAGGCAGTCTCTTGAGCTATAAAGGAAAAAATTGGGCCGAGAGAATTGGGAACCTCACACTACCAAGAAAGTGGCACCAGGAGAAGAGTGCATCTTCAGGTCTGAGATTCCTGTGCCAAGATGCCCCCTGAAGAGAGACTGATGCAACACAAGGACTTTCTTCCAGCGGACAGGGGGGAAAACCTTCCCCTGGAGCGGACATCCTGAATTTGGACTCGTAGCCTGCTGGGCTGTGTAAGAATAAATTTTCCTTTGTTAAAGCCATCCACTTTATGGTATTTCTGTTAGAGTACCACTAGATGACTAAAACAGGAGCTAAGCATACTTACAGCTTTAAACAAGTCTTTTTAGGAAGAAAGAAATGGAAAATTTGCCAGACAATCTAATTCTCCTTTTTTTAATGTCAACATTTGGAAATTTTAGTCTAAATGTATGTTAATACATCACATTCACTTATCATTCTTCTGTTTTGGCAAATGGAATCCATGATTTTATTAGGATTTCTTTGGTGTGTGCTGTGGGCGGCTTCATTCTCCTGCTTCTGCCAGTGTTTCGCCTAGCTGCTGGCATTTGTTAGAGATGTTGAACCTTGAGGGAGTCAGGTGCACATCTTCCTGGGAGTCTTGCTTTGGGTTCATTCAATTTAAAGAGTCTCTCATTCTTTAGTTAGAATTCTGGGGCTGGGATTAGTTGGCTCTGATTGGCAGTATGCAGGTTATGATTTGCAATGGAAAGCTGAGAAAATATTCATGCATCTGCTGGAAGGCAGGAACTGAGCCAGGGCAACTCTGTGAACAAAAGCAGAGGGGGGAGTAATGAGTGGTATGTAGCCTCTTATTTACCAGAAAGGAGCTGTGCAATTTACCAGCGTTTACAAAAATCTAGCTGCATGACTCTGTGTATGTATGAATGGAAGTAGGTATAAAGATGCAACAAATGGGCAACGGTGAACAAAAAGGATTCAGCATCCTTCAGAATGGAAGTAAATGAAGTGGCCTCTGTATGAAATAGAACACATATACACAAACAAAAATGGAATCAGAAAAAGAAGAAAGCCAGTGTCATACAGATCCACAAAACTGAAACAGAATGCGTGATTGCTTATCATGCGGCTGTAACATTTTAAAAGCAATAAGCTTTATAGAAGCGCTATCAGTATAATTTTCTCCAGAGCAAAGTTATCCTTTACATTATCTTGCAATCAAGTTGCATATTTTAATTGAAATCAGACTGTAATTTTTAAAATATATGGATTTATGCTCTGAATAAAAATTTCAGGATAATTTTTTCATTGTGTCAAGCATGTTACAACGTGAGTTACTTGCTAGTTCTTTCAGCGGATGGTAAGGGATATTTTTTTCACTATAAAAAATAATACAAGTGTTGTAAAATCAAGTGTTTAACCTTGGGGGTCAAAATGACTTCAGACTCTTTTCCTTTGGTTGCATTTAAGAATGTGACAATTACGGTGCTGGTTCCAATTCGTAATCTAGTTTTTTATTTACTCAGTAATTGCTATCTAGTAGCCAATTCATTAACTCTAAAGTTACTGCTGTGAAATTTTGGATTTTGGCTGGAAGAACATAACATGCTGTCTTAGGCTGGGTTCTTTGTGGAAGGAAAGTCAGTAAGCCAAGCATATGAATATGTGTGCACACAGATACACAGACACACATACCAAACCTGTTGCCATGAGATCTTTTCCGACTCATAGCAACCCTCTAGGACAGAGTAGAATTGTCCCATAGGGTTTCCGAGGAGTGCCAAGGGAGAGATTTATATCAAAGAAATACCTCACACAACAGAGGCTGCTACTTCCCAAGTTAGTGGATCAGGAGAGAGTTATCTCCAGATTAGCATAGCCACAGGGACTGGTAAACATAAGGTCAACTTGTCGGAGCACAGGGCTCTTGCTCACAGCATGTGAGGGTCAGTGAATTCCAAAATTGGCAGGTAAGCTTCTAGCTTAAGTTCCAAGATCCAGAGGTCAGATGAACAAGAAGCAGCTGTAAGATCTAGAATAAGACAAATCCTTGGCAAGGTAATCAGGAAGGAAGAAGGTGGTGGTGGGTGGAGAGATGAAGGCTGATGGGACAGTGAGCTGCCACAGGCCCTGCCCCTGCTGATATCACTCAACAGATTGCATCAAGAAGGTGATCACATGTCAGATTTGAACAGGAAAGTGATCACATTATACAACTGCCAAAACACTGAGAATCATGGTCCAGCCAAGATGACACACAATGTTAACCATCACATACTCTAATGGGGGGCCAATACTAAACAAATAATCCATAATAAAGCAGAACTGTTCAATGTCTGAAAGGGCATGAGACACACATGTAGAGACCGTCAGATGGTTGGAGATCAGCTCCACCTCCCAGTGCTTAGAGGTTCTGGGATCTTTGCAAAGTTATTTACATCTCTGAGCCTCAAATTCTTATCTCTCAAATGTAAATGAATCAGTATCCACTTCCTGTAAGGGTGTGAGTACAAAAATAATTAGTTCTTATAAAACGTGTGATCCCAATCCAGAAGCCCATTGCTGTGGAGTCAATTTCAATTCATAGAGACCTTATAGGACAGAAAAGAACTGCCCCATAGGGTTTCCAAGAAGCAGCTGATCAATTTGAACTGCAGATCTTTTGGTTAGCAGCTGTAGCTCTTAAGCACTGCACCACCAAGTCTCCAAAACGTGTACTAGTACTCAGTATATAGTAAATCCTTTATACGTACATATGAGGACTGCCAATTAAGTTCATAAACTTATTCTAGAAAAAGTGCTACATGCCTCATTGCTGAATATCACTAGGATCACCTTCAAAGTACTCCCCTTGGGAAGCTATGCACTGACACCAGTGCCTAGTCTGTCCTTCAACTCTTTTTTCTGGACTGGCCATCAGAGCTGTCATCGTATTAGCCTTGGTGTCCTGAATGTCATCAAAATGTCTTCCTTTCAATATTTCCTTTATCTTCAGGTAAAGAAAAAAGTCATTTGGGGGGAAGATCAGGTGAATAGTGAGGGTGTTTGTCACAGATTGAATTCTGTCCCCCCAAAACATGTGTAGCCATGTGGCTGGGCCATGACTCCTAGTATCTTGTGAGTGTCCTCCACTTTCCGGTTTCCCTATGCTGCATGTTAAAGGACTAGGGTGGGACTGTAAATCCTTCATGGGATCACCTCCCTGCTCCACTGTAAAGGGAGCTTCCCTGGAGCGTGTCTTACACCACCCTTAATCCTTTCATCCCCCAAGAGATAAAAGGAAAGGAAAGCAGACTGAGAATGGGGAACCTCATACCAACAGGAAAGCAGCATCGGGAAAAGAGTGCGTCCTTCAGACCTGAGGTTCCTGCGCCAATAAGCTCCCTGGACAAAGACTGATGCAATACCGGACTTGCCTCCTGAGCTGACAAGGGGAAAGCCTTCCCATGGAGCAGACACCCTGAATATGGACTTGCAGCCTACTGGACTGTGTAAGAATATACCTTTCTTTGTTAAAGCCATCCATGCTGTGCTATTTCTGTTAGAACAGCCCTAGCTGACTGAAACAGTGTCCCAATACAATTATTTGTTTAGTGTCTAAAACTCCCTCCCAGGCAACTATACAATTAAGTTTGTGAACTTGCTACCATGCCACCGTGTGCCATGGCTATTCCAGAAGGAGTTCCAAAATTGCTCTGAAGAGTAGACTAGGCTCTGGCATCAATGCATAGCTTCCAAAGGGGAGTGATTTGAAGGTAACTGTAGTAATATTCAGCAATGAGGTATCAGACTTAATTGTCAGACTTCATATATTATTATTATTAGCTTTAATACTGTATTAATTTCCTAGAGCTGCTTTAACAGTTCTATGGACAGGGTGATTTAAACTTTTGGAAATCGATGCTCTCAGAATTCTGCAGCACGGAAGTCTGACTTTAGGATGTCAGTAGGGCCATGCTCCAGGGGAAGGTCCTTTCTTGTTTCTTTCAGCCTCTAGCAGCTGCAGGCCTTCCTTGGCTTCTAGCAGTGTAACTGCAGCCATTACCTGTGTCTTCACAGGATCCTCTTCCCTTGTGTCTCAGCTCTCTCCCTTACAAGGGTACCGGTCATATGAGATTAGTGCCCATACTCCTCTGCTGTGGGCTATGCTGACTGAACAAATTATATCTGCAAATATGCTATTTCCAAATAAGTTCACATTTATTGGTACTGGGAGTTAAACTTATCTTTCTGGGGAGCACAAATCAACCCATGACATATCCTACTCATAATAATCACACCCATGAGTTTGTGTTATTGGTTTATCTACCAGAAATGATAATGATGCCTGTATCATTCCAAATTATTAATCCTATTCCACAATTATGAATAGTGTTTATGTGCTATATATGTCTCCAGGCTCTGTCTTTGGCCTCAGCTCCTAACTCCTACATCTAACTTGATATTCAAAATTTCTACTGGATTATTATTTTTTTAAATTAGGATTAGTTTGGACACAGGTGACAAAAAGTGTCAAAGAACAGTGTATAAGGAAAATAAAAGTTTTTTTTTTTTTTTTTTTTTTTAACTCAGTTAAGAGAAATGTATAATCAGGGACTCAGACCCTCTCCAACTTTGTTCTCTATACTTAAGATGTAGCTTTCTGCCTCCTGTAAGATGTTTACTCAAGTGCTAGCCGTTATGCCTGAATCTCAACAGAGAGGAAACATGAAAAGATAAAAAGGCAAGCCCAAAGTTCCGCTTAGACATACAATGAATAACTTTCTCCTTTAGATGCCTCTTAATTCTTTTTACACGTTTTTGGCCGTAATTTTGGCACATTCTCACACCCAGCTATAAGAGCAATTGAGGACTGTGGTCTTTATCTGAATCATCCCTGTGTCTAGGAATGGACAGAGGTCAAATGTTAATGAAGGAGAAACATGCATGCGTTCATTAGTGGGGCGGTTTTGATAGAGCTAAAGCACGGAGAGAAAGAGCGTGGACACCAGAATTGACTGCCATCTACTGGTAAGGTGACTTTGGGCAAGATGTTTTATTTCTTCTATGCCTTAGTTTACTTGTGAAGAGCCTATTGTGATTCAGGAATAAATGAGTTTATTCATGAAGACACTTCAACACTGCTGTGCACACAGTACATGTGTATTTTAGTGCATGACAAGACAATGATGAAATTTGAAAAGGAGGATGCTATCTATCCAAATCTTTGAAATGATCACTTTAATTGATACTCAAAAAATTTGGAGAAAGGGTAGATGCTGGAAAAAGAATGAGGGCACTATGGTAGCAGAGGCAGTGATAAGAGAAGAAAGTTCATTTGACATTGTTTTGATCTTTATACTTTTATAGGTGATCCGTTTCATCTTAGGTTTATAGAATTGTTGTCTTTGATGTTTTTATATTTTGTTTTATTTATCCTTCTTGTCAATTTATGAACCTTTTAAATTGGGGAGTTTTCATCTTTCATCCGTCTGTTTTTATGTGTTTCATCTCCCAGGGTTCCTATTACCTGACACTGGCGTGTTAGTTGCTGTCAAGTTGATTTTGATTCTCTGTGTGTAGTTGCTCTGTTTCACAGGGTTTTCAAGGCTTTGAATTTTTAGAAGCAAATTGCCATACTGCCTTCCAGGGAGCCTCTGGGTGGGTCTGAATCACTAACCTTTCATTTACTAGAGGAGTGCTTAACCACTTGTGCCATCCAGGGACTCCTGATATTGGCATATGTAAGTGTCTATACATAGATACATGCATACATTTATCTATATATCATATGTCCTTTGTGTTATCTGTCACTTCCTTCTACCTTTGGGACAGTTCATAAATCTCATCTTTTAACTCATGATTTTGTTCTTTAGCAGATTCCATCCTATTAAATAAGGTTTTTGTTTCACATCATTTTAATTTTTTGATTGATTATTTGCATTTTGTCCAGTTTAGTTTTGCTTTTATCTTCTCTCATACACTACATACTAAGTCATAGATTGTGATTACTTTGAATTATTTGCATGTCTGTTTCAGTAACTAAGATATCTTTAGAAAGTTTTCATTTGATGCAGTTATATACCTCAGAAGTTTCATTTCTTTGATGTGAGTTCATGCTGCTCTAGAGAGGAGCATCTGCTATGCTGTCTGTGATTACTGTAATTGTTATTGAGTTGGCTCTAACACATTGCAACCCTATGTACAACAAAATCCAACATCATTGTCAAGATCACTAGTATACTACAGTATACTACAGTCCATTGTTGTCTTCAGTGTGTATTTTGAATGCTTTCCAACCTAAGCAGTTTATCTTCAAGCACTCTATGGGACAATATTCTATTATGACCCATGAGGTTATAATTAGCTAGTTTGGGGAAGATCGATCACAATTTCTTTCTTCCTAGTTTGCCTTACTCTTGTATCTCCACTGAAACCTGTCTATCATGGGTGACTGTGCTGGTATTTGAAAGCCCTGTGGCATATTTCCTAGAATCATAGAGATGCACAAGCCAGCAGAGTACAGTGAACTTACTGAGAGGTTATGGTAACATGTATTGTTGTTGCTTAGATGTCCTCAGTTCTATTTGTAGGGACCCTGTCTACAACCGAATGAAACATTCCCTAGGCCTGCACCATCCTTACAAACAGTAAAATATTCAAACCCATTTGTCTTAGTCATCTAGTGCTGCTATAACAGCAATATCACTATTAGACAACTTTAAAAAAGAGAAGTTTATTCTACCACAGTCCAGTAGGCTACAAGTCCAAATTCAGGGCATCAGCTCTAGGGAAACCCGTGTACAAAGTGTGAACCTGCTGGTGTTTGAAACACCAATGACAAGCTTCCAGTATCACAATAACACACAAGCCACCACAGTACAACAGACAACTACGTGATGGTTATGGTGATTAGGGAAAAGGAAATGCTCAGTGTAGAATTGGTGGATCTCAACAACTCTGTTAAGACTTCTTCTACATTCTTCCACATCTCAACTCACCAGGTATTAGGTAGGGCGTGTATCTACCGGGAACCCCTGGCAGCACAGTAGTTAAGAGCCATGGCTGCTAACCAAAAAGTCAGCAGCTTGAACACACCAGCTGCTCTGCAGGAGAAAGATGTACAGTCTGTAGAATACTTTCATCAAAATTACAGCCTCGGAAACACTATGCGGTAGTTCTACTCTGTCCTGTAGTTTTGCTATGAGTCAGAATAGATTGGAAGATTTTGTTGTTGTTTTTGTTGCTGATGTTCAGCCCAGGCACACAAAAATAGCCAGTGACGACAGTCAAAATAAAACATGTCTTTTCATAACAGCATGGTTTTCATTTTTATACATTTAGGTTTTAATTTTATTTTTCAATTTTGATTAAAAAAAAGGAAGTTTCTTCATGCTTACTTTTCTAACCATTGAACAATGAGGAAAACATATTATTTGCTTGTAAAACTTCCTGTACTTAGCCGCTTTGGGGGGCGGGGAACCTTTCTAAGTTCTCTTTATATTGTCACATTTGTGAGATGGTAAAACCAAGCCGCTGCTGTTGAGTTGAGTATATTCCAACTCATAGTGACAGAGTAGCACTGCCTAGTAGTTTCCAAGGAATATCTGGTAGATTCAAACCACCGACATTTAGGTTAGCAGCCAAAGCACTTAACTAGTGTGCCACCAATTAGTTTATAATGTGACATGTTCAAGCTAGAATTTATTTGTCTTTATTGTTGTGACCTTGCAAAAGCAAATGTTTCACCAAAAAATGAAATAGACAAAATAGGGTAGGCTACAAAAATATTGCAAATGAATTTCTGTGGGAGACAAAAATAAAAGATTATTATTATTTTTTTTCTGTGTGTATATCCACTTTTACTTCTAAAATTTGTTAAAATGAATTTTTGTTGAATTTTGAAGTGGCATAAATTTCAGTGAATCACAAAGCCTGATGTAGGAAATCAGATAAAGATACATTTTCTAAGTTCTTTTCTTTTTTCCCTCCCTTGAGTTTCAGGAATCCAAAGCCAATTATAGTCATTAATGTGCTTATCTAGATGAAGGTAATGGACATGATTCATTTAAGTTTAAGGAAGCAAATTAAATAATAATGGGAATTTCTTAATGATTAAGAAACATCATAAACTCAATTAGAAGGGAAAGATTGAAGGAAGGAAAATGATTATAAGCCAGCTTTCTAGGCTAGTTCCTTACTCTGTTGTATAATTTGGAGTTTAACCTGGCACATTCTGCAGTTGTTTAAAGCACATTTATTGAATGTTTTACAATTATGTGTTCTCCCTGTTTGCTAGGGTAGGTGACCTTTGGTTCAGCTTCTGTGTATGTACACAATTTAATTGAAGCATTTAGAGAGTTCTAAGGAAATGGAATTAGTTTTCAAGATGTTACCTCTCAGAGAAATCTGGCCAGAAGGCATGAAGTTTCTGAGGTTAAAGAGTTGCCTATGTAATGGTTGCAGTCTATCGTTTGTTTTCTCTATTCCGTTTTCCTTTGTCATCTATCTTGTCATGTTGTTGTTTCTGTTGTTTGCCCTTGAGTCAGTCCCTTCTCGCTGTGACACTATGCAGAACAGAGTGAAGCATTGCCTGGTCTTGTACCATGTCAACAATCATTTTTAGGTTTAATCCCATCATTGCAGCCACCATGTCAATCCATCACACCAAGGGTCTTCCTATTTTTCGCTGACTCTGTACTCTACTGAGCATAGCTTCTCCAGAGGATGATCTTTCCTGACAACATTCCCAAAGTATGTAAGACATGGTGTCACTCTCTTTGCTTCCAAGGACCACTCTGGTTGTATGCACTTCTTCCAGAACAGATCTGTTTATTATTATATTTTTCTTTTGTCATTGAAGATGAATCATGAGGTAACCAGAAACGAAGGTTAACAAATTTAATTAGATAGATTAACATGACCTTAACAAATGACCAAACAAATCAGTTTTGGACTACACATGTATTAAAGCAAATATATTCATAGTGTATATTGTGAATACAAGTTATAATTCGACAGCACTTGGCTTGGCTATGATGTAATACAATGAAACTGGTTTCCAAACATCAGACAACAAAATACGAGATAGTTGGTGTCAATTCCAAAGCTGACAGTATTAAAAGAGAAATCTTCTCAGTTAAAAATTATTTTTATATTTTTTAATATTTTAACAGAAAAGTTATTCGAAAGCAAATCAAATAAACAATATCATGATCAAGTTGCATGATTCTTATTAGTATCTTTATAACCTTAACAAAAATATGAAATGTAAAGACAATGATTTTTCTGGGCTTTAAACTGATTTTTACAGCAATTCTATAAAGAAGAATTCCCTCTTATGCACCATTGTTGAACATGTAAAATGGTACAACCATTTTAGAAAACAAATTGGTACATCCTTAAAATGTTAGAAATAGAAATACCAAACAATCCAGCAATCCCATTACTAGGAATATATCATAGAGAATTAAGAACATCATACAAGCAGACATACACATACCCATGTTCATTGCAGTATTATTTACAATAGCAAAAATATGGAACAACCTACCTTCTTGTCCATCAACAGATGAGTGGCTAAACAAACTATGGTATATGAGATCTGGCAATTAAGTTTGTGAATTCACTGTGCACTTATGTTGGCAGCACTGTACAAACAGCTCAGTAAGATTTCATAACCTTGGTGTATCACTCACTCAGCTGTGTTCATGTCCATGTGTGATGGTGCCTTGCTGAGTGATGTTCATTATTGTTGTGTGTTTTTGTGTGCTGTCATGAGAATGTTGGGGTTTGAATTAGAGCAATGAACAGACGTTAAATTTCTCGTTAAACTTGGCAAGAGTGGAAGTGAAATCAGGGACATATTAGTCCAAGTTTATAATGATAATGCCATAAAGAAAACAGCAGTGTACAAATGGATTAAATGCTTTGCTGCTGGGAGAGAAAGCATCACAGATAAAGAAAAGTAAGGGTGACCAGTAGCAAGCAGAACTGATGAAAACATTGCAAAAATTTGTTCACTTCTGCTTCAAAATTGTCAGCTGACTGTCAGAAGCACAAGAGATCAAGTGAACATTGATAGAGAAACAAGAAAATCTTTACTGAAAATCTTGGCATGAGAAAAGTGTGTGCAAAAATGGTCCCAAAGGAGCTCACCAATGAACAAAAGCAAAGGAGAGTCAAAGTTTTCTATAACCTTCTGGAGAGGCAAGAAAATGTTCTGGGCCATGTTATTACTGGTGATAAAACGTGAGTGTACAAATAAGACCCTGAAACAAAGCATCGGAGTGCACTATGGAAGTCAGTCAATTATCCATGACTGAAAAAGTTCCATTAGTCCAAATTAAGAATTAAAATGATGGTGCTAAACATTTCTGATATCAGAGGAATTGTTCATTATGAATTTATACCAACTGGGCAAACAGTTAACTCAGTTTACTACTTGAAAGTGCTGCAAAGGCTGCGTAAAAAAATTACATGAAAACAACCTGAACTTTTCACCAACAACTCAAGGCTCTTGCATCATGACAGTGCACCACCTCACATGGCACTGTCAGTGACAGAGGTTTTAGCCAGTAAACAAATAACTATATTGGAACACCCTACCGTAACACTTTTCTTTACCCGAAGATAAAGGAAATATTGAAAAGGAAAAATTTTGGTGATATTCAGGACACTAAGGATAATATGAAGACAGCTCTGGTAGCCATTTCAGAGAGTTCCAAAATGCCTTTGAAGAGTAGACTAGACACTGGTATAGGTGCATAGCTTCCCAAGGGGAGTACTTCCCTGGTTACCATAGTGATATTCAGCAAGGAGGTATGTATTACTTTTTCTAGGATGAGTTCACGAACTTAATTGTCCAACACTGTACATACAACAGAATACTATGTGAAGAACAATGATGAACCTGAAACATCTCACAACATGGAAGAATCTGGAGAGCTTTATACTGGGTGAAATGAATCAGTCACAAAAGGAAAAATACTGTATGAGGCCAGTATTATAAAAACTCAGAGAAAGGTTAATACACAGAAAAAAACAATCTTTCTTGGTTACTAGATAGGGGAGGAACAAACACTAACTAAACAATAGATAAATGATAACTTTGGTGAAGGGTAAGATAGTAAACTATACTGGGAAAATCCATACAGCTTGTCCAGGTAGGGTCATGGAAGCGTCATGTTGCTAAGTGCTGTTGAGTCTGTTTGACCCATAGTGACCCTCTGCACAACAAAATGAAGTGCTACTTGATCCTGTACCCTACCCACAAAAAATTTCATTCCTAAGTGCATTGTTGGAGCCACTGTGTGAATCCGTCTTGGTGACAGTCTTGCTCTTTTTTCACTGACTCTCTACCAGGTATGATGGCCTTCTTCAGGGATTGATCCCTCCAGACAATGTGTCTATTTTAGTTACCAGGCACTGCTGTAACAGAAAATACCACGAGTGCATGTTTTCATGAAGAGAAACTTCATTGTCTCTGTCCGGTAAGCCACAAATCCATTTACGAATTACAAGTCCATTCAGTCAGAGAAATGATTACAGTCTGGGAGGCTGAGTCCCAAGTTCAATGAGAGCATCTCAGCACAGAAGCCTCAGGTCCAAAGGGCAGGATCCGCTCTTGGTAATGTCTTCTTGGTGGTAAGAGGTTCGTGACTTACTCTGCTCACTTCTCTCCCTCATATCCCACAAACTGGTCAGTTGAGTCCTGCCTCACCAACACAACTGCTGTCCGTTTTTCTTCATCAATATCACAGAGGCAGGATTCACAACACATGGGAGGAACTGCACCATACTGGGAGTCATAGCCAAGTCAAATCAGCACGTACATTTTTGGAGGGACGCAATGCAGTCATGACAGTATCCAAAGTATGTAAGATATAGTCTTGTCATCTTGGTTCCAAGGAGCATTCTGGTTGGACTTTTTTCAGAACAGAAGTGTTTGTTCTTTGGGCAGCCCATGCTGCATTCACTATTCTTCTCCAGTACAACAATTCTAAGGATTCAATTCTTCTTCTGTTTTCCTTAATTATTGTCCAGCTTTTGCATGCTTACAGTGCAAAAGAAAATACCGTGATTTGGGTCAGGCACACCTTAGTCTTGAAGGTGACTTTACTTTTAAAGACTTTAAAGAGGTCCCTTGCAGCACATTTACCCAGCAAAATGTGTCTTTTGATTTGTCGACTGCTGTGTCTGTGGGCATTGATTGTGGAACCAAATAAAATGAAATCCTTGACAACTTCAATCCTGTCTCTGTTTATAATGATGTTTCTTACTGACTCAGTTGTGAGGATTTTTGTTTTCTTGATGTTGAGGTACAATCCATACTGAAAGCTATGATCTTTGATCTTCATCAGTAAGTGTTTCAAATCCACTTCACTCCATCAAGCAAGATTATGTTGTTAGTATAAAGGAGATTATTAAAGAGACTTCCTGCAATGCTGATGCGTCATTCTTCTTCACACAGTCCACTTTCTTATATTATTTGCTAAGCACACAAATTAGAAAGGTATAGTGAAATGATGTAAGCCTGATGCATGCCTTTCCTGACATTAAACCATGCAGTGTCCCCTTGTTCTGTTTGCATGGCTGCCTCTTTATCCATGTGCAGATTCCTCATGAGCATAACTGTTTTGGAACTCTTGTTCTCCACAATATTATCCATGATTTGCTATGATCCACAGAGTCAAACATCTCTGAGTAGTTAATGAAACACAGGTAAGCATCTTTCTAGTATTCTCTGCTTTAGCTGAGATACATCTAATATCAGCAATGCCATCTTTGATTCTATATCCTTTTATGAATCTGGTTTGAATTCCTGGCAGTTCTCTGTCAATGTACTGCTGCAGTCATTTTTTGAATGATTTTTAGCAAGATTTTACTCATATAATATTAGTGATATGGTCCAGTAATTTCTGCATTTGGCTGGATCCTGTTTCTTGAGAATAGGTGTAAGTATAGATTTCGTTCAGTCAGTTAGCCTGGTAGCACTCCTCCAAATTTCTTGGCATAGATGAATAACACTCTGTTTGTTGAAACATCTTAGTGTTCCATCAAGGCCTTCAATATACCTTTGGCATCTTCCTTCAGTACCATCAGTTCCTGATTATATGCTGCCTCTTGAAGTAGTTGAAAGGTAACCACTTCTTTCTGGTATTATGGCTCTGTGTATGCCTTCTATCTTCTTGTAATTCTTCCTGAGTCTTCTAGTATTTGTCTGGTAGAATCCTTCACTATCGCAACTCATGGCTTGATTTTTTTCTTCAGTTCTTTCAGCTTGAGAAATGTGGAACATTTTTCTCCTTTTGGTTTTATATTTCCATCTCTTTGTGCACGTCATTATAACAATTGACTTTGTCTTCTCAAGCTGCTCTTTGAAATCTTCTGTTCAATTCTTTTACTTCTTCATTTTTTCCTTTTGCTTTAGCTTCTTGACATTCAAGAGGAAGTTTCAGAATCTTTTCTGACATCCAGTTTGGTCTTTTCTTTCTTTCCTGTCTGTTCACTTCTTGTTTTCTTCATGGATCTTTATGATATCATTCCACAACTCATCTGGTCTTCGGTCATTAGTGTTCAATGCATCAGATCTGTTCTTGAGATGGTCCCTAACTCAGGTGGGATACATTCAAGGTCGTACTTTAGCCCTCGTGGACTTGTTCTAATTTTCTTGAGTTTCAGTTTGATCTTACATGTGAGCAAGTGATAGTCTATGCAGCAGGCACATCCAAACTCCCTGGAGGATCAAATTGCTGGGCTGAGGGCTGGGGACTATGTTCTTGGGAAACCTAGGTCAATTAGCATAGCATAGTTTTAAAGAAAATGTTCTACATTCTGCTTTGGTAAGTAGCAGCTGAGGTCTTAACACCCTGTGAAAAACTATCTAAGATTCCCCACTGGTCTCACCTCTTCTGGAACAAGGAAGAATGAAAAAAATCAAAGTCATAAAGAAAAGATTATTGAAAAGACTAATGGACCACAACTACTGTAGCCACCACCAGACTGAGTTGAGCACAACTCCATGGTGCCCAGCTACGACTGCAGACAACTCTGACAGGAATCACAGCAGAGGGTCCTGGACAGAGCTAGAGAGAACTATAGAACAAAATTCAAACTCACAGAAACAGACCAGGCCTATTGGCCTGACAGAGACTAGAGGAACCCCAAGAGTATAGCATCTAGACCCCCTTTTAACTGATTTCTGATGTCACTCTTGAGGTTCACCCTTCAGGCAAACACTATACAGGCCCTTGAGACTAGACAAGCATACAAAATAAACAATAATATGTGTAGCTCAGCCATGTATAAGCAGCTAAATGGGCATCCCAGCTCAGAGACAAGGACAAGAAGACAGAAAGAGATAAGAAATCCAAACAGTTGAAAAAGGGGAACTGAAGGTTGAGAAAGGAAAGCATTGAAAAGTAGTGGTGCTGGCAACCAATGTCAAAAATCAATGTGTATTAATTGTTAAATGAAAAACTAACTTGCTCTATAAATCATAAAAAAAAAGCATCTAAAGCCTGAAACAAACAAAAACCCTTCATATCTACAAAGTTGGAAACAGAATTTTCTAACCTGTTTAAAAATTTTCCTAATAAAGAATTTCTGAGACTTTTCACTCATTTCTTTTAAAAATGTATAAATTCAAGAATTTCTGATTCATTACAAGAACAGCTGAAGAACTGACAGATGTCAGAGAAGATGGAGATCTCCCAGATGAATATCAGCAACAATCTTCACATAATTGACGTAAAAATAAATAAGCATAATGATTTATTCAGTATCACCCCAAATGGGCTTTTTGCATCTCTCTGTGAAGGTGTCATTTTAGTTATGACACTCTTGAAAGCAACCTATCAACTTAAAATGAACCCTTGGCCTTAGAAGTCATGTATCATTAAGATTTTAAATCACGGTGAAGTTAGTGCTCCTGGATCCCTCTTGCCACTATTGATAATAACTTTATTAGTGACAGTAAAATGTCTTGTATCATTAAAAAAAAAAGCAAATTAAAATTTTAAAAAAGAAGGGTTCCAGATGTAATTGAGTAAGAGCATCAACATTAAAATTGTGTATAGACTGCAAAGGAGGTGACTTACATAGATGAGGTATTTGTGTACTTAAGTTCCATTGTTTGTTACTAAATCAGGCTCATCCTTATAAAGTCACATTTTGTGCACTTGTGTTGTTAATGACAAATAATATTTCACATATTGAGAAAGTCATCTATTCCACATATTGAGAGAAGAGAGGGAAAAGAGTGGAAGGGGAAAGAGGAGCTGAGTCCTAACTATCTGCAAAAAAATTAACTGGATTGCAAATTTTGAAGTGACAAAAGCAATTTTTAAGGCAAGAATAATGGAGTACCCGGCAGTTATAACCAATGCACCAAGTTTGCTCATAATCACATGACAGAAAGAGTTCTCTGCTTTGACTTGCTATGTCTGTCTAAGGACTCATGGTGGAGTAACGGTTATGTGCTCAGCTATTAATCAGAAGGCTGGTGCTTCAGACTCATTTGCTGTTGCTGTGAACAACTACCTGGCAATGTGCTCCTGTGAAGATTACAGCCTAGAAAACCATAGAGGGCAGCTGAATTGTGTCTCATGGTTTTACTGAGTCAAAAAAATAACTTGATGGTAACTAACGATAACAACAGAATGTCTGTCAATGATTAGGACTTTTTGATTCAAGCCAATAAAAATAGTGAAACTGCATAGAGTCAGATAACAAGAACAAATAAAGAACAATGCAGTCTCATCTGCTCAAAAGTTTGCCACACACAGAATAAGAAAGCTTAGATTTGAATGTCAAATGAGTATCTGAACTATGGAAACGGCCTGAAAGTTGCATTGTTCTGCAATGGAAAACATGAGCAAGACCCAATTCCCACCCCTCAGATGCTTGCAGTTAACATACAGAAATGATTTCCCACAAGGCACTGGTGAGTACAGTGGTAGAATTCTCTTTTTCCATGTAGGAGACCCAGATTTGATTAAAGGCTGATACAACTCATGTTCATCTATCTATGGAAGCTTACACTTTGTTATGATGTTCAGACTTAGTAGAGCTTCCAGACTAAAATGGACAAGGGAGAAAGATCTGGCTGTGTAATTCTTTGAATCATCCATTGAACACTCTGTGGAAACATTGCATGATGCCTTACAGAGATGATGAACAGCAGGGAAGAGTTTTATTTCCTTGTGTGTGTGACTGCCACTTGTCAAAGGCCAAGAGGATGGTGGTTAATAACAGTGGTGTTTTAATCATCTTTTTATCCTAAGATGAAAACAAACCAAACCAACGACCAGACAAACAAAAAATAGACCTTGGCACTAGTAACTATAGAAGACATTTGTCCCTCCTTTTTTCTCTCCATCCTTCATTCCCTGCTCACTTCCTTCCTTCTTTCCTATGTCCCTTCTCCTGTCCTCCCCTCTTCTTACTTTACTCCCTTACTTAGTGTATGTTGGTCATAGAATAGAGATGTAACAAGACCCAAAGAGATAAATGGCAGTAAGGAACATCTCAGCAGAGAAAATTCTTAACAGTGTGGTCAGGATGTCCGTGTCACAGCTGTGGCACAGAGGTAAGACTAAACCGATGGATGATATAGGACCTTTTGTTCCCACATATCCTTTACCAAGAGGTTGTCACTATATATGACTACAGGCCTTTAGCAAAATCCTGGTGTCGAATTGAGATCTAAGGTTAAGTATTCTGCCATCTGAGCAGAGTATCTTTAAATCTTTTAAGTCAGTAATTAACCTGAGTTGTAGATAATTAAATTATACTTCTTGAGCAACTGGGTCTTTGGGCTAAACTCCTGTGGAGTGGAAGTGATAATAGCATTGATTCGATCCGACTCGACGGCACTTGGCACGTGATAATAGGCGTTTATTTATTTATTTACTTTTGGAAATTTGATTGTGTTTGAGGTGCAAGTTTACAGCACACATCAGTTTTTCATTCAAAAATTTACATGCAAATTGTTTTGTGGACTTTATTATAATCCCCATATTGTTTCAGGACTCTTCCCCTTTCTCTTTGCACCCTGGGCTCCCCAAGTCCATCTGTCCAGTTTTCTGTCCCTTCCTTTCTTCCTGCTTTTGCTTTTTAGTAGATGTTCCTGATTTGGTCCCCTGTGCATAACTGAGCTGAGGGACACATTTCTCATGTGTGTTAATGCTTCTTTTATGTCGTTAGGTGTCATCCAGTCAGCTCTGACTCATGGCAACCCTATTTACAGCTTAAGTAAACACCGCCAGGTCCTGTGTTGTCCTCATCATTGTTATGTTTCATCCCATTGTTGCAGATACTTAGTTAATTCATCTCTCTGATGGTCTTCCTATTTATCAATAACCCTCTGCTTTTCAAGTATGATGTCCTTCTCCAGGGACTGGTCTCTCCTGATAACATGTACCAAGTATGTGATATGAAATCTCACCATCCACACTTCCAAGAACACTCTGTCTGTACTTCTGGCAATACAGACTCATTCTTTATGCCGGCAGTTAGTATATTCTATATTCTTTGAAAACATTGTAATTCTAGGGCATCAATTTGGTTTTCTTTATTAATTGTCCAGCTTTCATATGCATATGAAGTGATGGAAAATACAATTTGCTTGGGTCAGGTGCACTTAAGTCCTCAAAGTGACAGCTTTGCTTTTTAACACTCCAAAGAGATCTTCTGTAACAAATTTGCCCATGAAATACCTCCACCGATTTCCTGACTATCGCTTCTATGGGTGTTGATTGTGGATCCAAGAAAAACCAAATCCTTGACAACTTCCATATTGCCTCAATTTATAAGGATGCTGCTTATTGGTTCAGTTGCAAGATTGTTGTTTCCTTTATGTTGAGGTGCAATCCATACTGAAGACTGTAGTCTTTAATCTTGGTCAGTGTTTCCAGGCCGCTTTCATTTAGTAAACAAGGCTGTGTCATCTGCATATCCCAGATTGTTAGTGAGTCTTCCACCAAAACTGATACCACATTCTTCTTCATATAGTGCAACTTCTTGGATTATTTCTTCAACATACAGAATGAATGACTATGGTAAAAAGATGTGACATGTTTATTTTAAACTATACATCATTACTGTGCTTTGCTTGAATGACTTTCTCTTGATGTATGTACAGGTTCTACACAAGTACAATTAAGTGTTTTGGAATTTCCATTATTCCTGATTGTCATGGATTGAATTGTATCCCCCCAAAATTTGTGTGGTGATTTGACTCAGCTGTGAGTTCCAATATGGTGCCATTCCTCCCATGTTGTGTGAATCTTGCCTCCTTGGTGTTGATGAGGGAGAATGGGCAGCAGCTGTGTTAGTGAGGCAGGACTCAAGCTGCAAGCTCAAGGGATATAAGGAAGAGAAGCAAGCAGAGGAAGCTGGGAACATCATACCATCAAGAAAGCAGCACCAGTAGTGAAGCACATCCTTTAGACCTGAGATTCCTGTGTTGAGGTGTTCTGGTTGAATTTGGACTCTTGGCCTACTGGACTGTGATGATGTCTCATATTGAATGGACATGTAACTTGCAAATGCATTTGTGACTTACTGGACTATGACAGTAAAAGTGTCTCCTTGTGAAGCCTTCCGCTAGTGGTATTTTCTGCTGAAGCAGTACCAGGTGACTGAAACAACAATGTTATCCGGTTTGTTATGATTCAAGCAGTCCAGTGCTTTTGCATAGTCAATGAAACACAGGTAAACATCTTTCTGATATTCTCTGCTTTCGGCCAAGGTCCATCTAATATTAGCCATGAGAGCTTGCTTTCTGAGTCCTTTTCTGAATCTGGCTTGAATTTCTGGCAATAGAAGATTGCAAACACTTTTGGGTGATCTTGAGCAAAGTTTTACTTACACATGATATTAATGATATTATTTGGTCATTGCTGCATCCTATTGCACTGCCTTTCTTTGGAATGAACAAAAATACAGACCTCTTCCAGTCTGTTGGCCAGGTGCTGCCTTCCAAGTATGTTGGTATAGACAAGTGAGCACCTCCACTGCTGTATCCATTAGTTGAAACATCTCACTGGGTATTCCTGCAATTCCTGGAGCCTTGTTTTTCTCCAGTGTCCTCAGTGTTGATTGAACTTCTTCCTTCAATTCCTTTGGTTCATGATTATAGGCTACTAAAGTTGTTGAATGCTGACCAGTTCTTTTTGATACAATGACTCTGTGTATTCCATCCATCTTCTTTTGATGCTTCCTGTGCTGTTCAACATTTTGACCACAGAATTCATTAAAATAGTAACTGAGACTGGATTTTTTTCGCCTCAGTTCTTTCTGTTTGAGAGGTGGTGACCATGTTCGTTTTGTTTTCATCGTAATATTTTCTTTGTCTTCCCAAGCCTCCCTTTGAAATCATTTGTTCAGCTTTTTACTTTGTAATTTCCTCCATTATCTTTAGCTATTCTACACTCAAAAGCAAGTTTCAAAGTTTCTTCTGACATCCATTTTGGCTTCGTCATGGATTGAATTGAGTCCTTTCAAAACTGTACATAGCAATTTAGCTGGGCCATGATTCCTGGGATTGTGTGATTATCCTCCATTTTGTGATTTTCCTATGCTATAAATCCTTATCTCTTCCTATGGTTAATAGATAGAATCATGTTAAAAGAGGATTAGGGTGGGACTTCAACATCCTTACTAAGTGAGTTTAATTTTATCCTTTTATACTACAACAGATAAAAGGAAAGGGAAGCAAGCAGAGAACTGAGAACCTCATACCACCAAGAAAGCAGCACCTGGAGTAAAGCGCATCCTTTAGACCTGAGGTTCCTGCTCTGAGATGATCCCTGACTATCGACTGATGCAGCAGAAGGAGCTTCCTCCAGAGCCTACAAAGACAGAAAGCCTTCCAGGGAGCAGACACGCTGAATTCAGACTTGGAGCCTATGGGCCTGTGTAGGAATAAACTTTTATTAAAGCCATCCACTTGTGGTATTTCTGTTAAAGCAGTACTAGCTTTTTCTTGGCCTTTATTAACCCTTTGCTTTCTTCATGTAAGATGTCCTTGATGTCATTGCACAACTCTTGTTTTTGGTCATGAGTATTCAGCATATCAAATTTGTCCTTGAGATGGTCTCTAAATTCAGGTGGAATATGCTTAAGTCATACTTTGGCTCTTGTGGACTTGTTTTCATTTTCTTCAGCTACAAATTGAACTTGTGCATGAGAAATTGATGGTCTTTTCCCCTTCATCCCTGGAGCTTTCCATAATCTTTTCCTATAGATGTAGTTGATTTGATTCCTATGTTTTCCATATAGCGAGATCTATGTTTATAGTGAAAAAAGTATTTGCAATGAACAAGTCATTGGTCTTGGAAAATTTTATCATGTGTCTTTCCAGCATCATTTCTATCACCAAGGACATATTTTCCAACTACCAATCCTTCTTGTTCTTTCCCAGCTTTCCCATTCCAATCACTAGTAATTGTCAATGCATTTTGATTGCGTATTTCACCAACTTCAGATTACAGAAGTTAGCAAACATGTTCAATTGCCTAGTCTTTGGTATCTGTAGTTAGTGTGTAAGTTTGAAGAACAGTTGTATTAACTGGTCTTCCTTGTAGGTATTTGGATATTGTCATATTACTGACAGTGTAGTACTTTAGGAAAGACCTCGAAGTGTTCTTTTTTGTAAGAAGAATGTGATGCAATTTCTCTTCAATTTGTCATTCTAAGCAAAATAGGCTATACCATTGTCTCATTCAAAATTTGCAGTACCAGTCTGTTTCAGTTCGCTGATTCCTATGATTTCAATCTTGACTTGTTCCATTTCATTTTTTATGATATCTAACCTTCCTAGGTTCGTACCTTGTACATTTTATTATGTGAAATACACATAATGTCCATTGGTGAATAAGTTGATTTAAAAAATACACTATTCCTGTAAAGACCTGTTTTTGTATCTGCAAAATGGAAAATAAATTATAACACATGATTTTTGCTTAATAAGACAAGATGTGTGAAAGAGTTTTGTAAAATATAGAAAGTTATAAAAATATATGCGCTTGTTATTTTAATTATTTCACAGAACAGAAATCTACAGATATAGAAACAAAAAACTGAACCATGACTAAGATGTAATCTGGCACTTGCCAAAATTTCTTTTCAAACGTTTGCTATTTCAAAGAGACAGACTAAAGAATATGTCAACTATGCCATCCTCTTAAGAGTATAGTTTCTAAACATGTTCTTTGTATTTAGATCCAATAAATTATAATACCTGAATGATATTATTTTAATTGCTTATAGAAAGGTGTTACTTAGTTTCACATTCTTGACTTTATCTACAAAAGCTTGTTGTAAGCTATGGCCTTTGAAATCATATTCAAAGGTCTTATTTATTATGATAACCTTAAGTTGAGAATAACTTTCCAGGCACTTAGTAGACTTTAGTGCAGAGAAAGTGTTAGCTTTCAAGAAGGACTTGGATTCTTCCTCTTGTTTAACAATAAAATCCATATTTAATGTGTTTTCCTTATTGTCTTAGATGCCGGGAGAAACAAGAACTAAATACAGAACTTGCTTTCAGTAACTAGTTCATCCTTTGTCCTGAAATTATTTTTGTACTGTCTTGACCATGCAGGAAATTTCCAGCATATCTTAGGCATTTGCTATTTCCTTCTTTACTTTTTCTGTTTTTTCTTTTTAATGGACCATTGAGATTAATTATTGTGCATTGTTTGGGAGGGTCTGTTTTCTATGTAAGTTTCACAATCATTGAAGTTGTTCATACAAAAATATTCAATTCAAGTCCTAACAGAATATTCTATAGCAAAAGATTTATGCATTGTGCTCCCACTCTGTTTCTCACATGTCTCAGGTCATTTAAATGACTTTTTTCATTTTTCACATTAATAAATTTAGGAGAATTATGTGACCTATTTTCCATATAATATTGAAGGAAGATACTTTTACAAATTATAATACTTTAAAGAATCAAAGGGCTTATATTCTAGGGGCAATATAAATAATACATTATATTACAGTCCCAATTAATTTCCATAGACACAGAAAATAATAATCAGAATTTTAAAGTATTATTATTTTGGAAGGGTAAAATTAAAATAGCAGAATGCATCATTTCAGAGTATTGCAGAAGCAGACAGATGTTTGCTTTTGTTATAGCGATGTCATGGAAACAGATGGTAGGAGGAGCATAGCCCAACAGACACAAGTAGGTGCAAAGAAAGTAGCACACAACGGTGAATTCTACTAGGCTAGACTAGTAGTCCCAGGTTAGAAGACTGCCTACAATGACTAGTTATACTTGGTTGAAATTTTCTTGTGTTTTTATTCACCAATAAACCAGTAAACATACTGTAAGAGAGGTAAACATTCAAATGTGGGAACAGCTTGATGCTACATTCCTTATTCCTCCTGCAACACTCCAAGATTAATCATCAGTGTAGCCCCTGTGGAGAAATGAACCTACCTGGTTAGAAATGGTAAAACAGGCTTGCTTTCATTATTACCATATCATAATTCATTTTGTAATTAGAAGTCTCCTACAAACAGTAAGGTCAATATTGCTTTGTTAGTGTTTTAATTCTACCATCTCATTTAAGGAGACTGGTCCATGGTGTACCAAAAGCATAAGCATGGAAAACAATGAATACAACAAATCTCATAATTTTACCACATGCATCTCTATATATAATGTGTATTTTTACATTCGTGTGTGTGATATACTAGACTCAATGACTGTCATCTTCTGGATAATGATGTAAATCTGGATATTTATTATCTAGGATCCAGATCTAAAATAATGCCTATTTAAATATGTACTCCAATGGTAACTGTCAACCTGTTGCCATGGAATACATTCCAATTCATAGTGACCCTAGAGGGCAGAGTAGAACTGCCCCATGAAAGTTTCCAAGGAGCAGCTGGTAGATTTGAACTGCTGCCATTCTGGTTAGCAGCTGAGCTCATAACCACTATGCCATTCCCAAAAGAACTAAAACAGATAATTTCTTGAAACTAAACCTTAGTTAATTTAAGAAACCTGAGGTCTTGGCAAAGAAAGTAAACAGTGAAAGAGAAAATTACTTTACTGAATTGAACACACAGCCTTTAGCTATAGAAGTATTTGAATTATCATTTTTCTTATGATGGAAAACAAGTACTTCAAGGGAAGGAATACTGATTTAATTATCATTGTGTTCTTTAACTTCTAAAACAGTGCATGACAGAAGAGGCATTTCATAAATATTTGTTGAATAAATCAAGAAACTCAAAATAACCCACTGCCATCCAGTCAACTCTGACTCAAAGCAACTCCATGGGTTCCCAAGGCTGTAATTCTCTGTGGAAGCAGACTGCCATATCTTTCTCCTGGGGAGTTGCTGGTGGTTTCATGCTGCCAACCTTTTGGTTTACAGTCAATGGCTTTAACCTCTGTACCACCAGATCTCCTTAAGCAGTTACTTAAGTAATAAAACAAATTAAGTAATGTGCCACTATAAAAATTTAAAGTATGTTATTTTTTGACCCTGCCAGATTCAAGCTGCTTACCTAAGGAGATAATGCACAGATAATTAGGCATAAACATTCGAGGATTTTGCAGTCTACATCTAAAACACTTAGACACTGTGAATTTCCAAGTGAACTACATAAGGATGTGTTTTTGATTATTTTCTCTGAAAGATTCACTATAGGACTCTGAACAACCTCTCAATACTTTTAGCACTCCTGGATTCTTTACTATAGAAATTACAAGGATAATTTAAAAAATTTACAAGTACATGTAATGAATATGGCTCACGGAATGGTTTATAATAATTGATATACATCTTTTCATGACTTAATATACTATAAAACTTATAAATTCATTAAAATGTGAATTATGGTAAAACATGAATGCAGTACTACAGCTCTTTATTCTGGTTGTCTTTTCGTCAAATTTTCTTACATTTATTTCCTATAAGCATGCTAATTAATAGCAAAAATAGGAAAACCTAAGAAAAATAGGAAGACCTCTTTCATAAAGTTGTACCTCAAATAATTCTTTAAATATAGAACTGATGAGAACAGAATGAATAGGAAAAAGGGAAAGCTTCAAGAGTACAAATAACCTTAGAGCTTATTTTGAAAAATTATTTTCTAAAGGAAAAAAAGAACATCTATATACCTAAAACAGAAGATATTTATAACCACATCATTCTTTCCTTCTAAGACATTTAAATTTAATAACCCCTCCTGCCACACACACAAGCACATGCACACGCACACACATGCACACGCACGTGCACCTATTACATAATTTATGTGAAATCATCCAGTGACTTTTCCTTCTGAGAATATAGAGTAGGTAAGCTTTTTTTCCTATTCCTCTAAATACAATGAAAAGCCTTAAGCAACATATACACAAATAAATTATATGAAAATTTTCAAAAGTGAAAAGAAGAAAACATACAGGCTAGAGATCTTAGAACCCAAGAAACAACAAAGTGGTGAGTTTTGAGTACTCTTTTTATCTCACATGTTGCAGATTGGGTGCTGAAGAGTCAGCAACTTAGGCACATCATAGACAAAAAATCATCAAGAAAAGTCTACTATCACTAACCAAAGGGCCAGGAAAGAGAAAAACTAGCAAGAGACAACTTTTGGAAAATAACTGCTGCATTCTAACTGCATGTCATGGGAAAGAATGTGGTCACACTCCCACTGGCAAAGGTCAAGTGGACAGCCTAGACTTGCATTTTTGCCAGGACATAATGTGTCATCCTAATCTCCTTGCTGGGATGACGTCATAAAACGCTGAGTTGGGAGATAGGATTGTCATTTCTGGTGGGCAGTAAATACTTACCAAATGCAATGATATCGGAGTGGTCACATAGGGAACCTAGACTTCCATCTCCAACTGGTGATTATCTGGTCCCCTTCTGCCTGCTGTGGTGGAGTCATAATTTTCATAACCACTTAGGATTAACAAAATCACCCTCCAAGATGTCAGGAGAGGCAATAAATCCAGCAGTAATGAAAGGTTTCTGAAGTTCTAAGCCAGGGTAATAAAACTGGAAACTTAACAGAGAACTTAACCCCTAACAGATATCCAACAAACAGAAATGAATAATGAGTCTTCTTCTCCATGCTATACATCACAGGAGACAGTGAAGAATCCATTTCCCCACCAGAACAGTGTCAGAGGAGGTTTGCTAGAGTAAAAATAAAAAAATAAAAAAATAAATGAGATGCGGAGTCTTATAAGCTAATAACCCAAGTGTTCAGGTTTTAGTTGGAAATCACTCATAGCAAGAACCAAAAATATCTAAACTTGAATAAGCAGATACAATGAAAAAGACTCTCAACACCAATGTAATACATGTGTTAAAGATAATTGACAAGAATTTCAATGTAGTCATTATAAAAATGCTTAAATGAGGGATTATGTATACAATTGAGGCACGTGAAAAACTAGAAAGTTTGGTAAAAATGTAAAAGATACAAAGAATCAAATAGAAATGTTAGAGCTATACAGTTTAATAACTTAAAGTAAGGAAGGCAGGCAAACAAACAAACAAGTTATGGATAGGTTCACAAACAGAATGGAGAGGACAGAATGTTTCTGTAAACTTGAGGATAGAAATTTTCCAATCTGAAACACAGAAAGAAAATGGAGTGCAAAACTAATAAATAAATAAAAACAACAGAACCTTCAACCAGCCAGCCAAGTGCTGTTGAGTTGGATCTGACTCATGACGACCCTAGGGACTAATAAAATTTTAATAGAAAACCTAACACTCACAGGACCAGAGTCTAGGAAGGAAAGGGAAAAGAGGCAGCAGAGTTAAACAACAACAACAACAAAAGAAAAAAGAATGTCTGAGGTGTCCTCTATTTGACAACAAACATAAACCTACAAGTTCAAATAGAGCAAGCACCAAACATAATAAAGAAGTGCACACCAAAAAATGACAAACATTTGAAAACTAAAGACAAATAAAAATTTTAAAAGCAACAAGAACAAAATTAGCTATATGTAAAAGCTATTTGCAGGACAGTCAATTTTTCATCAGAAACTATGGAGGACAAAAGAAAGTGGCACTGTGTGTATATAAATATATATATTGCATATAGAAAAAGTTTGGTTGAGTCAGACCTGTATCTCCAACAGAAGTATTTTTTAATAATAAATGGAAAAATCAAGAAAATCTCAAGTGAAGAAAAATCAAGAAAAAATTTGTCACCAGCATACCTACGTTAAAATCAACAGATCATCTAGATAGAAAGGAAATAATATAAGAAGAAATTTGGGACAGGAAGAAACAAAATGGAAATAATCCATAATATGAGTACATGCCGTGCACAGTTCTTTTTTTCTTGAGTTTTTAAATAATACAACTTTATCTGATACGGTGCTTAATGTATATAGAAGAAATATTACAGGCAATTATAAATGAATCCAACTCCATTGTGCACAGATACCATCATTTGTTTATCCATTCCTCTCTTGATGGGCACTTAGACTTTTTTCCATCTTTTTGATATTGAGAATAGTGCTGAAATGAACATAGGTGTGCACATGTCTGCTGTGTACATGCAATGGGATACTATGAGCAATAAGGAATAATGATGAATCTGTGAACCATCTGACAACATGATGAATCTGGAAGGCATTATGATCAGTGAAATGTCAATCACAAAAGGAAAATACATGATACTATTGTAATAAAAACTAATGTAAATGTTTACAATCATAAAGAAACAAGTTTTGATGGTCACTAAATAGGGGAGGAGAGGTGGAGGGAAAACATGAACTAGCAACAGATGAGTGGATAACTCTGGTGACATAAAAACAAAACAAAACCCCAAACCCTTTGCTGTTGAGTGGATTCCAACTCATAGGTGAAGGGTAAGAATACAAAGTACTGGAGAAATCAGCACAATTTGACCAAGCCAAAGTCACAGAAACTTCAAAGACACACCCAGACTGCCTGAAAGACTGAATCACCGGGCTGAGGACCAGGGATCATGGTCTTAAGAAACATTTAGCTTAACTCACTTGGCTTTGGCTGGCTGTAACATAGTTGATGAAGAAAATGATTTACATCCTACTAGGTCAGCAGTGTCTGGGGTCTTAAAATCTTGCGAGCAGGCATGTGATACAAGGCCTAACAATTAAGTCTGCTAACTTAATTGTTCTAAGTGCTACAGCCTCATTGCTGAATATAACTATGGTCATCTTCAAAGTACTCCACTTAAGAAGCTATCCACCAACACCAGCACCTAGTCCACCCTTCAAAGCAATTTTGGAACTCTTTCCAGAATGGCCATTGTACACAGTGGTGTGGTGGCAAGTTGGCTAACTTAACTGTATTGTTGTCTGTGAGGGATTTTTTAGCTAGTAACATATAAGTGTGTTAGAACACCCTCCCTACTTGTCTGATCTGGCCCCCAGTGACTTTTTTCTTTACCCAAAGATAAAGGAAATATTGAAAGAAAGACATTTTGATGACAATCAGGACATCAAGGGTAGTACGATGGCAGTTCTGATGGCCATTCGAGAGAGTTCTAAAATTGCTTTGAAGGGTGGACTAGGTAGGGTACTTCAGGGTGACTGTAGTGATATTCAGCAGTGAGGTACATAACACTTTTTTAGGCTGAGTTCATGAACTAAGCTGTCAGACTGGGTACACTCCACTGGTTTCTCTCCAACTGGAGCAAGGGAGAATGAAGAAAACCAAAGTACACAAGAAAAACTTTAGTCCAAAGGACTAAGGGACCACAAAGACCACAGCCTCTACCAGACTAAGTCCAGCACAACTAGATGATGCCTAGCTACCACAAGACTGCTCTGAAAGGTATCACAATAGAGGGTCACAGGTAGAGCTGGCTAAAAATGTAGAACAAAATTCAAACTCACAAAAAATATCAGACTTACTGGTCTGACAGAGACTGGAGAAACCCTGGGAGTATGGCCTGCAGATATCCTTTTAACTCAGTACTGAAGTCAGTCCTGAGATATAACTTTCAGCCAAAGGTTAAGACCCGTAAAATAAAACAAGACTAAATAGGCACACCAGTTCTAGGGCAAGGACAAGAAGGCAGAAGGGACTAGGAAAGCTAGTAATAGAGAACCCAAATTCAAGGAGGAGACAACGTTGACATGTTGTAGGTTTGGCAACCAATATGACAAAATAATACATGCAACAATTCTTTAGTGTAAAGCTAATTTGTTCTGTAAAACTTCATCTAAAGTACCATAAAAAATCCTTGAAAGACACAAACTACCAATCTTCACATGAGAAGAAATATGTAATCAGAATGAGACTGTAACAATAATTAATAATTAATATCCTTTCAAAACAGAAGACACAAGGCCAAGATGTTTTCAGTGTAAATTCTGATAAACATTTAAGGAAAAATAATATCAATTCTCTACAGTTGTTCCCAGAATGTGGGAAAGAAAGAAGGCTTTTTAACCCTTTCTATGAGGACATTATTTATATATACATATATATAATATCAAAATCAAAGACATAAAAAAAAGACAACTATATGCCAATAAATGTCATGAACAATGATGTGAAATTCTCAACAAAATATAACAAATTGGGTATAACTTTATATAAAAATATACTCTACTACCAAATTATTTTAATGCTGGTTTTTAAAAATACTAGAAGAAATGATGAAGTAAAATAGCTGAAAAGAAGATTTCAAATGGTGGTTGAGAAAGACAAAGTAAAGTATTATAATGAAATGTGCAAAAAATAAATGGGGACAGATTACATGGAAAGAACACAGGTGGAATTTCTAATGCTGAAAGAACTGAAGAAAAACTGAAGGCTCAACTTGCAATATTCAATAATTCTGTAGGCAAGGTATTGAACAACACAAGAAGCATCAAAAGAAAATGGATGGAATACACAGTCTCTGTACCAAAAATAATTGGTGGATGTTCAATCATTTCAGGAACTGTACATGATCAAGAAGTGATGGTACTGACTAAAGATGTCAAAGCTATACTGAAGGTACTGCTGAAAAACAAGCCTCCAAAAGCTGATGGAATATCAGTTGAAATATTTTATCAAATGGGTGCAGCCCTGGAAGCACTTATTCATCTACACCAAGAAATGAAAGACAGCTACCCGACCAACAGAAGGAAAGTGATCCATATTTGTGTCCATACCATAGAAAGGTGATCTAACAGAATGTAGAAAAGTGTCAAACTATAACATGTATATCACACACAAGTCAAATTTTGCTGAAGATAATTCAGAATCATTTGCAGCAGTACCTTAAGAGGGAACTCCCAGAAATTCAAGCCAGATTCAGAAGATGTAGAAAAGGGGATATCATTGCTGACATCAGATGGTTTTTGACTGAAAGAAGATAACATCAGGAAAATGTTTACCCATATTTCATTGACTATGCAAAGGAATTTGAATGTGTGGATCATAATGGATAACATTATGAAGAATGGGAATTCCAGAATACTTAATTGTGCTAATAAGAAAACTGAATATAGATCAGGAAGAAGTTATTCAAACAGAACAGGGAAATATTGTGTTGTTTAAAAGTCACAAAAGTCATGTGTATAGATTGCATACTTTCACCATATTTATTTATTCTGTATTCTAAGTAAATAATCTGAGAAATTAGACTGTGTGAAGAACACAGAATCAGAACTGGACAGAAGACTCATTAACAACCTGAGATACTCAGATAACACAACCCTGCTTTCTGAAAGTGAAGAGGACTAGAAGCATTTACTACTGAGGACCAACGACCATAGCTTTCAGTATGATTTACACCTCAATACAAAGAAGACAAAAAATTGTCATAGCTTGCCCAATAAGCAGCATAATGATAAACAAAGAAAAGATTGAAGATACAAAGGATTTCATTTAACTTGCATCAACAATCAACACCTATGGAAACAGCAGTCAAGAAGTCAAACTAGGGGTGTGGCCAAGATGGCAGAGTAATCAGATACTTAATTTGATCCCTCTAACAACAACAAAAAAGCCAAAGAAAAAAAAGAATTGATTATGTACGACATTCTAGGACCCCTCAACATCAAAGTGAATATTGAGAAATCAGACTTAGTGACAAAGAAGGGACAGTAGGTCCAGAAGTACCAAAGACTGACGAGACGTTACCCACCTGGAATTGGCTGCACCAATGTGGCTAATAGAATAGTGGCTTTCAGAAGGCATCTTCTTCAGCAGGAAAGACAGAAGAGCAGAGTCCACTCATGCCTCCAGAACCAATGAAAAATGGTACTTGACCATCAAAAGCTAAGGGGGTTGCATCTATCCTACTATACATTATCTAAAATTTTCCTTTGGAATAAATTTCCTTCCTTTGCCCAGTACTTCTCCTTTCCTTCTTTGCACTGTATCTGGCTCCAGAGTTTGATGTAGCTGACTGAGCTGGAGGTAGGAATCCTTACACAGTCGCTGAGATATTTTCCTAGAATTGTAGAGAGAATAATTTAACAAACATGAGGAAGACAAAGAAAAAAAATATGCCAACTCCCCTAAGCCAGAAATTTATGACAGAAACAGTTTATTCACCTGGGATCATTTATAAGGAAACATGCCTTCCTTGCAGACATTAATGGGTGGCTGTCAGCCTCCTGCTTTCCCCAGTGTGTGCAGCCGGATATCTGTGCCTTCACCAATAACCCCACCCATCTAGGACTGTGGGGGGACCCTAAACCACACACTTGGTGACTATCTGCCTGGATACCTGAGATGAATTCACACAAGAAAAGTAAATGGACTCCTGGGCTCATATGCCTAGTAACAGCTCTAACCACCTGGCGACAGGACATTAGAGCTTCAAAGATGCCAATAGTCAAAATAGCAAATATGAACAGCCTATTTTGACACTTCAAAACAAAACAAGAAGCTAGAAAGGTGTAGGCAAAATTAAAATAAGAGCCAACAGTCCATATCAAATCACTTACAGAGGCAGACCATGATGACTTCAGAAAATTCCTAAAAGAAGTAATCAGGATATTGTCCAGATGAAGACAACTTCCTGGAATTATAGGAGGTAGAATACAAAAGATTAGTATTTAGAACTCTTCAAGAGATCAGGGAGATGAGGCAAAATGCAGCAGAGTATAGTGATAAACTAAACAGGCTATGAGAAAGAATATAGAGACAGGAAGTAGAAATTTAGGAAATTGACAAAATTATAGAAGTAGACAACATAATAGAAAATCAAAGGAGCAGAATTGAGGCAATGGAAGGCTGAATTAATGAGAGTGAAGATAAAGCACATGGCACAAACATGTTTGAGGAAAAACTAGATGAAAGAATAAAAAAAAAGAGAAACACTAAAAATTATATGGTACCCTATTAAGAGAAATATCTACAATTGATTGCAATACTAGAACACAGGCAGCCAGATAGCAAAAAATCAAGGATTATAAAAGATTTGTTGACAGAAATCTTCCCTGATATCATGAAAGATGGGAAAGTACGCATCTACCAAGACACTCATTGAACTCTACACAAGTCAGAGACCAAAGGAAAAACACGAAGGCATATTATAATCAAACTTGATGAACTAAAGTTAAGGAGACAATTTTGTAAAAGGCTAGGGATAAGTGGAAAATAGTCCACAAAGCAAAATCAGTAAGATCAAATTTAAATGACTAAGTAGAAACCATGAAGGCAAAGGGGTGACATACAAAGCCTTCAAGTCACATATTACTATTGTTGAGCTGTCTACTGCCCTTTTCAATGCTGTTAGCATTTGTTTTACGTATCTAGGAGTCCTATCATTAAGTGTGTAAATATTTACTATGGTTACGTACGCCCTCCTGAAGTACTGATGCTTTATTTTGCAGTGCCCTTCCTTATCTGTTGTAGATTTTACATTAAAGTCTATTTTATCAGAAATTAATATTACCCTTCCTCCTATTTTTTTTTTAATGTTGTTTGTTTGATATGTTTTTTCCCTTCCTTAGAGTTTTAGCTTGTGTCTTCAAGTCTAAGATGTGTCTCCTACAGGCAGTGTATAGATACATTGTGGTTTTTATTCACTCTGAGACTCTGTTTATTGGTCTATTTACTACATTTATGTTTAATGTAATTATTGCTGTCATTTTTGATAACTTTTTTGTGAGTTTTTGATAATTTTTTGTTTCACTTAATCTGTGCTGTCATTTGTTTTGTGTTTTAATTTTTATCTTTTTCATTGTTGATTTTTTATTTGCTAAGATTTTATGTTTCCCTTTTTATGTATTTTGATGTGTAGAATTATTAATTTTCTTTATGGTAACCTAAATATTTACCTGTATTTTTTTTAATTTAAACTGATCTTTTGTTTGTTTACCATGACTTAGTGTCTGTATGAAAGGTCTATGACTTCGTTTTTAATGACTCCCTCTTTTCTGTTATAACTATCATCTTTTATATAATGATATCTCTGTTTCCCAATTTTTATTTTTTTTTCTTTCTCTACTTTATTTATTTATTTTTTCTCTTTATTTATTTATTTATTTCGCTTTATTTATTTTTTCTTTCTCTACTTAAGAGTCAAAATTGCCTTGATGGCAACTGTTTTGTTTGTTTGTTTGTTTTGTGTGTATGTATGTGTGAATTATCTGGTTTGATACTTGGTTGCTCTGTCCTGCTTTCTAGTATTAGGTTGTTATCGCATGTTAGTGATTTTCTAACTGAAGAACTGCCTTCATTATTTCTTGTAGTTTTGGTTTGTTTTTTTCAAATTCTCTAAATTTCTGTTTATCTGGAAATATCTTAATTTTTCTATCTTATTTGGAAAACCTGGTTGCATAGTGGTTAACTGCTACAGCTGCAAACCAAGAGGTTGGCAGTTCAAATCCACCAGCTGCCATGGGGCAGTTCTACACTGTTCTATAGGGTTGCTATGGGTCAGCATTGACTCAGTGACCCTGGGTTTGGTTTTTGGTTTATTTGTGAGAGAGAAATCTGATGGAGTAGTTGTTAAATGCCACATCTGCTAACTAAAAGTTCAACAGTTTAAATCTCCCAGGTGCTCCTTGTAAACTCTGTGGAGAAGTTCCACTGTGTTCTGTAGGGTAGCTATGAGTTGGAATTGACTTGATGGAAGTGATTTATTTGAAAGACAGTTTTTCTGGATATATAATTCTTGGATGACATTTCTTTTTTTTTTTTTTTTTTCCTTCTTGGCTTTGTATATGTCACTCCATTGCCATCCTGCCTCTTCAATGAGGTTTTCTGTCAAGGAGTCTTCAACAGTTCTTTCTGTATTTTCTGTTATTCTGGTGTTGCCATTATTTGTTGATTATTCTTACTGACAGGCTGTCACATAATTCTTTGTGTTTCTTCATTTTTGAAGATTCTTTTATCTGATTTTTCCTCTAATATTTTGGTGCCAAGTGCTTTATCATCAATCTCACTTGTTCTGTATTGCTTCAAGTCTGCTCGTTTGACTTTTTACTGAGTAGTCTAATTCTGTAATTTTATTATTAATCTTCTGAATTTCTACTTTGTGTCTGCCTCTGCTTTCTTGTAACATGTTTAATTTGTCATTACATCATGTTGCATTTTGTCTGATATCCTTCCTGCACTTTTGAAGATTTCCAAATATCATCTTTTGTATTCTGCTTTTGATACTTCCAGGAAATTCTCTTCATCTGGAAAACTGCTTGATTCTTTGCTTGCAGAGCTCTCTGAGTCCATCATGGTCTGCCCATTTTTGTGATACAGTATTGACCATTGTCTCTGAAACCCTGCTAGAAACCTTAGAGATGGAGTGGTTAAGTGCTACAGCTGCTAACCAAAACAGCAGCAGCAGCTTGAATCTACCAGGTGCTTCTTGGAAACCTTATAGGGTACTTCTTCTTTTGCCTGTGGAGATACTATGAGTGAGCATTGACTTGACAGCAGCATTTTTCTTGTTTGTTTTCAGGTTGTCTCTGACCCATCAATTAGCTGTTGTATTTATTTATTTTATTTGTTGTATTTTATTTCTTATTGTGTTCTAAGATACATACATACATACATATATTTATTTATTTATATATCTATATATTTGGAAATATTCAGATAGGCTAGTAGCGTGAGCCTGTTTGATTATTGGCATCTTTGATGCTCTAACATCTGGTCGCCAGGTAGTTAAGAGCTGTTCCTAAGAGTGTGAGCCCATGGGCCCATTTACTCTTTTTGTGTGTATTCAGCTCAGGTATCCAGATAGTTGGTCACCAAATGTGTGGTGCATGCTCTGCCCTACAGTCTTAGATAGGCATGGGTAACTGGTGTAGGTACAGGTATCTGGCTGCACCCTCTAAAAAAGTAGGGGGCTGTCAGCCATCCATGAATGTCTATAGGGAGAGTGTGTCCCTGTTCTTTAAGGTACACAGATGGATAGATTTTGCAGCTATGCTGTTGGTGCTGGATGCTTAATACAGCAATGAGGGGCCTTCAAGTTTTGTGGAGCATTTACAGCTGTTCCTAGTCAAAGGAATTTTTTCTTCTTGGAGTTCCCACTCAGGGTGGTCAATAGATTATTTTTCTCTTTTTTCTTTTAATTTGCTAAGTTATTCCTTCTCAAATACCTGCAGAATGGTTCTGAGTGTGCATAATTGGTCCAAATTCCTGCATAGGGAATGCATCAATCTCTAGAACCAGGTGCTGTTCAAGGAAGGAAGGGGTAGATGTTGGGAAAAAGGAGAGAGGTTTATCCCAAAGGAAAGATTTAGATCAACCAGTGGTGAGTTAGACACATACTACCTAGATTTTAACAATCAAATGCTGTTTTTCACTGATTCTGGAGGCATGAGTGGACTACCTGATGCTTAGTCTTTTCTGCTGTAAAAGACACTGTCTAGATGCTGCTGTCTACCTCACCATGATCACCGCTGTGAATCCACCTATGGGGTGCTGATTCCTGCCAAGTCAGGTCTGCCCAATCCTTGGTACTTCTGGACCTACTCACCCTTCTGTGTCATGTGGTCTGATTTCTCAACTTTCCCTTTGAAGTTCAAGGCTTCCAGCATGGCAAACATAATCTATTCATTTGTTCTTTTTGGTCTTTGCTGTTAAAGGGGTCACAGGAAGTGTTTGACTACTCCACCGTCTTGTTCCCACTTTCTAGTTTTCTCTATTCTGGTGTACCTGGCTTCTTGTTTTGGCCCACTCTCAGGTATGGAGAATTCATAGGGTATAACCAAGTGCAGTCTCCTAAGATGTATTCTAATTAATTGGGACTTCTTAGTTATAAACCTACCTACTCCTGTTGGGTTGATTCTGAGTCATAGCGACCCTATTGTATAGAGGAGAACTGCTTCATAGAGTTTCCAAGGAATACCTGGCAGATGTGAACTTCTGACTTTTTGGTTAGCAGCTGTAGTAATTAATTAGTACACCACCAGGATTTCCAGCCCAAAGCCAGAGTCATCAAGTCCAAGCAATATCTGGTGGGTTTAAACTACTGACCTCTTGATTAGCAGCCGTAGCTCATAACCACTACACCACTAGGGTAATTTTTAGTTATAATCCTATGACAACAGATAGGATGAAGATTTTCTGCAGTGTTGCATAGCCTCAATATCAATTGGATGATGGAGAAACTTGCCTTCAAAATAGTTTCCTAAATACAACTATTCTCTGTTTAGACTTCTTTTGTACTTGGAAAAGTAAATGGGATGAGAAAATATATCTTGATGCCTCTATGCCCTTGTAGAACAACAAAAATATTCAAAAGCAATGTAAAATTGTGGTTTAAACTGAGATAAAGAGAAAAAAAGTTATTTGATTCTCCAAGGAAGATAATTTATCCCTTCTTCCTCTGCTGTCAGCCGTACTCTGTATCTGTCAGAACAATTTGGGCAGGCTGAGGTGACCTTAGAAATAGTTTCTCCACTGCTCATGCAAAGCGGTGCAACTTTTGGGTGAGGAGACTTCTCTACCCCAGAGAATCTGGTGGTAAGTGTTTCACTAAGACAAGTTTCCACTGGGAAGGAAGAAAATGTAAACCTAGGACTAGTCTGGGTACATACTCCATTCTCTATATCTGATTTGTTTAAATAGAAAACAATCTCCCTCCTTATCTACGGGACCTAAAACTTATCACAATTCTTTTCACTTCCATCTTCATCACCCATTACCCTACCTGTGCTAATTAACAAGCATTCCTAGATATTCTTTTGAGCCCAGAGGAGCAGAGATTAGTTTTAGGAAAAGCAGAGCACTTCCATCAGCCCAACAACCCTATTCACTGAGCTCCTGATTTTGCAATATTTTCTTCTGATCCTAGCTGGAACCGTAAAAATCCTTTGGGAAAAGGCAACCTCAACCATTTTCACACTTATTGCAGGGATGAAAGGAAACACTACAAAATGAACAAACAACAAAGTTAGATAAGGTCTATGAGGTTTGTCAAGGACCAGTTGGCTGAGAAACAATCTACCTTCACTGAAAGAATTTTTGTTGCATTATGACAATATACAGATGTAGACCCAGAGGATGCACAAATGAGAAAACTGCATGAGGTATTAGAAAGAAAAGCTGAGGACAGTCTAGGTACTGTCCTAATATAATCAATTGATTCAGACTTTAAAGTGTGTACCAATAGAGAATAGGTCCCCCAAAAGAAAGAAATCCAGAAGTTCAGAGATCAAGCAGCTTTCTACGTGCTTGCTCTGGCTCAGGGGCCTTTGGAATCAGGCCAACATAACCATGGAAAGGAACAACTTCTATGGGCATTGTCAAGACATCTCCCCATCACAAGGCTGAAATCAGTGTATTTATTATAAAGAGAAAAGACAATGAAAGAAGTAATGTCCAAAGTGGAAGGTCATCTTAAGCCCAGCTGCTTCTGAGATGCTTCAATCTATCCAGCCCAAAGTTTCAGACTGACAAGGACTAGGACTACCACCTACCTCCAAGTTTCATTCACCAAAGCCCTGATTAAATTAAGGACGGGAAATAACGTTGTAAATTTTCTCATTGATACAGGATCAATCTGTCGTGTTTTGGATCACTTAAAAGAATCATCTTCTCCCTGAAGTCTGCAAGTAATTGCATTAACAGGGAAGCCTTCTACAAGGCCCTTTCTACAGCTTCTGGAGTACCAAGTAGGAGAAGCCTCTCTGACTGATATCTTCCCATTCATGCTGGAATATCATATCCCATTACTCAGATGGGAACTTCTGTCAAAACTAAATGCTCAAATCAGTGTTTAAGAAGGAAGCCTGAGCCTGCAGATACTGTTTGAAAGTGAATGGAAGCTCCAGGCCTCCCTGTTAGCTTTATCCCACAGCTTCAAGGATTCCTAAAATACCAGAAGAAATTATAAATGCTGTTAACCCAGTGGTCTGACCTAAAGGGGAACCAGGCCCAGCTTGAAATGCAGATCCAGTCCAAGTAAATCTTAAAGCTGGAACCATATTCTGTCATTTTAAAAAATACTCTTCGAAGCTAAAAACTAGGCTTGCCCTACAATCACAAATTGAAAGACTTCTATAAGTAGGGACTTCTCCGTTGGTATGAATCTGCTTCAACACTCCAATGCTCTTGCTAAAGAAGTCAAACTCAGAAGAATATTGGTTTGTGCAGGACTTGAGCACACTCAGTCAGGTAAATGAAGACCTACACCCCATGGCTCTAAAGCTTGTAATCCCTTAGCCTCTTGGTCTTTAGACTAAGCCTGGCTTACTGTCCTGTACTTGAAGGGTACTGTCTTCTGCATTCCTGAAGCCCTTGAATCTCAGGAAATGTTTGCCTTTGAAAGGGGGGCAAACCAACAATATTCTTAAATTCTTCTTCCTCAGGGGATTCTAAAGTATTCCCACCCTGTTTGAGACAGCTCTCGCAAAAGCTCTTCAGGGCCTATAGATGGTTTGTAGTCTCTTTTTTCAATATGTAGATGATCTCCTTGTTGCTAGTTATACAAAAGAGGATTCAGATAAAAACACAATTCTAAATTTGAACTTTCTAACGCAGTCCAGTTACTGAATATGCACTGCCAAAGTTAAGATCTCACAATAAAAAACAAAAAGCACCTTACCTACATTTCCAGATTTCTCAAGGTCAGCAGGCTTCTGCTGCCAAGATGCAAAAAAAGAAAAAAATTTCTCTAGATTTCTACCTCAACTACCTGGAGGCAACCAAACCAGGTATGGCTGCTTTTTGTAGGACTTGGATCTTGAACTCTGGGTCAATAAGAGAGCATCCCTACAGAGCCATTCTGGGGAAGAACTCTGACCCTTGTGAATGGACAGAAAAAGATAAATAGATCTTGGAAACTGAAGCACAGCTAGCCTCTGACCAAGCACTCAGACTTCTGGACTTCAGAAAGCCCTTAGAACTGTATGTACATGAAATATTGGGCATCACAGCAGGGGTCATAACAACTGAATTCTTGGAAAAGACCGATATCATATTTTTCTAAACTTCTAGATCCAGTCCTTCAGGGATGCACAGCCTGTCTTAGGGCAGTAGCAGTAACTTATCTCCTTTCAGCTGAAGCTGAGAGGGTCATCTTGTCAGCCCGTGACGGTGTTTGTGCCTCCAGCAGTTCTCACTGTACTGGAGCTGCTACTGAGCTCAGATTTTGGGTTATCCAGAGGACACACTCAAGGTAACTCCTATTCTAAACCCAGCCAGCTTGTTGCCAACAAAACCTGAAGGTGAGCCTATCTATGACTGCCTCCAAACTATCGAAGAAGCTTTTTCCAGTTGACTGGACTTGTGCAGCCAGCCCATTTCAAATCCAGACTTAACTCTCTACACAAATGGAAGCATCTTTATTAAAAACGGAACTCAAAAATCAGGCTATGCAGGTGTAAACCAAACTGATGTCCTCAAAGCTTGTCCTCTTCTACCTGAAACCTCAGCAGAGAAAGAATTAATTGTTCTCAAGTAAGCCCTCCAAATAGCTGCTGGTAAAGCAACTAAATTTGACTTGGATCCCAGGTATGCCTTCTCAACCCTGCGTGCTCTTGGAGACTGTTACCACCAGCTAAGAAAGACACTGAGTACACCACAGGAATTTTAGCCCTATTCAAAGCTGTGAAAATACCCACAAAAGTTTTAGTTATACATTGCTTAGGACATCAAAAAAGAACTTCTGTCTCAGGCAGTCTTACAGCTCTCAAAGCCACCAGTCTACTACTGAACAAACTGAATTCAAAGGGTAGTAGATACCCGACTTTATACCCTTTAAACTTATACTCTTATACAACCTTTACAACTCCCAGAAATAGCCCTAATTATACTATTAGAGATCTTGAATAAGGAACTTAATAGTGAGCAATAACAGATTTTCACGGATGAAAATATACCCTTGAGGGGAAGGTTATGATTCCAGTATACTGGATGGACCCCGCTCTCCACAAAGCACATTGCTCTACCCTTTAGAGGCATGACACCCTTTACAATCTGGACTTTAAACACATTACTGGCCCTCATCAAGCCATCCCATGGTCAAACCTACCCATTTCTGTTAAGTAAGTGGCCCAAACAACCGAAAAATCAACTAGACCCCCTACCAATGGAATCCAGTGTCAAGGACAGAGTTTAGGAGATGACTGGCAAGTCAATTTCACTAAAGTGCCAAGAGCCCCTGGAAATTAAAAATTGATGCTGATGTTCATTGACACTTTTTCTTGTTGGGTAGGTGCTTTTCCTTGTAAAACAGAGAAAACACCAGAAATTACACAATGGCTCCTCCAAAGAAATTGTTTCCACTTTCAGCCTTGTGTGCAATGATCAAAAATGACAATGGATCTTATTCCACCCCACAAAGTACACAAAAAGTTACTAGACTCTTAGGAATTAACCGGAACTAACTCTCAGCTTAGAGGCCACAGTCAAGGGGAAAGTTGAAAAAATGAATCACATGCTAAAAAACCCAGTTGCAAAAATCTGCCAAGGAACAAAGACAGTCTTGACTCAAGCTTTGCCCTTGGCCTTCTTGGGAGTACAGTTCACATACAGAACCAGACTCAAATTGATCCCTTTCAAAATACATGTACAGAAAAACATTTCTTAAAATTACTTGACCTCAACTGATACTCCTGTTTATGTCACTGGTGAGTTTGCCTTCCAAAAGTATTTGTTGTCTTTGTGTGTTATCTGTCATAGATTGAAGTGTGTCCCCAGAATATGTGTAGAAATTTGGGTGGGCCCTGATGCGCAATATTCTGTGATTGTCCTCCACTTTGGGATTATCCTATGCTATAAATCCTAATATCTGCCCGTGGTTGATAGAGAGGGTTATGTTAGAGAGGATTAGGGTGGGACTGTAAAGCCTTTCCTGAGGTCACCTCTCTGTTCCCACAAAGAGAGTTTCCCTGGAGTGGGGCTTACAGAGAGATGGGAAACTCACACCATTAAGAAAGCAGCACCAGAAATAAAGGAGTGTCCTTCAGACCTGAGGTTACTGTGCCAAGATGCTCCTTGACCAAAGACTGATACGATACAAAGAACTTCCTCCAGAGCCAACAAAGAGGGAAAGCCTTCTCCTGGAGCAGGAATTTGGATGTGAAGCCTATTGGACTGTGTGAGAATCCACTTTTTCTTTGTTAAAGCCATTCATTCATGATATTTCTGTTAGAACAGCACTAGATAGCTAAAACAGCATCCTATCTTCTATTCTCGGGTATGGTCTCAGGTGTCTGACTATCCTGTTGATTTTCTCACTTTACCTGTTCAGGCCTGGTGACCTAGTTCTGATGAAAACCTGGAAAGCGGAGCCCCCTGTACCTCAGTGGACTGGACCAGACACTGTTCTTGTAACCACTCACTCATCAGCTAAACTTGAAAAGTTCAAATGTTGGATGCGTCACTCTTGGCACAAACCTGTGCCACCCCCTGGAAGATCCTCTGGAACAAGAACAACAACTGCAACAAAACAACTAGACCTGCAAGCCTGTGGAGGACTTGACATGTCTGTTTAAAAAGAAAAGTAAATCTAGTACTTAACTCATGCCCATCTGACTCAGAGACCTTCCATCACTATCACGCTGCTAAAGTTTATGCAACTTTACTGTTTTAGCAGTCAAGCAGTCATTGTGGTCTTCCTTCTTTTTTTTTTTCTTTTTTACGGTAGCTCCAAGTAATTCCTCAATTTCCTGTATTTTGACCCCATTCTGAGTATTTCCTGGACAGACAGTGTTAATCCAAATTATCTAATCAACAGCCACTGGATACAATCTAAAAAAAAAAAAAAAAAAAAACCTACTGCCATCGAGTTGATTCTGACTCATAGCAGCCCTAAGGGCTAGAACTCTTCCATAGAGTTTGCAAGGAGGAACACCTAGTAGAATTGAACTGCAAATATTTTGATTACCAGCTGTAGCACTTAGCCACTGTACCACCAGAGATTTCTGGCATCATGGCCCAGTCAAATTGACATCTATATTTGGGTGACACAGTTCAATCCCCGACAGACACTTAAGAACATAAAAACAGGCAATAAAAAATACTGATACATATTCTACACATGGTTCATAGAATGTGTTATGGATTGACTTGTGTGTCCAAAAATATATATGTCAACTTGGCTAGGCCATAATTTCCCGTATCGCATGGTTGTCTACCATTTGGGGATCTGATGTATTTACCTATGTGTTGTAAATTCTAATCTCTGTGATGTTGAATTTCCACTCCTATTTTTTTCCAGAAGTAGACCATCGAGTGCTTCTTCCTATTTATCTTAGTTTGGAAGCTCAGCTGAAACCTGCCCATAGCGATGGATCTTGCTGGTATTTGAAATAGTGATGGCATAGCTCCTGGCATCACATCAATATGCAAGCCACCACAGTACCCCAGGCTGTAAGCAGCTGCATCAATGGGCTCAAGCATAGTGAAAATTCTGAGGATGACACAGGACTAGTCAGTGTTCCATTCTGTTCTGTATAGGGTCACCATCAGCCTAATGCAATCAGTGTAATCCTACAGATCTTATAATCTTCAAGATCTCCTATCATTCAAGCTTCATGGATTTTATGAATCATTAGAACATGTTAATCCTGTAGGGATATTTTTTCAAACACTATAAACCACGCTGACTGATAGTGACCCTATACATATCAGAATGAAACTCAACTGTACCTAACAACTAAAATGCCATGTTAATGAGGCAGGATTAGAGGTTTGGTTGTATTAATGAGTTAAGATGCAATCTTTAGAATTAGGTTGTATTTTAAGTCAATGTCTTTTCAGGTATAAAAGAAGCAAATGGAAAGAAGAGGGACCTCGTACCGCTAAGAAAGAGGCCCCGGGTCTGCAATGCATCTTTTGGACATGGGGTCTTTACACTGAGAAGCTCATAGATCAGGGAGATGACTGACAACAAGGATCTTCTTGTGGAACTGAGAGAGAGAAATCTTCTCTTTGGAGCTGGTGTCCTGCATTCAGACTTTTAGCCTACTAGATTGTGAAAAAATAAATTTCTACTTGTTAAAGCCATCAATTTGTGGTATTTATGTAATATCTAGATAACTAAGATAGCATGGTTTATGTGTTTGAAAAATATTCCTCCATGATTAATAGGTTGTATGATTTATAAAGTCCATGAAACTTGAGCTATGGGGGATCATGAATACTTTACTATGATTCATTCTTCTGGGTGTCTCCTATCAATTTTTTTTTTAATATCTATTTCCTATAAACACACTGACTGGTAGTAAAAATTAGGAAAATTCATAGGAACGCTTTAATGATATTGCACCCCAAAGTTTCTCTATATACAGGAATGATTGAGTGAATAAAAGAGAGTACAGTGAAGGAGTAAGGAGCATAGATAATCATAGAGCTTATTTTGATTTTATTAAGGTAGCAAAAATACATTTACATATCTTAAGCAGATATTCTGAATCATATCTTTCTTCTTTTATAAGACATTTAAAGACAACTCCTTCTATACCCCTACATACATAATATATAATTTATTTGAATCCCATAATAAGCGCAAAATGCAGGAAAGTCTCCACTCCTGCCCCTGACCAAAAAAGAAAAGGACTAGAGTAAATCTCTGTTAACAAGAAATCAGAGGCTCTGAAGTCAACAAATCATGTCTTGGCATTTTAATGATTACCAAATGAAAAATGACTTCACTGTTTTTCTTAAATTGTTTAATTATGGACTCATCAATTTCCAATATTTATCTGAATTCCCAAAACGAAAATAGTTTTATATTAAAATAACTGTCTAGTTTATCTTTTGATACTGTTAAACACTGTTATAATGATTTTTCTGGGACAGCCAGCTATTTTCTTTATAATGAATCTTTTAAAAACATGAATGAATTTCTAAAAACTACTATAAGTTTATGATGTCCTAGAAATAGCTGTGAGTTATGATCATATTTAGTAATATTGTATATTATTATGTAGTAATAGATTTAGTACTAGATCAGCGAAAATCACAGAAATCAAATGAAACACATTTTGACTCTACTAGTTTCTGAGCTTCTCCTTTTACCTCATTGGTTTTTCTTGGGTGATTTGGAATTTGGGGTAGTATATTTTAGTTGTTGAGATAAAAACTCAAGGAGGAGTAAAGAAAGTTAAAGGACACTTCTTGATAGCAAGAAATAATATAAAATCTCTGAAACTGCAGTTTCATTTTTGCACTATTATCTTCATTACCTGTTATAGCAAGCTAGCCGCAAACTTTCTGGATTAAAACAATTACCATTTTATTATTCAAAATTCTCTAAGTCAGCTCTGGTATGAGTCAGCAAGGAGGATCTCTTTGATCATCCAGTGGTTTAACCGGAGCTGGAGGGTCTGGGATGTGGGACAGCTGGCAGATGCAGCGACCTTAGCTGGTGTGGCTTGTCTCTGCTCCCTTGTGCTTGATGGGTTAAACTGCACTTCTTATAGTTACCAAAAGGTTCCCAGCAGTAAAACGGGAGAAGCACAGTTTCAAAGCGCTTTTCAAGCTTTCTGCTAATATCTAATTGCTTAACGCAAGTCACACGGCCAAGTGCAACTACATCAGGTGGACAGATGTATCTCACTTCTCATTAGGTGAAATAGCAGAAGCACATTGCAAAGAGTTATGCATACAGAGATGTAGTACTAAATCTATTACTACATTGCAAAGAGGTATGCATACAGGTTTGCATACTGAGCTCTTTTTTTTTAATCTACCAATGAATGACTACGCACAATAGAAAGCAATCCTTTTATAGGATTACATATGCAGTTATTGCAACAATTTGCAAACAGTACTTTTCCACATGTAATTTCTAGAATCTGAATATAGATTTATCGTACAATGCACTTGTCTGTAATTATAGGCAGAGTGACAGTATTTAATCTATATTGTGCAAGAGGAAGTACAATAATTAAACATAATAATTCCAAAAACACTTATATTTATTCTTTGGGTCACCTGAAAAGATGTTCAGTAGTACAATTTGACTGGATTATATAGAAACCCTATACTGTAGTGTCCATAGGAAAAAGAAAAAGAAATTGAAGTAACTTAATTGGTTTTCTCCATAAACTGAGATCTCTTGATATAAAACCAGTAATGAAAGTTCATAGAAACAAATACATGATTATAAACAGAAATATGACAGTGCTAATTAAATACTTAGAGAAAAAGTAAATGATCCATATTAAATGTACAATTTTAGTATGAAGAAAAAAACTATGTAATGCAGTATGGAGTGATAAATTCAATCAATGTGCCAACGGTTTAGATGAGCTGAGCAGGACAACTGGGCTTTCAGCTTTTTACCTCTTTGATGCAAATGTGAAAGCCCAAGATGATTGTGACATTCTGAATCATAATTTACATTGTATCCCTGTTCATGCTGTTCTTTTACATTACTGCTACCAGATGGTTATTATTATTTACCAGCTAAAAGGAAATGCACATGGTGAATCAATCCTAGACAAATAACAGGTTGCTTTCCCAGAAAGCTTGCAGTTAAAAGAAATGAGCAGGTATAATGTAAAACAAAACAAGGTGAGAATACTGACTGTGCCCTGCAGCTTAAATACTTACTGAGGCAAAAAGAATGCTTTTTTTCCCCCCTCCCCAATTAGCTACAGAAAAGAGTAAAAAACAAAAACACTAGAAACTATTTAAACCTTCTTCGATATCTATGATGTGCAGCGCTTTATCAAACCCAAACCCCCGTCAAGTCGATGCCGACTGACGGCGACCCTATAACGCAGAATAGCACTGTCCTATAGCATTTCCAAGGAGCGCTTGATGGATTTCTACTGTGGACCTTTAGGTTAGCTGATGTGGCACTTAACCACTGTACAGAATGCTAAATTGTCACTCGGCCCTAAGTGGCCAAATGGTGTAAATTAGACATAGAGAAAAAAGAAGAGTGGTCAAAAATAATAGGACAAGCTAATGGATTTGTGACAGCAGATATAACAGTGCATATATCTGTTGACAATGTTAAAGCCATAAAAAGTTATTTTTTAAGTACATACCTTATTTGATCTTTTCTTTTATACATAGTAGATATTTTACAGGAAACATTTGGTAATATTTACAAATTCCTTCAGAAGCTATAATTTCTTTGTAAACCAAGATACTCTTAATTTAAAAGAGTATTAGGAGGACTAACTTAAAGAAGAGCTTAAAATTTATCCTAAAAGTTATTCCAATGCTATGAAAGGATTTTGAACAAGTAAAAGGTGATTTGATTTGCGTTCTAGCAAGATCCTTGTAGTAACAGTGAGGTGAAAGTAAGTAGAATTAACTATAATCCAGCTGGTAAAGAATGAGAGCCTCTAAAACGGTAGGAGAAATAGCAGAGCGGGAGTCATTGTCAAGAGACTTAGAAACGGAGAATCTCAGACGTTAGTAATTAATGGAAGATGTTAGTGATTGGGAAGGGAGAAGTCTAGTGTGATCAAAAGTTGATGACACTGACAGGGGTGATGCCATCTAATAACAGGGATGGTAAAATAGGGGCGTGTTTGGAAGTTTTGTGTTGAGGATCCTATGAGACACCCAGTTGAAAATGTCCAATAATTATTCAGTGCAAAGATTGGGGGATCACCAGAGATTTTAAAAATAAGTACACAAAGTTGAAAACAGCCTATATTGATTTAGCCCACAAATACTAATGAGTCTGGTACAGTGGCCGCAGCCACCAAGCTAGGTGTTAGCGCGATGATGCTAAGTAAGACACCCTCCTAGAGGAGCTGGTGTTCTGGGCAATGAGAACAAGTGTTTAAAATCACATTTCAAAACTGATAGACACAACAGGTTCCTTAAATTGACTGAATGTTAAGTTTCATTAGCTCCAAAATGCCCGAGCATGTATTTTGCAAGTATTACAATTAATAATACAATAATTAGTATTTGTGTTTCTTTTTCTTTTGTCAGTATTAAAGCAATACATACTCACAGATTATGTCAGAAAACACAGGTGAGCAAAAGAAAATAATTTATTCAAGAAAACATTGCAGTGTGTCTAATAAGTATCAGGTATTGTGCTTTGTGCCGACATACAACTGTTACAGTCTACTTCAAGTCTACTCCAGCTTGAGAAGAGGCCTGATTCTTATCAGTCTGGGACTTTGCATATCTAATAACCCCCATTTTTTTTCTTCTCTGTGTTCAGCTTGTTTGCTTCTCCTTGTTTCTCTAATTTTCACTTTATATGCCCCTTACATTGGGATGGATGCCTACATTCTCAGTAGGGTTGGGTTACACACTTCCATAGCATTTGATATATTCCTTGATCTTGCCTTTTTGTGGGGGGGGGATGGGAACCCTGTGATTTGACCAAACATAATTTGGCCAAATTATTTGAAGTTAGAGTTCAAAGGACAGGCTCCACTCTTGGCACAATTTTCGCGGCATGAGGACCTGCAGTTCAGAAGCTGCTCAATGAGAGGAAGATTGAGGACAAGACCTTCCTCGGCAGCCAATAGAGAAAGCCTTCCCCTGAAGCTGACACACTAATTTTGAATTTTAAGTTTACTCTACTATAAAAAAAAATAGATTTCTCTTTGTTTGAAGGTTTCCACTTGTGGTATTTCTTTGTAGCAGCACTAGCTGACTAAGTCAGAATTTAGTACTGGGAGTGGCCGCTGCACAAACACCCCAAACCCACTGCTGCCAAGTCAGCTCCACCTCAGTGATTCCATGATACAGAATAGAACTGCCCGCAGAGTTCCCAAGGAACACCTGGCGGATTTGAACTACTGCCCTTTGGTTAGCAGCTGTAGCATTTAATCACTATGCCACCAGGGTTTCCAGCACCCTAGCAGACACCACCCCTGAGTGTGGAAGCAGTTTTGAAACTGAATGGAAGAGCAGCAACAGCAGAGACCCTGCAGTGACTGGGAAGTGACAGCGGTGAACCAGACGCCGCAGACCCAGGAGATGTGCTGAGCCAACCCAGAGAGACAGCTGAATCCCTGTGCACAGGAGGCTTCCTGAAGGAGGGGGTTGCCTCCAGGCACTTACCAGTGGCACCACTGAACTTTGGAACACTTGTCCCAGCAGGGCAGATGTATCCTGAAGGCCTGGGCCCAGAGGCCAGGGGAAACAATCTGAAGAGTCAAGAAACTGAGCTGCCTCAGTGTCAAAAGGTATGGCCATGACTTTAGGGATTTCAAAGGGTAGCAATAGCCTCTGGGGCTGTGGAGACTGGGGCATCTAAAGCTGAGAAAGCTGAGTTGCTGTCCCATTGGGCCTTGAAGGCAGAGTTGAAACTCAGGACCAAGTGGCCTCCACTCAGAATCTGGAGACTGTAGCCAGTTCCTAGAGTCTGGAGGGCAGGGGTGTTGTATAAAATGTTTTAGAGAAAGGAGGATTATTTTCAAAGCTTTGAGGGCTAATGTAATGTGTTCTGCTGACTTGCTACATGCCTGAGATCACTACTTTTCCCATGATTGTTCTCCCATCTGCAGTGGGAATGTGTAACTTGTGCTCGTTTTACTATTTCACCTGTGGAAGCTGAATACTTATGTTCTAGATTTCACAGGTGAAGAGGAATTTTTGGATTTTGTACTTGTAGATAGGATTTATACTATGATGGGCTGACTATATTTTGCATGTTGAAAGGATTTGAGTTTTTGGATGGCAAAAGGTAGAATGTCACAGATTGAATTGTGTACCCCCCCACCCCAGGAACGTGTATTAGCTTGGTTGGGGCACGATTTCTAGGATTGTGTGATTTTTTTTCCTCATGTGTTGTAAATCCTGCCTCTATAATGTTAATGAGGGAGAATGGGTGGTAGCTGTGTTAGGGAGGTGGGACTTAACCTACAAACTTGGTTTGTATGGAAGTATCTCTTGAGATAAAAAAAAAAAAATGAGCAGAGAGACAGGGAGACCTCATACCTAGTGCCAGGAACAGAGCACGTCCTTGGGATGCAAGGTCTATGCATGGAGAAGCTTCTAGTCCAGGGGAACACTGATCTCAGTTCGGACTTTTAGCTTACTTTACTGGAAAGAGATGAAAGTCGTCCACTTGTGGTATTTCTGTTATAGTGGCACTAGATGACTGAGACAGTCATCCTGAAAACGTGAATAAGATAACAGTTTGATTGACAATCAGCATTACCAGTCGCAGTATTTTCTTTTTTTTTTTTGATGATGCTGACACACTTAGAGGTCATTTTTCAACTATTCTTGAAGCATCATACATTTCTGCCTTTTTCATTTGTTTTCTTTTTTTCTGATTTTTTATTCTTTTAAATATCTTTTCTCATTATCTTCAGCCAAATTCCCTATTTCACAACCTTTTAATAGTCAAATGTTCTCACACTATGGGACTAGTTGCAGCTAATTAGATGATCAATAATAATAGCTGACATGACAGACTGGAAAATTTAGCCCATCTTGTAAGTCATTTGAGACTGGTAGTTCAACAAATGACCTAAAAATCAACTTCTGTCACTTGACCACTATTGTCAGAAATTTTACTTCCAGTGTCATTTGCTCCCTGATTGTAGCCTGTTTCTGTCACATATCTTGTGACATTAAAAAATTGCTTTGCAGGCTCAATAAATAATAGATATTTATTATTAATCCTAATTATATACATGATCAACATCAGGGCACATTTCACAAACTCAAAAAAACTCACTGCTGTCGAGTTGATTCCAATTTATAGCATCCCTACAGGGCAGAGTAGAACTGCTTCATAGAGTTTCCAGGGAGTGTCTAGAGGATTTGTACTGCCAACATTTTGGTTAGCAGCTGTAGCACTCAACCACTATTCTACCAGGGATTCTACACTTTGCAAGACTTATGTAAAATAGAACTGGAGGTTGATGTCTCATTTTTTTTTACATTGAGATGACATAGGGAAAGGCCTGTGGCCAGAAAACCTAAAGATCATTCAAAAGGTCCATCGTCCTCATACCCTGCTTACAGCTCTAGATTCAGAAAACGGGTCATCCTAAAGCTAATAGTTTTGAACTTTTTGATTTACTATAGGGTGACTTTTTCTACAGGCAACATGAGAACCCTCATTAAGTTTAATCTGGTTGTATATTATTTCTACACTGTTGACATTCTCCAACCACTCTATTGCTAGGAAGCAATATAGTCTTTTAAAACTGCAGAGTCCCCCCGTCCTCCAGTGTCAGTAAACATGCCTGAACCATGACATCCTGTATCACGCTTGAGGCAATACTACTCTCTGCCTTCCTACAATAAGCTTCATTCTGATCAACTCCAGAGCTCAGATCCAGGAGCTGAGGATATACAGAGAATCTGATGCTTGGATCCTACAAACAGCCTACAATAAATTTATTTCAGTTATATTCAGTTATTTTCAGCATATTCCAGAAAACATCAGATATCTCCTTTTCAAACAAAGGACTTTGGATACAATTAGAGCTTTTCCTTAGTTAAAATATTGATGGAATGCATAACTAGTTGAGTTCTACATTGAATTTGCAAAGGAAGACCAAACTGTGGTCTGGTTCAGTGTTTTACAGCCTCATTTGGACAGAGAGGGTCTTGAAGGCAGAGCGGGTGTTTTACTCCATGTATCATAAAGGGTACAGCAACCCCTGGTGCTTTCAAAATGCAGTTATGAACTTCCTTCTCTGTGCTGCTCTAATCAAACATTCATACTACCACTTATTAATTAATTCAGATATTTACTGAGGCTGTAGCACATGTCAAACACTGTCATAAGTGGTGTGGATACAGCAGTTAACAAAACAGGTGAGGTTTTTGGCATCAGAGGATTTACTTTGCTTTATTCAGAGGTAAACACTTACAGACCATATTTCAATGCTTTATTGTAGTATATGGCTTTCGTTTAATTACTTCAGCTTAGGATCATCACATCACTGACTGTCACATTTCCTTTTGTAACCTTGGTATCAGATGTATGGGTAAAAGTCATCTGTTCTCAGGGTATCAACTCTAGAGAGTTTAATTTCAGCCTGCACACAGGAGTAGATAAACCGGAAAAATGTGTTCATATTTACTAGGGGTAGGCTAAATGATCAAACTGGATTTTATACATATTGAGTTTGAGATATATGTTGACCTCCAAGGAGAGGCTTTCCCATTCAGAACTGATGGTTGTTAGAGTAGGGTAGCAGAGAAAGTGAGTGTTGATGTAATGGAGAATACAACTTGTGGATACTCTCTCACTGAAGAAGTGTTGTTGCTGTTAGGATACCTCAAATCATCTTCCACTCATAGCTACGCTATGTACAACAGCACTAAAGGAATAGGAAAGCAAAGAGGAAATGCGTGAAGGTTAATAGTTTTCTTGTTGGTCTGGAAGGAAGTTGAAAGAGTTCTTGGCTGGTGTCTTCAATATGCTCGATCAAGTAACAAGCACTATTAGTTGCTTAGTCTGAGACATAAGTGATATAGTTACTATAAGAAGATAGGTGACTTTTTTTGGCTGTTTACCAAGGGGAATATATTAGAGACAACTGAAATAATTTTTTATAGGGAGTAATAACCTAGCAATTTAAATGAAATTTTTAGTTGGTTTTGATAAAATGTTTGAAATACTTGTATGGATTTTTAGTAATTGGTTGATATTGAATATTCATGAATACTTAATGTTATTAAATATTCAGGCAATTGAAGAGTATTATAAAATATTCCTAATTCAAACTTTCTACTAATTATAGTAGAAAAATATAGTCATCGTATGTTACAATAGGTGATACTCTATGTGGAAGCTGTTTTACTCTCATCAGAAGTCAAGAAAATCTATAGATTTCCTTTCATTCCAGCATATAAATCATTCTGAGGCAATCACTTATACTTTTATGGTGCTATCATACCAAATGCTTTGTATATTATTCACTTATATAATTCTCACAATAATCTTGAGAGGCAGGTACCAGGAACTATCTCATTTTACAGCTGAGGAAATAAAGTTGTAAAGGGTATGCGACTTGGCCAAGGTGATACGGCACAGCTGAGATTCCGACCTGACCCCCTGACTAGAGAGCTGGTGCTTTTAATCATTTCACTACCTGTCTCTCAATACATAGTCTATTCATAAGCATCAGCTATCTTATTTTATCTCAGTTTGTCACTACGGAAACGAAAGCAAGACAGTGTGAAACAAAACAAACAAAAAGAAAACTAGAAAAGCCAAGAAGCAAACAGTGAGGCAATAAGGGAGGCTTTTTACAGCTTCACTTAATGCTGTTTGGAGAGATGCTTGATAGCTCAGCACAGGAAATAATCACAGATGACATAACCTTCAAAGGTTGGAAGAAGCGTCTTCTGTGACACTGTGTGAAAGCTGTTTTCCTCTCATCAGAAGTCAGGAAAATCTATACGTTTCCTTTCATTCCAGCATATAAGTCATTCCAAGACAATCACATACAAACATAGCATTTAAGGTCATTTCTGCAGGATCAATAGTAACATAAATAAAATGTTAGAGATATAGAAACACACTTGATGAAGGCTCTGTATTTTGAGAATGGAATTTTCTTTAAAGACAGATACAGGCTGAGACATCTGTGAAATTAGGTAAGTCCTGGTGGTGGAGCAGTTAAAGCCCTTGGCTGCGAATCAAAAGTCTGGGATTTGAACTCACCAACCACTCCATAGCGGAAACATATAGCAAGCTCCTTCTATAAAGACTACCAAAACCAAACCAAAACATCAATCCCAACTCCTAGTGACCCTGCAGGGCTGAGTAGAACCACCCTGCAGGGCTTCCAAGGAGTGGATGGTTGATTCAAACTTCCCACCATTTCATTAGCAGCCGCTGGAAACTGTCGTTCTGTTCTGTACTGTAGTGTCGCTATGAGTTGGAATTAACTCGATGGCAGTAGGTTTGTTTTATGTTATGATTTTCTTTGATTAGCATGCCACTTCTGTTACAAGGATATGATTAATCCAAGTTACGCAAAGTGGCAAGAGAGAAATAAGCCAGAGCTCTGATCTTCCATACCTGTAAGTTTTACCTACATCTAAGAACCAAGGACGTATACTTTGTGGCCTCCTTACAATCCAACATGCACAAATATTGCAATTTATTGTTCAGAAATTTTAATTATGATAATTTTGCTTAAATCCATTAACTAAAAAAGTACCCTTTAACATATCAATAAGAAATAAGTGGATAAAACAGACATTTGCAGTTGAAATTCTAGTGGTCTGAAAGAGCTGATCCAGTAAGCTACATTCTTCCCAAAATATTTTTCTGAGCCAGATTGATTCATGAATCATCTAAATGCTATAAGAGCATCACACCTTGTCATATTTTAAACTGTATTAGATTTTAAAATCACATCAGCTTGGTATGTCCATGAAGATTCTCCGGCTATGTATACAATAGGGCTTTTGGTACTACAATCTATTGTGCTGTGATATCACTAAGTTTGCTGAGAGTACGTCAGCGCTTGTCTCACCACTGTTTAAAAGCTTCAATCCAAAGAACATCATGCTTTTAAAAATGGCCTGTGGCATCCCAAACTCATTTATATTGTATTAGCTACTAATTCAGTAATGTACTGCCTATCTGTTGATGTAATAACATGAGCAATGAGTTTAGAATAACCTTATGGTGCTTATTTAAGGATGAGAATTAGGTTTCTTTCTAAAGAGTTTCCCCTCTTCTATTTGTTCAACACATTAATGCATACAACATACAAGTGTAATTCAAAGAGCATTATCAAGAACTTAATAGATGCCCAACATTGCCCTGACTTTTGCTATTACAAAACTAAGTAAAACATAATGAGAATGTTCAAGAAGTCTATTGCGTTATAATAAAGATTGATACAGTGTGATACAATGTATAGTGGAAGTATATATTAATTGATTTGTTGTTACTGTTTTTTGCTGTTGAGTCATTTTCCAACTCTTGGCAACTCCCTGTGTGTACAGTAGAACTGCTCGATAGGAATTTTCAAAACTGTGTGACTTTTGGAAACAGACGGCCAGACCTGTCTTTCCAGGCATCTCTGAGTGGTTTCAAACTACCAGTCTGTCAGCTAGTAGTCAGTGTTTAACCATTTGTGCTCCCTACAAAGTCCCTAATTCATTTAAAATACACTTATTGGGCATCTACTATGCACCAGGCTCATGCCCACATACATTGTGCAGTCCTAGGATAGTAAAATAAACATGAGAAAAGGAGATGAGTTTTCATGACAAAGGTGACATCTGAGCTAGAAGGTACTCCAGTAAGGAAGCAGTATACATGAACCTGGAGAGATATGGTATGGTAAAATTTGGGGATATACAAGTGGCTTGACATTACTGAAATATGAAAGGTAGACAGTGGAGTACAGGTCATATCATGAGTTATAAAACCCTCCTTAATTTTACCCATACCACTGTCTTCTGATTGCATAGCTTCAAATGTTTTTCATTTCATATCAATTCTGAATACGTGCAGTTGGAATTTTTTTTCCTGAAAAAACCAATTTGCCCAATTTGATATGTCATTCAGTTTCTTGACTGATGCTTCCATGGGGACTGATTTTGATTAAATAAAACAGAATTGTTGATAAATTCAATAAAAATATGTATTTTTAAAAGTTATACCTCTATACAATACAAGCTTATATCGTGCTCATGAAAAAGGCCTGGACAAGTGGACAGATTGGCTACAGATCTCTGTCCTACTGAGCTTTAAAACCTACGCTGAGAGAGACTCTGTCATTTTCATGAGTCACCTTTAACAGCTGCCACTGGCATCAAGAGCCCATACAGCTATAAGGGAGGATGAGTATGGGGACTTAAGAAATATTTTATAGGTCAGGTTTGGTGTGGCATAGGTCACTTTATATCATATTTCCTAGGCTTCGGCTTAGTCACATGATTACACTTAACAGAAAAGAAATCAGGGTATTATAGTTCAAGTAATGGATGCTCAGTCATCAATTTCTGCTCTTTTGAGTTGTTTTAATACCTTATAATAATAATAGCCAACATTTATATGTGTTTACTATGTGCCAGGCATTTGTTTATTAAGCAATTTACATGGATTAACTTATTCACATCAACCTTATTAATACAGATGCTCTCTTAGCTCTCTTTTCTAGATGAGGGGTTTGAAACAGAGGATGCTTAAATAACTTTACCAAGGTCAACTGCTAGTATGTAACGAAGCAAGGATTTTGCTCCAGACTCCATGTTTTAAACCACTATACCATACTTCCTATAGGAGAGTAAATTTTCAATAGAAATTCGTTGTAATTAATGCAATAAGCGTATTCTAAGTAGCTAATCCACTCTAGGACCCAAAATTGGAAGATTAACACTCACATTTCTGTTTCCATATGTATAGAATGGAAACAGGGTTTTGTCTGAACTACTTCACAAAGATGTTTGAGGAATCTCTGCAAAAATGTTTCCAAAGCACTTTTTAAAAGACATTATGGAATGATTCTCTAGTGCATTGAGATTCTCATAGTAAACACATTATACGGAAAATTAGGCCATAGACAATTTTTCTGCATAGTTTATTATGCAGCATAATAATTATTAATCAATACATAGAAGTCTACAATAAATATAAAAGCAGTTTACCTGCTCTTCATTTAAAACACTACCTAGGGGTGAGTGATGTGTCAGACATTCTGGAGACTCTGTATTGATAACTATGTCTCTGAGTAAATCAATGGATTTGTGCTTTGAAGCCAGTTCAAAAAAGCATTTTCCCAAACCATTGAAGAATACTGAAAGTAAGACTGTAATGGAAAGGCCTTGAGTAAGTGGGGTCATCCATTGTTGTACTTTGTTTTTACTTTCCAATGCAAAAGATACTCAATACGTCTTAACAGGTCATCATTTTTTAGCCTGTCTTCAGTTTTATGCCCTATTCTGTGTGACCCCTGTACCAAGAAATACATTTATTGACTTCACTCTGAGCAGCCAACTGTAAACTGAGAGTCTCTTGGCTCAAGCAACCTAACCCAAAGCATTTTGCAAAGCATTAACCCTGAATGAGTTTATAGGATGTTTCTTAAACCTTTCCTTTATTAATTGAGGAGAGTAGATTCATTGCTTCATAGGCCTAACATGTATTATGAATGAGTTTATGTATGGATATTTTTATTAATGTAGATATACAGTAGTGACTGTCAGCTGTTTGGGGGGTTTCTGACTCTATCCTAAATTCTCTTGGCAGCAATGCTTTGTTTTGCCTCTGTGGTACTACCTATTTCCCTAATACTGATTTCAGTAGATCATCTATCTTTAGATGTGGACAGGTGCCTCAGGTATAAACAGAGGATTACATTGTTTAGTTCAGATATATCCCAAGGCGACACGTTGAGATTTGGGCTAGGGTTCCTGATAGAGGTATTCGCATTCTGTTCACTTGGATTGAAGTTGGAAGGATGAGAAGCTTGAGTCACTACTTCCTCTCACTTTCAATCATTCATTTATTCAACAAATACTTAATGGAAAACCTAACATGTTATAAATAGTTGAAATACAGAAATGAACAAAATAGTTAACAATTACAGACATTTAGAGGTAATAAGCAGCCTGAGAATAGAGTCAATACAAATGAGTAGAGGAGGGAAATGGGGACATTAGACTGAAGTTCTGTTGACAACTTTCTGTGTCCTGAAGCCAAACCTATCCATAAAGTCAGTTTCCAAGCCAAGTCTTCGTTTCTTAGGCTCTTATTGTTTGGCATCATCAAATTACAAGTGGCTCCATATAACAGAGTAGTAGTATACCACAGAGTGTTGTTAAGGTGCTGTTGCTACATGCCATTGAATTGGTTCCTATGCATAGTAATCCTGTGTGCAACAGAATGAGACACTGCCCTGTTGTGTGCCATACTCACAATCGTTGTTATGTTTGATCTTGTTGTTGCAGGCACAGTGTCAATCTATTTTATTGAGTCTCCTTTTCACTCACCGTCTACCTTGCTAAGCATAATATCGTTCCCTAGGGACTGGTCCCTCTTGATAACATGTCCAAAGTATTTGAGATGAAGTCTCCCCGTCCTTGCTTTTGAGGGGCACTTTGGCTATACTTTTTCTAAGACATTTATTCTCCGTGGCATATTCAACATTCTTCACCAACACCACAACTCAAAGGCATCGGTTCTTCTTCAGTCTTGTTCTTTGTCTGGCTTTCACATGGATGTGAGGAGACTGAAATACCATGGCTTAGGTCAGGAAGACCTTAGTCCTTGGAGTAATCATTTGCCTTTCAACATTTAAAAAGGTCTTTTACCACAGATTTGCCCAATGCAATATATCGTTTGATGTCTTGACTGCTGCTTCCTTGGTTGTTGATTGTGGATCCAAAAAATGAAATTCTTAATAACTTTAATCTTTTTTTCCATTTGTTAAGATGTTTCTTGTTAGTCTAATGGTGAAGCTTTTTGTTTTGATTACGTTGAGGTGCAATCTATACTGTATTTTGTCTATTATATGCATTTGATCTTCATCAGTCTGTGCTTCAAGGCTTTTTGCTTACAGCAAGCAAAGTGCTGTCATCTGGATACTGGAGGTTGTCAACTAGTCCTCCACCAATCTTGATGCCAGGTTCATCATTTTTTACATAAACTTTATTTAAACTGAAATAACTGAAGTTTCTTTTATACAACCTACCTGTAGAGCCACACATAGTTTGAAATTATATAGAGTATTTGTACACTAAAAAAAAAATGTAATTTAATTAATAAAGCATGGCAAATTATACCATGCAAAATGTCAATTAAAATAAGATTTTTGATAAATAGCTATTTTACACTCTTTATCTTCTTCCTTGTTTTCTTTTCTTCTTGGCCTGAAAGCTATCTCTCATATTCTTGAAAATACAGTACTCAGTCACATGTTTTTGATTTTGGTGTATTTTTATATGGTTTATTTAATTAATTATAGACATTTTAAGGCATTAACAGTAGAACTGATGACATTATTCAGTACACTGAATCTGATAACCCAGAAACCAAATTATTTTTCATTTTCAATAACATATACACTGCAAGTGTGGCCTGGTTTCATGAGTTTTGTTTCAGAAACTGATGCAAATTGACTTACAGACTTTCTTCAGGTAACTAGTGAAACTTTTTTTTTAAATTATTATTATGATTGAATGAAAATGTACATTCATGTATAAATTTGTGTGCCCACCTGTACACATCTCCCACTGCTCTCCTGTCTGGAGACAGCACACTCTTCTCCACTCTACACACATCTTATCCACCCAACAATCTCCTATCTCCTCCTCTCCACCCACTGCCCCACCTCCAGAAAGAGGTCAACAGAATGACATCCTATAGATGCATAGAACCATAAAGTGCACATATGATATGTACCCTCTGTGTCACCAAGTCCAATCCATTCCTGTAGAAAGAGTTGACCTCCATTATGATTTATGGACAGGGGCAGCATGTCCATGCCCCCAGGAGAACTATGAGGCCTCTGGACCATCAGTTGTGGACTGATGGATATATTGTGGACTGTAGGATATATTCCAAGCACTGGAATTACTGGGTCAAATGGTATATCTATATCCAGCTTTTTAAGGAAGTGCCAAATTGCTTTCCAAAGAGATTGCACCATTTTGCAATCCTACCAGCAGTGTAGGAGAGTTCTAATTTCTCCACAACTTTTCCAGTATTTGTTGTTTTGCATTTTTTGGATCATGGCCAACCTTGTTGGGGTGAGATGGTATATCCTTGTAGTTTTGATTTGAATTTCTTTCATAGCTAATGATCATGAGCATGATCACATGTGTTTTTTGGCTGTCTGGATGTCCTCTTTAAAGAAGTGTCTGTCCATCTCCTTGGACAATAGCTTAATCGGATAATTTATCTTTTTCTTATTGATATTTTGTAGTACCTTATAGATTATGGAGATCAGACATCAGTATAACATATAGTTGCCAAACATTTTTTTTCCAATTCTTGAGATGGCCTTTTAATTCTATTAATAAAGTCTTTGGATGAGCAAAAGTGCTTGATTCTTAGTAGTTCTTATTTATCTGTTTTCTCTTCTGTTGTTTGTGGTTTGTCTGAGAGATTTCAAAGTCTGTCTACGTGGTATATTAAAATTTCCACTGTTCCTACTTTTTCTTGGATGAGCTTTATGGTTTTAGATTTGAAATTTAGGTATTTTATACAGTTTGAGTTGGCTTTTGTATAAGGTGTAAGATACGGATCTGGTTTCAATTTATTGCAGACAGATATCCAATTTTGCCAGCACCATTTGTTGAAGAGACTGTTTTTACCCCAATTTAATGTCTTAGGAACTATGTTGAATATTAACTGTTCCTAGGAAGATGGTGTCATCTCTGAGGTCTCAATTCTGTTCCATTAGTCAATCTGTCTCTTTTTCTACCAGTACCAGGCTGTTTTGACTACTGTGGCAGTGTAATAGGTTCTAAAGTCGGGTAGTGAGAGGCCTCCCAGTGTGTTCTTCTTCTTCTTCAGTAGTGCTTTCCTTATCCAGGGCTTCTTCTCTTTCCAAAGTTGGTGATTTGTTTCTCCATCTCATTAAAAGTGTCCTTGGAATTTGTATTGAGATTGCATTATATACGTAGACTGCTTTACGTAAAATAGACATTTTCACAATGTTAAGTCTTCCTATCCATGAGCAGGGTAGGTTTCTCCATTTATGTAACCCTCTCTTAGTTTCTTGTAGTAAGGACTTGTAGCTCTCTTTGTAAAGTTCTGTTATATCTCTGGTTAGATTGATGCTAGATACATTATCTTCTTGGGGATGATAGCAAATGGTATTCACATTGTGATTCCTTCCTTAATCATTTCATTGTTGGTATAAATGAATCCTACTAATTTTCTTATGTTTATCTTGTATCCTGAGACTGCTGAACTCTTCTATCAGTTTGAGTAGTTTACTTAGGGATTCTGTAGGATTCTCTGCATATACAATCACATCATCTGCAAATAGGGAGATTTTTAGTTCCTCTTTGCTGATGCAGATGCCCTTTATTTCTTGGTCTGGTCTAATTGCTCTGGCTAGAATTTCTAGTACAATGTTGACTAGGAGAGCTGACAGTGGGCTTCCTTGTCTAGTTCTCGTTCTCAAGGGAAATTGTTTCAGTCTCTCTCCATTCAGGATGACATAGGCAGTTGATTTTGTATAAATGGCCCTTGTTGCATTTAGGAATTGCCCATCTATTCCTATTTTGCTGAGAGTTTTTAACATGGATGGGTGTTGGACTTTATCAAATGTCTTTTCTGCATCAATAGACAAAATCAAGTGATTCTTGTCTTCTGTATTATTTATGTGGTTGATCACATTAATTGTTTTTGCAATGTTGAACCAGCCTTGTCTCCCTGGTATGAACCCACCTTGGTCATGATGGATTATTTTTTGGATATGTTGTATTCACTTGGCAAGAATTTTGTTGAAAATTTTTGCATCTAGCTTCATGAGTGATATCAGTCTATAGTTCTCCTTTTTTTGTTGGGTCTTTCCCTGGCTTTGGTACCAGGGTTATGCTGGCTTCATGGAATAAATTTGGGAGTATTCCATCCATTTCTATACTGTGAAATAGTCTCAGTAGTATCAGAGATAACTCTTCTCTGAAACTCTGGTAGAATTCTGTGGTGAATCCATCTGGGCCTGGACTTTTTTTGGTTGGTAGTTTTTTGGATGATTTTTCAATCTCTTGCTTTGTGATGGATTTATTAAGTTGTTCTGCTTCACCTTATGATAATTTTGGTAGGAGATATGAATCAAGGAGTTTGTTCATTTTTTCTAGGTTTTCAAATTTGTTAGAGTACAGTTTTTCATAGTATTCTGTTATGATATTTTTGATTCTGTTGGATCTGTTGTGACAATTCCCCTCTCACTTCTTTAGGTTATTTGTTTCCTTTCCTGTTTTTCTTTAGTAAGTTTAGCCAGCAGTTTGTCAATTTTGTTGATCTTTTAAAAAAACAGCTTTTGGTCTTTTCAATTTTTCAGTTATTCTTCTATTCTCTGATTTGTTTAGTTCTGCTCTAATCTTTATGATTTGTTTTCTTCTGGTGCCTGAGGGATTGGTTAGTCTTTGGTTTGGTTTCTTCCTTCCTTCCAGATGTTTGCATTTATGGAGATCAACTGACCTCTGAGCACTGCTTTGGCTGTATCCCACAGGTTCTGGAAGGAAGTGTTTTTGTTCTCATTGGAATCCATAAATGTCTTTATTTCATACTTGATTTGTTTCATAACTCATGGCTTTTTGAGCAAGATGTTGTTTAGTTTCTATGTGTTCCACTTTCGATCTATGTGTTCTCTGTTATTGATTTCAACTTTTATGGCTTTATGATCTGAGAAGATCCTTTGCATTAATTCAATGGTGTGGATTTTGTTGAGAATTGCTTTATGTCCTGACACATGGTGTATACTGGAGAATGTTCCATGTGCACTGGAGAAGAAGGTGCAATTGTTCACTGATGGACAAAAAGTTCTGTATATGTTGATGAGGTCTAGTTGGTTAATTGTGGCAATAAGGTCTTCTGTGTCTTTACTGAGCTTTTTCCTAGATGACTTGTCCAATATTGACAGTGGAGTGTTGAAGTCTCACTATTATTGTGGAGTGATCTATCTCCTTTTTTAGTAGCCAGTGTTTCTTTGACGTATTTAGTTGCTTTAATATTAGGTGCATAAGTATTTAATCTTGTGAAGTCCTGCTTGTGTATGGAACCTTTCAGCAATAAATAGTGTCCATCCTTGTCCATGATGGTGGATTTTATGTTAAAATCTGTTTTACCTGAGATTAGAATTGCCACACTTGCTCTTCTTTGTGTATTGTTAGGTTGATATATATGGTTCCATCTATTAATTTTCAGTTTGTTCCTATCTTTAAGTTTAATGTGAGTTTCTTCTAGGCAACATATGGATGGGTATTGTTGTTTCATCCAAGATGTCACTCGATGTCTCTTTACTGGAGCATTGAGTCCATTCACATTCTGTGTAATTATTGACACATACGTGTTTAGGTCTGTCATTGTGATATGTTTATTTTTTTGTTGATGTTTTCTCTGTTGTTCTTATTAATCTGTTCTGGGACGTTGTTCTTTGTGAGTTGACTTTTCACCTTTTTCAGGGTTGGTTTTCTGGTGGTTGAGACTCCTGTATTACATTTCTTGATTGGATATGTTGCATTTTTATTGTGCTTTACAGTTACCCCTATGTTCCCCCTTAATAAAGTGTGTATAAACTCAATTTCAATTACTACCATTCTTACGAACTTCCTCTCCATCTGGAAGGAATATAACAACCATAGTGCATCCCTCCTTCTAATATGATGATACGATCACTGGATCATTTCTTTCACTATTATAGCTTTGATTGAGTTTGGTGCCTTCCCTACCTAAGTAGGTTTATGGGTGATATGTCCTGCATTTGCTTCTAAAATCCAAAATTAGTGGTTTTGTTCTTCTAAGCCAAGAGAGTCTATTGATATTTCCTGTAGTTTTGGTTTGGTTTTTACAAAGTCTTGAGTTTCTGTTTATCTGCAAATGTCTTCATTTCATTTTCCTATTTGAAAGATAGTTTTGCAGGATATATAATTCTTGGTTGCAAGTTCTTCTCCTTCAAGGCCTCGAATGTGTCATGCCACTGTCTCTGTGCCAGAATTTTTTTTGGCTGAGAAATACAACAAAAGCTTACAGGGTTTCCCTCTGAATGTTAGCTTTACTTTCAGTCTTGCTGCTTTAAGCATTTCTACTTGGGTTTCACTTTGTTAAGCTTGATGATAATATGTCTTGGAGTCTTCCTGTTGCTGCCTATTTTGAGTGGCATTCAAGATGCATCTTGGATATCTATATTCTCTTCTTTCATAATTTTAGGGAGGTTGTCTTTTAGTAGCTTGGAAACAATACTCTCTATGTTCTCAGGTGTCTCACCCTGTTCAGGAACCCCAGTGACTCATAGAGCATTCCTCTTAATAGAGTCCCACATGTTTCTTAATGCTTCTTCATTTTTCTTGTTTCTTTTTTCTGATTTCTCCTCATAGATGCTTGAGTCAGTAGCTCTGTCTTCCAAGTCAGAAAGTCTGTTTTCCATTTGTTACATTTTGTTTTCATGGCTTTGAACTGAAGTGTCTGTCTGTTTGATTTTGTTCTTGATCTGCTGGATTTCAGAATGCTGGAGTTCCATCAGTTTGAACAGCTTGCTTAATACTTTCATTTTGCTCTGCTGAATTTTGAAAAGTTCTAGGAGGGCTTTCTGTATAATCCTTTTGTATTCTCCTTACAATAGTTTCAGAAAGTTTTCTTCATCTGAAGATTTCTTTGATTGTTTCTTTTGGGGGACTTCTAAAGCTATTGGTGATTTCTTGGTTATGCTTTTCTCCAGATTTTATTGCTTTTAGGACATCCTGTGAGTCAATAGAGGCTGGGAGAGATGCTGTGAGGATGGACCATAGTTGTTTCTCTAGCCAAGCTAAGCACCGTCGATGAAAGGTAAATGATATCTGACAACTTCCAAAGTCAGTCAACTTTTAGGAGTGCAGGTCCCTCTTCCTAGGTGGCAAAGTAAGAACATCTATATCCAACCTCAGATGTTATCACCAGTTCAAAATACAGAAAGTCTACTGCCCTGCTGTTGGGCCCCAGCCATAGGCAACAGTGTGTAGAATGCTGGGCAAGTGCTCCCCTCTAGGCAGGCACTGCCTCCCTGCCTAGGAATTAGGTCCTGATGAGACCTCTGTATGGGTATTTCTACCTCCCAGTGTAACAAGATGGTGTCCTGCACAAGCTCCCTGCCTACCCCGGCACAGCCCAGTCAGTGGCAGAGGTGTAAAGAGTGGCCAAAAGTGCTGAAATGCACAGAGTCCAAAGCCTGGCTCTCAAAATATGGCAATCTCGCCTGCCGATCCCACCAACAGTATATCCAAAACCAGCTACTAGTCAGGTCCCAGCTCTACCCACTGGCCAAGACAGAAAAAAAAGTTAAAATGGCTAGTTACCCTCAGTCCGTGAAAACCAGCGCTCACCAAGAGCAGGAGCAGCAAAAGAGAGGAAGCCTTCTTTTCAGTGTTATGAATTCCAAATTAGTATCCCTAAGCCATGTCCTAGGGCTCACTGGGTGTTCTGAAGGCTCCATTTAATTATCAATCCAGGTCTCGATTTCTAGAGGGATTTAGGGGGATGTGTGTTTAGTCCTCCATCTTGACTCCACCCACTCCTGGTGAAAAGTTTTAAATTAATGTTTTGTTTATTATAACAAAATAGATAGTTTTAACAGATCTTACTTTTGAGAATACTTTTATCCTCCAAGCTACCATATAACATTACTTTTAAAATAAAATTATTGGGACTGAGCATAGCTGGTATTATTTTCATACTAGTCCATTTAAAAAACGAGTTGAATGTTAAAAAGAAAAATTTACGCTTGTTTTTTTTTGTTGCTTATTCTTTTATACCTATGGATGTTGTGATGCTAAAGGGAATTTTCAACCTGCTGCTAAACTAGCAATTTCTCTGGTCACAGGTTCTGTGTTATACTTCTGTTTCTGGCTCACTCTGTAGTCAACATAAACCTGTGATGATTCCAACTTTCACCATAAGCTTAAAAGTAATTCTTCTTTCTAGAAATACTTTTTTCTGTTGTTCATGTGTCATTTTACTTTGTAATGTTTATGTGAGTAATGTAAGTACTATTTGGATACAATTTCAGTGTAATTTAGTAGAACATTCTTGTATACAGTAATATTTGATGAGGTTCAATGATTTAGTGCTTCTAATTTTACTGTCAGATGGAAAAGTTAGCTAGTGAATAACTACTAATTTATTAATGATGTACATCAAAAGGTATTCTCCTTATGATATATGATGTTAGATATTTTACCTATACACACACACACACAGATATGAGTCCAGAATTTTAATCCTTTACTGGGGGCATTGCCTTTATTTATTACCATGCCTGTTCTCTTTTTCCTAAACCAGCAAGTCTTCTCTTACATTTATTTGAATTTTTTCTAAGTCAAATGATTTTGTAGCTTGAAGCAACAATACCACAAAAACAGGGTGTAAAGTATTCAAGAATATACTAAAATGAAAGTTCCTGTGTCAACTACCCCCCAAATTTATTCCTCACAACTGCTTTGTTTTTACTGTCTTCTCTTTCATTTGTGCCTTCTTGATTTGACGAAGATTGTACATCTGTTGATTTGTGAGTGTGAATGTAAGAACTTTCTGTAGACATAGTAGTTTGAGTTCACTGGGTGGTATTATATCAGCAATAGAGAGAAAACTGAACTGGGAATCAGAAAATTGAATTTCTAGACTCCTCTGATGTGTTGAACTGAAATTGTTTTCTACCTCTTGTACTATAATGGTAGATAGAGTTGGAGGGAGAATACTATTGAGATTAATACTACGATTGACTATGACAATTACATACAAGTTGAAGACAAAGGAGCTTTCTAAAGAGGTAGAAAATTATAGTGTTAGACTTCATGATGGAAATATAAATGGAGTTCTAGAGGTTTTCTATGTAGATGGAGAACAAATAATATACTTTTCACCAACCTCTTTCTTCTCCTGTATAGTCAGTTATGCCCAGCAAAAGCCAATACTTTAAAGGATTAATGATTTAACATGAATTCCTATGTTGAAGTCCTAGCTTGACATACACCTCTGTTGCCATATGTAGTTTAATGTTATGAGGCACTAATATTAATTAATCAGTTTATTCATGTATGTATTCAATATTAGTACACCCAATAACTGAAGCACTGATCTAGAAGCTGAAGATACAATATATACAAAAAATGAAAAAAAAAAGATTATTGGTGATTCTAACAGATTTTGAATATTGTATATTAAGACTGCCAGAGTCAAAAATTCCAGAAGTCTACTGATTGACAACTGATAGAAAAACACAAAAACCTGAAACATTCAACTTACAATAGGAACAGCCAAATGGCCAATAAACATGTGAATAGCTGCTCATTTTTAATTAGTCATCATAGATATTCATGTTAATCTCTAACAGAGTGCACAAAATTAAAAAAAAAGGTAGATATCCAATATTTGCAGGAATTAGAGAATTCAAAGTTATCACATTGTTAGACACAAAGAAAATATCTAGAGCCACATTGGAAAACTGCTCATTAATGACCTCTCAGTTGAATACATGTATGCTCTAAGAATTATTAATTCTCCTATTAGGATTCTACATGGTATAGATGCATATATATTTTCAAGAGAAATCCTAGTGGCATAGTGGTTAAGAGCTAGATCTGCTAACTGAAAGCTTGGCAATTCAATTCCACCAGGCACTCCGTGGAAACTATGGAGCAGTTCTACTCTGTCCTGTAGGGGCACTATGAGTTAGAATCAACTTGACAGCAGTGGGTTTAGTGTTTTGTTTTATATATTCAAGAAAAACATGCAGCACACTGTTCACAGCAACATCATCCATTCCGTCTCCAATCTAGAAACTAGCAAAATATCAACAAATAGTAGAATGTAAAAAATGAGTAAGTAAATTGTGGTACCACACAACAAGCTGAGTCTCACAAGGTTGAACAACAGAAGCCTGACATAAAAGAATTCACGCTTCGTACCTTCAGTTGTTTAGTCTACAGAACAAGGCAAAGCCAATCTATGCTATCCTAAGGCAGAATAACAGAGATCATGAGAAGAACTTATTGAGAGTTGACATTGTCCTATTTTTTTTTTATTTGTGAGCTGATTATACAAGCCTTTATAGTTTGTGAAAATTCATTCAATTGTACACTAAGGAAATGTTTGTTTTTCTATACATATATTATGGATTAATAAAAAATAAAGCCATTTACTGACTATATTTTATTGAATTGAATTCAGACCATTTAGTTAACAAGTTACAATCACTTTTTGCCCTGTTAATAAAATTGGAATATCTGAAAGCTAGGGTAAGCTCACAGCAAACATATAGTCTACTGTTTTCCCCCATGATTATTGTAAACTGTGAACTAGATCGCTAAATCATGAAGCAGACAAGACAATCTGTCAGATCTATGAAGGCTTTATTGTACTTGTTTGCTTCCGAATCTCTTGAGACTGTTTTCCTGGTGCACAGTAGACTTGCAAAAGAAATGTTTAGGAAGCTAGTATAAAATGCTGCTATATTTTGTGTTTAATAAATCGTTTACTTTATTGTAAGTGTATCTTAAGAAACAAGCAAAAAAATGTTTTCATGCATTTGATTCTGGTTCATGGCAACCTCTTATGTATCAGAGTAGAATTATGCTTCATTAAGGTTTCAAAAGGCTGATTTTTGGAAGATTATCAACTCCAGTCTTTGCTTCCAAGATGCCTCTGGGTAGACTTGAACCTCTAGCTTTTCAGTTAACAGCTGAATGAGTTAACTATTTCTGCATTCCAGGGACTAAGTAAGCAATAAATTTATATCACATCTCGTAGTGCAATGGGTTTTCTTGACTGTCACGTTCCTAGCCCTAGGTTTGCAATTCTCTCAAAATGTTTGGTTGGCTCACAGTTGCTAACAGATCGCTCAGCTTGCTATCAACATACAATTGGTTCGTTTGCTATCTGCCAAAGTACCTTCCAAGGGAGTACTCACTTCCTCTGCATGGTTTAGCTGGATATTTGGCTCAGCAGTTATCATGTACGATGATTGACTGGGGAAGCCTCACCAACTCAGATTTTTACTGGGAGACTTGCCAGTGACTGATACAAACCCTAAAATGTGGAGGCTCTGATGGAGTTCCCTGATCAAGAACAAAGAGTGACGCATTTCTTTTGAACATGTGGCCTTGTGCTAAGGACCTCCTAGAAGAGCTGTTAACATGTGTGTCTTGGTAATCTAGTGCCACCATAATGGTGGATGGCTTTAAAAAAGAAAACATTCTCTTACATTCTAGGTGGCTAGAAGTCTGAATTCAGTGGGCACTCAGGGAAAGGCTTTATCTGTCAGCTCACTGGAAAGGTTCTTGTCATCAGTCTCCCCAAGCTGAGGAGCTTCTCAGGTAAGCAACCCCAAGTCCAAAGGATGAGTTGTTCTCATGGCTCCTGTTTCTTGTTGGTGCGAGAACTCCCCTCTATTTGCTCACTCTCTTTTATATCTTGCAAGTGGTTGACTTAAAACAGAGGCTATCTTGTAGACTGAGTCTTGTTTCATTAATATAACTGCCACTAATCCCAACTCATTAACATCATAGAAATAGGATTTATAGCACCTAGGAAAATCACATCAGGTGACAAAATGGTGGAAAATTGCACAATAATGGGAATTTGGGACTAGCCAATTGAACACACACTATTTTTGATGAACAAAGATTGAATCCATAACAACAGGTAAAGATCTTTAACACTGAGCTGGTAACACTAAGACCTTTGGAAACAGTGACAAGCACAGAAGAGTTGAATGGCAGAGAAATGACAGCCGCAGTGTGAGGGAAGTGAATTAGAGACCAGCATACAGTAATGGACCTAGTCAGCCCACACTGTAGAGCTGGGCTCCTCCCAGCAAGAGATAACCAACAGACAAGAGATTTGGGCACACATCACATGGAATTTACCCATAAAAAATTTTCCACAAGAATTGTAATGTTGGCGTAATCCTGCACTGGCAAGGAGCCGTCCCGAAGCTGCTGATTGAGAGTTGGATTAGCAAGCATAGGGGCCAGATCCTGCCAAGAAAAGTCATGAGAGGGACAGAGGGATAACACAGACACACTACACCAGACCTGACCTGCCTGACGGCACATGTGCTGAGAAAGACACTCGCTGACACCTGGTTCCTGGCATGCCTGTTTAGTGCCAAAGAAATGGACATGGATAATTTGGAAGGGTGAGTAAATCCCCTTTTAGGTGTAAATGCGTTCCTCTCCCATGATGCTAAGTGAGATACTTGTAGGGAAACAGGGTCTTTTTTTGCTTCAAATCTGTTGTGTTTGTTTACTGTTTGGTTTCCATAAGTAACCAATTCTTGCTGTTAACCTTCTATAGATGCTAATAATAACTTTTGATTGCCAACATTGTGTGTCTTCTGTATGTGATCCAGTTGGAGCAGATACTGGAGTTTTTGTTTTAGCAGTCTTATCACTGCTTGTAATTTTAAGACAACAGATGTGTGTTTATGTATAGTTCGACATCTTAGAATTTATATGATGTATCATTTAATCCTCACTGACTACTTTCTGAAGAATGCATTATCACTTCCATGTGACTAATAGAGACTATGCAATTTCTCAAAAAATAATTAGGAGTCAGATCTGAATTGTTGATAATAGATTTGTTTTTGTTTCTTTTGATTTTAGTATGTATCAACAGTATTCAAAGTAATCTCTTAACAAATACAATGCTTTTACAACCACAATATCACAATAGATGGTTGCTCTAATGCATGGACTTCTAGGATTACAAATGTTCTCAGTGAATATTTACTTGGTTCCAACACTGTAAAAATCTTCATGAAACATATTTTGAATAAATTGAATAATGGGGTGTTTCTTCCCAAGAGAGTACTCATGAAATAAATCAATAACTCTCAATGCTAATTATTCTTTAGATTGATTTAAAAACTGCCCCCTAAATAAACTATACCCACTGGAGCAATAAAGAATAGGTCATATTGTCTTATACATGATGCCAAGCCAGCCGATAGTCCATTAAATACTTAAATGTTGATAATCTTCATATAGCAGAATTTCTAGATCCTTTACTATACAGTACTATACAGTATATCAGTGACTTTCATATTTGTTAGAACAGTGGTTCATAGTTTATAAAAAATTATGACACTATAATGAAATCAGTAAAACAAAAAAAAAAATGCTGTGACCTGAACGTAGCCTTGTGTTTTATTCAGCCTAAAATTTTGTTCACAATTTTACTAGTCACATAGCAATGTGGACTTATATTATTATATTATAGAATTAATCTTTTTCAGAATTTGCCAAGAGCCACTTTTCAAGCTTTGCTAAATCATGGGAGGGCTGACCAGTTTGTGAGCTCATCCTAGAAAAAGTGCTACATACTTCATTGCTGACTCTTACTATGGTCGCCTTCAAAGCACTCCTTATGGGAAGCTACACACCTATGCTGGAGCCTAGAGCACCCTTCAATGCAATTTTGGAAGTCTTTTTCTGGAATGGTCATCACAGCTGTCATCATAATACCTATGATGTCCTGAATGTCATCCCAAAGTCCTCCTTTCAATATTTTCTTTATCTTCAGGTAAAAAAAAAGTCATTGGGGGCCAGATCAGGTGAGTGTTCCAATACAATTGTTTACTGGCTAAAAACTCCCTCACAGACAACTGTACAATTAAGTTTACAAACTTGCCATCTTGCCACTATGCACAATGGCCATTCCAGAAAGAGTCCCAAAATTGCTTGGAAGGGTGGACTAGGTGCTGGCATCAATGCACAGCTACCCAAGAGAAGTCCGAGACTGGACAATTAAGTCTGAGAATTTCATTGTTCTAGATGCTGCATAGCTCCCTGCTGAATCCCACTACTGTCGCCTTCAAAGTACTCCCTTTGGGAAGATATGCACTGATGCCAGTGGTTGGTCCATGCTTCAAAGCAATTTTGGAATTCTTTATGGATTGGCCACTCTGCAAGGTGGCATAGAGGCAAATAAGCAAACTTAGTTGTATAGTTGTCTGTGAGGGATTTTTTCAGCCAGTAAATAAACGACTCCACTGGAGCACCCTCCTGACTCTCACCTGATCTGGCCCCAGTGGCTTTTTCTTTACCGGAAATAAAAGAACTATTCAGAGGAAGACATTGGTACGACATTAAGGATATCAAAGGTAATATGATGACAGCTCTGATGGCCACTCTAGAAAAGGGGTTCCAAAATTGCTTTGAAGGGTGAACTAGGTGCTGGTGTGGGTGCATAGCTTCCCAAGGGGAGTACTTCAAAGGTACCTGTAGTGATATTCGGCTATTAGGTATGTGGCACAATTAAGTCTGTGGACTTCACTGTCAGACACCATAGGTCCCGTGATCTTCTTTAAAAAGGAGGGGAAGGGGAACGAATAGTTTTCAAGTTCGTACTTTTTAGTGAAAGCCTTAATGTTTCTAGTCATTCATTACAGCAAATATTTATGAGTATTACATGCCAGCACAGTTCTAATAGTGGAAATACAAAGTTCCCTGCCTTCAAGTAACTTATGTTCTAGTTGCCAAAAGCATCTGTCAAGATGTAAAACGGTGGGCTCTCTGCATCTACTTTTTAAAGAAGTATGAACTTTTTATGTATAAGTTTTCTATTCTAAACCCCAATTACTGGATATTATAGTTGATAAGAATGTACTAGTATTTAACTAAACTTATTAAGAATCATGTCTTCAGTGATCAGAGCCCAATGAGTTAATGGCTTTCTATTGTGTTTAGTCAAATGAACATTTTATGTAATTTCATTACTTTTAGAGAGGAGCTTTAATTAAAACCCTGATTTGCAAACCTTCCAAATAATATTGATTCTAGGGTAGAAATGCATCCTAAAATCTATTCTGCAAAGCAAAATGGAAAATTACTTCAAAGATTTGTTAAAAGAGAAGGGTAGAGGTTTAGTGTTTTCAATGAGAGTGGGAAAAGACACTATGCCTTCAAGTATCATTCTGAGAATTTGCTCCCAGTTATTTAATGTTAGTCTGGTATGAAGTTACCATTCTGTCTATCGCACTACTTCAGATATAACTTCTTTCAGATGTGAAGTGTAATAAAGTACATAATGGTATACTTTCAACCTAGACCAAATGGTATACTATATCAACCTAGAACAAAACATAGGAGGAATAGAAGAGGGGCTTAAATGGAGTTAGAGGAACAGGGAAGTGTTCCTCACTTTGAAAAGAAAAATCAATTTAGTGATTATTTGATTCTGAAATTAGGTGAATTACAAAGTTAATGAATATCAGTTCATCTTACTACTAACTTCAATTACCACTATGTTTTTAAGACAATGACATCATTTATTCAGACAAACTGACATATCAAATAAAATTTGTTAATACTTTGAGATGCTAAAAACACAAATCCAAAGATTAGGTTCTGGATACTTTACGTTTCTATCTATTCCTCAAGCACAATTTTGTTTTCTCTTGATACTAAACTTTTTTCCCTGAGAGTAGGCACCCATACTCTTTTTTCTTTTAATTTCAGTTATACGTCAAATAACACGTGCATTAACTTATTCACAATGTGTTGTTATTATGTTGTTAGCTGCCAGCTCGTTGTGGTGCTGTGTACAATGTTAGGAAGCACTTGGTGGTCCTGCTCCACCCTCACAATCATTGCTTTGCTTGAGCCCGATGTTGTAGCTACTGTATAAACTCGTCTCTTTGAGTGTCTTTCTCTTCTCAGCTGACCCTTCATTTTACCAAATACGATGTCTTTCTCCAGGGACTGGTCCCTCTTGATAACACATATCCTGATAACACATATCCACAGTACATGATATAAAATCTCCCCATTCTTCCCTCCAAAGAACATTTCGGCTGTACTTTTTCCAAGACAGATTTGTTCATTTTTCTGGCTGTCTGTGTTATATTCAATATTTTTCACCAAAACCATAATTCAAAGGCGTCAGTTCTTTTTTGGTCTTCCTTGTTAATTGTTCAGCTTTCAAATGCAGCAGAGGCAACTGGAGACACCAAGGCTTGGGTCCGGGTACCTTAGTCCTTCAAATTACGTCTTTTTTTTTTAATACTTTGAAGAGGTCTTTTGCAGCAGATTGGCCTAATGTAATGTATCATTTGAGGTCTTAACTGCTGGTTGCACGGGTGTTGTCAATGGATCCAAATAAAATGAAATCCTTGACAACTTCAATATTTTCTCTGGGTATCATGATGCTGCTTACTGGTCTAGTTGTGAGAATCTTTGTTTTCTTTATGGGTACAATCTATACTGATGGCTGTAGTCTTTTTATTTTAACCAGTGAGTGCTTCAACTCTACTTTCAGTGAGCAAAGTTGTGTTTTCTGAAGATCTTAGGTTGCTAATGAGTCTTCCTCCAATCCCAGTGCCCCATTCTTCTTGGTATAACATAGCTTCTGAGATTTGTTCAGCATACAGACTAAATAAGTATGGTGAAAGGTGGCAGCCCTGATGCACGCCTTTCCTGGCTTTAAACCATGCTATATTTCCTTGTTGTGCTAAAAATATAAATCGAGGATTAGATTGTAAGCTACACTTTCATTTGTAGTCTAAGCACAATTCTTTTTCTCTTAATACTAAACTTATTCTTCCCTCAAACTCAGTTCCCTGACAATAACATGTACATTTTGTTTTCATTTCAGGTGCACATCAACTGGCACGTGTGTTAATATCATCAGAGTATATTCATATTTAATAATTTTCTTTCAAATCCTAAGTTTGCTTTGTCATCTCTTTCCAAATGAAGCATAATAAAATTGAAATCATTTCTAATAATTTTTAAAATAACATTCTTTCTGTTTCAACAAAACCTTTTTGTTTGAAAATTGTTTCCAATTCACAGAAGAAATATGAAGACATACATTGAGTTCTGATAAGCCCACAACCAGTTCCCCTATATTAACATCTTGCGTTAGTTTGGTACATATGTTACAATTAACCAATGCTGATCAATTCACTCCAATTAAATAAATCCTTTATTCAGAAACCTGGGTGCATGGTGGTTCAAGTGCTACATCTACCAACCAAAAGTTCGGCAGTTCAAATCCACCAGGAGCTCCTTGGAAACTATGGAACAGTTCTACTCTGTCCTAGAGGGTCGCTATGAGTTTGAAATCAACTCAACAGTAGTGGTTTGGCCTTTGCATGTTATTCAGATTTCCTTAGTTTAGTATACTACTTTTGTTTTCCATATATTTATGAAATATGTATATACATATATATATACACCCACACACATATTCTTGTTTCAGGTACTCACTGAAGATGCACATTACATTTAGGTGTCACCTTTTCTTTGCCAACTTTTGACTGTAACAGTTTCTTAGACTTACATGTTTTTGATGACTTTTACATTATGAAAGAAACACTTTTCAGAAATTTTATAAAGTTGAAATTCATCTGATATTTATTTCATGATTAGAGAGGGGTTATGTGTTTCGGGGAGGAACGCTGCAGGGATAAAATGCTCTTTTTATCACGAAATCTCAAGGCGTATGCTGACAGCAAAGGAGCCCTGGTGGAGCAGTGGTTAGATACTTGGCTACTAACGGAGAGGTTGTTGGTTTGCATACACCAGCTCCTCTATGGGAGGAAAAAACAAACAAAAAAACAGCATAGCCTCAGAAACACTGCCGTGCACTTGTATTCTGTTCTCTAAGATCACTGTGGAAACCCTGGTGCTTAGTGTTTAAGTGCTACAGCTACTAAACAGAAGGTCAGCAATTCAAATCTGCCAGGCACCCCTTGAAAACTTTGTGGGGCAGTTCTAGTTTGCCCTGTGGGGTCACTATGAGTCAGCATCAACTTGAGATGGCACTGGGTTTGGTGATTTTGTTTGTTTGTTTTTGGTAAGGTCACTATAAGTTAAAATCAACTCATGTCAATGAGTTTTGTTTTGTATATACTATCAACATGACTTATCACCGTTGATGGCAACTTTGATCATGTTGGAAGTAGTGTTTGCCAGATTTCTGCACAGTGAAGCTACTATATTTTTCCCTATATCCATATCTGGAATGGTAGTCACTGGAAGGAAGTGGGGACCTAAGACCCCTTCCTTGAAAGCAGATTATCTATATAAATTCTTGCATATTTTTCTGTATTAAACATCTGTTTCTTTTCTCACATTTATTGAATCATTTATTTATATTAGCATGTGCTCATGAACCTTTTTAGACTTTGAATTATAACCCAACACTACCTTATTTATTTTGTTTCACAAATTTTTATCAGTTTCGCAATTGAGAGCTCCTGAAGCTGGCTCTGTTTTTCTACGTAATGACATTACAGTGGGTTTTCTGGTTTTAATTTTTTTTAATAATTTTCTTTTTATTTTCTAGTGCTGCAAGACCTTCGAGGTTAACTATATACCACTCTTGCCCCAGTTCTAGGGTTAGCCACTTCTCTAAGGAACTGTGATTTCTTTTATTGGAGAATGATATCAGAAACAAAGAACTAGACACTAGGTATTTTTTTAATTGCTAGGTTGCCATTGCTTCAAAGTCCGCTCAGCTGACAGATTGAGTGTATTTATGTGTGTGTGTATGAATATGTATTGTTGTTGTTAGGCGTTGTCACGAATTTCTGACTTACAGAGATCCTATGTACAATAGCACAAAACAGTGCCTGGTTCTGTGCCATCTTCAAAATCGTGGCTATGTTTGAACTGATTATTGCAGTCACTGCATCATTCCACATTATTGAGGCTCTTCCTCCTTTTCACTGACTATCTGCTTTACTAAGCATGATGACCTTCTTCAGGGACTGGCCCCTCCTGAAAGCACTTCTAAAGTAAATGAGACAGTCTAAACATTCTCCTTTCTAGGGAGCATTCTGGCTGTACTTCTTCCAAGACAGATATTTTTTTTCTTTTGGTAGTCCTTGGTACGTTCAATATTCTTCTCCAGCACTGTCGTTAAAAGTCATAAATTTCTTCTTCAGTTTTCCCTATTTATTGTACAACTTGGCAGGCATATGAGGAGACTTAAAACACAGTGGCCTGAGTCAGGTGCATCTTCGTTCTCACAATGACATCTTCAGTTTCTAACACTTGAAAGACGTCTTTTGCATCAGATTTGCCAGATGCAATACATCGTTTGGTTTCTTGACTGCTGCTTCCAAGGGGATTAATTGTGGATCCAAGTAAGATGAAGTCTTGGACCACTTCAAACTTTTCTCCACTTATTGTAATATTGATAATTGGTTCAGTGGTGAGGATTTTTGTTTCCTTTATGTTAGACGTGAAATCCATACTGAAGACTGGATTCTTTGATCTTCATCAGCGAATTCTCTTCAGCAAGCAAGATTGTGTCATCTGTATAATGCAGGTTGGTAATGAGTCTTCCACTAATCCTAATGCCCCATTTTTCTTCATGTAGTCCATCTTCTCAGACTATTTGTTCAGCATACATATTGAATAAAGTATGATGATAGAATACACCTGAGTTTATATTTGTTTTTCCTGACTTTAAACCATACAGGAACTGTCTCCTGGCCTATGCACAGGTTCCTCATGAACACAATTATGTATTTGGGTATTCTCATTCTTTAAAAAGTTATCCGGAATTCTTTATGATCCACACAGTAGAATTCTATTACACAGTCAATAAAAACATAGCTCATATAGTATTATCTACTCTCAGACATCAAAAATGATATCTCCTGTTTATTAATATACACATATCTATAAACACATATGCTAAATAGTGTATATTAAGCTTAACATAAATTCATACTCATACCTCTAATGATAAATCATTACCACGTGGATCTGTCATCCCTCCTTGATTATCTGTATATTCCCATTTCATCAATGACAAAAATGATTTCCATCACCAAATATCTATTTAACTGTTGAATGCCAATGTATATGTATCATGTCTGAATTATGTAATATCAGTTTTATCAAGTAGAGTACAGTAACTAGTTATAGTACTTTCTGGCTTTTATCTTACAGACTGAATGGATTTCCAAAGTTACTAGTTATAGTACTAGTGAGCATCATGCTCCCCAGTTCTCTTGAGTGAGATTGTTTTATACATTTATCATAGTTAAATTTTTGTGTCATATTCTGATTTCCAGTTCATGGGTGTCATAAGTGATTAATCACTTTCAAAAGTTTGACAGTTCATATCCTTCTAGTGACACCTCCAAAGAAAGACCTGGTGAATTGCTTCCAAAAGATGACAGCAATTTCAAATCCTATGAAGTGTAGTTCTACTCTGAAACATACAAGGTCACCATGAGTCGGAATCCACTTGAAGACAACAGTCTTGTTTTGTTATGCTGAATTCCACTATGAGATTCGACATCTTCCTAAATATATATATGCATGTTTAATTTATAAAAATTAAGTTTCAATTTTTTATCCTGTAAAAGTCCAGCGTTCTGGCTAAATGCATAGTGCCATGTATCCTCATTACAGTAGTACATAGAATAGTTTCACAGTCAAAAAAATAAAAAAGAGAGAGAGAGAAAAAAATCTGTTGAGCTTTACCTATTCAGCCACTAGCAATTAATTGACTTGTTTTGTTTTTCAAAATGTCTCTGTAAGTTTACATTTTCCAAAATGCACGCAATTGGAATCACCCAGTACTGAACTTTTTCAGTCACACTTCTTTCACTTAGCAATATGTATTCATGATTCATCCACGTCTTTTTGTGAACTGATAGTTTATTTCATATTTAGTGAATAATGCCCTGTTGTATAGATGTAGCATCTTCATTTCTATTACTTGTAGTAGGTGTCTTCTTTCTGTTTTCTGTGGTTAGCCTGACAAGAATATTATCACTTTGTTGATCTTTTCAAGGATTCAGCATTTGGTTTTGTTGATTTTTTTTCTGTTGTGTCCTTGTTTTCCATTTCACTGATTTCTGCTCTTACATGTTTCTTTGAATCCATTTGCTTTAGGCTTAAATTACTCTTCATTCTCTAGTTCTCTAAGATGAAATCTTAGGTCTTTTATCATAGATCATTAATTTTTTATTATATGCACTTGATGCTTTATGTTTTCTTTTAAATACAGCTTTGTAAGTATTGCAAAAATTTTAATAAATTGTGTTTTCATTTTCATTTAGTTCAAAATATTTTTTAGTTTCTATTAAGAGATTTTCACAGAGCAGTGATGATGTAATGGTTAAGTGCTCAGCTACTAACCAAAAGGTTGGTAGTTCAAACCTGCCCAACAGCTCCATGGAAGAAAGAACTGTTGATATAATTCTATGAAGATTGCAGCCTAGAAAACCCAATGGAGCAATTCTGTTACATGGAGTCACTGTGAGTTGAAGTCTACTCAGGGGCACCTAATAACAATAAAACATCTTCAGTGATCCATATTCTACTTTGACTTGTTTTGTTTACTTTCAAAACATTTGGTCATTTTCCAAATACATTTTGTTACTAAAATTTCTAGTTTCATTCCAGTGTGGTGTGAGAGCATGCTTTTTTTAAAAAAAAATCTGCTTTAAGTAAAAGTTTACAAGCTAAATCCATTTGCTATTTAAAACTCTGTTCACACACTGCTGTTCAATTCTAGCTGCTTTCCCCTCCCTGTCCCCCAACAGCACACTCCTCCTTTCCACCTGTACTTCCCGTGTTTATTCATCTGACACCTGTCATCCCTCACATTCTCATCTAGTCCCTGGACTAGAGCTACTCAGACAGCCTCATGTGTGTATTTAAGCCAAGAAGCACATTCTTTGCCAGCGTTACTGTATGTCTTAGGGTCTGGTACAATCTTTGTCTGAAGAGTTGGCTTCAGTATCGATTTCAGCTCTGGGCTAATAGAGAATCTGGGAGTCATGGCCTCAGGGGACCCTCCAGTCTGAGGGACTATCAAGTGTGGTCTTTTAATAGAGATCTAGTTCTGTATATACATTTTCTTCCTGCTACATTAGGGACTTCACATCGTGTTCCCTGTCAAGGCAGTCATTGGTGGTGGCCAGGTACCATCTAGTTTTTCTAGTCTCATGGTGATGTATTTTTTGGATCATGTGGTCCCTTCTGTCTCCTGGGCTCATAGCTTCTTCATGTCTTTGATGTTCTTCACCTCTGCCCCAGGTGGATTGGAACCAACTGATCCTTCTTAGATGGCTGTTTGCTAGACTTTAAGACCCCAGAAACCACTCTGGTAGTCCAGTTGGGCTAACCTCCTTTCTAGTGCATTCTGTCACTCCCTAGACTTAACCCACTTCCTATCTACTACCTAATCAGTGACTACCCCTCTCCCTTCCTCTGTAGCTTACTGTTGTAATTATAAAAGATTATTTTCTTCTGTGTTTGAGTTCTTTTCTTAAGTCATTATAATATTGCTATTTCATAATACTTAGCCCTTTGCATCTGACTAATTTCCCTGAGCAAATGTCATCCAGGTAACTCCATGTTATGAGATGTTTCCTAAGATCATTGTTCTTCTTTATTATTGCATAATATTTCTTTTGATGGGAACCTAAGTAGGTTCCATCTTTTTGCTTGTGTGGACAGTGTTGTAGTAAACTTTGGTGAGCATATATCTGTTTGTGTGACAGCCCTTATTTCTCTATGATATATTCCAAGAAATGGAATTGCTGTATCATATAATATTTCTATTTCTAGCTTTTTAAGAAAATATCAAGTCAATTTCCAAAGTGTTGTACCGTTTCACATTCCCACCATCAGTGCAGAAGAGTCCCAGTCTCGACACAACCTCTCTAACATTTATCGTGATTACTATTATTGTTTTATTTGGATTAATGCAGCCTTTTTTGGGTGAGATAGTATCTCACTGCAGTTTTTATCTCAATTTTCATAATTCCTAATTATCATGAGCATTTTCTCATGTATCTATTAGTGTCCTGGATGTATTCTTTGGTGAAAAGCCTCTTAAGGTCCTTTGCCCATTGTTTAATTGGGTTATTTGTCTCTTCTTCATTGAGGCTTTGCAGTACTTTCTAGGTTATGGAGATTAGACACTTATAGGATTTATTGTAGCTAAAAGTTCTTTCCAGTCTGTAGGTAGTCATTGTGATAGAGTCTTTAATACTCTTTTGGTAAAGTCTTTTAATTACTTGATAAGACTTTAATAACTCTTCTGATAGAGTCTTTAAATGAGCCTAAGTACATGATCTCTAGGAGTTTCCAGTTATCTACTTTTCTTTCTGGTGTTTGTGCTCATTAGTAATATTTTGTAGTCTATTTATGCGATGTATTAGGGCTCTCAGCCTTGTCTCTATATTTTTTCCTGTGATCTTTATTGTTACGGATTTTAAGTTTAGGGCTTTCATGCATTTTAATTTAGTTTTTGTGCATGATGTGAGATATGGATCTTGTTCCATTATTTGCAGATAGGTGTACAGTTACATCAACACCATTTGTTCTAGATTCTTTTCCTCAGATTACAGACTTTGGGCCTTTGTCAAAGAACAGTTGCTCATAGGTGGATGATGTTATATCTGGATTCTCAGTTCCGTTCCATTGATCCATGTATCCATTTTTGTACCAGTGCCAGGCTATTTTAACTACTGCGGTAATGTAATAGGTTCTAAAGACAGCTAGTGAGATGCCTCTCACTTTGTACTTCTTCAGTAATACTTATGTAGGGCTTCTTCTCTTTCCAGATGAAGTCCATGATTTGTTTATACAACTCATTAAAAAATGACATTGGAATTTGTATTGGGATTACATTGAGCGGGTAGATCACTTTGGATAGAATAGACATTCTCATGACACTAAGTCTTCCTACCTATAATGCAGTCTTCTCCATTTATGTAGATCTCCTTTGGTTTCTTGCAGTAGAGTCTTGTATTTCTTTATGTAGGTCTTTTACGTCTATGGTTACGTTTCTTTCTAGGTATTTTATCTTCTTACAGGTTTTGTAAATGGTATTGATTCAGTGATTTTCTCTTTGATAGTCTCTTTGTTGATGTAAATGAATCTAACTGATTTGTGTATGTTTACCCTGATACTTTGCTGAACTCTTCTATTAATTCCAGTAGTTTTTTGTGGATTCCTTAGAGCTTTCTATTCATAAGATCATATACGATCTGCAAATAGAGTTTTACTTCTTCCTCATTTATTTGGATATTCTTTATTTCTTTATCTTGTCCAATTCCTCTGGTTAGAACCTCCAAGCCAATGCTGAATAAGAGCAGTGACAGTGGGTATCCTTGTCTGGTTCCTGTTCTCAAGAGAAATGTTTTCAGACTCTTTCCATTTAGGATGATGTTGGCTGTTTGCTTTGCATAGATCCTCCTTATTATGTTGAGTAATTTTCCTTTTGCTTATATTTTGCTGAGAGTTTTTAACATGAACATATGCTGGACTTTGTCAAACACCTTTTCTGCATCAGTGAATAAAATCAAGTAGTTCTTATCTTTTGTTTTATGTATGGTTGATTACATTAATTGTTTTTCTAATGTTGAATCATCCCTGAATTCCTGATATGAATCCTACTTGGTCATGGTGAATTATTTTTGACATCTTGTTGAATTGCATTGGCCAGAAATTTGTTGAGAATTTTTGCATATAAATTCATGAGAGTTAATGGATATATCTTTTTCCTTTTTCTGCTGTCTTTACTAGGTTTTGGTATCAAGGTTTTGTTGGCTTCATAGAACAAATTTGGGAGTATTCCATCATTTTCTGCACTCTGGAACACCTTTAGTAATAATGAGTTTACTCTTTTCTAAATGTTTGGTAGACTTTTCCAGGGAAGCTGTAAAGGCTAGGGCTTTTTTTAGTTGGGAGTTTTTGAATTACATTTTCAATCTCTTCTTCTGTGATGGGTTTATTTAGTTATTCTCCTTCTGTTTGTGCTAGTTTTGTTAGGTGATGTGTTTCTAGAAATTTGTCCATTTCCTCTAGGTTTTCAAATTTATAAGAGCACAATTTCTCATCATATTCTGCTATAATCCTTTTAATTTTGGTTGTATCTGTTGTGATATTGCTCATCTCTTTTCTAATTTTAGTTGTTTCCCTTCCTGTTTTTCTTTTGTCAGTTAGGCCAATGGTTAATCAATTTTGTTTATCTTTTCAAAGAACCAGATTTTAGCTTTGTTAACGCTCTCAATTATTTTTTTCTATTATTTAGTTCATTTAGTTCTGCTCTAGATTTCATTATTTGCTTTTTTCATAGTGCCCAAGAGGTTCTTCTGCTACTGTCTTTGTACTTGTGCATGTGTAGAGCTAATTTCTCGATTTGTGCTCTTTCTTCTTTTTGGATGTATGTATTTATTGAGATAAATTGACCTCTGAGCTCTGCTTTTGCTATGCCCAATTCTGTTAGAATGTGTTTTCATTGTCATTTAATTCTGTAAATGTCTTTATTCCATCCTTGATGTCTTCTATAACCCTGTTTTTTTATAGCAAAATATTGTCCAGTTTCCAGTTAATTTTTTTTTTCCTTTTTTGTTATTGATTTCTAATTTTACTGTTCTGTGGCCTGAAAAGATGCTTTGTAGTGTTTTATTACTTTGAATTTTTTTAAGGATTGCTTTGTGGCCTAGTATGTGGTCAGTCCTGGAAAATGTTCCCATGTGCATTGGAAAAGAAAGTATGTTTATCTGCCATTGGAGGCAATGTGCTATATGTCTATAAGGTCAAATTAGTTGATTGTGGAATTTTAGATCTTGCATGTCTCTATTGAACATTTCTGTAGATGTTCTGTTCTTTACTGAGAGATATACGTTGAATTCTCCTAGTATTATTGTGCAGTTGTCTATTTCTGTTTTCAGTGTAGTTAGTGTCTGCTTTATGTATTTTGGAGCCCTGTCTTTGAGTGCATAGATATTTAACATGGATATGTCCTTCTGTAGTATTGAAACTTTAAGCATTATGTAAGTTTTTCCTGACACAATGTGGTGGGTTTTAAAGTCTGTTTTATCATAGACTAACATTGCCACTCCTATTCTTTTTTGAAAATAGTTAGCTTATTATACTTTTTTCTATCCTTTGAGTTTTAGTTTATGTCTTTCAGTCTAAGATGTGTTCTTGTAGACAGCATATGGTCAGGTCATGTTTTGATTTTTTTTTTTTAATCCAAGCTGTCTCTTCGATCTTTTTACTGGTGCATTTAGTCTATTTACATTCAGCACGATTATTGACAGGTATGAGCTTAGTGCTGTTATTTTGATGTCTTTTTGTGTGTGTGTGTTGTAAGCGATTCCTTTGTTCTCTTCAATTTTCTGTGCTGAGTCTTTTTTCATTGTGTGTTCTCATCTTTTTCAATATTGGTGGTTTTGTATTTGCTGAGAGTTCATGTTTTTCTTGTTTATTATTTTGATGTGTAGGATTGCTAGTTTCCTTTGTGGTTACCTTAATATTTACCCTGTTTTTGTGATTTTCAACCAGTCTGTAATTTCTTTATATCATCTTCACTTCCTCTCTATATGAAAGATCTATGGCCATACTTTCTTTTAAATTACTTTTTGTTATAATGTTGACATAATGTCCTCTCTGTTTTCCTATTTTCAGAGTTTTGACTATGACTTATTTTTGTGATTCTCCTATTTGTTTTGATATCTAGTTGCTCTGTTCTGTGTTATGGTCTTGAGTTGTTACCTGGTGTTATTGATTTTCTAACCAAAGGACTCCTATTAGCATTTCTTGTAATTTTGACTTGATTTTTTACAAATTCCCTAAATTTCAGTTTATCTTTGTTACTAGACATGTCAGCATGGGAATCTGTTTACTTTTCTTATATGGATTCAGCCCCATTATTTACAAAGTCAGTCTACAAGTGTATGGTGTAGGCTGTTGCCTAGTGTCCTAGATGAGCACAGGTGATTTATATAGGCCTAGGTGCTTGACTACAGCTGCTGAGAAAGACAGAGAGTTAATATCTGTCCCCATATGTCTGGGAGGATGACATATCATTTTATGCTTGAATCTAGATGAAGAAAGTTTCTGCATTGATTTTTCTGGCTTCAGAGAATTGGCATAACACCCTTTCCCCTTTTCCAAGTTTGTTAAGTTGTTTCCTCTCTGAGTCTCAGAGAACAGGCTCAGGGCAGGCTTTAGGGGTCCTAGTTCTGGCTCTGTTAATGGTGTTAGACCCCAGGGTTAATTGCAGTGTAGAGAAGGGACAGGGAGTGCTGGGAGAAGGAAGACAGGCCCACCTTGAAGGAAAAATTCTGATCTGAGCCATGATAGTTTGCATGCAATGATTTAGCTTTCAACAAGCTAAATGTGATGCTGCTTCTCACTGGCTCATGAGGAGATAGTGGATTCTCCATACAATTACTGTCACTGACGAGGACACCCAACAACCTCCATGCTCAGCCCATAATGTGATGTCTGTGGCCCTTTCCCCAGCAGGTCCGGTCTGTGGAATCCTGTGTACTTCTGGCACTACTCTACCTTCCCTGTTGCTCTATCTAATTTCTCAGCCTTCTCTTTGATGTTCTAGGTTTATAGGTTTGTCATATATACTAGATTCATTTGTTCTTTTGTGTCTTTGTTGTTAGAGGCATCATGTGAAACATCTGTCTATTCCACCATCTTGGCCCTGTCTCTGTGTCATTTTTATTTTTTTAAAATTTCTTAAAGCATTTTTATGTCTCAGTATGTGGTCTATGTTTATGAATATACTTTTTTACGACTCGACAGCACTTGGCTGGCTTGGCTTTTTGTTGAAAGTCAGACATGCTGTATCAGAAAATTTAAACTGAGGTAAATAGGCATTAGTATGCAGATTTACATTAATCTGGCTAGAAGGTGGAGTATGCTTAATGTTTCCTGAGGCTTCAAATTACATCAGTGCCCTTGGTTTGTCTCTTCTGCTAACTTTGAGCTTCCCTAAAGTATTCTTCCTTTGAAAGACTGTATCTTGCAGCTGTTTCAGCTATAATCCTTGGTGAATTTCTCAATCCTTGTTGGTGTGGTATGATCTTAAGGAAGATACACATTCTATAATCTTATCAAAGTGAATCTCAGTCTTTTTTGTGTTTCTGTCTCTAAATGAGGTCTGTGGATGTCACGAATGGTACCAGTGTATGACTACTAACCTAAAGGTTAGTGTTTTCAACCCATCTCAATATGATGGAATAGACAGAGCCCTAGTGATCTATTTTCATACCGATTCTAGCCAAGAAAACCTCATGAACAAGTTTCATTTTGTAATATATGGGTTGGCTGTAAGTCAGAAGTGACTCAATAGCATTGACTTTGGTTTATGGTTAGTCTTTAGATGTGACTCTCAAATGATTTTTCAGTGTAATATTTTCAATGTAGTAGGTGAGGCAGGAAGGCAAAAGTAGGCTGGAGTGGGAGGAATGTTCTTCCCTCAGCTGGGATAAAGTTTTGGAAATGTTTTCCTCCTTTTCTCTCCTGAGTGTAGGTTTGACTCATAGAGACTCTATAGGTCAGAGAAGAACTGCCACAAAGAGATGGCAGTGGGTTACATAGCTGTTATGGAGAATGCTTTGGACACATTTCACAATCATTACTCTTACACTTCCTTCTTTCAGAACCTCAGGGAATATTTCTTAATTCTCCACATTGAGAACTTGGTACAAAACCTAGGATGAGGGGAGGGGAAAGTAAAGGTTCTCCAAGACTGCAGACAGCAGGTATTTCTCATTTTCATGTTATTTCTCCACTTATACTCCACCAATTCATGAAAATTAGCATTTAAATGTTTCTGCCAGTTCATTAACAACCTCTCATGCGACAATGACACATGCTGAAAGTGAAGAGTACTTGACACACTTACTAATGAAGATCAAAGAGTATAGAATTCAATGTAAATTGTACCTCCACATAAAGAAAATAAAAATTCTCCAAATTGGACCAGTAAACAACATCAGGATAAATGGAGAAAATATTGGAGTTGTCAAGGACTTCATTTTACTTGGGTCCCCAGTCAACACCCATGAAAGCAGTAGTTAAGAAATCAAGAGATGTATTGCATTGGGCAAATCTTCTGCAGAAGACCCCTTTAAAATGTTAAGAAGAAAAGATGTCACTTTGGGAACTAGGGTGTGCCTGACCCTACTGTGGTATTTTCCATCACATTATTTGCATATGAAACCTGGAAAATGAATAGGGAGTACCAAAGAAGAAGAAAAGCTTTCCAACATGGCCAAGAATATTGAATGTACTGCGGAAAGCCATAAGAACAAATGTTTTGGAAAAAGTATATCCAGAGTGTTCCTTGGAGGCAAGGGTGGGGAGACTTCTGTTCACATACTTTGCACACATCATTCAGAGAGACTGATCCCTGTAGAAGAACATCATGGTTGGTAAATTAGAGGATCATTGAAACAGAAAGAACTTTAATGAAATAGATTGACACCATGGCTACAAAAATGTACTTTACTTGGGATATTAGTCTATTGTTCCAACAGCTCTTCTTCTAGGTAAGTAGATCTCAGACATAAATTCTCTAAATTTGTCTGTCTCTCCAGATTTCAGGGTGGTGATCTCTGCTGAGAAATCAGTTTTTTGATTAATGAAAAATAAAACAACAACTTGATTTTCACTTTTTTCAAATTTTTGTTGTTGTAAGAATGGGAGTGACAATTACTAATCTCTTCATGTGCTGGAACATTCTCATGTTTTTTTTTATTTAGAGGTTTATACAAGAAATGACCAGATGTTTACCCATGCTCTCAGTGTAAGCATCTGTAGTTATTCAGACAATTCAATAAAATGCTAATGATTTCTTTTATGTACTCTGAGCAAATGGTCATCTTCAGTTGCACAGTCAATTAAATTGCATATAGTCACTATGTGTCATAATTTCTGAGTTTATGTAGAAACTAATTTTTTGTTCTTGAATATTTCAGAGCATATGTGGTTTAACAGCTATATTATAAAAATCCAAGTTAAAATAGCAAAACTTTCATGTAAAAACTGTAGCAGGTAGCGTTCTAAGGTGGTCCCCAAGATCCTGCCCCCCGGTGTACATGCTTGGATAATCACCTCCCCCTGTGTGTGACCTTACAGAAACAGATTCCAGTCTTGTCTTCAGAGATGCCTCTGGGTGGGTTCCAACTCCCAGACTTTTTGCTAGTAGTCCACTGTTTAGCTACTTGTGCCACCCTCCCTGCTAACCTAATCATATTAGTCAGATTGTTTCCACCCAAGGCTAGAGAGGGACTTATGCATATGACAACATGTCATTCCTGCAATTATGTTATATTATATAATAGAAAGAATTTTGAAGATATAATCATGGCTCCTAGTCAGTAACTTTGAGTTAGCCAGAAGGAAAGTGTCCTGGGTTGGTAGATATAATTGTATAAGGCATTAAAAGAATTTCAGAGAGGCATCTATTGCCGATCTTGAAAAAGGAACATGAATATTTTAAAGTGACTATTGAGGGGAGTTACTAGGTAAAAATTTTAGAGAAGCCTCTCAGACTAAGAGCAGTCTGTGGCCAAAAGCAAAGAAGGAAAATGGGATTTCTGTTTCACATTTGCAAGACACTAAAAACTGCCAAAGCTTGGTAAGATTTGAAGAAAACTCCTAAGCCTCAGATGAGAACAGTCTGACTAACATGGTTAGGTTTGCAGGATGGGTGACACAAATGGTTAAACAGTATTCTACTAGCTAAAATGTTGGTAATTAGAATCCACTTAGAAGCATCTTTGAAGACAAAACTGATATCTACTTCTGAAACGTAGCACACAGCCTTGAAAACCCTATGGATTAGTTGTACTTTGTACAACATGAGTCTCCATTAATCAAATGGAGTAGATGGCAAATAATGACAACAGCTAAACCATATATAAAAGTTGAAAAATACGACATGATATAAAACTATGGAGATATTTTAATAAAATTAGTCCTAGTAAAAACATACATGGAAATTAGTATCAACAGGATTAAAGTAAATTCATTTTTACATTTTGGCTCCTGTAATGGTTAAGTTCTACATCTGCTAACCAAAAAGTCAGCAGTTTGGGTCCACAAGGCACGCCTTGGAAACTCTATGGGACAGTTCTGCTCTGTCCTATAGGGTCACGAGGAGTCAGAATTGACTCAACAACAAATGGGGAAAAGCAATAGAAACTAATTTGATAACGAAAATAACCAACAAGATAATAAAATAGTAACGAAAATAAAAACTAACACTATAAAATTAATCAATTAGAAAAATTGTATGTGTAAAATCAACAGTTACAGAGGTAAAGAATTAGAGAGGGAATGAACACAGGTAAACTGAGAGTTCTTCTGTATATTAATGCCAGAGATTTTGTGTATTTGATATGCTCCAAGAGTTTCTATCTGGATATATCTGTTTTAAGACAAACTGTGTCGCTGCCTAACTGTCCTCCGGCGGAAAGAAGACAGGACACACGAATGCGAGCCACCTTGCAGGTTGCTTACTTTATTATTATTATTCTCCTCCTTTCCTGGTGCTTGCTCAATTTATACCCTAGATTCCTCCAATCCTCATGTGCCACGCTCTCCCAAGAAGAAGGCCCACGATAGGCTAGTGGGAAGCCACTGCCCACAGGCATGTGCCATGAAAGCCCTAGGTCTGGTAAACAAGGGTGTGGTTGGGATGCTGTTCTGGCCCTGGGCGCCAGCTTGGGCCATCATGTCCCGCTTACCACATCTCCCCCTTTGTTGTTTACATAAAAAAAACCAAGAAGGTGCCTGTGTTGGGCTAGGATGCTCCTTACCCGTCATGGGGATACCTCACAGCTTGGTGAGGCCCCTGTCTTAGGTTTGTAGCACCCCCAGAAGAGGTTGCCCGTCTTGGACTACCCTTCTAACATGCTGAGCCAGACGCTTGTCAAGGGCTGTTCATCTTGCACGGCTGCAATGGCCTGTATAATCAGGGCCTGTTCCCATCGTCGCTGTTGGGAGGAGCGCCGGCCGATAAGACATATGGCAAAAATGACACAGAGGAAAGCTACACTGAGTACCCCAAGTCCCGCCCATTCCTTGATGGTGGAAAACGCTGAGCTCATAAATTTCAGCAGTCCACTGGCAGTGTGAGTATCAACTCGCATGGAGTTGATCGCAACGATGGAGAGTCTGAGCTGTTCCAGAGTCTGCTCTAAATTAGCAGACCAGTTGCCCTGTAGTTCCAAAGAAAGAGACCAAGAGAGGTTAGCAACTCTAGAGACGTTGCTGAACTGTACGGAGGTGACACACAACCCAGGAAGCCTTTGCTCACAACCCAGCTGTGCCAGCTGGAATAGCACATCCACTTGGTCCTGCAATAGGTCAACCTATGTGTGGCTGGGGTTGGTAGGGTGCACAGGAGGCGCATTGTTTTACTATGGCCCGAGCGGCTTCCCGCGATATATGGAAGCGCGAGGAGAGGGTGTGAGCATTCACATGAAAACATTTGTGAAAAGCTTCAGCTTGTTCAGTGGCATTAAGGATGAGAGTGGCTCTAGTGAGGTGATCAGCGGCGGCATCAATAAGCATTTTAAGGCATCAAGTAAATGCCGAGAGGAAGGCTGGTTCCCCATCGCCTCTGGGTTTCACACGGCCTCCTAATCTCCACAATAAAATAACTTTTCCTTCGCCCTTACTCCCGGGGTCCTACTTACGCTAGCGTTTCACTTTCCCTTCGCCCCTACTCCCGGGGTCCTACTTACGCTAGCGTTTCACCTCTTCGGGCTCTTTGATTGAAGAGTGGGTCCCTGTACGGGCCACCACTTGTCGCTGCCTAACTGTCCGCCAGCGGAAAGAAGACAGGACACTCGGATGCGAGCCGCCTTGCAGGTTGCTTACTTTATTATTATTATTATTCTCCTCCTCCTTTCCTGGTGCTTGCTCAATTTATACCCTAGATTCCTCCAATCCTCATGTGCCATGCTCTCCCAAGAAGAAGGCCCACGATAGGCTAGTGGGAAGCCACTGCCCACAGGCATGCGCCATGAAAGCCCTAGGTCTGGTAAACAAGGGTGTGGTTGGGGTGCTGTTCTTGCCCTGGGCACCATCTTGGGCCATCATGTCCCGCTTACCACAAAACTGAAAGACAAATGATGGGTGAATGACTTGCATATCGCTGTGATATCAGAAGATATGCCACTGCTGTTTCAAATACTAGCAGGGTCACTCATCAGGGACAGATTTCAGAGGAGCTTCCAGAGTAAGACAAGGTAGGGGGAATCACCCGGTAATCTTCTTCTAAAAAAACTGGCCAGTGAAATCCTTATGAATAACAATGAACATTGTCTTATATATTGCCAAAAGATGAGACCCTTGAGTTGGAGAATACTCAAAGTAGGACCAGGTAAAAGCTGTCACCTCAGAGTAGAGTCACCTGTAATGACATGGATCTGGGAAAGCCTTCATTTGCTGATGTGGCACAACTCAAAATGAGAAAAAAGTGCTGCAAAGATTAATAATCAGAATGTAGAATGTACAAAGTGTGAATCCAGGAAAATGAAGTTGTCAAGAATGAAATGAGATGCTTGAAGATAGATATGCTAGGGATAGTCAGCTGAAAGGTACTGGTATTGGCCATTTTGAATCACATAATCATGTGATCTACAAATTTAAAAGGAACAGTGTCACATTTCTTGTAAAAGAGAACATTTCAAGATCTATCCTGAATTATTACACTGTCAATGTTAAAATAATATTCATTGGCCTATAAGGAAGACAGTTAATACTACTGTCTTAATTATCTAGTGCTGCTATAACAGAAATACTCCAAATGAATGAGTTTTGCCAAAGAGGAGTTCATTCTCTCACAGTAGGCTAAAAGTTTGAACTCGGGGCACTGGCTCCAGGTCAAGGTTTTCTCTCTCTGGGCTTTGGAAGAAGGTCTTTTTCATCATTGGTCTGGAAATACCTCAGTACAGGAACTCAGTTCCAAGGCCCATGCTCCGCTCTGGTGCTGCTTTCTTGATGGTATAAGGTCCCAACACCTCTCTGTTTTCTGTCTTTTATATCTAAGAAGAGTGGTTCAAGACACTACCTGTTCTTGTAGATCCCATCAATGTAACTGCCACTAATCCATCTCCTTACATCATCCAAGCCAAGTGCTGTTGAGTCGGATCTGACTCACGGCGACCCTAGGGGCAGATAGTGATGAGATTTATAGCACACAGGGAAATCACATCAGATGACAAAAGGCAGATAATTATGCAGTACTGGGAACCACAACCTAGCCAAGTTGACAGATTAATTTGGGGGGACACAATTTAAACCATGAAAACTATTACTATTCAAATTCACAGCATCAAGTACTGACACCAAATATGATGAAATTGAAGCTTTTTCCAATTCTACAGTCCAAAATTAATGAATCATGCAATCAAGAAGCATTCAAAATGATTAGAATGTGAAAGTTGGAAACAAAGAAGGATCGGTAATCAGAACACGTGGCCTTGGTGACAGAAAAGATGTCAGAAGTTGTATAATAGAACTGTGCATAACCAGAGACCTATCTGTTAGATATAACAAACAGATCTGTTCCGGAAGAAGTACAACCAGAGTGCTCCTTGGAAGCAAAGATGTCAAGACTATGTCTTACAGACTTCGGACATGTTGTGAGGAAAGATTGGTCCCCAGAGAATGACATCATGCTTGGTAGACCAGAGGGTCAGCGGAAAAAAGAAAGAACTTCAATGAGATAGAGTGGCACAGTGGCTGCAACAATGGGCTTAAGCATAGAAAATGACTGTGGACATGGTGCAAGACTGGGCAGTGTTTTCTTCTGTTGTTCATAGGGTTGCTATGAGTCAGAACTGACTTGATGGTACCTAACAACAACAACAACATTCACTGGATGTACCTATTTTCAACAATATATACAAGTGTCTGTACTCTCAGAGTTCACCAGATGGAATACATGGGAATCAAACTAACTATATCTTTGGAAAGAGACAATGGAGAAGCTCAATATAATCTATCAGAGAAGGCCAGGTGGTGACCATGGAACAAACAGATCATCAACTGCTCAAGAATAAATACATTTCAAGAATAAGTACATTTCACATGTTGAACAATAATGACCAAAGGACAGTCAAATTGTGGAATGACACCATGACTATCATACCTGAAGAAGGCAAGAGGTCAATAAAAAAGACAGGAAGGAAAAAAGACCAAAAAGGATGTAAAAAATACTCTTAAAGTTGCTCTTTAACGTAAAATAACTAAAGCAAAAGGAATATATGATTAAGTCAAAGAACTGAAAAGATTTCAAAAGGCAGCTTGACAATACAAAGTAAATTATTATATATAATGAAGTGGGCAAAGATCTGGAGTAAGGAAACCAGAAAGGAAGAACATACCCAGCATTTCTCGAGCTGAAAGAACTGAAGAAAAAATCCAAGCAGAAGTTGCATCACTGAAGGAGTCTATGGGCAAAATATTGAACAACACAGAACTATCAAAAAAGAAGATGGAAGAACACAGAGTCACTATACCAAAAAGGAGCCCTGATGGTACAATGGTCAAGAACTTGGCTGCTAACAAAAACCCAGCAATTCAAATGTAACAGTCACTCTCTGGAAATGGTATTGGGCAGTTCTACTCTCTCCTATAGGGTTGTCGTGATTCAGAATCCACTCAACAACAATGGCAACAGGTATCAAAAAGAATGATGCTGAATTATTTCAAGACATAGCATATGATTAAGAACTGACAATACCAAAGCAAAAATTTCAAACTGCTCTAAAGGCACTGGTGAAAAACAAGGCACCGGGCATTGATAGAATATCAGTTGAGATGTTTCAACAAACAGCTGCCATGCAGGAAGTACTAAGTAGTCTGTGCCAAAAATTTTTGAAGCCATTACCTAGCTAACTGACTGGAAGGGATACCTATTTGTTTCCTTTTCCATGACAAGGTGATCTAACAAAATATGAAAATTATCAAATAATAACAATATCACATACAAGGAAAAGTTTGCTGAAGATCATTCAAACACGATTGTGGTAGTACATAGACTGGGAACTTCTAGAAATCAAACTGGATTCAGAAGGGGATGTGGAAGAACAAATATCATTGCTTATATCAGATAGATTTTGGCAGAAAAAAAATCAGAAAGATGTTTCCTGTGTTTTATTGACTATGAAAAGGCATCCAACTGTGTGGATCATAATGAATTATACATAACATTATGAAGAATCTGAATTCCATTACAATTTACTATGCTGATGAAGAGCCTGTACATAGATCAGGACGCAGTTGTCCAAACAGAACAAGGTGTTACTACATGGCTTAAATCAGAAAAGCTGTGCATCGGGGTTGTATTGCTTCACCACATGTATTCCATTTGTATGTTAGGCATCTAATCTGAGAAAATAGATTATATGAAGAAGATTAGGAATCAGGATGAAGGAAAGACTTATTAACAACCTGTGATATGCAGATGAACCAACCTTTCTTGCTGAAAGCAAAGAAGACGTGGCACACTTACAGAATAAAGTCAAAGACTGCAACCTTCATTATGGATTACACTCAACACATAGAAAACAAAAATTTCACACCTGGACCAATAAGCAGCATCGTAACAAATAGAAAAAAATACTGACGTTGTCCAGGATTGCATTTTACTTGGGTCCACATTAGAGGTCCACTGAAGCAGCAGTAGAGAAATCAAACAAAGTATCACTTTGAGCAAATGTGCTTCAAAAGACTCCTTTAAGAAGAGTGTGAAGTAGAAAAGTCCCTTTCAGGACTAAGGAGCACCTGACCCAAGCCACTGTATTTTCAACCAGCGTGTATGTGTGTGAAAACTAGACAATGAAAAAAGAAAGACCTAAGAATGGATAGGAAACCCTTATGATACAGTGGCTAAGAGCTACAGCTGCTAGGTTGCTAACCGAAAGGTCGGCTGTTCAAATCTGCCAGACACTACTTGAAAATTCTTTGGAGCAGTTCTTCTCTGTTCTGTAGGGTCACTATGAGTCAGAATTGACTCTATGGCAGTGATTTTGCTTTTAAAGAATTGATACATTTAAATTATAGTACTGTCAAAAGATATTGACTGTACTGTGGACTGCCGGGAAGGATGAACAAATCTGTCTTGGAATAAGTACAGCCAGAATTCTCCTTAGAAGTAAGGATGGTGAGATTTCTACTCAGTACACGTTATCAGGAGCAACCAGTTCCTGGAGTAGGATATCATGCTTGGTAAAATATAGGATCCATGGAAAAGAGGAAGACTCTGAATGACGTAAGTTGACATAGTGACCACAACAAAGGACTCCGACATGGCAAGAATGGTGAGGATGGCATGGGAGTGGACAGTGTCTCATTGTATAGTGCATAGGTTTGTCGTGAGTCGAAACTGACTCAGTGGCACTGACAAGAGACCATTAGGATATTAGTTTCTCTAAGATGACCGGGATCAAAAATTATGTATCTATTTTATATTTCACTGTGAAAGACATTTCAAAGTGAAGATAAAATTTTTGAATTTGTCTTGGTTCTGCTGTGTAACTTTTAGCAATTTGTTTAATAGCTGGCTCTTAATACATTTCTGATTTCTTGCCCTAAAATCAGGAGACTAATGGGATTGTTGTGAAGGATGAGATAATACTTTTTTATCTCTTCAAACACCAAATTTTTTTTTCTTCTGGAAACTACTCAATAAATGGTAGCCATCAAATTAATAGTACTACATTTATGTTACTACTTAAATCTAATACATTTCTTTTTGCTGTGTAATCCATTTTTGTGTAATATCTATTAATATCCAGAGGAACCAGTGTTCCAGAGAACACATTTTACAAGATTTATTTACAGAAAATAGAAAGACTAGGAAAAAAGATAAATTAAAATTTCTGATAGTATTATGAAAGCTTAACCTGCCAATTTTTTAAAGCATCCTTGACTTTCTTTTTTCTTGTATGGCTGACACATCGAAGCCTAAGTGATACAAAATGAAGTGGCAGGATGGTCTTACAGACATCAAATTTTCTAAGGAAAATAGACTTTTCAACCAGAAAAATTCTTTTCTTAACAAAATAAAGCTTTCAACTGGAGAGTTCTTCTCAGCTCCATGTTTTCTTGAGAAAGAGTGATTGCAAAATATTCAGGGAGGAAATTTGTATGTATAGTTGGAAGATAATAATATAACAAATAATACCAACAGTAATATTCTGCATTAGTCAATCACCATTCAGTTTACAGACTACTTGCACATTTGTTATCTCATTTGATAAATGATTTAAGAACTAAGAGCACTATGCTACATCTAGCTACATGTTTGCAGACTACTAGGAGGTTGTACTAATTGATATATCTAAGACAAATGGAGTAGTTAAAGGGTTGCTCTCTTTGTTCAAAAGTCATGGACAGCTTGTGGGCTGAAAACACGTGACCAACTAATAGCTGAGGTTGTCAATACAGAATTCTGCAAATATAAAATGAAAGTCTATGACGCCTATCTAAATATTGCTTTGTGTCACTGCTAATTATTATTGTTATTTGATGCTATTGAGTTGTTTCTGAGCTATACCCAGAGTCATTTTTACATTTAAGCCCATTTTTGTAGCCACTGTGTCAATCTATCTTGTTGAGGGTCTTCCTCTTTTTCATTGACACTCTTCTTTACCAGACATGATTTCCTTCTCCAAGGACTGATTCCTCTTGACAACATGTCCATAGTTTGTAAGATGTAGTCTTACCATATTAGCTTTCAGGGAGCACTTTGGTTGTATTTCTTTCAGACAAATATGTTTCTTCTTTTGGTGGTGCATGGTACATTCAATAATCTTCTCCAGCACTATAAATCAAAAGCATTAATTTTTCTGTCTCCTTTATTCCTTGCCCAGCTTTCACATGCGTGTGATGCAACTGGAAATACCATGGCTTGGGTCGGGTACATCTTAGTCCTCAAGTAACATCATTGCTTTTCAACACTTCAAAGAGGCCTTTTGCAGGAGACTTTTCAAATACAATGCATCTTTTGATCTCTTGCTTGCTGCTTCTGTGGGCATTGATTGTGGAACCAAGCAAAATGAGACTCTTGACAACGTCTATCCTTTCTCCATTTATTGTGATATTGCTTTCTGGTCCAATTGTAAACATTTTTGTTTTCTTTTTATTGGGGTGCAATCCATACTAAAGGCTGTGGTCTTTAGTAAGTTTGCATCATCTGCATAACCCCAGTTGTTAATGAGTCTTCCTCCAAACCAAATGCCTCATTTTTCTTGGGGCATCTTTAGTCCAGCTTCTTGGATTGTTTGCTTAGCTGTCTTGAAAGTATACAACCCTGACACATACCTTACCTGACTTTAAGTCATAAAGGGACCAGTTGGTCTGTTCACTCAAGTGCCTCTTGATCCATGTACAGATTTCTCATGAGCACAATTAAGTGTTCTGCAATTCACATTTTCAACAATGTTATCAATCATTTTTTATGGTCAATACAGTTGAATGCCTTTACATAATTGATGAAACATACTTAAACGTTTTTCTAGTGTTTCCTGATACAGCCAAAATTTGTCTGATATTATTAATGATATCCCTGGTTCCACATCCTCTTCTGAATCTGGCTGGATTTTTAGCAGTTCTCTGACAATACACTGTTGCAATTGCTTTTGAATGATCTGTAGCCAAATTTTACTTGTGTGTGATATTAATGATATTGTTCAATAATTTCTGAATTTGGTTGGATAACCTTTCTTGGGAATAGGCATAAATATGAATCTCTTCCAGTTGGTTGGCCAGGTAGCCATTTTCCAAATTTCTTGGCCTAGATAAGCAGTTCCACTCTGTCCTATAGAGTAGCTATGAGTCTTAATTGACTCTATGGCAGTGAGTTTGTTTTTTAAGGATCGATATATTTGAATTATAGTACTGTTAAAAAATATTAACTGTACCGTGGGCTGCCAGAAGGAGAAACAAACCTGTCTTGGAATAAGTACAGCCAGAATGTTCCTTAGAAGTAAGGATGGTGAGACTTCTTCTAATGTACTTAGTACACATTATTAGGAGTAGCCAGCTCTGCGTTCATTTGTTGAAACACCTCAGTTGATATTCTGTCAGTTTCTGGAGGCTTGCTTTTCATCAGTCCCTTCAATGCAAATTCGACGTCTTGTTTCAGTACCATACGTTTCTGATCATATGTTACCTCTTGAAATGGTTGTACGTCAGCCAGTTCTTTTTGGTATGATGACTCTGTATTCCTTCATTCTCCTTCTGAGCTCTTTACATTGTTTGATGTTTTCCCTGTAGAATCTGTCACTATCACAACTCGAGGCTTGAATTTTTCTTCAGTTCTTTCTGCTTGAGAAATTCAGAGCATGCTCTTCCCTTTAGGTATTCGATCTCCATCTTTCTTCTTGAATTGCCCTTTGAAACTTTCAGTGCTTTCACTTCATCATTTCTTTATTTTGCTTTAGCTACTTGGCATTCAAGTGCAAGTACAGAGTCTCTTTTGACCACTCATTTGCCCTTTTCTTTTTTTTCTGTGTGTTTAGTGACCTCTTGTTTTCTTCATGGATGATGTATTTGATGTCATTCTACAGTTCATCTGGTCTTTGGTCATTAGCTTTCAATGCATCAAATCTATTCTTGAGGAGGTCTCTAAACTCAGGTGGGATATACACAAAGATCGTACTTTGGCTCTTGTGGACTTGTTCTAATTTTCTTCAGTTTCAGTTTGAGCTTGCATACGAGCAGTTGATTGTCTGTACTGCAGTAAGCACTTAGTGTTGTTCTGACTGCCGATATTGAGCTTCTCCATTATCTCCTTCCACAGATGTAGTTGATTTGACTTCTGTTTAATTTGTCTGATGAGATCTGTGTGTATTGTTACCATTTATATTAGTTAAAAGTGGTATTTGCAATGAAAAAGTTATTGGTCTTACAAAACTCTATCATGCGATCTCTGGCGTCATTCTATTACCAAGGCCATATTTTCTAACTACTGATCCTTCTTCTCTGTTTACAACTTTTTGAATGACAATCACCAGTAATTATCAATGAATCTTGAGTGCATGTTCATTCAATTTTGGACTGCAGAATCTGGTAAAAAAATTAATTTCTTCATCTTTGGCTTTAGTGTTTGGTGCATAAATTTGAGTAATTGTTGTATTAACTGGCTTTTCTTATAGACATATGGATATTTTCTTATCACTGTTAACAATGTATATTAGGAAAGATCTTGAATTGTTCTTTTTGATGGTGAATGTTAACACTATTCCTCTTCAAGTTTTCATTCCTGACATAGTAGACCACAGGATTGTCCAATTCAAAATGGCCAATGCAGGTCCATTTCAGCTCAGCAGAGCCTAGGATGTTGCTGCTTATGTGCTGCTTTTCACTTTTGACAGTTTCTACTTTTCCTAGATTCATACTTTGTACATTTCACATTCTGATTATTAATGGATGTCTTCAACTGTTTGTTCTCACATTTTGAATCATGCCGTATCATCAAATGAAGGTCCCGAAAGGTCAATTCCACTCACATCTTTAAGGTCGACTCTGCTTTCAGGAGGAAGCTCTTCCCCATTTGTCTTTCGAATGACTTCCAACCTGGGGAACTCATTTTCTGGCACTGTATCTGACAATATTCTGCTGTCACTCATCAAGTTTTGATTGCTAATTCTTTTCAGGGTTAGACTCTGGGTCCTTCTTCCTAGTGTGCCTCAGTCTGGACAGTCAGGGGAAACATGTCCTGATGCTAATTAAACATTATGTTATTGAATGTAACACCCACTCTACCAATACATCACCAAAAATAGAAATTGGGAACTTGGAGATTGAAAAGTAGTATTTGAGTAAAATTAAAAAAAAATAAAAAAAGTAAATTCCTTCTCCTCCCACTAATAAAGGATATTTTATCAGCAACCAGCTACTTCACCTACATAAGAAAACATGACAACCTTGGTTCTTTTCTTGGTTCTTTTATTATAATTAATAGATGATTCTCTCATATTTCTCATTCTTTTGCCTTTTGTGAGCTGCTAGTACAAGGATAAGGTAGGAATGAAAATTCTCTGTTATGTGAATGATTGTCAAAATCATTTCTCTGAAATGAAAATGTAAAATTTATAAATTGTCTAATTGCATTATTTGAAAAGTAAAAAAAAAAAGAAACACAAAACCTATGGATAATGTTTTAGTATATTGTTTACCAGTGAGTCACAGGAGTCTGGTATAAATGATGTCTGCTTCTGTCTCTAAAATTACATTGTTCCTTCCCATAATCATAGACTAGACCTAATCCATAACAATTATTTTCCAGTTTCTTAACACTGTTTTCCATCAAAGGCCCCAGACAATAATTTAGTTAACAAATGCATTCTTATGAACTCAAAATCTTATGACTAGTGCAATAAATTCATTTAGATATCATATTGAAAAGGAAGAATAATACCTTTAGCAACAAAATAAGTCAAACAAAGAATTACTTTCTGTTTCTCCATTTTGTAGTTTGAAATTTACTAAGCATATTTTCCAGACATGTTTAATTCATACTGGCACTCTTTTCTTCTTCTTCCATTCCTAACTCAGGTTCAAGTCCTATTTCCCCTGTGACTCTTTTTCTGAGTAACTCACTTGAAAATAATGCTTTTCTTTTCATCGTCTACAACAGTATCCTCTACCCTGCTTAAGGTTACTTCTTTCTTTCTTTTTTTTTTTTTAACAAGGGTACATGTGATGCTGTGGTCAAGAGTACAGGTCTTCAATCTGAACAGTCAAAATTCAAATACTATCTCAGCATTTATTACCTCTATATAGCTGGGCATAACCCTGATGACACAGTGGTTAAGAGCTACAGTGAGCTATGGCTGCTCAGCAAAACGCTGGCAGTTGGTATCCATCAACTCTCCTTGGAAACTGTCTGGGGCAGTTCTACTCTGTGGCAGTTCTACTTCATCCTTTTGGGTCTCAATGAGTCAAAATTAACTCAGTGGCTGTGAGTTTCATTTTATTTATTATTATTATTATTACTATTTTGTATAGCTGGAGAAGGCTTTGAAATCCCTAAGCTTTCCTCAGATGATCATTTATGCAGTAATTCTCATAGGCTAGTATAAAACAACCAGTATAATAGCATAATACTTGGTACATAGTCTATTGTATAAAATATGATATTGTTTTTATTATCATCACCATTCTCTATGTTTTTGTTATCATTCTCAACATTGTTATTTTCCTAAGTATAAAATGTTCAAGAGTATGAGGACAGGCTCTTACACACGCATATGATGTCCACGTGTGTGTGTGTGTTTGTGGGTGTACATAAGCATGTATGTACGGGTGTATGTGGGTAAATATACTTTAGTGACATAGTGGTTAAGAGTTTGGCTATTAACCAAAGAGATCAACAGTTCAAATCTACCAGCTAGTCACTCCTTGGAAACCCCATAGGAAAGTTCTACCAAACCTATCGCTGTCAAATAGATCCTCACAGTGACTCTCTAGTACCCAGTTGAACTGCTACATAGGGTTTCCAAAGATCAGCTGGTGGATTCAAGCTGCCAACATTTTGGTTAGTAGTCATTAAATCCTCCAATGAAGTTTTACCCATTCCACCTTGCCTTCCTCACCTTTGCCATCCTTGCAAGCCAAAGTCGCTAACTGCTGTTTGCTCCAAGCCCACAGTTTTACAAACAATGGCCTCTAACCATGCTTCATATTTGGCACCAGGTCAGTCTTGGTGTATGTGTTGGCTAGGACCTTGATGCACACACAGATCTAGACGCTCATGCTCTTTCTTGACCCCAGACCTGAGCAAGGAAGGGGAAAACATCAAGGGTACATGACAGCACCTGGGGCCATTTGAAAGACAGAAGTCCCAGCACTTGAACTCCTATGAAGAGTGACTTAGCATGATTCAGTTCCTTGATCTTCAAATTTGGGCATGAGAGGGCTCTTGGTGTAAGCTTTCAGTTGCCAGTTCCTGTCAACTAAGGAATTCAGGCCATAAAGGTCCCTCGTATCCTCCAGAGAAGCACGTATGATGTTTCTGCCAGAATTACCATTTTCTGCTGCATTTGCAATTGGCATTTGTCTTATTTTGAGGGGCTAACAGAATAATATAGGAATCAAGGAATTCAGTTACAATAGCTCTTAATCACTGTGCTACCAGGGTTTCAAGGAGATTTTATATATATATATATATATATATATATATATCTCCTTTTCCATGGTTTCTAGTATATACATATATATCCAGTTGTGGATTGCATGAGGTCCCCTTGGATAATGTTTGACCACATATATGTCTATACTATGGGTATCTGGGAATACCCATAGCCCAACTGACAGCAAGCCTGCCATCTCTGAGGGAACAGGCATCCCTGAAGTTGGAAGGAGTGGGTGTCTGATCCTGCTCTGGGGTGCCTGAGGTCAGTAGGAATTATGTCACCCAGCTGAGACTGAGGCACCAGATAGCTGAGATAGCTCCCCAGTTGCCTAGTTCTGAGATGGGAGCTTCCCTTTCATGACACGGGAGCCACAGCCCAGGCTAATCACTCACTTGAGGTACATAATTTATATAAACCTCCAATTGTCCAGTTCTGTGTTTTAGCCTTAGAAGATGCACAAAACAAAAAGTATTAAGTCATAGTGAGACTGGTAAATAAGAAAGAGGCAGAAGTAAATATAAAGTTAAGGTAACTTTATATGGACAGCAGTCATGTGAAAATTAATATTCCAGAGTCAACATTTAGCTGATATATTAAATCAAAAGAGTAAATGTTAAAGACTTAGATGAAGATTTTTTGAGTGTGGCTCAAATAAGCTGTGATTCTGCTACTATGGGTACAGTGTTCTTTTAAGTGCTGAGGGACCAGTGAACAAGTCACCTGAAATGCTATCAGTGTGTAAAATGGGAGTTATGGATTGACTTGTGTCTCCCCAAACTACATATTAGTTTCTATATCTGTGGTTGTAACCCAGTTTGAGAATGTGTAGTCTTTGTTAGGCAAATTAGACAGTGCTAGTGTAGGGTATGTCTTAAACCAGTCTCTTACCTGCAAAGAAGCAAGTAAGTTTTATATAAAGGGAAAACATATAAACCAGGTGATTGTCAAAGTCACTAGGAATATAAGCCGAAAACAAACAAGCATCTTCCCACTAAGTGGAGAGAGTAAGAAAGATCCTTTCACTGGAGCGTGTGCCCTGAATTTGAACTTTTAGCTTCCTAAATTGTGAGAAAATAAATTTCTGCTTATTAAAACCACCTATTTGTGGTATTTTTGTTCTAGAAGCACTGAATAACTAAGACAGAGGTTAGTAACTAAAGTAAGTGTTACACAAACATCTAGAATTTTCTTAGCACCAGGGTCAATATTGGAAATAAGGTTATTATAGCTCATTACTCTAAAGCAGCTCGTAACCTCATTAAAAAGGGCAGATGAGTAAGCAAGGAGTTAGGAGAAGTTGATACAGCCTTCATGAGTATTTTTATAGGAGGCAAAGGACATAGAAAGGAAGGATACACACACAAGTGAAGGGAATGGGCACTGGAAAGCATTCAAGAAAAGATTACACTAGAGGTAGGTTGGATCAAAGACTGACAAGGTGCTGTGACTGGTTCAGAAAAATATTGCATGGATTCTGATAAAGAAACTAAAAGTCAATCTTAGAAGAAAGTAGAAACAAATTCCAGTAACAATTTACCTGGAGTTAATCCAACTTTGTATGTAGTGGACTTAATGATTAGCTCTTATACTGTACCTAGCATATAGTTTCAAGTTTTAGCAGTCTAAAGTCCTTTTCTTGAAGAGGAAAGACAAGACCAAGTAGAGAAATAGCAGACAGGTCCAGCTTGAGAGCTAAGAAGAATAGAGGGGAGTGTCATCATGTCCCCATTATTCTCCTGGCCCAGTCTCTCCACATTTTTGGCCAAAGAAGTGAGTGCACTTCTGGGCAGATTCCTTGAATCACTGCTTTTGCTCCAGAAGTGCCAGCCTGTTACAGGACCTAGGACCATCCCTGTGTATTAGCTGGAGTGGGCAACTACCACCAGATGGCACCAAATTGCAGACAAGACTTGGATTGATTTAGATCTCGCAGGTTGTCTGATTCTCTGACCCGGGAGCTGTGCAGGCTTAGCCCATCCTTTCATCAGCCTCATAGCTATGGGACCTGGCATTTTATGTGCCTGAATTATTAGGCACTACATTTCAAATTCTGGTGGGACTTTTACTGCATTTCCAGATAAGACAAGGACACGAAAACCTGGAGAAGGAAGACCAAATATAAAGTAATTTGAAGGTTGGTCACCCTTCAATGAAGTGTTTAGGTTGTGGGGGTAAGAACATCGAGTTCACTGCAGGAGGAAGGATGGGGATACCAGTGTTTTAAGTTTCTGAAACAATATTCTCAAAGTGGTAAGAGGAAGGATGAGAAATACTATCTGGGTAGGAGTAGAGCCGTCCGACAGACCAGAGAACTGAACCTGTTGCCATCAAGTTGATTGTGACTCATACGAGGGACAGATTTCCCAATAAATCCAGTATGCATCAGCTCAATGGTTTTTACTTACTAACCTGCAGGGCAGAAACTCTGGTGGCATGCTGGTTAAGTGCTACATCTGCTAATCAAATGGATAGCAGTTTGAATCCACCAAGTGATGCTTAGAAACTCTCTGGGACAGTTCTGCTCTGTCCTATGGGGTCACTGTGAGTTGGAATCAGCTTGATGGCAGTGGTTTTCTTTTCTTTTTTTTTAAACTGCAGGGCCCAATTTCACCTGTTCTTCAACTTTCACAAATGGTGTGGTGAAAAGCAGTTGAAATTATACACTACAGATTTTAGAAAGTAAACACAAGCAAGCTTGTACACACCTTGTGTTTGGGTAGTTGGGATTTATTCCTAGCAATGCTGAATAGTGGTTACCAAGAGACAGCATCCACGAGACATGGGTTGATCCATCTAAAGGGAAGCTTACAGACTGGGACAGCAGTACTGCATCCAGTGGCGGCCAGCTGGACACGCTGTTAACCACCCCCAAGGGACAACCAACCTAACCCTGATTAACATATGATGCACCCCTCTGGACCAGAGCCAGTATGAGCCAGAGGGAGGGGACATCCATAAAAAAGCTAGCTGCCCCTACCCGGGAGCGGTTAACAGCCTGTCCAGCCAGCTGACTCGGGATGCAGTACTGGTTTTCCAGTCTGCAAGTTTCCCTTTTGATGAATAAACCCATGGCTCTTGGAGGGTCTTCTAGTCCGTTTTTCAGTCTCTCAGCAACCACACATCCAAAAGCATTCTCATTGTTGGGAATTAATCCTAACAATCCAAATACCTTGCTTATCACTTAATCTTCCCCTGTTCTACCTACTTCTTTTACAAGTAGTAAACAAAGGCTGGCAAATGGTGGCAACATCAAAAGGAAAAATAAGAGCTTTTGATGCTTCCGTTTTGTACTGTTGCCCCATTTTAGGAACAGAGTGGTTTAGTTTGGGCATGTACAGAATTCATTTGGTCCTCTCTCACAGTGGTATTTGAATCATGCCTACCTTCTGATACTGGTTAGAAATTTGCAGTGTTGGCAGCCTCAGTTAGCAGGTTTTAATCCAGAACAGTTTAAAATATCTGTTTTGTTCTATTAAGTCCCCACGTCTCTGCCTCCTGGGGCTGCATGAAGTGTGAACTCTGCTGAGGTGGTAGCTTTTCCATTCTCACACGATTAGGCAGTTTTTTGCTCTCGGCCCATTGGCTGCTATTATTGCCTCTTAACTGGAAAACTGCTTACGTTGGTGAAACTTCCCTTCTAGAAAATTTTGTCCCCAGTCTCCATAATTGTTCCTACTGGAGTTCCTTCTGGAAGATTCCTAAATGGAAGGAACTCTTAGTCCTTCCCTCGTTCTGCTGGGGAGCTACCAGTGAACAATACCTTGCTCATACCTGTCTCAAAATACTGTCTTATCTCAGCGGTCGGATGAGCTGAACTTTGTGTAGCCTTCCAGTCCACATCAATGTGGAGCGGTAGACTCTACAGAGCTTCTGGAAGCTGACTGCACATGAGGATCTCTACGGGAGTTCTTGGGAAAAAAAAGTCTCAGCCCCACAAGTTTTTAATTCAATAGATCTGAGCTAGACCAGAGGCCTTAATTATTTTTTTATAGCACCCCAGGTGAGTAAGAAGGTTCACCCGCTATTGAGAACTACTTCCCTACTTCTTTAGGAAGGATCGAACGATTCTTAATGGTTTAATCTGCTTCTTAGCTTGATCGTTTTTCTTTACTAACACAGTAAGGATTGTTGCTTGTTACGATTGAGTGCCTACTTTTGTTTCGCTGGTTCTGTGCTATGCAGCATTTTTCTTAGTTTCGTTTCTTTGCAATATGATTTTCTTCACTTTTCCCCTTCTTAAGAATCTCTCATAGAAAGAATACAGGTCTGGGAAATAGACCACTGTTCAAAAAAACATTATCTTACTGCACAACTCTAAACTGGTAACCTCACCTAGGAATTATTGCTTTTCCATCAAAGTCACACCTACCTCAAGCTTCGTACCTATGTATGACAGTTTTGTAAAATCCCCTTATATAGTATACTTAATATCTGAACTACTTGCATTCGATTTTCAAGTGATGAACTGTAAAATGAAGTCCCCCTGAGTTCCCTCCAAGAAACTGCATGCCTTTACATGGCACAATGTCTACATAAAGGAGACAATAACTTTTTAAAATTTTCTCAGAATTATCTTTTGGAATGGTTCTTAAAGTTTTTCCTACCTGCTGTTAGAATCTCAATTTAATGTTCTTTTCAGCCATGGGCCTCTGTGGAACAAGTAATAAATAAGGAATCACCTTAGAATTGATCAAGCACAGTCCACGATAGCAAAAAGATGGAATCAACCCAGATGCCCAACAACAGAAGAATGGATAGGTAAACTATGGTACATATACTCAATGGAGCACTATGCAATGATAAAGAACAAAGATGACTCCAGGAAACATCCCATGACCTGGTTTCAACTGGAAGACATTATGTTGAGTGAAAGCAGTCAGCGACAAAAGGACAAATATTGTATGAGACCTCTATGATAAGATCTTAAAAACAGGCTGTATATAGAAGAAAAGACTCTTTGACAGCTGCAAAGGAGGGGAGGGAGGGAGGGAGGGGGGAGGGTTTAGATTAGATAGTTGCTAGGTATCTGGTTGGGTGAAATTGGTGACAGAACACCTTAGAAACAAGAACAATATTAAGTGGACTTAAACATAATATGAGTACTCCTTCCATCTTAACCCAATATTGCAAGTATAGAGTAGCTGGGGCAGGGGGCGGGGGACCATGCTCTTAGGTGAAAGCGAGGCCAGTTGGCACAACTAGCGTTTTGCTAAGAGGGCTCTGTACACCCCACGTTGGTGAGAGGCATCTAGGGTCTTAAAAGCTGCCATCCGAGGGCACAGCAAATGGTCCCAACTCAGCAGGAACGGATGCTCACTGAGGACCAAAACGACATGGGGTAAAGACAACCCAGAAGACAAAGATACCCACAGCAGTGGGTGCCTACATCGACTTGGGACCAGAAGAACTGGATGGTGCCCGGCCACCACCAGTGATAGCCGTGATGGAGCTCACTAAGTTGAGTCTCACTGGCAACACAAGAATAAAATGGGGTGCACCCTGAGATCCCCACTAAAAGACCTCAATTGGTGGTCCAGTGGTTTCCAGGTTCCCCTGGGAGCATGGCCCCTCGCCCTGATGTTGCCCTTGACCATAAATCATAACGAAGGTCCACGCTTTGGACAGGAATGTATTGGACTTGGTGATACAGAGTGACCATATATTGGATACACTTTATGGTTCTGTACATCTATACTATGTCATCTTGCTGACCTCTGGCTGGAAGAAGGAGAGTGGGTGAAGAGGAGGGAAAAAAGAGACTGTTGGGAGAATGAGACATGTATGGAGCAGAGAGGAATAGTGTGCTGTCACCGGGCAGGGAGAGCAGTGGAAGCTGCATATAGGCGGGTATGTAAATTTATATGGCAATGTACATTTTCACTCAGTTATATTAAATAAAAAATTTTTAAAAAAAAGAATTGATCAAGTTATTCTTTTAGTACTTAGGACGATCTTTTGAACTTTCTCTTAAATCTGGTTAGGTTTTCTGCAATCAGCTGGTATACAAATTCTAATCGTCAGGTGAAGTTTTTAGTTGCTCCTGTCTTAAGCACTTTATGTGCAAGTCTAAGAGAACACTAGTTAGTAGCTTCCTGAAGCCTAAATGCTGCCCGAAAACTGGTGGCGCAGTGGGTTAAGTACTATATCTACTCACCAAAAGGCTGGCAGTTCAAATCCACCGAGTGCTCTTTGGAAACCTTGCGGGGCAGTTCTACTCTTACCTGCAGGGTCGCTATAACTCAGACTCAACTCAGCAGCACTGGGTTTGGGTAAGTGCTGCCCAGGGAATGCATGCTATTGTGTTTCTTTGTTATTGTTACTTGTTTACTTGTTGCTTTGAATCCCCGGTTATAACTATGTCTCATCTCTGTCGCTTTTAATCATTTTGTGTTGAATACTTTTGATCTATTATTTCTTTTTGATTATATTTTAAAATTATTTTTTATTTTAAGGGAATTATTTGCTGTGTTTGTTCACTCTTGTGTAACTTCCACATCTTCGTTTCAGAACTTTTTTCTAGTTTCCCCCTGAATTTTATTTCCTTCTGTTTTTATTAGTTTTACTTGTTATTCTTCAAATATTTTATATTATTTTCTAAATCTTTTAAGCTCAATTTGAAATAATAAGTTACAGTTTGTATCTGATTGGTGGGCATACCTTTTTGGCAGGCATCTACCTTTTGTAGGGATATTATTCTGTTGCTTTTTTTTTTTTCTATTTTGTTACAATATCTTTCCTGCAGATTTTTATTTGTTCTTTTTCTGTTGCTAATTTTTGGACTAGTTTTGTTTTATTCAACTTTTAGATTTCTGAAATTAAGGATTACTTAAACCACAAGGGTCCATCATTTGCGGCTTTCATAAATTTGGGGAAAAAACGGCAGATTATTTGTAAGATATCTTGGATGCTTTCCACTGTCCCATATTTATCTGTAACATCTCTTTCATCTTTTTTTTCCCATGTTACTAAGCTGAAGTTCTATTTCCGTTAGTTTTTTCTTACTTACAATCAAAAGTTCTGGGGCTCCGACAGTGCTGACTCCAATACCCTTACTTAGATTTGCTTAATATTCCCTTGCAATACCCCAAGACATTGCTGAAATATGAGTCTCATCTCTATTTATACAGGATATAAAGTGTTCTCTGTTTTCAACTACTAATTTTGAATTGGCGGTCTGAGATTTGTAGTGAGTGCCTATTACTTATTTTTTTGATTCTTATGTCTGTTATATAAACCAGTAGATTTCTTTTCCTTCTTTACATTTGCTGACACTACCTAAGTCCTACAGCATTCAGTGGTTACTCTCACTCATAGTTCTGGGCTCATTGTGCTATATGAAGATCAGCATTTTGTAGATACCACCTGGTAATGTTGCCTTTATAGTTGCTGTCTCTATATCTGTTGTGGCTTCAGAAAAATTAACAGAAAGAGATCTGGACCATCATCTTCATAACCATCTCCTTAAAGGCACCCATCCAACTGGCTAACATTTGAAAATGGTTCTCAGTAGAAAGCAGAGATGTAGGCAACCGTCACGTATAGCTGATGTGACGTTAGTAGTTGTAATTGGCAATGAATTGTCTCCTTCTCAAGATGGTCTTGTTTAAGAGATCCACATTACCCTGTCCTGAGTCATCTCTTCAGTTGTTTGTATGTTTGAGTCTATTTTGCATGTATTATGTAGTTCTTTCCTCCTAGAGGATTCATCTTCCAGTGCTGTAATAGGCAGTGCTATGTTGTAATCTAGAAAGGTTTCACTCACCAAGTTTAGGAAGAAGATCTTTAGTCCTCTCTTCTTAGTCTGTCTTTGTTTGGAAATTCTGCTCAAAGTTGACCATAACGTATGACACTGCTGGAATTTGAAATAAAAGTGTTATAACTTCCAGCAACATAACAATACACGACCAACACAGTATAATAAACTCACAGGTAGTTGTATGAGAAAGCAGCCTTACACAAACTCTAGAAACACAAGCTGGTTTATATGTATATATAATGTAGGGGATCATTCTAGTCCTTTTTGTGTTATTCTGTTAGTTTTTGTTATTATTTGTTTGCTTGTTACTTTGAATCTCCTCGTATAACTACACTACATTTCATTTCTATCACTTAATAATTGCTTCCTCTTGAATTCTTTATGTATATGTATATACCTTCTTGTGTCTGTCAGTTTGTCATACTATGGGAGCTTGTGTGTTGCTGTAATTCTGGAAGTTATGTCATCAGTATTTTAAATGCCATCAGGGTCACCCATGGTGAACAGGTTTTAGTGCAGCTTCCAGATTAAGAAAGACTGGAAAGAAGGGCCTGACAACCTACTTCTTAAATACTGGCCAAAGAAAAGCTAATGATTAACAGTGGGCAATGTCTAGTAGAGTGCAAGAAGGTAAACCCATCAGGCTGGAAAATACTTAAAATACATGTATGGAAGAGCTGCATCCTCAAAGCAGAGATGACATGATATGGGGATACTTAAGCTCTCAGAACCTTTATTTGCTGAAGTGGTTGTACTCAAAATGAGAAGAAACAGTTGAAAGTAAGGGAAGAGAATTTGAAGCACTTGCTGATGAAGATCAAAGACTACAGCCTTCAGTATGGATTTTACCTCAATATAAAGAAAACAAAAATCTTCAAAATGAGATCAATAGACACCATCAGGATAAATACAGAAATGACTGAAGTTGTCAAGGACTTCATTTCACTTAGATACACAACAAATGCCCAGCAGAGGTCAACAAATTCAATGACTTGTTGTGTAGGCAAATCTGCTCCAAAAGATCTCTTTAAAGTGTTCAAAAACAAAGATGTCTGTTGGAGGATTCAGTTGTGCCTCACCTAAGCCATAATATTTTTAATTTTCTTATAATCAGTGAATAAGGAAAATCAAAGAAAAACTGATGTCTTTGAATTATGGTATTGGTGAAGAATATCAACTCTATCATGGACTGTCTGAAGAATGAATAAAAACAAAACTGTCCTGTGTAATGTATAGCTGGAAAAAAAAAAGAAAAAATGAAACAAATCCTGTTGTCATACATTGATTATAACTCACAGAGACCCTATATACTGTGCCTCTTAAAGGGAGGATGATGAGACTTCATCTCATATACTTTGGATGTGTTATCTGGAGGGACCAATCCCTGGAGAAGGCATCATATTTGGTAAAGTAGAGGGGCGGTTAAAAAAGAGGATGACTCTCAATGAGACAGATTTACATAGTGGCAGCAACATTAAGGTCACACATAAACATGTTTTGAGGATAGCACAGGACTGGGCAGTTCTGAGTGAGTCTGTTATACATGGAGTCACTGTATGTTGGAATTGACTCAAAGGAATGTACAAAATGTGCATGTATACACGTGTGTCCACTCATGTCTCTATCTCTATCTGTGTCTCTACCTCTACCTCTCGTCTGCCTCTGCCTCTACCTATCTATATCTGTTTTAGTTGTCTGGTATTGCTCTAACAGAAATACCACAGGTGGATGGCTTTAAAAAGGTAAATTTTATTTGTCACAGTCCAACGAGCTAGAAGTCCATATTCAGTGTATCAGCTCCGGGGGAAGGCTTTCTCTGCCAGCAATGGAGGAAGGGTCTTGTCATCAACCTTCCCCTGGGTGAAAGCTTCTAAGGCGCAGGGACTCCAGTCCTTTCCAAAAGGACATGCTCAGCTCCAGGGACTACTTTCTTTCTTGATGTTATGAAGTCCCCAGAGGTCTCTGCTAGCTCCTCTTCTTTATAGCTGAAGAGACTGTGTCAAGGCACAAAACAATCTTACACAATTGAATCTTGCTCTACCAATACAACTACTGCCCATGCACTCTCATTAACATCATGCAGGCACACATTCCAGCATGGAAAAACATCACACAATACAAGGAATTCTGCTACAGATTGTTTAGGGAACACAATTCAGTCCATGAAAGTATCTATCTACCTACCTACCTACATATAGTATTTTCTTTTTTTTTTTTCATTGCAATTCTTGCTGAAATGACAGTTATCACTCAAGCACTGCTTTTGGTAGCAGAGTTTAGGGTAGAAGAGAAGGCTGTGGCCACATATACCTGTGAAAGCTGGACAAGAAATAATTAAGACTGAAGAATCAATGTGTTCAAACTATGGGGTTGGTAAATAACACTGAATATATCATTTACTCCCAGAAGACTGAACATATCTGTCTCGAAGGAAAGACAACCAGATGCTCCTTAAAAGCAAGGATGGTAAGACTTGGTCTCAAGTACTTTAGACATGTTGTCAGGAGGGACTGTTCCCTGGAGGAGGACACCGTGATTGGTAAAATGAAGAGTCAGTGAACAAGAGGAAGATCCTCAACTAGGTAAGATGACAGAGCATCTGCAACATTAGGATCAGATGTAGCAAGGATTGTGAGGATAGAGCAGGACCAGGAAGTGTTTTGTTCTGTTGCACACAGGACTACTATGACTTAGAACAAACTTGCTGATGCCTAACGATAACAACAAAAGTTCATCACTGAAAGAAGTAAAATGCTATAGATACATGCCACAGAACACTATGTAACAGTTAGAACATATAATATCATATACACAAAGGCATTCAAAGTATATTTCTAGGTGAAACATTTGTAAATAGACTGATTTTTAGGGCCTAGCACTGTATATATGTTAAAATACACAAGCACATTTAATAAACATAGATTGTATATAAGAATATGCTTTACAATGTTTGACTAAGGAATGAGACAAGAAAAAGGCTGGAGTAAACTGGCATACATAAGTAAAACAAAAGACATCATTTGAATTGACAGTGGAGATTATCATGCAAGGGTGTGCAATTAATGCATTTCCTTTCTTCAAAGTTACTAAGTAAATGAGACATTCTAACTATTTCCATTCTTATAGAAGTAATATTTGTTTTTAACTGAAAATGGATAGAAATGATGAGAATTAGAAAACAAATCTGTAGCCCTACCCTACCTCTTTCAAAGGCAGCTGTGATGGTTAAGGTTGAATGTAAACTTGACTGGGCCATGATTCTTGGTGCTGTGGCAGTCATTTGATGTTCTGATCACTTCCAAGCTGACATTTGATACAATATGATAACTTCTATGACAGAATCTGCTATAACTAGTCAATTAGTTTGTCATGGACTCACTGGAGTCCCCCTGCAAATTGTGTGTAGCCATTTGGCTAGGTCATGATTCCTAGTATTGTGTGATGTTCCTCCAAGTTGTAAATCCCACTTCTATGATGTTAATGAGGGAAGATAGTCCACAGTTACGTTGGTGGGGCAGAACTCAATGTGTAAGATTATTTTGTGCCTTGAGGCAATCTTTCAGAATATAAAGGAAAGAGAAGCAAGCAGAGAGTTGGGGACCTCATACCACCAAGAAACCAGTGCCAGGAGCAGAGCTTGTCCACTGGAAAGAACCCCAGGATTCCTGCAACTCAGGAACTTCCAGTCCAAGGAAAGATTGAAGTCAAGGACTTCAGAACTAGCAGAGAAAGCATTCACCTGTAACTGATAACACTGAACTTTTAGCCTACTGGACCATGACAAAATAAAATTTCTCTTTTAAAAACTGTTTACTTGTGGTATTTGTGTTAAAGTAGCACTAAATGACTAAGACACAGCAGAAAGGGAATTTCCTTGGGCCTGTGATCTGTACGGAATACATAAGTAGACATTCTGGCAAGGCTCTTGGACTTTTGCTCACTCTGAATCCTGCAGCGAGCTTCTGTTCATCTGACTACTAGTTCTTGGGACTTGAGCTTACAGCTTATCTGTGTTTTTACCTACTAATATCGAGAGTTATTGATCTTTGAAAGCTGTGACCAAGAGACCTGATGTCTATCCTGCCAGTCTTGGGTTAGTCAGCCTCTTGCATTATGTGAATCAGGAAAATCCTCTATCTTGATCCATAGACTTGGATGTTGTAGCCCCCTACAACCTCATGAATGATTTCTGTGACATATATATATATATATATATATATATGTTTTACTTTTTTAGAGAATCCCACCAAAGATACAAAGCGAAATTAAATTTTGGTATATTTTCCATCTATGTTCTTTATAGATGGTATCATATTATTCTTTGTTGTTGCCATAATATTATTACTTAAATATTTTCCAACATTTTTTAAAAAAATTATTGAAATGTGTATTCCAATACCTGTATAATACCATAGTCTCAATGCCTGGGCTCAGACCAACCTCTACATAGCAACAGAAACAGAGGAAGATTCCTATTAGTTTTTTTTTTTTCTAATAAGGTAGTTATTATGAATTTTCACTTGCAGACTCTATATGATCAGATATTTGTGACAGAAAGCATAATTTTAAAATTTGCAAAGTATGTCTGTACAGTGAAGATTTGGACACGGGTGTAGTAGAAGCAACAGTAACAACTGAATTTGTTGGCTGTCTTCAGAACAGTAAACATGTGAAGATCACTGAGGCCTCATCTTTGTGAGTCCATCCTTAGAAAAGTTCACTTCATCTGAATCAGAAGGAAAAAAGAAATCTAAGAAATTTGATGTGGATGCATATTATCTGTTTAGATACTAATTTTAATCCTGAAGGCACCGCTAAACCAGTGATGGAAATATAGCTAAAATTTCAAGTAGTGGAAAAATTGCTCTGCTCTTGACAGGAATATATTTACTGAGAAACAGATTAATTTTACATGAATGGGAAACGACAGGAGAAAGTTCAAAAAAACTTTGAAAAGAGTATTGTTAATTCATTCACTTAGTAGTAATCATTGAGAAGACAGAATCAGTGAGCAATGGAGAGAGTCCGGAGGATGAAGAGCTATTAGAGGATGGATAACAGCTTTGGTGGAGAGAACTGATGCTCTTCTAGTTAAATTAAAGGTGACAGAAAGAGAGATAGAAACAGAAAGAAAGAGACAAAGAGAGGCCAGTTTCCACCCTGAGGAGATGCAGGAATATGCAAATTTAGCAGCATAAACTCCAAAATTCTGTCAAACATAAAATGTCAAGGAAAAAGAGAACTGAAAAATGTCTCTATACTTTTGGATCAGTTTTGTAAATGTGTACAATTAGATACTAAACCTTGTAGAAAGAAGAACATACGTTATACTGGGAATGAGGACCTAGATTCCCCATGCCATATTTCCATATCTCTGAGAGTTGAGAAAAAAAATCACATACCTTGTAGTTTTTGCATTTGTAAAGTTAAACATTTGGTTTACTTACTCCTAGAACTTTTTACAGTTGTAGAGTACTAGAATTCTGTGTGAAAAAATTCAAAGGAAAACATTACATGTAATAATGTAATTAATGCAATATAACAGTAATTTTGACTATGTATGTTAAATTAAAAATTTGATTTTAATAATTTTATTAATAACTCATTTTTAAGCTATAAATATTGACCTATGCATAGGCTATGCCATTATGTTTTTACATCTTATGTATCTTTTACTTGCAACAGAAGAGTGATTTGAAGATTAGAAAGAAAATAGGGCAAGAGAAATAGGGCTTTTAATTATTCTGGTCACACAACAGCCGTTAGAGAATCAACAACTCATGGGCTAGGGATGTAAGCATATAGCTTTGGCATGAATCCATGGGGCCATCCAGTGAAGGACCTGAGTCTTTTTCTGTGACCAGATGTGGACATAAGGCACATCCTTCCCCCTTACACTCATCCCACTCTAGAGAGAATCCAGGCACAGAGATAGACATATGACAGTGACTAAGGAGGTTTTCCCAGTAAAGCCAAACATTATCTGAACAGACTCTTTAAGTCATTAGATTGCATTTTAATTTATTATGAAGTAGACTCTTAACCCCTCAATCCCCAAGGTGAAGAGTATTGTCTGTAACTAATGAATAGAAACTTAGAAGTAATAGTCTTTGGCTATAGCAAAGTAAATGAGGACTATTTCTTTCTGTATATCTGATGTATTGTGAGTTAAATTTTTGCACCAATGTAGGCGGTTGTATATGTCAGAAAATTCAGACTGTATTCTGTGCCTGTTGTGTTCAGATGTATTGCTGCCTCCTGGAATATAGTTCTTATGTGAACAGAAGTAGGTTCTCTACTTCCCCAAGCTGTGAAATTCAAGGCAACAGACTTCAGTGAGATCAAAGACAGCTTCATTAATAGAAATTCAGGAAGCTTGACAAAGAAGTTTGCCCTAATTAGATGCCTCATTTTACACTGAATAACTTCATTCTTAATTTCTTTCCTTGTATTATTCTTGATGGGACATTCTCGACTTCCTAGACCATTTATAGGAAATATGAATCCAAGTTGGTGAGATGGAATTGTTGTTGGCAGTTTTTTCTCTAGTTGGCATCTACTCATGGTGATGCTATGTATAAAAGAATGAAACATTGTCAAATCCTGAAAGATCTAGTATGCTTAACACCATAGCAGTAGCTATTGTGCTAATTTATCTCACTGAAGGTCTGTCTCTTTTTCACTGACTCTTTACCAAGCATGGTGTCCTTTTGCAGGGATTGGTCCCTTCTGATGAGGTTCCACAATAAACAAGACAAAATCTAGTCATTCTCCCTTCTAAGGAACATCCTGGCTGTCTTTCTTCCGAAACTAATTTGCTTATTATTCTGGGAGTTCAGGTTATATTTAGTGTTCTCTACCAACACTGCAATTGAAATGCATCATTTATTTTTCCTCCTCATCTTTGTTTATCATTTTCTGGCTTTCACATGGGTATGAGAGTAATCAAAAAGGCCATGGCTTGAGCCAGTTCCACCTTAGTCTTCAAAGTGACATCTTTGGTTTTTGACATTTTAAATTGGTATTTGCAGTAGGTTTTCTTTCTTTCATTTTTTTTTTTTTTTTTAATTATGATTGAATGAAAACACACATTCCCATACAAATTTGCATGCCCACCTATGTGCAGCTGCTGCTGCTCTCCCTGCCTGGTGACAGCACACTCTTCCTCTCTGCTCCATACATGCCCTATTCTCCCAACAGTCTTCTATCACCTCCTCTCCACCCACTCCCCTTCCTCCAGTAAGAGGCTGGCAGGATGATATCCTATAGATGCACAGAACCATAAAGTGTCCAAAAAATATGGTCACTCTGCATCACCACATCCAATCCACTGCTCCGTGAAGAATTGACCTTCATTATGATTTATGGACAGGGGCAGCATCAGGGCCAGGGGCCATGCTGGCAGGGGAGCCCCAAAGCTTCTGGACCATCAATTGCAGTCTTTTGGTGGAGATCTCAGGGTGTACCCCTATTTATTCTTGTGTTGCTAGTGACACTCAACTTTGTGAGTTCCATCACGGCTATCACTGGTGATGGCTGGGCACCATCTGGTTTTTCCGGTCACGAGTCAATGTAGACCCCCATTCACATGGGTCTCTTTGTCTTCTGGGTTCTCTCTCTCCCGTGTCTCCCATATGGACCTCAGTGATCATCCATTCCTGCTGACATGGGACCATTTGCTGTACCCTCAGATGGCAGCTTGGCAGCTTTTAAGGCTCCAGACGCCACTCACCAATGTGGGGTGTGGAGAGATCTCATTAGCAAAATACTAGTTTTGTCAACTGGCCTCAATTTTGCCTGAGAGCACGGTCCCCAGCACCTGGCCCCAGCGACTCTGTCCTTCAATATTGGGTTAAGATGGAAGGAGTATCAAGTTGTGTTGAAGTCCAGTTAATATTGATCTTGTTAGTAATGTGTGCTCTCTCCAATTTCACCCAATCAAATTTCCAACAACTGTCTAATCTAAACTCTCCCCCCTCACCCTCCTGCTCTCCCCCCCCTTGCAGCCATCAAAAAGTCTTTTCTTCTATGCATGAGTCTGATTTTAAGTTCTTATCAGAGGGGTCTCATACAATATTTGCCCTTTTGTTGCTGACTACTTCCACTCAATGTCCTCCAGTTGAAACCAGGTTATGAGGTGTTTGCTGAAATTATCATTGTTCTTTGTCATTGCATAGTGTTCCCTTGCAGTGGGTTTTCTTAACATAATAAAAGGTTTGACTTCTTGACTGCCGGTTCAATGGGCACTGATTGTTAATCCAAGAAGAATGAAAATTTGACAACTTTAATGTCTTCACCATTTATAATGACTGCTTGTTGGTTCAGTTATGAGGATTTGTTGTCCTTATGTTTAAGTGTAGTAAGTAGAGTGTTTCTGGATCTTTATTTACTTAATAAGTAAGTATTGATCGTCTACCACGTACTTCCCAATATTCCAGGTTTTAGGGATGAAAACGGAGAGCCCACGGGGTGTGAAAATTTCACTGGAACAGATAGTAGGAAAGGAACTCTGAAAAGCCATTCTTTTTATAAGGTACCAGAATCAAACAAAGTCCTAAAGATCAAGCTAGGTTGGTTAAAGCAAGAAATTGTAGGTTAGTCTGAGTACTCTGTGTATGCATATACTACAGAATTATGTGACGTAGACTGCAGAAATAGTCAGGGCTAAATAAGGTAAAGGCATGGTAAAATTTGATTTGCTTTCGAAGTGAAATTATGTGACAGATAAATGTTGGAGCCCCCCTCAGATCCCCTGGGACCAATGTAACTATTTCTGTGCATATTTCATCTGCCGTTTGCCTTGTTTCCAACAGCTAGCACCTGTGATTCTTTTTTGGAAGAATATCCTCAAGCTGCTAGACTGTGCCTTGTCACCACTGCAGAAGTCAGTCCCAACTTCTGGAGACCCCTGTGTGTCAGAGTAGAACTGGGCTGATTTTTCAGAGGTAGATTATCAAGTTTTCTTCTGAGGTACCTCTGGGTAGATCTGAACCTCCAAACTCTAAACTTCTGGTTAGCAGTCAATTGTTTGAATCACCCAGGGGGATCTTGTCTATAGTTCCTCAACCAAGAGGTAAATAATTAATGGGAGGAGGCTCTAGTTGAGATAACACTAAGGTTCAATTTACTCTCCACGGTTCCTCTAGGGGACAGGACAGAAAGTGTCTTCCGGGGAACTTTGCTGATGGCTGTGCTCTTGCTTGACTATCTCATCTTTCTGCATTCTACTTCTCCTTTTCTCCTTGGAATGAGACCTACCAGTTCCCTTGGCAATAGCTCTTTATAAAATCACTTGCGTGCTAAATGTCAATTCAGTCTGCCTGTGGAGAACTCAGTCCATGGCAGGTGGAAGACCTCAGAGGAGCCGAGAGAGAAAGGCAAAATCTGATGCATGTTTCTAGGATATTGCTATAGCTGACACATTAGGATGGATAATGAGTGAAGGGGAGAGCAAGGGATAGCTAACCATTTGGTGATCTGAGGGATGTATTTGTCCTTGTTGTGTTTTTCTACTTCTGGAGCTTTACTGGCAGGTGTTTCAGCCGTGTTAGTATGTTCTGATAAATACTGGTGAAATAACCTTAAGAGGCAAGGAAGTTGGTCTGGACCACATTGGAGTGTTGAGAACCGTTTGTGTGAAAGGGTGCTTCCCAGAACAGCAACTGTAGGAAATTTTTGTGACTTTCGGCTTCTGTACGGTAAGACAAGGCTTACAAGTTCATTTATTATTTCATTTGTGTTACTAGGAAGGTACAGTCAGTAGTATTTTGAAGGTACAGTCAGAAGCATTTTGAAGTAGTATTTTGAATGTAAGATTTTTGGGGTGAAAACAGTTTATGACTTCCTGGACAATGGAACTGATATGTCTAGTGGGTGTGGTGTGCTTCGTGGAACATGGTACTGATGTGGCGCATTCAAAATCAAACTGATAACAATTATGTACTCATTATGAAGTACAATGTTTGTTTCATATTTCCTGTGTATTTCTGAAAAGTTGAGTGCGGTATTTTAGTGCTCAAGTGTAGCCAGGAAATGTGACATGCTACCAGACCAGTATATCTTGTGGGTGTGATGTGCTTCGTGGATCATGGGACTGACATACTATGCTGACAACTGGCACCCCATTTTTTATACACACACACACACACACACACACACACACACGTGTATACATATGTATATGTATAAGCTATCAACAAACAGTGATTCAACATCCAGTATATTAGAAGAAAAGTAGGTTGTCACCAAAAAAACTCCAAAGAAATGGAAAAAAAAAAAAAAAAAAAAACCATGAAAGAGATAAATAGCAAATCTAGGCAGACTATTTTAATAGTCTGGACTAGGTTGCAAGCCATAAACTGCCTGAAGTAATGTGCTCTACCTAAAAGTGTATGCATCCGAGGGGTGAGCAATACACTGAGATGTAAAAGGAAAATACAGTAAATTTTCTTTGTACTTCTTTTTGTTATATTATAGAAATGAGAAAGCAAATTCTGCTTTACTGCTGTTTAATTTGTAGGTTGACACAATTACAAACACATACACCTTACATATACCTTTCTATAGTGGGTGATGTGCTCAACATTTTGTGCTAAGGAAGCAGGTCATCAAAAATGTTTGCAGAACACTGGCTTGGACACCAGTCAGTGTTACTTTTTGTGTTAACAAGAGGCCTATTCTTGGTAAACTTATGGAATGCTTTTCTTACACATACCTCTTTAGTCAGTTCTCTTTCGCCTTATATAGTTCATGGAGAATGGTAAACTATTTGGGCGTCCTTATTAGCAGGATGTTTTAAAGAATGAAAGTGTTTCTTCTGAAAAAAATGCATAGCAAATTGTAAGAGTAAGTCGGATAACTCTACTATTTTCTGAGTGTAAGAAAATTAAATGTTTTTCAGATCCTTTCAGTGTAATTTTCCACCTGCTATAAACTTACTTCAGAATGCTTTCTTCAAACAAGGTCAGAGCATTTGTGCTCACTAAGGGATATATACATGCATACCTTGAGAATTCATGAAAAAAAATTAGTTGTTTGAACTCAGTAAAAATCTGTAAAAATTTGTGAGCTATTTCTTATTCCTCACTTAGGAATCCACTACTACCTTTACAACAGAAAGAAAATATTTTTCTAGGATACAGTGAAAGAGGAAAGGAAAGAACAGGGGAGAGAAGAGAATGGACAGAGGGAAAGAAAAAGGAATGAGGGAGGAAAGAAGAAAACAAATAGAGTTAATCAGAGACAAGAAAAAACGAAACAGAAAAAAGATGAATGGAAGATACAGTGAAAAGTTGTTTTCCTTGATCCAATTATTAAGTTGGAATAATCTTTTTAAAATATATATATATTTAATGTCTTTTCAAATGAGTTTAGTATGGGATCTAATTATGATTTTCCAAGTTCTTTTTTCAACTACTTAACTTTCTTATGTAGACTGATTCATTTACAGTGAAGAAAAATGTAGCTAAGTAGATCTGAGGTAACTGAATGACTACATAAGAATAAGTACATACAAAGTGTATTTGATGTATCTCATTGTATTCTTTTGCATAATTAAAAAATCTTTAAATGAATAATGGAGATTCTTAGAAGTCAAGAGTTTGAGAGAGTAGCTAGATTCTAGAAGTTTCTTAAGTACAAGGTGGAGAAATAAATGTATATTTTGTTACAGATTTGATATCTTCCCCCCTCTCTTTCCTGTTGGGTAAAGAGTACGTACATTGGTTTGAATATAGCATCATTTACTTATTTTAAGTATTCTACATTTCCCAGATGTTACAGTTCGCTTTTCAGGTCACAGTGGGCCTTGACTTCTATTTCAGACTTTTACAACTATATGAAGAACTCTCAGTATACTCACTTTCACTCCAACATGTTCCGTCTGTTTGAATGACTAAGTAAGTAAACAATTGACATTCAGAATTCCCCCAGAACCATTGCCTTTGAGTCATTCTGACTTACAGCAACTCTATAGGGCAAAGCAGAATTGATCAAAAGGATTTCAGAGGATTGGCTGGGCAATTTGAGCTGCTGAACTTCTGTTAGCTGCTGAGCTCTTAACCACTGTGCCAGCAGCTCTTCTTGAAGAACAGTTCCTAGACCACGAATGACAACAAAACTCTAACCTACAGTCTCAGCACCGACCAGTCCAGGAAGCCAAACTACAAATACCACAGTAATTGGCATAGAACAGTCAGAACTTTATCAGTGGCTCGTGTACTCCCCAACCAATTACACAAGAGTCTCCATTTCTTCTTGAACTGCATCCCCATGCAAACAAACTATTATCAGAGTATAACTAAAACCTTCTGTTTTTCATAATGCAACTTTCCTACTTCCTTCCCTGCTCTTGAGTCTCTGCCAGATGTGACTGGGACAAACTCCCTTCCTATAGCACACACTGAGTAAATCACCTCTGTTTGCTCTAATTTGTGTGATCTTTGTTTATTTTCTCATGCTGTTTTCATTTACTGAGACTAGTAGTCTTTTCTTCTCCCTTGTTTTCGTAATTTTTGCTTTTAGTAAAATAAGTGATGATATCTTTCTTTAGGATGAGGTATCTTTTGAAAAGCAGTGTTATACTGGTAGTTATAAGAATAATCATAGCTATGACCTGAGATAGGCAAATTAGCCTTTAGAACCCCTAGACTTTTTATAATTATTTATTCTTACCTGACATAGGATATATTTTAATTTTTTCTCAGTGACAAAACCAAGAATGTCTTTCTTCTTTTATATCAGTATATGTTTCCAGAAAGTTATGAGGTAATAGAGAAAGGACAAGATGATGAATAAAAAGTTCTGGATTCCAGTTAGAGTTTCTCGACTTAAAAATTTATGTGAACTCATCTAAGTTACCTAACTGTTCTGATTTTCAGTATTTCAATCTACTAAATGACACTGATATTGACTTTTTTATGTAAATCAGGTAAAACAAATCAGCACATAGAAGTATTTTTTAAGCAGTTAAGTGATTCATAAGTTGTTATTATTGTTAAGTGTTGCTATTTTTGGTTCATAGTGAACATACACACAACAGAACCCAACCCTGCCTGGTCCTGCACCAGCACCATCCTCACCGTCATTGCTATGTTTGAGCCCAGTGTTGCAGACACTGGGTCAGTCCATCCCCTCAAAGTCCTCCTTTTACGTTTCTCCTTTACTTTACCAAGTAGGATGGCTTTCTTAGGGACTGTTCCCTCTCAACAACATATCCAAAGTATGTGAGACAATGTCTTGCCATTCTTCTAAGAAACATTCTAGCTGTATTTCTTTCCAGACAGATTTGTTCATTTTCTGGAAGTCCATGGTCTATTCAATATTTCTTTCCAAATCCGTAACTAAACAAACAAAAAACCATTGCTGTCAAGTCAACTCAAACTCAGTGCAACCAGGTAGGACAGAGTAAAACAGCGTCTGAGGATTTCCAAGGAGTAGCTGGTGGCTTTCAATGGCCGACACTTTGATTAGCAGTCAAGCTCTTTAATCCCTGTACTACAAGGGTGCCAAATCCACAATTAAAATTCATCAATTCTTCTTCAGTCTTCTGTATTCAGCGTCTAGCCTTCACATGCATATGAGGTATTTGCAGAAATCATGCCTTAGTTCTGTTGTGTTAGTCCTAAAAGTGATATCTTTGCTTTTGAAAAAGGATTTTTTTTTTTTTTTTTTGGTAGCAGATTTGTCAAATACAATATGCCATTTCATTTTTTGACTGTTGTGTTTATGGGTATTGGTTGTGAATACAAGTAAAATGAAATCCTGGAATACTTGAAACTTTTCTCCATTTACCATAATGTTGCTTATTGGTTCAGTGCTGATAGTTTTTGTTTTATATTGAGGTGTATTTCATACCGAAGGCTGTATAGTCTTTGATCTTCATCAGTGTTTCAAGTCTTCACTTTCTGTAGGAAATGTCAACTCATTATTGCAGATTGCTAATGAGCCTTCCTCCAATAGTGATAGTGCATTCTTTCTCCTGTTGTCCAGATTCTTGGGTTATTTTTCAGCAGACAGACTGAGGAAATATGGTGAATGGATACAACCCTGACACACACCTTTCCTTATTTTAAACCAAGTAGTATTTCCTTATTTTGTTTGAATTTTGTTTGAATAACTGCCTCTTATTGTATGTTCAGGTTCCACATCAGCATAATTAAGTACTCTGGAATTCCCATTTTTTGCAGTGCTGTACATAATTTTTTATGATCCACATAGTTGAATGTCATTGCATGGTCAACAAAACATACATGAACATCTTTCTGGTATTCTCTCCTTTCAACCAATACTATCCATCTGACACCAGCAGTGTTGTCTGTGCTTCCAAGTCCTTGTCTCAGATTTCAATTTCTGCAGTTTCCTACCCAAGTACTGCTGCAGTCATTTTTGAATTACCATTGGCAAAATTTTACTTGAGTATGACATTAATGATATTGTTTGACATTTCCTGCATTCTGTTGAATCTGGTTACTCATTAAAAAAAAATCATTTATAAATCATAGTGGAGATACGTATCCTTTCTAGAGATGTTTGTAAATAGATACATGATAAAAGCTTTAATGTCAAAGATTTTATTCTACAAGAAAAGAAGGATTTCAATGGACTCCAAGTAGCTTTATCTGGGCCCCTGAAGTGGACCAACCTATGGCTTCGTTCACCATTTATTCATTGTTGACTCTCCATATCTGTTCTTATCCTTTTCTGCTTCAGTGAAAGTGATGTGTATAACACTCAGATGAAGTCTTGTGTCTCTACAGCTTAAAATCCTTTGATGACTTCTTGACCATGCTAAAAATAAGACCAAAATCTTCAACTTACTCTATTATATCCATAAGCTCTGATCTTAGTCAGAATCGATTTGATGGCAGTTTGATTTTATTTTATTTTAATTTATCTTATATTACTCTGATAACATGGAAACCCTGGGGGCATAGTGGTTAAGTGCTATGGCTGCTAACCATAATATCAGCCATTCAAATCTGCCAGGTGCTCCTTGGCAAATCCTTGGGGCCATTCTACTCTATCCTGCAGGGTCACTGTGAGTTGGAATCAGCTTGGCAGCACTGGGTTTTTTTCCAGTACTCTGATAACATAGTGGTTAAGAGGTATGGTGAACTATGACTGTTAAGCAACAGATCAACAGCCCAAATTCACCAGTCACTCCTTGGAAACTCCAGGTATCAGCTCTACTGTATCTTGTAGGGTCTCTATGTGTTAGAATTGACTCAAAGGCAGAAGGCAATGGTTATCCTCTATCATACTTTCATTCAGTTTCATAGATCTTTTGTTCCCTAGGAGAGGTTTTACTCGCTTCACAGCCCTTTCCTTGCATATAGATGTGCTGTAAAGCTCCTTCCCAGTTAATTTCACTCAAAATCAGAGAGTTTAAGAGGGATTAGTGCATTTTATTAGATCAGTTAGAGACAGTCTTGTAAGAACAAAAGGACTCCTTTTTTGTTTAGCTTAGCTGCTAACCAAATGGACAGCTATTCAAATCCACCAGCGTCTCCCTGAAAACACTCTAGGGCAGTTCTGTTCTGTCTGAAAGAGGCCGTATGAGTCAGAATCGATGTGACAGCTACTAGTTTGTTTGTATGTAAGAGCAAAATCCCACTATTCCTTATTAAATTTCTAGTTTTGTCCAGAAAAGCTAATTATACCTACATAGAATAAAACGTTAATGGAAGAAAAAGTGATACAATTGGTTACAAAGTTGAAAACTTCCAAGTGGCAACAACTATAAGAATAAGTCTTCAATATGAAATAACTTTATAAGTGAGCATATATCAAGAAGGCCGTATTGGAATCTGCTGCCTGTGTGCAGAAATGTTCTAAAACTAGTGCTACATGTCATCAGAGGAGGAGGTCTCTTCTGTGTCCAACAGTGAATGACCTACTGTTTTCTTTTTCTTCTTTGAACACTTGGTATATTCATGTATAAGAAATCATAATGCCCAAATGGTGGGTGATGCCATTAATTTGTAGTTACTTTTTTCTAAATGTGGATGATAGCCAACCAAACCAAATGAAACATCTTTTTTTTAAAAAAAAAAGAAGATATAAAGTGTAACATTTACTGACCAAAATCCAAATTTGCTATTGTACTAATCCCATGACATAGAATACTCACATTGAATAATTGTGAATAATTGAATAATACATTGAATAAGAAAACAGGAAGTAAGAGGGGATACTAAAAAAGCCAAAAAACCTAATCCATTGCTATTAAGTCAATTCTGACTCACAGCAAACTGTAGGACAGAATTGAACTGTTCCATTGAGTTCTGAAGGAGCACCTAGTGGATTTGAACTTGTCGATTTGGTTAGCTGCCATAGCACCTATTCTAAGCAAATTGTAATGTACTTCCTTATAGGCTAGGAAACCACTGTGCTGAAGCTTAGCAACAATCTTAAAATAGACTGGAGTGTGTGACTATCTATCTAGTCATTGTTGTCACTGCTACCATGTTCTTTACTGTGATTTCCTTATAAAAGAAGTAAAACCCAGTCGATATTACGTGCTGCTTGTCAGAATCAGACTCGTGGCACCCTAGACTCGACGGCACTTGGCTTGGCTTGTCACAATCATTTAAATTGCAGAGATAATGTGGTAAACGTAGAGAAGAGAGTTGTGACTCTTCTTCAGGCAACTAGCTATAAGTTTTTAAATTTTTTTAATGTTAGTAAAATTGGTTGCCAGTCACCATGGTGGTTAAAAACCACATCCAAATATATGACAGATTTCTCCAAAATAAAAACAGATTGTTTCTAATTAAACATAGAAAGATGAAAGGGGTTGACTTTTATGAACTTTAAAGCTGCATTCTGTGTGGTAATCCACAGTAATTAATTTCAAAATGCTTAAGAAAGGAATTTAGAGTGATTTTTCTTTAGCCAGCTATTCTTTCAATCCAAGGACAAGAAATATGAAGACTAAGTTGAACAGGAAACCATAATATTTATAATAGTTGTGAATCATTATTTCTAGTTTGTTCTAAAGTGAGTAGTTTTGCTGCTATTGTGTGTATAAAGTACATACTTCTTTTAAAAGCATAAGTTCATTATGGTGTGGTTCCCTGTAGTCTGTCAACAGGTTAGTAATTTAAATTTTTTTATCTTTCATGTTCACCATTAAAGATTTTGGCTTTGAAAGAATAAGTGACTGAGAGGTGAAGTCCATGCTACTCATGGTGGCAGATGAATCTCTCCCACAAGACCCAGCCCAACTTTCTAACCTTTACCATGCTTGTCCTTCTTTAAACTCTTCTGCCCATAACTATGTTTTATAACCAAAATTTCTGTTTAAATATCACCTCTGTTTGTGTTTCCTACTCTTACTACCATTGCATCATGGCACTACAACAAATTTCGGATTAGAATAATATTGTCAAAGTGAATTAGACAAATTGCAAAACACAACAACAATTCCATGTATCCTCCCACTCACAAGGATGTGAGATAAAGGCTAAACAAAAAATTTAGGCTTTGCATAATGAAAAAAATTAAAATTCTCTGAAACTTGTTTTCTAATTTGTAAAATGAGTATAAAGTCCCTCAACTTTCAAGGCTTTTTTAAAATTAAGAGATATGTATATAAATCAATGTATATGAATGTATACAAATGTACATAAACCAACTCCATTGGTTGTTATGTAATAAAAATTGGAATTATCTGGACTTTTTAAGCCTATATTCCACCAATGATCAAATCAAGTTGCTTTTACCTCCAGAATATATCTTTGAAACCATCATTTCCCAGTAATTTTTTTTTTTTTACCAGTATTTAGTAAAACAACAAACAAAACAACAGTAACAAATGGTAACATCTTCTAACATTGCCACTTGCGTTTCTTGCCTTATGCACTCTGTTTTCTGGTGATCACTTTTAAAACATAAATTTGATTTACGTAACTCACTTTGTAACGACCTGCAAGGATTTCCTTTCATCCATAGAATAAAAGGTGAAATGTGTCCTAAACTTAATAAGACTACATTTGTGGTCCCTTGCTTCCTAACTGATCACAACAAATACACAAACAGAAACACAAACAAAACAGTAACAAAACCCAACTTAAGGTGTTTTTATTGTTACATTTGAATGGACTTGTCTATGCAGATACTCAAGTGGCTTATTTTCTCCAAGTCTTTTCACAAAATATTGCCTCCTGTGAGGATTTCTCTTTGGTTACCTAACCAAAATTATATGTGTCTCACTTTAATTTAAATTATATGATTTATTTTTCTGCATTGCTATTGATGTTACCTGGCATTATATATGGTGTCCCTGGGTGACTCACCTGCTACACAAAAGGCTGTCAATTCTGTTCTACTCAGAGGTATCTCAGAAACAAGTCCTGATAATTTACTTCAGAAAAATAACCCACTGAGGAGTCAATGGAGCAGAGTTCTACTCTGATGTATGTAAGATTGACATGATTTGATAGCAGCTCGTTCTGTTTCTGTTATCTATCGTTGTGTTTTTATCTCTCTATTTGTCTATCTGTCTGTCTGTCTGTCTATCTATCTATCATCATCATCATCTCTCTCTATCTAATCTAATCTAATCTAATCTAATCTAATCTAATCTAATCTAATCTAATCTAATCATTTTTCTCCCTACTAGAATCTAGGATCCAGGAAGGGAGAAAAGTCTGTTTCTGTTTCCTAATTTATTACCTGTATTCGGAGTAGCTCTACCTACACATTAGAATTACCCAGAGAATTAAAAAGAAAAAAAAAATTACTGAAGTTTAGATATTATCTCAAAACAAATGAGAGTAGTGCCTGAACATTTCAGTGGCTCTGATTCTGAAGTCATATATTTGTAAAATCCAAGCTTTTATTTGTAAAACTAACTTTCTTTGAACTTTTTCAATGTTTCCACCTCATCTTCATAGTAAACTGTATTAACATGGATTTACTTAGAAAGAGAGGATGGAGGAAGAGTTTACGTTCACAGACTGAAAAAAAAAATAGAATTAGGATGTCAGAAATTTTCTCTGTTTAACACTCAGTCTTATAAAATAGTTAAAAAATATCAACAGAGTTGTAAAGGAGGAAGAAGGACCATCACAAACAATGTTTATTAGATTTTTTGCCTTTATACAAAGCAACAGAACAACATCATTTAACTCCCAGGGACTCAGAAGTATAACATCAATGTATAGTTTGGCTCTTTAGTCAGTAGAGAAATTGCCTACCACAAAGAAATTTAGAAAAAGGAATATATGCCCAAAGTATGTGAGACATATTCTCACCGTCCTTGCTTCTAAGCAGAATTCTGGTCATACTTCTTTTAAGACAGCCTTGTTTATTCTTTGGCCAACAATGACATTCAAAACTCTGCAAACACCACTATTCAAAGGTATCAGTTTCTTCTTTGGTCTTCCTTATTCATCAATCAGCTTTCTCATGCATATGAGGCATTTGAAAAAACCATGTCTTGTGTCAGGCACATATTAGTTTTCAAGGTGACATTTTTGCTTTTAACACTTTAAAGCTGTCTTTTGCGGCAGATGTGCATGATACAAGATCATTTGATTTCTTGACTTGGGCCATCATGGGTGTTGATTGTGGATCCAATTAAAATGAAATCCTTGGCAACTTCAGCCTTTTCACCAGTTATTATGATGTTCTTTCTTGTCTAATTGTTAGGATTTTTTTTTCTTTGTGTTGAAGTCTGTCTAATCCATACAGAAGGCTGAGGTCTTTGAGCTTTATCAGAAACTACGTCATTTTCATCATGCCAAGTTGTATCTTCTGCATGAGGCAGGCTGTTAGTGAGTCTTCTCCCAAACCTGATGCCACCCTCTTCTTCATACAGGCTAGCTTCTCTGATTTTTGCTCAGCAAACAGATTGAATAAGTATAGTTAAAAGATGTAACTCTGACATACCACCTTTCTTAGTGTAAAACCATGGAGTATCCCCTTGTTCTGTTTCAACTGTGCCCGCTTGCTCTATGTGAACAATTAAATGTTAAGGAATTTCCATTCTTTGCATTGTTATCAATAATTTGTTATGATCCACACAAATACCTTTGCATAGTTAATAAAACACACATAAACACCTTTCTTGTATTCTCTTCTTTCAGCCAGAATCCATTTGATACCAGCAATAATATTCCTCCTTTCATGTCCTTTTCTGTATCCAGCTTGTATTTCAGGCAGCTCCTGGTTGACATACCACTGGAAAGCTTCTAAATGATCTTCAGCGAAATTTTATTTGTGTGTGATATTAATGATATTTTTAGATAAGTTCTTTAGTCTGTTGGATAGCTTTTCTTTGCAATGGGTAAAAATATGCATCTCTTCTGGTTGGTTAGCCAGGGATATGTGTTCCAAATTTGTTAGCATAAACAAGTGACCACTTTCAGTGCTGTGTCTGTTGAAACATCTCAACTGGTATTCTATCAGTTTTTGGAATGTTGATTTTTGCAAATGCCTTCAGTGCAGCTTGGACCTGTTCTTTCAGTACCATCAGTTCTTGATTATATGATACCTCCTGAAACGGTTAAATGTTGGTGAATTCCTTCTGGTACCATGTCTCTGTGTATTCTTTCTGTCTTTATTGGATGCTTATTTTCTCATAGAATCCTTCACTGTTGTGACTTGAGGCTTGATTTTTTTCTTCATTTGTATTATCTTGAGAAATGCCAGGCTAACACCTGTCATGTGACTTCTGAAAAATTGGCCATTAAAAATCTTATGGAGCAGAGGTCTCCTCTGACACGTATCAAGTTGCCAGGAGTGGGAATCAACTCAAACACAACCAATGTCTTGTTACTTACTTTTGTTGTGATTAATTTTTTTCTCAAAAATGTTTTTAAGTGACTGGTATAGAGATCTTACTGGTATGATCATTACATGCATTCTTAGGTGTTAGATTAGTTCCATGACTTTTTAAAATGACACTTTAAAAATCTTATTTTCATTTGTTTTGTTGTTGGTGTATGAAAATGTTGTTTGTGGCATATTGAATTTGTGTTTACAGACCTTGCTAAATACATTTATTAGCTACAATAATTTGTATGGCCTTTTTTATTTTCTATGCATGCATGCATCATTTGTGAAAAGTGACATTATTATTTATTATTTTCTAATCTTTATATATTTTATTTCTCTTATTTGGAAGTACATTCTATTCAATGCTGGAACTTCAGTGCAACATTAAATCAAAATAATAATAGCATACATACTACCCTTGTACCAAAACCCTGAACAAAGTTTCAACTATTTGCCATTAAGTATTATGGTAGTTGAAAGAATTTAAATATGTATATTTTTATCATTAAGGAATCTCCTTTCTTTTTTCTAGTTTGCTGAGAATATATTTTTATGAACACGTGTTGAATTTTATGTCTTTTTTTTGGCATTTGATAAATCTTATAAGTTTTCTTCCATATTTTGTTAATGTGTAGAACTTCATTGACTTATTTTCATGTGTTGAGGTAAATTTGCATCCCTGGGAAGATAAATCTGTTTGGTTATGATATATTATTCATGTTATATAGTTTTGAACTTGATTTCCCAGTGTATTAGCTAGAATTTTTATATAAGTGTACATAAGAAATATTGAGCTGCAATTCTTCTTTCGTATATTGCCTTTTTTAGGCTTTGATATCAGGATTATCCTAGTTCCACAGAACAAGTTGAAAGTTTTCTTTCTTTTAAAACTGTGTTTTATTGGTTTATTTTGTGAAAGCAGAAATTGGTCTTCATTGTGTAGATGAGTATGAGGTAACAGAAATATCTGAATCAGTTGAAAATGGCTTTTGAACAAAATAAGGAGTAGGCACAGTGAATCTATGGATATTATTTTTCCATTGTAAGTTCTTTAATGCATGTCTTATTTTAATACAAAACAAGAATCATATAAAACTATCAGAAAGGTCAAAGAATTCCTAAATATTCTAACTTTAAATTTTCATTAAAAGCAACATGAGAATACAGATGTTTGATAAGAAAATCAGTCACCAAATTATTATTAAGAAACTATTTACTGGAGCCAAATATAGAAGATTCTTATTAACTGGAAGGTACTTGCGCATTTTTGTGCCTGAATCTAATTTATGTTTAAACAAATAGTGATTGGATCCAGTGATCAAGACTGAGAAGTTTGAAATGACTGATGGAAATATTAGTATTTGGAACATAATTCTGATTAATATACTTTTGCAATACTTAAGGGAATTGGAAAGAGTGAAAAGTGTGAATAATTGAGGTCATTTCTCATCTGAATCTGGAAGTCTGCAGAGCTCACAAGAGTGTAGAGATTCCTTTGGGTTTGCTGCTGCCAGCCAAGAAATGCTTCCATTAATTACTAGAAAAGAGGGAAACCATGAGGAGATAATATAATGATTTATGGGATTTCCTTATAATTTGGTAGAAACATGATCCAAATTCAAAAACTGTTCGTTCACGAGTATTAGACAAATGAGATTTGAACATTTTTGATACTAAGGAGTTAAGTGAGTAAGCTTTGAGACAGTTCTCAGGAAATGTCTTATGTTTAAAATATACCACTAAGCTTTCCTGTGACATTCTTTTTAAAATAATTTTAATGGAAGAATATTATATTTTAGTTCAATAAATTTTTTTTAGTAAATTATATAGTTTAATATGTATTTGTATATTGGGAAACAAATATTTCTTTACTCAAAGCAAGCATTATCTTATTTCAGTGCTTCCATCTGGAAGGCAGGGTCATTGCCCAGATGGTCTCATAGAACAGAGGATTATTGCCAAGCCTTGAGAGCTAATGTAAATTGTTCTGCTGGGTATTGGACTTGCTTAGTGTCTATTATGTATGGTTTCCTTCCAATTTCTCTCATTTGTAATGGAAATGAATCCTTGTGCCTGTTTCACCTTTGCATTTTGGAGGAAGATAACTCGTAAAGTAGATCTCACATGTTCATAGATGAAGAAAATTTATTTTCCAGGTTAGAATATGTCTAAAATCCCACTCATATTTAGTTTAGATGATAAGGAAGATGAGATTTTGGACTTGGAGTTGATTTAAGACTTTTGTGATCATGTAATGGGGTAAATGTGTTTTAAATGTGTCAGTGACATGAATGGGAGGGAGACAAAGGGTGGGACGTTATGGGTTGAATTGTGACCCCCCCCCCCATGTGTTATCATTTCTAAACTCCTCTATGCCTTTGGTATAGTTTTATTTGGAAATGGATTGTTTTGTTATATTAAAAAGATAGAATTAGTGTAGGATGTGTCTTGAGGGAAGGTCTTTTGAGATACAGAGGACATGAAACAAGAAGGGTAAAGCAGAGATTAGGAAAGATTGATGTCAAGCCTTACACTGATTTCCAAGGAACCAAGAAACAAGCTGAAAAGACAAGGACCTTCTTCCAGTGCCAACAGAGAGAAAGTCTTCCAGTGCCTTGAATTCAGACTTCTAGGCTCCTGAACTCAGAAAACAAATTTGTTTATTAAAGCCATCTACTGTTCTGTTATAGTAACAAATCCAAAGTAAACCTATTGCCATCAAGTCAATTCTAACTCATAGTAACCCTACAAGATAGAGTGGAATTTCCCCATAGAGTTTCCTAGGAGCTCCTGGTGGATTTGAACAGCCAACCTTTTGGTTAGTAGCTACTACACTGCCAGGGTTTCTCCTGTTACAATAGTACTAAATAAATAAGACAGCCACTGTTTTCCATTTGGGAAATTCTGCACATGTGGAGAAATGAAATAAAGGTAATGCTGCCATAAATTTCATAAGGGAGAAAGACTCCTAAATATCTATGTTATATAATCATAAATTATGATATAAAAAATAGTAAGCTTAAGAAGAAAACAAAAAGATTAGAGAAAAGTGATGTATCCATGATGTATTTTTTGTCACATATGAAATTTCAAATTAGAATTTTCTAAAATGACTTTAGAGGACATTTTCTTATGATTCTAACCATGGAGATGCAATTATTTGGAAAACAGTGTATTGAAATAATTATAAAAGAATGTCAGATGTTATCAGTGAGTACATATGGAAGGCTTTTGAGTTTCATCTAAGTTATAAGTTGTAAAGTAGAATTGCTTAAGAAGATATATTGCAGATTTTCCAATCTCTGACTTACATTTTTCTGTGCACATGAACAAAAATGTGAGCATTATTTTGAACCAGTGGTTTTCTTAAAAAAAAAAAAAAAAAAAAAAAAAGTTTTTCATTGTATTTAAGTGTAAATTTACAATTCCAGGCAGTTTCTCATATAAAAACTTACACACACTTTGCCAAGTGACACTAGCTATTCTCCCTAAAGTGTGACAGCATGCTCCTCCTCTCCACACCGTATTTTCCATGTCCATTCAACCAGGACCTGATCTTCTCTGCCTGCTCATCTTGCCTCCAGACAGGAGCTACCTAGTTACTCTCCTGAGCCAAGAAACACCCTCTACTAGGATCATTTTATGTCTTACATATGAGTTCATTCTTCACCTGAGGAGTTGACTTTCAGAATGGTTTCAGTTCCGAGCTAACAGAGAGTCTGGGTGTCCTGTCTTCTGTGGATCCTACAGTCTGTCGGATATTAAAGTCTGGTCTTCTTACTAGAATTTCAGTTCTGTACTCCACATTTCTCCCACTCTATCAGAGACTCTATTGAGTTCACTGTAAGGGTGGGCTTTGGTCATGGCTGGGCTCCAATGAGTTCTTGCAGTCTTGTGTTGATGTAGACTCCGGTACATGAAGCTCTTTCTGTTTCTAGGACTCTCTCTTGTGTCTTTGGCACTCTTTTTTCTCCCTTGCTCCAGGTAGGTTGAGATCAGTTGATGCTTTTTAGATGACAGCTTGCTAGCTTTTAAGACCCCAGATGCCAGTCATCGAAATGGGATGCAGAATATTCTAATAAACTTTGTTTTGCCAGGTGATCTTGATATCCCCTGAAATCATGATCCCCAGACCCTTTACCTTGCTACTTCTAAGCTTCGGGTTTAGTCTATTTGTGCTCCACTGTGTGTTGTCTCTCATTCCACCTAAAATAATTATTGTCTGTTAATTAGTGAATATCCTTCTCCTTCCTACCCTCCCCCTCATAACTTCTCCGTTTAAAGTTATTCTTGAATCCTTATAATTGCAGTCAGCCAAAAAGCCAAAGGCACTACAGTTGAGTTGATTCTGACTCAGAAACTCTTTGGGGCAGAGTAGGACTGCCTCATAGAGTTTTCAAGAAGTGTCTCATGGTTTAGAACCGGCAATCTTTTGATTAGCACCTATAGCACCTAACTACTACACCATCAGGGTTTCCTATAACAGTGGTATCTTACAGTAGTGGCATCATACAATATTTGTTCTTTCACAATTGATGAATTTACTTATCATAATATCCTTTAGATTCTTTCACATTATGCGATGTCTCCCAAATTCGTTAGCATTCTTTATCATTAAACAATATTCTATTGTGTTAAAATAACATAGTTTATCTTTTCTTCCACTGATGGGCATCTAGGTTGATTCCATCATTTTGCTTTCCTGAACAGTGCTACAATGAACATTGGTGTGGCATGTATCTATTTGTGTGGTAGCTCTTATGTCTCCAGGATATGTTCCGAGAACTAGGATTGCTAGATTTTATGGTATTTCTATTCCTAGCTCTTTAAGGAAATGCCAAATCAATTTCCAAACTGGTCATACCATTTAATAATCCCACCAGCAATACTTAAGTGTTCTGGTCTCTCTAGAGCTTCCCCAGCATTTATTAGTTTGTAGTTTTTTTAATTAACACCAGCCTTGTTGTGGTGAGATGGTATAGCATTCTATCTTTAATTTGCATTTCCCTAATAGCTAATGATCGTGATCGTATTTTTCATGTATCTGTTAGCCACCTGAATTACTTCTGTGGTGAATTGATTTCAGCCAGCATTTTTGTTATTTTATAAATTACACTCTAGACATGTAGACACAAAACATAGATCTTTTTTAAGAATGACTGTACTGAATTAATTAATAATTATTCTTTCAATAAGAAATTTCTGGGTCTCACATAGTTAACAACTGAGTTAATCTGATTGATGAACTATTTATGGAATGGAAAATCAGAAAAGCAAATGTCATATATTTCTGACTGAGAATGAGACAAGTGTGGTAAAGTCTAGAAGTGACATGAGGGTAAGCATATTATAGATATTTTGATCCCATCTTTTAGTTAAGTGTTAAAAAAAATACTTATAACACAGAAAATATAACATATTAGTTGCCCTTAAGCAGGCAAATAGTGAGCTAATATCACTAAACTGAAACCAAAAAAATTCTATATGTCATATAGAGAAGATACAATTACTTTGCCAGATATCAGATGTTCAGAGTGGAGCAGAAATTATTACATTAAAAAAATAAATAAACAGACATAAACTGAAGAAAATATTAACACTACCCTCTGTGCATAACAATATTAATATCCAAGACAACTTGCTTATAGAGATATTTGTTAGAATCTGCTAAATAACAAAGCTGATGTAACCTGATAGCAGAAATATTTCTTGCATTATACCTGTTGTAAAGATTCTTCCATCATATTGCTCCACAGAAGAGAATCAAATTAGTAGTCATGGAACAAAAGCAGAGTTGCATATGGGAATTTGGAAAATATTTATACTGAAATCAATTAAATTTCTTCATTGGTTATTTATAGATCCACGATTAAATGAAATTGTATCTCAGGCAAATGTGAATTTTATCTCACTTAAATGTAAGGCAAAAATTAAGCAAAACATTTAGGAGATATTTCTAATTTTTATTAGAATTTTTTGCAATTTTTTTTTCAAGTAGTACAGATAGATTCAGCTAGAAATATTGCTTTGATAGACTTACATAAATTGAAGTGATGATAAATTATTACCTAATGTATGAAAACCAAAAAAACAAACCCACTGCCATTGAGTCAGGTCTGACTCATAGATCCTAGAGACCCTAGAGGTCAGTGTAGAACTGTCCCATGAGGTTTCAAAGGACCACCTGGCAGATCTGAACTGCCAACCTTTTGGTTAGCAGAAGTAGCAGCTAACCAACTACGCCACAAGGGTTTCCTCTTAGTGGATAGAAAGTTTTAAAACTTAGTGTCGGTATCACCATCACTTCTAGCCTACATTAGCAGAGCTACCCCAAAATATTTTGCGTATCTGCCAGCCATAGTGGAAAGCAAACAGAGGAATTATTATTCCCAACTAAATTTCCATGCTATTAGAAGTAACTTTCAACAGGTTAAAGAGCAAAATGACAACCATAATTATCTTTTTTGAAAATTTTCAAATATTTCTGAAACTCCTGAAATTTCATTCTAAGGTGGCATTATCTTATTTTTTTTCATGAATAACATGAAGCTTCTATGTTTACTTGCTGACTGCACTCTTCCACCTCAAGATATTTTCGTAGGTGTACTATGCTAGTTTATTTTTTACAGCAACGTGTGGAAAAGAATTAGTAGGGTGGCACTTGTGAAGGTGCCTCACAGGGAAGGGCTTAGCCAGCAAGCAAATGCAGATGGTGAGCATTATTTTATGTGAAATGTAGAAACACTAGTTGGATTTACCTAAACATTGGTTTTAACATTCAGTTATTTTGGATTAATTAAAAAACAAACAACAAGAAAGAAAGAAACAAACACAAACAAACCAAATCCAATGCCACTGAGTCAGTTCTGACTCTATAGGACAGAGTAGAATTGTCCTATAGGGTTTCCAAGGAGTGTCTGGTAGATTTCAACTGCCAACCTTTCAGTTAGCAGCCATAACACTTAACCACCATGCCATAAGAGGTTCCCATTAAGTCAAACGCTTGCCTAATGTTACGACATGGTCTGATGGTTTTAGTAAGAGACATTAACGTATTGTCAAACTGGTGGCCATGGAGTTGATTCTCACAGTAACCCCCATGTATCAGAGAACTATGCTACATAGGTTTTCAGTGGCTAGTTGTGGGGAGATAAATCATCAGATCTTTCTTCTAAAGTGCCTCTGAGTGGAACTAAATCTCTAATCTTTTTGCACCATTCAGGGACTCTAAAACAAGATTATGAGATACTATATACAGTTGGACATGATTCTATTGTACAACATCAAAGAAAGCCTCACAAGTGTGCTGGGCAGTTTGTCAAGTGTCAGAGTCAGGCTTATAGTAATACTGAGACAGAAACAAAAAACAAGTAATTATAACAATTTGACAAATTTGACAGTTTAAAAGAGTTATTGAAACTGTATGTGCACTCCTATTCAAAGTGTTGCTTTGAAAATAGCCTTTTATGAAGCAGAGTCAGCTTAATGGAAACAGATTTTCATATATTGCTTGTATCAAATATAGCACATCGTATCAAATAACATGCTGTAAAACATATTTGGTATAGTATAGGTACTATGTTACCTGTGAGTATTTACATGGAATGTTGGGTTTACCATCAAAGATAGCAGGACAATTCTATTTGTGTCTGTTGAATGTGTGTTGTGTGTGTTAGGTACCACAGTCGGTTCTGACTCATAACTACCACATGTACCATAGAACAAAGCCCTGATTGGTCTATCTTCACAGTTATTGTTATGCTTGAATACGCTGTTTCAGTCACTGTATCAATTCGTCACTTTGAGAGTTTTCCTTTTCTTTAATAATCCTCTCTACTAAGCATGAAGTCTTTCTCCAGGGACTGATCCATATTTATGCCTTTCCCAAAGAAAGGAGATCAAACAGAAGGCAGAAATTATCAAATAATGTCTTTAGTGTCATTCACAAGTAAAATTTTCCTGAAAATCTATCAAAAACAATTGCAGCAGTTTATCAACAGGGAAGTGCCAGAAGATCAAGTTGGATTCAGAAGAGGATTCGGAACCAGAAGTATCCTTGCCTATGTCAGACGGGTCCTGGCTGAAAGCAGAGAATACCAAAAAGCTATTTACCTGTGTTTTATGGACTTTGCAAAGGCATTTGGCTGTGTGGATCATAACAAAGTATGGATAACACTGCAAATAATGAGAATTCCAGAAGACTGAATTATGCTCATGAGGAAACTCTACATACATCAAGAGGTAGTTGTTTGAACAAAGGACTGTGCATGGTTTGAAGTCAGGAAAAGCATGTATTAGGGCTGCATTCTTTCACTGCACTTATCTAATTTTTATGTTGAGCAAGTAATCTGAGAAGCTGGACTGTACAAGGAGAACATGTATTGAAGAGCCAAATGGAAATGATACATTTATTTACATATTCCAGAACATATTAATATTTTTCTCATTTTTTAACATCAACTATTTTTAAAGTTAAGAAATAATTTTGTTTCTCCTGTGATTCCTGGTACTTATGAGAATTATTATGTTTTAATGATTAAATGTAAATAAAATACACTTCCTTGTTATTAAATTAGCGAAGATTTTTTTACTTTCTTTCCTCTTCGAGGACGAGGGTAGATTTATATAAGGGAGGGAAATTCCAAACCAATAGATTTCCATCTATTGACTTTCTGTTCTAAATCTAGAACTCTTTCCTTTATGCTGACAGTCTTGAAGGTTACTAGAAGTAGCAGTCTTTCTATGTTACCTGGTCCCAAGATAGTGAAAGCTTCTGCTATTTTCCAACCTAAGGTTCTTAAAAGGAGTTAGTAGCACTGGTGAAGCAATGTAGAAAACAGCTATATTATTTGCTACTTAAAGACTTTATAACATTCCTTAAGAGCAAACAACTTGCATATGTCTAATCAGTCCTTCCAGTGTATTTACATTAATATTTTTGTATCTATTTCAATTTGCTTTCCTTCTTACCTTTTTTTGGGGGGTGGGTTTGGTTTGATTTTATTTAATGTGATTCTAAGTAAAGCAAATTAAGCATTTAAATTATTAGCATACATTTTACTGTTCATCTTTATATTGTATAATGCCAGCATAAAAAAAATTATTATGATTGAGTGAAAATGTATATTCCCATATAAATTTACATGCCCGCCTATGTGCAGCTCCCATTGCTCTCCTTGCCTGGTTACAGCACACTCTTCCTGTCCATTATATACAAGTCATATGCTCTTAACAATCTCCTATCCCCTCCTTTCCACCCTCTCCCCCACCTCCAGTAAAAGGTCAGCAAGATGACACCCTATAGATGCATAGAACCATAAAGCACACACACGATATGGTCACTCTGAATCACCAAGTCCAATCCATTCCTATCTGAAGAGTTGACTTCGATTATGATTTATGGACAGGGGTAGTATCAGGCCTGGGGCCATGCTCCCAGGGGAACCTAGAGGCCCATGGAGCATCAGTTACAGTCTTCTAGCGGAGATCTCAGGGTACACACCTTTTTATTCTTATGTTGCCAGTGACATCAACTTTGTGAGCCCCCAAATGGCTATCGCTGGTGGTGGCTGGGCACCATCCGGTTCTTCCAGTCACATATCGATGTAGTCACCCACCACGAGGGTCTCTGTGTCTTCTGTGTTCTCTTTCCCTCATGTCAATTTGGCCCTTGGTGATCATCCATCTCTGTTGAGTTGGGACCACTGGTTGTATCTCAGATGGCAACTTGTATAACGCCACTTTTAAAGGCACTTAACTCACATGGCCCCTGGCCCTGATCCTGCCTTTGCCCATAAATCATAACAAAGGTCCACTCCTCGGACACGAATGGATTGGACTTGGCGATGCAGAGTGACCATATGTTGGATGCACTTTATGGTTCTATACATCTATAGGATATCATCCTGCTGACCTCTGGCTGGAGGAAGGAGAGTGGGTGGGGAGTATGAGAAAGGAGACTGTTAGGAGCATGAGACATGTATGGAGCAGAGAGGAATAGTGTGCTGTCAACAGACAGGGAGAGCAGTGGAAGCTGCATATAGGTGAGCATGGAAGTTTATATGGGAATGTACTTTTTCACTCAGTCATATTAAATTAAAAAAAAAAAATGAGACGGGTGATATCACAACAGACCCAACTGAAATCAAATGCAAAATTTTGGTGATTGCACATCCTCCTTACCTTTTGAATACAATTCTGTTTCAAATCCTTCCTGACTTTTAAAGTGAAGTCAACTGCACTACTAGAGTGAGGTTCTACCACTAACTCCTTTCTGTTAATTGGCATATAAGTATTTTTTAGCAATGAAAGAGAACCTTACAAGAAGACCTGGTGAAAGTGTGTGCAATATTTAATACTTAGTCCAACTCCCATTGTATTTGTTATCGGCCTAACTGTCCTGATCATATGGCGGTTTACCTTATTTTATTTTGATCATTTTTCTCTAAGGTTTGTGATCTCTAAGTGTTCCCAGAATCCAAAGATTTTACACCATCTATTTCTACTAACCAAACTTCAGACCCCCACATCTGTCTGTATGTCATACTGTGGTGGCTTGCATATTGCTATTATGATGGAAACTATATCACCAATATTCAGATGCCAGGAGGGTCACCCGAGGTAGATAAGTTTCAGCAGAGTACCCAGACTAAGACAGACTAGGAAAAACCAAACAGCTTACTTCTGGAAAGAATTATCCAGTGAAAAGCTTATGAATACCAATGCAATATTTTTGGACATAATGTCATAAGATGAACCCCTCCACCTCTGCCCCAGGTGAGAAGGCACTCAGGAATGACTGAGGAAGAGCTGCTTCCTTAAAGTAGAGTCAACCTTAATGACATGGATAGAGTCAATCTTTCACGACCTTCAACTGCTGATGTGACATGACTCAAAATGAGAAGAAATAGCTGCAAGTATCCATTAATAATAAGAATATGGAATGCACAAAGTATGAATTTAGGAAAACTGGAAATCACCAAAAATGAAATGGATCACATGAACATAATTATACTAGGTATTAGTGAGCTAAAATGGACTGGTATTGACCATTTTGAATTAGGCAATCATATGGCCTACTATGCCAGAAATGATGACGAGGAATGGTGTTGCATTCATCAGAAAACAAACATTTGAAGATTTATCCTGGAAGAGGCAGAGTCAAGATGGCAGACTCAGCACACATCTCCCTAGATCCCTCTGGAAACCAAGACCTGAATTCATAATTAAATGGAGCCCTCTGGCCACCTAGTGAGCCCTAGGACATAGCATAGGGCTGTTAATTTGGACTTCATGTCACTGAAAGGAAAACCTCCTCTCTTCTGCTGGCTCTTGCGCCTGGCAAGTCTTGGCTTTCATGGTCTGAAAGTGTCTCACTATTTCAACTTTTTTTTCCTCTATCTTGTGTGGCCAGCAGAGCTGGATATTGACTAGTGACTGGTCTCAGACACATTGCTGGTGGGATTGGCAGGTGAAATTGCTGTTTTGAGAGCCTGGCTAAGGAATCTGTACATTTTGATACTTTGGGCCTGTCTTTTCATCTCTGCCACAGTGTAGCTTGTACAGAATGGTAACAAGCTTATACGGGACTCCATCTTGAGTACAGAGTCTGCAGCTAGACTTAGTTCTTAGCCTGGGAGGCTGTGCCTGCCTGCAGGAGAGTGCTTTTCTGCCAGAAAAGCAGTAGTTTACACAGTGTCACCTATGGCTGGGGTAAGGTAACAGAGCCTGTGGTCTCTGTACATCTCGGCACTTGTGGCCTCTCTTTCTGCCTCTGCTATAGTGCAGTTTGTATGGAGGTAGTGATGACCTTGTGTGGGGCACCATCTTGACTATGGTGGCCTCAATGAGACCTAATTCTTAAGTGGGGAAGCAGCACCGCCAACAGGAGAATGGTTTGCCAGAAGAAATGCAGTATTTTTCACAGAGTTGCCTGCTTCTGAGGCCTGTCAACAGAGGCTGATAGGGCAATAGTCTTGCTGTATTTTGAACTAGTTCATAACATTTGGGGTTGGATATAGAGATTCTCACTTTGCCATTTACAAAAAGGGGTCTGTACACCTGAAAACCTGACTGACTTGAAAAGTGGTCAGATACGTTGTACCATTTATTTTAAGATTGCCTAGAGAAATATCTACAGTCCATCCTTATAACATCTCTCCCAGTCTTTAGTGACACACATGAAGCCCAAAAAGCAACAGACTTTGGAGAAAGTGGTAACCAGGAAATTGTTCATGGCTTCAGAAGGCCCTCAAAAGAAACAACCAAAGAGCTTTCTGGATGAAGAAACTTTTCTGAAAGTATCAGAAGATGAATACAAAAGGACTATATATAGGGTGCTCCTAGACCTTATACAAAATGCAGCAGTGCAAAATGAAAAATTAAGCAAGCTGTTCGATCTGATGGAACACCAGTAATCTGAAATCCAGCAGATCAAGAACAAAATCAACAACATAGAAACTTCAAATCAGAGCCAAGAAAACAGAATGGAACAAATGGAAAAGAGATTTTCTGACTTAGAAGACAGAGCTACTGAATCCAGCATCTATGAGGAGAAACTAAAAAAAAGAAGTAAGAAAAATGAAAAAGGATTAAGAAGCATGTGGGACTCTATTTACAGGAACAACCTACGATTAACAGGAGTTCCTGAACAGGGCAAGACAACTGAGAACACAGAGAATATTCTTGCTGAGCTGCTGACAGAGAACTTGCCAGAAATCATGGAAGAAGAGAATAGAGATCCAAAATGCATATTGAATGCCATTCAATGTAGATCTCAAAAGAAAGACTCCAAGACATATTCTAAACAAGCTTAAAAAAATGAAACATAAGCAGAAACTTTTAAATGCAGCAAGACTCAAAGCAAAACTAACATTCTGAGGGAAACCCTGTAGGCTTTTGTAGGATTTCTCAGCAGAATAAAGGATGGCATGGAAAGAGTGGTGTGACATATTCAAAGCCTTGAAGGAGAAGAACTTCCACCCAAGGATTATATACCTTACAAAACTATGTTTCAAATATGAAAATGAAATTAAGACATTCATAGATAAACAGAAACTCAGAGATTTTTTTAAAAACCAAACCAAAGCTACAGGGAATACTGAAAGAAACTCTTGGTTTTGGATTAGAAGAACAAAATCACTAACTATATATTTTAGAAAGACATATCATCCAGAATTCTTCTCAATTAGGGAAGACTCCAAACTCAATCACAGTGGGCATAGTGGAAGAAATAGTCCAGTGATCAAATCCTGAAAACTATGATATTACATTACTAAAAAGAGGGGTGTACTACAGTTGTTATAGAACTTCCAAATGGAGACGAAGTTGACAAGACTGATAGTAATTAAATTTGGGTTTATACATAGTGCATTAATGGGGATCATAGGGGTAGATGTAAAGCAGAATAAAGATGCAACATACCACATCTGACTCGACAGCACTTGACCATACAATATCAAGAAATGTAATATAGGAATCTCAACATCCACAAAAACAACCACAAAAAAGGTGAAAAATCAACTCACAAAGAAGAATGTCCCAGAACAAATTAGTAAGAATAACAGAGAAAACATCAGCACCAAAATAAACATATTGAAATGGCAGCACTGAATACATACCTATCAATAATTACATTGAATGTGAATGAACTGAATGTTGCAGTAAAGTGATACTGAGTGGCATCTTGGATCAAAAGACATGACCCATCCATATGCTGCCTACAAGAAACGCACCTTAGACTTAAAGATAGGAACAAACTGAAAATTAAACGATGGAAGAATATATATCAAGCTAACAATGAATGAAGAAGAGCAAGTGTGGCAATTCTAATCTCAGATACAATAGGGTTTAATGTAAAATCCATCATTGCAGACAAGGATGGACACTATTGCTGAAAGTTTCGATAGACAAGGAGGACTTCACAAGATTAAATATTTATGCACCTAATATTTGAGCACCTAAATACATTGAAGGAACACTGACTACACTCAAAAAGGAGATAGATCATGCCACAATAATCGTAGGAGATTTCAACAATCCATTCTCAATACTGGACAGATCATCTAGAAAAAAGCTCAACAAAGACACAGAAGAACTTATTGCCGTAATTAACCAACTCGACTTCACTGCTACATACAGAACTTTCTATTCATCCACAGACAACTACACCTTCTTTTCCAGTGCACATGAAATGTTCTACAGAACAGACCATGTGTTAGGACATAAAGAAATTGTCAGCAAAATTTACACTACTGAATTCATCCAAAGCATCTTCTCAGATCATAGGGCCATAAAAGTGGAAATCAATAGCAGAAGAAACATAGAAAGAAAGGGGAATTCATGGAAACTGAATAACATCTTGCTCAAAATCCCACAGGTTGTAGAAGAAATCAAGGATGAAATAAAGAAATGTATGGATTCCAATGAGAACAAAGACACTTCCTACCAGAACCTATGGGATACAGCCAAAGCAGTGCTCAGAGGTCTGTTTATCTCCACAAATGGACACATCTGGAAGGAAGAAAGAAACCAGATCAAGGAACTAACCCTACAGCTTGAACAAGTAGAGAGAGACCAACAGAAGAACCCCTCAGTCACCAGAAGAAACCAGATCAATAAGATTAGAGCAGAGCTAAATGAATTAGAGAAAAGAAAAACCACTGAAAAAATTGAAAAGACCAAAAGCTGGTTTTTTGAAAAGATCAACAAAACTGACAAACTACTGGCTAAACGTACTAAAGAAAAACAGGAAAGGAAACAAATAACCCAAGTAAGAAATGAGAGGGGAGTTGTCACAACAGATCCAACAGAAATCAAAAATATCATAGCTGAATACTATGAAAGACTGTACTCTAACAAATTTGAAAACCTAGAAGAAATGAGCAAATTCTTTGATTCACGTCACCTACCAAAATTATCACAAAGTGAAGCAGAACAACTTAAAAAAACACATCACAAAAGAAGAGATAGAAAAAGTCATCAAAAAACTGCCAACCAAAAAAATCTAGGCCCAGATGGCTTCATTGCAGAATTATATCAAGCTTTTAGAGAAGAGTTGTCTCCAATACTACTGAAACTGTTTCAAAGTATAGAATAGGATAGAATACTCCCAAATTCATTCTATGAAGCCAGCATAACCCTGATACCAAAGCCAGGGAAAGACCCAACCAAAAAGGAGAACTACAGACTGATATCACTCATGAAGCTAGATGCAAAAATCTTCAACAAAATTCTGGCCAACAGAATACAACAACATATCCAAAAAATAATCCGTTATGACCAAGTGGAATTCATACCAGGGATGCAAGGCTGGTTCAACGTAAGAAAAAGAATAAATGTGATCAATTACATGCATGTCACAAAAGACAAGAATCATGTGATCTTTTCTATTGATGCAGAAAAGGTATTTGATAAAGCTCAACATGCATTCATGCTAAAAACTCTCAGCAGAATGGGAATAGATGGCAAATTCCTCAGTGCAATACAGACCATTTATACAAAGCCAACTCCCATGTCATTCTGAATGGAAAGAGACTGAAACGGTTTCCCTTGAGAGCAGGAACTAGACCAGGATGCCCATTCTTACTTATGTTATTCAGCATTGTACTAGAAGTTCTAGTCAGAGCAATTAGACAAAACCAAGAAATAAAGGGCATCTGCCTCTGCAAAAAGGAAGTTAGAATATCCTTATTTGCAGATGATATGATTGTATATGCAGAGAATCCCAAAGAATCCGTAAGAAAACTACTCAGACTGATGGAAGAGTTCGGCAAAGTCTCAGGATACAAGATAATCATAAATAAATGAGTAGGATTCATTTATACCAACAATGAAATTATTAAAGCAGAAATCACAAAGTGAATACTATTTACAATAGCCCCCAAGAAGATAAAGTACCTAGGAATAAATCTAACCAGAAAAATAGCAGACCTTTACAAAGAGAACTACAAGCCCTTTCTACAAGAAACTAAGAGAGATTTACGTAAATGGAAAAACCTACCCTGCTCGTGGATAGGATGATTTAACACTGTGAAAATGTCTATTTTACCCTAAACAATCTACTTGTATAATACAATCCCAACACAACTTCCAGTGTCATTTTTTAAGGAGATGGAGAAAGAAATTCCCAACTTTATTTGGAAAAGGAAGAAGCCTGGGATAAGTAAAGCACTACTAAAGAAGGAGAACACACTGGGTGGCCTCTCATCACCCGACTTTAGAACCTATTACACTGCCACAGTAGTCAAAACAGCCTGGCACTGGTACAAAGAGACAGGTAGGTCAACGGAACAGAATTGAGACCCGAGAGATGACACTATCTTCCTTTGAATAGTTGATACTTGACAAAGGCCCTAAGACATTAAGTTGGGGTAACAGAAATCTTTTCAACAAATGGTGCTGGCAAAATTGGATATCCATCTTCAACAAACTGAAACAAGACCTGTATCTTATACCTTATACAAAAACTGACTCAAACTGGATAAAAAACCTAAATATCAAATCTAAAATGATAAAGCTCATCCAAGAAAAAGTAGCAATAACAATGGAAATTTTAATACACAGTGTAGACAGACTTCAAAATCTGTCAAACAAGCCACAGTCAACAGAAGAGAAAATAGATAAATGGGAACTGCTAAGAATCAATCACTTTTGCTCATCCAAAGACTTCATTAATTGAATAGAAAGGCCACCTACAGAATGGGAAAAAATATTTGGCAACTCTATGTCAGACTGATGCCTGATTTCCATAATCTATAAGGTATTACAATATATCAACAGGAAAAAGATAAAGCATCCAATTAAGCAATGGGCAAAGGAGATGGACAGATACTTCTCTAAAGAGGAGGTCTAAGCAGCCAGAAAACACTTACGGACATGCTCACGATCCCTAGCTATGAAAGAAATTCAAATCAAAATTACAATGAGATACCATCTCACCCCAACAAGGCTGGCTGTGATTCAAAAAATGCAAAACAACAAATGCTGGGGAGGCTGTGGAAAAATTGGAACTCTTCTACACTGTTGATGGGAATGCAAAGTGGTGCAACCTCTTTAGAAAGCAATCTGGCACTCCCTTAAAAAAACTGGTTCTAGATATGTCATTTGACCCAGTAATTCCACTGCTTGGAATATATCATGCAGAATCAAGGCCATTCACACCAACTGATACATGCACATGAATGTTTATTGCAGCACAGTTCACAATAGCAAAAAGGTGGAATCAACCCAGATGCCCAACAACAGAGAAATGGTTAGGTAGACTATAGTATATACGCTCAATGGAATGCTATGCAATGATAAAGAACAACGATGATGGCAGGAAATATCTCATAACTTGGTTTCAACTGGAGGGCATTATGTTGAGTGAAAGTCGTCAGGAACAAAAGGACAAATATGGCATGAGTCTCCTATAATAAGAACTTAAAAACAGACCTATGAATAGAAAAAAAAAAAAAAAACCTCTTTGATGGCTGCAAGGGTGGGAAGAGAGGGAGGACGAGTGGGGAAGGGTTTAGATTAGATAGGTGACAGAAATTTGGTTGGGTGAAATAGGTGACAGCACACATTACAAAGATCAATATTAACTGGACTTCAACATAACCTGAGAACTCCTCCGATCCCAACCTGATGTTGCAAGGACAGAGTAACTGGGGTAGGGGGCCAGAGACCATGCTCTCAGGTGAAATCAAGGCCAATTGGCACAACCAGCATTTTGCTAATGAGGGCTCATTGCACCCCCCATATTGGTGAGTGACATCTGGGTTCTTAAAAGCTGCCAAGCTGCCATCTGAGGGTACAGCAAATGGTCCCAACTCAACAGGATAGGATGATCTCCAAGGACCAAAATGACATGGGGGATAGAGAACCCAGAAGACAGAGAGACCCATGTGACTGGGTCTCTACACCGACTCAGACTGGAAGGACCAGACGGTGCCCAGCCACCACCAGTGATAGCCGCGATAGAGCTCAGAAAATTGAGTCTCACTGGCAACACAAGAATGAATAGGGGTGCACCCTGAGATCCCCACTAGAAGACTTCAATTGATGGTCCAGGGGCCTCAGAGTTCCCCTGGGAGCACAGCTTCTGGCCCTGATGCTGCCTCTTTCCATAAATCATAATGAAGGTCAACTCTTCAGGCAGCAATGGAGTGGACTTGGCAATGCAGAGTAACCATACCTTGTGGGCACTTTACGGTTCTATGCATCTATAGGATATCACCCTGCTGACCTCTTACTGAAGGAAAGGGAGTGGGTGGAGTGGAGGGAATAGAAGACTATTGGGAGGTTAGGTCATGTATGGAACAGAGTGGAAGAGTGTGCTGTAACCAGACAGGGAGAGCTGGGGGAGATGCATATAGCTGAGCATGCAAATTTATATGGGAGTGTACATTTTCATTCAAAAACAATGAAAAAAAAGATCTATCCTGAAGTACAATACTGTCAGTGGTAGGATAATAACTGTGTGCTTACAAGGAAGACTAGTTAATACACCTGTTATTCAAGTGTGTGCACTAACCATGAAGGACAAACTTGAAGGAACTGAAGGCATTTACCAGCTTCTGCAGTCTGAAATTGATTGGATATGGAATTAGGATGCATTGATAATTATTGGTGATGGAAATTTGAAAGATGGAAACAAAGAAAGATCAAGAAAATGAAACAGAAACGAACCAACAAACAAAAAATCAAGCTTGTTGCTGTCGAGTCTGACTCGTAGTGATCCCATGGGACAGAATAGACTTTCCAAGGAGTGGCTGGTGGATTGGAGCTGCTGTCCTGTGGCTAGTAGCCTAACACTTAACCGATGCACCATAAGAGTTTCTGAAGAAGAATTATTAGTTGGAAAATACAGCTTTGGTGATAGAAATGACGTCAGAGATCACATGATAGAATTTTGTAAGACCAGTGACTTCTTCATTGACAATATGTGTTTTCACCAATATGAGTGGTGACTACACACATGGACCTCACCAAATGAAATACACAGGGATCAAATTGACTACATCTGTGGAAGGAAGTGACAGAAAAGTTCAATATCATCAGTCAGAACTAGGGCAGGGGCTGAATGGGGAACAGACCATCAGTTGTTCATATGCAAGTTAAAATTGAAGAACTTTTGAAAAAGTCTACTAGAGCAAAAATACAACCTTGAATATATACCACCTGAGTTTAAAGACCATCTCAGGAGTAAATTTGATGCATTGAGCTTTAGTGACTGAGGACAAGAAGAGTTGTGAAATGGCATCAAGGTCATTATAAGTGAAAAAAGCAAGAAGAGGTCATCCAAAAGTCAAGAAAGAGAGGAAAGATCAAACTGGATGTCAGAAGAGGCTGAAACTTTCTCTGAAGCATCAAATAGCTAAGGCAAAAAGAAGAATCAAGGAAGCAAATGAACTAAAGATTTCAAAGGGCATCTCAAGTAGATAATCTCAAGTAAACAAAGTAAAGTACTACAATGACATGTGCAAAGGGCTGGAGATAGAAAACTGAAAGGGAAGAACACACCCAGCATTTCTCAAGCTGGTAGAACTGGAGAAAAATTCAAGCCTCAAGTTGCAGTAGTGAGGGATTCTATGGGGAAAATATTAAATGACACAGAAAACATGGAAAGAAGATGGAATGGATACACAAAGTTATTATACCAAAAGATTTGGCTGATATTCAACCATTTTAAAAGGTAGGATAAGATCACGAACCAATGGTACTGAAGGAAGAAGTTGAAGCTACACTGAAGGCAATAGTGAAAAACAAGGATCCAGGAATTGACAGAATATTAACAGAAATGTTTCAAAAAATAGACGCAGCATTGGAAGTCCACGTTCATCTATGCCAAGAAATTTGGAAGACAGATACCTGACCAATCAGGGGAAAGAGATCAGTATTTATGCCTATTCCCAAGACAGGTGATCCAACTGAATGTGCAAATTCTCGAACAATGCCATTAATATCACGCACAAGTAAAATTTTTCTGAAGATTATTCAAAAGTGGCTGCTGCAGTATATTGACAGGAAACTGCCAGAAATTTGGGCTGGACTCAGAAGAGGATGAAGAACCAGGGATATCACCGCTCGTGTCAGAGGGATCTTGGCTGAAAGCAGAGAACACCGGACAGTTGTTTATTTGTGTTTTTATTGATGATGCAAAGCCTTTCAATTATGTAGATCATTACAAATTATTGATAACATTGCAGAGGATGGGAATTCCAGAACACTTTACTGTGTTCATGAGGAATCTGTATACAGATCAAGAGACAGTCGTTACTACAGAACAAAGGGATGTTGTATGGTTTAAAATCAGGGAAGGTGTTCAACAGGGTTGTATCTTCCACTATACCTTTTCAATCTGTATGCCAAACAAATAATCTGAGAAGCTGGAGTAAATGAAGAAGAAGAACAAAGCATCAGGATTGGAGGAAGACTCATAATCAATCTTTGTTACACAGATGACACTGCCTTGCTTGCTGAAAATGAGGAGAACTTGAAACACTAATGTAGATTAAAGATTATAGCCTTCAGTATGGATTCAACGTAAAGAAATCATCAGTACTTACAACTGGACCAGTTAGCAACATAATGATGAATGGAGAAAAGATTGAGGTGGAAAGGATTTCATTTTACTTGAATTCATAATCAACATCTATGGAAGCAGCAGTCAAGAAATTAAAAGACATGTTTCATTGAACAAATTGGATACAAAACACCTCTTCAGTGTTGAAAAGCAAAGATGTCACACTGAGAACTAATATGGTGGTCTCAGTCGTCTCATACACATGCAAAGCTAGACACATGAATAAAGAAGACAGAAGAATTTATGCCTTTGAATAGTGGTGTTGGAAAAGAATGTTGAATATACCACGGGCTGCCAGGAGAAGGGAGAGATCTGTCTTGGAAGAACTGCAACCAGAGTGTTCTTTAGATGCAAGGATGGCGAGACTACATCTTACATACTTTGGACATGTTATCATGAGGAATAGGTTCCCAGAGAAGAACATCAGGCTTGGTAGTCAGTGAAAAAGAAGACCTTCAATTAGGTTCATTTACACAGTGGCTGCAACAACAGGCAGAAGCTTAACAATGATTGTGCTCACAGCACAGGACCAGGCAATGTTTTGTTTTTTTGTACATACAGTCACTATCAGTTGGAATTAACTGGATGGCACCTAACAACAACATTCTGATGTATCGCCATCATTCAAATGAGAGGTTTCCTTTTATTTCCCTACTACTACTTGTTCCACGCTAAGCCATAAATAAATTTGCAGAATTTCTTGTAGGTGTATATATGTGTCATGGATCGAATTGTGTCTCCCCAAAAATACATGTAGCCATGTGGCTAGGCTGTGATTCCCAGTATCTTGTGACTGTCCTCCATTTTGTGGTTTTCCTATGCAGTATGGTAAAGGATTAGGGTGCTGCTGTAAATCCCTTCATAAGGTTACCTCCCTGCTCCACTTAAAGGGAGTTTCCCTGGAGTACGGCTTGCCCCACTCTAATCCTTTGATTCTACGAGAGATAAAAGGACAGAGAAGCAGCTAGAGAATTGGCAACCTCGTACCATCAAGAAAACAGCACTGGGAGAAGAGCGCATCCTTCAGACCTGAGGTTCCTGCACAAAGATGCTCCCTGGACAAAGACTGATGCAATACCAGACTTGCCTCCTGAGCTGACAAGGGGAAAGCCTTTCCCTGGAGCAGGCACCCTGAATATGGACTTGCAGCCTACTGGACTGTGTAAGAGTAAACCTTCCTTTGTTAAAGCCATCCATTCTGTGGTATTTCTGTTAGAGCAGCCCTAGCTGACTAAAACAGTATGTGCATGTATATATATATATATATATATATATATATATATATATATATATATATAGGGTTGCCATGAGTCGGATCCGACTCAACGGCACTTGGCTTGGCTATATATATATATGTACAATTAAAGAGTCCTGGTGGCACAGTGCTTACGCACTTACGTGCTAACCCATAGATCAGAAGTTCAAACCCAGCGGTAGCTCTGCTGGAAAAAAAAAAAAATATATCAGTCTGCTTTCTCAAGGATTTACAGCCTTGGAAACCATCTGAGACAGTTCAGCTCTAGCTTATACAAACCAAGCCAGTGCTGCTGAGTCAATTCCAACACATAGCAACCTTATACATAGAGTAGAACTGACCCATAGAGTTTCCAAGGAGCACCTGGCAGATTTGAAATTCTGACCTTTTCGTTAGTAGCCATAGCACTTAACCACTATGCCACAGGGCTGTTCGTCAAAATAGACTCCATGGCAATGGATTTGTTTGGGCTTGGTTTATGTACAATGAAACCATTGAAATGAAAATAAATGCTTCATCAAGAAACACTGACTTTGACCATTCTGTATATTTTAGAAAGAACTAAATTACTTTCATCGTAAATTTAGAAAGGTAATAAATAATACTAATAAATAACATAGTAGAAGAAAGCAAGTGGCCACCTAGGAAGCATCAATTGATTTGACCCACCTGGTGCAGAGAGTGAAGGACATCGAAGACATAAGGAAAATATGAGATAAGAGATGGAAGGGACCACATAATCCAGAGACTTTATTAGGATGCCACCAGAACTAGATGGTGCCTGCCCTCCACCTATGAGTAACTTGACAGGGAACTCAACAAAGAATCCCTGATGAAGTTGGAGAAAAATGGAATATAGAACTTGAGCCCTATTAAAAAGACCAGACGTGATGATCTGACAGCGTGGAGGGTCCGTGGAAGACCCGGCCCTCAGACTGTTAGTCAAGAACTGAAACCATTACTGAGGCCAACTCTTCAGGCAAAGATTGGGCTTATAAAATGACACTGCTAAAGAGTGTGCTTCTTGGCTCAAGCAGATGGAGGAGACTAACTGGTGCGTTCCTGTCCAGAGACCAGGTGAGAGGGCAGAGAAGGGGACAGGAGATAGCTCAATACACAGAAGAAATACAGAGTGGAAAGGAAAGTGTGCTCTTATAGTGTGGGAAGAGCAACAAGAGTTTCACAATAATGTGTTGTTAAGTTTTTGTGTGACAAATTGATTTGGATTGTAAACTCACACTTAAAACGCAATAAAATATTTTTAAAAAATAAAAAAACTAAATAACTTCCTGAAAGACCTCCTGGTGGATTATGATACTCTTCCCCCCTCCTCCTTTATTTGTAAAATCTCCTCCCACAACACACAGAAACATAAGACCCCATACTTTGTGAGAATCTTTACAAACATGATCAGGTTACTTAACTTGCAGCAAACTGTTATTGATATTTAACTCGTGAAGGTCTTCATTGTTTATTGTTGATTTTTTAAATAAGAAATGATGATGCATTAGTTCAAATGTGAAAGTTTTATCATAAAAGTGTGATCATTTAAAAAAATCTACAGTCTTCCCAAAAGCCTCTACAGTGTAAAAGCTTTCCTAGAAAACACTGTGCCACTATTTTTCAGACAGCCTGGCCTGATGTAATTAGTTTTGCTTCTCTTTGTGAAATCCACTGAGAGCAGGTCAGTGGATAATGAGTGTGAATCAGAAAATATTCAGCACATTCATTTTTAAACAATGCTCTGCAATGACTAGTTTTTTCTGGCCTGGTCCCCCCTGGAGGAAATCAGCACAGGGGCTCAGAATGCCTGATACCGGCTCCCTAGTGCTGGAAGACGGGAATTGGGATAAGCATATGGTTTTAACGTTTAAGCTTAGACACAGACAGTTTCTCTTTATTAACTTAATGTAAGCCAAGCCAAGTGATGTAAACCTCATGAAAATAGACAAGATTGAAACTAGGTAATCTAAGGTGTTTGTTGGAAACATTATCTCTTGCAATCATTTCAGGACTGAGGGATTTGGATGGCACATCTCAGAATTGAAGAGTACATAAAATGGTCTGAAAGGCTAAATGGGAGGGTGAAGTGGGTTCGGATGCATTGTGCCTTGAAATTATATTAATTGATGCGTAGGTTCCCATGAGGGAAAAGAGATGGAAACATCATTTTTAAAACACGTAATAGTGATCTGGTTATTTTCTCAAATTAATTTCCAGGATTTCTTAATCTTTCCTGCATAAAATGGAACAAGATTTAGATTATTTTACAAACTCTTATAGTTGGATTCAGTAATTTAACATAATTAATATATTATCAGAAAACCTGGTGAAAAAATATAGCGGTAAAGTACTATAGCTACTAACCAAAAGGTAAGAGGTCCTTGGAAACTCTGTGGGTCAGCTCTACTCTGTCCTATGAAGTTATTATGAATCAGAGTTGACTAGACGCTAATAACTTTTTTTAATGTTGTATTTCAATTAAATAAGTAGTAACTTATTTTTGTTTAGTAGCTATTTAATGGAAACCCTGGTGGAGTTAGTGGTCAAGTGCTAGAGCTGCTAACTAAAAGACTGGTAGTTCAAATCTTCCAGCTGCTTCTTGGAAACTCTATGAAGAAGTTCTGCTCTGTCCTGTAGGGTCACTATAAGTTGGAATCGACTTGACAGCAGTGGGTTTACTTTTGGTTTAATTATTTAATGGGAAACTTATTTATTTAAAACAAATACGATACATAATTTAAGTAAATAACATAAATAATGAAGTTTGTGATTCTAGAAAGTTATAAGAAATAGCGAATTTATTGTTAACTAAACCTCTGTGAATTTTGAGGATTTTGTAAGGATTTTTCGAGGATTTTGTGTTTTTTTCCCCCCAGTAACAGAGACTCTCATTTTTGCCTTGCCTTAATCCTAACTCAGTAGTTGCATAGGTAAGGGACAACTTGCTAAGTGACTCTCACTTCTGATATCAACTATAAGTTCAGGCTTTCCCTAAATCACATTAGGTTTAGTTATTCACTAGAGGAATACACAAAACTCACTCAAAGCTGTTATATTGACAGTTATAGTTTATTACCATTAAAGAATACAGATTAAAAATCAAGCAGGGGAAGAAGTCCATAGGACAGTCAAAAACAATTCCCAGTTGTTCTCTCCTTGTGGAGTGTGAACAGGATTGTTTCCTTGGTAATGCTATGTGGCAATAAACATGGAGTATGGCCAGCCACGGAGGCTTGTCTGAACTTTGGTGTCCAGAATTACAGTGGGGTTCCATCCCCGACTTCCCCAGAAGCGTATCTCAATTTTCTTCCCTTCTAGAAGTCAAGCAGATATCACATTTTCTACGGCTTCCTGCCTAGGTAACATTAACACTGTCAGGTGTAACCAGCCCTCAGTCTAAATCACATTATTCAACTTTGGGACCTGACCCTAGACTCCCCTACCTCCAGATAAATAAAGCCCTCCTATCTAGCACAATACTTCAGTGACTTAGTGATTATTTCACACAAGTCAAGGGCACAGGCCTGATATCTTTTCGAATAATAGGGTTAGTAAGGAAGGTAGATGTCAGGCTAGACCTGATGAAGGAAACTTTGGTGTCCAAGGCAGATGTTCATAATTACACAAATTGCTAATTCAAGCAGCCCACTTAAGAGGCTGGCATACCTATGAGTACTTCCGGATGATAAAATTTCTACTGCTAGAACGCTATAAGCCTCAACATAAGGTGCAATGGTAGAAAGTAGGAAGTACTTAGGTCCCAGATACCAGCTACTCATTGAAGTTGAGTGTCTTAGGGCTTCCTAGAGACATGAAACCAGTGATACACCTTTTTTATATATGTCTGTTTACCTATAGAATTGCTCTGAGTCAGAACTGACTCAACAGAAATGGGTTTTAATAAGTATATCCCTATAGAAGCCCTGATGGCACAGTGGCTAAGTGATATATCTCTATACCAATATGCATCTTTATATATACATCTATCTGTCTGTCTATGTAGAGAGAGGTGGAGTGTTGGCAATTACGTGGGTCAAGTGACATTTTAGAGACACCTGCTGGCTCACGCAAGTATACAGGGCTAGAATGTTAAGGAGGGTCATTGTGAGTTGGAAATGATTCAGTGACAATGAGTTTAATTTGGGGGTTTAGCAAATCCTGAATCATTAGATCAGGTGACAGAGAAAAGAGTTCCGTCAAAATATCTATTTATAGGGCAAAGGCAGTACACACCCAAGGTAAACTTCTGTTTTGCTCTGAATGCCTTCAACTGATTGATTGAGGCATACCTGTATTATCAAAGGAAATCTGCTTTACTGAAGGTTAATTGATTTTATCACATGTAAACTAGTCCATAACAACAACTAGAATAGTGCTTGGCCAAATAACTGGGCACCATAGCCTAGCCAAATCGATGTATAAAGCTAACCATCAGAGAGTCAGTTGCCCAACTAAGGAGGGAAACGGGCATAAGGCTATTTCTTACCAGTGTTTAAACTTTAGTATACGTAACTATCAGCTGGATAGTTTGGTAAAATGACCTTTCCTTCACATCACCCTCAAAAATTATGAGTTAGCAGCTATTGTTTTGAATCTAGGGAGATCTATTCTTTTAAATAAATTTTTAAATTTTAACTACCTTAAATTTATACAAATTTTTCTGATGTGGTGTGGAGGACTCCTGTATATCTCCGGCTTACTTTCTTAGTGCTACTATAACAGGAATCTCACAAGGGTGTGGCTTTAAAAAACAGAAATTTATTTCTCAGAGTTTAAGAAACCAGAAGTTCAAATTTAGGGCCCTGATTTTAGGGAAAATCCAAAACTACCGACCTCAAGTAGTTTCCAACTCATACTTACTACAGGACAAGAACTGCACCATAGAGTTTCCAGGGATCACCTAGTGGATTTGAACTGCCAACCTTTTGGTTAATACTGTAGTGCTTAACCACTATACCACCAAGATTTCATGGCTGTAGAAGAAGATCCTTGTCTCTGTCAGCTTCTTTTCCTAGGTCCCATGGAGATCTTCACGTGTATCCATTTTCCCATTTGTACTTCCTTGTCTCCGTATATGGAGGTACAGTGGTTAAATGCTCAGCTACTACCTAAAAAGTCTACAGTTCTAACCCACAAAGGCAGAAAGATGTAACAGTCTGCTTCTGGAAAGATTTACAGCCTTGGAAATCCTATGTGGCAGTTTCATCGGCAGACAGTTTGGTTTGATTTGTCTATGTGTTCACACTGCTCCTTATAACTCAGAAATCACTAGGTTTAGAATACACCCTACGCTGATATGGCCTCATCAACACAACAAAGAAAGGCCTATTTCCGTACAGGATTATATCGATAGGTATAGGGACTAAGATTCTAATATATAGTTTAGAAAGACAAAATTCAGTCTGCAATTCCCAGACCAGTGATTGTATTTTTAACAAGTAGATACAGTGATTCTGATGCACATAGTTGTGTTACTGAGGCGGTGGAGGGGAAGTGTTTGGATTTCTGGCAAAAAAAAAAAAAAAAAAATTCTTGTGGCTACGCTGCAACCCAGACTGTGTGGACAAAACTCCATGGGGGTGGCAGGCCACACTGAAGGAAATTATAAAGAAATTCATTTATTATTTGTATGTTACCTGGACTACAAGCATGAGTTAATTCTAACTCCTCCCAGGTGGTGTCACTGAGGCTGCTGATACAGTACATCTTCTAACAGAAACAGACCTAGGATGAGTTTGCAGGTGACAGATAACAGTCAACTCAAGTGAAGTAACCAGGAAAAGTCAAGAAGTAAGACTTTCTATCAATATGGTTGGTTACTAGATATGTCTTGTTAGAATACCTCATCTATAGAACTGTCTGAGAAAATGGTGTTATTTTCTTACAAGGTCCTTTAATTAGGCAGGGGACTTCTGCCATTGAAAATGTCATGAAGTCCTTAAAGTGTAAGTTTTATTTCAGTTTTCTTGCTTTCAGAGTGCGATTTCTACATCATTGTACAATCTTTGTCTGGGGCTAAATGTAAAATGATCCTTTAAAAACTGGCTATTATGGATTAATCTAACCCAAAAAGGAGCGGAAATTTGTGAGGCACAATTATACACTTGATAGTTTATTAAAAGAGTGCAACAAAGGATTACTGAACATGGAACTTAGAAAATAATCTCATAGTTTATGGAAAAATTTAATACTTTAATGGATGTAGTACAGAAATGAATTTCAATTCATCATCATGAATGAATTCATAGATCTCTGACAAAACTATGACAGGTGAATTCATGTGTGTAAAGACTCTTACTAATAAACATTAATAAATATACATATAATTCAATTAACAATTATGTAAAACAATGCACTGCTCCTATGCAGAATGCATTTAACCAGGCAGAGAGACTATTTTCTCATGCCTAACATGAACATGAATTTTCGAAGTACAGCACATAGTACAAGCATCTCAAAGACATTATGTTTGTTTCCTCAGTGAACATTCTTAAGAACTAATTTTTCTTTGTGTGACTTCCTCAAGAATCATAGCTTTAATAAGTTTACATTTATAGTCATTCTTTTTGGTAATATGTCGTGTGTTCATAAAATACCCAAAACTTCATATGCCTGTGTTTGTGTGTGTATGTCTATACTACACGATTTGGCAATTAAGTTCATGAATTCATCCTAGAAAAAGCACTACATAGCTCATGGCTGAGCATCAGTAGGATCACCTCTGAAGCATTCCTCTTGGGAAGGTATGCACTAATGCCCGTGTCCAGTTCACGGTTTAAAGCATCTTTGAAACTCTTTTTCTGGAATGGCCATCAGAGCTGTCATATTACTCTTAATATTCTGAATATCATCAAAATATCATCCTTTCAATATTTTTTCTATCTTTCAGTAAAGAAAAAAAGTTGTTGGAGGCTACATCAGGTGAGCAGGGAGGGTCTTCCAATACAGTTGTTTACTGGCTAAAAACTGCCTCATGGAAAAATATAAAGTTAAGTTTTGCCACTGTGCCACTGTGTGCAGTGGCCCCTGTCTGCTTTTGACGCTACCTGATTCCACAGGAGAGTGGTCTGGGATGTGGCAGTGGTGGGAGGAAAGCCATGATATCTTCAGCCACCCGTAATGCATGTGAAAGCTGGATGATTCACAAGGAGAAGTGATGCCTTTGGATTGTGTTGTTAGTGAAGAAGTTTGCATATATCATGAACTTCCAAAACAATAAAATTACAGCCAGAACACTCCTCAGAAGAAGGGATGGGGAGACTTGTTTCATGTAATCCGAGTACAAGAGGCAAGTGCTCAATGCTTGAAGAAGGATGTCACACCTGGCATGCAGAGGGGAACAGAAAAGAGGAAGACACTCACCAAGAAAGACTGACACAGTGGCTGCAGCAGTGGGCTCAGGAATAACCGGGATTGTAAGGATGGTGCAGGACCAGGTTTGATTGTGTTTTCTTGCTTGCTGGGTCACTAAGAGCTAGAACCAACTCTGTGGCAGCTGACAACAGTAACAACATGAATTGCCAGAAGAACAAACTAATATACCGTGTAAGAAGTACAGCATAAATGCTCCTTAGAAGCCAAGATGAGGAGACTTCATCTCATGTCCTTTGGCCATATTATCAGGAGGGACCAGTCCCTAGAGAAGGACATTGTGCTTGGTAAAGTGATAAAAAGTCAGATCAACAAGATGGTCTGAATGTAGAGACTGCAACAATAAGTGTCAACATAGCAGTGATTTTTGAGGGTGGTGCAAGATAGAGCAGTGACAAGTTCTGATGTAAGAGGGATCGCTATGAATTGGAAATGACTCAGTTGGCACCTAGCAACAACAGTATTCACTGTTGTAATGAGTGAAAAGAAGGTGGTTCTATGCATCTATAGAATATCATCCTGTTGATCTCTGGCTGGAGGAAGGAGAATGGGTGGAGAGAAGGGGAATGGAGACTGTTGGGAGGATGAGACATGTATGGAGCAGAGATGAATAGTGTGCTGTCACCAGGCAGAGAGAGCAGTGGAAGCTGCATAGAGGTGGGCATGTAAATTTATATGGGAATGTGTCTTTTAACTCAATCGTAATAAACAAATAAATAAAGCTATCCTATACTACTTTTAATTCTTTGAAGCTTGTATAGCATCAAAAGCAGACAGTGTAACTAAAACTTTACTTGACTCAAAATAATCATAAGTCTTGCCCATCTCCCTTACTGTTTGAAGAGAAAAAGCAACCACAAAACCACAACAAAAACAAACCTGCTGCCATAAAGTCTGTTCCAACTCCTAGCAACCCTATATGACAGGGTAGAACTGTCCCATAAGGTTTCTTAGGAAGCTGGTGGATTTGAGTTGCAGATCTTCAGGTTAGTGGCTGAGCACTGAATCTAGTGCACAATGAGGAATCCATTATTTGAAGACAGATAATCATGTCTGAAAAAATCAAAGTCTGACCACAAGCCAGAACTGTGCAGAGGGATTTTGCTTGTGATTATTTGTAGATTCCAGCCGCTGATGAAGGACATAATTTCTTAAAACGAGCCATGCCATTAGTTTGGGCACATTTCTGAGTTGTCCTGCCCTGACTGCTTGTTTTTGTTCTTTTTTTTGTCTCACCAATTTGCAGCTACACTTGATGGCTTAGGGTAATTTTAAAAAAATAAGGAGCCTTGTTGTATAGTGGTTAGAATTTTGGGTTGCTAACTTTAAGGTGGGCAGTTTGAATCTGGCAGCTTTTCAGTGGTAGGAAGATACGGTAGTCTGGTTCTATAGAGATTTATAGCCTTGGAAACCCTGTGAGGAAATTCTACTATGCCCTGTAGTATCCTGTAAATCAGAATTGACTCCATGGCAATGGGTTTTGATTTAGGGGTTGTTAAAAAAAAAATGTATGAGAAAATTACATAGACTTGTTGGATAATACAAAGAATAATTTAATGCATACAATTAATTTGAGGCAAATATACATACCAATGAGAGGTTTACTTCCATACAAAATTTACTGAAAACATTAAATTTTATGAACTAGGATTATCTCATATTAGAATAGAAAGTGATTTTTTAAATGTGAAGTTATGCTGTATGCAAGATTTTTACAGCATTTTCAGATTCTTGATATTTTTTTAAAATAAAATTTATTTTATTTTATTTTTTTTCATTATGGAAATTTTAAGCCACATATACTCAGGATTCTTGTTATTAAGACAGATGGCACCACCTTGCTTGCTGAAAATGACAATGACTTGAAGCACTTACAGATAAGGGTGAAAGACCACATCTTTCAGCATGGATTACACCCAAATATAAAGAAAACAAAGTCTTCACAACCGAATCAGTCAACAGTGTCATGATAAATAGATTAAAAATTGATATTGCTGAGGATTTGATTCTATATGGTTCTACAAGTAATGTCCATGGAAGCAGAAGTCAAGCAATTAAAAATGTCTTAACACTGGTGATGTAGTGGCTAAGACCTGAGGCCACTAACTAAAAGGCCAACAATTCGAATACACCAGACACTCCTTGGAAACTCTGTGAGGCATGTCTACTCTGTCCTGTAGGGTCACTATGAGTAGCAGTCAATTTGACAGCAATAGGTTTGGTTTGTTGTTGTTGGTTGACAACTAAGTTACATCTGACCGAAGCTGTGTTCTTTTCAAATGCATGCTAAGCTACACAAAACACAGGAGAATTGGTGCATTTGTCTGATTTTATGTGTCTTTTTATTTTTTGACTGATACTTCCATAGGCTTTGATTATGGATACAGATAAAATGAAATCCTTGACAACTTCAATCTTTTCTGCATTTCTCATCATATGTGCTTATTGGTCTAGATGTGAAGACTTTTCTTTTTTGTCAAAGTATAATCCGTACTGAAGGCTGTGAGTCTTTGATCTTCAGTGTTTCAAGATCTCTTCACTTTCAGCAACCAAGGCTGTATCTTTTGTATAACAAAGATTGATTATGAGTCTTCCTCCAATCCTCATGCCCTATTCTTCTTCTCATTGTTCAGCCTCTTGGATGATTTCTTTGGCATACAGAGTGAATAGATATGGTGAAAGGATACAACCCTAACACACACATTTCCTGACTTTAAATCATGCAGTGTGTCCTTACTCTGTTGTAATGACTGTCTCTTAATCCATATATAGATTTCTCATTAACACAATTAAGCATTCTGGAATTTCCCTTCTCTACAATGCTATCCATTATTTGCTATGATCTATACAGTCAAACACATTGGCACAGTCAATAAAACACAGATAAACATCTTTCTGGTATTCTCTGCTTTTAGCCAACATCCACCTGACACCAGCAATGACATACCAAGTTCCACATCTTCTTCTGCATCTGACCTACATTTATGGCAGTCCCATGTCAATGTACTGCTGCAGCCATTTTTGAATTATTTTCATTGAAAAGTTAAGTATATGGCCAATGAAAATGAGGAAAACCCTCAGTGGAATGTATTAATTAACACAGTAAGCATCAACAATCAGCTTGAGTATATCAAAGAGTTTGTGCTTGATACAGGATCAGGTAACATTTCATTCTGTTATACATAAGATCATCATAGGTAGGAGCCAACTTGACTGAAACTAGCAACAATGTATCCATGACTTACAATGCATTTATGACTGACTCTTGGGAAGAGATGATTAATTGATCAATAATTTCAGATTAAACAAATATATGTCAAATACCTAATAAAGCTTGATAATTTTGTTTTTCCTAGGGGTTTTCCCATATCTTTTTGTACTTTCTTCTCCTAATCCTTGGGGGCAGATAGCATTATGCTGTATTTCTAGTGGAAAAAATGTAAGTAGACAAAAGGAAATGGGTCATCAACAGACACATATACAGTCATGAAGAATCAGGATCTGGCACTAAGCCCTCTAAACTCAGGGAGAATTCTTTTTCCCTAGTTACATGGAAGTAGAGTCAGATGCTCACACTGGATCAGGCAATGGAGCAAGATAGTAAAGAGAGAGACTTCAGGGAGTATTGGGAGACACTAACAAAGGGCAAAGGACAGCCTTGATGGTCTAGATCTCCTTACTCAAGGAAAAGAGAGTGAGATTGAAGTAGAGAAGATTCTTGGAACTCAGGGTTTAGGCTGTCTCCTCTGATATTGACTTGGAGGGGCTAGTGTCTGGGAGTGGGTGAACAAGCCAAGAGGATCTTACAGATCTGACTGAGAAGACAGCAAAGTGACCTCTTTCTCAGATGCATCTTAAATGTGAACCATAAATTATTCTGTATGTTTCTAACATATTTGATCATAGTTAACAGTAACAGTTACCAGGAAGTTTGATTTATTGTTTGAATGCTTTTATACTTACATATTAATTTAACTTTTTTTTTTTTTTAGTGGGGAAAGTGACTTTTTACTAAGTTAGGACATTCTACATAACATAGTAATAGCCTTTTTAAATGAGATTAAAAGTTCAAATACTGGAATTTTTGGATTCTTTGTCAGTCTCCCAGTTTTAGATACATCTCATTTTCATTCAATCATAAATTACCGAAGAGAACATTCTTGAAGTCCAAGAATTTTATTTCTTTATTTTTGCATTGCTTTTTGTTGATTTAAATGTGATAAACTCATGAGATTTCAGTATGGGAAATGACTTTAAAATTTCACCTTTTCTGACAATCTCTGGAAAATTGTCATTAAGCAGCTTAATTTTCCTAGTAATATGAAACTTGTCTACATAGAGGGTGGTAGGTGGTTCTGGTTAAGAACGAAGGCTCTGAATTCAAGTTTATTGGCTTTGAATCCCATTTTTACCTCCTTCTTTGTCTCATGGATTTATTACGACATATTCAGTGGGTTAATGCGCAAAAAGTTATTCTGAATAGGATAGTACATCATAAATGTCATGTAAGTATTACTTCACAAGGCCAATCATTTCAATTCTGAATCGACCTAATTTTAAAATTTATAGTATTTTTGTTTTAATTTAGGATATGAGTGGTAAACTTTTCCTGTAGAAACCAAGAGTAAAAATTTTCAGATTCTTAAACCATAGAGTCTTTGTCACACTACTCAATCATGCTACTCTTGTTATAGTTGTTGTTGTTAGGAGCCATCAAATCAGTTCCTACTCATGGCAACAAAACACTGCCCAGGCCTACACCATCCTCACAATCATTGTTTCCACTGTTGCAGCCAACAGGTTAATTCATCTTGTTGAGGTTCTTCCTCTTTTTTTGCTGACCCTCTCTTTTACCAGGTATGATATACTTCTCTAGGGACTGATGTCTCCTGACAACATGTTCAACATATGTAAGATGTAGTCTGTCATCTTTACTTCTAAGGAACATTCTGGCTATACACCTTCCCAGACAGAACTGTTTGTTCTTTTGACAGTCCATAGTATACTCAACATTCTTCTTCAACACCACAATTCAAAGGCATCAGTTATTCTTTTGTCTTTCATACTCATCGTCCAGATTTTATACACATGGAAAGTGGTTGAAAACACCATTGCTTGGGTCAGGCACACCTTTATCTTTAAAGTGACATTGTTCCTTTGCAACAATTAAAAGAGCTCTTTTGAGGGTAATTTACCCAATGCAATGTGTCTTTTGATTTACTGACTTTTGCTTCTATGAATGTTGAGTGCAGATCCAAGTAAAATGAAGTCTCTGAAAACTTCTATCTTTTCCTCGTTTATCATGATATTGCTTATTGATCCAGTTGTGAGGATTTTTGCTTTCTGTCTGATGAAGTGTAATCAATCAAAACTGAAGGCTATGGTCTATAGCCCTGCTGTAGAAGCATGAAAGCAACCATAGACAGTACAGAAATGAAAGGATATGACTGTATGCTGATAACATTTTACTTATAGAAATAGGGATGAACTGTATTTGACCAGTGAGTATAGTTTGTTGAACTCTGGTTTTGGAGCTTATTTCCATTCTTTTCTGAATTATCATAGATGTTTGTTATAGGAAAAATCATGAACTCTGTGCTCCCTTGATGATTAATCCACCTTGGACACATTGCAGCACCATGGCATTTATAAGGTCACACTAATTAAAAAGAATACCAAGATTTAATTTATGACTAAATTATTCATCTATCCAAAGAATAGATTGATGTTTTTTTCACATAGATTTGAATGAAGATGTTATACCTAACTAAACCCAAACCCACTGATGTCCAGTCAATTATGACTCCCAGATACCCTATAGTACAGGGTAGAACTGTCCTATAGAGTTGCCAAGGAGTGCCTGGTGGATTTGAACTGACAACCTTTTGGTAGTAGCTGTAGCACTTAACTATCCAAAGATGTGATGCATGCTGCATTGTATTATCATTTTGAATGTAAAAGTAAGCATATTGGTACAACAGTTAAAAAACGATAGTCACAGGCACATTTTTTCTGATGAATATACATATAAAACTTTAAATAATCATTTAGAGGGGGGCAGAGTCAAGATGGCAGACTAAGCACGCATCTCCTTATATCCCTCTGGAAACCAAGACCTGAATTGATAATCAAATGGAGGCTTCTGATCACCTAATCAGCCTCAGGACACGGCACAGGGCTGTTAATTGTGACTTCATACCACTGAGTGAAAAACCTCTTCTCTTTCCCTGACTCCCGCTCCTGGCTAGCCCTGGCTCTCATGGACTGAAGGTAAACGCACCATTTTGACTTTCTTTTTTCTCTGTCTTGGCTGGCGGGCAGAGCTGGGTCTTGCCTAGCAGCTAGACTCAGATACGCTGCTGGGGGGATAGGGGAAATTCCCCTATTTTGAAAGCCAGGCTTAGAACTCTGTTAATCTAGCCACTTTGAGCCTGTCGCATTATATCTGCCTCAGCAGGGTTTGTATGGAATTTCGCAGTGAGTGTGCATGACACCATGTTGGTACCGAGATTTTAGCGGGACTTAATTCTTAGCCTTGGAGCCAGCTCTTGCAAACAGGACAGTGCTTCTCCGACAGAAAAGCAGTAACTTACCAAAGGCCACCTATGTTGGGGGCCCTGCAACAGAAGCAGAAGAATCACTGCCTCTCAGCACCTTTAGCCCCTCTATCTGCTGCCTGTGTGGAGGACACAATCTTGGATACAGTGGCGACAGCTGGACCTAATTCTTAGCTTGGGAGCCAGAGCCTGCCCACAAGAGAGCGCTTTCCTATCACAAAAGAAGTACTCAACACAGTGTCACCTAAGGCTAGGCTCTGTCAGCAGAGGCGAACAGGGCAGTAGCATTGCTGTATGCTGAACTAGTTTGTTATCTTCTGGGGTTGGATATAGTGGCGCTTACTTTTTCAGTTGAGAAGTGGGACCTCTACACCTGAAAACCTAACTGACTTGTGAAGTGGTCAGATACATTTAGCTTTACATTTTAAGACAGCCTAGAGAAACATTTGCAATCCATCCTCACAGTACCTCTTCCAGCCTCTACATACTCACATGGGACTCAAAAAGCAACAGACAATTGTGGCATACAAGAAATCACCCATTGCTTCAGAAGGCTTCCAAACAAAGCAAACAAGGAGTTTTCCAGATGAAGAAACTCTTATGAAAGCATCAGGAAGTGAGTACAAAATGATTATATAAAGAGCCTCTCTAGACCTTATACAAAATGCAGCAGAACAAAATGAAAAATTACGCAAGCTGTTTGAACTGATGGAACACCAGTACTCTGAAATCCAACAGATCAAGAACAAAATCAAAGATATAGAAACTTTAATGCAAAGCCAAGGAAACAGAAGGGAACAAATAGAAAAAAGAATTTCTGACTTGGAAAACAGAGCTACTGATGCCAGCGTCTATGAGCAGAAATCAGAAAAAGAAACAAGAAAAATGAAGAAGCATTAAGAAGCATGTGGGACTCTCTTAAGAGGAACAACCTTCGATTAATTGGAGTCCCTGAACTGGGTGAGACATCTGAGAACACAGAGAGTATTGTTGCTGAGCTGCTGAAAGGAAACTTCCCAGAAATCATGAAGGAAGAGAATATAGACATCTGAGATCCATATCGTACGCCACTCAATATAGATGTCAACAGAAAGACCCCAAGACATATTATAATCAAGCTTAACAAAATGAAAGATAAGCAGCAACTCTTAAAGGCAGCAAGACTCAAAGCAAAGCTAACATTCAAAGGGAAACCCTGTAGGCTCTCGTCAGATTTCTCAGCAGAAACCACGCTGGCATGGAGACAGTGGCATGACACACTCAAAGCCTTGAAGGAGAAGAACTTCCAACCAGGAATTACATATCCAGCAAAACTATCTTTCAAATACAAAAATGAAATTAAGACATTCCCAGATGAACAGAAACTCAGAGACTTTGTAAAAACCAAACCCAAACTGCAAGAATTACTGAAAGAAATTCTTGGCTCTGGCTTAGAAAAACAAAACCACTAACTTTATATTTTAGAGCAACACACTACTCAGTACTCTACTCATTTAGGGAAGGCTCCAAAGTCAATCACAGCTTTGATACGGAAAGAAGCAATCCAGTGATCATCATGAAAACTATGGTGCCATCATATTAAAAAGAGGGATGTACTACAGTTGTTATAGTCCTTCCAAATGAAAAGGAAGATGACAAGACTGGTAGTAGTTAAAATTGGGTTTATATACAGTTTATTAAGGAGGTTAATAGGGGCAGCTGTAAAGCACAGCAAAGATGTATCATACCATTTCAAGAAATGTAACACAGGGGTCTCAACAACCACAAAACCAGTTCTGAGAAAGATGAAAAATCAACTCACCAAAAAGAATGTCCCAGAACAAACTAATAAGAACAACAGAGAAAACATCAACATAAAGATAAACATATCACAATGGCATCAGTGAACACATACCTATCAATAATTACATTGAATGTGAATGGACTGAAAGCTCCAGTAAAGAGACACCGAGTGTCATCTTGGATCAAAAGACATGACTCATCCGTATGCTGTCTACAAGAAACTCCCTTGAGACCTAAAGATAGGAACAAACTGAAAATTAAAGGATACAAGAATATATATTAAGGTAACAATGAACAAAGAAGAGCAGGGGTAGCAATTCTAATCTCAGACAAAATCAATTTTAATGTCAAATCCACCATCATGGACAAAGATGGACACTATTGCTGAAAGGTTCAGTACACAAGCAAGACTAACTATATTAAATATTTATGCCCCTAATATCAGAGCACCTAAATACATCAAAGAAACACTTACTACGCTCAAAAGAGAGTTAGATGATTTCACTATAATAGTGGGAGACTTCAACACTCCACTCTCATTACTAGACAGATCATCTAGAAGAAAGCTCAGTAAAGAAACAGAAGACCTCACTGATACAATTAAACCTCATTGATACATACAGAACTTTCCACCCGTCAGCAGACAACTACACCTTCTTCTCCAGTGCACACGGAACATTCTCCAGAATTGACCACGTGATAGGCCATAATGCAATGCTCAGCAAAATCCATACCATTGAATTACTGCAAAGCATCTTCTCAGATCATAAAGCCATCAAAGTTGAAATCAATAGCAGAAAAAACATAGATAGAAAGTGGAACTCTTGGAAACTGAACAAGATCTTGCTCAAAAAAACATGGGTTATAGAGGAAATCAAGGATGAATTAAAGAAATTCATGAATTCCAATGAGAACAAAAACACTTCCTACCAGAACCTATGGGATACAGCCAAAGCAGTGCTCAGAGGTCTGTTTATCTCCATAAATGCACACATCTGGAAGGAAGAAAGAAACCAAATCAAGGAACCCTACAGCTTGAACAACTAGAAAGACAATAACAGAGGAACTCCTCAGGCACCAGAAGAAATGAGATCATAAAGATTAGAGCAGAGCTAAATGAATTAGAGAATAGAAAAACAATTGAAAAAATTGAAAAGACCAAAAGCTGGTTTTTTGAGAAGATCCACAAAATTGACAAACCACTGGGTAAACTTACTAAAGAAAAGCAAGAAAGGAAACAAATAACCCAAATTAGAAATGAGAGGAGAGTTGTCACTACAGGTGCAACAGAAATCAAAAATATCATAACAGAATGCTATGAAAGACTGTACTGTAACAAATTTGAAAATCTAGGGGAAATGGACCAATTCCTTGACTCATACCACCTACCCAAATTATCACAACATGAAGCAGAACAACTTAATAAACCCATCACAAAGGAAGAGATTGAAAATGTCATCAAAACAATGCCAACCAAAAAAAATTCTGGGCCCAGATGGCTTCACTGCAGAATTCTACCAAGCATTTAGAGGACAGTTATCTCCAATACTACTGAGACTATTTCACAGTATAGAAAGGGATGGAGTACTCCCAAACTCATTCTATGAAGCCAGCATAACCCTGATATCTAAGCCAGGGAAAGACCCAACAAAGAAAAAGAACTACAGACCGATATCCCACGTGAAAATCTTCAACAACAACAACAAAAAATCTTCAACAAAATACTTGCCAATAGAATACAACAATATATCAAGAAAATAATCCATCATGACCAAGTGGGATTCATACCAGGGATGCAAGCCTGGTTCAACATCAGAAAAACAATCAATGTGGTTAACCACATAAATAACACAAATGACAAGGATCACCTGATTGTGTCCATTGATGCAGAAAAGGCATTTGATAAAGTCCAACACCTATTCATGCTAAAAACTCTTAGTAAAATGGGCATAGATGGCAACTTCCTCAACACAATAAAGGCCATTTATACAAAGCCAATTGCTCACATCATCCTGAATGGAGAGAGACTGAAAGACTTTCTCTTGAGATCAGGAACTAGACAAGAATGCCCACTCTAACCTCTCCTATTCAACATTGTGCTAGAAGTTCTAGCCAGAGCAATTAGACAAGACGAAGAAATAAAGGGCATCTGCATCAGCAAAGAGGAAGTTAAAATCTCCCTGTTTGCAGATGATATGATTGTATATGCAGAGAACCCCAAGGAATCTATAAGTAAGCTACTCAAACTGATAGAAGAGTTCAGCAAGTCTCAGGATACAAGATAAACATAAGTAAATCAGTAGGATTCATTTATACCAACAACGACACTGTTAGGAAGAAATTATCAAATCAATACCATTTATGATAGCCTCTAAGAAGATAAAGTACCTAGGAATTAATCTAACCAGAGAAATAACAGACCTTTACAAAGAGAACTACAAGCCTTTACTACAAGAAACTAAGAGAGACTTAGATAAATGGAAAAACCTACCCTGCTCATGGATAGGAAGACTTAACATTGTGAAAACGTCTATTTTACCCAAAGCAATTTATCTATATAATGCAATCCCAATACAAGTTCCAGCATCAATTTTTAACAAGATGGAGAAACAAATCACCAATTTTGTTTGGAAAAAGAAAATGCCCCAGATAAGTAAGGTACTACTGAAGAAGAAGAACACACTGGGAGGCCTCTCATTACCCGACCTTAGAACATACTACACTGCCACAGTGGTCAAAACAGCCTGGTACTGGTACAAGAACAGACAGATCGATCAATGGAACAGAATTGAGACCTCAGAGATGACACCATCTGCCTATGAACAGTTGATATTTGACAAAGGCCCTAATACATTAAACTGGGGTAGAAACAGTATCTTCAACAAATGGTGCTGGCAAAATTGGTTATCCATCTGCAATAAACTGAATCAAGATCCGTATCTTACACCTTATACAAAAATCAATTCCAACTGGATAAAAGACCTAAATATCAAACCTAAAACGATAAAGCTCATCCAAGAAAAGGTAGGAACAACAATGGAAGTTTTAATATACAATGAGGACAGACTCCAAAATCCATCAAAGAAACCCCAATCAACTGAAGAAAAAATAGATAAATGGGAACTATTAAGAATCAAACACTTTTGCTCATCCAAAGACATTATTAATAGAATTAATAGAACACCCACAGAATGGGAAAAAATATTTGGCAACTCTATGTCAGACTGACGCCTGATCTCCATAATCTATAAGATACTACAAAATATCAATAAGAGGAAGATATACAATCCAGTTAAGCAGTGGGCAAAGGAGATGGACAGACATTTCACTAAAAAGGAGATCCAGGCAGCCAAAAAACACATGCGGACATGTTCACGATCTTTAGTTATTAAAGAAATTCAAATCAACACGACAGTGAGATACCATCTCACCCCAACAAGATTGGCCATGATCCAGAAAACACAAAACAACAAATGCTAGAGAGGCTGTGGAGAAGGTGGAACCCTCTTACATAGTTGGTGGGGTTGCAAAATGCTCCAGCCTCTTTGGAAAGCAATCAGGTGCTTCCTTAAAAAAATGGATATCGATATACCGTTTGACCCAGTAATTCCACTACTTGGAATATATCCTACAGAATCAAGGCCTTTCACACCAACGGACACATGCACCAGAATGTTTATAGCAGCACAGTTCACGATAGCAAAAAAATGGAATCAACCCAGATGCCCAACAATAGAAGAATGGATAGGTAAACTATGGTACATATACTCAATGCGGCCCTATGCAATGATAAAGAATAACGATGATTCCAGGAAACATCTCCTAACCTGGTTTCAACTGAAAGACCTTATGTTGAGTGAAAGTAGTCAGCGACAAAAGGACAAATATTGTATGAGACCTCTATGATAAGATCTCAAAAACAGACTTGTGAATAGAAGAAAAGACTCTTTGACAGCTACAAGGGAGGGGAGGGAGGGAGGGTGAGGGGGCTAGGGTTTAGTTTAGATAGTTGGTAGAAATTTGGTTGGGAGAAAGCGGTGATAGCACACATTAGAAACAAGAACAACATTAAGTGGACTTCAGCATAACTTGAGTACTCCTTGCATCTTAACACAATATTGCAAGGATAGAGTAGCTGGGGCAAGGGGCAGGGGACCACGCTCTTAGGCGAAATTGAGGCCAGTTGGCACAGCTAGAGTTTTGCTAAGAGAACTCTCTGCACCCCACATTGGTGAGTGGCGTCTGGGGTTTTAAAAGCTGCCAACATGGCATTTGAGGACACAGCAAATGGTCCCAACTCAGCAGGAACGGATGCTCACCAAGGACCAAAATGACATGCGTAAAGACAACCTAGAAGACAGAGAGATCCACAAGTCTGGGTGCCTACATCGACTTGGGACTGGAAGAACCTGATGGTGCCCAGCCACCACCAGTATTGGCCATGATGGAGCTCACAGAGAGGAGTCTCACTGGCAACACGAGAATAAAAAGAGGTGCATCCTGAGATCTCCACTAACAGACCTCAATTGATGGTCCAGCAGTTTCCGGGTTCCCCTGAGAGCATGGCCCCCGGCCCTGATGCTGCCCTTATCCATAAATCATAACGAAAGTCCACTCTTTGGACAGGAATGGATTGGACTTGGCAATGCAGAGTGACCATATATTGGAGGCACTTTATGGTTCTATACATCTGTAGGATATCATCCTGCTGACCTCTGGCTGGAGGAAGGGGAGTGGACGGGGAGGAGGGGAAAGGAGGCTGTTGGGAGGATGAGAAATGTATGGAGCAGAGAGGAATAGTGTGCTGTCACCGGACAGGAAGAGCAGTGGAAGCTCCACATAGGTGGACATGTAAAGTTATACGGGAATGTACATTTTCACACAGTCGTGTTAAATAAAAAATAAGAAGAGTAATCATTTAGCAAATTAAATCTAGAAGCAGCTTTTTTGAAAATAATCCATTATAACCAAATTTTATTTATTCAAAGGAGGTAAGATTATTTAACAAAAGAGGATATCCACTTTCATTACCATTGTTAAACATTGTACTCAGCATGTAATCTCCACACTCTACTCAAGGGCAAGAAAAATATCAGTCATAAAAATCAAGAAATACCATTTGTATTCACAGATGACATGATTGTATACATTTAAAAAGTATGTAAAAAGTATGTAAAAAAGTATGTAAAAAAATAAATGAATGGTGGTGAAGTCTCAGGGTTCAAAGTGAATATGCAAAGGCGAGAAAATAAAATGTTGTTTTCTTACTAAAGTACCAAATAAAGCAAACACACCAGACCCACTGCTGTCCACTCAGTTCTGCCTCACAGGGACCCTGTGCAACAGAGTGGAGTGGCCCCGTAGGCTTTACAAGGCTTCAGGTCATTACAGAAGCATACTGCCACTCCTTCCTCTCACAGACGGGCCAGCAAATTCCAACAGCCGATCTTTTGGTAGACAGCTAAGCTCATTAATGACTGCACCACCAGGCATCCTTCGCTGAAGTACATTTAATTAAAATCAGTTTTTAAAGTATTAGTATGGGGCATGACAAATAGTGATGATCAAGTGTTTAACAACTGTTAGCTCTGATGTTGGATGATGGAAGCAATACTGAGATCATTTGTTGATTACAAGGGTCTGGTAGATTTGAAATCTCATAATTGCTTCCCAAACTATTCTTTCCTCATCTAATTGCATGTCCACTGACATTATTCCTTTTCCTTTTTATTAATTTTGTTTAAACTACTCTTTATCCTTTTTACTAATTCTGTTTAAGGACATGTTCAAGTTGACGGTATAATTTCACAAAGGATTTTAAGTAGTTTATACTGCTTCAAATGTAAGGTACAATAGATATAAAACTGGAAATATTGGCATGAAAACTGTGTTATTATTTCCATTAGCTACCATCAAGTTGAGAACCTTAAAAAAATATAATAATGATTTTTTTTTCATATTCTACCATCACTCATAACACCCAGCAGTATACTCAAGTATACATGCTTGATGACTGCTTGGTAAAAGACAAATGATTTTTGAATGACTGTCTTTTTACCACAGCAGACTAATTCTCAAATCTAGGAAATTCAGTGTTTGCTTAGCCTTTAGATGAATTTTCCATGAGAAATCATTAATAAAGTCAGTTGGCTGTGTTACTTTTCATGAACTTTTATCAAATTTACAAATAATATTTTCAAGGTCCATAGTCTTCTCTCCATGTATAACAGTATATACATGCTAGACCATTTGAGAACTTTACTTTTATGTGTTTTTTTTTTTTTTCAAGTTTCTATAAGCTCTAGAGATACTATTCTCTAAAGCCACTCCCTCAGAAAGAAGCCTCAATAGTTTCACACAGCATGGAAATTATTTTGGAAAACACAACATACTATATTTCAAATCCTATAGCTGATGTAAAAAAATTTATTTCTCAAAAACAGATTATCTTAGTTTCATCAGATGAAAAAGTATGGAAAGGGATTTCCCCTTTGATTTGTATAAATTTTTGAACATGTTTTACATTTCCTTAATAAACACCTTCAGAGAGAAAGTATAGGAGTACCAAAGAGAAAATTAGTCACGTATCTGCATATTTGTTTAAGGGCAGATTAAAATGCTCAGTTTACTGAAGTTGCTCCTTACCTTCAAATTGCCACAGACATTGCTTTTGAGGCAGGAGATCACATCTAAAGATATGATTTCCTCAGTGCACCCACTAAAATCTATTTTCCTGAAAGTCACTGCCTAGTAATTCTGCAGAAATTATTGGTACTGTTTTAGTCATCTGGTGCTGCTCTGACAGAAATGCTACAAAGTGGATGGCTTAAACAAGAAAAGTTTATTCTTACACAGTCCAGTAGGCTACAAGTCTAAATTCAGGATGTCAGCTCCAGGGGGAAGGCTTTCCTCTCTGTCGGCTCGGGAGGAAATATCTTGTGTTGTATCAGTCTTTTTTTAGTCAGCATCTTGGTGCAGGAACCCCAGATCTGAAGGACATGCTCTTCTCCCAGTGCTACTTTCCTGATGGTGTAAAGTTCCCACCTTACTCTTCTCACTTCTTTCCCTTACATCCCACGAGCTGGTAGCATGAATCCTGCCTCACCAACACAACTGTTTTCCCTGATCAAAATCACAGAGGCAGGATTCACAAAACACAGGAGAAATTGCACCATATTGGGACTCAGAGCTGAGTCAAATTAGTACATACATTTTTGGTGGAACACAGTGCAATCCGTGACAGGCACATTATTATATTATTGTATTATCTTACATCTTACCTATCAATAGTTCTTAAATTAAGGTCTAAGTTTGCAAGCACTCCAATATTAGCATCTTAAATTAGAAGTTGTCCTGGAGCAAGGACTTTGTAATATATATTTTAGTGCCCATGATAGAACAGGATACTTATGAAATGCTTAATAGACCTTTGTACATAAATATTTACACTGGATAAATTAATAATTGACTGAGAATTTTGAAGCAGTAAATTAATGTGAGGTCTCTGGGTAGTGAACGAAAACCATCTGTACTCAACTGTTAACCTCAAAGTTGACTGTTTAAAGCCACCCAGCAGTGCCACTGACAAAATACATGGAGATTTGCTTCTGTAAAGATTAAAGACAAAACAAAGAAACAAAAAACCCTATGGAAAAATTCTATTACATAACTCTGTACCACTGGAATTCTTCTTTGATGCATGATTTAGAAGTATATTACTTATTTTCCAAATATTTAGAAGTCTTAGACTAATTTTTCATATTGTCTTCTTATTTAACTTCATCGTCTTCTGAGAGCCTAGTCTGCATGCTTTCAGAACTTGTTAGCACTTGTTATTTGGATCTGCAAATAGCCAGTGTATGCAAATGCTCCAAGAACATTAGAAAACAATTTGCATTCTGTAATTATTCATTGCAGCATTTTGCATGTGTCATTAAATCAATTTTTGAACTTGTATAAATCTTCAACATCCTTATGTCTTGTTTTCAGTTATAGAAAAAGCCAGGTTAACCCTCAGTAGAAATATGTATTTATCTATGTTTCCTTTTAATTCTTACTTTATATCATTGAAGGATGTGTGTGTGTGTGTGTGTGTGTGTATGTATATAAAATATATATGTATATTTTAAATTTTCCTAATGGGTTGACTCCTATATCACAAAAAGAAAAAGCGATTTCTTTTTAGTGATGACCCTTGCTTTAATGTCAATTTTCTTTCTACTACTAGTTTGTTATATTTTTTTCCTTAGGCTTATTTACTCCATCCTGTAATTGCATAATTAAGGAATATCTCTTAAAAGAAGACTGTAATTGAGTATGACTTTTTAACCCAGTCTGACAGTCTTCGTCTTTTAATTAGAGGGCTTAGGCCATGTACTTGTTCAGTAGTCCACAAACTTATTCATTGCTACCTATCAGTGACACTTGCTCTATTCTCCTTTCTCTGTTTTGGATTAAATTGTATCCCCTCTGGTGGCACAACAGTTAAGCACTTGGCTGCTAACTGAAAGGTTAGCAGTTTGAACCTACTAGCACTCCTCAAGAGAAAAAGCCAGGCTATCTTCCCCTGCAATTATTACAATCTAGTATACCCTACGGAGTAGTTCTGATCTGTCCTACAAGATGAGTGTGAGTTGGAATTAATTCTACAGCCTACAACAACAAAGTGTGCCAGGAACTTGACATGCTTTTCTTGCATAAAAATGCAATTAATTTGTTATCATTTGTCCCAGTTTCCTGGGGCTGCCAAAACATAGTATCATGAGACGAATGAGAACAGAGATTTTTGTCTCAAATCTGAATTGAAGGGTTAACCCCATTGCCCCATTGCCATTAGGCTGAATCCAGCTTGTAATGACCCTATGAGACAGAGCTGAACTGCCCTAAAGCATTGCCTGATGGATTCTAATTGCCTACCTCTTGGTTACCAGCCACAACTCTTAACTACTATGCCACTAGGGTACCAGTTAGAATGCTGGCAATGTTAATTTATCTGAGAGTCCTGAAGGAGATACTGTTTTATGCCTTTTTCCTTCTGGCAGCTCCTGAAAAGCATCCTTCTTTGACTTACATCTGCCTTCATAACTGTATGACAATACTTCCTCTATCTAGCACTTTATGTCTGTTCCCTCTTTTATAAGTCACTTTTTGGATGGAATTGGAATCTATTCTACTCTGGTAAGATCTCACATTAACTGAAAACATCTTAAAAGACTCGAATCCAAAAGAAGATTGTGTTCAAAGGGAACAAGTGTTAAAACTTTAACATATCTTTTTTCAGAAGACAGTTCAATCCATGACATCTCCAGTTTAGGGAGAAAAATCATCCTCAGAGAAGTTATGATATGTCTCGTATCACTTAACTTGATAGCTGATAGAACGTGTCACTTTGATTTCAAAACATGGAAATAAAGACAGCAATGAATTTTTTCACAATTTTATTATGAAATATAAGTAAATTTGACTTAATTAAAAATTGCCACATTAATATTGTAGAAGATCAAATAGAAAATTGGACTTGAATTTATTCTTCACATTAAATCTGGAAATTTGTTAGCAAATATTAAGAGTTTCAGCTTACCCTACCAGAATTTTTGCAATCCTCATGGTAATAATACAACACTTCCTTTTGCCTTTAATACTGAATGTAAACAGCCAAAAAGTTGCTTTCATTTTAGAAAATGCTGGTGTCAACAAATTATGGTGAATTTTACCTTTCTACTCAGTCTGGCATAATCTTAATAGAAAAATAAAGATGATTTATAAAACCGCTGGATGGTAACCTATCTGAAAAAGATTTATGTTTTATTCCTACTCATAGATAAATCCTTTTATTACTTAAACTTTTCTTCCTTAGTTTTGATTAATTTGCATTTAGTTCTCTAGTTTATTAAAAAAATGAATTCACATTATCTACCTTTTTTATTGATCACTATATGAAATGAATGTAAACACTGAACTTGCATTTTATTCACATATATGTATTTTCTATATGTGTCACTTTTAAATTGAAGTTGTAAGCAGTGATATAGAGGATGAATATATAAGAACAATGTGTTGTTTATAGGCACTATATATAACATCATTGTTTTTAATGTACTAGAATTTCTAGCCTGTATAAGGAGCTGTAGTGTTGAAGTGGTTAAGAGCTGGACTGTCACTCGAGAGTTGGGCAGTTCAGATCCATCATCTGCTCCTTGGAAACTCGATGGGGCAGTTCTGTTCTGTTCTGTCAAGTCACTATAAGACTCAACTTAAAGTCAATGGTTTCTAATCCATATAGCACAACAATATGTATATTAATTCCAACAAATAAGAAGTTGTTAATCAAATTGAACTTCTAAATAATCAAAAAAGAATATAACTCAACCCCAAGCATTGGATTATTGGCTCTATAATTTTCAGTGCATCAGGATCAGAGGAGCACTTATTAACACTGTGTGATACACAGATAACACAACTTTGCTTACTGTTACAGGTTGAATTGTCTCCCCAAAATTTGTGTCAACTTTTGTAGGCCAGACTCCCAGTATTATGTGATTGTCCACTATTTTGTCATCTGATGTGATTTTCCTTTGTGTTATAAATCTCACCTCTAAGATATTAATGAGCCCAGATTAGAGGCAGTTTTGTTAAGGAGTCAGGGCTCAATTTACTAGATTAGGTTGCATTCTGAGTCTGTTCTGAGATGTAAAAGAGACAATCTAGCAGAAGGACAAGGGGACCTCTTGCAGTTGAGAAAGCAGAGCTGGGAATGGATTATATCTTTGGATTTCGGGTCCCTGCATTGAGAAGCATCTAGACCAAGGGAAGACTGATGACAAGAAACTTCACCCAGGACCAACAAATAGAAAGACTTCTCTTGGAACTAGGACCCTGATTCAGACTTTGGGCCTCCTAAACTTACAGAGCAACATTTTTTTTTTTTTTTGTTAAAACCATCTATTTATGGTATTTCTGTTGTAGCAACACTAGAAAGCTGAGATAGAATTCAGTCCTGGAATAGTAGGGTTCTGCTGTAACAGACACATAACATGTGGAAACAGTTATGAAACTGTGGGGGAGGCTAGAAGGATTTTAAAATACCTAGTAGCGTATGCCAGATTGCCTTGAGGAGGCTATTGTTGGAATTATGGACATTAAAAATAATTGTGGTGAGGACTCAGAAAGAAGTGAAGACAGCTGTTACACTGAAGATAGCACAGATGGTGAGAAGCAACAGCAGAGAAACTACAGCAGCAGAACCAGCGGACCAGCACCAGACAGCTCTGGAGCTGACCAGTGGAGCTAGAGTGGCTGAGTGCCTTTGACAGAAGGCTTCTCGATGGAGTGGCTGTCTGTGGGCACTTGTCCGTAGAGCCACACTTGCCGACCCACTGAGCGGGAAAGCTGAGTGCCTTCCAGTGGAATTTTACAGGCACAGTGAGGTGCTTCCAGGCACTTATCAGCAGAATGAGCTAAAGAGCTTTGGGACAATTTCCCTAGTGGCAGACACAGGGAGCAAGGTCCAGGGACCTTGGAAGTCAAGGACTCAGAAAGCAGAAGCTAAAGAAACAAGGAATGCAGGAATCAGAGCTACTTCAGTCTCAAATGGTAGGGTCACAGCCTCTGAAGGATCAAAATGTGAAGCCAAGGAATCTGGGGTTTTAAAGGATGCAGCCATAGCCTCCCAGTTTTCAAAGTGTCAAATCTTCACTAACTCAGTTCATGAGTGTGGGCCTGCCTTTTATAAATGCCAGTGGGTCGGGGCCAATTATATTGTACAGGGCTGAGTATGTAAGGCTGCTGTGCCTAAGGGCAGAAGAAGCAGGCTTGCTAGAACCATGTGGAATCACCACTCAGGTGGATTTAGAGGATGAGGCCACCCAAAACCTAGAGAGCAGAGTTAACTTCTTGGTGGGCCTGAAAGATAACGCTAGAGGCCAGGATCAAAGGGCCTCCACCCAGAATCTGGGAGTATGACCAAAATCCAGACTCTGAAAGAGAGATTGATTGCCTAATGGTCTCAGAGGGCAGAGATAAATTTCAAGCCTTGAAAGCTAATGTAACGTGTTCTGATGACTGGCTTGGTGGCTGTTATATCTTCTTTCTCTCCAATTTCTCCCATTTCTAATAGAAATATCTAGCTTGTGCATGTTCTACTATGGTACTCTGAAAACAGATAACTTGTATTCTAGATTTCACAGATAAAAAGAAATTTTTGAATAATCAACTTGTAATTGATTCAAGACTTCTTATATATATGATGCAGTGAATTTGTTTTGTTTGTATCAAGGACATGAATTTTGGGGGGTAAAAGAATAGAATATTATTGACTGAATTGTATCACCCAAAAAGTATGTCAGCTTGGTTAGGCTAGATTCTCAGCATCTTGTAGTTGTCCATCATTTTGTTGTATGATATGATTATTTTATGTGTTATAAATTCTACCTCTAGTATGTTAATAAGCTAGAACTCAATCTATAAGGTAGTATTTTGAGTTAATTTATTTTGAGGTATAAAAGAGGAGAATAGAGGGACAGGAGAACCCTATACTACCAAGAATAGAACTAGAAGTCCTTATCCTTTGGACCTGGAGTCCCTGTACTGAGAAGCTCCTAGACCAGGGAAAGATGGATGACAAAGATATTTCTCCAAAGCAAACAGAGAGATAAAGGATTCTCCTGGAGCCGGTACTCTGATTTCAAACTTTTGGCCTCCTAAACTGTAAGAGGAAACCCTGGTGGCATAGTATCAAAGTGCTACTATGGCTGGTAACCAAGAGGTCAGCAGTTCAAATCCACCAGCACGCTTTGGAAACCCTATATGGCAGTTTAACTCTGATGTACAGTATCGCTATGAGTTGGAATCAACTCAACAGCACCTAACAACAACAAACTGTAACAGAATATAATTCTATTTGTTAAAACTATCTGCTTATGGTTCTGTTATAGCAGCAGTAGATAAGACACTTGCTGAAAGTGAAGAGGATTTGATGCACTTACTGTTGAAGATCAAAGATATAGCCTTTCATGTGTGGATTGTAACACAACAGAAAGAAAACAAAAATCCTTACAATTGGACCAATAAGAGACATCATGGTAAATGGAGAATAGATTGAAGTTGTCACATATTTCATTTTCTTGGGTTCACATTCAATATCCATGGAAGTAGCAATCAATAAATCAAAAGACACATTGCATTGGGCATTCCTTTGGCAAAAGATCTCTTTCAAGTGTATATAAAAAAACAAGATGTCACTTTGTGGACTAAGGTACACTTGACCTAAGCCATGGTATTTTTTAGTCACTTCATATGCATAGAAAAGATGGATTATGAGTGAAATACAATGAAGAAGAAATGCTGCATTTGATGTAAGGTATTGGTGAAGAATACTGACTATTCCACAGGCTACCAGAATCAGCAAATCTATCTTACAATAATTACAGCCCTAATGCTTCCTAATTTAAGAAGTTAACCAGAAGCGAGAATGGCGAGGCTGTGTCTCATATGCTATGGACATGTTACCAGGAGGAACACGTCCTTGGAGGAAGACAGCATGGTTGGTAATGCAGAGGATCAACAAAAAAGAGCCTTTAACAAGATGGACTGACACAGTGGCTGCAACCATGAGCTCCAACATTAGCAAGAATTGTGAGGATAGCACAGGATAATGTTGTGGCTTGTTCTGTTGTGCATTCTGTTATAATTAATATAAGTCAGAATGGACTGTATAGCACCTTAACAACAAAAATGACCTAATTTAAAAAAAGATTGATCAAAAACATTGGTTGATGTATATGATTTAAGATTATACCATTGTGAAAAGGACATTTCTGAATATCTTTTTCTCTACTTCAGAAAGGAATTTAGATATACATAAGATATACTGTTACTACTATTGACACTACTATGAAAAATAATAATGATGCTTAATATTCCTTGAGCTCTTACTATTGTTTTACATACATCTAATTTAATCCTAAAAGAAAAAAGAAAATAAACTCTTAAAGATAATCACTATTATTCTTTTCCAGTTTACAAATGAGAACCCAAAGGCACAGAAAAATTAAAAATTGTGTCCAACAATACATGACTATCAAATGGTGGAGACTGAATTCAAAGTAGTTAGAATTCAGAGTTCACAGTTTTACACTTAGCTACAATGATTTTATAGTGACTATTTTCATAATATATTTTCTTCATAATTGTTCAGCCATAATATTATGTATAGTATTATTATTCTCAGTAAAGACTATTTTTTTAAAAACGGTTTTGGTTAATTATCACAATAGAGAATACTACAACAACTTCCAATAAAAATAAATGTTTCAATAATAAAAATAATTCATATCTAAATATTCCATGATTGTACAGATCGGGCCCTGTATTAACTATCTTTGCTGTATAACAAAATATTACGCATTTAACAGCTTAAAACAAGACAGACTTTTTATCTCACAGTTTTTATAGATCAAGGTTCCAGCTTAATTGGGATTTCTCATCAGGCTGCAATCAAAGTGTAAATTGGACAGCATTCTCATGTGGAGACTGAACAAGGGAAGAATCTGCTTCCGAGCATCTTCGGTTGAGCTTCGGTTTTCGATGAAACCGAGTTTTACCTGTTTGCTGCCAGAATTAACTTCTTTACAGTTTTATGACTGAAGACATCAGACTTTTCCTGCTATTGATAAGAGACTACCCCAGGTTCTAAAGACTGCTTGTTGCTCTTAGCTAATGCCTGTACTTCCTTCCCATGTGAAAATTCCTTGTCTTTCCTTCTCCAACATAATCACTTTAGTCCTGCAAGGAGAGTCCTTTGCTCCTGTCTGCCAAAATAGGGTCTTACACAATTTACATAACCATAAGATCAATATCTCATAAACTTTTGTGATATAATTTAGCTTATTCAAACCGAATCATGAGAGCAAAATATTTTGATATATAATGTAACCTCATTGCAAGAATGAAATTCCATAAGCTCTGCATTATTCCATTAGTGGCAAGTCACAGGTCTTGCCTACAGGCAGAAGAAGGAGTTTAATATTTCAAAAGCCACACGTTTGGATGTGTAAATATAAAACTTTATTTTCCAGTAATTTAGCTTAGTTCTAATATTCTCAATATTCACTAGTGATTGAAAACTCTGTCAATTTAAGAGACTCAGTTCCCTTTCCAATTTCTTCATCTATTTTCTCATTTACCTTTCTCCCAGGGAAATCTCAGTTTCAAACGTAAGTTCACTTATTCAAGCAGCAGATAGTTCATGGTTCTTCTGCAGGTGGTTTTGCTTCAGGTCATCCTGATGTCCGTTTCTGAGACGTAACCTGTTTTTCACTTGGTCGTCTGAATTGGTGTTTCTTACTGCTGCGTCTGCTGCTGGTGCTGAAGGTGCTGTCATGATCTCAAGTTCATTCAGCCTACAAGGTCTGGCGATTAAGTCCACGAACTTAATTGTTCTAAGCGCTACATACCCCACTGTTGAATATCACTGAGTCACCTTCAAAGTATTCGCCTTGGGAAGCTATGCACCAGTGCCAGTGCCTAGTCCACGCTTCAAAGCAATTGTGGAACTCCTGCAATGGCCATTGTGCATGGTGACATGGTGTCAAGTTTGCAAACTGAATTGTGCAGTTGTCAGTGAAGGAGTTTTTACCCAGTAAACAACTAACTGCATTTGAACACCTTGCTTACTTACCTGATCTGTCCCCACTGACTTTTTTCTTTACCTGAAGATAAAGAAGATATTTAAAGGAAAACATTATGATGATATCAAAGGTAATGCGATGACTGCTCTGATGGCCATTCCAGAAAAAGAGTTCCAAAATTATTTTGAAGGGTGGGCTAGGAACTGGCCTGGTGCTTAACTTCCCAAAGGAAGTACTTTGAAGATGACCATAGTGATACCCAACACTGCAGTATGTTGGGTATTTTTCTAGGATGGGTTTGCAAACTTAATTGTCAGGCCTTGTAAGTTTCATCTAACGAAAATGCCTTTTTTTCCACATGTACAACTTTTCCTTTCTAGTGGCCGTTTCACTCACTCACTCTTGTTTGGGGTGGGGGGCAGAGCATCAGAACTCTGGGTTAGGGAGGACACGAAGCTGACAATCGTTTTTGGATCCATTCAACTGGACAACTGTCCTTTAGCCATTACTACATTACTACCTAAAGAGAAGAATTAACAGACAGTTTAAGCTTTATATCTGAGTCCTAAAGACACATAATTTGGAAAATAAAATGAATAATTTGAAACAGTAGAACTAGCACAAGTGTCTACTACGTCATCTACCTTCACGTCTAGGATTTAGCTGCTCAGCTTCGGTTCTGATTCCCAAGTACATCAAGCTTTTTGCTGTGTAGGGCTTTCAGTCTAGTTGTTCTCTATCTGGGAGGACCTGAGACCCTGTAGGAAGGTCTTTTATTTATCATTCAAATCTTGGCTCAGCTGCCACTTTCTTCAGTCTTCCTCAATCAGCTTGACTCAGACAGTTCTCCAATTCTGATCATTTGTTTTCCTTCATTCTGTTCTTTTTAACACACCTGCTATTTTGCTGATTACTTTTCTCCCTTTCATGGTGAGATGAGAAGCCTAGTTCTGTGTCCTATTTGTCTGCCATACACTGACCAGAGCCTGACATATAACGGATAGATGATTGCTTAATCAAATAATAGGTAAACATGTGTGGCTCTTATTTCTTATTTATTTGTTACAATAATATGGAAAACAAGATAACCTATAAATAGATCTTCTATGTGAACTGTCTTCTACTTTGTATAATCAAATATTTCATGGTTAACAAATGCATCTGTATCAATGATGCCAAATAATTTATTAAGTTTTGTTAAGGGCAGCTTTGTGGTCCAGAAAATATAGAAATAACTTCAAAATTAACCACCATATCAAGGTTTATTTTTATGATTCTGAATCATTGCTAATTTAAAACTAAGCAGATATTTTTGTTTCCACATGGTAAACAACTACTTTCAGGATTGTATTAAGGAAATAATACTGGATTTCAAATAGAGGAAGTTAAGAGAACAGATGCATTTATAACACTTAACAAGGAAAAGCTAAGATAGAAAATTAGGAAGATAGTCTGTTATAGAAATATATTTTATTGAGAGTAGATTAGATTAATATTTCACTGAAAAAAACTGTAAATTAAAAGGCTGATATGGAGGTGAAAGAAAGGGGAACAATTTGAAAATGGAGCAAAGAGAAGGAAAGAAATAGAATACGAGGAATTACAGTTTAAGAGAACACTTTGAAATAAAGCGAAACATAGAATGACTTTATTGTTCACGAACAGCACTGAAGATTGTAAGAAAAAGCATTTGCCAGTATATACCCAAGGGAAATATCCTAACAGAGAAATACTCTAGAAAGAAAAGCATTAATGAAGACATTATCATGGAGCAGATATTGTCATGCTGTTTGTCAATTTTTATTGAATTGTAGACAGTTGACAAAGAAAAGCCTTGAAAAATTGTCTGTTGACAAAAAGCAGGTAAGAAAAATGGTAATTAGAAAATTTTTCCACACACCCATCAGTGGGACCTGTTGACTTGGTTTTCAGAGAATTGTTTTGTGCACTTACCATTTTTGAAAACTCTTCAGGAGTTTAGGCTGCACTGGCCCGTATAGGAAGCCAACGCTGAGTCGGTTCTGACTCACAGTGACTCTGTGTACAAGTGAATGAAGCACTGCCCAGGCTGCGCTGTGCCTGCACCGTGCCTGCAGCCACTGCGCCAGCTCCTCTTGTTGAGGACTTTTCTGTTTCTTTTTTTTTTTTTTTTTTGCTTACCTTCTGCATTACTGAAGAGAATGTCCTTCTTCAGGGATTGATCCCTCCTGAGAAAATGCCTAAAATATGTAAGATGTGACCTCACTGTGCTTTCCCCTAAGGAACAAACTGATTGTACTCATCCCAAGACAGATCTGCTTGTTCCTTTGTCAGTTCATGGTATATTCAGTATTCTCGAAAATCACGATTCTGGGGCATCAATTCTTCTTCACCTTTATTACTCATCATCCAACTTTTGTATACATAGGAGGTGACTGAAAACGCCATGACTTGGGTCAGGTGCCCCTTAATATTTAAGGTGACATCTTAGCTTTTCAATACTTTAAAGAGATGTTTTGTAACAGATTTGCCCCAAACAATGTGTCTTTTGATTTCTTGACTGCTGATTCCATGGGAAGTTGATTGTGGATCCAAGTAAAATGAAATTCTTGACAATCTCATTTATTTTCTCTGTTTATCATGATGTTGTTTGCTGGGCCAGCCATGAGGCTTTTTGTTTTCCATGTTGAGGTATAATCCATGTTGAAGTCTGTGGTCTTTGATCTTCATCAGTGTTTCAAGTCCTCTTCACTTTCAGCAAGCAAGGTTGTGTCATCTGCATGTCACAGGTTGTTAGTGAGTCTGTCTTCAATCCTGAGGCCCCATTCTTCTTCATACACTCCACCTTCTCAGATTATTTGCTTAGCATATAGACTGAAAAAGTGTGGCGAAAGGATACAACCCTGATGTACACCTTTCCTGACCTTAAGCCATGCAGGGTCCCCTTGTTGCTTTGTATGGCTGATTCTTGATCCATGTACAGATTCTTCATGAACACAATTAAATATTCTATAGTTCTCATTATTAGCAATGTTATCCATAATTTGTTATGATCCACAGTCAAATGCCTTTACATATTCAATAAAGCAGAGATAAACATCTTTCTGGTATTCTCTGCTTTCAGCCAAGATCCATCTGACATCAGTGGTGTTACCTCTGGTTTCATATCTTCTGAATCGGTTCTGAATTTCTCTTAGTTCCCTGCCAATATACTGTTGAAATCAGTTTTGAATAATCTTTAGCAAAATTTTATTTGTGTGATTTAAATCACGTTGTTTCATAATTTCTACATCCAGTTAGATCGCTTTTCTTGGAAAGGCGTATAAAAAGTGAATCTCTTACCGTTGATTCACCAAGCACCTATCCTCCAAATTTCTTGGTATAGACAAGTGAGCACTGTATTTATTTGCTGAAACATCTCAGTTGATATTCCATCAATTCCTGGAGTCTTGTTTTTAGACAATGCCTTCAATGCAGCTTTGACTTCTTCTTTATTACCACCAGTTCCTGATCATATGCAACATCTTGAAAATGGTTGAATGTTAACCAATTTGTTTAGGTGTAAGTGTGTATATTCCATCTATCTTATTTCTAATGACCACAATGAATTTAGTTAGAAAGATGAGTCTAACAGGATGCTAGACGTATGTTATTATATTTGTTATGGAGAAAAGAGACTATTTAAATGAGCTTCTAAAATGGCAGCAGATAGGGAGGCCCTACAAAAACAGGTGGCAACAGGATTATCACAAAACTTAGAACTCTCAGATCAGTTTCTCACATTTTGACATGGTTTATGTAGTAATAAGTTTCAAAGATTCACAAAATTTTCTGAATATACAGTTTGATTTTAACCAAACTAATCTAATATTTCCTTATTTTTAACTGTTATCTCAACTGGAATATAAAAAAAGAGTTGAAAAAATGGGAAACAAAAAATGTAGAGTCAGAATCAACTCAATAGCAGTGGATGAAAAAGGAGAGATGAGTTAAAAGGCAATGTAAACGAAATTTGAACATGGGCAGTAGGACATTACATGCCATAGGAGAAACAGATCATTCTTTTATGGCTCAATTTTCTGGTTGAATTTCTATCAGTTTTATCTTTCCTAAGGAGAGAGAAATTTTGCAACAATCTAAAGTATAAAAGTAAAATTCTTCAATGCACCACTTTCCGAGAAAGATCGGAATAGACATCTAGCAATTATACAAGGAAACAAACACTTCAGGAAGCTAGATGAATCACGAAATCAGCCAAGTGGACTGAACATTTATTTCATCCATGTATAAGTAGGTAACACATCATTACAAATATGCTTAATTGCTTTTCTTTGCACAGTCTGATGGATTTTGCAGAGGTCTTAGGCTATCATAGAAAGTTGAATATGCAGAGAGAGGAGACTTTTCTTTAGCAGTGTCTCCTTGACTTTCTCAACTTTAAACCATTGTTAAAATAATGCTGTATTAATAATTGTCACAAGTAGTTCATATAGGCGCCAGTTAATGTTGTTTATATTTTCAAATAGAAAATTTGTGCTTTATTTTCCCAGCTTGTTTTCTAAATTATACCTTTCAACTATCTCACAGAAACATGAAAGTAAAACTCAAGCATGTATTCAGAAATTTTAGGACTTAACACTTTGCAGGGAACCACAGGATATGTTCACATGCATTAAAACACACACATGCACACACACACACAAAAAAAAACCCATTGTTGCTGAGCTGATTCTGAATGAAAGTGACACTATAGGACAGAGTAGAACTACTCTTATAGGATTTCTGAGAAGTAGTTGGTGGATTTGAACAGCCAGTTTTTTGGCTAGCAGCCAATCTCTTAACCACAGTGCCACCAGGCTCCATTCAAGTGTATAAGAACAATAAAAACCAGATAAGTAGAAGCCCAGCTAATTCCAGCTCATGCAGTTCCCATATGTTGTTGAAGAGAAACATGCTCCATAGACTTTTCAAAACTATGATCACTTCAGAGCAGATTGCCAGGCCTTTCTTCCTCGGTGGTTTTGGATAGATTTGAATCACCCATGTTTTTCATTAGTAATCAAGCACTTCTTTTCGCCACCTAGTTTCTGAGTAGTCTATCACTATCTACTAGCAATAAAAAGATAAAAGATATTTTTATATTATGTAAGTAATACTGGAAGAATCTGAAGCCCTGAGAAGAAAAATGTGGGTGGTGGAATTCTTTCTTTTTTTGAGTATAAAAGCTTTAGTTCCATTATGGCAGTCATGCTGAAACCTGGGAAATGCCAGATTGTTAGTATAAGTGCTCATGATGGATGACCTAGGAATGAAATATCGGGAATTCATTGTGAATTTATTCTCATTTCTCTTTAGATACTTATCATCTATTGAACTTACATCCTTAAAACTTTATGATATCATTAGAACTTTACTAAATTTGGATTTTTAGGCTATTCTTTCTCACGTACACTTTTAGAGAGTTGGTAAGATTGTTAAACTACATTGTACTGCTCTTCATTGTTGTCTTTACTTAAATTATCAATACAAGGAGGTATTTCAGAATATTTTGAAAAGCAACTAAGAAGCAAATGATTCATGTCATAATTTTGTCTATTAGTTAGGAGAAAATAAGTCAAAATAATATTACATAAAACACCACATATTAGAAAACATGTCATTTGGAAACATTACAAAAATGCCAAAATTTAGGATTCTCATTTCAAGGCACACAAGAGGGCATGAAAATATTTTTTAAAGCAGATGGCATTACGTGGGAGGGTGAGATAAGTCATCCTCAGCTACTGTTTTTAATAAAACAAATTGAGACATCACTTTAAGATTTCCAAAACACTTTCACACAATTATTTCTTGTTTTGGTATGCATTAATACCGTGCAATAGTCTCTGCCTGAAGGATTTTTTTTTTCCCCATGAAAATTGCCCCAGTATAGAAAATAATTGATAGGTAAAAAGGGCTATTATGTAAGAAGTCCAGCTTATCAAGACACTAGTACATAGTTTACTCTTTAAAAGAAAGCACAGTATTATGGATATACAGGCAGCAGTGTTGTTCTTTCTTAAAACTATTGCTCAGAATATAACTGCAGTAAACACCAAAGACAGAAAAAGGGCTCAGAAGGAGGCATACTTTCCTTATTCTTTTCTTTATGTGAGTTTTGTTTGGAAGACATGACTTTCATTATTCATTGTAGCAGAAATCTGTGAATTACATTATATCTGATGGCAATAGGGAAATATTAGTGTCATGTGGTACACACACTTAATCAATCCTTATTTCTTTGGCATGTTTCCTAATTTAGCACTCTTACAGAAAAAATTTCCAGCAGTTTGAGCTATTTCTTTTACTGGAAGCCATTGTTCTTAATCTTGACTGTACTGAATAAGGAAATCCTGGTGGCACAGTGAGTGGTTGAGTGCTATGCCTGCTAACCAAAATATTGGCAGTTCAGATTCACCAGGTGCTCCTTGGAAACCGTGGGGCAGTTCCTCTCTGTCCTATAAGGTCACTATGATCTCTAATACAGCTGCTGTGAGTCAGAATCTACTCAATGAAAATGAGATTGGTTTATTGATTTTTGTCTGAAATAGAAGACTCCTAGTGGTGCAGTGGTTAAAGCACTCAGCTGTTAACAAAAGGTCTGCAGATCAAACTTATTGGCTGTTCTGTAGGGGAAAAATGCGGCCGTCTGCTTCCATAAAGTTTTACAAAGTTGGAAACCTTGGAGCGGTTGTACTCTGTCCTGTGGAACTCATGAGTCAGAATCAAGTTGATAGCTATGAGTTTGGTTTTGGTTATCTTGAATATAGTTTTTCAATTACATTATGCTTCCATCATATTTGATATCAGACTACCATTTGCCTATTCATAAAAGTGTAATATACTGTGACTGTGACTTATTTTTCCCAGGTTGAAATTTTAGAAAGAAGGACAAAGCTTTGGATTGTCAGTTTTGTCTGATAAATATTTTATCTTCTTTTTGAAATGCTTTCCATGCTTTCTGTGTGTTCTGTTTCCCGTTCACATTCTTGTCTTCACTGTAGTTAATTTCTTTGAGTCATTTCATTTGGCAAAAGTCAGATTGTAGTAAGACTGAGTTCTTATTCAATGTTGATGAAGGAAAATATATTGCAGCCTTTTCACATCAACTTTTACTAAATCTTTTCAAATTTAGGTCACTTAAACTATTGTAGAGCAAAATGAAAATTTCATTTCTTGCCTAGGGAGGCTGCATAGATAATGCAGAGATTTTCATTCCTATTTTCTATCCCCAGAAAACCAACAGTAGGTCATTGAACCTTATGATGATGGACTGTCTTCTAATCATTCACTTACAGCATCAGAGAAATTTTTATGAACAAAGTCTATTAAACTGAAAAAAAAAACCTTACCTTTTATATACTTATTATGCGATGTTAAAGCAAATGTTTTATTCAATTCTAAAACACTTGGATTTTCCAAATAAAAAATACTGTATTTTCAGAGCACACACAATTTTTTAGTTATACATATGTTTGTAAAAATTACAGCTCACTCTAGAACTTGCATTTTTTATCTTGTTGCTCAAGAAAACTAGAATAACTTTTTAGATTAAGATATTTTATCTCCTAAATGAAACAAATGTCACAGAGGGAACATCCACGTGACTGGATGGGGACAGAATTTTCAAAGTTGACACCAATTCTTTTACTTAAGAAATGTTATGTTTGATAATTTATATTTCAAATGCCTGGTGCTTTGATAAATTAAATGATCAACTTGCCTGAATATTCGCTGAAAAGCCACCTTTTTATGGGAGAAAAATGCTTCAATACCAGATGTTGTAGTTAAAATTTTGGTAAATGCACAAACATTACTTGCTTCTAAAATATGAGAATGATTACTGGGTTTAGTATTTTGTTTGAAGATATAATAATCCACTTTTCTTATAGAATGCATTCCTGATGGAGCATTTATGTTTCAGTGACAGTATAAACTTTTTAAAAAAACTTTGAAATGGATGGTTTTTATAATGATGCACCATTTGGGAAAAGTGTAAACATTCCGGAAAAGATGCTGTGTAAAACATATGTTTTTAATGTGTGTATTTTTCAGAGTTCTGATAGTTTAAATATTACAGTTGTTGGTCTACATTTTTTATAAAACAAAGAAAAAACTATTTCATTACACAGAAAGCAAGAATGGTCTCTTTCCACAGTTTTTCAATAGTATTTAAGTATGGGACACATATGTATTGGAGAATAAGCCACAAGAAAGCTAATGAATGCTCTCCGAAAGTTTAGCCAGAGTAATTTTCTTTTACAACATTTCTGTTGTACAGGAGCATTAAACAACACTATTATTAAAATCATGTGCTCTCTGTAAGTGGAATGACCCTTCACATCTAGGAATTGAGTGGTTTATCACTTTCAGGTCTTTGGAAGGCTACAGAAATGGGCCATTAATTCTCTCTTACAGTAAAAAGTTTATTTCAAAGGTGCTTTCTAACTGGAATTCCCCTCTGAAACAAATAGTTCATCATTTCTATTTACAGTAATATCACTGCAGTGGATATATTTTCCCTCATGAAAGTTGAGTACACTAAGCTTTATACAACTATTTGTAAAAATATACATTTTCAGATTGAAATTTTATCATGTGAATGTTTTCCTGTTTCGATAATATGATAGCTGGAGAGGGGAATTGGAAATTGGAAGATAAAAGTGTAAGAATGTAACTGATAGAGTTTAACAGACATATTTTGCAGGGGAAACTTCAGACTTTCTTGGAGATATTTAAGAATAGGAGTGGAGCATTGAAGACTTGTTTTGAAACAAGTGATAGCTGCATTTGAAGTGCATTGGCTGAAAATTAAAATGACACAGAAGGCAGAAATTTTACAATTGAATCATCAATGCTCCTTTCATTGGAGCTAAGACCATCTAAGCCCATTTAGTAGAAAAGAAATTTGAGGTTTTTTTTTTTTTTTCCATTACATATAGGTTAAATAACAGTATTCTGAAGTATTTCTGTTTTTTTCTTCTTTGGGGTACAAAGGGATCAGTCAATAACTTATAGTCATAAAGCTTTAAACAGCTTGTTTAATATTGTGGTAAAGGAAGCACATCCGTCTCCTTGTGCTACTGAAATGAGCTAAAACCAAAAACAATTACTAAAAGGAATCATGTAATCACCACAAATAAAATGGAAAGTGAAGAAGGAAATGCAACATTGTATCAGACATAGCAACTTTTTTTTAAAGTTCATTTTTTCTTTTTTTTGTGATTGAGTGAAAGCATACAATCCAGTTTAAAACTACATGCCTGCCTATCTGCAGTGGCTTCTTCTCTTGTAGCTCAGTGACAGCACACTCTTCCTTTCACTTCTATACATGTCATATCCTCTTAATGATCTCTTGTCCCCTCTTCTCTACCCTCTTCACTGCCGGTAAGATGACATCCTATAGATGCATAGAACCATAAAGTGCACACATGACGTGGTCACTGTGTGTCCTGAGTCCAATCCATTCCTGTCCGAAGAGTGGACCTCAGTAACGATCACGGGCAGGATCAGGTCTAGGGGCCATGCTCCCAGGAAAACTCCCAGGTCTTCAGGCCATCAGTTGTGGCCTTATAGTGGTGTTCTTAGGGTGCACCTCTTTTTTGTGTGTGTTACCCCTGGGACTCAACCTTGTGAGCCCTATCAGAGCTGTCATTGGTGGTAGCTTGGCACCATCTGGTTCTTCTTGTAATATGTTCAGGTAGCCACACATACACTTTGCTCTTTCTGTCTTCTGGGCTCTTTTTCCCTCATGTCACTGTTGTCCTTGGTGATCATCTGTTCGAGCTGAGTTGGCATCATTTGGTGTACCTCAGACGGCAGCTTGTTAGCTTTTAAGACCCCAGATGCCACTCACCAATATGGGGTACAGATGACTCTCTTAGCAATAGGCTAGTTATGCCAGTTGGCTTCAATATTCCCTGAGAGTATGGTCCCTGGGCCACTGCCCCTGCCACTGTGTCCTTGCAATATTGGGTTAAAGGTGGAAGAGTTTTCAGGTGATCAACAATTTTTTTTTTTTTCATTTTCGAGAAGAAAAACATGAAGAAATGTTTGAGAAGTACTGCAGAGTATCAGTTATGGCTACAGGCAGGTGGCGGAGGAGGTAGAGAAACCGTGACAATGTAATACATAAATTCTATGTTCTGTGGAGAACAGAAGATGAGAGAACAGAAAATTGATACACTGGTCAAAATATCAACATGAATTGAAGAAAGCTAGATCTTTCATAAATATGCTAGTACTCCAGAACAAAGAAAAGGCAGTATATGTAAAAGGGGTAGAGAACTGTTCCAAGGAGAAAGAGTTCAAATCACATTTGAAATGATTTAAAACAAAGAAACAAACAAAAAACAAACGAATAACAAAATAAACAAGGTGCAAAGTTAGGGTCGTGGAAATTGTAGCTTGATGGCAAGCTTATTGGAAAATAAGTTCTGTAAGTTAGCATGCCTTGTTTTCTTCACCCTACATATTCAGAAGGCCAATCAAGTATACAAATTAAAAGAAACTGATTCCTCTATGCCCACTAGCTAAGAAAATTCACACAGTTTTTCCACAATGGTAAAAAACAAAGATTCCTGGCCCATAGAACAACTAATAGCCTGAAAAATCAAGACAAATAAACAAATAGAAAAACAAACTTCTGAAGAAAACATTCAAGAAACTGAAGAAAAAAATTTATTACATTAAAAGAAAGCTAAGGAAAACTATATCCATAAATGTAGAAGCAGATTGTTATCTATAAAAGATAAACTGGAAAGACAAGAATTTTTAGCAATTAAAAGGAATGTTGCTAAAATTGAAAAAAATGGAGATAAAAAGGGAAATTAATTTTAGAAATATCCCAGTACATATAACAAAAAATCAGAATGCAGAAGTAAATAATGACAGAAGATAAAGGGCATAATGGGCCAATCCAAGGAGACCAATGTAAGAATAACCCATCTTTCTTGGAAAAAGAAAAGATAACAGTGACAGAAGATTTCTCAAAATTAAATAACATTCACTTTCGATTTTAAAAAGCTACATAGTGCCCAGAACAATAACTAAACACATATCTACATTTAGCTGCATCAGAGCGATACATCACAACATCAAGAATTAAGTAACAGAGGTAGAGCCAAGATGGTGGAGTAGTCAGGTTCTTCCTGTGATCCCTTTAATGACAAAGACCCAAAAGAACAAATTAATTGATAACATATATTCAAACACCAAAAACTGAATCTACTGCTGTTGAGTCAGGTCCAACTCATAGCAACCCTTTAGGTCAAGGTAGAACTGTTGCATAGAGCTTTCAAGGAGTGCCTGTCAGATTTGAACTGTCAACCTGTTGGTTAAGTTGGTTAACACACACAGAACTTAAGCCACTACACCACCAGGATATTAGGAACCCTGAATATCAAAGAGAAAGTTGAGAAATGAGATTGAGAAAATGGGAAGTGAGAGTGAGTCCAGATAAACCTGGAGCAGGCCAGAAATGACCCACTGTGAATCTGCTATGGCCAGCATATTGAGTGGAACGGTGACATTTAGAGGATGTCCTCCTTAGTGGCAGAGAACAATAGAAAGTACACTGTAGTCTCAAGAACTTGTGAAAAGTGCCAGTGGACCTTTAAGATCTAAGTGGCAGGTATTCATCTATTGTCAATGAATCTAAATCTTTCCTGCAGGATGAAACTCTCTTCCTTTTCCCACAGCATCCCCCTCCTTTCTGCATTGTGCCCAGCTCTGGAGTCTGATACCGTTAATTTAGGATGAAATAAGACTCTTTGAGACTACCCTGTGTCATTCTCCTAGACTTGGAGTGGGAACAATTTATCAAACTATCAGAAGTGTGTGTGTGTGTATGTGTGTGTGGAATCTGCCTACTTGGCTGAACTGGAAATTTGGGGCAGAAACAGAGACTTTACCTATAATCAGATATAAGAGATGCCACAGTTCTCACAGACACTCAGGAATGACTGTTAGACCCTGGCCTTTCTCTGTGCCTGTGGTCAGATACTTGTGCCAGTACCAATCACCCCTGCTCATCTAGGACAGTAGGGATGAGCCTGCACCATGCACATAGTGACTGACTATCTGAAAACCTAAACTGAATTCATACAAGAAAAGTAAATGGACTCCAGGACTTGCATGTCTAATAACAGCTCTAGCCATCTGCTCACAGGTTGTTAGAGCTTCATAGGACCAATAACAAAACTATCACACAACTGGACTATTTGGACATTTCAAAAGAAAGCAACAAAATAAGACACAATAAGCAAACAAAATAAATAAATTCAGCAAATTACTGATGGCTCAGAGACAGCAGTCCGTATCAAAACACTTAAAGAAGCAGACCATGATGGCTTCAGAAAGCTCACAAAACAAAGAATGAAGAAATTTTACAGATGAAGAAAACTTCCTGAATTATCAGAAGAAGAATACAAAAGATTAATGTTTGGAACACTTCAAGAGATCAGGAAGGGGTTAAGAAATAATGAAGCAGAGCATAATGACAAAATGAACAGGCTGCAAGAAAGTATACAGCAGAAAGAATTAGAAATTCAGAATGTTAATAACTGAATTACAGAATTAGAAAACTCTATAGACCCTCAAAGGAGGAGAATTGAAGCAATAGAAAGCCAGATTAGCAAGACTGAAGATGAAGCACATGACACCAGCTTATTTAAGGAGAAATCAGTTAACAAAAGTTAAAAAAAAAAAAAAAAAACTCGAGACACTAAGAAGTACATTAGACTGTATCTAGAAGAATGATTTATGAGTGATAGGAATCCCAAAAAAGGTGTGTGTGTGGGGGGGGGACAGAAAATACAGGAAGAATTGTTGAAGATTTGTTAACATAATACTTCCCTTATACCATCAAATATGAGAAGGTATCTATCTAAGATGCTCATTGAACTCCACACAAGTTAGACCCCAAAAGAAAGACACTGGCACATACTGTAATCAAACTTGCCAAGACTAAAAATAGAGAGACAATTTTAAAAGTGGTTAGGGATAAATAAAAAATAACCTACAAAGGAGAATCAATAAGACTAAGTTTGAACTACTCAGCAGAAACAAGGCAGGCAAGCAGGCAATGGGTTGACATTTAGAAAGTGTTGAAGGAAAACAATTGCTAGCCAAGAATTATATATCCAGCAAAACTGTACCTCAAATATGAAGGTGAAATTAGGACATTTCTGGATAAACAGACATTGTTGGGTAAACAGAAATGTAGGAAATTTGCAAAAACCAAACCAAAATTATAGGAAATACTAATGGAAGTTTTTCAGTTAGAAAATCAGTAACATCTGGTAATGATATAGAGAGGAGCAACTGGGTGTTTACTCAACTGGAAGAATCAGTAAAATAAATCAAATACAAATCAAAGGCAAAACACTGCAAATATGGAAACAAAGATGTCACTGTGTAAACATAACAAAAAAGAAGAATGTAAGAGAAAATGTCGTCATAGATCTTTCCTGTGGAGAGGAAGTCAAAGCAATATAAAGAAATTCAAGACTGGTTGACATTTAGAAAAATACAGGTAAATATTATGGTAACCACAAAGGAAATTATCAATCCTCTTCACTCAAAGTTAAAAAAAGAAAAACATTTAGTCTCAGTGAGTACATAATTACCAAAAATGAAGAAAAAGAAACACATAAAGGAAAGTTACTCAGCACAGAAAATTAAATGGAACAACGTAATTTTATACAATGCACACAAAGTAATACCAAAATGACAGCATTGAACTCATATCTATCAGCAATCATTCTGAATGTAAATGGATAAAATGTACCAATAAAAAGATGGAGTATGGCAGACTGGATTAAAAAAAAATCATAATCAATCTGTGTACAGTCTCCAGGAGACACACCTTAGACTTAAAGATATGAACAAACTAAGACTCAAAGGATAGAAAAAACTTTTCTCTAGCTTAAATATTCAAACAGACACAGGAGTGGCAATATGAATCAGATAAAACAGACTTTAAAGTAAAATCCACCATACTTGAGAAGGCAGGAAACTATCTTGTATAGTGATTAAAGAGTCAATACTTTCAGAAGGCATAATCACGTTAAATATCTGCACACCCAACATCAGGGCTCCAAACTACATAAAGCAAACTCTAACTGCATTGAAAACAGAGATAGATGACCCTGCTTGCTAGAAGTGAAGAGGGTTTAAAACATGTACTGATGAACATTAAAGACTGCAGACTTCAGGATGGATTGCACCTCAACATCCAGGAGAGAAAAATGTTCACAGACCGGCTAGAGTTACGTAACAGTGTGAATGTAAGGTTTGTGTGGTAAATTGGCTTGGATTGTAAACATTCACTTAAAGTACAATAACATATTTTTAAAAATGATATTAGACATAAATAAAATTAAGCAGAGATTCTAGAACATTTCAGAAAGAAGCTAACAGAACAAAATTAAAATAAACTTAACTAAGAAAACTTTCTGGAAGTAAAGAAAAATTAGACAGACACATGTCTTCTCATTTGGAACTCTAGATGATGAAGACAGTAGAAACTTAAATTATGAATTGAATACATTGATTCCACCTTGGCTAATAATGGTTTTAAAAGTATCCAACAGGCATAAGAACAAAATATAATTATGGAGGCAAGAAACAGATATTTAAAGTTTATAATCTCAAGAGTATGGCAAAAACAGACTGCTATTAACATATCCCACAAGTACAGAAAGGAGTCTTATTTGAATTTTAAAACATTTTATTGTTCATTCAATCTATAAACTGTTGCATGAACAAGTTAATGAACTGTGTTAAGCTTACTTAGGCCCCAAAAGATAGTTTAGGCTTTCTTTTTTTATTAGAAAACTATTAGTCTTGTCTAGTTTTTTATTCTGTCAGTATATTAAAGAGAAATGGTGGTTTAAGCAAATTCAAATCTAAAGAAGCACTGATTTTTTTTGACAGCCATTATAACACTATTTTAAAAAAACATGACTAGGAATAACGTTCCACCTAAAATTCATCCTGAACTTGTCTGTCAGTTGGTCATATTGTGGAGGCTTGCATGTTGCTATGGTGCTGGAAGCTATGCCACCTGTATTCAGACACCATCAGGGTCATCCATGGTGAACAGGTTTGAGCTGAGCTTCTAGATTAAGACAGACTAAGAAAAAGGACCTGGCAGTGAATTAGTCAACGAAAACCTTACAAATAGCAGTAGAACATTGTCAGATACAATGCCAGAAAAATGAGTCTCCCCCAGGGTGGAAGGGACTCAAAGGACAACTGAATAAGAGCTGCCACCTAGAAGTAGAGTCCACCTTATGATGTCGATGGAGTAAAGTCTTTGGGACCTTCATTTGCTGATTTGGCATGACTCAAAATGAGAAGAAACAGCTGCAAATATCTACAAATAATTGGAGCATGGAAAGCATGAAGTATGAATCTAGGAAAATTGTAAATTATCAAAAATGAAATGGAATGCATAAGCATTGATATCCTAGGTATTAGTGGGCTGAAATGGACTGGTATTGGCCATTTTCAAACAGACAATCATATAGTCTACTATGCTGGAAACAAAAACTTGAAGAGGAAAGGTTGTGTTGATCATCAAAAAGAACATTTTGAGATCTGTCCTGAAGCACAATGCTCTCAGTGATAGGATAATATCCATCTGTCTACAAGGAAGGCCAGTTAATACAACTGTTATTCATTTTACACACCAGCCACAAAAGATGAAAAAACCTGAAGATTTTTACCAGCCTCTGCAGTCCAAAACTGATCAAACATGCAATCAGGATGCATTCATAATTACTGGTGATTAGAATGCAAAAGCTGAAAGCAAAGAAAAAGGATTGGTAGTTGGAAAATATTGGTGATGGAAACTATACCGAAGATTTCATGATAGAATTTTGCAATACCAACAACTTCTTCACTACAAATACCTTTCTTCACCAATGCAAAAGACCACTATATACATGTAACACGCCAGACAGAATACACAGAAATCAAATTGACTACATCTGTGGAAGGAGATGATGGAAAAGCTCCATATCAGCAGTCAGAACAAGACCAGGTGCTGACTGCGGGACATGCCATCAATTGCTCATATGCAAGTGCAAATTAAAACCATAGAAAATTAGAACACGTCCAAGAGAGCCAAAGTACGACTTTGAGTATACTCCACTTGAGTTTAGAGACAGTCTCAGGAACAGATTTAATGTGTTGAATTCTAAGGACAGAAAATTCATACCTGAATAATTGGTCAGTTAGGACAACATAAAGATACTTTAAAATACATGTGAACTCAGTATATTCAACTAACGTGAACTCTCTAGTTATGTTCATAAGTGGCTCTCTGTCTGTTTCTTCATCTGTGAAATTGGCATAGTAGCAATAGACTGACTGTTCTTTTTGTTTTAATCCATAACTCCCTGAACTAAGGACATTGAAGGAGTTGGTTGTTCCTAAATAAGTGAAATTATTGACAATGTGAGTCAAAGTGAGCGGCGTATTTTGAAGACCAATGAGTTATCCATCTTCAGGGGATGAATTCATGTTCTCAGGCATCACTTTCACCAAGTATTTTGTAAATTCCTAGGATAGATTTTATACTCTCATAACAGTTCATAAACACAGTGCAGGTTAAGTTATGTTAACTTGTCAGTCAAGCCATTAACTTACTGAGGTCAACTTTTTATTCTAAATATAATACAGAATCCTGGGTTTCTGTTTATAAATGTGTCTCTATCACTTCAAACTTTTAACATGTGCTACTCAGACCAAAACCAAAACCAAAACCAAACCCTTTGCCCATAAGTTGATCCCATCTGATAGACCCTACACAGGACAGAGTAGAACTGTCTTATCGGATTTCCAAGGGTGAACTGGTGGATTCAAACTTGAGTCTAGGTTAGCAGCTGAGTTCTTTATCACTGCACTTCAGAGGCTCCACTCCTTTAACACTACACTTTGTTTTTACTAACCTAAGCAAAATTTGGTTACTCTTATGGATTAAATTGTGCCCTCTAAAATGTGTGTCAGCTTGACTAGGGCATGGTTCCTAGTATTGTGTAGTTTCCCACGATTTTATGATCTGTGATTATCCTATGTGTTGTAAATAGTAAACTCTACTATGCTGATGAGGCAAGATTGGAGTCAGTTTTGTTACTGAGGCAAGATTTAACCTACAGGATTAGGTTTTATATTAAGTCTATCTCTTCTGAGATATAAAAAAGAAAATTGAACAGTGAAGAGAGGGACAGCATAAAACCAAAAGAGCAGAGTGAGAACTGGAATGTGTTCTTTAGATCTGGGGTCTCTGAATTGAGAAGCTTCTAGCCCAGAGAAAGACTGATGACAAGGACTTTGCCCCAGAGAAAGAAAGCCTCCCCAGGAGCTGGCACCCTGAATTAGGACTTCAGGTCTCCTAAACTGTGAGAGACTAAAACTTGCTTTGTTAAAGACATCCACCTGTGGTATTCCTGTTATATCACCAGTGACTAACTAGGACAGAATTTGGTGCCAGGAGACTCAGTTTCTTCTCTAACAGATACCTACAATGTGGAAGCTATTTAGGTATTGAGTAATTGGTAGAGGTTAGAAGAGTTTTAAAGTGCCTACCTAAAGGCTGGCAGTTCAAATCCATCAGCCAACACTTGGAAGCCCTATGAGTAGTTTTACAGGTTTTCTGTAAGTCAGAATTAACTCAGTGGCAGAGGGTTAATAGTAAAATTCTAGATTGCCTTGAAGGGAATGTTGATGGAATTATTGACAGTAAATTCAATTCTGGTGAGGGCTCAGAAAGAAGTGAGTCAAACTGTAACATTGGAGACGACATAGATGGTAAAAAGCAGCAGCAGGTAACAGTGAAAACAGAACTAGCAGACTGGTTAAGTGTGGGGGCTGACCCATAGAAAAAGATAGTTGATTTTCTGCATGTAGGAGACTTCCTGGCAGAGTGGGGTGCCTCTTAGCACTTACTGGTAGAGGTAAGTTTGCTGAGCCACAGAGCTAGATAACTAGGTGCCTTCCAACTGAGGTTTACTAGTAGAATGGGGTGCCTCCACGTATTTATCACTAGAACTGAAGAGCTTTGGAGCACTTGCCCCAGCACAGCAAATGCTAGGCCGGCTCAAGGAGTCAAGGGGCCAATAGACCAAGCAGCCAGAAAGCAGAAGATCCTAGGTTACAGTCAGATCCTCCTCAACTTGATTCTGATCTGTAGAGCTGCTGGTCATGAGTGCCAGTGAGATGCTGTTGGATCTGCCCCTGAAAGCTGAGGATCTGGGGCTGTCAAACCCAAGGGACAGAAGAATGGGACTGAGGGGGATGGATTTGCTTCTCAGCTGGGTTAGGAATGTGGGGCTACCTAAATATGAGGGAGCAGAAATGCTGCTCCACTTAGCCTGGATGTAGAACTCAAGCCCAATGCCTGGTGACCTTTATAGTCTATACAGTGTGGCCAACACCCAGTGTCTCAAGAGCAAAGCCATTGCTTAAATAATCTCAGAGAATAGAGCATTATTTTCAATCCTTAAGAGTTAATGTAATATGTTCTGATGACTTGCTTCATGTCTGTCAACCCATCTGTTCTCTAATTTCTCCCATTTGTAATGAACATACCCAGCTTATGCCTGTTACAACATTGTGCTTTCGAAGTAGATAACTTGTGCTCTAGGTTTCAGAGACAAAGAAGAATTTTACACTGGGATGGAATTTGAACTTAAGATTGACTTAAGACTTGAGGATGACATGATAGGAGTGAATATATTTTATATGCAGCAAAGATATGAATTTTGGGGTCCAAAGTGTGGGTTGTCGTAGACTGAATTGTGGTCAGAAATGTACACCAATTAGACTAAGCTATGATTTTCAATGTTGTGTGGTTGTCTACCGTTTTGTGACCTAGTGTGATTATTCCATGTGTTATAAATTCTAACCTCTGTTGTGTTAATAAGGTGGGATTAGAGACAGTTCTGTTCATGAGGCAGGACTTAATCTAAAGGATCATATTGTTTATACTGAGTTAATTTATTTTGAGATATAAAAGACAGAATTGAGCAGAAAGGAGAAGGCTATCATTTAGGACTAGAGGACATTTTCTAGACCTGGGGTCCCTGTGCGGCAAAGCTGCAAGCCAGAGTAAGAGTCATGACAGGGACCTTCCTCTAGACTTTATAGAAAGAGAAATCTTTCCCCTGTTGTTGTTGTTAGATGTTGTTGAGTCAATTCCAGCTCATAGTGACCCTGTAGGTCAGAGTAGAACTGCCCTGTTTTAGTCAGATAATGCTGCTTAACAGAAAACTACAGAGTAGATGGCTTTAACAAAGGAAGGTTTATTCTTACACAGTCCAGTAGGCTACAATTCCATACTCATGGTGTCCACTCCAGGGGAAGGCTTTCCTCCTTGTCAGCTCTGGAGGAAAGTCTGATATTGCATCAGTCTTTGTCCAGGGCGCATCTCGGCACAGGAACCTCAGCTCTGAAGGACGCACTCTTCTCCCGGTGCTGCTTTCTTGATGGTACGAGGTTCCCAATTCTATGCCTGCTTCTCTTTCCTGTTATCTCTTGCAGGATGAAAAGATTAAGAGTGGGGCAAGTCATACTCCAGGGAAACTCCCTTTACAGTAGAGCAGGGAGGTGATCTTATAAAGAGATTTACAGTCACACTCTAATCCTTTAACATACAACATAAGAAAAAAACCCACAAAATGGAGGACAGTGACAAGATACTGGGAATCATGGCCAAGCCACATGACTACACATATTTTTGGGGGGGACACAATTCAACCCATGACATCCCACCATTTGGCATCCCAAAAATCACATCATAGAAACATGTAACACATTCATCTCATCACAGCGAAATCATGTCCATCCCATGTGATAGAAGTCTTAAATCAGTCTGAAGTACAAAATTAAAAAAATTCTTTTGTATCTATGAAACCTAGAATACAAGCTATCTACTTCCAAAGGCATAGCGGCAAAACAGACACAAGTTAGACATTTCATACAAATAGGAAAAATTGTAGGGAAAGAAGGCATTAACAGGCAACAAATGAGTCAGCAGAAAATATTACATTAGCCCTCAAAGCTTTGGAAATTATCTTCTACTGTCTGAGACATTTTTACACAATGGCCCTGCCTTCCAGTCTGTAGGTATTGGCCACACTCTCTGGTATCTGAGTGGTGACCCCAGTCCTGTGCTACAACTCTGCCTTCAAGGCCCACTTGGACGAAACTCTGCCACAATGGCTTTAGGAGCACCCTAAACCCAAATGAGTAGCAATTCCAGCCTTAGGAACACAGGACACCATGGTTCCACCCTTTCAAACCCCTGAGGTCATGGTCATATCTTTTGAGACTGAGGTAACAGCTTTTCACGCTGTTTGTCTCTTCAGCTTCAGCTTCTTACAGCCTCATGGTCCAGGCCTCAGGTCCACATCTGCCCTGCCAGGGCAAGTGTTCCAAAGCTCTGTAGCTCCACTGATTCGAGTGCCTGGAGGCGCCCCACTCTTGCTGGAAAGCATTCTGCCCAAAGACACTCAGCTCTCTTGCTCTGTGAGTCAGCAAATCTAGCTCCACCAATTCAAGTGCCCAGAGGCATCCCGTTCCATGAGGAACACTCTGCACAGGCACTTCACTCTCTTGCTCCTTGGGTTGGCTCCAGCACTGCCTCTGGTTCTGCTGCTGCCACTGGTCCTCTGTTGTTTCTCACCATCTGCACCTTCTTCATTTCTTCTGAATCTTCTATCCATTTGCATTTTCAAAATGGCTCCCACATTTCAGGTATTTGCTACAGCAGCACCCCACTCTCGGTACCAAATTCTGTTTTAGTCAACTAGTGCTGCTTAACAGAAATACCACAGAGTGGATGGCTTTAACAAAAGATTTATTCTTAAACAGTCCAGTAGGCTACAAGTCCTTATTCAGTGTGTCCGCTAAGGGGAAGGCTTTCCCCCTTGTCGGCTCTGGAGGAATTGCATCAGTCTTTGGCACAAGAACCTCAGGTCTGAAGGATGCGCTCTTCTCCCAGTGCTGCTTTCTTGATGGTACGAGGTTCCCAATACTCTGCCTGCTTCTCTTTCTTTTTATCTCTTGCAGGATGAAAGGATTAAGGGTGGAGCAAGCCGTACTCCAGGGAAACTCCCTTTACAGTGGAGCAGGGAGGTGATCTTACAAAGAGATTTACAGTGCCGTCCTAATCCTTTAACATACAGCATAGGAAAACCACAAAATGAAGGACAGCCACAAGGTACTGGGAATCATGGCCCAACCACATGGCTATACATACTTTTGGGGGGATACATTTCAATCCATGACATGTCCCATGGAGTTTTCCCTGCAATCGGGAATTCTAACCTAAGCTGTGAAAGAATAGCTTTTTGTTTGCTAAAGTTATCTACTTGTTTTTCTGTTACAGCAGCACTAGATAATTAAGACAGTTACCCAGCAACTATATGTTATTTCTTTTGGATTAGATGGAAAGAATATATGCTTTGACCTTTTATTTACTCCATTTATTTTGAATATACTAAATCTTCTCAACATTGCACAGCAGAATGAAAATGTGTCTCCTTAAAAGTGTGTTACCTAAACTCCTTAGCAGTTATTACCAATGAGATTTTCTTCACTGGATAGTCTTCTAGGAAACCCTTTGAAAAGTGCATGCATGTGACTGTCTTAGGAGCATTTGCCATCTCTTACTTCCTTTGTACCTTTTCCTAACATGTGAATAGGATACTAGAGATGAACAATCATTTTCTGACATGTGTGTTATGAAAATGGTGAACAGGAAGTTGAAGGTGCCTGGGACAGTGAAGACCACATGAAACCACTGTGACAGACTTACACTGCCTACTTGTGAACTAATGGTTAAACAAGTGGGCTACTCTAGTTTGTTTAAATGAATCTGCTTTGTATGTCTGTTTTACTTACTGATGGATTCATCCTCTAGGTACTACACATACTTTTGATTTAATGTTATTACTGTACTCAGTAATGCCAACTGATAATTGGTAATCACAGAATAATAAACTGTGTTATTTTAAAATGACTTAGTATCACACTCTGTGAACCTTAGCAAGTAGCCCCAGAGGAATAGAAAAAGACACCAGGAAATAGCTTTCTGTAAGAATATGGCTCTATTAAGGCATGTCACACAGAATTTTGTTTTGCAATACAGCATTTCAATATTTTATTTTGTTTCAAGTATCAATAATGGGGACACTGATCAGTAGAGTCAAGTAAAAGAATAAAGTCAGCTAAAATTTTCATATATTAGAACTGTTTTAGTGTCATGTGGTCATAGAGGATACATATGTTACAACAGAAGATAATGATATTCTTTGGAGAGGACATTGGGATCTGCAGTTAAAAAAATTTAGTCACCCTTTTTAATCTCATTGTGAGAAAGAAAACTCACCATTTACTATTCTTCTATCAAGAGCAAAATAAACTCTTATTAAGTGCCTCTGCTTAACCAGCCTAAAAATAATTTGTCATCATTAATTCCTTATTAAATATTAACTATAAAAAGATAGGTTTTATCGATTATTTTTGAGCTAAAATCTTGCTATCCCAGCATTTTCTTGGCACATGAACCCTCTCATTTTCCATTATGTAAGATTTGCTACATTGGAACACCTTTTGAAAGAGCACAAAAAAAGACCTGTTGTTTTAGTCCTGGCACTGAAATTTTCAGGCTTTCTCAGTTTCTTCTCCAGGAGTTCTTCAAGTTGAGTTTACTTAAACTGTTAAGTGTTGTTATTAAAAATATAAACAAACACTTAAGAAAGTATATTTCAAGGCACACAAATTATCCCTGGGTTTAACACCCAGTCATAATTTAGCTAATTTAAAGAGCATCAAACTAACAATCAATTACAATAACACCAGGCAAATGCATCCTTAAGGTGACAATCCTCACACTATAGGTGTGACTTGAGCATGACTGTGTGGCACTCAGAGTACAGAGTTGGTATAAGAAAAGTGGAAACCTAGCCTCAAGTCTGTGGCGGAGTAACTTTGGAACATGTGAAAATCTCATAAACTTTCTGTATTTTATTTTCAAAGAGTAAAAAGAGAATGTTTGAACTTCCTGTCATGTCAAGTGAAAAAAGGAGGATGATACGAAATGTTGTTCTATTCTTAATATGTTTTCCTCCCAGTCTAAGCCTGAGCTCCATCAGTTATCACACTTATGAGTATTATAGCACCCGCCTGTATGGAAGGCTTAAAGAATGTTAGCCTTGATATCAAAAGAGCAGAAATGAATTGGGCTGAGTAACAGTTTTATTACCTACTCCCTTTCCAACCTTTAACAAAGCAATTAACCTCCAAACACTCAGTTTTATCATCTGCTAAATGGAGATTAGTATATTCCTTCAGACATAAACAACAAATGAGATAATTAATTTTCCAAGTCACCTAATAAAGCAGCTGGCACAGTGTATGAAAATAAGCATTAGCTACTATACAAATGTACATTTAAACCAGACAGATAAACCCAGATGTAAAAAAAAAAAAAAAAAAAAAATTAATTTGTTATGATTTGTTGGTAAGTAGCTCAATTGACTTTATACTATTTCAGATAGCAAAAATTATTTTTGCTCATATTGTGAGACCAGAATCTTGAATTATATTTGTTCTTAGTAATAATATTTGTTTAATGATTTGAAAAAAATGTTAACAAAATAACTGTGCTTTGAAAGAATTAGTGGAACTATTTGTACATTTATTGGAAGAGAGTTTTAGTAAATGTCTAGGTAGCTATCACATTGCAATTTGGGATTTTGTAGAGTAGAGAGCTAGTTGGGACAATTTAAGAAGACTTGGGTCAGCATGAGTTGAAGAGGCACATCCCATAGAAAAAGAAAATAAAACAAGTTAAATTGAATACCATATTTCTTGTTTTATTTTTAGTCAGCAAAGATGGTTAGTGGTTTTCATTAGAGGATGGAGAAATCATTATCACTGTCTCTTGTAATTCCAACTTGATATACATTGGCATGAACGTATACTCTAAGTAAGGTAAAGTGTTTCTTTTTTAATAATATTCTCTGAAAATTTGATAAAATCAATTACCATTCTTAAATTTGCTAATTATTCCTCTATACCATTGAAATTGAAGTAGATATCTGCTATTAAAACAAAAAAAAAAAAAACTATTGCCATCGAGAGAATTACAATTCAGAACAACCCTATAGGACAGAGTAGAACTGCCCCAGAGTTTCCAAGGAATATATGGTAGTTTTGAACTGCTGACCTCTTTGGTTAGCAACTGTAACTCTTAACCACTACTCCACTAAGGTGTCTAGATATCTGCTATAGAGATCACAAAGGAGGTCAGTCTCTGATCTCTTGCCACAGTGAATGTATGTAACCTCATCAATGAATTAAAGATAAGAAAGTTTTGTTAAGTTTATTATTTTAGTCTTATTTTAATTTTTTGTTATCATTATCAAATCCATCTCATCTTAGCAGGGGGATTTTATATTTTAATAAAACTTATATATTAATTAACATAATTAGCAATGATATGAAAACCAAAAGACCTCTGTGAAAAGGTTATGTTGCTCACTGGTCTCCAAACATTAATGGAGTAAAGTCACCAGTGTCCCCAAACTCCCCTCATTGTAGTTGTGCTAGGCAGGGCAAAGATGGCAGAGTAGTTGGACACTTTCTGTGATCCCTCTGACAACAAAGTCAGAAAACAACAAATGAATCAATTACATATGACATTCTAAGAATACTGAACATCAAAGGGGACGTCAAGAAATCAGATTGAGCAAAGGAGAAGAGAAAATAGGTCTAGAAGTATGTAGGACTGGCCAGATATGACCCACTGGGAATCAGCTGCAGCCAGCATGGTAAATGGAGTGGTGTCTTTCAGAAGGTGACTGTTTTTAGTCCACTAGTGCTGCTCTAACAGAAATACCACAGAGTGGATGGTTGTCAAAAAAGAAATGTTTATTCTTACACAGTCTGGTAGGTTACAAGTTCAAATTCAGGAAGTCCGCTCCAGGGGAAGGCTTTCCCACTTGTAGGCTCTGGAGGACCACCTGATGTTGCATCAGTCTTTGAAACATTTAACATATTAATCACATATGATGGAAGTCTTAAATCAGTTCCAAGTCTAAAATTCAAAAATTCCTGTACATCTATGAAATCTAGAATACAAGTTATCTGTTCTGAAGTTACAATGGCAGAACAGGCATAAGTTAGACACTTCCACTACAAATAGGAGAAATTGCAAAGAAACAAGGCATTAATAGGCAACAAGAAAGTCAGCAGAACACATTACATTGGCCCTCAAGGCTTTGAAAATAATCTTCCATTTTCTGAGACATTTTACACGATGGTCCTGCCCTCCAGACTCTAGGTATTGGTCAAACTCTCTGGATCCTGAGTGGAGAACCCTGGCCTTGTACTACACATATTTTGGGGGGAACACAATTCAATCCATGACAGTGACCTCCACAGCAAGAAAGAAACAGCAGCAGAGAATATACTTGAGCCTCCAGAATCAGTGAAAAAGCAGCATTCAACCTTCAAAAGCTAAGTGGCTGTGGCTAACCTATTGATCATGTGGATCTAAATATTTCCTTCAGGATAAACATCTCTGCTTTTTCCTAACACTTCTTCCTCCCTTCTGTGGACTGTGTCTGACTCTGGAATCTGACATCATCTCCTCACCTGGGAAGTATGCCTCCTTAAGCTTGCTTTGAGCCTTTCTACTAGTCTTGGAGATCAAACAATTTAATGGACTACAGGAAGGGGGAAGAAGATCTGCTGACCCTTGTGAACCAGGAAGTCAGGATGAAAACAGTTTCTTAATCTAGTATCAGACAGAAGAGTATACATCATCCTCACAGACACTCAGGGACAGCTGTTAGCCCCTTGCCTTTCTCTTTGCCTAGAATCAGATACTTATGCCAGCAACAGTCCCCTCTGCTCATCTAGAACAGCAGAAGAGAGTCTGCACCACACACTTGGTGACTGACTACCTGAAAACCTAAACTGAGTTCATACAAGAAAAGTAGACGGACTCTAGGAATCACATGTTTAGTAACAGCTCTAGCCACCTGGTGACAGGATGTTAGAGATTCAAAAGCAACAGTAACCAAACTAGCTCACAACCAGCCTGTTTAGACATTTAAAAACAAAACAATACAAGAAACTATGACAAACTAAGTAAACAGAAAATAAATAGACTCAGCTAATTACAGATGGCTCAGAGACAATAGTCCATAACAAGTCACTTAAAGAGGTAGACCATCATGGCTTTACAAAGCTCTCAAAACAAAGAATCTAGATGAAGAGAATTTCCTGGATGGCACTAGATTGAGTGAAATTAGCCAGTTGCAAGAGGGCAAGTATTGTATGAGTTAGGTCAAGGAAGGGACAACATGCAGTAGAGGATAGACCAACATAGCTGGACTCAACCAAAAACTAAAAGATGTCCTAAATATAACCTCACACTTCAATGAACAGAGTAGCAGGGGCAGGGGCTTGTGGACCATGGTTTCAAGAGATATCTAGATCAATGGGCACAACAAAATGTTTTTTTTTTTTTTTTTTTTTTTTTTAGGAATGTATTCTGCATCTCACTTCAGTGAGCAGCATATGGGATTTTAAAAGCTAGGAAGTAGCTATCTAAGCAGCATTAATTTGTCCTGAGCCCTGTGGTGCAGAGGAGAATGAAAGAGGTCAAAGATATAAGGAAAATGTGAGCCCAGAAGACAGAAGGGCCGCACAATCCAGAGTACACCAGCTTGAAAACAGAAGAGCTAAGTGATGCCAAGGCACCACCACTAACTGCCCTGACAGGGAATACAATGTAGAGCCCCTGATACAGTGGGAGAAAAATTGGTAGGGGTGTAGAACACAAACTATTTTTGAAAATGGCCCGATACTCTAACAGACTGGAGGGTCACTGGAAGACATGGCCCCTAGACTCTCTGTTAGCCAGAAGTGAAACCGTTCTCAAAGCTAGCTCTTGGAACAGAGATGGGACTGGACTACAAGACATAAAATGATACTGGAGAAGAGTGTGATTCTTGGCTTAAGCCGATAAATGAGGCTAACTGCACAGCTCCCATCCAGCAGTGAGATGAGAAGGTGAAAGGGACAGGAGCTGAGTGAATGAACAAATGGGCACTGGAAATGCAAAGCGGAGGAAGAATGTGCCGTCACAGTGTGGGGAGAATAGAGTTGCATAGAAGAGTGTGTACGAATTTTTCTATGACAAATTGACTAGGATTGGATTCTTTCACTTAAAACACAATAAAATATTTAACAAAAAGACAAATTGTAGTAAATCAACTTTCCTTCTATTCTAGAACGTAACAAGGTCATTTCAGTTGATCACGATGCTTACCAACTTACCTAATTAGCTCACGGGTTTCACATTAGAGTTTTTCTGGTATGCTTTAAAATCTAGTTTAGCATCTATTTGAATGCCAACCCACTTTATTTTCTCTCCTCAGGGATAGTATCTGTTTCCATTTTTCATACAAAACATTCAGTTATCTACTGTGATTAACTTTAGAAATATTTGAACATTCATGATTTTATAAAGCCTAATATAGTTTTAAAATTCCTCTATACTGCAGCTGAAACTAAATTTAATACTGATATTAGAGAACTTCTTTTATTTTTATGCATTCTTACATTTTCCTATAGATAAAAAGATAAGAGTACTGTTTTTTTTTGTGATGTATGTTGAGACAATGACTATTAAATTCTTTAAACATATTCTCAATTAGATGTTTGCCTAACCTAGTTAACACTGTGGAGAATGACAATTCTAGAACACTCAGTTGTACTCATTTGGAATTGTACTCACACACTCTGTTCCAAAGGCACTTTGCATATCCTTAAATTTTAGGAACCATTTTTCAAGTGTGAAGAAATGGAGTCTATCATAAGAAGTAAATCAAATTTAGCAAGAAGTTTTTCTAGTCATTAAAAAAAATAAATTGATAAAAACTAAAACTTACTCAGTTACTGATAGGAGAGTAAAGAATAAAAGGCATAAATGAAAATGAAAAAACAGTAGATATTTACATAATTCATTATAAATCTACTTTACCAAAAAACAGCTTATGAATTTTGGATAATTATGAATTAGTTTAAAACTATAGATATCTGGAAATATTTAAATAATAGAGATTACAAGAGGTTACTTTTAAAACTTTAATAATGTTAAGATTTCAGCAACATTCATTTCTAGCAGAGGGTTGAATAATTAATACTGCATCATAGCCTTGAGATGAGAAGCAATTTCTTGTTTAATATTTTGCTCAAATTTTTTAGAGATCAATTTATAAAATAAAATTAAATGTTATTCTTAGATGATGTTGAGTCTGTGACTTATAGGGACCCTATAAATGACAAAATGAAGCACTCCTTGGCCTTGCGCCACATCCACAATCATTTTTATGCGTAAGCCCATCATTGTGGCCACTGTGTCAATCCATCTTGTCAAGCATCTTCCTCTTTTTCATCGACCTTCCACTCTACCAAGCATGATGTCCTTTTCCAGGGATTGATCCTTCCTGAAAACACATCCAAAGTATGTAAGACACAGTCTTGCCATCTTTGTTTCCAAGGAGCACTGTAATTATACTTTTTCCAGAACAAATCTGTTTTTTACTTTGGCGGTCTATGGTACATTCAACATTCTTCTCCAACAGTGTATTTCAAAGCCATCAGTTCTCCTTCTGTCCTCTTTGATCATTGTCCAGCTTTCACCTGCATGTGATGTGACTGAAAATACCATGGCTTGACTCAGGCTCGTTTTAGTCTCCAAGGTGACAGCTTTAATTTTCAATACTTGAAAGAGATCCTTTGCAGCAGATTTTCCCAGTGCGATGTGTCTTCGATTTCTTGACTGCTGCTTCCATGGACATTGATTGTGGACCCAAATAGAATGACATCCTGGACAATATTACTCCTTTCTCCATTTATGGTGATGTTGCTTACTGGTCCAGTTATGAGGATTTTTGTTATCTTGATGCTGATGTGCAATCCATACTGAAGGCTGTAGTCTTTGACCTTCATCTGTAAGCGTTTCAAGTCTTCTTCACATCTAGCATGTAACGTGGTATCATTTGCATAATATAGGTTGTTAAGGAGGCATCCTCTAATCCTGATTCCTAATTCTTCGTATAATCCAGCTTCTCAGATTATTTGCTCATTGTTTAGATCAAAAAGGTATGGTGAAAGGATACAACCCTGACACATACTTATCCTGACTTGAAACGATGCAGTTTCCCCTTGTTCTGTTCTCATGACTCTCTTTTGATCCATATTCAGATTCTTTAAGAGCAAAATTCAGTGTTCTGGAATTCCCATTGTATGCAATATTAGCCACAGTTTGTTAGGATCCACCCAGCCGAATGCCCTTGCATAGGCAACATAACATAGCTAAATATCTTTATGGTATTTTCTGTTTTCAGCCAAGATCCATCGGACATCAGTAATGGTATCCCTGGTCCCATGTCCTCTTCTGAATCCAGCTTGAATTTCTGGCAGTTCCTTGATGGTATACAGTTGCAGTTGCTTTTGAACAATCTTGAGCAAATTTGTACTAGTGTGTCATATTAAAGATATTGTTTGGTAATTTCTGCATTCGGTTGGATCTTTGGAATGGCATAAATATGGATCTTCTCCAAACAGTTGGCCACATAGCTGCTCCTAATTTTGCTGCATAGAAAAGTGAGCACTTCCAGTGCTGCATCTTTTTGTTGAATATCTCAGTTGATATGCCATTGATTCCTGGAGCCTTGTTTGTTTGCCAATACCTTCAGTGCAGCTTGGACCTCTTCTGTCAGTACGGTTGGTTCCTAATCATATGCTACCTCTTCAAATGGCTGAACAATGACCAGTTCTTTCTGGTATAATGACTCTCTGTATCTCTTCCATCTTCTTTTGATGCTCCCTGAGTCATTTAATATTTTCCCTGTAGAATCCTTCCCTATTGCAACTTCAGCTTGAATTTTTTCTTGAGTTCTTTCAACTTGAGAAATGTAGAACATATTCTTCCCTTCTGGTTTTCCATTTCTAGTTCTTTGCACAGCCAAGCCAAGTGCCATCGAGTCAGATCCAACTCATGGTGACTGAAGGGCAGCTCAAGAAGATACAAATAAATTATTATAATGACTTGTACAAAGAAGTCATTAAATAATTTATTTGTATCTTCTTGAGCTGCCCTTCGAAGTCTTCCATTTAGGTGTTTTATTTCACCATATCTTCCTTTTGCTTTAGCTACTTGACGTTTGAGAGCAAGTTTCAGAGTTTCTTCTGACATCGAATGGAGTCTTTTCTTTCTTTCCTGTCTTTTTAATGACTTCTTGCTGTCTTCATGGATGATGTCTTCGATGACATTCCACAGTTCATCTGGTCTTTGGTCATTAGTGACCAGCACATCGAATCTGTTCTTGAGATGGTCTTTAAACTCAGGGGGCATATATTCAAGGTTGTACTTTGGCTCTTGTGGATTTGTTCTAATTTTCTTCAGTTTCAATTTGAATTTGCATATGAGCAGTTGATAATCTTTGCCATAGTCAGCACCTGGTCTTGTTCTGACTGCTGATATGGAACTTTTCCATCACCTTTTGCCACAGATGTAGTCAGTTCGGTTCCTGTGTATTCCATCTGGTGAGGTCCATGTGTAGAGTTACTATTTGTGTTGGTTAAAAAAGGTATTTGCGATGAAGAAGTTGTTAGCCTTGCAAAATTCTAATGGGATCTCTTGCATTATTTCTATCACCAAGGCTGTATTTTCCAACTACTGATCCTTCTTCTTTGTTTCTGACTGGCATTCCAGTCACCAGTAATTATCAATGCATCCTGATTGCATGTTCAATCAGTTTCAGACTGCAGAAGCTGGTAAAACCTTCTATCTCTTTATCTTTGACTTTAGTGGTTGGTGCACAACTTTGAATAATATTCATATTACCTGGCTTCCACTATAGGTGTGTGGATATTACCCTATTACTGACAGTACTGTACTGTAGAACATATCCTGAAATGTTCTTTTTGATGATGAACGCAACATCTTTCCTCTTCAAGTTTTTGTTCCCAGAATAGTAGACCATATGATTTTCAGATTTAGAATGGCCAATACTGGTCCATTTCAGCTGACTAATGCCTAGCATATAGATATTTATGTGTTCCATTTCATTTTTCCCAGATTTCCTAGATTCATACTTCATACATTCCATGTTGTGATTACTAATGGATATTTGCAGCTGTTTTTTTTTTTTTTTTTCTCATTTTGAGTCATGCTTGTCGTCAAATAAAGATTCTGAAGGCTTTACTCTATCCACAACATTCAGGACACCCCTACTTTGAGGAGGCAGCTCTCCCCAGTCTTCCTCTGAGTGTCTTCCAAACTGGGAGTGGGGCTCATTTTCTGGTGCTGGAGTAGACTGCTGAGTCCTTCTTCCTAAAGTCTGTCTTGGTCTGGAAGCTCAGCTGAAACCCATCTACCACGGGTGACCCTGCTGGTACTTAAATACCAGTGGCATAGGCATAGCTTCCAGCATCACAGCAACAAGTGGGCCTCCACTAACAGACAAGTGGGGGCCACTCACTCTATCTTTACTCCTCCTATCTTACTTAAATAGGACAAAGTCAGAGTACCAACATTACCAAATCAAAATTAGCAAAATTTCTCATTATATCCATGTATAATGTTAAAATTTATTAGAACCTAAGAGTAGACATCAGTTATGTACTTCTCAAGGTATTGACTAATTGTATTAGTCCAAAAAATAAAATAAAATAAAAAATCCTCAGTTGAATATGTATCAGCATAAAAGTAAATCTTAAAGCATATTAGAGATCTGTATAGGCCCCTAGGGTCGCCACGAGTCGGATCCAACTTGACAGCACTTGGCTTGGCTTTGGATATTACAAATATTTTTGCATATTAATACTAAAAAGCACACATTTTAAATAAACAATTTTATTGAAAAGAAAATATAAATAACACTGAGTCAATCATTAAATAGTCCATGAATTGTTCATATTAAAAATATGTTAAATCCTTTTTCTCTTAACTGCACTATCCTTCTTCTTTGCAGCCTACTCTCTGTTCCTATAACAACCTGTGTCTAGCTTTAAGTTTAAGCTTGTCTTGTGATATTATTATGTATTTATCTGCTCATTTTTGTTGCCAGCTGACAACTCTGTGAAAGCATGAACTTATCTTGTCCGCTGTCATTATTATAGTATGTGGCATGAAGTCTACACATGCAAAAGTATACACTGAAGTGACCAAACTAAACTCCTTCTGAGTCGATTAGACAAACATTTCACTGAGAACACATTTGAAGATTTTAGAGGTTATTCTCTCAATATATATACTTTATAAAAAAGCATACTTCTAATCTTGTTACCTATACAAAAACATAAGCGTGTATAAAAATAAAAGCATGAAGTTCCTTAGAGTCCATGTTAGTTGAGCTGCAACACAGAATGATTTAAAAATTCTATCTTAGACCTTTACAAAATCATAAATATTCAAATATTTCTAAAAGTAAGTCAGTAGATGAATGCTTTATATATAAAAATGAAAATAGTTACTCTAACTGAAGGGAGAAAAAATAGTGGGTTGACACTCAAATCTGTTAAGCCAGGTTTTTAAAACATACAATTGGTGTGTTTCTATGATCAATTGGTAAGTAGTTCAAATGACTGGGGTAGATTCCAGAACAGAAGGAAAAACTGATTTAGTACAGAGTTCTCATTTGGTTTGTATATCATAGATAATTACAATAATTAATATATAAGTATAATTAAAATACAAAACTACACCTCTAAGACAAGACAGATTTGGTAACAGTAACAAATAATGTTAACATGTAGTGGAACTTTGTCAGGCATGATTTCAGGATCATGGCAAAACAAATTCTATAAAAAGGTCAACCCAAGACTGATTTTTACCACTGTATGTATTCAAGTGAAAACTGGAATTAACAATTTAACTAAATCTAACAAAAAAGAAAAAAAAAAACAAAATCATAAAACACTAGAAAATCTCAACACCTTCAGCAGTAGTCAGCAAAGAAAGAGAACAAATTGTCAGAAAAAGTAATGAAAAAGTTTCAGCTAAAGAAATTATCTGTTAAGTAATTTAAAGTAAGAATTGTTTCCATGTTGAAAGGAATCAAAGTTGGAGTTAAGCAATGAAAAAGTAGCAATAACATGTTAAAAGTAATCAAAGACGTTTTGAAACAAGATACAGAACATATAGAAATGAAGAAATGTTATGACTGAAATACAAAAATGTTAAATGGCAAGTGGATATGACTGCAAGAATTAATTAAACTGGAAGACAGAGCAGATGAACACTTATAGAGTGAAGAAGAACAAAGAGATGGAAAAGAATGATTGAAATTTATGAAACTGAGTTATAGTTTTGGTCATTACAGAACAGCTGAAATTGGATTGTTCCCTCCAGCTACAAACAATTATAATTTAGGCAGAATACATAAAGTAACTGGAAGAGGATAAACAAACTCTCTGCCTGCACCTTGTTTTTTATCTAGAGGCAAATGCCAAAATATTCCCTGGGGAGAGAGGGACACAATGGGGAAAAATGAATGGAAAACAGTGGAAAAATTACAGACATAAGAGATTCTAAGTTTCTTGAAACTTGTAGGACAAGGTGTCAGAGAGAAGGGAGCCTTGGGGAGGCTTAGGGATTTCACAAAGTATTTGGTTTAATATTAACTTGCTCGTATATATATAATGCTCTGTGAGGTCCCGAAGGGAGACGGTGTTGTGAACTGGTAGTGGAAAAGATATTTTGGAGACTGCACAGTGCCAGAGACGCACTAGAGCTCTTCTCTAGCTATAGTTTAAAACCCTGGGTGAACAATTCTGACACTGAGCTGAGACACCAGAAAAGCTGTATACTAGGAATAAGGACCATGCCAAGAAGTGCTTCTACTTGAGGCATTTAACAATATGTACAGGCTATAGAAGAATAAATAATCTGTGAAACTGAAGAAACATGAGGGGCAAGAATGACAAGGTTGAAAAAATATTTTTAAATCAAAATCCAAAGAAGATAAAAGTACTATGGAATCAGACATATTCCCGTACAAAGAATATTTAAAATAGGCTGTCTATTCCATAATCAAAAGTAAAGGGAATAGATCATATTAAGCACCATCAAGGAAATCCTTCAGCAATTGTAATTCACTTTGAATTTTCAGCTGTATCTACCTCTGAAGCAATAGCAAAGAAAAACTGAATTCTCTTCTACACTATAAACTTATAATTACAGGAATTCTGGTAATAATATTAAAGTGAAATAACAAAAACAAGAACGAGAAGTCTCCGTTTTAAACAACATGTAGGAAAAGGAAATTTTAATGAGACAAAGAACATATGACTTTATTTTGGAAATATTTCTCTATCGTGTAATGGCTTTTTTCCCTATCATTTAAGGAGTAGATTGAATTTAGAAGATGTGGAAAGAGGAAGCTATCAAATTGGTCTTCTAAGTACCCTACAGACATTTACCAATTTTAATTACTGTAATGTCAAATGTCCCTTATCTCACTGAAGGATTTCTATTTGCTGTCAGTTAAAACCATATCCCTGAGTACATTTTTATTCTTTCTACTAAGTGTGTTGTCTGTTTTCTTTATAAATGCAGTACAATAAACAAACCATGTAATAATGAAAAAAAAGTAGTATTAACCTCTACTAGGAGAGTGGTAATAGTTAAATAATAATGATAGTTTTCTAAAATTATTGACAAATATAAATCTCTATGTTAATGACCAGAAATTTTCATGTAGGATAAGAAGTTTACTTCTAAAAACTTTGTACTTATAATGTAAAATCTCAAAGACAAATAGGAAATTTAAAAAATAACCTGAAAAAAATGAATACAGAAAAGTTATTGAAGTGAAAGTTTACTTCTCAAGGGCATCAATAGAATCCAAATATAGCTGAGATCAAAGTACTTTGGGAATCTTCAGCCAAATACAACTGTGTATTAACTAAAACTATCTTTAAAAAATAAAGATGTAATAAAAATGAAGTGAAATTACAGCCAAGGGAATCTTACTACAGGGAATCCTTAAAGAGTTAACTTTTATTGAAAAACAACAACAACTAATTCCAGAAAATATATCTGAGGAAAATGAGATGATGGTAGATGTGTGACTATCTCCAAACAGCTATTTACCATCAAGAATCACTTGAATAATGTCTAACTTTTGTAGTTAAAAAAAGGTATGAAACATTGGAAACTATAATACAGAAACAGACTGAGGGAACTATGATTGACATTCTGGTAAGTTCAGATCTTTGTGTTTGGGAGAAAGACAGTGATATTGCTGATTAATAAAAGAGACTGTGAAGCCAATATCACAGGTTAACATTTCAACCATAACTAAAGAGCAGAACAGTGTCTTAGAAACCAGTTAAAATGAAAGATGAGAAACCAAATATGAAAGAGTAAATCAATTCAAATGAAGCCAGTAATTCTAAAATTACCTAGATAAATAGTTCAGGCAGAAATCATAAAAGAAGATGATGGAAATACCGATGAGTAGCCAATATAAATACAATTTGATATAACTCTCAAATAAAAAGATGACATTTTCAAACCACGTAACACTCATGAACATATATATACACAAAACTCTAAATATATGTTATGTTTAAGAGATACATTGAAATATAGAAGTAGAGAAATATTTAAAATAGGTGAGAAAATGTAGTAGAAAAACCATTCAGATGATTGAGTTGTGTCCTCCAAAACGTGAACAACCATGGCTGGGTCAAGATTCCGAGAATTGTCTGGTCTTCTAGCATTTTGAAACCTGATCTGATTTCCGTGTTTGTTGTAAATCCTAACTTCTATGATGTTAACGGAGGCATGGTGGTGCAGTGGTTAAGAACTTGGCGGCTAACCGGAAGTTCTGCTAACGACTAATCGCTGCTTGGAAACCTTTTATAGCAGTTCTACTTTGTCATACAGTGTCACTGTGAGTTCCATTAATATCCACAGCAAAGCATTGTTTTTTTCTTGGTTATAATGTTAAAGAGACAGGATGAAAGACAATCTAATCCTGTAGTTTGGGTCCTTATAGGCAGGACCCAGTCTGCCAGATTAGATTGTATATGTAGTCAATACTTTTGAGATGTAAAAGAGAAAATTGAACAGAGCAGAGAGGAATCTCATGTTATTAAGAAAGAAGAAGCAAGAAAGAAACGCATCCTCTGGATTTGCAGTGCCTGCTGTGAGAAGGTCCTAGACCAAAGGACATACCCTGATTGCTGACAGAGAAGGCTTCTTCTGGAACTGGTGCCTTGAATTTGGACATCTAACATCCTAAACTGTGAGAGAATGAATTTCTCTTTGTTAAAGCTACTCACTTACGGTGCCTCTGTTATAGCAGCACTAGATCACTAAGACAAACATTAGTCACTAATCATGATCTCAAATCTGTTTTGTTTGATGTTTATATTTTTAATCAGTGTCTAAAGCAAAAAGAAATAATAGAAATAAATTCTTATATAATGATAAAATTTTTAATTCATTAGATGGATTTTATTACATGTCCTTATGAGTCTAATGAAGAAGCTTCAAAGTAAATACAGTAAGTTAAAGAAAGTCAAAAACAGGTCCGTGAGAGTTAAAACTATGATCTTGACTACATCTCACTTGAATTTAGAAATCATCTCAATAATAGATTTGGCACAGTGAACATTAGCGGTCAAAGAACAGACAATAACAAGGACATGATAATGAAGAAACCAAAAGGTCATTAAAAAGATAAGAACCAAAGACAAGACCAAACAGATGTCAAAAGAGGCTGAAATTTGCTCTTGAACATAAAATAGCTAAAGCAAAAGAAAGCAATGATGAAGAATTAAGAGAATATTTCAAAGGGCGGGTAGAGGAGACAAGTCTAAGTAGTAAAATGAAATATGAAATGACCTGGAATTAGGAAGTCAAAAGGGAAGAACATGCTGAGCATTTATCAAGCTGAAAGAACTGAAGAGAAATTTCAAGTCTTGAGGTGAAACACTGAAGAATTCTATAGGCAAAATATTGAAGCTTAAAAAGAAGACAGAAGAATTACACAGAGTCAGTGTATCAAAAACAATTGGTTGGAAAAAATATCCCTATTTGCAGATGATATGATTGTAATGAATCTATAAATAAATTACTGGAAATAACAGAAAACTTCAGCAAAGTATCAGAACATAACAGAAACATATGTAAATCAGTAGGATTCCTTTATACCAACAAAGAGTTCATCAAGGAAGAAATCACCAAATCAGTACCACTCACTATAGCCTCCAAGAAGATAAAATACCTAGCAATAAATCTAACTAGAGAAACAAGAGACCACCTATAGAGAGAGAACTACAAGACCCTACTGCAAGAAGCTGAGAGACTTACATAAATGGAGAAACTTACACTGCTGATGGATAGGAAGACTTAACATTGTAAAAATGTTTATTTTACCCAAAGTGATCTACATACACAATGCAAATCCAATACAAATTCCAGTGTCATTTTTTAATGAGACGGAGAAACAAGTTGACGACTTTGTTTGCAAAGGGAAGAAACTGCAACTATGTAAAGCGCTAATGAAGAACAGGAACACAGTCAGAGGCCTACACTACCCAACCTTAGAACCTATTACTTTGCCACAGTAATCCAAACAACCTAGTTCTAGTACAAAAAGAGATACATAGATCAATGGAACAGAGTTGAGACCCCAGAAATGCCACCATTTTCCTATGAACGGCTAATATTCAACAAAAGCCCTACTGGGGCTTTTGTAAACCGGGGTAAAAACAGTCTCTTTAACGAATAGTGTTGGTAGAATTGGATATCCATTTGCAACAAACTGAAGCCAAAGCCAAGTGCCTTCGAGTCGGATCTGACAATACCTATATCTCACACCTTACACAACAACTGATTGAAGACAGATCATAGACCTAAATATCAAACCTGAAACAATAAAAATCATGCAAGAAAAAAATAGGTCAGCAGTGGAAGTTCTAATATACAGCTCAGACAGACTTCAAAATCTGACAAGCAAAGTACAATCAACAGAAGAGAAAGTAGATAAAAGGGAACTTCTAAGACTCAAACACTTTTGGTCATCCAAAGACTTTATCAAAAGAATTAAAAGACCACCTTCAGAATGGGAAAAATATTTAGCAACTACATGTCGGCCCAGAGTCTGATCTCCATAATCTATAAGGTACTGCAAAATATCAACAGGTGTCACACAAACAGATAAATGAACACAAATGTTCATTGCAGCACAATCCATAATAACAAAAAGATAGAATCACCTAGATGCCCGTCAACAGATAAATAGATAAAAATAAAACTATGGTACCTATACTCAATAGTATAAGAAAGTAGTGATGATTTTAGGAAGCATCTTATAATCCGGCTCCAGTGGGAGGATATTATGCCGAGTGAAATCAGTCAGTGGCAAAAAAAGGCAAATATTGTATAAGACCCTTACGATAAGGACTTAAAAATAGACTTATGTACCGAAGAAAAGACTTAGATGGCTACAGATGTGGGGAAGAAGGGAGAGAGTTGATCACAGATTAGATAGTTGATAGAAATTTGGTTAGGTGAAAGCAGTGACAGCACACAAGAGAAAGTAGACCAACTTTACTAGAATTTACTATCAACTGAAGTCTTCTAATCTCAACCTAGTACTGCAGGGATAGAACAGCAAGGGTGGTGTCTATGGGCCATGCTCTTGGGGAACATCAAGTTCAATTGGCATAACTGGCCTATCACTAAGAGAGTCTTCTGCACCCCATATCAGTGAGTGGTATCTGGGTCATAAAAGCTAGCAAGTTGCCATCTCAGGTACACCAAATGGTCCCAACCCATCTGGAACAGATGATTACCGAGAACACCAAAGACAAGAGGAAAAAAATCTCAGGAGACAGAAGGACCCATGTGAAAGGGAGACTGTATCAGCATGTGACCAGAAGAACCAGAAGTGCCTGGCCACCACCAAAGATGGCTGTGATGGCACACACAATGGTTAGTCCTTGTGACAACATAAGAAAAAGAGAGGTGCAGCTCAAGAACTCTACTAAAAGATCACAACTGATGGTCTGATGTCCTGGGGGATCCCCTAGGAGCATGGACCCTAGACCTGCTGCTGCCCCTGTCCAGAAAACACTACAGAGGTCAACTCTTCAGCAAAAATGAACTGAACTAGGGGACACAATGTGACCATATGGTTTTTACACTTTATGGTTCTATGCATTGATGGGATGCGGTCCTACTCATCTCTTTCTAGATGGAAAAGAAGAGTGTGGAAAGGAAGGGACAGGAGGTTGTTGGGAGAACACAAATACAGAATGAAAAGGAGGAGTGTGCCATCATCAGGCAAGGAGAACAGAGGAGCTGCAGAAAAGTGGCTGTGCAAAATTAATTTGTATTGTATACTTTCACTTAATCACAATTAAAAAAAAGATTGGCATTGAACAATTTAAGGAGATAGCATATGATCAAGAATCAATGATACTAAAGCAAGACGTCTAAGGTGCACTGAAAGCAGTGGTGGAAAACACCACTCCAGGAATTCACAGAATACCAATTAGGTATGTCATCAAGTGGATACAGTGCTGAAGGTGCTCACTCACTTATTCTGAGAAATTTGGAGGAAAGGTATCTGTTCAACAAGTAGCAAGACATTCATATTTGTGCCTATTCCAAAGAAAGCTAATTCAAAAGAATGTAAAAATCATCAGACAATATCACTAATATCACATAAAAGTAAAATTTTGCTGATGATATTTAAAAAATGGTTGCAGCAGCACATCAGCATGAAAATGTCAGAAATTCAAGTTCAATTTAGAAAAGAATGTAGACTGAAAATGATGATGTCAGATGACTCTTGGGCTGAAAACAGAAATACCAAAAAGATGTTTACCAGTATTTTATTGATCATGTAAAGTCACTCAACTGTGTAGATCATTTTATATATACATACATATATGTGGATAATATTATGAAGAATAAGAATTCGAGAACATTTAAATGTGTTCATGAGGAACTTTTATATAGATGAAGATGTAGTCATTTGAACAGAATGAGAGAATACTGAGTGGTCTAAAATAAGAAAAGTTGTGCATCAGAGTTGAATCTTTTTACCCAACTTGTTGAGTGTGTATGCTAAGCAGATAACCCAGGAAAGCAGACTATATAAATAAGAACCCAATATCAGGAATGGTGTAAAACTCATCAACAACTTGCAATATGCTATATGCAACCCTGTTTGCTGGAAGCAAAGAGGGCTTGAAGCACTTCCTGATTAAGATCAAAGACTACAGACTTTGCTGTGGATTACACCTCAACATAAAGAAAATGAAAATCCAAAAAGTGGATCTTCGTTATGATTTATAGGCAAGGGCAGCATCAGGGCCAGGGGCCATGTTCCTAGGGGAACCCTGAAACCACTGGACCATCAATTGAGGTCTTTTAGTGGAGATCTCAGGATGCACCCCTTTTTATTCTCGTGTTGCCAGTGAGACTCAACCTAGTGAGCTCCATCGTGGCTATCACAGGTGGTGGCCAGGCACCATCTGGTTCTTCTGGTCCCACGCCGATGTAGGCACCCACTCATGTGGGTCTCTATATCTTCTGGGTTGTCTTTACTCTGTGTCATTTTGGTCCTTGGTGAGCATCCGTTCCTGCTGAGTTGGGACCATTTTTTGTGCCCTCGGATGGCAGCTTGCCTTTTGGTGCTTGTGCTTTCGTTGTCATATACGATAACCTGTTGTTAGAACGGGAGCCCTCGTCATGCCACTATGTTTCCTTCTAAGAATTTTTATGGTTTTAGTCCTCACTTTTAGCTCTTTAATCTATTTTGAATTGGTTTTAGTGTATACTGTGAGGCACAAATTGTACTTCATTCTTCTACATGTAGAAATCTAATTTTCCCAGAACAATTTACTGGAGAAACTCTTCTTTCCCCTCTGAATGGATTTAGCATCACCCTTATTGAAAATAAGATGACTATGGACATATGGATTTATTTCTGAACACTCGATTCTATTCTGTTGATATATATGTCTGTTATTATACCAGTATCAGACTGTTTTAATTACTGTGGCCGTATGTTTTGAAATAAAAGTGCGATTCCTCCTAACAAAAAAAAAAAAAAAAAAAAAAAAAAACGAAAACGAAAATCCTCATAACGGGACCAATAAGCAACGTATTAATAAATGGGGCAACGATTGAATTGTAGAAGACTTTATTTTACTTGAATCCACAGTCCATGTCCATGAAAAAGTCAGTCAAAAAATCAAAGGACATACTGTATGTGCGGAGATCTGCTGCTGAAAAAGCTCTTTCAGGTGTTAAAATGCAAAGATGCCACCCTGAAGTCTAAGATGTACCTGACTCAAGTCATGCTGGTTTCAGTTGCCTTGTGTGCGTGCAACAGCTTGGCAGTGAAGAAGGAAGAGTGAAGAAAAATTGATGTAATGAATTATGATTTCGGATAACACTATAAAATACACCATAGACTGGAAGCAGAAAGACTGCAGCCAGAATGTTCCTTAGAAGTGAAAATAGTAAGACTTTACCTCATGTTCTTTGAACATGTCATCAGGAGGAGGCAGTACCTGGAAAAGTCCATCATGCTTGGTAGAGTGGAGGGTCAGCAATAAAAAAGACCCTCAAAGTGATAGATTGAGACAGTGGCTGTAACAATGGAATCAAACTTTGCAACAGTTCTGAGAATGGTATAGGACCAGGCAGTGCTTTATTCTTTTGTGATAAGGTCCGTATGAGTTGTAACCACCTCAATAGCATCTAACAACAGCAACAACAACAATGAATATCAGAAAGCACAATGAGAAACTTAAAAATATGTCCTCATATTGGGACGTTTTGACACATTGTTTTGGTTATAGGTGGTTGCCTTCAAGCCTGTTTCAACTCATAGCGACCCTGTGTTCGATGGAACTAAATACTGCGCTGTCTTGTGACATCCTCACAATCACTGTTGTTCTTGAGACCATTATTACACCCACCGTGTCAGTCTGTCTCACTGTGAGTTTTCCTCTTTTTATATGTATTATCCAGTAATTTATTAAGCAGCAACATATTAATTAAAGATATAGAATATCTGAAGAAATTAACACATTATTTAAATGTCATATAGGACATTCAGTGAACTGTTAGACAGCACACATTGTCCTCAAGCACACAGAGACCAGTTTTAAAACTGAACATATACATTAAAGTATGAGCAGAACCACTCCAAAGAACAAGTTTAATGTAGGACATGGTTCTTATTAAAATGCAACTGCTACAAATCATTAACCACAATTTTTAACCTTTTTATGAAGATATCTACATATTCCATATCTTCCTAAATAATATTTGAATACAACTGGAATGAAATCAAAATTAAGATAGCAGATTATGAAAACACTATCAAACTTAACAGATGAGCATAGAACAGTAGCTAGAAGAAAATTTACAGTCTAAAGAGCATATAATCAAGAAGTCTAAACCATTAAAAAACTAAGCGTATGACTTAAGGACTCAGAAAATAAAATCTAGTATAGACACACACAAAGAAGAAAGACGTAGTAAGAAAAAGGAAGTTAAGAAAATCAAAAATTTTTCTGAAACCTTGGAGGCTGGATAAACCCTTGACACCACTGTGCTGAGGAAATGTTAAACCTTAAACCCAGAGTATCCCCTGAACTCTTAAAAACAAAAACTAGTTTAGTGAAAATTGTCTTCCTTGGGCATTTTATTCTCTTAACAGCTATGTATATGGAATCAAATTTGCAACAGAAACTGGAAAAATTAAATGAGAACGTTAGGGGGCAATGAGTGTATGTTAACAGGGAATAAACAAGAAGAAGAAGACAGTGAGAATTGTTGAGTATCAAAGGAACGTAATCGACATCATTGACTTGTGTATGTAGAAAGTGATGAGTTGACGTATGTTTTGCTGTGTATATCCTCAATGGAAACAGAGTAAAATTAAAAAACAAAAAGATGTAATATGATTTTTAAAACTTCCAAATTGTAGTTCTTTCAAAGAGCAATAGAATGCACAAAAATTTGAGTTGTACAGTAAAAAACAATATATTGGAAGCACTTTATGGTTCTATACATCTATAGGATATCATCTTGCTGACCTCTGGCTGGAGGAAGAGGAGTGGATGGAGAGGAGGGGAAAGGAGACTGTTGGGAGTATGAGACATGTATGGAGCAGAGAGGAATAGTGTGCAGTCACCGGACAGGGAGAGCAGTGGAAGCTGCATATAGGGGGGCATGTAAATTTACATGTGAATGTACATTTTCACTCAGTTATGTTTAATAAAAATAAAAAAAAACAATATAGCAAATTTAAAAATTTAAAATACAAAAGGGACATAACTTCTATGTTGTTACTGTCTCTGTTCATCTTTGAGTCGATATCGAGTCACTGTGTCTCAACAGGACACAGTAGAACTGCTCCATATGGTTTCCCAGGTTAAAATTTTTACAGAAGCAGACATTTTCTCTCACTGAGGAACTGGTAGTTCAAACTGCAGACCTTTTTGTTGGCAGTTGAACATTTACTGCACCTCCAGGGCTTCTTATAACTTCAATAACAGTAGGTATTAAAATATCATAAAATGCATTTAAAATACTTTTATAGAAAAATATAAGCTACTAAAACTCATATGGAAAGTGTAATTCCCAAAAGTCATATAATCAATAAAAAAATGGGAATCAATCATTTAAGGTTATCCTACAAAGAAAACACAAGTCTGGGATGGTTTAGAATGTGTGCTATATGCTATTAGACAATCAAGAAATAGAAAGTTATATTCTTTTACAAACTCATCAAGAGACTAGAGAAAGTAAGAGGATTTCTGCGCTCAATCTTTGATACTAGCATAAATTTCATTCAAAGCCGATGTACCAGTTAATCTGTTACTGTGTAAAAGATTGCCATAAATTTTAGTGTCTGGAACCACAGGCCTTTATACCTGTTTCTTTGGCCTAGGAATTTGAGATCTGCTTCTCTGGAACGTATTGGCTCAGGATGTCTCTCTAAGCTGTAGTCAAGGTATCAGTCAGCAGAAGTTGCTCTCATCTCCAGTCTCAAATGAGGGACTATCCAAGTCCAAGTTCACTCACATGGCTATCCACAGACCTCAGTTACTTACTGCCTTCTAGACATAAACATTTTTTCCTGGTACATGGTTCCCTCTATAGAGCTGGTTATCTTGCATCTCCCAGACTTAGATATTTGAGAAAAGAGACCAAGTCACAACATTGTTAGAACCTAGAACTGGAACTGGCTTCCCATCGCTTCTACCATATTCGATAGAAGCAAATGACTAAGCCCAGCCTACAATCAGAGAAAAGAGTTTCATCAAATGCATGAATACCAAAAAGTATGATTTGTGAGAGAGCATTTTAAAGGCTATCACACCACATACCAACATTATGAAAACAATAGAGTCAAAAAATCCACTGTCGTCGAGTTGGGAACAACTCACAGCAACCCTAGAGGCCAGGGTAGAGCTGCCACACAGAGTTTCCAAGAAGTATCTGGCAAATTTGAACTGCTGGCATTTTGGTTAGCAGATGTAGCACTTAGCCGACTATGCCACCAGCGTTTCCAGCAATAGAGTCAAGCTTACAAAAATAGATGCAAAAATTCTTAATAAATTAATGTCAGAGTGTTTCAGTGTTTTAAAATGATGTCATATTTTAATGTATTGAACTTATTCAGGAGAACAATGATAGTTTAAAGTTAGAGAAAAAACAATCTGATTCATACATTGACATTAGAAAGGTAGGAAAAAAAAATGATTGCCTGAATAGATTCATGAAAAAAAAACAAACAAAAAACCCTGTGACCAAATCCAACATCAATTCATTAGAAAAATGTCAACTTAGAATGAGGGGTCAACTTTATTAACTTTCTAAAAGTTGTCTACCTGCAAGTTACAACAAACATTATATTCTATGAAAGCATTGCCATTGAGGTAATTTTAACTCATTGCAACCTTGTAGGACAGTGTAGAAAGACCCCACAGGATTTCTGAAAAGTGGCTGGTAGATTTTAAACTGCTCTTAACCCCTGCACCACCAAGATTTCTATACGCAATGGAAGGTATAAAAAGCATTACTTGTAAAATAAAAGAAAGACAAGTATGCCAACTATCCATATTTATTGAATATTGTCTTAGAAGTTTTAGCCAATTTGGTAATACAAGAAAGTAAATAAAAATTAAAAGAACAGAATAGGAAAAAAATAAGTAGTATTTTCAAAGTATCATTACTATATGATCATCAATACATAAAAATGATGAAAAACTTTTATAGTTAAAATTTCAGTAACTTTTTAACTACTAGATTAATATAAAAACTTAATTGTCCACATCAGAAATAATTAGTTAACCAGTATATATGTGTCATGGTTGGAATTGTGTCTCCCCAAAAATGTGTGCAGCCAAGTGGCTGGGATATGGTTCCCAGTATCTTGGGACTGTCCTCCATTGTGTGGTTTTGCTAACCTGTATGTTAAAGGATTAGGGTGGGGCTGTGAATTCCTGCTGTAGGGGGAGTTTCCCCGGAGTGTGGCTTGTCCCACCCTTAATGCTTTTAGCTTGCAAGGAATAAAAGGAAAAAGAAACAAAGGACAATTTGAGAACCTCGCTACCATCAAGCAAGCAGCACCAGGAGCAGAGAGCGTCCTTCAGACCAGAGCTTCTTGCGTGAGGACGCTCCCTGGACAAAGACTGATGCAATACCGGACTTTCCTCCAGAGCTGACAAGGGGAAAGTCTTTCCCTGGAGCGGACACCCTGAATATGGACTTGCAACCTACCGGACTGTGTAAGAATAAATCTTTCTTTGTTAAAGCCATCCACTCTGTGGTACTTCTGTTAGAGCAGCCTAGCTGACTAAAACAATATGTGTGTGAATATTTGTATAGGATCTTCCAATAAGGGTGTCGTATCTTTTAACTTGAGTAAAACAAGTTGTTTAAATGATAATTTTAATGGTTTTATAATTTTGAAGTACATTTGATGGTATTATGTGTGTCAAAGAACTTTCAGTATATGGCCACCATGGCCCTTTTCAAATGGGTCCCCAAATATTCAGTTATCATCACTCAAACCTTTTGCCACTGACAGTTGCAGCCTCTCCTCACTCATCGTGGAAAAAATAGAGGCCAGTAGTTTGCCAGACCAAAATCCACATCAAATGGTAACTTTCTGAGGATGAAGTGAATGTTCTTGACTCTCCACTGGATTCTCATCACTCCATATGCAGTAGTTTTGTTTGTTAACAAAACCATTCATCCCAAAATGGGCCTTGTTGCTGAAGATGGTTTTTCAACCAAAAGCAGGATCTTGCTCTAGAGCTCAGTAAGCAAAATGTATGGCACGATATATGGTTATTGGACTTCAGTTCTTGAATTAAAACAGTTTTCTAAGGGTAAAGCTTCAAGTCCAGCTGCAAAATCCACCAAATTGTGGTCCGGAAAGGCCCACGTCTTGTGCTTGCTAAGAAATTGATTGGCATGGCTTCTTTTGTGTACGCTGATGAACTGTGGCAGTGTTTTCATTGGAACCCACAGTTCATTGAGGCTTGGGCATTGTCTTATTGATAACAGACCAGATGTCTCAAATTCTGTGATTAAATGTCAGACTGTTCTCTCAATGGGATGATTATGCACATTGTAAGTTTCACATAAGGCACAGAATGTTGGCCATACGTAACACTCGTTTTGATAATAAACTTTAATAATTTCTGTGCATCATGGAATCATGTAACATTTCATACCTATTTGTCAAGATGAATAAAAAAAACATGATAAATACGACTGCTATAAATTCACAAATATCGCCACTGTGAGCTGTCAAAAATAGTACTTCCTCAATGAAAGACCTTTCATGTGCAAATTTTGTGTATACAAAAATATTCCACCAAAAACTAAGGTAAAACACTTCTCTAAGTGGAGAAGAAAACAAAATAAACAAGAATAAAATTAATAAAACTGAATTTCCGCCCAATGTCTATTAAGAGATTAATTCTAGGTGATTATAGAAAACTAAATGATAATATGAATATTAAGGAAAATTATACAGAAGTTATCACGGATTGAATTGTATCCTCCCAGAAGTGTGCATAGTGATTTGGCTGGGCCGTGATTCCAGGTATTGTGTGATTGTCCTCTATTTTACACCTTTCCTGTGCTTTAAATCCTAGTTTCTGCCTATGTTTAATGGACAAGATTACCTTCAAAAGGATTAGAGTGAAACTGTAATACCATTCCTATGGTCACCTCCCTGCTCCAATGTAAAGGGAGTTTCCCTGGAGTGTGGCTTGTACTACCTTTTATCCTTTTAACCTACATGAGATAAAAGGGAAGGGAAACATGTGGATAGGTGGGGACCTTAAACCATCATGAAAGCAGTGCCAACAGCAGTGTACATCCTTTGGGACTGATGTTCCTGAATCCAGATGCTATCAGACCAAAGAAGGACTGATGTGACACAAAGACCTTTCTCCAGAGCCAACAGTGAGAGAGTGTGTCCCCCTGGAGTCCGCACCCTGAATCCAGGAATTCTAGCCTACTCAACTGTGTAAAAATAAACGTCTCTTTATTAAAGCTATCCAGTCGTGGTGATTCTGTTAGAGTAATACCAGATGACAGATAGAAATATTCCACTTTTATGCCTCTATTGATCGGTTATTTCATAACCTTATATTACCCAGTCTACTTTAGTAAATACATTTATTTTGTTAATAATGATAAGCCAAAACTGTTGCTATTGAATCAATTCACCCTCGTGAGACAGAGTTAAGACTTACAGACAGAGTAGATGCTCTCCATGGTCTCCAAGGAGAGCCTGCTGGATTTGAACTGTGGATCTTTTGGTTAGCGGCATAGCACTTAACTATTACACTGCCAGAGTTTCTTTCTTGTGAACAAGAATATTGAAAACTTAATCAGTTGAAGAAATAAATAGGAATTACAAAGTAATTTGAAAAAAATTAATGTAAAAGAAAAACTTTTTGAGTATCTATTTCAAATATAATTATAATGAAATTCATTTTTAAAAATTTCTGCTTTGAAATTTCTGAAAGATCAAAATTCTGTACTACAAAACGTCAAGAAGATATCATGGAAACCCATTAGCAAACAGGCTAAATTAAGATAATGCCGGTTGATTTCACTGTTAGTATTTAATTGCTATCAAAGTTCCTTTTGTATGACAACTACAAAAAATAAAAAAGAAAACATAGAATTATATTTTCATACTATAGACTCCATTCAACTGAAGAAGTTAATTGCTTGTTCAGAACTGGAACCCATTCTTTTGTATCCTTTTTGTCTTTACTGTCATCTATAATACAATGACATCAAAAAAATAAATAAATAAATAAACTTTTGTGAACAGAAATGGAAATTTATGTTATCATATGTTTGAAAGTGGAAAAAATTGATTCAGCCCTAAGGATTTGTTCAGAGATGTGTGAAAGTTTGACCTCATTTTGAAGGTGACAGTTCAAGACACTGACAAATATGAAAGTATATTTTTAAATGTATACTATATCGATAAATGGAATTTCTAATTTGATGTCTTTTACATTTTGATTTCTCATTTTTGGTCAGAATTTGTGTATACATGTGTGTGCATGTTGTAATTGCTTTAGTTATATAACTGAAGGACAGTAGCATTGTCTAACTCCAGTTCTCAATGTTTTTTAATGATGCAAGAAAAAGGAAATTCTGATAGACCCAGACATCTGTGAGAGGATTTTCGTGAAGGGACTAGTGCCAGTTATGCTCTCTCACATTGATAATAAATTAAGATTATATGTTACTTCTCTTTGATTTTCCTTACCATATTATGATAATTGTTAAAATGCTAATTAACAAAATGTGTGTTTGTTAAGCAGTTTAATTTATTTCGATTTTTTATAAGTATAGGAACAAATTAGCATGACGTATAACACACAATCACCATAATATCGTAATCAGCAAAAGAAAATGGGAGAATACGTGCATGGTTGAAGCTACCTGGTAGATCTAACTATAGTTTTATTTTTCAAGATAGAAGATAATATTCTGTCTATCCTAGATTGAAATTTCTACTGAACTACACAACGCTGAAGACCTCTTGAAATTTTGAATTAATACGGGATTGACCATTACATGGATGAAACTGAACAATTTTTCTGTTTTGTTATACTGCTTATTGTTTGTTCTTTAAAGGGTTTCTGAATTTTTATTAATTAAACACTTATGCTACTAACAGTTGCTCTGTGCTATTATTCTAGAAGTTTCTAGCCTGCTGGCATGTAGAATGTGCCTATACAGATTATTTACTCAGGGTATATTCATCAAGCACTATGTTGCTGTTTAATACAGAAAGGTAAGTTAGTTAAAAACTGTGGAATAACATTTCTGTTCTTTCTCTAAAAGTGCAATTTTACATTAATAAAATCAGGTTTTTCTCTTCTTCCTGAGTAGAGAAAGATGTTAGGCATACAATAAACATGCAATTAATGAAAAACAATAAAACATGGATGGATGAACTAGTCGCAGATATTAGAAAGCTTTCTAGTTTTTTTTTTTTTTTTTTGGTTCCCATTTTATTTGTTGTTGCATTTGCATGCCTAATTGACTTTCACAATGTATGTGGAGTGACAATTTTAGATCTGCTTTGGAGTAGAATGTGTTGAAAGGAAAATGTAATCTCACGGTAACCAGTCACATATTCTAGTTGAATTGCATAAGACAATGCACAGAAATAAACTGAGACCATTGGCCACCTGGCTGGCACATAATGTACCACACCTTTTTTCCTTCAGAAAGTCCCTCCTTACTGACTGGGCAGTCCAATTGGTATTGGAGTTTGGATTGTGACTGCTGAAGGCAGCTCATGCCTCAGTGCCAACACAATCACCGGACAGGAGGGAGACTTGTTGTCATAGAGACAAAAGACTATAATTACACAAAGATCCTTGGCAAAGGGGTACCAATCCCTGGATCCAAGCAACCTCTGCAGTAAAATTTACTTAAGAGACAGAGAGATGTTTTGTATTCACTTGTTTGGTTTGATAAAACTTTTTCTAAAATGCACTTGCTATCTTTAGAGGTATAATGATCTTCGAGTATGGAATAAATTTAGGTTTTTGTTGCCAATATGAATTCTCTTTCATACTTATCCATTAAAAATAATATGTATATTTTTATCTTCCATATAATGAGAGATTTTAGATCGGCCTTCCTAAACCATTCTGTTTGAATTTCTTCCATAAAAGAAAAGACTCAAACATGACTTAACGACTTGCATAAAACCAGAAATGTCTCTTTTTTTGTTTTGGAAAGGAATGAATGCAAGTTAAGAATTCCTGTCTAAATCCTTTTGCTGTGAAAGTTACAGATTTTAGAGTTAGGCCATTACAAATAGAGATGGCATGGTTTTTTCAACATAGTTTTACTGTTTTGTGTCATGGATTGAATTGTTTTCCCTCAAAAATATGTGCAGCCGTGTGGCTGGGCCACAATTCCCAGTGTCTTGTGACTGTCCTCCGTTTTGTGGTTTTCCTATGCTGTATGTTAAAGGATTAGGGTGGGACTGTAAATCCCTTCATAGGATCACCTGCCTGCTCCAGTGCAAAGGGAGTTTTCCTGGAGTGTGGCTTGCCTCACTCTTAATCCTTTCATTCTGAAAGAGATAAAAGGAAAGAGAAGCAGACTGAGAATTGGGAACCTTGACCATCAAGAAAGCAGCACAAGGAGAAGAGTATGTACTTCATACCTGAGGTTCCCATGCTGAGATGCTTACTGGAAAGAGACTGACACAATACTGGACTTTTCTCCAGAGACAACAAGGGGGAAAGCCTTCCCCTGGAGCGGACACCCTGAATTTGGACTTGTAGCCTACCAGACTGTGTAAGAATAAACCTTCCTTTGTTAAAGCCATCCACTCTGTGGAAGGAATATGACCTTCTGGAATGGAGGTGGGATGCCTGAGATTAGCTGTGTGTGACTCTTAGGTCTTTTGAAAAGTGTCTCCAATGTAACTTTTATATGTTAAAAGTTTTAAAACTCTCTGTAGTTTAGATCATAGTGAGGTACAACTTATATGCTTCTAGGGCTAGGCAGAAAAAATAAGTGAAGGAAGCACATGAGATGATTATGTCTTCAACACAAGGCCTTACTCTTTATTTACATACAGACACACAAATATGTTCTCTCACGTTTTACTTGGAACTTGTTTCAGCATGCTGCCTGGTTCTGTCATTCATTTTCTCATTATGTAATAGAAATTTTGGTACAGCTAAAAAGTTATGCTAAGAGAAAAAAAAAGTGCAAAAGTATTGGAAACGACAACAGATTCTTGTCTGTAGTGTCCCAGAGCCTGCCGTGAGTGGTGACCCGGAGAACCAGGAGATTACATGCGAACGGTAGATAGTTAATTCTAGCTAATTGTTGCTTTAGGACATTATAAGCCTTTTCCTTGAAATAAGAGTTGAAACTTTTTTTTTTGTAAAAGATCAAATAGTAAATATTTTAGTTTTAACAGGCCACATAGTCTCTGTTAATTACTCAGCTCTGCCTTTGCAGAGGAAAATTATCCATAGATAGTACCTAAAGAAATAAGCTTAGCTGTCTTTTATTTACAAAAAGAGGCAACAGACTATATTTGACAAAACAGCTGAACCAATCCCTGCTTTTGATGAAGATAAAAAAAATACTACCATAGAGAGGTATAGACATTCTTGTAACATGTTACTTGCCCTTAAATTCAAAGTCTAGTGGTCTACATGTGGGATATTACATAAATCACATCTCTAGATAACATTTCTTTAGAAATGGTTAACTCCAGTCTTTTTTATACACTGTTGTCTGGGTGAAAATTTACAATATGTTAATTTCCTGCAAAGACATCTTCATTGATATCATGGATTAAATTGTGTCTCCCCAAAACTGTGTGTCAGTTTGACTAAGTTTTGAGTACTGGTATTGTGTAGTTGTCGTCTATTTTGTGATGTGATGTAATCTTGATCTATGTCTGTGGTTGATGAGGCACAATTTGTTATTGTTGTTAGGTGCTGCTGAGTCGTTTCTAACTCATAGCAACCCTATGCACAGCAGAACGAAACACTGCCTGGTCTTGTGCCATGTCCACAATCATTTTTATGTTTAAGTCCATTGTTGCAGACACTATGTCAATCCATCTAATTGAGTGTCTCTTTTACTGCTGATCCTCCATTCTAGCAAGAATGATGTCCTCTTCCAGGGACTGATTCTTCCCGAAAACATGTCCAAAATATGTAAGACACAGTCTTGCCATCTTTGCTTCCAAGTAGCACTCTGGTTGGACTTCTTCCAAAATAGATCTGTTTATTCTTTTGACAGTTCACGGTGCATTCATCATTCTCCTCCAAAACCACAATTCAAATGAATCATTATTCTTCTGTCTTATTTGCTCGTTGTCCAGCTTTCACCTGCATATGATACAATTGACAATATCATAGATTGGGTCAGGCTCACTGTAGTCTTCAAGATGTCATCTTCTCTTTTCAATGCTTTAAAGAGATCCTTTACAGCAGATTTTCCCAATGCAATGCATCTTTTGATTCCTTGGCTGCTGCTTCTGTGGGTGTTGATTGTTAAGTCATGTAAAGTGAAATCCTTGACAACCTCAATCCTTTCTCCATTTATGATGATGTTGCTTACTGGTCCAGTTGTGAGGCTTTTGTTGTCTTGATGTTGAGGAGAAACCATACTGAAGGTTGTGGTTCTTGAACTTCATCTGTAAGTCTTTCAAATTTTCTTCATTTTCAACAAATAAGGTGGTGCTGTCTGCATAATTCAGGTTGTTAATGAGCCATCCTCCCATGCTGATGCCTGGTTCCTCATCACGTAACCTGGTTTATCGGATTATTTGCTCAGCATACAGATTGAAAAGATATGGTAAAAGGATACAACCCTCATACACACCTTTCTTCACTTTAAACTGTGCAGTGTCCCCTTGTTCTGTCCTCATGACTGCCTTTTGATCCATATACATATTTTAAGAGCACTATTAAGTGTTCTGGAAATTCCGTTTTATGCAACGGTAGCCATAATCTGTTATGATCCACACAGTCAAATGCCTTTGCATAGTCAATGAAACACAGATAAACATCTTTCTGGTATTCTCTGCTTTTAGCCAAGATCCATCTGACATCAACAATGATATCCCTGGTTCCACATCCTATTCTGAATCCAGCTTGAATTTCTGGCAATTCCTTGTCAGTATATTGTTGCAGCCACTTTTAGATGATGTTGAGTATGATTGTACCTGTATGTGATATTAATGATATTTACTGTTCTATAATTTCTGCATTTGGCTGGATAACTTTTCTTTGGAATGGGCATAAGTATAGATCTCTCCCAGTCAGTTGGCCAGGTAGCTGTGCTCCAGATTTCTTGGCATAGATGAGCAAGCACTTCCAGTTCTGCATCTGTTGTTGAAATGTCTCAATTGATGTTTCATCAATCCCTAGAGCAGTGGGTTTTTTGATGATGCCTTCAACGAAGTTTCTACTTCTTCCTTCAGTACAGTTGGTTCCTGATCATACACTACCTCTTCAAATGGATGAAGATCAACCAGTTCTTTCTGGTATAATGACTCTGGGTATTCCTTCCATCTTCTTTTGATGCTCCCTGAGTCATTTAATATTTTCCCTATAGAATCGTTCACTATTGCAACGCGAGCTGAATTTTTTTCTTCAGTTCTTTCAGCTTGAGAAATGTAGAATGTGTTCTTCCCTTCTGGTTTTCCATTTCCAGCTCTTTGCACATGTCATTATAATACTTTCTTTTGTTTTAGATCTTTTACTTTGTCATGCCTTCTTTTTGCTTTAGCTGCTCGATATTCAAGAGCTAGTTTCAGAGTCTCATTTCACATCCAATTTGGTCTTTTCTTTCTTTCCTGTCTTGTTAATGACCTCTTTCTGTCTTCATTCCACAGTTTGTCTGGCCTTTGGTCATCAGTAGCCAACACATCAAATCTATTCTTGATATAGTCTTTAGACTCAGGAGAAGTATACAGAAAGTCATACTTTGGCTCTTGTGGACTTCTAATTTTCTTCAGTTTCAATTTTAATTTGAGCATGAGCAATTAACGATCTGTACCACAGCCAGCACCTTGTCTTGTTCTGACTGCTAATATGGAGCTTTTCCATCATCTTTTTCCACAGATGTAGTCTATTTGGTTCCTGTATATTACTTCTGGTGACATCCATGTGTACAGTCACCATTTGTGTTGGTTGCATTCTAGTTGCCGTTAATTATCAGTGCACCCTGATTGCATGTTCAATGAATTTCAGATAGCATAAGCTGGTAAAATCTTCAGTCTCTTAATCTTTGGCCTTAGTGGTTGGTGCACAGATTTGAATAATAGTCATAGTAACTGTCCTTCCTTGTAGGTGTATGGATATTATCCTATCACTGACATCATTGTAATTCAAGACTGATCTTGATGATGAGCACAATACCATCCCTCTTAAAGTTTTCATTCCTAGCATAGTAGACCATATGATTGTCAGATTCAAAATGGCCAGTACTGGTTCATTTCAGCTCACTGATGCCAAGGATATTGATGTTTATGTACAGTTAGATTATGGTAAATATCAGTAGCACAAGATACACCAGTTTTTGCAGATCACAGTCCTAATCCAATATAATCAGAGTTTCCTTGGGGTGGGGCCTGCATGACCTTTTATATTTTCAAGAGACAAAGAAAGGGGAGACAGCAGAAATAGGGACCTAACTACAATGAAGAAAGAAGGGCTCGGAGTTGGCACATCCTTATAATTAGGGTATTTTCTCTAAGAAATCCCTAAACCAAGGGAAGATTGATTATAAATACCTTTTCCGAGAGCTGGCAGAGAAGGACTTCCACTGCAGCTGCATCCTGAATTAGTACTTGTAGATTATTAAACCATGCTCATGACCCAAGTCTTAATGTTTCCCATCACTTTCCATGCATGTGAAAGCTGGACAATGAATAGGGAAGACTGAAGAATTGATGACTGAATTATTGTGTTACCAAAGAATGCTGACTATAACATGGACTGCCTGAAGAAAGAACGTGTCTGCCTTAGAAGAAGTACAACCAGATTGCTCCTTAGAAATGAGGATGGTGAGACTGTCTCACATACTTTGGATGTATTTTTGAGTGGGACCAGTCCCTGGAGAAAGACATTAAATTTGTTAAAGACATCAGCAGATTAAAGGACAGTCTTCAATGAGATGGACTGACACAGTAGCTGTTACAATGGGTTCAAGCGTAGCAACAATTGTGAGGATGGCACAGGACCAGACAGTGTATCATTCTGATGTACACAGGGTCACTGTAAGTTAGAATTGACTCCATGGCATCTAATAATAGCAGCAATAAACTGTGATAGAATAAACTTCTATGTGTTAAAGCCAACCAGTTATGATACTTCTGTCATAGCAGCACTACATAACAAAGACAATTGGGTTTGCTGCCCATAATAGGTGAATGTTCGAACCCCAGCCTCTAGAATTCTCTATGCCTACCACTATACCCCTTCACACTTCTTGTTAAATTGAAACAGTGTCTTCATACAGTTTCCCGCTCTGTGGTCATGTGTTTTCTTCCAATTTGGTATGTTCTTGTTAACAGCTAGCTAAGCTGTTGCTTTTAACTTTTTCTCTAAAGAAATGTCTGGAGGCAGAGTCAAGATGGTGGACTAAGCACATGTCTCCCTAAATCCCTCTGGAAACCTAGGCCTGAATTGATAATTAGACAGAGCATTGTGGACACCTAGTGAGCACTAGGACACGGCATAGGTCTCTTAATTTGGACTTCATACCACTGATGTAAAACCTCTTGTCTTTTGCCATCTCACACTCTTGGTGAGTGCTGGCTTTCATTGACCAAAGGTAACTTGCCACTTTAACATTTTTTACACTATCTTAGCCAGGGAGTGGAGCTAGGACTTGAGTAGCAGCTAATATCAGATGCACAGCTGCTGGGGTCTTTGAGTGAAATTGCCACATTTTGAGAGCCCAGCTTTGGACTCTGTGCATCTCGGCACCTTTGGCCTCTTTTTCCGCCTCCGCCATTGAGTAGTCTGTACTGAGGAAGGCAGAAAGCTTGTGCAAGACGTCATCTTGTTCCACTGGGAGGCAGATTATCCATATGGAGGCCTCAGCCGGACCTAATTCCTAGACCGGGAGGCAGTGCCTGCCCAGAGGAGAGTGCTTTTCCAGCAGAAAAGCAGTACTCTACACAGTGTCGCCTAAGACTGGGGCCTGACAGCAGAGGCCAGCTGGGTAGTAGCCTTTCGGTACTTTGAACTAGTTTATAACATCTGGGGTTAGATATAGAAGTGCTCAGTTTGCCAACTGGGAAGAGAGACCTGTACACCTGAAAATCTGACTGACTTTGGAAGTTGTCGAACACCTTTTACCTTTCATTATAAGATGGCCTAGAGAAACAATAGCAGTCTGTCCTCACAGCATCTCTCCCAGCCTCTATTGACTTACTCAATGCCCCCAAAGCAAGAAACTCTGGGTAAAAGCATAACCAAGAAATCAACCATGGCTTCAGAAGGCCCTCAAAAGAAACAACCAAAGAAGTTCCCAGACAAAGAAAACTTTCTGAAACTGTTGGAAGGTGAATGCAAAAGGATCATATAGAGAGACCGAGAGACCTCCCAGACCTTGTACAAAATACAGCAGAGCAAAATGAAAATATTAAGCAAGCTGTTCAAACTGATGGAACTCCAGCATTCTGAAATCCAATAGATTGACAACAAAATCAAAGACATAGAAACTTCAATTCAAAGCTAAGAAAATAGAAAGAAACAAATGGAAAATAGACTTTCTGACTTGGAAGACAAAGCTACTGATTCCAGTATCTATGAGGAGAAATCAGAGACAAAGGAAAAAGAAAAATAAAGAAGCATTAAGAAGCATGTGGGACTCTATTAAGAGGAACAATATACGATTAATTGGTGTTCCTGAACAGGGCAAGTGTCATGGATTGAATTGTGTCCCCCCAAAAATAGGTGTAGCCATGTCACCATGACTCCTTGTATTCTATGATTGTCCTCCATTTTATGATTTCCCTGTGTGCATGTTAAAGGATTAGGGTGGGACTGTAAATCCCTTCATGGGATCACTTCCCTGCTCCACTGTAAAGGGAGTTTCCCTGGAGTATGGCTTACCCCACCCTTAATCCTTTCATCCTGCAAGAGAGAAAAGGAAAAGGAAGCAGGCAGAGAATTGGGAACCTTACACCATCAAGCAAGTAGTACCGGGCTACCAGCATGTCCTTCATACCTGAGGTTCCTGTGCCAAAATGCTCCCTGGACAGAGACTGATGCAATACTGGACCTCCTTCCAGAGCCAACAAAGAGGAAAGCCTTCCCCTGGAGCAGACATCCTGAATTTAGACTTGTAGATTACCAGACTGTGTAAGAATAAACCTTCCTTTGTTAAAGTCATCCACTGTGTGATATTTCTGTTAGAGAAGCCCTAGCAGACTAAAGCAGTGAGACACCTGAAAACACAGAGTATTGTTGTTGAACTACTGACAGAAAACTTCCCAGAAATTATGAAAGAAAAGAATATATATATCCAAGATTCATATCAAATGCCACTCAATATAGGTCACAAAAGAAAGACTCCAAAACATACTATAATCAAGCTTAACAAAATAAAACAGAAACAGAAACTCTTAAAGGCAGCAAGACAGAAAGCAAAGCTCACATTCAGAGGCAAACCCTTTAGGCATTCATCAAATTTCTCAACAGAAACAATGCAGGCACAGAGACAGTGGCATGACACATTCAAAGTCTTGAAGGAGAAGAACTTCTCACCAAGAAATATATATCCAGCAAAACTATCTTTCAAATAGGAAAAGGAAATTAAGACATTCGCAGATAAGCAGAAACTCAGAGAGTTTGTAAAAAGCCAAATGAAAACTACAAGAAATACTGGAAGAATCTCTTGGCTTAGAAGAATAAAACCATTAACTTTAAATTTTAGAAGCAAATTCAGGGCACATCACCCAGAAACCTTCTCAGATAGGGAAGGCTCCAAACTCAATCAAAGCTATAATAGTGAAAGAAACAATCTAGTGATGATGTCATGGAAACTATGATGTCAACGTATTAAAAAAAAAAGGATGCACTACAGTCATTATAGTCCTTTCAGATCGAGGGGAAGTTAATAAGACTGGTAGTAATTAAAATTGCTTTTTTATGTAGTTTATTGGGGGGTTCATAAGGGCAGCCATAAAGTACAATAAAGCTGGAACATATCCAATCAAGAAACATAATACAGGAGTGTCAACAACCACAAAACCAACCCAGAAAAAGGTGAGAAATGAACTCAAAAAAGAAGATTCTCCAAGAACAGATTAATAAGAAAAACAGAGAAATCATCAGCACAAAAATAAACATATCACAATGACAGCACTAAACACATACCTATCGATACTCACATTGAATGTGAATGGACTGAATACTTCAGTAAAGAGATATCGAGTGACATCTTGGATCAAAAGACATGACCCATCCATATGTTACCTACAAGAAACTCACCTTAGACTGAAAGATAAGAACAAACTGAAAATTAAAGGATGGAAGAATCTATATCAAGCTAACAATACACAAAGAAGAGTAGGTGTAGCAATTCTAATCTCTGATAAAATGGACTTTAAAGTAAAATCCACCATAGTGGAAAAAATCAACACTATTGCTGAAAGATTCAATACACAAGCAGGACTTATCAATACGGAATATTTATGCACCCAGTATTAGAGCACCTAAATACATCGAAGAAACACGGACTACTCTCAAAAAGGAGATAGATCACTCCACAATAATAGTGGGAGACTTCAACATTCCACTCTTAATATTGGACAGATCGTCTAGAAAAAAGCTCAATAAAGACACTAAAGACCTTATTGCCACAATTAAACATCTAGACCTCATTGACACACATAGAATTTTTCTATCCATCAGCAGACAACTACTTCTTCTCCAGTGCACGTGGAACACTCCAGAATAGACCACATGTTAGGACATAAAACAGTTTGCAACAAAGTCCATACCATTGAATTACTGCAAAACATCTTCTGAGGTCATAAAGCCATAAAAGTCGAAGTCAATAGCAGAAAAAAACAGACATAAAGTGGAACTCATGGAAGCTGAACAACATCTTGCTCAAAAAGCCATGGGGTATAGAAGAAATCAATGATGAAATAAAGAAACTTCCTACCAGAACCTATAGGATACGGCCAACGCAGTACTCAGATGTCAGTTTCTCTCCATAAATGCACACATCTGGAAGGAAGAAAACAATGAAACCAAAGACCTAACCCTACAGCTTGAACAAGTAGCGAGAAACACAGAAGAACCCCTTAGGCACCAGAAGAGAACAACCTCTTCAACAAATGGTGCTGGCAAAACTGGATATCCATCTGCAATAAACTGAAACAAGACCCATGTCTTACACCTATCAAAAGGCAACTCAAACTGGGTAAAAGATGTAAATATCAAGTCTAAAATGATAAAGCTCATCCAAGAATAAGTGAAAACAGCAATGGAAGCTTTAATACACAACTTAGACAGACTTCAAAATTGGTCAAACCACAAATAACAGAAGAGAAAATAGATAAATGGGAACTACTAAGAATCAAACACTTTTGCTCATCCAAAGCCTTTAGTAATAAAATTAAAAGGCCACCTACAGCATAGGAAAAAAAATATGGAAACTATACGTCAGACCGATGCCTAATCTCCGTAATCTATAAGGTACTGCAAAATATCAGTAAGAAAAGGATAAATCATCCAATTATGCAAAGGGCAAAGGAGATGGACAGACATTTCTCTAAAGGGGAGATTCAGGCAGCCAAAAAACACATGCAGACACGCTCGTGATCATTAGCTATTAAAGAAATTCAAATCAAAACTGCAGTGAAATGTATCTCACCCCAAAATGTTGGCCATTATCCAAAAAATGAAGAACAACAAATGCTGGAGAGGCTGTGGAGAAAGTGAAACTCTCCTCCACCGTTGGTGGGGTTGCAAAATGATGCACCCTCTTTGGAAAGCAATCTGGCCCTTCCTTAAAAAGTTGGATATAGATATACCATTTGACCCATTAATTTCACCACTTGGAATATACCCTACAGAATTAAGGCCATTCCCACCATCTGATATATGCACACAAATGTTCATCACAGCACAGTCCACAATAGCAAGAAGATGAAATCAACCCAGATGACCAACAACAGAAGACCGGATAGGTAAACTACGGTATATGTACTTGATAGAACACTATGCGATGATAAAGAACAATGATGATTTTAGGAAACAGCTTATAATGTGATTTCAATTGGAGGACATTATGTTGAGTGAAAGCAGTCAGTGACAAAAAGACAAATATTGTATGAGACCCCTATGATAAGAACTTAAAAACAGACTCATGCATAGAAGAAAAGACTCTGATGGTTGCAAGGGTGGGGAGGGAGGGAGGGTGAGAGGTGAGAGTTTAGATTAGATAGTTGATACACATTTGGGTGAAATCTGTGACAGCACACATTAGAAAGAAAATCAATAGTAACTGGACTTCAACATAACTTGATTACTCCTCCTATCTTCCCAGTAGTGCAAGGATAGAGTAGCTTGGGCGGAGGGCCCGGGACCATGCTCTCAGAGGAAATTGAGGCCAATTGGTGCAACTATCATTTTGCTAGAGAGCCTTCTGCCCTTCACATTGGTGAGTGGCCTCTGGGGTCTTAAAAGTATCCAAGCTGCCATCTGAGGGTACAGCAAATATCCCCAAGTAAGGAGTAATGGATGATCACCAAGGACCAAAGTAACAGAGGGAAAGAGAACCTAGAAGACAAAGAGACCCACGTGAGTGGGTGACTACACCAACTTGTGACTGGAAGAACTAGATGGTGCCCGACCACCACCAGTGATAGCCGTGATGGAGCTCACGTTGAGCCTCACTAGTAACACAAGAATAAAAAGGGGTACACCCTGAGATCTCCACTAAAAGACCACAGTTGATGACCACAGTTGATGGTCCAGGGGCCTCAGAGTTCCGCTGGGGGCGTGGCCCCTGGCCCTGATGCTGGTGCTGTCCATAAATCTTAATGGAGTTTAACTCTTCAGACAGGAATGGATTGGAGTTGGTGATACAGAGTGGCCATATCGCGTGTGCACTTTATGGTTCTGTGCATCCATAGAATGTCATCCTACTGACCTCTTACTGGAGGCAGGAGAGTGGGTGAAGAAGAGTGGATAGGATATTGTTGGGAAGATAAGACATGTGTGGAGCGGAGAGGAAGAGTGTGCTGTCACCGGGCAGAGAGAGCAGTGGGAGCTGCATATAGGTAGCCATGCAGATTTATATGGGAATGTACATTTTCACTCAATCATAATTAAAAAAGACAGAAAGAAATTTCTCTTCATCCCCCAGATTAGAACTCCCAGAGAACTCATTTATACTTTCCTCATCGCATTTCAGTATTACTTTCTGCTTATACCATTTGTGTAATACATTATCTGTATGATTAAAATAAGATCTTTAAATATATGGCTGGGGTTTGACTCACCTTTGTTTTCCCCTAATGCATCTCCCTCCCTGCCAAGCCAAAGCCAAGTGCCATCGAGTCAGATCGGTGCCTAATACGTTTTATTTGAATTAATTTACAATAGAAAAATGTGGCATAGCTTTTTTTGGAAGATGATAGTCTACATTATTTTTATGTAGAAATTTGTTTTAAATCCTCTTAATTTACGTAACATAGATGATGATGATCTTTGAAGGATTTTTCCTTGCTGTAGCTATTTTACACATATTTTATATATGTCTCTCTATACATTATATTATTTTAAAAATTTTATTTAGCTTATTATCAAAAATTATCAAAGAAGAAAGGGTCTATTTTGAATGAAATGAGGGAAAACTTTTCATTTTAGTTTTGATTTTTCCATTTATCTGCTTGCTGACCTTGAGAAAATTACTTGTTTTTAATACCTCAATTTTTTAATCTTAAAATGGAAATAATAGAAATGTACTAGAGCCAAGGGCTTAGTATTATTGGTATTTCAGTTAACTTAATTTTTAAGCATTATTAATAAATAACAGCATTATACATAAATGTCTGTGTGTGTGTGTGTGTGTGTGTGTGTGTGTAGTGAGGGAGAGAAACTTGTATAGTATCAACAATTTCACTGTAATAAATTTTGCTTTTAAAGCAACTCAATGTAGATCATCTGTATCTATTTGTGTGGTCTGACACAGCTGTTAACATACTCTGATAACGTACCCATAGCAGATACCACAAATAGTTCTTCTGCACTGTCAATGACAGCCACATCTAAGTGCATTTGTATGTATAAGGGCTATAGTTATCTAAGAAATTTAAGAATGACACAAATTGTAATACCTCAGTGTTGGTATTTACATTGAGGAAAGCAATTTATACCAGAATGCAAGATATATTTGAGGAATTAAAAATTTATCAGAATCTGTTTTAAACACAGAAACACCATGAATTTTCTTTTGTTTTTTCTTTTCTTTCCCTCTTGCTCTCTCTTTCTTTTTGTGTTTTCCTCATAAGGTAGTGTAACATTAGATATTCCTCAGGCTTTCTATCCTTATAAATTAAAGAAACATATTTCAATACATATTTAATAGATGTGAACTATCTTACTTTGTTTTACAAATATAAATCTTTACTGCATAAAGCATCATACGATACAGAAATAAAAAACAGAACATTCTTGATGTCTGGGAAAATTATTCCATTTTCCTGCCAGATTTAGAAATGTAATAATTTGTTTTTTCATGAAATGACACTTTTCATTCTAAATGTGAATTCCATGAGTATTAGGATTTTGATGAGCTAAGCCAAGTGCCATCGAGTCAGATAGTTGAGTTCATCTCTGGCTTATGAAGCTACTTCCTTAGTGGGAACTCAGTTTTAGAAGCCATAATACTATTGTATAGCCCTGGCTGCTGCTTTAACCCACTTGATTGTAATCTCAAAACCTGAAAGAGGAGCATGCTCATTAATTCGAAGTTTGCATATTTTAGCTCTAGTGTGATATTCAAAAGTTTACTTGTAAATCAGATTCTCTACAACACTAAAGTAAAAAGAAGGTGCTCCAAAACATTGTAAATAAATGAGCATCTGATAAATACATTTTACCAAGAAGCATAATTTAAATACCCAAGTTTCAAAAAGCAGTGTTTTTGAGTCAGCAAAACTACAGATGGTGCTGTTATAACGGCTCGGGGTCATCACTGAGCTAAATAAAAGACAAGAAAATAAATAACACACTGGAACACGATGAGAGAAATAACCTGAAGTTAGGCAAACTACAGCAATAGCAACTGTATAAGACAAAGTAATACTGCCCCATAGAGTCTCTAAGGAGCACTTGGCTGATTCAGATTTCCAGTCTTCTGGTTAGCAGACATAGCACATAACTATTATACTACCAAGTATTAGGTTAAAACTGATGCAGTGATGAGCATTATATTCCAAGACCTAAATGAAGGTCTTTTAAGGATTGGAGGTTGAACCTCATGGACTGGACTTCTGGTGGTGCTGAGGTTAAGACTTTCCCCACCAACTGAACTGTCAGTAGTTCAGATCCAGTAGCTCCTCCTTGGAAATGTATGAGACAGTTAATTCTACTCTGTTCTATAGGGTCACTATGAGTCAGAATTGACTTAGTGGCAACAGGTTTTGTTTATCCCAGGCTGCAGTTGAAGATAAATACAGTTTCCTTCCAAACTCCTGAAGTCTTACATTAGTCAAGGAATCTCATGCAAAAAATAGCTATGCCTCGGAGTGTAAATTTTCATTCAATCACAATAAAAAAAAATAGCTGAGTCTTTTCTTTCAGATATTCTACTGCATTTTAAAAGGTCCTTGAGAAGCATAAAATGATTTGTGTTTGACTATTAACATAAAGGTTGGCTATTTGAAACCACTCAGTGGTACCGTGGAGGAAAGGTGATATAATTCCCTAGAGGTTACAGCCAACAAAATCATCTAGAGTAGTTCAATTCTGTCTCCTCTAATTGGAATCAATACAACAGCAATGAGCTTGGTTTTCACCTTATTTTAAGTCAGTAGAGTCAAAATCTACCTGTTTACTTCTACCACTACTAGCTAACTACATAAATTGTTATTTACATTCTGAAAGTCTAAATGTTCCGACAACTACACTCTTGTAGAGTTCTTGCCACTCTTGTCATTTTTAACAGTTTTTTTTTTTGTTATAGCATTCCTGATAAAACTCAAGAATTGCAATTCACTGTGGAGACAGTAGAACCCTGCTACACTGTTGGTGGGGTTGCAGAATGGTCCAGCCTCTTTGGAAAGCAGTCTGGTGCTTCCTTAAAAAAATAGATATTGAAATACCATTTGACCCAGTAATTCCACTACTTGGAATATATCCTATGGAATCAAGGCCTTCCACACCAACGGACACATGCACCAGAATGTTTATTGCAGCCCAGTCCACAATAGCAAAAAGATGGAATCAACTCAGATGCCCAACAACAGAAGAATGGATAAGTAAACTCTGGTACATGTACTCAATGGAGCACTACGCAATGATAAAGAATAACGATGATTACAGGAAACACCTCATAACCTGGTTTCAACTGGAAGATTATGTTGAGTGAAAGTAGTCAATGACAAAAAGACTAATATTGTATGAGACCTCTATGATAAGATCTCAAAAACAGACTTGTGAATAGAAGAAAAGACTCCTTGACAGCTGCAAAGGAGGGGAGGGAGGGAGGGTGAGGGGGAAAGGCTTAGATTAGATAGTTGCTAGAACTCTGGTTGGGAGAAATCGATGATAGCACACATTAGAAACAAGAACAATATTAAGTGGACTTCAGCATAACTTGAGTACTCCTTCCATCTCAACTCAATATTGCAAGGATAGAGTAGCTGGGGCAGGGGGTGGGGGACCGTGCTCTTAGGCAAAATCAAGGCCAATTGGCACAACTAGCATTTTGCTAAGAGAGCTCTCTGCACCCCACATTGGTGAGTGGTGTCTGGGGTCTTAAAAGCTGCCAAGCTGCCATTTGAGGACACAGCAAATGGTCCCAACTCAGCAGCAATGGATACTCACCGAGGACCAAAATGACATGGGGTAAAGACAACTCAGAAGACAGAGAGATCCACATGAGTGGGTGCCTACATCAACTTGGGACCAGAAGAACCAGATGGTGCCCAGCCACCACCAGTGATAGCCGCTATGGAGCTCACTAAGTTGAGTCTCACTGGCAACAAAAAAATAAAAAGGGGTGCATCCTGAGATCTCCACTAAAAGACCTCAATTGATGGTCCAGTGGTTTCGGGGTTCCCCTGGGAGCACGGCCCCTGGACCTGACGCTGCCCTTGCCCATAATAATAACGAAGATCCACTCTTTGGACATGAATGGATTGGACTTGGCAATGCAGAGTGACCATACATTGGATGCACTTTATGGTTCTATACATCTATAGGATATCATCCTGCTGACCTCTGGCTGGAGGAAGGAGAGTGGGTGGACAGGAGGGGAAAGGAGGCTGTTGGGAGGATGAGATATGTATGGAGCAGAGAGGAATAGTGTGCTGTCACTGGACAGGGAGAGCAGTGGAAGCTGCATATACGTGGGCATGTAAATTTCTACGGGAATGTACATTTTCACTCAGTCATACCAAATAAAAACAAAAAAAAGCGATTGTAAAATAAGTTGTCTTACATGTGTGCCAATGTATACATTTATAGAGTTTCCTCCAAAGACATCATTTGGTGTAAAATATTTGCAATTAAATCACATGCAATGTATAAGAATCTATGTCAGCTTCTCAACATGTTTTAATTCGGTATTGAAAATATATAGCGGAAGCTTACTTAAGGAATAAGGTGATAAAACAATTATTCGCCAATTAAACCTTGGTGGTGTAGTGGTTAAGTGCTACTTCTGCTATCTAAAAGGTCAGCAGTTGTCAGGTTCTCTTTGGAAACTCTATGGGGCAATTCTACTCTGTCCCATAGGGTCACTGTGAATTGGAGTCTACTCAACAGTACTCGCTTTACTTTGGTTTTGGTAGATAGGAATCTCAGTCAGTGAATTGTAAATATTTGGGCACGTGAATTTTCATTCTACCTTAGCTATAAATAACATTTTAGCATTTCTTCACACTGGTGGAGAAACGAGAAAAGATGTAATGGGAGGAAAAGGGAGAGAAAGAGAAAACTGTGGGGAGATAGGGTACCTACTACCTTAGGCAAGGAGATATGTGACTCTTTTGAGATTATCACAAAGATAGTTAATAGTAAGAAAAGTATAATTACCACAAGTTGTAAAAACTAAATACTTCATGGGCTTTAATTTCTTCATCAAGGACAGACTACTTGTATTGAACACCACTGGCCTCAAGTTGATTCCAACTCATAAAGACCCTATAGGTCCGAGTAGAACTGCCCCATAGAGTTTCCAAGGAGCACCCTGCAGATTTAAACTGCCAACCTTTTAGTTAGCAGATGTAGCACTTAATCACTACGCCACTATTAAAACCCAGTGATGTCGAGTCAGTTTAGGAATTAAAAATTCAGAGGAGTTTTGAAGTGTGACAGATTTGGACTAAGTTTCACTTCCTCCTTTTACAGCTTTTTTAAGAAGCCCAAATTTATTAACCAATCTGAGTCTTAATTTGTTCAGTTCGAATAGAATCATGTCACCTAATTCAAGGAATAAACGATTACCAGTTGCTCTGGTATAATTATTTTAGCACTTGGATTACAATAAACACTGTTCAGAGCTGGTGCTCTTTCTTACTTTCTTTTCCTCTTAATATGTGACAATTAGAACACAGGCTTCAATATTCATTTTCATAAGCCCACAGTTGAGATTATCATTTTGTTGATTTGTATAATAATCCTATTATTAATGCAGCAGAAGTGTGAATTACCCTTTTGTAAAACTTCTTCCTACGGACACAGTTAACAATTCTAGTCAACTGAAACCTCAGTCTTTTTCACATGAAGAGCAGCAGTAAATCCATGTTTCCTCCTTCTAAAATGCTTCTTCTTAAACATAGGGCTTATTGTTTACAATTTCATCTTGGCTTAATCTCATGGTCGTAATGTGTTAAGGGCTATTGGAGTCTTGATATTTGTCTTCCTACTCAATTTTTTATTATCTTCAAAATATGATGAGTGAGATATTTGTATCATTGCACAAAATACAAAAAAAAAAAAATCTTTTCAGTGATGGACCTTGGATCATACATAAGATTCTAGATATTTCTAGTCGGCATGAGTGTGCTGACTGTAATGTTTTAATATGACCTTTCAAATTTCATCATCATGATGTTTGTATAGTCTACCTTGTGTATCATTACTATGAGAATCTATTAATGTCTTGTTGAACTTCTGATATACTCTGTGTATGGAAATCACCAGTTCTGTCATCCCAATGTATGAAGCAATAAAGGAATTAAAGTTAGTAACATGTCTGATACCTAGTATTTACTATGTCCCTTTCCAAATATTTACAAGCTCTCCTTAAAATAATCAGAGAATTTGACCTAGTTTCACGTTCACTAGTCTGTAACTTCCCTTTCAAAATTGAAGAAGTTATTTGTCCATATACTTTCTTTTATCACATTTACTATGCATGCCTTCTATAGCATGTCATAATTATCCAATTCTGCTATAAAACACTGTGAGTGGCTTTAACAAAGACAAATTTATTCCCTCACAACAGAGAAGGCTAGGAGACCAAATTTAGGGTGCTGACTGGAAGAGAAGAATTTCTCTCTGCTGGCTCTGGAAGAAGGTCTTCGTTGTTATTCAGCCCCAGTGGAGAAGCTTGTTTTCAGGGCAGGGATCCCGGTTCCAAAGGTATACTGTTCTGTGGCTCTTGTTTCCTGGTAGTATGAAGTCCCCCTGTATCTTTGCTCACTTCTTTTATATCTTGAAAGAAAATGATTTAAGACACAATCTAATCCTGTAGATTGAGTCTTGTCTCATTAAGATAACTGCTACTAATCCCATCCCAGTAGCATCATGTTGGTCAGGATTGATAACACACAGGGAAATCACATCACATGACAAAATGGTGGACAGTCATGAATATTGGGAATCATGGACCAGCCAAGTTGACACATATTTTGAGAGGGACACAGATCAATTCATAACACAGTGTTACTAAAACTTCTTAGTAATCTAGTAGGAAGTGTTTCTGTATCTGTAGTTTGGACTCACTGAGAAACATTTAAGTATCCTTTTATTATCTCCTCATTTATGCTTAGTTTCTACTCAAGTTCATAAATGTATCTTATCTTTACTCCGCTGTTTGCTCCATATTGACTAGATATTGGTTATACTCTGAGACAAATAAATCCTTATTTGAATTTCTTTAAATGTAGCCTGTATGGGTAACAACGGAAGGTACTTACAGGACATTTGAACTTTGATACTTAGAGTTTCCCCATCCAAACTTTATAGTCTGAGGATTCTGAAAGGAAACAAATCTGAAGTAGGAAATACAGAGTGTGAGATGGAAATTTCCATACCTGTCATATACTGGAGAGTACTGTCAAGATCAACACCTACTACGACATTCTCTTGATCATCTAGTGCTGCTGTAACAGAAATACCACAAGCGAATGGCTTTAAAAAGAGAACTTTGTCCCAGTCCAGTAGTTTGCATGTCCAAATTCAGGAAGTCTTTTTCTGTTGGCTCTGCAAGAAGGTCTTTGTTGTCAGTCTACCCCAACCGGGAACCTCTGATGTGCAGGGACCCAGGTCCTTTCCAAAAGCTGCTCTCTTCTTCCCATTAATGCTTCTTTCCTGATGGTGTGAAGTCCTCAAACCTCTCTGATAGCTTCCCTCCTTTGTATCTCAAGAGACTGTCTCAAGGCACAAAACACATTGATCCTGTCTCACCAATACAACTACATCCCATCTTCCCTCACTATCATCATAGAAGCAGGGTTTACAGCATAAAGGAATATCACACAACCAGTCAAACAGCCACACACATTTTCGGGGGAACACAATTCAACCCATGGTATTCTACCTCTTCCCTAAAAAAAAAAAAAAATCACACCCTTGTAACATGTAAAATATTCACACCATCATAGCAAAAGTCTTAAGTCCAAATCCAAAATCTAGAAAACCCTCTTTAGCTGTCACATTTAGAACACAACTTATTTATTTCCAAAATACAATGACAGAACAGGCAGGCACACGTTAGACAGTTCCATTACAAATGGGAGAAAGGAGGCAAAACACACAACAAGCAAGTCAGTATAACATGGGGCATTAGTGCCCCATGTTATGAAAATAATATTCCATTCTCTGAGACATTTTACATAATGCCCCTGCCCTCTAGACTGTTAGGTATTCACCGTGCTTTCCAGACTCTGAGTGGAGAACCCTTGGTCCTGTGTTGCAGCTCTGCCTTCCAGGCCCACTGGGACAGCAACTCTGCACTCTTTGGCTTTAGGCACATCATTTTCCTAGTCGATCTGAGTGGCAAATCCATCCTTAGAAACACCAGGGGTCATGGCTCCATCTTTAGAAACCCATGGTCAGGGCCATACCTTTTGAGACTGAGGCAGCTCAGTTTCTCGTATTCCTTGCCTCTTCAGCTTCTGCATCCTGTGTCCTCGTAACCGAGGCCTCAAGCCCTCATCTGCCTTGCTGGGGCCAGTGTTCTAAAGCTCTGTAGCCCTACCAATTTAAGTGGCCAGAGGTATCCTACTCTACCAGGAACCCTCCTACACACGGGCACGAAGCTCTCTAGTCTCATGGGTTGGCGCCAGCACTCTCTCATGATGGTTTAGTTCTGCAACTACCTGCATGCTACTGTTGCTGCCACTGGTTCTCTGTTGCTTGTTTCTCACAATCTATACCTTCTCCTGTGTTAACAGTTCTCAGTTACTTCTGACTCTTCCATCCATTCACAGTTTTAAAACTACTTCCACATTTTAGATATTTAATAGAGTAGCACCTTACTCTCTCAGTACCAAATTCTGTCTTAGTCATTTAGTGCTGCTATAACAGAAACACCACAAGCAGATGGCTGTAGAAAGAGAAATTTTATCATAGTCCAGTAAGCTAAGAATTATAAATTCAGGGTGTCAGTCCTAGGGCATGGCTTTCTATTCTGGCTGTGGAGGAATGTCTTTGTCATCAATCTGGATTGGAAGCCTCTCATGCCCAGGTCGATTCCAAAAGTTGTGCTTAGCTCCTGACTCTGCTTCTTTCCTGATGGTATGAGGTCCCCAAATCTCTCTGCCAGCCACTTTCCTTTATATCTCAAGAGGCTGCCTCAAGGCATAGAACAATTTTATTGATTCCTACATATCAATACAACTGCTGTCCGCATTCCCTCATTGACATCCGAGAGGCAGAGTTTGGAACATAAAGTAATACAACACAATGTTGGGAATCATGGCCCAGCCAAACAGCCACACACATTTTTGGGAGAATGCAATTCAACCAATTACAGAAATGACAAACGAAGCACTGAAATGAGGCAAGATTGTGATGCAGGAAACTCTGAAGCTGAGATGGCCTCAGAAATATCTTTAATTTAAGCAATGGAATTAGGATTTCATAATTTGCATAAATCAATCACTGGAAGAAGACTGTTCCCGAAGAGGAGACAGAGCCATGGAGTGAAGAAGCTCCCTTCAGTGGATGTCAGTTTCTGTATAATGAGCATCTCTATCCTAAAAGGAAATGTGCAAGGAACGCTAAAGCATCCGCTGCCATTTACCTCTTGAAACACTAGCTTCTGTTGGATTCGTGTGATAAATTTACCCAGTCTTCGAACAGATGGTCAGGAATACCGATTTAGTTCTATTTCTGAGGAAACTTACGTGAGGAAGGTTAGTGGGACAAACTACAAGCCACTTACTACAGATGGTCTTAAGACTGCAACCAGTAAGTTATCACTGCTCTTCATTCTGAATGCACCCCTTTTTGTTTAGAAATTCTGATGATCTAGGTGTCTTATGGAGTGACTCCAACCCAAATTCCTGAGGGATTTGTGCCACCACTTGCCATAGGCCTCCTGTGCTGTATTTGCTGTCTTTATTAATTAATCGTGGCATCTGAGCAGAAGATAAGAAGTAATACCCCCACGGATCACCTACGTGGCAAACATATTCATCCTTGCTCTTCTTTAATTGTAGCCTTCCTTTTCCTGACACTTCAACTCACTGCAAGTCAGATTCAGCTTAGTTTATATAAATGTGATGGATTATTATTGTGTAGTCTTTCTGGCCTGTAATTTTGAAACTCCCACCCAAGTGACTTGGTGGGACTATGCAAATAAGGTAATTGTGACCTATGAAGGGGACTGACAAAGGAAACCCTGGTGGTGTCGTGCTTAAGTGTTATATCCGCTAGCCCACTAATCAAAAGTTTGAGAGTTTGAATCTTCCAGGGTTCCTGGGAAACTTTATGGAGCTGTTCTATTCTGTCCTATAGGGTTGTTCTGAGCAAAAGAAAACAGTCACATTGACCGGAATTTCAAATTTTATGTGTCCAAAGGCATACGCCTTTATTTCATTTTTTGTGTTTCTTTTCACATGTAAATAGCACAGGCCTTGCTTAGTGGTCCCTGAGGGGTTGCATGCAATGCAGCAAGTTTAGTCTGTTTACATTTCAATTACTAACTAAATTGCTCTTACTTAAGTTATAATAATTTATCTAAATTGCACTATGTGGGAAATCCTTGAAAAGCAAAGAATAATTCAGTCAAAGGGGCTGTTAGAGTTTAATGAATTAGTTATAGATATATTTCTATATGTCAAGTCATTGTTACCATCTCCTGCTGCTGAGTGCTGGGTCCAAGCCGCAGAGGGCAGTGTTGTCAGCAGCAGCAGGTGGCAACAGCAACTGGCTGGGCTGGAGGAGTGGCTTTTAAGGGTCATTCAGCCAGCTTTTGGAGTAAGCAGAGCTCTGCTGCTAAGAGTAGGACTGTAAATCTTATGATTCTTGCCAAAACATGGCACTGAAAGGGGGATCAAAGTGACAGTAGCTAGGCACCTCCCAGGCATGTGTAAATAGTAAGACCAAAGTTCACAATTAGGGCTCTGCTCTGAAAAGCAGAGCTAGAAACCCTATGGCCTCAGCCAACAGGGCCTCAAAGGAACTGTCCAGCAGCAAGGCAAAGTGGGCTTGTCCTAGGCACATGTAATGGCAAGACCAAGAGTCACAGCAAGGGCTCTGCTCAGAAAAGCAAGGTTCTGCTTCAGAGCAGGGCTGTAAATTTGTCAGCTTTTCCTGAACACGGCACTAAAAGAGGGGTCAAAACTGTGATGGCTCTTCACCTCCCAGGCACACATAGTGGTGAAGACCAAGTTCTAGCAGGGGCCTCTGCTCAGAAAAGCCGGGCTGAAGTGCTTTTCCTTATCTTGATGAGAACAGATGTTGTTTTTGTCATATGGTGAAGGTGTGGTCTTATCACTTCTCAAACAGGCTGAGCAGGCCACCTTCTTCTTTAGCAGGCTGTCTTCTTCTGACTTTTAGTGCCTTCTTGTGGGCTTACTTATAGTTACCAATATAGACTTCATTTTAATATATCCTCATTACATGGATTGAGATGAGTCCTAATTGACTCCATGAGAGTAGGTTTGTTTTGTTTCAATAGGCTTAAAAGAGTATCAATTACAGAGCAGAGGAAAGATCCTACCATCACAAAGGAAGAACAGTCAGGAGCAGAGAGGATATACTTTGGACTAGGGATCCCTGTGCTGAGAAGTTTTAGAACCAGAAAACAGAAAGAGACATAGCAAGATCAAAAAGTGGTGACAGAGAAATGTCAGTGGAAGATGGCTTGTTGGGCTTCTGGGCCCATGGAGCTAGAAAACAGAGTGCCCTTGGGCAGGAGGCTGGCTGACAGAATAGGGTGCCTCTGGACATTTACTGGCAGAGTGAAAAGAGATTTGTAACATTTATCTGAGGATAGAAAAGACCAAGGACTAGAGAGGCATGCCTGTTAGCACGGCTCAGAAGAGGTATATTTATGAAAAAACTGTATCCTGAACCTGATAAACTCCCTAAATATGAGTGTTGTCACTGAGTTCTGTGTGGCCATTGGAATAAATTATCACACTCAGCAAAGAAGTAGAGAGTGCCAAGGAAGACAACTGGTGTGTTAGAACTGGAAAAAATGGCAGAGAGAGGAAGCGTATACAACCTCCATCTCTTAGGATCAGATTTGGACTGTTGATCTCGATTGTCCTTCCTCCCTTGTGAAGTTAGAGGCCAGATGCTACTGCCATACTGCTTTTACGCTGTATGACCTTGAAACGTTGGAGTACTCTGCTTTTTCCAATGTGCAATGAATTTGCCTAAATAAATGGCCATGAGTCCCGCTGGGAAAGGAGCAGAGAATTTTTACCATAAATATTTGCTGTAGTCTTGCAGGGTTACTCTTTGGATTCTGGTCTCTCTCTCAGGCAATGAATTCCAGGTCTGAAAACTGGCTAAGGGCCTTTGACTTATTTTGGAGGATCACTACTTTAACTTTCATCCTTGGTTTCATATATGGTACAGATTAAGCAATACCTTTCTTGACTGCTCAACTTTTTGCTTCTAGGCTTGCTATATTCTATCAGTTGTCTCCATAACTCTATGTGTGTTGTGTCTACCCTATATATATATATGTCTGTGTATGTATGTATGTATGTATGTCCACTCTACCTGTAATTTTCACCCTGGAACTCATCCAATGATTATTTCCAGTAATTATGCTGCCTTTGTAATTTGGGGGCATAATGGTTAATCACACAGGTTCTAACTAATAGGTTAACAGTTCAAAACCCCTAGCTGCTCTGAGAGAGAGAGGTGGTGGTCTGCTTCCTTAAAGACTGACAGTCTTAGAAACCTTAAGGGGCAGTTCTGCTTTATTCTGTAGTGCCACTAGGAGTGAGACTTGACTCTATTGCAATGTTTTTTTTTTTTTTTTTTTCTTTAGTATCATTTTAGTTGCCATCACTGAACTCCTTTTTGTAGGACCATCTTCAACCCTAGCCTACAGAAGACAGTCTTTATTTCGTTTCTCAAAATAGCTACAATATGTTCCTTTTTGCTTAGTAAGTGAAGGGTCCTTAGACTTATGAAACTTAGGTGAAGAATTTTCTGGTTTCATGTTGTGTTATCTATTCTAGAGTATTAGCTTCTCAGAACTTTACGATGCCTTCTTCCCATGTCTATGATGACAGGTCCAGAATTTACTTTCAGTACCATATGCTATTGATTTTTGCTTGCTTCTAACAGCCTTCCTAGCTGTGTGATAGAACTATCTCATAGTTTTCCATGTATCATGGGAAAGTGCTCCTATATTGATAAACTCTAATTTTTTTTATTTCATATTCCACACTTACTGATCTAAAACTCTCAAGGTTTATTACCAAGTACATTTTCCGTGTTCCTGATGGTATAGACACTGAAGATCATATAGTATATAGTCCTTTTTCTCTATTATGAAAACATTTTCCTGACCAACTTATATTGCTACTGAATTCTAGATGTTGGTGTAGAGCCCAAAAATGAAAGATAAGGACACATCCTGAGGAATAAAGTAGTGTACTGTCTGTTACAGTGTCTTCAAGGAAGGAGGAAATGCCAGTGGGTGGCTTCTACAAGCCCAGAAGGCTCTGGGGAGGGCTGGGGATTTTTAAAGAAATGAGTATATCAGACCAGATGCCTCTTGTCCAAATATTAGATGCTTGTTCTTTCAATCAGGGCCTGAATTTTAGTTTTTATTTTTTGTTGTCATTGTGTGCCTGTTGAATTGATTTCTTCTCATAGTGACCCCATATGATGAAATAGAACCCCCAATAGGTTTTCATATGCTATGTGTCTTTACAGGACCATGTGGCCAGGTCTTTTCTCCTACAGTAGAGCACTGTTAGAGCAGTGGTTAAGGACTTAGCTGCTAACCTAAAGGTTGGTGGTGTGAAACTACTTGTTACTTCGCAGGATGGAGATGTTGCAGTCTACTTACAATAAACATTTATAGCCTTGGAAACCCTGTGGAGGGATTTCTACTCTGTCTTATAATGTCACTATGAGTCAAAATAGATTTGATGTCAATGATTTGTCATCATTGTTTCTCCTTCCAAGAGGGTGATTAGTTCTAATTTCTACCTTTTAAGTTAACTCTATCATTCTTGAAAACATTGCTGGTTAAGAGCTACAGTTGCTAACCAAAAGGTCTGCTGCTTGAATCTAACAGGCACTCCTTAGAAATCCTTTGGGACAATTTTACTCTGTCCTATAGAGTTGGAATCCATTCAGTGGCAATGAGTTTGATTTATTTTCTTCTTTTTGCTCCCCACCACTCTTACAATGGAACTTTGGGCCAGATCTTTAGTTTTCTGGGTACTCTTGCTGCAGTAGATAATAGATAGTTTAATGTAGTTCTTTAATAATAGATTATTTAACAAGCTACTAATGATGTTGTCATGTTCACACTTCAACTTAAGTTGGTAAATAATCATCTCATCCTTTTATTGTCTTTAACCAATGCATGCATAATGTTCCACAACAAGGATCCATTCTCATAGTCCTTATAAGTACTTTTTTGCCCCGTGAATCTCACAAATACTTAAGATTTGGTATTTGCCAGTGTGTTTCTTTCTATGAAAATAACATCCCAGTTCACGTGCCAATCAATGGCTTCCAGTATTTCACCTACCAGTGAATTGGTCTACATTTTAGATGAAAGGCTGGCAATATAGCTCTCACATCCACTTTAGAAAGTGCTTCTTAAGATCAATCCTGGCAGCAAATGTTATAGGTCAAATTCTCCAGAAATCTTCAGTACATCTAGGGTGATGACATGCTTTAATTGTTATGTTTGCAGCTTCAAGTAACAGACTACTTGATTAAGAGTGATAAGATAACATAGACATGATTCACTTTACTCATCAAGAAGTGTGAGTGAGGATTACTTCAGAAATTCCACCATGTCAGCAAGGGGCCAGGATCTTCTGTCCTCGATGATGTGACAAGCACTGCATCTTGACAAAACTGTGTCACAGACAGGAAGGAAAGAAACAGGATTAAGAAGGTTGTCCACTCTCTTGGAATTTATATCAGAGATGAAAAAGTTTCCCTGAACCTCTTGTTAGAAATTGAATTGTGCCCTAAAGTGTGTTCACGTCTTAACCTTTGTACCTGTGAATGTGGTTTGGCTAGAGAGATCTCCTTTTGTTACCAGCTAAAAGAAGTCTTACCTCAGTAGGGAGAGCCCTAATCCTAATTTTCTGAGTGACATTTTATAAAAGAGAAGAACAGACAGGAAAGCAGAGTCCCACCCATGTAGGGGCAAGACAGCATGTAGGACTGCCTCCGTGAGACAAAGAATGCCAAGAAACTCCTAGGATTACCAGAAATAGAAAGATTTAAGGAAAATTCTCTCTAGAACAGCAGTGAGAGAAAATAGTTCTTTCTGCCTATTCCCTGTATTTGGAATTCTAGCTTCTAGAACTATGAAAAAGTAAATGTATCTTCTTTGAAGTGACCCATTGTGTACTGTTTTGTTTGAGGTTTCTTAAGAAACTAAGATACTCCTTATGTCTATTGTTCAGAAATGTTATAGCTGATTACCCTTCCAATAACACAGGTCAAGATTACTACAGTTGGCTTGGATCGATGTATTAGTAGACTGGGAAGATGATACTCTCCTCACCCTGACTAAATCAGCAAAGAAAAATGGTGAATGAGGGCTGGATAATCAAGTTGTTTCTTTTCCACAAGTGCTACAGGGAAATTTGGCCGTTGTGTAAGTCAGAATGTGGAAAATGAGTTATTCATGTTAGAAGAGTATTTGCCTAATTTTAAAGAAAATTTTAAAGTTTTAAAATCCTGCTTTGGGGAGCTTTAGCAGGCTCAGTGTCTTAATGATCATTATATGGCATATAATTTATTCTATTTTGTTAAATATACTCCAGTTTGCCATCATTTCAATTTTTCTGTATGTCAAGTCAAAGTGAAGACAAGCATATTTTCATTTGTGTGTTGCTTTTCTGTTTAATTATTCAAAACATTCTACTATTATGCAAAGAAAATGGAGTATAAAATTTATTACTGAGAGCGTACTATTATTTCTTGTCTTGGTCCTATAAGACATACACACATATGTACTTTTACTGGTGTCCTTTGATATAGGCATGCTTCAACAAAGGAATTCTTTTCAGATGCATTTATGAATGAATGAATTTGATGAATGTTTCTTTCTCTTCCTTTTTTAACTTTTCCCCTGCCCTCTTCTTATAGCTTTCTGATATAGCTTAGTTTTTCTACCTATAAGTAAAGTAGCAGAGGCCTATAGAAGAAAAGAGACTGAGGACCTGATAACTTCACAATTTTGGCATTTTTCTGTGTGTGTGTCTGTGGGGGAGGGGGGAGTGTGCATGTGTGTGTATGTCTATTGGCTTCAGTTCTTTCATTTGGAAACTAAAACTACATACACCATGTTGTGATTATGTTTTCTCACCTATGGTTTGCTCTTTTAGTTGAAGTTATCAACTGAGCAGTCCAGAAGGTTCAAATTCAAAATTCTTTGAAATTACATCTAATCGTTTTAACAAATAATCTAAATTTTAAAGCTTTAACAAATCAGTTTTCAGAGAGATTTATTTTGCATGAATGTCTTTCCAAGAAAAAAGCTAGTATGTGTTTAGATTTCAGTCACTTTATACTCTTTTTCTTTCAAGTTAACTTTTAAAGATCTTACAGAAAGTTAAATTTTTAAAGAGATGGGTTAATTAGTACACTGTTATTTCTCAATACAATAATTTTCATATATGAATATTATATATAATATGACCACTAACACAAATTTTAACATTTTAAATTATGTCTTAATTCATTTTCAACATTATTTAATATATGTGAGCAAAGTAAATATTGGGAATGAAATTTAACATTCAGTGCAAACTAGTTTGAAAGCTTCTATTGCAGAGAATGATCCATCAACCTGTATTCTACCCAAGTGAACTTCAACCAATTTAAACTGGTGAAATAGTCAGCTTGATTTCATGAAAAAAATCATTTTTTTATGAAAACAAGATATAGTTGCAATAGTTTTAGCAGTCTGCTTTGGCAAGCATTATTTTCATTTGAACAAACTGATTCTGGATTATTTTATCTAAATATTAGTAGGGATCATTACAGAATTAAAGAATTTTAATTGGAATAATATTTCAGTTATACTTCTTGTGGCATGGTAGAGAATGGATTAGAAAATAAAGTTTGCTTACAGGAAGAAAAGCAGAGATTAAAGTTAGCTTCAAAATAAATGAATAACCCAAAGCTTACTTGTTTGTGAGATGCCTAAGATTTCTCTGAGTTTCACAGTTTTAGAGAAAGACTAAATCTGGCTTTCTATCAATTATAGGTTCAGCCACAATGTAAGTATCTATGATTATTTGGGAAAGTGATAAGTAGATCTGTGCAGTGTCCAGAAGCATATAACTTGGGCTTGTACACAGCAATTCTACTTACTAGATCTGTGACCTTAAAATATGAAGTCAATTCTAAACCTCTGTTTTCCTGTTTTTAAAACAGGAGACTTGGAACAGGCACCTTACAAACCATCATTCATAAGGTGATGATGAAGTTTAAGTGAAATTGAACCAGAAATTCTTGCAATAAAATTGGGGAGAAACTTCGTTGTTTTAAAGTCTAGTTTATTTTTGCCAGGCAATTTTCTCTTTTCTGTGAAGTGAACTCTTACTGAAACAAGTGTGGCCAAAATGCTTATGTCACATTCATTAAATTATGTTTTACTTGTGTGTCAGCTACTTCTCTTTCAATCTATTTAGCTATTTTTCACACACAAAAAATATACAGGTGACCCCCAATTTACAATGGATTTCTATTCTGACAATTTCATTGTTAAGTATTTTGATATAAGGCAAATGCCTCTTTTTTTTCCTTTTTTTTTAATTTTTAGTTTTCAGAGCTTGCTATGTGGCAATATTTTGAACAGTAAATCATACCAGCAAACATCTGCAAGTAAATATCTGAGAATAACATCAACAAATTACTCACTGTAACAACGTTTGTGAACATTAACACTAGGCTTCAATAAACCAAGCCTGTTACTACTGAGTTAATTCCAACTCATAGTGACCCTATATGTCAGAATAGAACTGTCTCATAGGGTCTCCAAGGAGTGACTGGTGGATTTGAACTGTTGGTCTTTCTGTTAGTTGGTGAACTCTTAACTGCTGAGCAACCAGTTCTCCAATACTAAGGAACTGAGGATAAGCTAGACCCAGCACACAAAGAATGTGGTGTGGTTTGCAGTAGCTCAAATTCATTGTAAATAGGGGGCTACTTTTATATTTCCTTAGGCAATAAGGATGAAATAAAGTACGGTGATTGAACAGATAGAAGCCTAAGAAAGGATTGGTAATATAAACATGAAAAGAAGGCCCAGATAGTGTTCACAGTGAAAGTTAGAAGAAATAACAGAAAACTTCAAATATATAATTTGTTCATGCTAAAAAAACAAAAACAAAAACAAAAAAATCGTTGCTGTTTAGTCAGTTCCAACTCATGGCTAACTATAGACAGAGTAGAACTGCACCGCAGAATTTCTAAGAAGAAGCTGGTGGATTTGAACTGGAAACCTTTCGCCTCACAGCCGTAGCACTGAACTACTGCTACACCAGGATTTCCATCTGAAAAAACAGTCATTGTTTTAGGGACCTCAAAACGGCTTAGCCAGTGGAAATTTTCCAAAAGAATAAACTGTCCAAATGCAATGATATCTTAGTGGTTAAAAGCTATGACTTCTAACCAAAAGGTCAGCAGTTTGAATACAACAGGCACTCCTCAGAAACCACATGAAGTAATTCTACTCTGCCCTATAGGGTTGTTATTGGCTGGAATCTACTTGATAGGCAGTGAGGGTTTTTTGTTTGTTTGTTTTGTTCAGAGTAACTTGTAAATAAAAAAACAAGCTCTGGTGAAAGAGTGGTTAAGTTCTATATCTATTAACTAAAAGGCCAGCAGTTCAAATCCACCAGGTACAATTTGGAAACTCTAAGGGACAGTTATACTCTGTGCTGTAGGGTTACTGTTAAGTCAGAATAGACTTGATGGCAGTGGGTTTGGGTTTTTGGTCTGCATCAAAATGTTTATACTTATTTAATTTCTGAGACAGAAATTAATCTGAAAGGTTCCCCCCCCCCTTCATATAGTATTAGAATACTAAGGAATTCTGGTGGCATAATGGTTAAGGTGCTGAACTGCTGACCAAAAGGTAGGCTGTTTGAATACACAGGAGAAGGTCACCAGATTCCTCTTATACAGACACTAGTGGGCGGGAACCACTGACTTTTCAGTTAGCAGCCAGCACTTAACAGAAAGTGTAAATATGATTTTAATATCTCAGTATATCTATAAAACAATAGTCTACGATGAAATTTATTGCTAGTTATTACACTTTTTTCCAAAATTAAATAGCAGGTCAATTGTAAATATCCTGGTTGTGCAAACATAGATTTATTAAACTGGTTGCTAAGAATTAATTAAACACTTTTTATTTCTAGTCCCTGCTTTTCAAAATAATACATTATTTTATATTTTTATGACTTTTTAGTAAACTACTTGAAATTCTCTTTAAAATGTAATATTGAAATTTTATAGAACAATTGCATTATAATCCATACTAAAAGATATGAACTCTTATTTTGCAGTGATTTTTAAACTTTGAAATAATATAATTAACTCTGATTTTGACTTTGCTAATTAATTATTACTTAATAAATTAATATCAATAATTCACCAAATGATCTTGACTACACATTTCCACTTTTTTTGTTATTGAATTTCCAAGGTTATTTTTACACATTCTTTCTATGGAATTCATTCTTCAATATTTAACTGAGAGAAGTGTGAGAATTTGGCCTATGTCAAGTCAAAAAACAAGTCTTATGAAATTAGTTATGTACTTCTTTTTTTTCTTTTAAATAGTCACTCGTAAAAACCCAAACAAACCCACTGCCATCTAGTTGGGTCCAACTCTTAGCAACCATAAAGGTCGGAGTAAAACTGCTCTGTAGCGTTTCAAAGGAGAGTCTGGTGGATTAGTAGACGCAGCACTTAACCCACTCTGCCACCAGGGTTTCCAGTGATTCATAGTATACTGCGATTTCAGCATTCAATAGCAATCAGAGGATTAACTGGTCAAAATGCCCATTTAATAAGAAGCTATTGTGCAATGAGATGCACATTTTGGCAAGGAGTTTCATTTTCCTGAGGTATAGTGAGTGATATTATTCATTAAAAGTTAGTTTAATTCATTGATTTAATGATCAAATATGTAATTATATTTACAGATCAATAGATTTGAGTTGTGTTGAGTTGTGTTGGTAGTGGCATAGTTTGAAATACTATGTACAAAAGACAAAAGTAGGTCCTGAAGTAAGGACCAGATAGAATACCTCTTGCACTGTACTGGTTCTGTGCCCCAGTTTCCTATTATAGGGCACTTTCAACAACTAAACATTATGGTGGTTGTCTGTGCTACAGATGGAAAGCAAAACAATAAAATTATGATAGCCAGTGTGTACCTGGAAATAATGCGTCTTTTTAGGACTTTGAATCCAACTGTGATGTCCGAAGAAAAATGGAACACAGTTTTTAACTGGGCTGGTTGTCTCTATACAATATGACTGTTGGTGTTGGTAGTCAAGAGCATGTATAACTACACAATCCAGGCCAAGTGCCATCGAGTGGGATCCGACTCATGGCGACCCTAGGGGCTAGGGTAGAACTGATAGACGATTACATATACTGTTTCTTGATAAAATTGTATGAAGGACTTTAAAAATGGCATCCGAGGACAAAACTCCTACTTTGATTCATGTTTTTTTTTTTTTCCTCTGTTCATTCAGAACAGGGCTTAGAATAGATTATGTGAATTTATACTTTCATGAGACTTTGAAGATATTATTGGTTTCTTTCTGGATTAGAGATGGAAGAATGGTAGATAACAAAGTTTTGTAAGTCATGGAAAACATAACAATATTTTCCATGAAATTTGTAAGAAATAGTTGCTTCTGTGAAGATTTATAGCCTTGGAAACCTCATGGGAGAGTTCTACTCTGACTGGTAGGGTTGTTATGAGTTAAAATCAATTTGATGGCAATGAGCTTTGTTTTTGACTGAATTCATAAATAGTGAATGAAAGTGATAATATGAGTGTAGAGACATTTTACGAGAAAAGAAAATAAAACAATAGACAAACATGGTGGAGGAAGTTTTCTTCAGGAAGAATAAATGTAAATAGTATTTTTATTTGCAGAAACTTCTGGAAGAGTAAAAACTAATAGATCATACTAAAAGATATAGTACAATTTCAATGTTTCTGTTAATTCTTTGGACTATAAACAGATAAAGACATAGAGTAGACTGCTTTCATTTACCAGAGGATCTAAATGAGCTTTTACATAAATAGAGATCAACCCAGAGCTTGCTTTCTGTTGGGGGGTGTTCCCAAACTGGAGTGTTTTGCATAAAAAGAATTAGAAATTACCCAGGTGAAAGCCCAGCTGCTAACTCAGACTGGCGGTTTGAACCTACCCAGTGGCCCTGTGGGAGAAAGACCTGTTCATCAGATTCACTAAAAATTATGGCCAAAAACTCTCTGCAGCAGTTCTCTGTCACCAGTATTTGCAATGAGTGAAAAATTGACCCGGTGTTATACAGCAACAACAATCAGTTTGCTTCCACTGTGTAGCAAACCACTTCAAAAGGTAGGGGCTTAAAACAACTACGTGTTTAACTTTTTACATTCAGGAGATTGGCTATCATGTTGAGCTTATGTGGATACTTTTTCTGATCTAGTACAGGCTTGACTGATCAGAAATTGAACTTCTCATTACGTGTCTGTAGTCAGTGATGTGTGGACTAGGACTGGCTGGTTTATAACGGCTTTTGCTAGGAGGACTGTGCTGATTAGGGCCTCTCTTCAGCATACTAGCTCAGGCATGTTCATGTGAAGGTGTCCAGCTTCTACACCAGCAACAGGTCAACACTTTTCAAGTCTCTGCTTGCATCCTATTTTGTACTTCCCAAGGCAGGCCACCTCACCTAGCATAGCACACATGTCAGAGGGCATGGTTCCAAGAGGTATGAAGGGCTGTTACTGAGATCAGCTTTACTGTTTATTGCAATCAACTCAACAGCAACAGGTTAGGTTTTTGGCTTTTGCTGTTAGTTGCTACCCAGTTGATTCCCAGTTACAGGGACCCATGTGTGCAGAGTGGAACTGCTCCATAGGGTTTTCAAGTCTGACATTAGAAAGCAGATCACAGGCCTGTCTTCTGAGGTAGCTCTGAATGGGTTCCAACAGTCAGCCTTTCCTCTATTAGCTGCATGCTTAGCCATTTGCGCCACTTAAAGTCTCCTTATTTATCTTTAATCCATACAGAAACCCTGGTAGCATAGTTGTTAAATGGTACAATGCTAACAAAAAGGTCAGTATTTCAAATTTGCCAGGCACTCCTTGGAAGCTCTGTGGGACAGCTCTACTCTGACCTATAGGGTCACTATGAGTCAGAACTGACTTGACGGCAGTGGGTTTTTGTTAATGGTTTATTCCATATGCTGCTGCATTGAATGGAATGTTTCAGCCAGTCTAGTTCAATACTAAACATTACTATAAACAAAACACAAATTATAAAGTTTAATTAATTGATCCTTGATTTTTATAAGTTGTAACTGCACTACTTACTGTACTGTTGCAGAAACTTCTTTCATATAAAACTTCTTGGTATATTTACCATTGCTCCATTTTTTTTGTTCATTATTTAGGGGAATATTTAAGCTATTCTTCTTTAATATTTAATACAGTATAACTACCAGTAAATTAAAAAACTGGAAAGGCTGAACAGCTTTATGTTAATTACCTGGGATTGTGCTGCAATTCACCTGACATCGCTTCCAGAGCAGAAAGTTCAGCTTTTTGACTGTGAAATTCAAAGAGTAATAATAACATTCTAAGGCTAAATTAGATGATCCATATAAAATCTATATTGTGATCGGAGAGTTTAAAAGTGAGCAAGAACAATTACTGTCATTCTTATCATTATTGTCATAATCATTGCTACTCTAAACAAATGTAGAGGTGACATTGATAAATGTGAATAATAATTATTATTAATTACATTTACAGAATGAAAATGCAAACAAACAAAACCATTCCTGGGTGCAATTTTGTTTACCCTATAGGACAAAATGGTTGAGGAGAAGAGACAGAAACATTATCTTTAAAATATTATTAAAATTATGTTTTGTAAAACAAGGAGTAAAGTTATCTTCTTTTGCTCCCAAGGAAACAATTTGGATAACTGGGCTGGAAGTAAGGAGATCTCAGATCCATAAGAGAAAGCACACTTTGCCCATCATAGTTTGCTTTGAAAAATTCTTGACTGGCTTGGCATGTCCAAAATATTTTGAGGAGAAAGTAGACAGTCACATTTTGGAATGTGGCTGAGTGATACACACCAGAAAACTCAATCTGATGTCATCAAGTTGATTGCAACTCAGAGCAACTCCATGGATGCAGAGGTCTGGAAGTATACTCTAAGTTTTTCAAAGTCGTGACTTCTCGGAAACAAATCACCAGGCCTTTCTTTCGGTGCCTCAGGCTGAGTTGAAGAAGTTAGCTTCTCAGTTAGTAATGCAGCAATGAACCATCTACACCACCCAGGGACTCCTGGGTGTATGATCACTGTTGGTTTCTGTACAGTTGATTCCAATTCATGGCTACCGTGTATATGTGGAGAAGAACTGCTCCACAGAGTTTAAAGGCTGTACCCTTTCAGAAGCAGGTTGCTAGGCCTGGATCTCAATGTGTTTCTAGGTGGGTTTGAACCAGCAATCTTTTGGGTGGTAATGGAATGTTTTACTATTTGTGCACCCAGGGTCTCCTACTTGACTGATACGTTGGTTAAAATGATATCTAAGGTCAATCACACTTATAAAGTCTGATCTGTGTTGACTGTAATGTTGAATTTCCCTGGAGTGTATTCTATAAGAAGCTAGGAACAGGATTTTCAGCACAGTGATGGATGTAATATTCATATTTTGAAAAAATAAATAGGAAACTTTTTTAATGAAAATTGGTGTAGGTTTCTTGGATAAAGGAGTTTTATCAGAAGGAGAGAAAATAAATGGTAATTGTAATGAGCTCCAGGTGTAAGTAGCTCTGGGCTGTTGGAGATATGAACGCGGTGGAAAAGCAGAGGGGAAAATTGGAGACAGTGAGTTATGTGGGAATGAGATCATTCAGAACACTGCAGCACAAAGTGAAATTTAGATGTTTTGAACTCAATCTAAATTGAGTCAAGCTCTGCAATTGTCGGTAATTTGCTTGAGAGGCTCTTTAGCACATATTCTTTGAAATAGGATTTAGTACTAAGATTAACCATACATCGTGGGTTTTAGATAGGATCTATAGGATAATTGGCTAAAAGAAAACTGAGATATCAGTGATCAGCTAGGCTCAGAAATTAAAAAAAAAAAAAAGGAACAATTTGAAACCAGGGCTAAATTTATATACATTAGGTATCTGATATAAGATGAAATTCTTTAGGGTGATAGATATTCTTTGATATCTGACGCCTTTAATAACTCTTTCCATGTTTCACTCAAACACTATTTCCCCTGAGACTAATATCTCATATTTGACTCTTTATTTTTATTTTTTCCACTTATTATCTCATTGTGTCATTAGTTTTGTGTTTACAAGTTTAAATTTTACAGAATTCAAAATAATTTTTCTGCAACCAAACAAAATACCGCCCCTTTATCCTGATGTCTGTTATTCTCACTAGTTTTCCTCTTGCGCTTTTCTTTTCACATTGTTATTAGTCACAATCAGCATAGTCTATATTACGGTAATACATCAACTGAAATCTTGGTAAATGGAGATTTATTGGTCATATCATATCTAGTGCACGTTATCGTGTCTTTTCTTGGAATCTATCCTCGTATAGTAACACAAGTATCCAGGCTTCTTCCATTGTGTGATGGTGTCTTTTTAAATGCTTGCTCTCTGCCACACAAAGGGAGGAAAACTGATTGCCATTGAGTTGATTCCGTGGCAGCCTTGTGTGTCTGATTAGAACTGTGGTCTACAACACTTTCACTGGTTGATTTTTTTAAAAGTAGATCATCATACCTTTCTTCCAAAGTGCCTGTAAGTAGCCTCAAAGCTCCAGACTTTTCGTTAGCAGCTGAGTATGTTAACCATTTAACATTTACACCATCTAGGGACCCAGAAATGAAGGAGAGGGCATCAAAGTCTGACAACTATGTTCACAAACTCTTTTTCTGGAATGGCCATCCTAACTGTCATCGTATTAACCTTGACGTACTGAAGGTCATCACAATGCCTTCCTTTCAATATGTTCTTTATCTTTCGATAAAGAGAAAAGTCATTGGGGGCCAGATCAGGTGAGTAGGGAGGATTTTCCAATACAGTTATTTGTTTGCTGGTTACAAACTCCTTCATAGACAACTATACAATTAATTTTGTGAATTTGCCACTGTGCCACCGTGCACGATGGCCATTCCAGAAAGAGTTCCAAAATTGCTCTGAAGGGGGGACTAGGAGCTGCTGTCAGTGCACAGCTTACCAAGAGGAGTACTTCAAAGTGACTGTGATGATATTCAGCAATGAGGTAATTAGCACTTAGAACAATTAAGTTTGTGGATCTAATTGTCAGACCTAGTGTATATAGGAAGATTTAGATTCAATCCTCCAAATATTGTATACTGTTTCCTACAGATATTTCATCTGGCAGAAGTGAATCACATAGACTCAACCTAACTGCAAGCACGAGGGCCAAATACTCATTAGTTCTGAGGAAGAGGGAAACCAAATAGGAACCGGCAAACACGTAGCATAGTCTCTGGAATAGTATTCGAAGACCTATTCCAGGGAACAAAGAAGGTGGAAGGAGTCCAAACTGACTCAGACATTGTGACCTGAGGAAACAGAAGCTGATCAGGTACACAACTGTGGAGTAAACCAAAATTAGGCAAACCTATACTAATAAGAATTGAACAAGAGCCACAGGCTACTAAGCAAGAAGAGGCAGAACTGATGGACTATTAAAATTGAGGGGCGAGAGCAACAAAGACCATTTAAAATTCACGTTTTAAGCCCAATGGTGTGACTAGCATAACGAGTACTACAATCTTTGAAAAGATTAACCAGGTATTTATGAAATTCTTTTAGATGGACAAAAGGACTTCAAGAGAGAGAACCAAAGATGTGGCTCTCTCACGCAAATCTGATAGACTCAAATCACTCACGATTAATTTCTGAGTCTGGCTGTACTTATAGTCACAGTTGCTATGCCAAATTGAACAAGGGGTTCTGTGATAAGATACATTTAAATAATATATCGAGACAACTCTATTTTCCTGATGGCAGGCTATTATTCAAAGGATTCTGCAATATGGGTAGGTTACAGCAGTGTTGTCATTAAGTCATCTTTTTCTCCTCAATTATTCTATGTATTTATTTATTTTTTATTTTCTTAAGTTACATTTCAAGCACATTAAAATGGGAATATGGCTATATTCCTTATGTGTTTTCCTAGGGGCTATATCTATCCCCTCAGAGAGCACAACAACTCTCACCTCGAATACTGCCCCTCCCCTTCTGCCTCAAGTCTGTTTCTAACTCCTTCTCTGAGCTGAGCTGCAGGCCCAAAGATGCAACAACCTCCTGCATATTGTCACTTAGCATTCCCACCGGTCTTCCTCCTTGTGCTGTTTAATTCTGTATTTCATTGAATGACAATAAGATCTACTCAGCTTCTTCAGCACATATCCTGAGCTGCAGCTTGGTTATTTCTTCCTCTTTGCTCTACATTTACAATCACCAGGACCTGTATCTTCTGCTCTAAGATGCCTCACAAATTTGTTATTTATTTCTACCTTCATTACCAATTTCATTTCAATCTACCATCACATCCGGCTGAAACTACCTTAATGACAAAGCATTTCATGTGTAGTTCCACCTTCCTATACAGAGCTACCAGGATGGTCTTTTTAAAATGAAAGCTTAATCTTAGTAGTAGCTATCTGAATCTCTTCCCTGACTTTCTATACAGAAATTTGTTGGCTGACTACACAACATTCATTCACTCCAGCTTTCCTTTAAAGAGAGGCAGTTTTTCACTAGGAATAATTCCCTAGAGGGTCCAGACTCAAGATGCAAGTACAGCCTTTTCAGCATCCCTCTCATGTTCCCGGAATACTGAGATGCTGTATTTCCAGCAGCCATTTTGATGTCTGAGGCAATGAAGATTGTAACCATATAATAAAAATGGTCCAGAGGCTATAACGAGGGAAGCTGACACCATGGTAACTGTGGAATAGCCACACCAGCCCTGCTCACCACCAAACTGCTTTCATTTGCAATGGAAATATGCCTTTATCTTGTTTTTCTCAGGTATTTGGTTTTCTGTTACATGCAGCCAAATCACTTCTTGATTGCAGGTCCAGTTATATAATTCATGGGATCCAGTACAAAATGAAAATGTAGGATTCCTTGTTCAAAAATCATAAGCTATCCAAAATGGTAACATCTAAGTATAAAACCAAGCACGTGTCTCTTTCATGCCTAGGTCTCCATGAGATTACACAAACTGGAAACTCATGAAACTTGCTCTGTAAAATTGAGATTTCTCTGTACTTTGATAAATTTCCAAGCCTGGTGCCAAATGGGTAACACTTGGCTGCTAACAGAAATGTTGGAGGTTTGAGTCCACTCAGAGGTACCTTGGGAAAAAGATCTGGGGGTCCACTTCCAAAGGATCAAGCCACTGAGAACCCAATAAAACAACTGTATGCTGACATGCCATATGGGGTCAAGGTTATTGTTCTTATTAGGTGCTGTCAAGTTGCCTCTGGCTCAGAGCAACAATTCTATGTAAGGTGGAATGAAACACTGCCCGATCCTGCACGATACTCACAATTGTTATGTTTTAGCTCATTGTTGCAGCCACTATGTCAATCCATCTTGTCTATGGTCTTCCTCTTTTCAGCTGATCCTCTACTTTACCAAGCAGAGGATTGATCCCTGATGACAACATGTCCAAAGAACATCACATGTAATTTTGCCATGCTTGCTCCTAAGACATATTTGTTTAGCAGTCCATGGTATATGCAACATTTTTCACCAACTCTGCAATTGAAAGACATCAATTATTTTTCTATCTTCCTTACTCATTGTCCAATTATCTCATACGTTAAGATATGACCCTTACCATGATTTGGGTCCGACACATCTTAGTCTTCAAGACAGCATCTTTGCCTTTCAGCACTTTATTTAAAAAAGGTCTTTTGCAGCAGATTTGCCCAGTGCAATGTGTCCTGATTACTCGACTGCTGCTTCCATGGGTGTTGATTGTGAATGTGAATAAAATGAAACCGCTGACAACTTAGTCTCTTGTCCATTTATCATGATATTATTTACAGTCCAGTTAAAAGGATTTTTGTTTTGTCTATACTGAGGTACAATCCATGCTGAAGGCTGTAGTCTGTGATCTTTATCAGTAAGTATTTCAGTGCTCTTAACTTTCAGGAAGCCAGGTTGTGTTATCTGAATAACACAAGTTGTTAATGAGTCCTCCACCAATCCTGAATAGGATTCTTCTTTATGTGGTCCAGTTTATCGGATTCTTTCTCAGCACACAGATTGAATAGGTATGGTGAAAGGATACAATCCTCATGCACATGTTTCCTGACTTTAAACCCTGAAGTATCTGGTTCTTCTGTTTTAATGAATAAATGCTTTATGATCCATGTACAGTTTTGTCATGAGCACAATTAAGTGTTCCAGAATTTCCATCTTCCACAATATTATCCATAATTTGTTATGATCCACTTTGATCCACTTAGTTGAATGCCTTGCATAGTCAATAAAACACAAATATCTTTCTGCTCAGCTTTCAGCCAAAATCCATCTAACATCAGCAAAGATATTCATGGTCTGATGTCCTCTTTTGAGTGTAGCCTGAATTTCTCCCAATTCTCTGTCAAAATAGTGCTGTAGCTGTTTTTGACTGATCTTCAGCTAAATTTTACTTAGTGTAATATTAATGATATCATTCAGTAATTTCTTCATTCAGTTGGATTACTTTTCTTAGGAATAGGCACAAATAGGGGTCTCTTCCAGTTGGTTGGCCAGGTAGCTACCTTCCAAAGTTCTTGACATAGACACAAGTGAGCGCTTCAGTGCTGCACCCAAATCTCAGTTGCTGTTCTATCAGCTCCTGGAGCTTTGTGTAGAGCCAGTGCTTTCAGTGCTGCTTTGAATTCTTTCTTCAGTGCCATTGATTCCTGACCATACGCTACTTCTTGAAATGGTTGGATGTAGACCAATTCTTTCTCGTATAATGACATCGTCTTTTGAGGGTTCCTGCATCACTTTTTTTTTTTTTTTTTTTTAACATTTTGCCTGTGGAATCCTTCACTATTTCAGCTCAAGGTGAATTTTTTCATCAGTTCTTTAGCCTGAGAATTGTGAGTGTGTTCTCCCTTTTCGGTTTTATATCTCCAGCTCTTCGCACATGTCATAATTTTTGCTTTCTCAAGCTACTCTTGGGAATCCTTGTTCAGTTCTTTTACTTCATTTGTGACTCAGAGTTGCCTTGAAATCAACTAGTAAAGATGTTGTTGTTAGTTGCTTTCCAGTCATTTTCAATTCATGGCAATCCTGTGTGTGCAGAGTAGAACTGTTCCTTAGGGGTAATAAGGTTGTGATCTTTTAGAAGTAGGTTGCCAACATTTTCTTCTCAGGCATCTCTGGGTGGACTGGAATAGCCAAACTTTCTGTTAGGAGTCAAGCACCTTATTGTTTCTGCTAATCAGGAATTCCAAGAACGCCTGACTAAGTCTTCAGTACTTTGGCCTTTGCTTGCCTTTCTAGATTCTGGAAAGGATGTAACAATTATATGATGCAATTATACTAGCAGTCTATGTTGCAGTCATACTGAACAACAACTAGTTTCCACATTTTTCTCCCCAGAGCGTTGATGGGTTAGAACTTTCGGCCTCTTGGCTAGCAGCCGATAGCTTTAACCACTGTGCCACCTTGGCTTCTAGTTTCCTTGTATCCCTGAAATATGACTATGCAAGCAACATCATCTTAGGTTTTTTTTTTGTTTTTCCTTCCTTCTGTTATTGGTGTTAGCTGCTGTCAAGTTGGGTCCTAATCATAAATACCATGTGTACAGCAAAATGAAACACGGTCCAGCCCTGTGCCGGTCAGTGCTATGCTTTCGCCTGCTGTTGTAGTCGTTGTGTTAATGCATCTTGTTGAGGGTCTTCCTTTTATTCACTGACCCTCTACCAATCATGATTTCTTCTAGTTAATTCCTATCCATCTTGAATATTTCAGATTTGATGGCACTTAATTTTCAGAGGCAATTCTACCTTTCTAAGCCTAGGTTAAGTGCTCCAGATACAAGCTTCAGTAGAAACTCATACTTTCTCCAACTTAGCCATTCACAAAATATATCATTATTAATTAATATAGGTTCTACTTCACTGTTATCTTTTTGAATGAAGAATTTCTACTTTGCTCAAATTTGTATGTTTAGTACCTGTTTTAGTCAGCTAGTGCTGTTCTAACAGAAATACCACTGAGTGGATGGCCTTAACAAATGAAAGTTTATTCTTACACAGTCTAGTAGGCTCCAAGTCCAAATTCAGGATGTCTGCTCCAGGGGAGGTCTTTCCCTCTTGTTGGCTACCCTAGAGGCCAGAGCAGAACTGCCTCATAGAGTATCCAAGGAGTGCCTGGTGGATTTGAACTGCCTCTGAATATCTCAAAATTGTAATAAAATTTCAGATGTTCTCAGAACTTCTAAATCATATTTTTGTGTAATCATAAAGATCAAATGATACAGCCTTCAGTAGATAATATCTCAGCATAAAGTCCTTACAGCCAAACCTATAAGTAACATCATGATAGATGGAATAAGACTAAATTTCTCAAGAATTTGATTTTACTGGGATATCCAGTCCACAGAAGGAAACATTGATTAGTCATTTGTCAATTGTTATCCTTGAGCCCCTTGTTGCCACACTGCGTCAATCCATCTTGTTGATGTCTTCCTCTTTTTTGCTGACTCTGTACTTTACCAGGAAAACCTGGAAGCGTAGTGGGTTGAGTGCTACATCTACCGATCAAATGGTCAGCAGTTCAAATCTACCAGGCATTCCTTGGAAACTCTATAGAAAAGTTCTACTCTGACCTCTAGGGTTTCTGTGAGTTGGAACCGACTGAGCAACTGTGGGTTTGTATGTTTTACCAAGCCTGATGTTCTTTTCCAGGGACTGGTTCCTCCTCATAATGTAGCTAAAGTATGTGAGATGCAATCTTACGTTCCTATGTTTTAAGGAGCATTCTGGCTATGCTACTTTGAAGACAAGATTTGTTCATTCTTCTGATACTTCATTGTATATTGAAAAATTTTCCCCAAATGCCATATATCTAAGGCATTGATTCTCTTGCAGTCTTCCTTGTTCATTGCCCAACTTCTGCATGCATGTGAAACCACTGAAAACATCATAACTTTGGTCAGAAGCACCTAAGTGCTTGAATGAGCTCTTTGCTTTAAAGCGGTCTTCTGGAGTAGATCTTTTTCTTTTTTTTTCTTGTAACAGTGAGACAGTTTCACATAGAGAAAGATGTATGCATGTTTTGATTTCTTGAATGTTACTTCCATGGGTGTTGATTGTGTATCCAAGCAAAATAAATCCTAGAAAACTCCTTTTTTCCCCCCCTGTTTATCGTGATATTATTGGTCCACTTGTAAGGACTTTTGTTTCCTGTATTTTGAGGTATAATCCATATTGAAGGCTATGGTTTTTGATCTCATCAGTAATTGCTTCGAATTCTCTTTATTTTCAGCAAGCAAAGTTGTGGTATTTGCATAACACAAGTTATTAATGAGCTTTCTACAAATCACGCTTTCCACCCAGTTCGACATATAGTCTAGTTTTTTGGATTATTTGCCTAACATACAGATTGAATAAGTATGGTGATGGAAGGATCCAACCTGACCTACACCTTTCCTGACATTCAGCCACATCATATCCCCTTATTCTGTTTAATCATCTGCTTGTGAACACAATTAAATGGGTATTATGAAATTCCAATTTGTTGAAATGTCCATAAATTGTTATCATTCGCAACAATGTAATATCTTTATATAGTCAACAAAACACAGCTAAACATGTTTCTAGCATTCTTTACCTTCAGCCAGGATCCATCTTACATCAGCTGTGATGTCCCTTGTTCCATGTCGTTTAATAAATTTGGCTTGATTTTCTGACAGCTCTTTGTCAGTATACTGCTGCGGTCACTTTTGAATCATTTTCAGAAAAATTGTACTTGTGTGTGGAATTCATTATATTATTTGATAATTTCCACATTTGGTTGGATCTTCAGTGGCTTTCAGTTACAGCTTTGGCTAAAAACATTGAATATATCATGCTCTGCCAGGAAAACAAACATATTTGTCTTGGAAGAAGCACAACCAGAATGTTCCTTAGAAGTGAAGGTGGAGGGACTCATTCTCACACGCACTGGGAAGGCCCAAGCCCTGGAGAAGGACATCATACTTGATAAAGTGGAAAGCCAGCTAAGAGAAAAAGAACCGCAACTAGATGACTGACGCAGTGGCTGCAAACATGGGCTCCAATATAGTAGCAATTGTTAAAAACAGCAGAAGTTCTGACAGGGTTTTGTTTTGTTGTATGAAGAGTCATTATGAAGCAAAAGAGACCGAACGACATCTAGTAACAACACAGTGGGAGAGCACACATACACATTTGTATATGTAGGAGTGTGTAAATGTGTGTGTATTTGATTTCAGATGGCTTTGGTTTAAGATGAAGCACACTAAACCCAAAACCAAGTACCATCGAGTCCAGTCTGACTCCTGGCGACCCCAGAGGCCAGAGCACAACTGCCCCACAGAGTTTTCACAGAGCGCCTGGAGGATTTAAGCTGCTGGTAGACGTTTGTAATTACGACCCCATTTTTTTTCCTCTTAACCTCCCTGCTTCCATTTTTCCTTTTCTTGTTCTTTTTCTCCTCCTCCTTTTCTTCTTTTTCATATATACCCTTAAAGTCTTATCTTTCTCTTTATTAAGATATATATGTATTTTATTTTACTTCTGTTTTTAATGAAACTTTCTCTTCGGTATTTCAGTTTATTCCCCTTACGTGTTTAACTTCACACCTCTTTTTGCCACTCAGAAGTCCTAGAAAAGGCACATACCACTTATCTTCTGTTTTTTTTCCCTCTCATCTCTTGTTCATTTCTTGATAGCCTCTCTGCTTTTCATTGTCTTTTGCTCAACTGCTCTGAATTCCACCTGCTGCTTGATTTTTCCATTTTAGTCCATCAATTCCTTTTTACTTTTTTTGTGCTTGTAACATTGAAGCAGTTTCACATAAGGGGAAGATTCAGAGCCTAGGATCCAGGGAGAGCTTGGTTTAAAGCTGGCTTAAATCTTGCTATTTGTGTAGCCTTGGGCAAGTAATCGGCTCTCTCTGAGTCTCGGTTTCCTTCTCAGTGAAACTGAGATCATAAAAGCTAGTTTGTGAGATTGTTGCAAGGATGGGAGATAATGAACCTAAAATGCTAGGCTTGTAGCTGGCACTCCACAGTAGAGTATCCTTATTGTCATTTTCATTTTTATTACTGTCCCAGTAGGATTACTGTATTCACTTGTGCAGACATTAATAGTTTTGTTGATTCATTTTCCCTTTCAATCTAGCCTGTTGAAGCTGTGCAGCTGGGCCTGCTTCCATTTTAATTTGATATGTTTTGGACTAGTTTGCACGGAGAGAGGTTTTACTTCAAAGGTTATCCCTAATCCTTTTTTCATAGAGATGCTGATATGTGCTTATTCCTTATGCAGGAAATGCTATGTCTGATTACTTTTATATTTTGGACTAGGTTTTTGGCTGTCTACAAATTAGTCACAATCCTTTTGGCTTTAAATCAACGTATGCCATTAGATGAACATCTATTTTTGAAATTATGTGTTATAATTGTGTCACACAGTTTAAACTAGACACAAGTATACTTACTTTGGTTAGAACCATGTAAAAGTTATGTTTTTTTGAAACAAATTTGTAATAGTTCCCATGACTGTGGAGATTATAAGGAGTTGTGGGGGTACAGTGACTAAGCAGTTGATCACCAGCTGAATGGTCAGTGGTTGGAACACACCAGCTACTCCTTGCACGAAATGACCTGGCAAACTGTTTCCATACAGATTGTAGCCTAGGAAACCCTCTGAGACAGTTCTAGTTCACGCACAGAGTCACAGTAAGGAGGAATCGGCTCAACATGACCACCACCACAGCAACATAGAGATTATTGGGAATTTTCTGTTCTCAGTGTAATGGATTATCAATTTAGAGAATTAAACAAACAAATCAACAACAACAACAGTGAAAATTCCCAACACAATTTAAGGCCTAAATGCTAAGTAAAGAATCTTGGGATCATGTGAACTTGTTTACAGCAATCAGTTTTCCTGTAGCTATTGAAAGAAAACTGTCTCCTCAGCTCCACTCTACAAAACAGGAAGCATTATGAATTCAAACCAGAGATAACTCTCAAGGTTTTAGCCGTATTATTTTCCCTACAGATACCATTTGACAGAATATATTTTTATTTTTATTTGTCTGCTATTGGGCTGTTATCAAAATAGAAAATCTGTCCCAATACCTTATTTGTTGCATGGAAAATGGGACCAGTTAGAGCTTTCAAGCAGTATTTCTAAAGAAAAGGATTAGGTTGAATCATCCAAACAAAGGTGGGGACCATAAGTTTACCAGCCACCTGAGGGGTCATTGTCATAGATTGAATTGTGTCCCCCCGAAAATGTGTGTGTCTACTTGGCTGGGCCATGATTCCCAATGCTTGGTGAATTTTCCCATGTGTTTTTAATCCTGCCTCTGTGATGCTGATGAGGGAGAATGGGCAGCAGTTGTGTTGGTGAGGCTGGGCTCAAGCTACAAGCTTACAGGATATAAAAGAGAGAAAGGGTTTGGAGAGAGCTGACAACTTCATACCACCAAGAAAGCAGCACCTCTTAGAGCAGAGTCTGTCCTTTGGCCCTGAGGTTCCTCAACCAGGATGTTCATTGAATTTAAACTCTTAACCTACCAGACTGTGATAATATCTCATATTGAATAAGCTTGTAGCTTATGAATGGATTTGTGCCTCACTGGACTTTGACAATAACATTTATCTTCTTGATGTCTTCTACTCATGGTATTTTTGGCTAGAGCAGCACCAAGTGACTGAGACAGCCAGGTTGAAAGGAATGCAATCTGTGTACTCGAACTGATACAAGTCTCAGCTAAAGGGAAGTTCTAGTAACTGTAAACATTTTTAGGAAATCATATATACACTCAGGACTGAATGTCTTATATGGAAATCAGGCGTTAGATTGTCCGCTCCCAAGTCCTTGGTATCTTTCATCCTAAGAACAGTCACGAGCAACCTGCAAGTCTTTAAGTAAACACAACCAGTGAGTGATATCGCCCTCTACAGTAATCTCTCTGAAGCAGAGCCACTCTTAAGTTACTAGGAGAACTCCCTTGTAGCTTACTCATTGGTTATGCATATCCACAGGATGGTTATTCCTACTGTGGAAGTCATCCAGATACAATAGGTGGTATGAAATGTATCCCTGGCTTTTTTAGAGTCTTCACTGGCTGTCTTCCACTATGTATTTCTATCCACCAATATATATTTCTCAAGTTTCCCTCTGGTTTTCTTGATGATTTTATCTCTATTTTTATTGTTTGTTGTTTGTTGTTGATCCTCCTCTACTCATCCTCCCCATTTGGGAGCTCAGCTGACTTTCAAACTCCTATGATAACTTCTATTTTTTATTGTGATTAAGTGAAAGTATACAATTCAAATTAATTTTTATGCCCTCATCTGCAGCTCCTTCTACTTTCCTTGCCCAGTGACAGCACATTCCTTCTTTTCATTTTATACTTGTGTCCTCCTAACAATCTCCTGTTCCCTCCTCTCCACCTACTTATCACCCATTTAGAGTGAAACCAGTAGGATAGCATCCTATAAATGCATAGAACCAGAAGTACGCACACTGCATGGTTGCGTTGTGTCCCTGACTCCAGTCCATCTTTGTCTGAGGAGTTGACCTCAGTAGTGTTTTCTGGACAGGGATAGCAGCAGGTCTAGGGGCCATGCTCCCAGGGAACCCCCTAGATTGTTGGACCATCAACTTTGGTCTTTTAGCAAAATTCTTGAGCTGCTCCCCTCTTCTTCTAGTGTTGCCACAGGGGCTCAACTTGCGTGCCCCATCATGACTAGCTCTGGTGGTGACTGGGTACCATCTTGTTCTTCTGGTCACATGTGGATACAGTGTCCCATTTACAAGGGTTCTTCTGTCTCCTGAGCTCTTTTTTTTCTCCTGCCTTTGGTGTTCTCAGTGATCTTCTGTTCTGACTGAGTTGGGACTATTTGATGTACCTCAGATGACAGTTTGCTAGTTTTTAAAACCCCAAACACTACTTACCAATATGGGACTAAAAGGCTGTCTCAGCAATAGGCTAGTTATACCAACTGATAACTTCTTTTTATTAATCTAAGTCTACCCCTTTGCCTACCACCTGTATCCAACTGGAAACTCTAGTAGCATAGTGGTTAAGTGCTATGACTCCTAACCAAAATATCGACAGTTAAAATTTACCAGACACTCCTTGGAAACTCTATGGGGAAATTCTACTAGGTTCTGCTAGATTGCTATGAGTTAGAATCATCTCAAAGGTAATGGGTTCGGTTTGGGTTTACATCTAACTAATGGCTATGTCTGTATTTTTAGCACAAACATCATTTCTAAGATCTGTGCACATATCCTTTCTCTAGATACTCTGTATAAGCAATTCATTTGATACTTGCACTGATCCTGTAGGGTAACTATTTTTATCCTCATTTTCTAAATGGTAAAACTGAGATGAGACCTAGAGAGGTTTATTAACAAAATCCAAATTTGAACTTTGTGTTAATCATTAGGAAACCGTGGTGGTATAGTAGTTAAATGCTATGGCTGCTAACCAGAAGGCTGGCAGTTTGGATCCACTAACTGCTCTTTGGAGACTCTATAGGACAGTTTCACTGTCTGCTATAGGGTCACCATGAGTCAGAATCAATTCGATGGCGGTGGGTTTCTTTTGGTTTGGTTAATCCTTCTGCTACTATTTTAATCATATTTCTCTACTTACTAAGCCCTCCTTATACAGAACCCTGGATAGTGAAAATGGTTTGAGCTCAGCTACTAACTAAATATACTTTTGTAAGATTTGTTGTTGTTTTTGTGGTATGTCCATCGAGTTGATTCTGACACATAGTAAAACTGTCTCATAGGATTTCCTAGACTATAATCTTTATGGGATCAGGTCACTATGTCTTTTCTCGCATGAAATGGTTGATGGGTTCCCACAGATGCCTTTTCAGTTAGCCTTTAAGCAATTAACCATTATGACCATTGAAAACCCAATGGAGTGCAATGCTACTCAGAAATACATAGGGATGTCAGAGTTGAGATTGACTCTATAGCAATGGATTCTACTTATCTGTGCAAATGAATAAAAAAAAGTTACACATAATTAAGTTAAAAAATTACACCTTCTTATGATCCATATTAAGGTTGTATGTTAGAGAAGATTCTATTTTTTGTTCTTAGTTAAAGAAAGATCCATAATATTGGCCTTGAATGACTTCCCATCCATTCTGTATAGGATACTCCCTTGGCAGATCATACTAAACTATGTATGTTTTCCTGACAAACTGTCTTTTGCTTTGTATTTGTACATTTTTGGAAATATGAATGCCTGTATCTTATCAGTCTATAAAATCCATACTCACACTTAAATTCTTTCTTCTCTTACCTAGTTCTGCAATTTCTGTCTATATAGTTGGTTACCATTCAGCACATTCCAATGTATAACTTTTTTTTTTTTCCACATGGTACATATATGTGTCTCTCTCCTAGCAGCTTTTGAGTCTTACTAACGAGAAGAAGGAAAAGCTGGTGGGGTGGTGGTAAAGTGCTAGGTCTGCTAACCAAAAGATTGACAGTTCAGATCCACCAGGCACTCCTTGGAAACTGTGGAGCAGTTCTACTCGATCTTATAGGGTCACTATGAGTCGGAATAGATTGGATGGTAGTGGGTTGGTGCATTAAGGATAAGAACCTATTTTAATATAATTTTAATTTCAAACTCAGACACTTAGAAGACTTTTTGCTTAAATAAATCAAAGAACAAGGTTTTTCAGCTATGGGTTTGGGAAATGTGCTAACTGTATTTTTGTTTATGTGATATTAAGCAATGCTGTTATTTTTTCTCCATATATGTTCTTTTAATACTCATATTTATACTAAAATGCACACAGTTCCTTTGTTATTAAATTCTGAATGTACATATAATTATTTTCTGCTTTTCTTGGCCTATCTGTTTGGACATGAACTGAAAAGATAATGAGTCAAAACCGGGATTATTATCACAGACACAGACTAGATTTTGACACTTCACGGTTGCTCCTTGGCTTTTGGCCTCATAGAATCTAATGTAGAGACTTTACTTAATGTGTAAGAGGCCCTGGTGGGACAGTGGTTAAATGCTATGGCCGGCAGTTTGAACCCCCAGGCAGTCCTTGGAAACTGTGTGGGGTGGTTCTACTCTGACCTATGGGGCCACTACAAGTCAGCATCAACTCAGTGGAAAGTTTAACTTATTATTATTGTTTTGATTCAGATGTCATTTCAGGAGTTGGAAACTGGAGTATTCTGGGCTAGAAGAAAAATATTGCTGTACAAAAACAAAAAGTGTTTAGTTGTAACAATTAGTTTTCTCATGTTGCTTCCACTTTGTAGTTGATTCCACTTATGTGTCAATAGTTTCTGTTCAAGATGTTCCCATGGTCTTAATGTTAAAAACTGTATTAACACACGCACGCACACACACACACACACACACACACACACATATATGTTCAGTAAATTCAATGATGTTAATTCAGGGGCTTCTTTCTACATTCTCCTCTGGGGTAGATAATTTGTTTCAGGACAGTACCACCACAGCAAATACAAAACTTGTTTTCTTGACATTTAATGTTTGTATTATAATCCACTGCATTTTGTGTATTCTTTAGCAGGTATATTTTTAACTTGGTCTTCACTAACATACTACCTTAACAAATATTCTTTTAGTTGTAACAAGTACTAAGATTACTCTTAGGAATTCTCTAGATCCTTTTATTTCAGCCTTTCAATAACAGGTTGTGAAAGCTCCCACCCACACATGTTTCTGCTATAGTAACATCAATACTAATACTAAAACATAAGAATATGTACCTCAAAATGCCAAACCGGAATTCTAAAAATCATGTGACCATTCTCATTGACAGTGCTGGAAAATAATCTACAATATATAGAGAGTTTAGAAGACTTGAAGGCAATTCTTGAAAATAGACTTCACTCCTAACTTTATTTTTTGAAAAACAAGTTCTGAGATTGAGATGAGAAAATATTTCCTTTTTGCATTGTTATCTACTCAATTATATGTTCCACTTCCATGGGAATGAATCTATTGATGTTGTTTTGTAATTATGTAATGTTAAATACTCAATGTACTAAAGCTAAGAGCATAATGTTTGCCTTACAAGCATGAATTAAATAGTGAAAATTTAAAGAATTTGCTAGAAACTAAAAGATTTAGGAAGTGAATTTTGACTGAAGAGTTGATGTGAAAGTCAGGTACTATTTTTTTCCTGTTTGTGGTTTGCAGGAAAATACTTAGTATTGCATAAATATTACGTAGTATTTGTTTCAAATCATGTTACTTTAGATTATACTGTGAGCCCAAAATGTAATTTTCTCAGTGGCAGAGGTTTTTGTCTATATTATTCACTGTTGTAATCTGAAAGTTCTAGAAAATAGTGTCTAAAACATAGTACATACTGATAAATTATTTGGTAAAAGAATGTATCAATTACTACTTCTTGACTACCAGATTAATAGGCATTAAACATTTTAATATCAACCATATAATTAATTTTATAGGAATCGCGTATTCCATATTTGCTGCATAATAGCCTCAACATATAAAAGTTACTCCATGTTAACTCAAGGGAGGCAAAGAATAAGCAGGTGTTTAATGGAATTGCTTTTCTATGGATAAAACACAGGATGTGGACATTCACGTGACAAAGTAGGCTGAATCATTTATTTTAGGTTAGCATTGTGATTGTTTTATCTCTTTATCTTTTTCTACACAAAAGCAAAATAATGGAGTAGGAAAAAAGTAAGCAATATTCTTTCAGTCATCTGTAATGGCTCTAAGAGCAGAGTTTGGAAAGCTAATCTAAAAGCACACCTTAAGAATCTCCTTGGCTAATTACTATTCTTCTTGTCTTCTTGCTCTTTTGTGTTTTCCATAGCTCTTAAACCACTCCTACTACCCTCACATCCCCCAGAGTGTGGATTTCACTCATTCCTGGACTCCTTAAGAATTATCTTTTTATTTTTAATCCATAAAACTGCATTTAAAATTGAAACTTGTCTAAATCCAGACATTTCTGTACTTTGACCAGTCTAACAATGTTTGGGAAGAATTTAAACAAACCCTAATTTAGCTAAGATAACTTAGAATGTCGTTTATTAGATTGCAATAAAAAAGTTTGTTAACTTAGTTGATCTATAACCACTGAGGTTTCATAATGACCTCACAGGGGTCCCAAGGCTATAAATCTTTACAGAAGCAGAATGCATGTCTTTCTCCTACAGAGCTGCTGATGGTTTTGAGCCACCAACTTTTTGGTTAGGAGTCAAGCATTTTAAACACAGCCACTGGGACTCCTCAAGTGAGCTATAAAATGCCAAATCAAACCGCTTGCTGTCAAATCAATTTCAACTCATCAAGACTCTGTAAGACAGAGTTGAATTGCCCAATGGAGTTTTCAAGGAGCACCTGGGGGATTCAAACTTCAGAACTTTTAGTGATGTCCACTGATACCGATTAAGACATTTAATACTTTGCATAGACAATGAGTTAAGAGTCCCATTTCCTTCTTAAGAATAAATGTGAAAAGCCACCTACAGAAAGGGAAAAAATATTTGTCAACTCTATGTCAGATCAACGTTTGACCTCCATAATCTATAAGAGACTACAAAATATCAATAAGAAGATGATAAATCATCTAATTAAGTGATGGACAAAGGAGATGGACAGACGTTTCTCTAAAGAGGAGATCCAGGCAGCCAAAAAACACATGTGGACATGTTCACGATCTTTAGTTATCAAAGAAATTCAAATCAAAACTACAATGAGATACCATCTCACCCCAACAAGGATGACCATGGTCCAAATAACACAAAAAAACAAATCTTGGAGAGGCTGTAGAGAAAGTGTAACTCTCCTCCACTGTTGGTGGGGTTGCAAAATGGTCCAGCCTCTTTGGAAACAGTCTGGCGCTTCCTTAAAAAAATGGATATAGGTATACCACTTGACCCAGTAATTTCACTAGTTGGAATATACCCTACAGAATCAAGGCCATTCACACCAATGGATACATGCACAAGAATGTTTATCACAGCATAGTCCACGATAGCAAAAAGCTAGAATCAACTCAGATGCCCAACAACAGAGGAATGGCTAGGGAAACTATGGTATATATACACAATGGAGCACTGTGCAATGGTAAAGAACAATGATGACTCCAGGAAACTTCTCTTAACCTGGTTTCAACTGGAGGACATTATGTTGAGTGACAATAGTCAGTGATGAAAGGAAAAATATTGTATGAGACCCCTACAATAAGAACTCAAAAACAGACTTATGCATAGAAGAAAAGACTCTTTGATGGCTGCAAAGGAGGAGAGAGAAGGAGGGCATGGGGGGAAGGTTTAGATTGGATAGTTGATAGAAATTTAGTTGGGTGAAATAGGTAATAGCACACATTAGAAATAAGATCACTATTAAGTGGACTTCAACATAACTTGAATACTCCTTCCATCTTAACCCAATATTGCAAGGACAGAGTAGCTGAGGCAGGGAGCAGGGGACCATACTGTTAGGTGAAATCGAGGCCAATTGGCACAACTAGCATTTTGCTAAGAGGGCTCTCTGTACCCCATATTGGTGAGTGAAATCTGGGGTCTTAAAAGCTGCCAAACTGCCATCCAAAGGCACAGCAAATGGTCCCAACTCAGCAGGAATGGATGCTCACTGAGGATCAAAATGGTATGGGATAAAGACAACCCAGAAGACAGAGAGACCCACATGAGTGGGTGCCTACATAGACCTGGGACCAGAAGAACCGGATGGTGCTCGGTCACCACCAGCGATAGCCACGATGGAGCTACCTAAGTTGAGTCTCACTGACAACACAAGAATACAAAGGGGTGCACCCTGAGATCTCCACTAAAAGACCTCAATTGATGGTCCAGTGGCTTCAGGGTTCCCCTGGGATCAAGTGCCCTGGCCGTGATGCTGCCCTTGCCTATAAATCATAAAGAAGATGCACTCTTCGGACACGAATGGATTGGACTTGGCAATGCAGAATGACCGTATATTGGATGCACTTTATGGTTCTATGCATCTATAGGATGTCATCCTGCTGACCTCTGGCTGGAGCAAGGGGAGTGGGTGGAGAGGAGGGGAAAGTAGACCTTTGGGAGGATGAGACATGTATGGAGCAGAGCAGAATAGTGTGCTGTCACCAGGCAGGGAGAGCAGTGGAAGCTGCATACAGGTGGGAACGAAAATTTATATGGGAATGTACATTTTTACTCAGTCATAATAATAATACATCTGAAAGTTCATCAAAATTTTCTTTTAACTCCTGCATCTTATAATCTAACCAGCTGTTACAAATTGTTATCTCCTTAGCCTGACAAGTTGTAAGATACACTAAGGATCCCTGTTTTGTAAGCTATCTGGCAAAACAATGACTAATAATAAAATTTTGTAGGAGGCAATGTATATATAAACCTTTTTGAAACCCTGCTAGTGTTCTATATGTGGTCTTCTTTTTTTTTTTTTTTTTTTCCATTTTCCATAGTTGAAGTTGTCATTGCTTATTGTTTTCAGTGCTAGGTAAGAAAATCCTTATTTAACATGATTTCTTTCTCATTACTCAGAAAGCATTGTGGACATTAAAGGTGACAGTGTCCTAGAAGGCTTCTTCTTGTTTGGAATGTCTTTGTGAGTGATTCCTTAAGTTGCGTAGCTATATTCAGAATGTGCCATTTCAGTTGGTAAATGAATTATTTGGGTAGGAAGGTCACTGTGCAATGTATTATTGAAAACACTGGAGATGTGGCAGTTAGCTGACTTTTTTCCTAAAATAGAGATTCCTGAATATTTTAGTGTTAATTGTATCTAGAGTTTATAATGGAAACAGTTCAGACATTGGAAGAAAAAATTGGATCTAATGAGGAAATGCTAGAAGGCATGCTCATTAGTGCTCACTGAAACTTTCATCCACAGGAGAACAAATGCCTCTTCTTTATGTCAATACTAATTTGTATTGTCTTGCCTTCACTTACAAAAAGACAGAAAAATAGAATCTTATCACCAATTATCCTCTAAATTCAGTAGGTATCTATTTCTCTCTCTGTGTGTGTGCGTTTCCAAATGTAATGACTTAGCATTTCAGCATATATGTGGATATTTTTAGATGCAAAATAATAATAATAACTTGTATTACCGGTTGAGATTTTCTACCCAGCTGTTCAGAAATTGCTTTTAAGTTTCTTTTACTGTAAATCTTTGGTCCTTAAGAAGCCTCTAATGAGAAGTAATCCCTAGCAGGACATACAAGCAGAGGGGAGAAAACTTACTCTCTGTGATCTTCTACAATTGAAATCTACTTAAATAACTTAAATATGAAAAATACATCTTTCCAGCCAAAATTTAAGCTGTCACTATACATTCAATAATGCAACCAGAGATCCAGTATCCTAGCCTCCTCTTCCATTTTCAGCAATTGCTGATACATGCATAAGCTTGGTACTGGTAAATTAAATATAGAGAAGGGTGCAGGAGAAAAGACAGAGAAGTAGAACAACAGTTCCTCTGTCCCCCTGGTCAAAACTTGGATACCTTGGCCATCACAGATGTCAGGAAATTAAGTTTCAGCTTTTTCAAAGTCTAATAATAGAGCCAGATATGTTAAGAAACATGTGACAAAATACTCAACTTACTATGTTCAACAAATCAAAATGTCTTTTGCTATTTACCAGTGCACTGGTGGTGCAATGGTTAGATACTTAGCAGCTAACAATAGGCCAGTAGTTCATACCCACCAGCCACTCTGAAGTAGAATGTGGCAATCTGCTTCTGTAGATTACAGCCTTGTATACCCTATGCAGCAGTACTTTCAGTCCTGTAATGTCTATTTTAGAGGCACTAACTTCTCTTAATCCTGATGAAGTTGTGGTTAAGCACTGAGCTGTAAACCAAAACTTCAGTGGTTTAAACTGAATGAGTGGCTCTGCAGGGGAAAGACTTGATGGTCTGCTTCCATAAAGATTATAGGCAATTAAACCCTGTGTAGAGTAGAACCCTGTGTTCTACTCTACAACAGATTTTATCTAGATTTCATTGGAGATTCAGTGGTAGCTTCATGTGGAGGATTTAGGTTCAATCCCTGGCCAGTGTGCCTCATGTGCAGCCACCAACCACATTGATGACTTGATGGCAGGTAACAAGAACAACTCCTTTGGAAACAGGCACTTGTCACATAACAGAAATGTCTCAGCAAATCTTCAAAAAGGTTTTTTCAAAACCGTGTGTATAAGATCATTTCATTTCTTAAAATATTTGAGTGAAAAAAGAGAAAGGAGAAAGAAAGAAAAGAAAAAGAAGGAAAGAAGGAAGAAAGAAAGATGGAAGGAAGGAAAGCAGAAAAGAGAAAGAAGCCCTGTAACCCTTGAGAGGTTTTGATTGTATTTGAACACAGCTAAAATATATACCAAAGGGACTACCTATCCCCGAAGACTTGTGATACAAGAGTCTCCTTCTGTGTCCTCTCCCAGGCAAAGCTCCAGCTATAGTCCAGGAACATGGAAGTACATTCAAGACAAGGATAGTTTTATATTCATAAAAAACAGTGAACAAGGCTCATTAATGTACTTACAAGATCTAAAAAGGAGCCAACAAAGTGTCTCTTATTTCCCCACTGAGAAATTCATCAACTTCCTTTGTTCAAGAGCTTAATTGCCAGAAACACTTTTCTGTTTATTCCTGAATGTTAGTTCCTCAATAGTAATCAAAGAATAAAATTGGAAACAATTTTATAAAATATTTATCCTGTTAATTATTGTTGTCAGGGGCTTTAAACATTTCTTTGCTTTTTGTGCTTTTTAGTATAGTTGAGTTTCTCAGTAAGCTCTGATGGAGGAGACCGATAAAATTTAAAAACAAAGATTTTTAAAGCTAGAATAAGCTTTAAGATTGTATTTCCAACATTTCCTATCTTCAAGCAGGCAAGTTAATATGATTCTCATTTTAGTGAAGATATCCTAAATATAGAAAGACTTTAAGTGGATTGTGGAAGAGAAGTTCAAAATAATGATAGGAGGAAATGATAACTCAGTTTAGAAAGTAACATCAGCAAAGAGCTGGCTGCTTGGCTTCTAGACGACAGGCACAGGTTACAGAGACAAAAATTTTGCAGTCTTTTAAAAAGAAAGTGGCAAGTGGTGACTGAGAGATCTTATACAACAAAAATCTGTCTGGTATAATGTGTTGAAAGGATAATGAATGACTGGCTAAAGATGGATTGAATAACAGGATGAATAAATGGATAGAGTTCAAGAGCAGGCTGACATTCTGAGTACCAGTGACGATCTATCGTTCAGAGTCTGAAGACTGGGACATAAATAAGTGACAGTAAGTCAAGGACTTAGTTACTGTAGCTGCTCATTCATTTTCAGCAAGGAAAATTTGAAAACTCCTATTTATAACAGTCTAATGCCACTGTGTATGATGTAGTCACGAGGAGTCGGGCTGACAACAGCAACAACAGCAACGTTTAGAAGACTAACAGGGATACATGTCCTCTCTTGTAATTACGGCATTAATTTTAATTAATGAGTTTCTGGCTTGACCTCATCTTACCCTGGAAAGAAGAGGACACTGTGACACTAAGGAGAGTCTTTCTAAAAAGTGGATCCAAAGATACTAGCATGGAATGTTGTGCTTAGGTGACATCAAGTCAGTTCTGCAGTTCTCAAGCTGTTTGAGCCTGGAGTTGTAGTCAGCGTGTTAATTCATTTCATCAAGGTTCTGCCTTTTTTGACAGTTGCTCTAACTTACCAAGCACCCTCTCCTTCTTCAGAGTCAAGACGCTCCTGATAGTATTTCCTCAGTACAGGAGACAAAGTCCACTCATCTGTACTTCAAAGAAGCACTGTAGATATCGGTCTTATAAGACAAAAATAAATAAATAAAACCCATTGCTGTCAAGTTTCTTCTGACTCATAATGACACTGTAAGACAGAGTAGAACTGCCCCATAGTTTCCAAGGAGTGCCTGGTGGACTTGAACTGCTGACCTTTTGGTTAGCAGCCGTAACACTTAGCCATTACACCACTAGTGTTTTCTCTTATGAGACAGAATTGTTTATTTCATGGTGTGTGTACACGACAGTCAATGGTATAATCTACATTCAATATTCTTTGCCAAATCATAATTCAGTGGCATCAGTTCTTCAGTTTTCCTTATCCATTGTCCAGCTTTCACATGGATTAGGTGTGCCTTAGTCCTCAAAGTAGCATTGTTCATTTTAAATGCTTTACAGAAGAATTTTACAGCAGATTTTCCTAATTCAGTGTGTCATCTGACTTCTTGACTGCTACTTACGTGATTGTTATTTGAGCATCCAAGAAAACTGAAATCCTTGGCAGCTTCAGTCTTTTCTCCATTTATCATGGTATTGTTTATTGTTCCAGTTGTGAGGATTTATGTTTTCTTTGTTGAGATGTAATCTATAATGAAGGTTGTGGTCTTAGACTTTCATCACTAGATACTTCAAGTCATCTTTGCTTTCAGCAAACAAGGTTGTGTCATTTGCATATTGATGTTATTAAAGACTAGTCCACCAATCTGGAAGCCACATTCTTGCTCATATAATCCAGCTTCTCAAATTATTTGCTCAGCATATATATCAAATAAGTATGGTGAAATGATACAACCCTGACACAAACTTTCTTGATTTTAAAATACGTAGTACCCTCTTGTTCAGTTTGAATAACTTCCTCTTCATCTACATACAGGTTCTACAGAAGCACAATTTAGTATTCTGGATCTTCCACTCTTTGCAATTTTATCCATAATTTGTTATAATTCACAAAGTCTGTGATGGTTAAGATTATGTGTCAACTTGGCTAGGCCATAATTCTCTGTCTTTTAGCAGTTGTATAACGTCTTCACTTCCATGATGGAATTTGCCGACTGGTACCAGCTGGAGCAGAGCTTGTGGTGGCTTGTGCTGCCTCAGCCTTCATTTCTCTGTCTTGTGCTGTCTGGTCCCTCACTGCTCAACCAGCCAAGGTTTTTGGTTTGTTGTAGTTCCAGTAGCTGTCAACTTGTCTCCTGACCTCTGGTTCTTCAGATTTGAGCTAACAGCTTACCCGTTGTCTTAGTCATCTTGTACTGCTCTAATAGAAATACCACAAGTAGACGGCTTTCACAAAGAAAAGCTTATTTTTACAGTCAGGCACGCTACAAGTCCAAATTAGGATGTCCATTCCAATGGAAGGCTTTCCCTCTTTGTTGGTGCTAGAGGAAGCTCTTAAGTCGCATCAGTCTTTCTTTGGTCCGAGAGCATCTAGGCACAGGAATCTCAGGTCTGTGCTGTACTGTCAGTACTGCTTTCTTGGTGGTATGAGGTCCCAACTCTCTGTTTGCTTCCCTTTTCTTTTATTTCTTGTAAGATAAAAGGATGAAAAGGTGATGCAAGCCACAACCAAGGAAAACTCCCCTTACACTGAAGCAGGGAGGTAACTTTAGGAAGTGTGTTACAGTTCTGCCCTAATCCTCTTCAGCGTAGTCCAGTCCATTAACTACAGGCAGAGATGAGAATTTACAGCATAGGAAAATCACAAAATGACAGACAACCACAAAGTACACAGCCCAGCCAAACTGTTGCACACATTTTTGGGGGACACAGTTTAATCCGTTACATTCCATGCTTTGCCCCCACCCCAAAATCACATCCTGGCAACATGTGAAACATACTTCACCATATCATGGCAGAAATCTTAAATGAAGTTCAAAATACAAAAATTCCTCTATATCTATGAAATTTAGAATACAAGTTATCTGCTTCCAAACTGCAATGGCAGAACAGGCAGACACAAGCTACACATTTCCATTACCAGTGGGAGAAATTGCAGGGAAAGTAGGCACCGCAGACACCAAAGCAGGTTAGCAGAATATATTACATTAGCCCTCAAGGCTTTATTGCTAGTGTTACTGTTAATAATTCTGTTACTTGAGACAATTAACACATTAGCCTTGCCCTCTAGACTCTAGGTATTGGCTACCCTCTTCAGATTCTGAGTGGAGGCCCTTCCACCTTGGGCTTCAGCTCTGTCTTCCAAGCCCACTGATACAGCAACTTGACTCAGCTTTGGCATACCATTTTCCTAGGCCACCTGAGTGACATCTCTACCCTTAGAAACACCAGAGGCTGTGGATCCACCCTTTGAATCCCTGAGGTCACCGTCATACCTTTTGGGACTGCGGCGGCTTAGCTTCTTGCGTTTCTGGTCTCTTTAGTTTGCGCTTTCTGTGGCCTCTCAGCCCAGGCCTCATGTTCCAAAGCTCTGTAGCTCCACCAATATATGCCCAGAGGTACCCTACTCTGCCAAGAAGCCTACTGCACACAAGCATTTCAGTTCTTGGTCCATAGGTTGCCTCCAGTGTTGTCTCATGCTGATCTCCTGGTTCTGGTTGACAGATTGCTGCTGCCTCTCACCATCTGCACCTTCCTTGGTGTTAAAAATTTTCCTTGGTTCCTTCTGAGTCTTCTGTCTGTTCACAGTTTCAAAACCACTTCCAGATTTTAGATATCTATTACAGCAGCAGCCCATTCTCTTGGTTCCAAATTCTGTCTTAGTCATGTGATACTGTTCTAACAGAAATACCATGAGTGGGTGGTGTTAACAAAGAAAAGTTTATTCTTACACAGTCTAGTAGGCTCTAAGTCCAAATACAGGGTGTCCATTTCAGGAGAAGGCTTTCCCTCTTTGTCTGCTCTGGAGAAACATCATTGTGTTGCATCAGTATTTCTTTGACCTGAAAGCATGTTGGCACACAAACCTCGGGTCTGAAGGACATGTCCTTCTCTCAGTGCTGGTTTCTTAATAGTATGAGGTTGCCACTCTCTGCTTGCTTTCCTTTCTTCTTATCTGTTGTAGGATAAGATGTGGTACAAGCCATATGTAAGGGAAACTCCCTTTACCTTGGAGCAGGGAGGTGACTTTAAGAAGGGTGTTACAATCTCGCCCTAATAATTTTTAACATATCCAGTCTATTAATCACAGCAGAGATTGGAATTTACAACATAGAAAAATCAAAAATTGGAAGACAATCACAGAATACTGGAAATCATAGTCCAGCCAAATTGTTGCACATCTTTAGGAGGGCACAATTCAGTCCACGACACCTGTCAATCTTAAAATTTGTTTAACTTCACAGCCCATGAGTGAGTCCTTGCCCCCAACCTGCTGATCCTGGGTTTACCAGCCTGCAACCATGTAAATTAGGAGAAATCTTTTAATTTTCCCTCCTATCTTGAGATTTGCCTCCTTCATAGCCTGTGAACAGCAGCCCTATTCTCTGACCTGCTGACATTGAGTTTGCCACCTTCCATGACTATGTGAATAGGGAAAAGTCTCCATCATAATCCAGGACTTGTGTTGTTTCAGCCTCTTCAATTACGTGAGAAATCTCTCTCTCTACATGGATTTATAAGCTCTGTTTCTCTAGAGAACCCAGTCTAAGACACAGTTGAATGCTTTTGAATAGTCAATAAAAACAAAGGTAAACATCTTTTTGGTACTGTCTGCTTTCAGCCAAGCCAAGATCTGTCTCATATCAGCAACAATATCACATTTCATGTCCTCTTATAAATCAGGTTTGAATTTCTGGCAGCTAATTGTCAATATGCTGCTGCAAATGTTTTTGAATTATCTTCAGCAAAATTTAATTGCATGTGATACTGACGATACCATTTGATAATTTCCTGATTTTATAGATTCACCTTCCTTTGGCATGATCACAAATATGGATATCTTCCAGTCAGTTGATGAGGTACTTATCTTCCATATTTTCTTGGCACAACAAGTGAGCACTTCTGACACTGTTTTCAGTTGTTGAAACACCTTCATTGATAGTCTGCCATTTCTTGGATCCTTGTTTTTCATCAATGCCTTTAACGCAGCTTGGACTTCATCCTGTAGTACCATTGATTCTTGATTGTATGCTATTTTCTCAAATGGTTGAATGTCAATTCTTTTTAGTATAGTGACTCTACGTATTTCTTCCTTCTTCTATTGATGCTTCCTGGGTCATTCAATATTTTACCCACAGAATCCTTCAATTATTTCAAGTCAAGGCTTAGTTCTTTCCTTCATTCTATTTCAGCTTGACAAACAGAGCATTCTTCCCTTTCACTTTTCTAACTCCACATCTTTGTCTATTTTATTATAAAAAGTTGACTTTGTCTTCTCAACTCACCATTTAAACATTTCTGTTCAGCTCTTTAACTTCACCATTTCTTCCATTAGCTTAGCTGCTCTATGTTCAAGAGCGACTTTCAGAGTCTTTCCTGACATCCATTTTGTTCTTTTCTTTCTTTCCTGTTTTTGAATGACCTTCTGCTGTCTTCGTGTATGATGTCATTGATGTCATACCACAACCAGTCTCACTTTTAGTCATTAGCGCTCAGTGGGACAAATCTGTTATTGAGATGTTTTTCAAATTCTGGTGAGATATGCAAAGCCATATTTTGGTTCTTATGGGCTTTTTGTGATTTTCTTCAGTTTCAAATTAAACTTGCATATGAGCAATTGATGTTCTGTTCTGCATTTGAGCTCTGGCCTTGTTCTCACTAATATTGAGCTTTCCAACATCTCTTTCCACAGATGTAGTTCTTTTGATTCCTCATTTTACATCTGATGAGGTCCACCTGGACCATCGTCATTTGTGTTGTTGAAAAAAGTATTTGCAATGTATAAGTCATTGGTCTTGTACAGTTCTATCATGAGATTTCCAGCACTGCTTTTACGAACAAGGCCATATTGTCTAGATACTCAACATTCTTCTTTGTGTCCAACTTTGTCATTCTAATCACCAGTAATTATGAGTGCATTCTGATTGCATGTTTGACCAATTTCAGACTGCAAAAATTGGTAAACAATCTTCAGTTTCTTTACTTTTGGCATTTGTAGTTGGTGCATAAATTTGAATACTGGACAAATTAACTGGTCTTCCCTGTAGGTGTAAGGATACTGTTTAAATCATCTGGTACTGCTCTAACAAAAATGCCACAAGTGGATTCCTTTAACAAAGGAAAATTTACTCTTACACAGTCTGGTAGTCTGTTAGCCTGAACCTAGGGTGTCTGCTCCAGGTGAAAGCTTTCTCTCTGTCAACTCTTGAGGAAAGTTCTTGTGTTATATCAGTCTTTGATCAGGGAACATCACGGTGCAGGAACCTCAGGTCTGAAGGCTGTGCTCTACTTCCAGTGCTACTTTCTTAATGGTGTGAGGTTCCCAGCTCTCTTCTTGCTTCCTTTTCCTTTTATCTCATGTAGGATAAAAGGTGGTACAAGCTGCCCTCTGGGGAAACCCCCTTCACAGTGCAGAAGGGATCTTATGAAGGAATTTGCAGTCCCACCCTAATCTTCTCTAACATAGTTCGCTCTGTTAATTACTAGGCAGAGATTAGGATTTACAGCATGAGAAAATCACAAAATGGAAGGGAATCACAGAATACAGGAAATCCTGGCTCAACCAAATTACCACATATATTTTTGGAAGGGCGCAATTCAATCCATGGAATCACACTCTTTGGCTTCCCAAAAATCACATCTTTGAAACACATTCACCTCATTATGGCACAATCATGTCCATGCCATATTATAAAAGTCTTAAATCAGTTCCAAGTTCAAAATTCAAAAATTCCTTTGTATCTATGAAACCTAGAATGCAAGCTGTCTACTTCCGAAGGTACAATGGCAGAACAGGTGTGAGTTATACATTCAGTTACAAATAGGAGAAATTTGGGGGAAAGAAGGCATTAACAGGCAACAAGCAAGTCATCAAAGGACATTACATTAGCCCTCAAAGCTTTGAAAATAATTTTCCATTTTCTGAGACATTTTATATAATAACCCTTTCCTCCAGACTCTAGATATTAGCTACCCTCTCCAGATTCTGAGTGGAGATCCCTGGCCCTGTGCTACAGCTCTGCCTTCTAGGCCTACTAAAACAACAACTCTGCCCCCTCAGCTTTAGGTGCACCCTAAGCCCAACTGAGTAGCAATTCCACCCTTACCAATACAGGAAGCCATGGCTCTACCCTTTGAAACACATGAAGCCATGGCCATATGTTTTGAGACTGAGGCAGCTCAGCTTCTCATGCTCTTTGTCTCCTGAGCTTCTATTTCCTATGGCCTCATGGCCTGGGCCTCAGGCCCACATTTGCCCTGCTGGGACAAGTGTTCCAAAGCACTGTAGCTCCACTGATTCAAGTCCCCAGAGGCACCTCACTCTGCCAGGAAGCCTCCTGTTCACAGGCACTGAGCTTTCTTCCTCTGTGGGTTGTCTTCTGTACTGTCTCACTCTGTTCTGATTCTGCTTCTGCAAATTACATTATGAATGTAAATCCTAATCTCTGTCTGTGGTTAACAGAGTGTATTATGTTAGAGAAGACTAGGATGGGACTGCAGATTCCTTCATAAGATCCTGTTCTGCTGTGAAGGGCATTTCTCTAGAGGATAGCTTGCATCACCTTTTATCCTACAAAAGATAAAAGTAAAGGGAGCTGGGAATTTCACACTATCAAAAAAGCCGCACCAGGAATAGAGCTCCTCCTAATTTGTCATTCCTGGCATTGTAAGCCATATGATTTTCAAATTCAAAATTGCTAATACCAGTCCATTTCAGTTCACTGATGCCTAGGATATTGATGTCTATGTCTTCAATTTCATTTTTAACAACTTTTAATTTTCCTAGCTTTATACTTCATAAATTCTAGGGAATACCAAGGGGAAAGGCTCTTGAAAATCCAATACTGATTCTACAGTTGAGGCCTAAAGCAAGGACGACTGAACCATAAAGGTGTGACTTGGTCACAGCACAAGCCCAAATTCTTATAACACAAGGTTAACTCAAAACTGGATTAACAATAGATTTGACTTGGTTCAATGTCACCTGATTCTTTTTTTCAAGGTAACTTGTTATCGTTGCTGTTGCATTACACAGTGCACACATCTTTAAGTTTCAGGAAATTTTACTGGTATATAACAGCAACCAAATGGAACATTTACCTTGCTTTTCTCCATTTCTGATTCTTATTCCACTGAGGCTGTCATTTTAAGCATTTTAAGCATTTAGCCTAACAATCACCACCTGACCAGGAACTTTCCCAACATTTCCATTTTCCATACCTACCGAATACAGTTAGCACTTTAAAGTTACTATCCCATGCATAAATTATTTCTGTGTAAATATTGTTCATAAGTCATTTAGGATACTGCAATTACATTCCTTTCTTATGTAATGTTCAGAAATTAAAGATTAACTAGACTGTCATTCATTTAATTTCCTGTGTTCTTATCATGATTTCAGGAGCCCTGATGGCTCAGAGGAGGCTTGGTGGTGCAGTGGTTAAGAGCTCAACTATTAACCAAAAGGCAGGCAGTTCAAATCTCCTAGCTGCTCCTTGGAAATTCTGTGAGATAGTTCTACTCTATACTATAGGGTCTTTATGAGTTTGGATTGACTTCACAGAAAAGGAGTTGGTTTGTTTTTTTTGTTTTTCTTCTTGGATTGTTCAGTGGTTAAATGTTTAGCTACTAACTAAAAGATCAGTTGTGGCACTTGGCTGGCTTGGCTGTTGGAACCCATTAATTTTAAATAGGAAAAAGATGCAATCTGCTTCTGTAAAGATTGCAGCCTTGGAAACCTTATTGGGAAGTTCTATTGTATCTTAAAGGGTTGCTATGGGTTCAAATTGACTTGGTGGAAATGTGTGTGATATTGGTTTGTCATTACTTCACCTTCAAACTCAGAAGTGTACTTCAAACTCACAGTATGTTAAAACAAGTTTTTGTTGTTTGTTTGCTTTCTTGTTTTAAATTTTACTTCTTTTTGTTGCCAATTTTATGGAAACATTCTATTCCCACTGCAAAATATACTGGTTGCTCTCTTGAGATACCTTTATCATCTCAAACAGTCCCTTTACCTCCCTACAAGGTTAGTTCTCTGGTTTTAGATTTCATTTTTCTTTCTTGATTGGCTCACCACTTTTGGTTGTCTGTACATCCGCTACTCACATATCAACATCATTAGGTTTCAAAGATCAGATAGTTATACAAAATCACTGTTATACGGAAATAAAAGATGAACACATTATTACTTAATTGCCAGCATACATCATTATATAATTGCAAGTTACATTATTACATAACTGCCAAATATGGGGAATCCTGGCCTATCTCTTTGACACATAACCTTAATTATCAGAACCAGTACTACTCTTGTCTAATACCTCAGCATTCCTTACTGATAGATACATGTAATTAATGTACAAAATAGTCAGCGGATTATTTTCAAACTAGTGTTGTAAACGTGAAATTTTGGATAATGAGATAGTTGATAAGTGAGGTGAAGATGCTTATTCAGTAGGTTCTTAAGAAGTACTGTATGGAGACTGAGTCTTTAAGACTTTATGTTACTTAAAATTCCTTTCTTGTATTTTTGATAGATACAGTTGCTAAATATAGGATTCTAGCTTAGAAATTACTTTCTTAGAATTATGAAAACATTGCTCCACTGCCTTCTGGTTTCCAGGATTGTGTTTGTGAAGTACAATAATCTGATTCCTAATGTTTTGTGAGGACTATTTCTCTGGAAACTTTTGTGTTTTTTTTTCACCTTTGAGCTTTAAAATTTCGTGATGATATGCCTCGGTGACGGCACGTGGCTTGGCATGCCTCGGTGAAGAACTGCCTCATATCTTGAGATAATACTTTACTTCTATTTTGCTGAAAGATTTTTTTAAAAAAATACTCTCCTCCCGATCTATATTCTGTTACCCTTTTTACTATTCTTAACATATGGATATTGAATTGAACTTCTTAATTCATCATCTAATACTCTAGTACTACACATCTAATGAGTAGAGGCCCAGAGGTTCTGTTAAACACCCAAACAATACACAGAATTGTCCCTCACAACAAAGACTTAACCAGACAATAGTGCTGAGCCTGAGGAAAAACTTATTCTAAAGATAGTTTTAAACTTTGCTGGCAAGTGAAGTCTGAAATTTCTAAGGACTTGAAGTATTTGAATATAGGAGCAAGTGAAGACTGTTGTCTGTAAAAAAATATAAATAATTTTATGAAAAAAATGAAATGTTAAGCATGTTGAAGCTGTCCTAATATACAGAATAATATGTTTGCTGAAATAAAATTTTAAAGGAGTCAATAAAAACGTATGTTTTTTCTGTTACTATGAAAGCATTATTGAATCTATAGAAATGACAACCCAAGTATACACTTTAGAACAATAGTGATGCCTATGCCCTTACACCAAACCAAACCAAACCAAACCCACTGCCATCAAATCAATGCTCACTCACAGAGACCCCATAAGACAGATTGAATAAGAAATTCAAGGAGATACATCAAAAAGGTAATACTTTCACAGAGTCCTAAGTGATTCTAATGTGCAATCAGATTGGACAACCACTGATCTAGAATGAAGATGCAAGTATGCTTTAAGTTCACACAATAAAACTTAATTACACTTTTTTGCTGTGCTGTGGAATTTATTCTGTGCTCCCTTCTATCATGAGAAAGACTGTACATGTGTCATGATAAAGTTCAATGTCACCTTTTTCTTTTGATCAAAAATATCTCCTTCTTAACTACCTTTCATTCTAATATATTCTTTTTCCTTTTTTTTCCCTAAAACTAAGGCCATGTTAATTTTAAGAGGTTGTCTTTTTTCTGTTTTGTTTTAACTTAATATACTTGTAGTGATTTATCTCCTGTCCTTTTAATAATGCTTATGTAATGCCTACTTAGCAGTGGGTCATCTATCTCAATTTCATAAACTTCTGTTTGGTTTTCATCAAAGAAATTGTATTCCTTCCTCACATAGATATTGTCTGATTTTTTTTACCACCACATACATCGATAAATTTAAAAAGAGCCTTTAAAGTTAATGTATAATTAACTCATTTTCTGACTTTCATTATTATAATAACCGTTAAAATCGTGGGCTTTAAGTATGTATCTTTAACTATCATGTAATCATTAGCATCAGAATAATACCAAGTGCCATCGAGTCAGGTCCGAGTATAATAGGAAAGTCCAAATGTTTAATAACATACAATATATTGTGTGAATATTACAATAATAAGTAGCTGATATTTATTGAAAAATTATTGTGTCCTAAGCATATTACCTGCATTAGTGCATTTCATCTACCTACATGGTAGTTAACATTTCAAAAATGAGGAAACAAAGTCACAGAGAGAATAAACAGAATAAATACATTGCCATGAGTATACGGCTACTCATTAGAACAGAGACTGGATTTAAACCCAAGGAATCTAATTCAATAGGTATTTAACCCGTCTGCAACTATCTGGTTATGGAGCTTTGTAAACACGTAAATGCGTGGAATAAAACTATAAGAAATAGAGGGTCAGGGCCAAGGTGGTGAAGTAGTTACGTGCTTCCTGTGATCCTTTTTACAACAAAGAGCCTCATACCCCAATGAATCACTTATATTTGGCATTCTAGGCGCCCGAAACATCAAAGGCAAAACTGAGAAACCAGGCTGAGCAGCAGGAGAGGGAGAGTAGGTTCAAAAGCAGTAAGGATTTTCCAGAACTGACTCAGCTGGAATTGGCACCCAACAGGCCAGATCCACCGTCATGAACACAGCTAGGTGAGCAGCGGTGTTTGAAACATGTTTTCCACATCAGAGGAGACCTTGCAGTAGGGACTCCACTGATGTCTCCAGAATAAGTGAAAGCAGCAATAGATCATCAAAAGATAAACAATAAGTCTAACCTACCACATGTAGATCAAAAACACTCCTTTGGGATAAACTTCTCTCCCTTTATCCTGCCCCCCTCCAATTGTTCACGGATCTCTAGCCAGCTCTGCAGACTGAAGATTACAATATTCAGTTTACCTATCCATTCCTCTGTTGTTGAGCATCTGGGCTGGAAAGGGATTCAAAAAGAAAAAAAAAATCTTCCAGTTTCCCTAAAATGGGAAGGCACAACAGAAAACATTTATTTACCTAGAGATAGACATAATGGGTCTATGAAAATGAAAGCCTTTTACACTGTCATAGGCCACTGTGGGTCTCCTAAAACAGGGTAGGCCTTCATTAGCACAGAGCAATTAAGTGTAAGTCTGAACCTTAATTTTACTGAATCAGCTATATGGTGAAAAGGCAGGCTGTTGAGATTTTGATACCAGAATATCAACTACCAGCAGCGGGGGCCTGAAAACTATGACTCTACTTATAACACCTGGCCGTCTGAAACAGTGGTCCAAGAATAAATGGTGCCTCCTGATCCTTACAACCAACGTCACTGGGCACCCATAGCCAGGCTGAAAAAGCTACCCACCAATGAACTCTAGGGAACAGGGACATATTTTCCTCACAGACACTCAGGATGATCTGTGAGCTTCTTGCCTTGCTCAGTGCATACAGCCAGACACGTGTGTCTACACCTATCACCCTGACCCATCTAGGACAACAGGTAAGAGCCTACACCATATACCTGGTGACAGACTACCTGGAGACCACTGTTAAATTCATACAAGAAAAGTAATGTACTTCTGGTCTCACATACCTAGTTAACAGTTCTAACCACCTGAAGACAGGACATTGGAACTGCAAAGGTGCCAATAATTAAACTTGCTCACATGACCAGCCTATTTGGGCACTTAGACCTAAATGAAAGAAGAAGGTAGGGAACAGTAATCAAACATAAAATAAAACAGAGTAGCTTGTTGATGATTTAGAGACAACAGTTAATAGAAATAACCTAAACAGGCAGATCATGATGGCTTCAGAAACCTCCCAAAACAAAGAATCAAGAAATTTTACAAGCTTCCTTAAAAAGCTGGAAATAGATATACCATTTGACAGAGTAATTCCACTACTTGGAACACATCCTGCAGAATCAAGGTCATTCACACCAACAGATACCTGCACACGAATGTTCATGGCAGCACAGTCCACAATACCAAAAAGATGGAATCAGCCCAGATGTTCAACAACAGAGGAATGGATTGGTAAAGTATGGTAAATATACTCAATGGAAGACCATGCAACGATACAGAACAATAATGATTTTAGGAAGCATCTCATATCCTGATTTCAATTGAAGGACCCTATGTTGAAAGAAAGTAGTCAACAGCAAAAGGACAAGTGTTGTATGATATCCCTACAATAGGAACTTAAAAACAGACTCATGCATAGAAGAAAGACTCTGACAGCTGTAAGGGTGGGGAGGCAGGGAGGGCGAGAGTAGGGTACAGATTAGCTAGTTGATAGAAATTTGGTTGGGTAAAATCATTAACAGCACACATTAGAAAGAAGATCAATTTTAACTGGACTTCAACATAACATGATTACTCCTCCCAATCTTAACCCAATATTGCAAGGATGGAGTAGCTGGGGTGGTGGGCTTGGGACCATGCTCTCAGGGGACATTGAGTCCAATTGGCACAACTACTGTTTCACTAAGAGAGTGTTCTGTACCCCGAATTGGTGAGTGGCATCTGGGGTCTTAAAAGCTGCCAAGCTGCCATCTGAGGGTACAGCAAATGGTCCCAACTCAGCAGGAACAGATGATCACCAAGGACCAAAATGACATGGGGTAAAGAGACCCACGTGAGTGGGTGACTACACCGACAACTGATTGGAGGAACTGGATTGTGCCCAGCCACTAGCATTGATAGCCATGATGGAGCTCACAAAGTTCAGTCTCACTGGTAACATGAGAATAAAAAGGGGTACATCCTGAGATCTCCACAAAAAGACTACAATTGATGGTCCAGGGGCCTCGAGGTTCCCCTGGGAGCATGTCCCCTGGCCCTGTCCATAAATCATAATAGAGGTTAACTCTCTGGACAGGAATGGATTGGACTTGACGACACAGAGTGACCACATCATGTGTGCAAGTTATGGTTTCATGCATCTATAGGATGTTGTCTTGCTGACCTCTTACCAGAAGCGGGGTAGAGAGTGGAGAGGAGGGGATCGGAGATTGTTAGGCAGATAGGACATGTAAAGAATGATGAGGAGGGGTGTGCTGTCACTGGGCAGGGAGAGTAGTGGGAGCTGCACATAGACGGGCATTCAAATTTGTATGAGGTTATACATTTTCACTCTATCATAATAAAAAATAGAGAAATTTAAAAAGAAATTTTACAGATGAAGAGAACTTCCCAGTATTACTTGATGTAGAATACCAAAGATTAACATCCTAAATAGTTCAAGAGATAAGGAAAGGTATCAGGCAAAATGCAGAAGAGGAGAAGAAAGACAGACACAGAAATTGAGGAACACAAAAAGTTTAGAGCAGAGCATAGTGGCACTTTGAACAGACTGCAAGAATACACAGAGAGACTGCAAACAGAAATTCAGAAGATTAGCAACAGAATTTCAGAATTAGAAAGTAAAAGGAACAGAAATCAGGTAATGGAAGTCAGAATCAGCAAGATTGAAGATAAGAAACTTGACTCCACATATTTGAGGAAAAATCAAGTGACCAAATTAAAAAAGAAGAAGAGGTAAGAATTGTGTGGTATTCTACAGAAATGAATCATCTACAAGTAAATGCCAAGCCGAATGCCATCAAGTGGTCTTTTTCCAAATCCAATCCAACATTTTAAAGGGCAGACACAGTGGAAACTGGGGTCTAGGGACCATGGTTTTGGGGTATACCTAAGTCAACTGGCATAACTATATTCTTTAAGAAAAAATTCAGCATCCCATAATGGGGACTTGCATGTGGTGTCTTAAAAATGAACGAACTACCATCTAAGCAGCATCAATTTATCCCAGCCCTCCTGGAGCAGAAGAAAATGAAAGACATCAAAGATATAAGGAAAATATGAGCCCAGGAGACAGAAAGGGCCACGTGATTGGGAGACCAGAAATGCTAGATAGTGCCAGGCCACCACCAATGACTGTAAGTGATTGGAGTACCAGAACAAGGAAGGACCTAGATGTCCCCTGTAAACCATGATCCCTGGACTCCTGTCTGTGCTACTCTGTTCTTTAAAATGTTGGACTGTATTTAGAAAAACTTCTAGCTTTGTGTAGTCCAGTTGGGCTAACCTCCCTTCTACTGCATGCTGTCACTGCAGAGCTCTGGGCAGATTGTGTTGATTGGGTCTCTTAGCTGACATGAGGAGTAAAGATAGGGTGAGCAGCCCCAACTTGTCTATCAGTGGAGGTTTGCTTGTTGCTGTGATACTGGAAGCTGTGCCACAGGTATGTACGTACCAACAGGGTCACCTGTGGTAGACAGGTGTCAGCGGAGCTTCAAACTACAACCGACTAGGACAAAGGACCTGGCAGTCTGCTTAAGAAAAGAATTAGCCAGGTAAACTTTATCAATAGCAGCAGAATAATGTCAGAGATAGAGCTGGAAAATGAGCCCCCAGGTTAGAAGGTACTCAGAAGACAACCGAGAAAGTGCTGTTTCCTCAAAGTAGAGGAGATCTAAAGGGTTGTGGATAGAGTAAAGCCTTCAGGATCTTTATCTGATGATAAGGCATGACTCAAAATGAGAAAAACAAACAAACAAAAAAACAGCTGCAAACATCCATTAATAATCAGAACATGGCAAGTATGAAGTATGAATCTAGGAAAACTGGAAATCAGCAAAAATGAAATGGAACACATAAATATTGATATCCTAAGCATTAGTGAGCTGAAATGGACCAGTATTAACCATTCTGAATCTGACACTCTTATGGTCTACTATACTGTGAACAAAAACTTGAAGAGGAAAGGTGTTGCATTCATCATCAAAAAGAACATTTCAGGATCTGTTCTGAAATACAGTGCTGTCAGTAATAGAATAGTATCCATATGCCTACAAGGAAGACCAATTAATACCACTGTTATTCAAATTTATGCACTAAACACTAAAGTGAAAGATGAAGAGATGGAAGATTTTTACCACCTCCTGCAATCTGAAACTGACCAACTGTGCAATCAGGATGCATTGATAATTACTGGTGATTGGAATGCATAGGTTGGAAACAAAGAAGAAGGAACGGTAGTTGAAAAATGTAGCCTTGGTGGTAGAAATAATGCCAGAGATTGCATGACAGAATTTCTCAAGACTAACTTCTTCATTGCAGATACCTTTTTAACCAACACAAAGGAAGAACATAGGCATGGACTTCAGTACGTGGAATACACAGGAACTAAATCAACTACATCTGTGGAAAAATACAATGGAAAAGCTCCATATCAGCAGTCAGAACATGACGAGGTGCTAACTGTGGCAAAGATCACCAATTGCTCATATGCAAATTCAAATTGAAACCAAAGAAATTTAGAACAAGTCCATAGGAGCCAAAGTATGACCTTGAATGAATTCCTCTCGAGTTTAAAGACCCTCTCTAGAATAGATTTGATGTGCTGGCCGCTAATGACCAAAGACCAGACGAATTGTGGAATGACATCAAAGACATCATCCATGAAGAGAGCAGTAAGTCATGAAAAAGATAGGAAGGAAACAAAAGACCAAACTGGATGTCAGAAGAGACTCTGAAACGTGCTCCCAAATGTTGGGCAGCTAAAGCAGCAGGAAGGAATGGCAAGGTAAAAGATCTAAGCAGAAGACTTCAAAGGGCAGCTCAAGAAGACTAAAATGAAGTATTGCAATGACATGTGCCAAGATCTGGAAATGGAAAACTAGAAACGAGGAACACATTCTGCATTTCTCAAGTGGAAAGAACAAGAAAGCTTCAAGCCTTGAGTTGCAATAGTGAAAGTTTCAACAGGGAAAATATTAAATGACTCAGGGAGCATCAAAAGAAGACAGACAGAATACACAGAATCGTTCTACCCAAAAGAATTGGTTCATGTTCAGCCATTTGAAGAGGTAGAATATGATTAGGAACCAAGGGTACTGAAGGGAGAAGTCCAAGCTGTGTTGAAGGTATTGGCAAAGAACAAGGCTCCAGGAATTGATGGAATATCAACTGAGATATTTTAACAAACAGGTGCAGCAATGGAAGTGCTTACTTTTCTATGCGAAGAAGTTTGGAAGACAGCTACTTGGCCAGTTGACTCGAAGAGATCCATAATTATCACCACTACTAAGAAAAAGGTGATCCAAACGAATGCAGAAATTACTGAACAGTATCATTAATATCACACTCTTAAAGGAAAATTTTGCTCAAGATCATTCAAAAGTGACTGCAGCAGTATATTGACAAGGAACTGCCAGAAATTCAAACTGGATTCAGAAGAGGAAGTGGAACCAGTGATATCATTGCTGATGTCAGCTAGATCTTGACAGAAAGCTGAAAATAACAGAAGGATGTTGACTTGTGTTTCTTTTACTATGCAAAGACTTTCCACTGTGTGGATCATAACAAATTATGGATAGCATTGTGTAAAATGGGAATTCTGGAACACTTAATTGTGTTCTTAAGGAACGTGTGTATGGTTCAAGAGACAGTCACGTAAACAGAACAAGGGAGCACTGTATGGTTTAAAGTCAGGAAAGGGGTGTGTCAGGTTGTTTCCTTTCACCATACCTTTTCAATCTGTATGCTGAGCAAATAATCTGAGAAGCTGGATTATACAAAGAAGAACGAGGCATCAGGACTGGAAGGTGACTCGTTAGCCACTTGCATTACGCAGACAACACTGCTTTACTTGCTGGAAGATTTTGTAAGGAATGTAGCTTCAATTTGCAATATGACTTTCTTAGTGGCAGTTGTTACCTGCATTCTCGGTATTTAAATAAAAATGAATAAATGAATGAAGTACACATTTTTCTTTATTACACTAGAACTTAATGAAAAAAATATTTATAGTAAAATTAAGAAACAATAGTATCAAAGAACTGAAGACAGAACATCAGATGTTACTTTTGTCTTAAGAAATAGGATGTTCCTTGGTGATATCAAAAATAGAACAGTAGGGAGAAAGAAAGGAGGGTATATTTTGGATATGATGAAGTATACATTAAACATTTTTTAAGAAAGAAAAATTGTACAGCTGATATGAGGCAGAATATGTCACAAAGAGTTTTTTTTTTTTATTTCCTCTATCATTGGTGCATGGGAATACAATTTCTAGTACATACACTGCCGTTGAGTCAATTTTGACTCAGTGATTCTATAAAACTGCTGCATAGAGTTTCCAAATAGCAGCTGGTGGATTGCAACTGCTAACACTTTGGTTAGCAGCCTAGAGAATTCACCATAGGGCCACCAGGGCCCCAAAGTACTAACAATTAAGTAAAAAAGACACTTTCTTTTGAAGGCTAGCAATGAAGATTGAGTAATACATTCTTGCAAATCCAGGCAAAGTGAGAGGAATACTGCACTTTAGAAGACCAAGTTCCACACTTTTATTGATATCAATAATTTGCTTGAGACTTTTTTTTATGTGACGCTGCCAGTGACATGTCTACTCCATCTTGATTTTATTTAAATAGCTACTATTAAAAATAAAATAATAAAATTTATTCATATGGCAACTATTAAACAAATCAATGACATTGAGCAATATTTATTTTTTTATCATGATTGAATGAAAATGTACATTTCCATATAGATTTGCATGCTCACATATGTGCAGCTACACTGCTCTCCCTGCCTGGTGGCAGCACACTCTTCCTCTCTGCTCCATACATGTCTTATCCTCCCAGCAATCTCCTGTCTCCTCCTCTCCACCCACTCCCCTTCTTATTTTTTAATATTCTTTTGGTTTTGACTAAATTTTGCTCTGTTGGGAGATAGATGATTGGCCTGATAACTTTTCTTGGGAAAGCTATTCCCATATGTAAAACTTAAGTCAGTCTTTGCTTTATTTTTCCTTTCCTTACACTCTCAGGAATTTACAATAACAATATATCTTGGTATATTAGCTTCTTTTAAAAAAAATTAATGACTGTTAAGGAATTCAGGGGAACAAAATAAAGACTCCTCAGTCAGCTAGAGCAATAGTCAAATCCTCCCCAACAAAACTTCATCTTTCTGTTGGTTTAAGTGCCAGGAGTGGCCTCACATCACCTCAACCCTCCTTTCCACTATGGCAGTGTTAGAGTCATACAGACATGCAACTGTTTGAAACTGGAATTTTACAACCCTATTTTTTATGTAAAAATATTCAGATTTCCATATGTCTTGAATTGACTTACGTCCCACAAATTTTTGTAACCATAGTAATGCTTTTAACATTATTCATTTAATGAAAAAATGTTTCAAAAGAAGCCTACAGCACACAGGTCTCAGCTACATTCTCAGCCCTTTCGTTGGGCTATACTTGCTCCATTACTGCCAAAGTAGCTGTGGGCTAGAGAAGCAAAAAATATTGAATTGTGGACAGAGCTAATTAGCTTTAGAACCCTAGTAAACCTCCTTATGTGAGAGCCATAATTGTAAATACAAGCCTGCTTCAAACCACTCTCTCATCTGAGAGCAATCATAACAAGCGCCATCTGCCAAACGGGAGACAGAAGACTGCTTAGAGCAGTTGGCTTGTAAGAAGAGGCACTCTTATTGTATCATTGTGTTCCCTCACTCTTTGTTTCAAGAAAGCATGTTTGATTTGACAATAAGCCCTCATTTTTTTCTTTTAAGTATTGTTTACATGAAAGTTAAACATCAAATACACAACAGGCATTGATGTAAAGAAATTCAAAGCTGATTTTTTACATTCCTCTTTCATCTAGTAGAGGATTATACACTATTGTTCCTATTTGCATTCAAATTGTTTGCATATGTTGTAATTAAAAACTTTGAATTTTACTGATTGCTGTTATATGGATATATGCAGAGCAAGGCATCATCTTTTAACAATATATGCTGCACTGATGCCAGGCAAGCCAAGTGGCACTGATAAACAACATTTTTATAAAATGTTATAGGCAATGATGGTATGTACAAAAGTTTTTGGATACTTTTTTTTACTGTCAAGGATTTCATTGTCTAGTCTATAAGTCAAGATGTATACTTAATAATGATAGCATTATTGATGTGCATTGCAATATAATAGCTGTTCATTTAGATGCATCACAATGACATTGCAGTTCAAGATATGATAGAATGTTAATAGCAATGTACGGTTCTAAACAGTCATTCCTATTTCTGAGGGAATGAGGAGTATAATATTAATTAAAGTCTTCCACGAGCCAGATCCGACTCAACGGCGCTTGGCTTTGGCTCGAAGAAGACATTCAAGAGGTGGATACAGGGAATTATTTCTGATATATAGGTAGAAATGAACAAAACAAGAATGAAAATAGAGAAGCCATTTACAGTCTCTTTTGTAAAACAAGACTATTAAATTGCTGTTTTAGATTCAGTTCTCTAGAAAAGCAAGACCAGTGAAATGCACATATATAAATATCCACATACATACACAGATAAATTTATCTCAAGAAAATGGTTCGGGCACTTCTAGAGGATGATGAGTTCCAAGTCTGTGGATCAGGAGTCAGTCTGAAGCATTCTCAAGACTCATGTACCTGCAAGGGGTTGATAACCCCAAGATTAGCAAGTCAGATGACAGACTGCCAAAACGTTTGCTGCAGAGGCTGATGAATCAAAGACGGGAAAGTAAGATGGCAGGCTTCTCGCTCACAGTCTGTGTAGGCTGAAGAGTTCCAAGACCTGCAAGCAATACAGCAGGCCAGTGACTCAAGTATCAAGAACTAAAGGTTAGCTAATAAAGAGCTGGATACAGAATCCAGAGAAAAGCCAGTGAATTAGCTTTCCCTGAATGTTCATGTATTATAGGTTAGGCCACACCTGTGGGGCCGGGGGGACCCACAACTGATCATATCATGGAAATAATTACATTATAGCAAAAAATGGAGGATGACTGCATTATCACATAGCTTCTAAATTACGTAACAGCCAAATCACTGAGATTCCCAGCTCAGACAAGTTGACACACAACCTTAACCATTTCAGTTGCTTTAAGACATGATCTGTGTATTACTTTCCTTGGATTACTGCAACAAAGGACTACAAAATTGATGGCTTATATGAACATTTACTATCTTATACTCTGGAGTCAATAAGTCTGAACTGATGAAATAGGGAGAGCCATGTACTCTCTGAAGGCTCATAGAAAGGGTTCTTTCTTGTTTATTCCAGCTTCTGGTTGTCCCAAGTATTCCTTGGCTTGCCTAACACTACCTTCATTGGTCAAATGTCCATCTTCCCTTGCTATATCTCCCTGTGTCTCTTCTCTTCTTTAAAAGGAGGTCACTGAGGTTGGATTAGGACCTGCCCTACTGCTTCATGACCTCATATTAACTGATAGATTTAATAATCATACTTCCAAACAAGATCTTATTCACAGATGCTAGGGGTTGCCCAGCCAAGTTAGGACTTCAATATATAATTTTGGGGAATGCAATTCAGTCTATAACAACAGGTTTCAGGGAGCCATTATTAATACAGGTAGAAAGAAATGTCCAATAGAAGAGATGAGACTAAAACTCAAGTACAAACTTAGATACAAGCTTTATCGGACACTGTAAGTCTGCTATTTGTAATTTGAGAAAGACAGTCATATTCTACTAGGTTAGTTATCTAGTGCTGCTGTGTAACTGAAATAACACAAGTAGACAGCTTTAACAAAGAAAATTTTATTCTCCCACTGTCTAGTAGTATGGATTTCACCTCACTATCAAGGAAAAAAAAAATCCTCACAACTGGACCAGTAAGCAACATCATGATAAATGGAGAAAAGACTGAAGTTGTCAAGGATTTCATTTTACTTGGACTCACAATCAATGCCCATGGAAACATCAGTTAAGAAATCAAAAGACATATTGCACTGGGAAAATCTGCTGCAAGACACCTTTTTAAAGTGTTGAAAATAAAGACATCACCTTGCAGACTAAGGTGCACCTGACCCAAACCATGGTCTTTTCAGCCTCATCACATGCGTATGAAACCGGACAATCTAAAAGAAAGACAGAAGAATTGACACCTTTGAATTGTGGTGCTGGAGAAGAATATTGAGTGTAACATGGGCTGCCAAAAGAAAAAATAAATGTATTCTGGAAGAAGTACAACCAGACTGCTCCTTGGAAGGAGGGATGGCAAGACTGCATCTCACCTTCTGTGGACATGTTGTCAGGAGGGATCAATCCCTGGAGCAGCATATCATGCTCAGTAGAGGGTCGGGGGAAAAAAAGATCGATTGACATAGTGGTTGCAACAGTGATCTTAAACATAAAAATGATTGTGGACACGATGCAGGACTGGGTCATGTTTTGTTCTGTTGTACGTAGGGGTGCTATGAGTTGGAACTGACTCAATGGTACCTAACAACAATAGCTAGTTAGTAAGGTAGAAATCAAAGATGTCAGCTCCAGAGGAAGGCTTTATCCCTATGTTGGCTCTGAGATTCTTGTCATCACTCTTCCCCTGGTCTATGAGCATCTTACCACTGGGATCCTGGATTCAAAGGACACATTGCAATCCCAGATGTTCTTTCTTGGTGATGATGAAGTCCCTGTCTTCTCTGCTCAATTCTCTGTTTTATTCCTCAAAAGAGATTGACTCAAGCTGCAACTTGATCATGTAGATTGTGTGCTTTCTCAGTAACATAAATGCCTTTAATCCTGCCTCGTTAACAACATAGAGGTTAAGATTTATATCACATGCAATAATTGCATCAGATCACAAAATGGGGAATAATCACACAATACTTGGAATCGTGGTTTAGCCAAGTTGACACACAAGTTTGGGTATACAATTCAACCCATAAAACTTGGTTTAAAGTGAAGCAATTGTTGAAATTGGGGTAGGGGGTGTTATCTTCTGAGTCCTTCATCACTGTTTCAATGATAGTAGTTATGAATGGTCTGTTTTTTTTTTTTATGAATTTGGATAATATTTCTATTGAATAAATTATTTTGTGTTTAAAAAATTATTAGAAGTAAACAATATTGTTTGAGAATTTAGCCAAAAACTAAGTAGGCTAAACAGAAGAATCATGAAGATGTCATAAGAAGAAATTAGAAAGACGGAAGGAAGTGTAGGTGATTTCAATTACAAATAAAAGAAAAAAGAAGAGAGTTTAGAAAAAGAGAATGATGACAGTTAAAGGTGTTGAGACTGCAAGGACACTTAGTTCAAGCAAGGATGACTACACTTTGTGACTATTTTCCGTTGCTGATCACCTTTGCTGAGGAGAAAAAGAACAGAAGTTTATGCTGTAAGTTAGGAATAAAATAAATGAGAAAGTAAAGGATGACAGATTTGCAAACATAATGAGAAATTTTATCCATAAGAAAAGAAGTAAAAAGGTAGTAAGAAGGATCAACAGAATCAACTAAATTAATGAACAACAGATAATGGTTATTACTCAGACAGTGAATACATGGCTTTCTTTTAGACCAGCACTATTAAATAGACTATTTTACAGTGATGGAAATGTACACCTGCATTGTTCAATATGGTATTAGCTAGATGTACGTGTTTACAGAGCACTTGAAATATGTCTAGTGCAATTTACAAACTGAATTTTAGTTTTACTTAATTTTAAATATTTTTAAGTTACGTAGACATGTTGCTAGTAGCTGCTGTATTGGATTAACTCACCACTGTCAAGTTCATTCTGATTTGTATGGACCCCATAGGACAGAGTTTCCAAGGAGTATTGGTGGATCCGAACTGCTGAACTTTTGGTTAGTAGCCATAGTACTTAATCACTACACAACCAGGGTTTCTGCTGTATTAGATAGAGACCTGCATATTACTGAGATTAAAAAAGAGTGGAATAGAATCTCCTCATTTTTTAAAATTGAGGTATGATTGATATACAGTAAAATACATAAGACTTAAGCATGTAATTTGTTGAGTTTTAACAACTGAATACTTCTATAAAACTACCATCAAAAACAAGTTGCAGAATTTTCTGTCAGTCTAAAATGTTCCTTCATGCCTCTTTAGGATCAGTTTCCCTCTCGTTTCTGCAAGCAACTGGTATCTGATTTTTCATATAAGTGAGGTCACATGATATTTTCTCTTTTCTGTCTTGTTTCTTGTATGTTGCATGAAGTTTTTGATGTCCACGCATTATTGTGCATCAGTAGTTCACTTTCTCATATTGCTTAGTAGCATCCCATTATACTGATACACTTTGTTTATCCACTGTACTTTGGTAGACTGGTTTCCATTTTCATGTAATTATATCTCTTTTTCAAGTTGAGGCTGCTTAAACCAGAGCAGTTCATGTGATTGAAATATCTAACAGAAGAGTTGGCATCAGGTACAACTTCATGCGGTTGATCACACAGTATTGTTTCCATTGAATAAATTATTTTGTGTTTAAAAAAATTATTAGAAGTAAATAATATTGAGTGTTTGAGAATTTAGCCAAAAACTAAATAGGCTAAACAGAAGAATCATCAAGATGTCGGAAGAAGAAACCAGAAAGTCAGAAGGAAGTGTAGGTGAAATAATACATTATTTCACTTTGTTCCTCTTAGTTCTTTGTCTCTCAGTGTCTCACTTCATGTTGGCAAAAGGCCAGCAGCTACTTTAAATTCACATCCTTAAAAATACAGCTCCATCAGATAATATCAATTTTTTTGTGTGTGGGTATATAGTGCATATAAATACATAGATAACATAAATGAAACTCCAGAAGAGATAATTTTTCAGTAGCTTTTATGAAAATCGTATCTATGTCCTACTGTGGCTAAAACGATTTAGATGTATGGGCACAATATGGTCAAGAATATGATCGCCAAGTGAACACTGCTTTTGGAAAGAAATTTTGATGAAGAAGATTCAGGCATAATATCTCAGGTTTATAGAGTTATTATAACTAAATATCCCAAAGCAGTGACTTGAAAAGAGAAATTTGTTTTCTCACAGTTCTGAGTGCTGGAAATCTCATTTCAGGGCACTGATAGGGTTGTATTCTCTCTCCAAGAGCAGAGCCTTCCTTGTCTCTTTTCTAAAGCCCCAGAAATTTCTTGGCTTTCCTTCGATTGCAGACAGATACTTACGTGCTGTAGTTTTCCCCTGTATGTGATCGTTTCTGTGTCCATTCTTTCCTTTCATAAGATAACTTCCAGAAGCAATTAAGACTCACCCTACTCCAGAAGGTTGTGGCTAACTGATAACATTTGCAAGGAAGTCCTAATGGCTAAGTGGTTAAACTCTTGGTTGGTAACAAAAAGGCTGATGATTCAAACCCACCAGCACTTCCCCTGGAGAAAGATGTGGCCATGTGTTTTCATAAAGATTTGCAGTCTTGAAAACCCTTTAGAGCAGTTGTACGTCTACAAAGAAAAATCTTGTTTCCACAAACGCAGTCACATTCATAAGCACAGGGTTTAGGAGTATGCAATTCAGTTTAAAACACATAATATAAATGTTTAATCTAGTGGTTAAGATTCCTTGGACCGAGGAGTATTTTAAATATCACCACTATAATCGATCGATTATTTGATTGTGTTCAAATGATGCAGCTCCTTAACCCTATTTTCTTATACATAAAATGGGAACAATTGATAATATTCACAACAGTGGTAAGTTTTAAAGATCAAATGAGATAATGTACGCACATTATGCTCCACGCAGTACCTGGTCTAAGCTACCTTAACACATATAAATTGTGATAGACATTATTTTTATTAAGCATGTTCAGTGGAGATCTTCCATAAGTACAGATTTTAAGATCATGGAACATTTTTATTTTGTATTTAAGGGAACTGAGATGTGTGGAGTTAACTGACTTATCTGAGCTCTTACACTAGTCAGTTGCTGACTCACAGCTAAGAACTATCCCCCATCCCACAACTAAAGCATGTTTTGTTTTGTTTTTTTCCATTACAATAATACATAGACAGTCTTTTAAATCTTCACTTATTGGTAGCTTTGCCTTCTCTATTTGGAAAAGGATCTTATTCATAAACAGGCAGGAGTTGCCTCTAATTGGATGATCCTTTTGCCAAGATAAAACTAACAGAGATGTTAGTGATCAGGAAATGGCCTAATCTCAGAAAAGCAATTGAAATACTTTATCATTTGCATCTTTTTCCTGTTGTTTCATCTGCTTCTTCCTGTACACTCTACCTTCCTGTTTATACCCTCTTTTATTCCATGGTGTCTGTATGGAATCTTTACAATGAGATCAGCACCTACCTTATGCCCTTTCTTCAATTTATCCAGGAATTCGCTATGTATCCAAGAAGGTGTTCTTGACATGCTAGGATTTTAGTAACCATTTGTTACTAAAATTGTTACCAAACATTTGTGTCACTGAAGAGATTTTCAACCCTGCCCAGAGGTTAACTGTAGGAGAAAGGACTGTTCCTTTCTCATTACCACCTTCTTCTTCCTTCCTACCTCTTCTGGCAGATGAAATAGGGTGCATGTCATGTGTCAATGCATTTCTATAGCTTGCTGTCAAAGGTAATACCAAAGAGAACTGAAGACAAGAATAGACCAAAGAGTAGAAGTATAAAAAGGAAAAAACTCATCATGTTTCAAAAACATTAAATTCAGTTTCTGCTGTTACTTGGGGCTGTCACTTTTGATATTTATTCTACTGGGGATTGCTTTAGTCTGGAAAAAAAAGAAAACAGAAAACAGTATGAAGATTTGTTTTGATTCTCAGCAAGAATTTCCCACCTGGTAGCAACGGCCAGTTTCTTTTTCTTCTCAAAGGACTGTGATGAATTACTGAGGGGTTCATGAATAACTCCTCCCATGAAGCTGAGAGAAAGAGCAGTATCTGAAGGAACTTCAGCAGACAACAGAGAGTTCTTAATCATGAAATGTGGGAAAGAAAATGTGTGCTGTGAGGAAAGTAGCATGAGAAAGAGAGAGTGAAAGGCAAAGTGCTAACACAAAAGGCTGGAGAAGATCAGAGAAGAGAAAAAGTAATGTCAGAAAAGGGGCCAAGCCAGCCAGATGCCATCAAGTCAGATCCCAAAGAGAAAAAAAAAGAACAACTGAAAGCAAAGGACAAACTGAAATCTAGAAAAACAAGCCTTATTTTTGAAATGGCAATGAGAATCAGTGCATTGTAAAATTCAGCTTAGAACACTAAACAAAAGAAGGAAATACGTCAAGTCTAAAGGTGCAACGTAAATAGATTGAGGTAGAAAGTTGGGGCCCCAGTAGCATAGTGGTTTAAGTGCTGGATTACTAAACTGAAAGACTGGTGGTTAGAACCCAGCAGCCATCCTGTGGGAAAAAGATATAGCACTCTCTCTTCTGTAAAGATTAGAACCCTATAAAACTAATGGGACAGCCCTGCTATGTCTTACAGGGTCACAAGGAGTTGGAATGAACTCAGTGTCAATGAGAAAAGAGTTATCACCCTGTACTAGCAAGCTATTGGATTCCTCTACTTAGGAGGTAATTGAAATTTAGCTAATATTTTAAGAGATTACCTATTAAAAAAAAAAAACTGCTGTCAAGTCTATTCTGACATGAGGACTCTATAGGTGAGAGTAGAACTGCCCCATAGCATTTTCAAGAATTGCCTGGTGGATTTGAACTGCCAGCCTTTTTGTTAGCTGCCACAGTGCTTAACTACTATGTGACCAAGTATCTGTAATTCATTTATGTTTCTCACTTATGTGATTTACAATAAATGTGATTAAAGTGTTGCTTGTACTGTGCTGATTGATTTGTTTTAAACAGTTCTTTTATTATAATGTATGAACTTGAGAATCTTAACAGTTGAATCTCTGCAAATTGTACTGACACTTTGGTCATTATATCAGTGTATTTTATTGATGCCAAGAATAAATTGTTATCTTATTTTTTATTCAGCCTATTAGTATCCTAAGAAAAAAGACTAGATTGATTAAACCCTGAGAAGAAAAGGTATCCATTTTTACATTCATAATAATGTAATGTGGACCTACTTTTGGGAAAAATAAAATATTTGTAACACTGTGGGCAACATTACTGGACAATATTATTTTCAACTTTCCCTTACCTACAAAATGAAAAATAACGAATGTTCTCAAGAATGTTGAGAAACCTGAACCATCATACCCTGTTGTTAGGAATATGAAGTTTTATAGCCACTGTGGAGAATGATTTGTTGACCCATCAAAAAGCTAAAAATGCAGCTGACATATGACCCAACCATCTCACTATTAGCTGTATACCCAAAGGACTTGAAAGCAGCAGTGTAAACTAGTAGACTCAAGCACAACGGTGTTCACTGCAGCAATATACACAATAAAAAGAAATGCTTAGCAACTTCAATCCTATCTTCATTAATCATCATAATGCTTACTTGATCCAGTTGTGAGCATTTTTGTTTTGTTGATGTTGAGGTGCAATCCATACTGAAGGTTGTATTTCATCTTCATCAGTAAGTGTTTCAAATCCTCTTCACTTTCATCAAGCGAGGTGTCTTCTGCATAACCCCAGTTGTTAATGAGTCTTCCTCCAAGCCTGATGACTCTTTCTTCTTTATATAATTTAGATTCTCGGATTATTGGCTCAGCATACATATTGAAAAGGTGTGATAAAAGGATACAACCTTGTTCCACACTTTTCCTGTCTTGAAACCATGCAGTGTCCTTTTGTTATGTTTGTACAACTACCTCTTGATCCATCTACAGATTTCTGAGGAACACAATTAAGTGTTCCAGGTTCCCCATTCACCTCAATGTTATGCATAATTTATTATGAGTCATACAGTAGAATGCACTTACGTAGTCAATAAAACTTGGATAAATATCTTTTTTTTTTATTCTTTGCTTTCAGTCAAGAGCCATCTACCATCAGCAATTATACCCTTAGTTACATTTCCTCTTTTGAAACTGGTTTGAATGTCAGGAAGTTCCTTGTCAGTAAACTGTTGCAGTTACTTTTGAACGATCTTCTGTGTGGTGTTCATGTATTTCTGTATTAAGTTGTAACATCTTTCTTTTGAATAGACATAAATACCAAGTTCTTTCAGTGAAGTGGACAGGTAACTCTCTTCCCAATTTCTTGGCATAGATGAATGAGAACTTCCAGCACCACATTTATTTATTGAAATATCTCATTTGAAGTTCTGTCAACTGCTAGAGCCTCGTTTTTTGCCAATACCCTCAATGCAGTTTTGACTTTTTCCTTCAGTACCATCAATCCCTGATCATACGGTACCTGTTGAAATGGTTGAACGTTGACCAGTTCTTTTTGGTACGATGAGTGTGTGTATCCCTTCCATCTTCTTTTGATACTTCCTGCGCAGTTTGATATTTCTCCTGTGGAATACTTCACTATTGAAACTGGAGGCTTGAATTTTTTTTTTTCAGTACCTTCAGCTTGATAATTACTCATCCTTGGAATGCAAAAGTTGGAAACAAAGAAGGATAAGTTGTTGGAAAATACGGCCTTGGTGATAGAATTGATACCAGTCTGCATGATAGAATTTTGTAAGACCAACAACTTCTTCCTTACATATAACTTCTTTTACCAACACAAATGGCAACTATACACATGGTCCTCACCAGATGGATTATGCAGCAATCAAATGAAGCATATCTGTGGAAGGAACTGATGGAAAAGCTCAATACCAGCAGTCAGAAAAAAACCAGGTGCTGACTGTAGAACAGACCATCAACTGCCTAACCGAAATTTCAAATTGGAAGTGGAGAAAACTATAAAAATATCCATGAAAGCCAAAGTATGAACTTAAGTGTATTCTACCTGAATTTAGTAACCATCTCAAGAATAGATTTGATACATTCAACATTAGTGACTGAAGACCAGACAAGTTGTAGAATGATATCAAAGATATCATACATGAAAAAAACAAAAGGTCATTAAAAAAAAAGGAAAGATCAAACCAAATTGGATGTCAGAAGAAATTCTGAAACTTGGGCTTAAATGCTGAGTAGCTGAAGGAGAATGAAGAAATGATAAAGTAAAAGAACCAAACAGAAGATTTCCAAGGGTGACTGGAGAAGACCAAGTATCTAATGAGAAATAATCACGTAATCAATATTTGAATGATTAATGGTTAAATAAGTAGAAAATATTGCAAGTTCCTTAGTAACAATTGTAGTTACAGTTTATTGAATATTTACCACACGCCAGAAACTGTGTTTACACACACATACGTGTATATGTGATTGCTCAGCTTTTCACAAAGCACTGTGAGATGGATATTTTACACTATAGTAATGGTTAAAAAATGTGAAAATAGAAAAATTAAGTAATATTTGTTGCTAAATTACAGAATTAAATTTTGAAACTAGTTCTGTCTGCTGTTAAAGCCTGTCCTGTTAAAATTCAGTAAGACAAAAATCATCACAAGTCAACACATTTAGGAAAATTTTTCTAAAATGAGTGGAATGTGTACTTAGCTTTTAAACACTAATAACATTTGGGTATGTGAAGAGACCAGGAGACCTCTAACGTTTTGAACAGTGATGATGACAGAATATTCAAATAAATTGAGATTTACCTAATGTACATAAGTACTATGGGAACATCAACGTGATTGGGCCTATGGTCAAAAATTGGGGGGAAAAACAGTTACAGGTGGAAAAAGATGTTGATTTTTCAGAGCTTTTAATATTTAGATTATCAGATAGATAACCAGGACGATTAATTTTGTAACCTTTCAAAACATTTGAGAATGAAAACATCTTAACAAAATTTTCACTTTAGGGAGATTAATCTGGTGTTGGTACACTCTGTGAGTTTTAAAAAATATGTAACAGGAGTGGTATTTTTTCTTAGATGTCATTTTGAATAATTAAGCAATGAATCAAAATTGGAAGACATTAAAGACTTACTCCCTGAAGAGTGTGAACAGGGCACAAAAAATAACAGATTTTTCAGTATACTTAGTAGGCAAACACGTGATTCATTTCATTATACATTTACTGAGTACTTATTACATGCAAAGCATTCTATCTAATTTTGTCCATTGATTTAAAGAGTTTTCTTGTGGTTTTTGTTTGGTTCTCAGGTACATATTTCACCTCTATAAGCTTTAAAGAAAAGCTTAGATTTCAGGTTAAGATTTCTTTCAGTAATTTTTTCACAGTGTCTTTACCAATAAGTAAATGAATAAGGTTTGCTGCTTAAGGAAGAAAATATGAGAGGTGAAGTCAAGATGGTGGACTAAACACATGTCTCCCTAAATCCCTCTGGAAACCAAGACCTGAACTAATAACTAAACAGAGCCTTCTGGACACCTAGTGAGCCCTAGGACACAGCATAGGGCTGTTAATTTGGACTTCCTGTCACTGAATGGAAAGCCTCCTCTCTTTGACTGACCCCGTGTCTTTCATGGACCAAAGGTAACTCTCCATTTTAACTTTCTCTGTTTTAACTGGTCGGTGAGGCTGAGCCTTGACAAGCAGCTAATGTCAGACACATAGTTGGTGGGATCAGCAGGTGAAATTGCCATATTTTGAGAGCCAGGCTTTGGACTCTGTGCATCTCAGCACCTTTGGCCACTTTTTTCTGCCTCAGCCTTAGAGTAGCTGGTACTGAGGCAAGCGGGGTGCTTGTGTGTGACACCATCTTGTTCCACTGGGATGCAGAGACAACCATATCGAGGCCCCAGCTGGATCTAATTCCTAGGCTAGGAGGCAACGTCTGCCCAGAGGAAAGCACTTTTCTGGCAGAAAAGTAGTATTCTACACAGTGCTGCATACAGCTGGGCCCAATGGCAGAGGCCACTAGGGCAGTAACCTTTCTGTATTTTGAGCTAGTTTATAACATCTGGGGTTCCATATAGAAGGCCTTACCTTGCCAAATGAGAAGAGGGTCCTGTACACCTGATAACCTGACTGACCTTGGAAGTTGCCAGATATCTTTTACTTTCATATTAAGATGGCCTAGAAAAATAACTGTGGTCTATCCTCACAGCATCTCTCTCAGCCTCTATTGACTCACATGATGCCCAACAAGTAAAAAAACTCTGGATAAAAGCATAACCCAAGAAATCATCCATGACTTCAGAAGGTCCCAAAAGAACCAACTAAAGCATTTCCAAGATGAAGAAACATTTCTGAAATTATCAGAGGGTGAATATAAAAGGATAATATAGGTACCTCCTAGACCACATACAAAATGGAGCAGAGCAAAACAAAAAATTAAGCCAGCAGTTCAGTCTGATGGAACACCACTACTCTGAAATCTAGCAGACCAAGAACAAAATCAAAGACATAGAAACTTCAATTCAAAGCCAAAAAAAAACAAAAAAACAAAACACAGAGCTACTGACTCCAGCATCTCTGAGGAGAAATCAGAAAAAAAGAAAAACGAAGAAGCATTAAGAAGCATGTGGGACTCTATTAAGAGGAACAATCTATGATTCACTGGAGTTCATGAACAGGGCAAGACACCCGAGAACACAGAGAGTATTACTGCTGAGCTGTTGACAGAAAACTTCCCAGAAATTATGAAGGAAGAGAATATAGATATCCGAGATACATACTGAACACAACTCAATATAGATCCCCAAAGAAAGACTCCTAGACATTATCAAGCTTAACAAAATGAAACATAAGCAGAAACTCTTAAAGGCAGCAAGATTCAAAGCAAAGCTAACATTCAAAGGGAAACCCTGCAAACTTTCATCAGATTTCTCAGCAGAAATGATGCTGGCACAGACACAGGGGCACAGCATATTTAAAGCCTTGAGGAGAAGACCTTCCAACCAAGAATTATCTATCCTGCAAAACTATCTTTCAAATAGGAAAATGAAATGAAGACATTTGCAGATAAACAGAAACTTAGAGACTTTGTAAAAACCAAACCAAAGCTACAAGAAATAGTAAAAGAATCTCTTGGCTTAGAAGAACAAAACCACTAACTTTATAATTTAGAAGCAAATACAGAACACAACACCCAGAATACTGCTTAGTTAGGGAAGGCCTCAAACTCAATCAGAGATATGATAGTGTAGAAAATGATCTAGTGATCGTATCATGAAAACTACGATGTCATCACACTAAAAAGAGAGATGTACTACGATGGAGAGGAAGTTGATTAGACTGCTAGTAATTAAAACTGGGTTTATTCATAGTTTATTAAGGGGGATCATGGAGGCATCCATAAAGCACAATAAAGATTCACAATCAAGAAACTCAATACAGGCATCTCAACAACCACAAAACTAACTCTGAAAAATGTGAAAAATCAACTCACAAATAAGAATGTCCCAGAACAGACTAATAAGAACAACAGAAAAAACATCAACACAAAAATAAACATATCACAATGGCAGCACTGAACACATACCTATTGATAATTATATTGCATGTGAGTAGACTGAACACTCCAGTAAAGAGATATTGAGTGACATCTTGGATCAAAAGACATGACCCATCCATATGTTGCCAAGAAGAAACTCACCTTAGACTGAAAAATAGGAACAAACTGAAAATTAAAGGATGGAAGAATATGTTATCAAGCTAACAATACTCAAAGAAGAGCAGGTGTGGGAATTCTAATCTTGAATAAAATAGATTTTAATGTAAAATTCACCATCGTGGACAAGGGTGGACACTGTAATACTAGAGCACCTAAATACATTGAAGAAACACTACACTCAAAAAGAGGTCATTCGACAATAATAGCGGGAGACTTCAACACTCCATTCTCAATATTGGACAGTTAGTCTAGAGAAAAGCTCAGTGAAGACACAGAAGATCTTATTGCCACAATTAACTAACCAGACCTCATTGACATATTCAGAACTTTGCATCCATCAGTGGACAATTACACCTTCTTCTCCAGTACACATGCAACATACTCTAGAATAGATCACATGTTAAGACATAAAGAGATTCTCAACAAAATCCATACCATTGAATTAATGCAAAGTATCTTCTCAGATCAGAAAGCCATAAAAGTCTAAATCAATAACAGCAAAAAAACATAGATAGAAAGTGGAACTCATGGAAACTGAACAAAATCTTGCTCAAAAAAAACATGGGTTACAGAAGAAATCAAGGATGAAATAAATAAATTCATGGATTCCAATGAGAATGAAAACACTTCCTACCAGAACCTACGGGATACAGCCAAAGCAATGCTCAGAGACGAGTTTATCTCCAAAAATGCACACATCTGAAAAGAAGAAAGAAACCAAACCAAAGAACTAACCCTACAGCTTGAACAAGTAGAGAGAACAATCAAGAAACCCCTCAGGCAACAGAAGAAAACAGATCATAAAGATTAGAGAAGAACTAAATGAGTTAGAGAATAGAATAATTGAAAACTTCAAAAGACTAAAGGCTGTTTTTTTTTTTTGAAAAGATCAACAAAATTGACAAACCATTGGCTAAACTTACTAAAGAAAAACAGGAAGGAAACAAATAACCCAAATAAGAAATGAGAGGGTGTTGTCACAACAGATCCAACAGAAATCAAAAATATCAAAACAAAATACTGTGAAAGACTGTACTCTAATATATTGGAAAACCTAGAGGAAATAGACAAATTCCTTTCATGTCTGCTACCCAAATAATCACAAGCTGAAGCAGAACAATTTAATAAACCCATCACAAAGGAAGAGATTGAACAAGTGGTCCAAAAACTACCAAACAAAAAAAAAAACCTGGGCCCAGATGGCTTCACTGCAAAATTCTACCAAGCTTTTAGAGAAGAGTTATCTCCAATACTACTGAGACTATTTCACAATATAGAAAGGGTGGAGTACTCCCAAATTCATTCTATGAAGCCTGCATAACACTGATACCAAAGCCAGGGAAAGACCCAACCAAAAAGCAGAACTACAGACCGATATCACTCATGAATCTAGAAGCAAAAATCTTCAACAAAATTCATGCCAATAGACTGCAACAACATACTGAAGTAGTAATCCATCCTGACCAAGTTGGATTCATACCAGGGACGCAAGACTGGTTCAACATCAGAAAAACAATTAATGTGATCAACCACATAAATAAAACTGAAGACAAGAATCACCTGATTTTGTCTATTGATGCATAAAAGGCATTTGGTAAAATCCAACATCCACTTGTGCTAAAAACTCTCAGCAAAGTAGGAATAGATGGCAAATTCCTCAATGCAACAAGGGCCATTTATACAAAACCAACTGCTTACATCATCCTGAATGGAAAGAGACTGAAAAAAATTTCCCTTGAGAATGAGAACTAGACAAGGATGCCCACTAGAAGTTCTAGCCAGAGCAATTAGACAAGACCAAGAAATAAAGGGCATCTGTATTGGCAAAGAAGTAAAAATCTCCCTATTTGCAGATAATGTGATTGTGCATGCAGAAAATCCTAGAGAATCCATAAGTAAACTATTCAGACTGATAGAAACAATCAGCAAAGTCGCAGGATACACTACAAACATGCGTAAATCAGTAGGAGTGCTTTATACCAACAATGAGATTATTGACGAAGAAGTCACTAAATCATTACTGTCTACCATAGCCTCTAAGAAGATAAAGTACCTAGGAATAAATCAGACCAGAGAAATTACAGACCTTTACAAAGAGAATTGCAAGTCCTTACTACAGGAATCTAAAGGAGACTTACGTAAATGGAGAAACCTATCCTGCTCATGGATAGGAAGACTTAAAGTTGTGAAAATGTCTATTTTACCCAAACCAATATAATGCAATCCCAATACAAATTCCAGGGACATTCTTTAATGAGAAGGAGAAACAAATCACCACCTTTGTTTGGAGAGGGAAGAATCTCTGAATAAGTAAAGCACTACTGAAGAAGAACACGCTGGGAAGCCTCTAACTACCTGACTTTAGAAGCTATTACGCTACCACATTAGTCAAAACGGCTTGTTACTGGTACAAAAAGAGACAGATAGATCAATGGAACAGAATTGAGATCCCAAAGATAACACCATCTTCCGATCAACAGTTGATATTCGACAAAGGCCGTAAGACGTTAAGCTGGGGTGAATACAATATCTTCAACAAATGGTGCTGACAAAATTGGATATCTATCTGCCCTAAATTAAAACAAGGCCATATCTTACACCTTATACAAAAACCAACTCAAACTGGATAAAAGACCTAAATATCAAATCTAAAACGATAAAGCTCATCCAAGAAAAAGTGGGAGCAATGGAAGTTTTAATAAACAACATAGACAGAGTTCAAAATCTGTCAAACAAACCACAAACACCAAAAGAGAAAATAGATAAATGGGAACTATTAAGAATCAAACACTTTTGAACATCCAAAGACTTTATTAATAGAATTAAAAGGCCACCTATAGAATGGAAAAAAATATTTGGCAACTCTATGTCAGACCAATGCCTGATCGCCATAATCTATAAGATACTACAAAGTATCAATAAGAAAGAGGTAAATCATCCAATTATAAATGATGGGCAAAGGAGATGGACAGGCATTTCTCTAAAGAGGAGATCCAGGGAGCCAAAAAACACATGTGGACATGTTCATGATCATTAGCTATTAAAGAAATTCAAATCAAAACTACAATGAGATACCATCTCACCCCAACAGGCCATCAGTTGTGGTCTTTCAGTAGAGTTCTTGGGATACACCCCTCTTTTTCTCATGTTGCCATGGGGACTCAGCATTATGTGCCCCATCACGGCTGTCTTTGGTACTGGCCAGACACCATCTGGTTCTTCCGGTCCATGGTGATACAGTCTCCCATTCACAAGGGTCCTGCTGTCTTCTGAACTCTTTTTTCCTGTGTCTTTGTTCTTGGTGATCAACTGTTCTGGATGAGCGGGAACCATTTGGTGTACCTCAGATGGCAGCTTGCTAGCTTTTAGGACCCTAGATGCCACTCACCAATACTCAGTGCAGGAGACTATCTTAGCAATAAAGTAGCTATGCCAACTGGTCTCAGTATGCCTTTGGAACATGGACCCCAGATAGCATACCTGCTACTCTACCCTTGCAATATTGGTTAAAATTAGAAGAGCTTTCAGTATGTGGTGAAGTCCGGGTAAGTTGATCTGCTTTCTACTGTGTGCTGTCCCTATTTTCACCTAACCAAGTTTCTATCAAATAATCTATGACCAACCCTTGCCATTCCACCCCACCCTTGTAGCCGTCAAAGAGTCTTTTCTTGTCTATGTAATTCTATTTTTAAGTCCTTAGAGTGAGGGTCTCACACAATATTTTTCATTTTGTAGCTGACTGGTTTCACTCAGCATAATGTCTTCCAATTGAAACCTGGTTATGAGATGCTTCCTAAAATCTTCATTGTCAATTATCATTGCACAGTGTTCCACTGAGTATATGTACAATAGTTTGTTCATCCATTCATCTGTTGATGGGCATCTGGGTTGATTCCATGTTTGTGCTACTGTGGACTGTGCTGCAATATGTATTCATGTGCATGTATCTGCTCATATGACAGCCTTTGTTTCTGCAGGATATATTCCGAGCAGTGGGATTACTGGATCAAATGATATAATTATTTCTAGCTTTTTAAGGAAGTAAATTGATTTCCAAAGAAGTTGTACCATTTTGCAATCCCACCAGCAGTGTAGGAGAGTTCTAAACTCTTTACAGCCTCTCCAGGATTTGTTGTTTTGTGGTTTTGGATGATGGTCAACCTTGTGGGGTGAGATAGTATCTCGTAGTTTTGCTTTGGACTCCTCTGATAGTTAATATAGCTTTTGGATGCCTGAATGTAGTCTTTGGTGAAGTGTCTGTTCATCTCCTTTGCCCATCACTTAACCGGCTTATTTACCTTTTCCTTGTTGATGTTTGCAGTACCTTGTAGATTATGGAGATCAGACATTGGTCCAATATGCAGTTGCTAGATGATTTTCCCATTCTGTAGGTGGTCTTTTAACTCTTTTGATAAGGTCTTTGGGTGAGCAAAAGCATTTGATTCTTCATAGTTCCCATTTTTTTTTTTTTTTTTTTTTTGCAGAAGGATATCCAGTTTTGTCAATATCATTTGTTAGAGAGACTGTTTTTACCTCGATTTATAATCTTAGGGCCTTTTTCAAATATCAGCTGTTCCTAAGAGAAGAGTGGCATCTCTGGGGTGTCAACTCTATTCCATTGGTCTCTATGTCTCTTTTTGTACCAATACCATTGTTTTGACTACTGTGGCAGTGTAATAGATTCTAGGATCAGGTAGTGTGAGACATCCCACTGTGTTCCTCTTTTTCAGTAGTGCTTTACTTATCTAGGGTTACTTCTATTTCCAAAGTTGGTGATTTGTTTCTCCATCTCATTAAAAAATGTCACTGGAATTTGTATTAGGATTGCATTGTATCACTTTGGGTAAAACAGATTTTCGCAATGTTAAGTCTTCCGATTCACAAGCAGTGTAGGTTTCTCCATCTATGTAAGTCTCTTGCAGTAAGGTCTTGTAATTCTCTCTGTATAGGTCTCTTATTTCTGCAGTTGGATATATTCCTAGGTATTTTATCTTCTTGGGGGCTATAGTAAGTGACGTTGATTTGGTGTTTCTTCTTTGATGATACATTCGTTGATACAAAGGAGTCCTACCTATTTAGTTGTTTATATTATATCCTGATACTTTACTGAACGCTTCTATTAGTTCCAGTAGATTACTTATGGATTCTTTAGGAGTTTCTGCTTATACAATTGTATTACCTGCAAGTAGGGAGATTTTTACTTCTTTACCAATACATGCGCCCCTTATTTCTTTATCTTGACTAATTGCTCTGGCTAGAACCTCAAGTACAATGTTGAATAGAAGTGGTGAGAGTGGGCATCCTTGTCTAGTTTGTATTCCCTAGGGGAATTTTTCAGTCTTTCTCCACTCAGGATGATGTAGGTGATCTTTGCATAGATGCCTCTTAACTGCACTGAGGAATTTCCCCCCTGTTCCTATTTTGCTGAGTTTTTAGCATGAATGGGTGTTACACTTTGTCAAATCCATTTTCTGCATCATCAACTGACAAAATCAGGTGATTCTCATCCATTGTGCTATTATGTGGTTGATCACATTAATTATTTTTCTGATATTGAACCACCTTTGCATTCTTTTTTTTAAATTTAATATGACTGAGTGAAAATGTGCATTCCCGTATAAATTTACATGCCCACCTGTATGCAACTTCCACTGCTCTCCCTGCCCAGTGACAGCACACTATTCCTCTCTGCTCCATACATGTCTCATCCTCCTGACAGTCTCCTTTCCCCTCCTCTCCACCCACTCTCCTTCTTCCAGCCAGAGGTCAACAGGATGATATCCTATAGATGTACAGAGCCATAAAGTGCATCCAATATATGGTCACTCTGCATCGCCAAGTCCAATCCATTCGTGTCCAAAGAGTGGACCTTCATTATGATTTACGGGCAAGGGCAGCGTCATGGTCAGGGGCCATGCTCCCAGGGGAACCTCAAAACTGCTGGACCATCAATTGAGGTCTTGTAGTGGAGATCTCAGGGTGCACTCCTTTTTATTCCTGTGTTGCCAGTGAGACTCCTCTCTGTGAGCTCCATTGTGGCTATCACTGGTGGTGGCCAGGCACCATCCAGTTCTTCCGGTCCCAAGTCGATGTAGGCACCCACTCATGTGGATCTCTCTATCTTCTGGGTTGTCTTTACCCCATGTCATTTTGGTCCTCAGTCAGCATCTGTTCCTGCTGAGTTGGGACAATCTGCTCTGCCGTCGGATGGCAGCTTAGCAGCTTTTAAGACCCAAGACGCCACTCACCAATGTGGGGTGCAGAGAGCTCTCTTAGCAAAACGCTAGTTGTGCCAATTGGCCTCAATTTCACCTAAGAGCGTGGTCCCGTGCCTCCTGCCCCAGCTACTCTGTCCTTGCAATATTGGGTTAAGATGGAAGGAGAATTCAAGTTATGTGGAAGTCCACTTAATATTGTTCTTGTTTCTAATGTGTGTTATCACTGATTTCACCCAACTAGATTTCTTCCAACTATCTAATCTAAACGTTCCCCCCTCGTCCTCCTTCCCTCCCCTCCTTTGCAGCTGTCAAAGAGTCTTTTCTTCCATACGTAAGTCTGTTTTTCAGATCTTATCGTAGAGTTCTCATACAATATTTATCCTTTTGTCACTGACTACTTTCACTCAACATAATGTCTTCCAGTTGAAACCAGGTTATGATGTGTTTCCTGGAATCATCATTGTTCTTTATCATTGCATAGTGCTCCACTGAGTATATATACCCTAGTTTACCTATCCATTTCTCTGTTGTTGGGCATCTGGGTTGATTCCATCTTTTCGCTATCATGGACTGTGCTGCAATAAAAATTCTTGTGTGTGTGTTCATTGGTGTGAAAGGCCTTGATTTTGTAGGATATATTCCAAGTAGTGGAATTACTGGGTCAAATGGTATATCTATACCCATTTTTTTAAGGAAGCGACACATTGCTTTCCAAAGAAGCTGGACCATTTTACAACCCCACCAACAGTGTAGGAGAGTTCCAATCTCTCCACAGTCTCTCCAGCATTTAGTGTTTTGAGGTTTTTTGGATCATGGCCAATCTTGTTGGGGTGAGATGGTATCTCATTGTCATCTTAATTTGAATTTCTTTATTAGCTAATGATCGTGAGCATGTCCACATGTGTTTTTTGGCTGTCTGGATCTCCTCTTTAGAGAAATGTCTGTCCATCTCCTTTGCCCATTGCTTAATTGGATGATTTATCTTCTTCTTACTGACATCTTGTAGTATCTTATAGATTATGGAGATCAGGTGCTGGTCTGACATGCCAAGCCAGCCAAGTGCCGTCGAGAGTTGCCAAATATTTTTTCCCATTCTGTAGGTGGCCTTTTATTCTATTAATAAAGTCTTTGGATAAGCAAAAATGTTTGATTCTTAACAGTTCCAATTCATCTATTTTCTTTTCTGCTGATTGTGGTTTGTTTGACAGATTTTGGAGTCTGTTCACATTGTGTATTAAAATTTCCTTTGTTGTTCCTAGCATTTCTTGGATGAGCGTTATCATTTTAGATTTGATATTCCGATCTTTTATCCAGTTGCCAAAAGCCAAGTGCCATTGGTTTCTGTATAAGGTGTAAGATATGGATTTTGTTTCAGTTTATTGCAGATGGATATACAATTTTGCCAGCACCATTTGTTGAAGATACAGTTTTTACCCCAGTTTAATGTTTTAGGGCCTTTGTCGAATATCAACTGTTCACAGGCAGATGGTGTCATCTCTGGGGTCTCAATTCTGTTCCATTGATCCATCTGTCTGTTCTTGTACCAGTACCAGGCTGTTTTGACCACTGTGGCAGTGTAGTATGTTCTAAGGTTGGGTAATGAGAAGCCTCCCAGTGTGTTCTTCTTCTTTATTAGTAACTTACTTATCTAGGGTTTCTACTCTTTCCAAACAAAACTGGTGATTTGTTTCTCCATCTCATTAAAAAATGATGCTGGAACTTGTATTGGGATTGCATTATATAAGTAGATTGCTTTGGGTAAAATAAACATTTTCACAATGTTAAGTCTTCCTATCCATGAGCATGGTATGTTTCTCAATTTATCTGAGTCTCTCTTAGTTAATTGTAGTAAGGGCTTGTAGGTTTCCTTGTAAAGGTCTGTTATTTCTCTGGTTAGATTAATCCCTAGGTACTTTATCTTCTTAGGGGCTATAGTAAATGGTATTTATTTGATGATTTCTTCATTAGCAGTCTCGTTGCTGGCATAAAGGAATCCTACTGATTTACTTATATTTATCTTGTATCCTGGGACTTTGCTGAACTCTTCTACCAGTTTGAGTAGTTCACTTACAGATTCTTTGGGATTCTTTGCATATGCAATCATATTATCAGCAAACAGGGAGATTTTGACTTCTTTGCCGATGCAGATGCCCTTTATTCCTTGGTCTTGTCTAATTGCTCTGGATAAAACTTCTAGTACAATGTTGAATAGGAGAGATGAGAGTGTGCATCCTTGTCTGGTTCCTGTTCTCAAGGGAAACTCCTTCAGTCTCTCTCCATTCAGGGTGATGCAGGCAATTGGCTTTGTATAAATGGCCCTTTTTGCATTGAGGAATTTTCTGTCTGTGCCTGTTTTGCTAGAGTTTGTAGCATGAATGGGTGCTGGACTTTTTCAAATGCCTTTTCTGCATCAATGGACAAAATCAGGTGATTCTTGTCTTTTGTGTTATTTATGTGGTTAATCACATTAATTGTTTTCCTGATGTTGAACCAGATTTGCATCCCTGGTATGAATCCAACTTGGTCAGGATGGATTATTTTTTTGATATGTTGTTGTATTCTATTGACAAGAATTTTGTTAAAGATTTTTGCATCTAGATTCATGAGTCATATCAGTCTGTAGTTTTCCTTTTTGGTTGAGTCTTTTCCTGGCTTTGGTATCAGGGTTATGCTGGCTTCATAGAATGAGTTTGGGAGTACTCCATCCCTTTCTATACTGTGAAATAGTCTCAGTAGTATTGGAGATAACTCTTCTCTAAAAACTTGGTAGAATTCTGCAGTGAAGCCATCAGGTCCTGGGCTTTTTTTGGTTGACAGTGTTTTGATGACATTTTCAATCTCTTCCCTTGTGATGGGTTTATTAAGTTACTCTGCTTCACGTTGTGATAATTTGTGTAGGTGGTAGGAATCAAGGAATTTATTTATTTGCTCTAGGTTTTCCAATATGTTACAGTACAGTCTTTCATAGTATTCTCTTACGATATTTTTGATTTCTGATGGATCTGTTGTTACCACTCCCCTCTCATTTCTAATTTGGGTTATTTTTTTCCTTTCCTGCTTTTCTTTAGTAAGTTTATCCAGTGGTTTGTCAATTTTGTTGATCTTTTCAAAAAACCGGCTTTCAGTCTTTTCGATTTTTTCAACTGTTTTTCTATTCTCTAATTCATTTAGCTCTGCTCTAATCTTATGATCTGATTTCTTCTGGTGCCTGAGGGGTTCCTCTGTTGTTCTCTCTCTACTTGTTCAAGCTGTAGGGTTAGTTCCTTGATCTGGTTTCTTTCTTCCTTCCAGATATGTGCATTTATGGAGATAAACAGACCTCTGAGCACTGCTTTGGCTGTATCCTGTAGGTTCTGGTAGGAAGTGTTTTCATTCTCATTGGAATCCATAAATTCTTTACGTCATCCTTGATTTCTTCTATAACCCGTGGTTTTTAGAGCAAGATTTTGTTCAGTTTCCAAGAGTTCCACTTTCTATCTATGTTTTTCCTGCTATTGATTTCTACTGTTATTGCTTTCTGATCTGAGACGATACTTTGGATTAATTCAATGGTATAGATTTTGCTGAGAATTGCATTATGTCCTAACACATGGTCAATTCTGGAGAATGTTCCCTGTGCACTGGAGAAGAAGGTGTAGTTGTCTGCTGATGGGTGGAAAGTTCTGTATATATCGACGAGGTTTAGTGGTTAGTTGTGGCCATGAGGTCTTCTGTATCTTTACCGAGCTTTTTTCTAGATGATCTGTCCAGAATTGAGAGTGGAGTGTTGACATCTCCCACTATTATTGTGGAGTGAACTAACTCTTTTTTGAGTGTGGTCAGTGTTTCTTTGATGTACTTAGATGCTCTGATATTGCCAAGTGCCATCGAGTTGGATCTGACTCATGGCTCTGATAGGATGAGTTCACAAACTTAATCATGTGCTTGTGTACTGTGTCGTAGTTTCTCTCTCTCTCTATTTTTTTTTTTTTTAATTTTGATATGCCCAAATAGGCAACTTGTGCAACCTGGTTTGATTATTGGTATCTTCAAAGCTCTAATATACTGTCATCAGGTGGTTAGATCTTTTGCTATGTATGTGAAAGGAGTAGTCCATTTACTTTTGGTACATGAATTCAGCTTAAGTGTCCAGGCAATAGTCTCTAAGTATGTGGTACAGGCTCTCATGTACAGTCTGGGATCCCCACAGTTGGTGGGTGGAGCCACCAGTCCTCACCCCTTGTAGTTGAGGACTGTGAGTTATGAGAAACATGATGACAAATGTTATGAACCTGCTGCCTTTCCATCATTCAGCTGATATAGCAAAAAAAAGTGTTTAGATATATATCCTGTTATACAAGCCCTGACAATTAAGTCCACGAACTTGTCCTAGAAAAAATGCTACATACTTCATTGCTGAATATCACTACAATCACCTTTGAAATACTCTTCTTGGGAAGCTATGCAATGACACCAGCATGTAGTCCAAACTTCAAGGCAATTTTGGAACTATTTTTTTGGAATGGCCATCAGAAGTGTCACCATATTACTCCTGATGTCCTTAATGTCATCAAAATATCTTCCTTTCAATATTTCCTTTATTTTCAGGTAAAGAAAAAAGGTCACTGGCACTAGATCAGGTACGTAGGGAGGGCATTCCAATACAGTTATTTGTATACTGGCTAAAAAATTTCTTACAGACAACTAGATAATTAAGTTTGTGAACTTGCTACTATGCTACCATGTGCAGTGGCCATTCCAGAAAGAGTTCTAAAATTGCTTTGAAGGGTGGACTAAGCACTGACATCAGTGCATAGCTTCCCAAGGGGACTACTTTGCAAATGACTATAGTGATATTCAACAATGAAGTATGTAGCACTTACAACAGTTAACTTGGCAGACTGAATTGCTAGATCTTATATTGTGCTAATGAAGGCCTACACTACTGTAATGTGCCCATACACCATGCATAGATGATAGGCATTCAAAGTCCATGGATTTCTTATATGTATGCCTAGGAAAAGGAACTGTTTCTGCACTGAGTTCCTGATTCAGGGGACCTGCCAAATTATTTCTGCCCCTTTCCAAGACAGGCAGAATGACTCAGGGTGTGTGAGAGGTCTTATTTCCAGACCAGGGGATGTGTTAGTCTCTGATGTGGCCTTGGACCCAGTGCACAGCTGGAGGAGAATAAGTAAATGGAAGACATGTTTATTTCAAAGGAGAGCTTTTTGATTCGTGTGTGATAGGTTAGATGCAATTTATTTATGTTTCACTGATTGAGTGATTCTGGAGGCATGAGTTGACTCCCTGATGCACAGTGTCTCTTGATGAAAATGCATCCCAAAGGCCACTGTTTGCCTTACTATGTTCACACCAGTCCCTGCTGGGTACCAGTTCCTGCCATGTCAGGTCTGGTACCTTCTCACTGCTTCTGAATTGTCGCTTCTTTCCCCTGCTACTCAGTCTAATGCCTCAACTTTTCTTCAGTGTTCCTAGAATGTCATATATAATCTATAAACTTGTTTTTTTTGAGCCTTTTTGTAAGAGTGACCATAGGAAGCATCTGATTACTCAGCCATCTTGTCCCCACGTCCTGTCTAGTTCATTTCGAGAGTTCAGAATGAGATCACTGTTTTCACCATTACCGATAGTTTTTATTAGTCTTGTAATAAATATAGGGAGAAATGCAACTTACTTTTTTTTTTTTCAGTCTGCATTTTAACTGGCTAATGAATTAAGTGATAATCAATTTAAATCTTACTCATCTTTATATTCCAGAGTACAAAAGATATGTATTGGCATGCAGACACTAATTAAATAACTGTTAGTGAGTGAATGCCTTCCTCAGGAATTGCAGAATAAAGGAGCACATGAATTTTTTAGAGTATTTAACAGACATATCACAAAACAGATAGCATGATACAAACTGGGGCACACATAGTATGATGTAGTGAAGACAAACAACAAGAGAAGAAAATTCAGTGATTCTTAACTTTTTGTGATAATGATCATTTTGAGAGTCTCTAGAAAAATAGGCTTATATGTGCATGTGTAATCACATGCATGTACACATTTACTTTAAATTTCAGGGAGCTCAGATTCACCTGAAGCTCATCTTTTAGTTATATGGCCTTTCTTTAGGATGATCTTTTTATTCCACTTTGCTTAGAACAGTCTTGTTTAAAAATTGAGCCCCAGGATAGTTATTAATTGCTCTCCTTTTTCTCTTACAAGTGGTCTCCTTTTAAGAGGAATAAATTATACATGTGTTCTGGTATATTTTAGTATGTATATGCATATCCATATACACATTTGTCTGTACACAGTTGCATCAGTCAGGCTTCAGTCAGAGAAATAGAAGTAGCAAGATATATTAGCAGACTTGTTTTAAATAATTGGTTTACATTATTGTGGGGGCTGGTTAGGTTCCAAATTTGTGTTTTAGGCCACTGAAAAGGTATGCTGGAAATTTGCTGAGTCTGAACTGAAGCTGCAGACCATAGGTGAAATTTCACTTTCATCACAGTAACTTCAATTCTTTTCTAAGAGTTTTCAACTGATTGAATCATATCAACCCAGATTATCTCCTTTACTTAAAGTCACTTGGATGTGGAACTTAACCCTATCTCCAAAATATCTTCAGAGCAACATCTAGACTGATGTTTGATTCAGTAAGTGGCAATTGTAGCCCAGCAAATTTCAAGTATGGGAAATTCATCATGATAGTATATAAGTAATATATAGTGCATGTGTGTTAAGGACTTGACATTATAATTATCTAATAATAATAATAACAAACCCAATCCTGATTCATAGCAACCCTATAGGACAGAGTAGAACTGCTCCACAGAGGTTCCAAGGAGTGCACTGGATTCAAACTGCTGACTTTTTGATTAGCAGAGACATCATTTAACCATTATGCCACTAAAGTTTCCATAGCTGTAGGACAGAATAAAGCTGCCCCATAGAATTTTCAAAGTTTACTGTAGTATCTACAGGTAGAAAGTACTCCCACCCCACAAAAGGAAAAAACTCAATGAAATAGATTCACACAGAGGCTGAAACTATGGGCTGAAATATAACAATGGTGGTAACGTTGGTGCAAGACCAGACAACAATTCATTCCTTTGTACCTTGAATCTCTGTGAGTTGGAACTGACTTGAAGTTACCAAAAACATTCATCTTTGTGAAAGCAGACTAGAAGACTTCTATCCAGTTGAATGGCTGTTGGGTTCAGATTGCCAGTCTTTGGGTTAGTGGAAGAGTGCTTTCACCACTGTGCCACCAGAACTACCTCCAATTGTATAATACTACATATCTATTTGTCAGTACTGAGTTCCTAGTGCCCAGGATTCAGGTCTTGAATTCTTGGTTTTTAAAATATTACAAATATTTAATAAATATTGTTTGAATTATAATGAATACGCAGGAGAATCATATGTTTTATGTTATCTAATTTTGAATATACAGATAACCTATTTTCCAGTATCTGGGGCAACTATTTAACACAGTGCTACTTTTCTCTGAGACATATATATTACACATATATGTCAATGTATTATATTATGCTATTACTATATATTTCATTCCTATTTTACATTCTCAGCCAATAAAAGCTAGTGAGTAAAATTATTCGGTACAATTACTGGCCAATAATTTTCTTGCACTTTACTACAAATGCAATAGATATTAGATTGAGCTATCACAAATTTATTACGCCTTGGAGTATGAGTTGCTGACTTCACAATGATTTTCTGATTTAAGACCACAACCTAAAAATGAATGTATGCCAGTGATCACACAGCACTGAATGTTGCACCTGAAATTGAACTGTACGGTGGTTCAAGGACATTCAAGGGAAATACAGAGCAAAATTAAAACTGAGTAAGAAATTAAGCATTATTATATTTTGTTGTCATGTGCTGTCATAGTGATTGAAACTCATGGTGACCCTATAAGAGTGAGAACTGTTCCGTAGGGCTTTCTAGGCTGTGATCTTTACGGGAACAGATTGCCCAGTCTTTTCTCTCACAGAAGGTCTTTGTATATTTTTGAGACTTCAAACATATCACTTTACGCTAGAAATATGACCACCAACTTGAAAAATGAGAATTTAGAACTCATTCATTAAGAATAACTTTGGTACAGGTTCCTCATCACTCCTCTGTCCCCAGGCAAAGTAGGACACGCAAGTACATGAGATGCTTAATATGAGAACTCTTCCCTGTACACTTAGTGCTAGAGTTTGAATGCTTGTGAAAAACTGTAAAAGAGTAAGTTGTATCCTTAGAAAGCATAAAAACCAAGTTAGAAGTTTGAAGAATACTTATCTGAGAAGTGAGCATAATGACAGTTGCTAAATAACAGTACTGGAAAAGATAACAGCAAAAGGGTTGTTATCAATAAAACACATTATTTCTGTTTACAGGAGAGATACAGATAGGGAGTATCAGGCAAATTCTTCATTAAATGTGTAGGTTTAGCTCTGTCCATGATGGAAGGGTAGTGTTTTCCTGAACACAGACAAGGCAAAGCCTTCTGGTATGGAAAGGAAATATTGGGCAGGCAACAGATTCACAGCATACTGTCTGTCTGTGAACAGGCCAGTCTGATTTCTGTGGAAGATTGTGTACAGAATTGGTAGATGATAAGGCTGGAAAAGCAGGCTATGATCAAGCTATAGAGGAATGTAAATACCAGGAAACAAAGTAGGCAATTTATCCATATACGTAATGATTCCTGGGAGAGTCATCAGCATATTGAGTGGTGGCAAGAATAATTGGACATGAGAATTTGAGAGAACACTTTAACTTAATAAATGTATCAGATGTATTACTTGCCATAATGGATAGAATAAGATGATTTATTTAATGCTAGTATAGCACATGAAGCCAGTGTTCTAATAAAAATGATTTGGTTTAATGAATTAACTTGTAAACTTACTGGGCAAGATATCTAATGCTATATCAGCTACCGAGCTTAGCATAGCACCACCTTTTAAACAGTGAAGTGTAATAATGGGACTTGTCAAGACTCTGAAGTAATAAATGTCATTAAACCCAAGAGACAAGTGATCACTTTACCTTCATTTACCTGGGGATACAATCTCGGTTTCTCAGGAAAATCTAAACGCTTGTTAATACATTCACATTTAAGAGGACAAGTGCATTATTTAAGATCTGATTCAGGCCTTCCTATCACAAAGGACTGAGAATCTTACCTACATTGATTAGTCTCTTAAAAGATGTATGAGAAAATACCCTCTTCTAGATCACTGAATTAAATGGAATTTGCTAACATTGGTTTAATCAGTATCCTGTAATCAAATCAAGCATTAAATCAAGTTTTGATTATATATTATTCTCCCTCTTACTAACAAATTGCAAAATCATTGGAAATATCCCTAACTATAGGGGAACAGAGCAAAGGATGGAAAGGCAAATGATTCGTTTAGTAAAACAGAAGTATATAATTTGATTTTACCCAAATTTACGAAGCTACTCAGTCTTCTTTAAAGTTCCTTGTTGTTAGGAGACATTGAGATGATTTTGACTCACAGAGGCTTCTGATGACAGAGTACGGCTGCCCCATTTGGGGTTTTCAGGTGATAATCTTTAAAGAAAGTAGATCCTCAGATCTTTCTGTGTGGTTTTGAAACACCAAGCTTTCCTTCAACAGCCCAGTGCTTATCCATTGAGCCACCCAAATCCATTGCTAGCCAGTTGTTCCTGACCCATACCCAAACCCAAACCAAACCAAACCTTTGGGATTTATTCCATCTCATAGGGCAGAGTAGAACTTCCCCCATAGAGGTTGCAAAGAGCACCTGATGAGTTTGAATGGCAGGCTTTTTTGTTAACAACCATAGCGCATAACCACTATACCACCAGGGTTTCTGGCTTATATTAGAGTTCCCTTAAAGATTCCTTGGTGGTACAAATCATTTGCACTTATCTGCTACCCTGTAAGTGGTTAAACCCACCTAGTGGTACTACAGAATATAAGGCCCAACCATCTGCCTCTGTTAAGATGGCATCCAAAAAACCTGTAGGACAATTCTGCTTGGTAATACATGGGATTGTCATGAGTCAAAACACACTGGACAGCAGCCAACAACAGCAACAACTCAGTCTTCCTTTTTGACCTATCCTGAAAAGCATAATTGCTAACATCATTCTTTTAGCAAATCTTAAGTTATGCTAAAGAACTGCAGCCAGTAAGTAAATAAAGCTACTGTTTTTTCATAAAATCACCTGTAAAAATGCTTTAAGATATTAAAAAATATGATTTTAAACAAAAGAAGTCTTTCTAGGTTTCTGTCAGTATTTTTATTTAAACCTCCACAGAGATTTTAAAAATAAAAAGTGATCTTGATTGTTAAGTTTGTTTTTCTTTTGGGTGAAGAAATATACATAGCTTAGCCTTATATCAAACCTTTTTATGTACATATGGGTGTTAAATTCTAACAACAACTCAAAGAAGGAAGTCCTATTATTAATTTCATTTCTCAGAACAGAAAAATGAGATTAACATTCTTCTTCACGTAACTATTCAGCAACAAATGTGAAATCAAGATGTACTTGATTCCAGAGACCTGTTTTTCATATTGTCATTATAAAAGCCATATTCTCATTATAGTATTTATATATTTTACCTGTTTATGATGCCAACAAGCCAGGTACTGAGGATGGGAAAATGCATTCTGTCAGACTAAGAGAGCTCTGATACATTAAGCCTTTTGATACCTGGAAAATACATAACACCTTTGATTGGCACATCAAGTCACTCAATTAATAATGAAAAAGGATAGCTGATGGCCTATTGCATTTCAGGATGGATTAAGAAGTATATTAACATAACTAGCATAATATGTGTAAATTTTATTAGAAGCCCTCATACTATAATTTTTTCTGGTATTTTTTTTTTAGTTTTTTTAAAACTAGGAATAGAAAAAATGATGGCCATTCCACTGTTCAATTATTTATTGACATATAACAGAATCTTGCTTTTTAAAAGATAATTATATGTAGAACACTGTACTCAGTATTATATTATTTAGAAAGAAACCTCTGAATTGTCCTGAACGTTCAAAACTCTTATTTTTTCTTTTTTAATTTTATTTATTTATTTTTATTTTTATTACCATTGAATGAAAATGTACATTTCTGTATAAATTTGCATGTCCACCTGTGTGCAGTTCCCACTGCTCTCCCTGCCCTGTGACAGCACACTCTTCCTCTCTGCTCCATACACGTCTTCTCCTCCAAATAATCTATCCCTCCTCTCCACCAACTCCCCTGCCTCCAGTAAGAAGTCAGCAGGACGACATCCTATGGATGCATAGAACCATAAAGCACACACATGATATGATCACTCTGTGTCACCAAGTCCAATCCATTCCTGTAGGAAGAGTTGACCTCCATTATGACTTATGGACAGCAGCAGCATCAGGGCCATGCTTCCAGGGGAACTTTGAGGACCCTGGACCATCAATCATGGTCTGTTAGTGGGGATCTCAGGGTGCACTCCTTTTATTCCTGTGTTGCCGATGAGACTCAACTGGTGGTGGCCAGGCACCACCTGGTTCTTCCGGTCACAGGTTAATGTAGTCACCCACTAATGTTGATCTGTCTGTCTTCTGGGTTCTTTTTCTCTCATGTCATTTCAGTCCTTGGTGATCATCTGTTCCTGCTGAGTTGGGACCATTTGCTCTACCCTCAGATGGTGGCTTGGCAAATTTTAAGACCCGAGATGCCACTCATCAATGTGGGGTGCAGAAAGCACTCTTAAAAAAATGCTAGTTGTGCCAGTTGGCCTTGATTTCCCCTGAGAACACGGTTCCCAGACCCCCGCCCCAGCTACTCTGTCCTTGCACTATTCGGTTAAGATGGGAGAAGTAATTACATTATGTTGAAGTCCAGTTAATATTGATCTTCTTTCTAATGTATGCTGTCACAGATTTCACCCAACCAAATTTATATCAACTAGCTAATCAACCAAATTTCTATAAACTAATCTAAAACCTCCCCCCTTTGCCTTCCTTTCTTTGCAGCCGTCAAAGAGTCTTTTCTATGCATGAGTCTGTTTTCAAGTTCTTACCATAGGGGTCTCATAACAATATTTGTCCTTTTGTCGCTGACTACTTTCACTCGGTATAATGTCCTCCAATTGAAACCAGGTTATGAGATGTTTCCTAAAATCATCATTGTTCTTCATCATACCATAGTCTTCCATTGAGTATATATGCTGTAGTTTACCTATTCATTTCTCTGTTGTTGGGCATCTGGGTTGATTCCATCTTTTTGCTATTGTAGACTGTGCTGTGATGAACATTTGTGTGGGTGTATCAGCTGGGGTGAATGACCTTGATTTTGTAGGATATATTCTGAGCAGTGGAATTGCTGGGTCAAATTGTATATCTATATCCAGCTTTTTAAGAAAGTGCCAGATTGCTTTCCAAAGAGGTTGCACCATTTTTCAATCCCACCAACAGTGTACCAGAATTCCAATTTCTGACAGCCTCTCCAATATTTGTTGTTGTGCATTTTTTGGATAATGGCCAAGCTTGTTGGGGTGAGATGGTGTCTCACTGTAGTTTTGATTTGCATTTCTTTAATTACAGGTGATCATGAGCATGTCCACATGTGTTTTTAGCTGCCTGGATCTATTCTTTAGAGAAGTATCTGTCCATCTCCTTTCCCTGTTGCTTAATAGGATGATATATATTTTTCCTATTGCTATTTTGTAACACCTTATAGATTATGGAGATCACATGTCTGTCTGATGTATAGTTGCAAAATATTTTTCCCCATTCTGAAGATGGCCTTTTAATTCTATTAACAAAGTCTTTGGATGAGCAAAAGTGTTTGATTCTTAGTAGACGGTGGCATCTTTGGGGTCTCAATTCTGTTCCATTGATGTATCTGTCTCTTTTTGTACCAGTACCAGATTGTTTTAACTACAGTGATAGTGTAATAGGTTCTAAAGTCGGGTAGTGAAAGGTCTCCCAGTATGTCCTTTTTCTTTAGTAGTGCTTCACTCATCCAGGGCTTCCTCCCTTTCCAAACAAAGTTGGCGATTTGTTTTTCTATGTCATTAAAAAATGTCACTGGAAATTGTATTGGGATTGCATTATGTAAGTAGATTGCTTTGGGTAAAACAGACATTTTCACAATGTTAATTCTTCCTATCCATGAGCAGGGTAGATTTCTCCATTATATAAATCTCTCTTACTTTCTTGTAGTAAGACTTGCAGCTCTTTGTAAATGTCTGTTATTTCTCCAGTTAGATTATTCCTAGGTACTTTAACTTCTTACAGGCTATAGTAAATGTTATTGATTTGGTGATTTCTTCATTAATAATCTCATTGTTGGTATAAAGGAATCCTACTGATTTACTTATGTTTATCTTACATCTTGAGACTTTGCTGAACTCTTCTATCAGTTTGAGTAGTTTACTTAAGGATTCTTTAGATTGCTCTGTGTATATAATCATATCATCTATGAATAGGGAGATTTTTTACTTCATCTTTGCCTGTGCAGATGCCTATTATTTCTTGGTCTTGTCTCATCGCTCTGGCTAAAACTTGTAGTACAATGTTCAATAGGAGAGGTGAGAGTGGGCATCCTTGTCTAGTTCCTACTCTCAAGGGAAGTTGTTTCAGTCTCTCTCTATTCCGGATGACACAGACAGTTGGCTTTGTATAAATTGCCCTTTATTGCATTAAGGAATTTGCCATTTATTCTTATTCTGCTGAGAGTTTTTAGTATGAATGTGTGTTGGACTTTATCAAATGTCTTTTCTGGATCAATAGACAAAATCGGATGATTCCTGTCTTCTGTTTAATTTATGTGGTTGATCACATTAATTCTTTTTCTGATGGTGAACCACCCTAGCATCCCTGATATGAATCCAACTTAGTCATGATAGATTATCTGTTTGATACGTTGTATTCTATTGGCAAGAATTTTGTTGAAGATTTTTGCATCTAGATTCATGAGTGATATTGGTCTGTAGTTCTTTTTGGTTGGGTCTTTTCCTCGCTGTGGTACCAGGGTTATGCTGGCTTCATAGAATGAATTTGGGAGTATTCCATCCTTTTCTATGCTGTGAAATAGTCTCAGTAGTATTGTAGATAACTCTTCTCCTTTAAAAGCATGGTATAATTCTGCGGTGAAGCCTACAGGGCCTGGGATTTTTGTTGGTAATTTTTTGATGACTCTCAATTTCTTCCTTTGTTTTGGGTTTATTAAATTGTTCTGTTTCAGCTGTGATAATTTTGGTAGGTAATATGAATCAAGGAATTTGTCCATTTTCTCTAGGTTTTCAAATTTGTTAGAATAGTCTTCCTTAGTATTCTGTTATGTTATTTTTGATTTCTGTTGGATCTGTTGTGACAACTCCCCTCTCATTTCTTATCTAGGTTATTTGTTTCCTTTCCTGTTTTTCTTTAGTAAGTTTAGCTAATTGTTTGTCAATATTGTTGATCTTTTCAAAAAACCGGTTTTGGGTCTTTTCAATGTTTTCAATTGTTCATCTATTCTCTAGTTCATTTAGTTCTGCTCTGATCTTTATGATCTGTTTTCTTCTGGTGTCTGAGGGGTTCCTCTGTTGTTCTCTCTCTACTTGTTCAAGCTGTAGGGTTAGTTCTTTGGTTTGGTTTCTTTCTTCCTTCCAGATGTTTGCATTTATGGAGGTGAACTGACCTCTGAGCATTGCTTTCGCTGGATCCCACAGGTTCTGATAGGAAATATTTTAATTTTCATTGGCATCCATTCGTGTCTTTACTTCACTCTTGATTTCTTCTATAACCCATAGCTTTTTGAGCAAGATGTTTTTCAATTTCCATGAGTTCTACTTTCTAGCTATGCCTTTTCTGATATTCATTTTGACCACTTTTGTGGTATGAATTTTGTTGAGAATTGCTTTATGTCCTGACACAGTGTATTCTGGAGAATGTTGCACGTGCATTGGAGAAGAATGTGTAGTTGTCTGCTGATGGATAGAAAGCTCTGTATATGTCGATGATGTCTAGTTAGTTAATTATGGCTATAAGGTATTCTGTGTCTTTATCGAGCTTCTTTTTAGATGATCTGTCCAATATTGAAAGTGGAGTGTTGAAATCTCCCACTATTACTGTGGAGTGATCCATCTCATTTCTGAGTGTAGTCAGTGTTTCTTTGATGTATTTAGGTGCTCTAATATTTGCTGCATAAGTATTTAGTATTGTTAAGTGCTCCTTGTGTATTGAACCTTTCAGCAATAAATTGTGTCCATCCTTGTTCATGATGGTGGATTTTGTATTAAAATCTATTTTACCTGAGATTAGCATTGCCACACCTGTTCTTCTTTGTGTATTGTTAGCTTGATATATATGGTCTCATCCTTTGATTTTCAGTTTGTTCGTATCTTTCAGTCTAAGTAAGTCTCTTGTAGGCAACTTATGGATGGGTCATGTTTTTTCATCCAAGATGTCACTCAGTGTCTCTTTACTGGAGTGTTATGTCCATTTACATTCAGTGTAATTATTGATAGATATGTGTTTATTACTGCCTTTGTAATATGCTTATTTTTGTGTTGATGTTTTTTCTGTTGTACTTGTTAATCTATTCTGGGACATTCTTCTTTGTGAGTTTATTTTGCACGTTTTCCAGGGTTGGTTTGTGGTAGTTGAGACTCCTGGATTATGTTTCTTGATTTGATATGTTAATCTTTATTGTGCTTTATGGCTGCCCCTACTATTCCCCTTAATAATCTATGTATTAACCCGATTTTAATACTACCAGTCTTATCAACTTGCTCTCCATCTGGAAGGACTATAACGACTGTAGTACCTCCCTCATTTTAATGTGATGACATGATAGTTTTCGTGATATGATCATTCTAGCATTTCTTTCACTATTATAGCTTTGATTGAGTTTGGAGCATTCCCTAGTTAGGAGAGGTTTCTGGGTGATATGTCTTGTATTTGTTTCTAAAATCTAAACACTTAGTGTTTTTGTTCTTCTCAGCCAAGAGATTCTTTCAATATTTCTTGTAGCTTTGGTTTGGTTTTCATGAAATCTCTGAGTTTCTGTTTATCTGAAAATGTCTTAATTTCATTTTCCTATTTGAAAGATAGTTTTTCAGGATAGATAATTCTTAGTTGGAAGTTCTTCTCCTTCAAGGCTTTGAATGTGTCATGCCACTGCCTCTGTGCCAGCATGGTTTCTGCTGAGAAATCCAATGAAAACCTACACAGTTTCACTCTGAATGTTAGCTTTGCTTTGAGTCTTGCTGTCTTTAAGAGTTTCTGCTTATGTTTCATTTTGTTAAGCTTGATCATCATATGTCTTGGAGTCTTTCTTTTGAGATCTATATTGAGTGGTGTTCGATATGCATCTTGGATATCTATATTCTCTTCTTTTCTAATTTCTGTGATGTTTTCTGTCAGCAGCTCAGCAACAATGCTCTCTGTGTTCTCAGTTGTCTTGCCCTATTCAGGAACTCCAATTAATCGTAGATGGTTCCTCTTAATAGAGTCCCACATGTTTCTTAATGCTTTTTCATTTTTCTTGTTTCTTTTTTCTGATATCTCCTCATAAATGCTGGAGTCAGTGGCTCTGTCTTTCAAGTCAGAAAGTCTCTTTTTGATTTGTTTCATTCTGTTTTCCTGGCTTTGAATTGAGGTTTCTATGTCTTTGATTTTGTTATTAATCTGTCGGATTTCAGAGTATTGGTGTTCCATCAGACTGAACAGCTTGCTTAATTTTTCATTTTGCTCTGCTCCATTTATTTAGGGTCTAGGGGGGTTCTATATAATCCTTTTGCATTCACCTTTTGATAGTTTTAGAATGGTTTCTTCATCTGAGAAGTTTTTTGGTGCTTCCTTTTGGGGGCCTTCTAAAGGTATGGGTGATTTCTTGGTTATGCTTTTATTCAGAGTTTGTTACTTTGGGGACATCAGGTGAGTCAGTAGAGGCTGGGAGAGATGCTGTGAAGATAGACTGCACTTTTTTCTCTAGCCAAGTCAAGGCAAGTGCCACTGAGTCATATCCGACTAGGCCATCTTAAAATGAAAGGTAAAAGGTATCTGACAACTTTCAAAGTCAGTCAGGTTTTCAGGTATACAGGTCCCTCTTCCCAGCTGGCAGAGTAAGTATCTCTATATCCAACCCTGGATGTTACTAACTAGCTCAAAATACAGAAAGGCTACTGCCCTGCTGACATCTGCTGTCAGGCCCCAGTCATAGATGGCACTGTGTAAAATACTGCTTACTGCTGTAAAAGCGCTCTACTCTGGGTGTGTGCTGCCTCCCAGCCTAGGAATTAGGTCCAACTGAGGCCTCTGTATGGGTAATCCACCTCCTGGTAGAACAAGATGGCACCCCACATGAGCTCCCTGTCTGCCTCAATACAGGCTGCTCAATGGTGAAGGTGGAAATGGAGGCCAAAGGTGCCTAGATGCACAGAGTCCCAAGCCAGGCTCTCAAAATACAGCAATTTCACCCACTGATCCCACTAGCTGTGCATCTGAAATTAGCTGCTAGCCAAGTCCCAGTTCCACCCTGCAGCTAAGACAGAGGACAAAAAAGTTAAAATGGTGAGTTACCCTTGGTCTGTGAAAGCCAGTACTCACCAAGAGTGGGTTGGGGTCAGTGAAAGAGAGGAAGTTTTCTGTTCAGTGGTACGAAGTTTAAATTAACAGCCCTATGCTGTGTCCTAGGACTCACTAGGTGTGCAGAAGGCTCCATTTGATTATCAATTCGGGTCTTGGCTTCCAGAGGGATTTAGGGATATGTGTGTTGTCTGCCTTCTTGACTCCACTTCTTATTATTTTTTTTTTTAAATTCAGTTGGTGTCATTTCTGATTAATGTCAGCACCATGTGTGTCAGAGTACAATTAGTGCTAGTTTTCAGTGACTCTAATTTTAAAATACTCCTTCAAAAAATCTGGATGGACTTGAACTGGCAACATTTTGGTTACCAGCCAGATGCTGTAACCATTTGTACCACTCAAGACTCCTATGTTATTTCTACGGGGTATTTACTTTATTAAGGATATTTAATAAAACAAACAAAAAAAAGTATAATTGGTTTACTGAGAACTATAGTTGAGGTCCACATATTTGTCAGTTTGTCCTACTAAGGTTGCTGTGAAGCTGGAAACTAAGTCACTGGTATTTCAAATACCAGCAGGACCACATTTAAGCTAGGAAGAAAAGCCTGGTGATCTAATTTAGTTCTGAAAATTAACCAATGGAAACCTTGTTGATTAAAAAAAAAATACTGTCAGACTCTCTTGCTTTGGGTACAGAATCAGGAGGAAAATCTGCTAGAGGAGAACAGAGTGTTTGATAAAGTAGAGGGCCAGTGAGGGCAACGAAGATGGGTGGTAAAATGCATTGACACAATAGCTGCAACAATAGATTCAGGCACGCCGGTGATTATGAGGATAACATAAAACTGGGCAGTGTTTCATTCTCTTATAGATAAGGTCACCATGAGTCAGAATCGATTTGACAGCAGCTACCTATCTAAAGCAACATAGTGGAATGAGACAGTGATGGTTCACTGGTAAAATTCTGGTCATCTATGTGGATGACTTGGGTTTGAGTCTTGATTAAAGTACCTTATGTTGGACTATGTGTCAGTGTAGGCTGGAGTGTTGTTAAGGTAAAGAAGAGTCTTCAATGGAGCATCCAGACTAAGATACACTAGAAGTAAGGCCCAGCAATGTGATTCCAAAAACCAGCCATTGAAAGCACTGAAGATCACAAGGGTCTGATGTACAACAGAGCAGGAGGATGACACCTGGCAGAATAGCACTTTGTTCAATTTTTCACAGGCTCTTCCATGTTTATGACGCCAAAATGAAATGAGCTGATAACACGGTTGAGGTGACTAGAGCAATGTAATGCATAAAATAAAGATAAACATAAGAGCAAAGTGTGACCAAATAAATGACAAGAATGAAACATATGAGTTGCAAGGCTAAAAGAATTAACAGTTGTAAAAACGATACTGGATAAAGTGACAATAGAAAGAAGTTTAGCTTATAATGTTTCCTAGTTACCAGAAAAAAGAAGGTGCTATATGAAATCCTGGGAGTATACTAGTTAACTGCTATCTCTGTTAACCAAAAGATCAGCAGTCCAAATCTGCAAGGCGCTTCTTGGAAAATCTATGGGGCAGTTCTACTCTGGCCTATAGGATTGCTGTGGGTTAGAATTGACTTGATGGCAGTGGATTTTGGTTTATAGCTAAAATATTGAAAAAAAGAAATTGCATGTTAAGCTACAGCACCATTTATATACAGAGAGCTAAAAATCTCACATATGTAACAGAGAATCATTATTAACATGTAAAAGAAATTATTTTGAAAATACAAGGTTAGTGCGCTTTTCAAAATTATGCTAAAGAAACAGGTAACAGAATGTATCTTTATCACCCCAGCACAGTTTACTGAGCTATAACCATTTGCTAGCCAAAGCCAAGTGCATGAGTAACCATTTGCTAGGCCCCCAGTAAGTATAGAATATACAAGAAAATGATCACAATTCATTTTTTTCCCCACTGTGTTTATTTATAGTAATAAATGGCAACTATAAAGCATAAAGGCTAAAACATAAGCATAATTAATCTAAATGGGATATTTTTGTGGAACAATTGGCTTTTCCTAGTAGAAGAAAAGAACAGAGATTTATAGAATAAGTGTCTTCTTTAACAATGAACAGTTTAATACATAGAGAGGGAAGAGGGTAGAATGGGGTAAGAGAATAGAAGAGAGGAAAACTATCTGAAGGGAGTTGTTGAAAATAGAAATGGCACGAAATAGGGCAGAGACACACCAATTGGAGTGTGAAATTTATTTGAAGAGAAATAAAATGGAGTGTGAATTTAGATGTGGTTCAGTCCTTCCAATAGCCTTTGGGAAAGTTTTTATAAAGTTCTGATGAGAAGGTGTTTTAGTCAGCTAGGCTGCTCTAACAGAAATACCACAGAGTGGATGGCTTTAACAAAGAAAGATTTATTCTTACACAGTCAGGTAGGTTACAAGTCCATATTCAGGGTGTCCGCTCCAGGGAAAGATTTTCCCCTTGTCGGCTCTGGAGGAAAGTCCGGTATTGCATCAGTCTTTGTCCAGGGAGCATCCTCACGCAAGAACCTCTGGTCTGAAGGACGTGCACTGCTCCCGGTGCTGCTTGCTTGATGGTAGCGAGGTTCTCAAATTGTCCTTTGTTTCTTTTTCCTTTTATTCCTTGCAAGCTAAAAGCATTAAGGGTGGGGCAAGCCATACTCCAGGGAAACTCCCCCCACAGCAGGAATTCACAGCCCCACCCTAATCCTTTAACATACAGGTTAGCAAAACCACACAATGGAGGACAGTCCCAAGATACTGGGAACCATATCCCAGCCACGTGGCTGCACACATTTTTGGGGAGACACAATTCCAACCATGACAGAAGGTAGGAGGTGACTGGTACAAATGTTATTTATGGTTTTATAGCATAAATTTTTGGTTAAGGAGATTGATGGTTTTATAGCAGAAAGCTCTGATAAGGTGGTGGTGGGGTGGCTGACACAAAAGTTGCTTATGGTTTTTTGGTCAGGTGCCTGTGGGGCATTCCAGGCTGTTTTCAGCTAATGATAGGGCCTGGTCATTGTATAAGATGATCTCCCTGATTTCTGGGGACACAGTTCCCAGGAGTAACAGTAGCAAAGGCAAAGAGCAGTGAAAACATCTTGCAAGCTTGTGGGCCAGGGATTTTGCTATAGAGCACATGGTTGAGGAGGTGAATATGGTTGTTGAAGCAGGCAGCCTCAGAGGCCATTCTGCTTTGAATAACTTGCTCTAATTTGTCTGTCTACACCAAGCAGAATAGGCTGCATATTCTTCTTATATCATCTTTGCCAATGTATCCACAGAGTGGGCTATAACATAGCAGGCTTCAACTGGTTTTAGCAGGTTATCAATGCCATCTTGGCACTTTAAGTGTTCTATGAGCTCATTAAGTGAAAAATACACATAAGTACTGCCTCTGGGTGCAGAATTAACATGCTAATGAAGGCAAATTGACCACTTCCTCCATTCTGGAGAATTGAATCCTTGTCTTAAGAAAATGCCCAGTCATCCCTAAACTCTGGGAGTCTGTGTAAAGGGCAACCTTGAATATGTATGAAAAGTTTAAGTGTCCCTGTCTGCTTTTTGTAAATACAGTTTCACAAGCTGTTTCCCAGCAGTCTTGGAGGCAATAGCCCCACTTGCTCCTTTCATTGCCCAAGGGAGTAAAGGTGACTTTGTCCTCTGCCACCACAGCCTCTTGTCTGTAAGGTTTAACATGTCATGCGGAGGAGAATCTGTGGTTTCCACCTGGTAACACTTCTGATGAGCCAGCTAGAAGTTGTGGAGGCTCTTCCTGTGCCTCCCACCTTGGCACTCCCACCTTGGCACTATGATCTGCTTCCAACCAACCAAGCTGACGTCCCAGGGGCAGCCCCACATTGGTGTCCTCCACCTTCTGGTTCCTTTTGTATCAGAAGTGAGATCACCATCCCACACATAGAGTAGAAACATGTTTGAGTTCCCTGATTCAGCTGTTGGGGAAAGTGAAAACACTCCAAGTGAGACTGATACTTGCAAGAGCCATAGTATCTTAGGACCATTTTCACTAGTTCACTAATCTGGATCCCAAAAGCCCTGAAATTGCCTGAATGGTCAATATAATCTTTATAGGGCAAAGTGCCCCCTGTATTAAAATAAAGATTCAGAAAGTAGAAGGACGCATAAAGGTAAACATCTCTTGGCTAGCGAAACTGCCTTACAAAGTTTAATGGAGATAAGGACCAAGCAAGAAAGCTGCACACCGAAAGTGCCAGGCATTGCTGATGGCCTCCTTACAGGCTGAGTGCCAGTTCCCAAGGGAATAAAGAAACGGAAGGAGTCCAAGGCTTCAGGAGCCAGAAAGATCCTCTAACCACTTGGAAAAAGATTAATGAAGTTTGTGTAGAGACAAAGAGCACTGAAAGGAAGAAGGCACAAAATACCAAGCAAAGGAACTAAGGCAACTCAGTGCCTGATTACGCCACTAGAAAACAGACTGAAAGAGACCAGAGATTAGTCCTCTGTGTGAGTATTAGGTCATTATGAAAATAAAGAGAGAACTTGTAAAGTTTCTGGTAGATACTGGGGTGCTCACTCAGTTCTAACCTAAAAGGAAGCCACCTTGAAAAGACAGGTAGCTTGTCAAGGTATCTTTTGTGAGAGTAGCAGGTAAAGAAGAGCATTTCCCTTCCTACATTCTGTATCTTGTTCTGCAGAAGGAAAATCTTTAACACATTTGCTCCTTTATTGCTGCCTCATTCCCTTGGAAGGATGCAGCTTATGTGCAAACTACAAGCACACATCTCTTTTGAAAATAGAAACATGTATATACAAGTTTTTCTGGAATATAAGTGGTAGTTACAAATTTCCCTCACTAGCAGGCCACCAACTAACTATGGGAAAAAACATTACTGAGGGCTAGTTGATTCATACTTCAAAAATGCAGTAATGCCAAGAATGCAGGTCAACAAAATGCCAAAGAGAGCAAATAATGTACCTCCCGTTGTCACTGAATTGTGATTTGGTATAGTTGCCCAAAGGCTTGAGCTAAAGCTTGCCAGGCACCAGGAAAAATTGCCACCAGATACATGAAACAGACTCCTCAGACCATATCAGTCTCAGTTCAACAACACCATGATGATAGTGAAGAAGAAAAATAAAGAATATCAATTTGCTCAGGATCTATGAGCTGTCAACCAGCTAGTTGACAAGGTCCACCCTGTCATCTCTAGCCCGCAAACCCTGCTGTAGAACTTGCAGCCCACCTTTTCCAGGTTCACTGTGCTAGACCTGAAGGAAGCCTTCTTTAGATCCTAGTGGAAAAGTTAAGAAATTTTCACCTTCTTGTGAGAGGACCCGGGAACAGAACCAACACAGCAGTTTTGTTGTCAAGTACCACCACAGGACTTTAAAATCATATCTACTCTTTTTTGAATTAGCTTTGCCATGAGAACTAAGACAAATCATCCTAAATAACAGTGTCCTCCAATATGTGTAGAATCTACTTGTTGCTAATTGCAGCATGATTAAGTTCAGAACACCTAACAGCAAAAAGTAAAGATTTTAAATATTCTCAGGAGATCATATAACTTTTGCAAGTTGTTCTCCTACCTACCTAAGTAGTTGTAGTACAACATAGAGGGTATCAGAAAGAAAACACCATGAGAGGAAAAGGTAGTTAGAAACCAGATGCAGTAGCAAAGAAGGCTGCAATCCAGTATCAACTTAATATTGTAGACCTGCTATTGACCCATCCAGAGTTACTAACACCTTACCTCCTATCAGTCAATTCCCAAGAAGATAAAGACATTGCCAGGACCTTGGAGGAGAAGGGGAGCCACTAATGGATGGCAGTATACCCCCATAGAAAGATTTTAACTCCGTCAGGACTCATACACCGTATCCTGCTTAGATCTCATCAGTCCACCTGTTATAGATGTGATGGACTCTATAATTGGGTTATTGGACAAAAGGTGCACATCTCTTTTTTGTCAGTGGTAAGGAGCTGCTCCACCTGTGTAAAAAAATAATACCAAGAACACTACTGAAGCACTCCCAGGGGTCCAGAGAGCTGGGGCAATGCCTGGAGACAACTAGCAGGTGGCTTTCACTTAGACATCTCAATCTCCCAGAAATTGCAAATATCTGCTAGTCTTTATAGACACTTTCACTCACTGGAATCCCTGGTGGCATAGTGGATTAAGTGCTATGTCTGCTAACTAAAAGGTAGGCAGTGCAAATCCTCCAGGTGCTCCTTGGAAACTATGGGGCCGTTCTACTCTGACCTCTAGGGTCACTATGAGTTGGACCTGACTTGGCACTGGGTGAGTCACTAACTAGGTTGATGTTTTTCCTTGCATGACTGAAAAGACCACCAAGGTTGTAAAGTGCCCGATGAACAAAATCATCCCTGGATTGAGCTTTCATTCTCCATTGGCACTAACAATGTGCACCACTTTTTGACCTTGATGGTGCGATCGGTGGTAACCACCTCAGATGTTAATTGGAACCTACATTAATTGGAACATGCGTACCTGGAGACCCCACTTCAGCAGCAAAGTAGAGCAAGCTAACCAGATTCTGAAGACACACACAGAAAAGCTGTGCTAAGAAATCACAGTTGGTATAGACAAAGGCATTGCCTGTGGAGTTCAGTCTGTCCCTAGAGATAAACAAAAACTTAGCCCTTTGAGCTATTATACATGTACCCTGTAGGGTAGCTATTAGAATTGACTCTGCTTCAGTAGGGAGGAGCTTTGCTTATTACAGAACCCGCATTATGACAAATGTAGCTTGCCTCAATAATGGCCAACGTCTCTCTTTCAATGAGGTTTGAGATGTTCAAGTTACTAAATACTTGCAGTCTTTTCAGGCAGCCCTGTCTTTTCTCTACAGGTTTGGTCACCTGAATATCTTCTCTGAACTGTAAGTAACACTGCACCCATCCCAGCCTGGTGATTATTGTTGTTGTTAGGTACAATCAAGTCAATTCTGATTCATAGTGACCCTATAGGACAGAGTAGAGCCACTCCACAGAGTTTCCAAGGAATACCTGATGGGTTTGAACTGCTGACCCTTTGTTAGCAGTCAAGCTCTTAGTCCCTGTGCCACAAGAGCTTCTGTTGATTAGATCTTCCTGAAAGCCTGGAACTCAGAACCTCACCAGTAAAAGTGAATTTGTAATTTGGAAGTGTTAATAACAACTTGGAATGCAGTGGAGATCAGTGGTCTCAAAGTTTAGATCCACCGTGTCTGAGTGTATCTGATGGATGGACTCTTCAGAACTAAGAGAACTGGACTTGGAAACCTATTAAAGACCTTCAGTACTCATTTGGAAAACATTATCTTGCATAGATCCAATCCTAAACTAACTCTTCATTTTATTGATTTACAGTGTCTGTCCCTTTATTTATGCTGATAAGATGCTGAGAGTCTTCTGGCTACCACTAGAATGGTAGTGATTATTGCTATTCTTTTCCAAGCTAAGTAGGAAAATAACAATTTATTCAGTTTTACAATTCTGTTTCTAGGAGATAATCTGAGCATGTTGGATTTGCCATCAGTTTCCCTTCTTTGCTGAGTAAAAGTTCCATAAAGAAGTTGTGTCTACCAAACACAGTTCACTATTGCCCAGTGATACAGAATGGAGGTTGGTCATGAGGGACCAATGCTTAAAGAAAACGAGTGAATGAAGTAGGTGGTTGCAGTGCTTGACCCTTCTTTGAATGACTGACTCCAGCAGAATGGCCACACAGCTTCTTCAGTTATCCTTGAGAAGATAACCACAGAATAGGCCACAGTTTTAGCAGGTTTTCAATACCATCTTGGCACTGTAAGTGAAAACTACATATTGACTGTCATTCTGTCTTACCAAGGGTCCTCTTTTATTGATGGCCTTCTACTTTATCATGCATGAAGTGCTTCTCCAGAAACTGGTCCCTCATGATAACATGTCCAAAGTATGGGAGACAAAGTTTCACCATCCTCACTTCTCAGATACATCCTGTTTGTACTTCTTCCAAGATAGATTTGTTCATTCTTCTGGTAAGTTGTGGTATATTTAATATTCTTTCCAACACCATAATTCAAAGATGTCAATTCTTCTTTGATCTTCTTTATTCACCGTGTAGCTTTTGTATGGTATGTAGAGATTTAGAGTACCACAGCTTGGATCAGGCGTACCTTACTCTTCAAGGTGACGTCTTTCCTTTTTAGCAGTTTAAAGAGGTATTTGTCAGTAGATTTGCCAGATGCAATACATCCTGTGATTCCTTAGCTGCTTTCCTTAACTGGTCATTGATTGTGGATGCAAGCAAAATGAAATCCTTGACAACGTCATCATTTTCTCCAGTGATCATGATGTTGCTTATACACTATGCTAGTCAATTACATTTCTTATTAAACTTTCTAATAAAGCACAAAACTTGAGCAAACTTATAAAATTTAATTATTCAGTTATCATTGTTATTTTCTCAGATGTGTTGTTCATTCCATGTCTTGGAATCCTTAGTACTCATATTACCTCCATGAAATCACACAAAAGTGTTCATTTCTTTTTCCCGTAACCATAGACTTCAGTTAACTTTTAAGGCTTTTTTTTTTTCATTCAGTTATGTTACTTATAGTATGTTTCTTGCAAGATGAGGATGACTATTCACAGCATATTTTTACATTCTGACTTAGAAAAAAATTCTCTGTTAAAGTCACTGTAAAAACCAGTATCAGGTCAGAGAAGTAATTAATTATGCAATTGACATTAACACTCTGTGTCCTATATAAAAAAGTAACTAAATGATATTTTATAAAGTGAACAGACAGATATTTATAGTCGTTTACTTTCCATCACTACTTATGCTGTTGTTAATTTCCACGGAGTAGGTTGATTACAAAGGTCCAATGTATGTGTCGATTAAAACTACTCCATAGGGTTTTCAAGGATGTAACCTTTTAGAAGCAGATTTCCAGATCTGTCTTCCAAGGTGCTTGAAGAATGGATTTGAAGCACCACACTCTGGGCTAGTAGTTGAGTATTCAACCATTTGTACTACTGGGGGCTCCTGTAAAACAGGTGGTATATAGACTATATTAAAAAAAAAACCCACCAAAATATGAAAAAAAATCTGATTAATTTGTCAACTATATTTTATAATAAAGCTAATAGTAGAGACATTACATTAGTAAACAAACAAACAAAAAACAAAAATGCAAACCTAGTACTGTAAAGTCGATTCTGACTCATAGAGATCCTATAGGTTAGAATAGAACTACTCCATAGAGTTTCCAAGGAGCACCTGATGAATTTAAACTGCCAACTTTTGTTTAGCAGCTGTAGCACTTAATCTCTCTACCACCAGGATTTCCTATATTAGAATATTAATGTCTAATTTTTCTAAGAAGAGTCTCTAACAGATCCTTTTCATTTTGAAAATCATGAGTAGCTTTGAATTCTATATAACAGTGTCTTACATTGTTATGTATTTATACACATATTTTGAAATCTTTATTATTAACATCTAGCAATGAAGCATTTTTCTCTTTTCCTGGTATATTTCATGTTGATAATTTGGATAATGTTGCCAGCCAGCCATAGCCCCATTCTAACCCTTCAATTAAATTATCTCTTCCTGTCATGCGAATCTAGACTTACTGAATTGCAACTTTTCTCTGTATACAGAGCTGCTCTTCAGAAGCATATCATGTCTTCAAATTCATTGTCATTTTCAAGCAGATTACAGGGCCTCCAGGGTGCCAATATTGATAAACAACCCACTGCTACAGAGATGATAGGTTTTCTACTTAAAAAAATGAAAAGCAACTAGTGTACATATTTGGATACAGTGAACACCTCCTTTTCAATATAGAACTTCCAAAAAACTCCACAGGATGCTTTGCCTCGTGGGCTCCACACTAGCAGCCCTATTTACTCCTACTGAGGCAAGCATATGCCTCCAATCTTCACGTACAGTTTACAGCTTGGTCAGGCATCAATTGCAACAAATCTCTGCTTTTCTGTATTTGATTATACCTTTTGTTCATGCTTTTCCTCAAAGCCTTTAAGTCAGAGGTTCTCAAGGACTAATACAGAATAGGGCAACTGTGAAACAAAATATGAATGTAGCTCACATTCTCAGGACTTGTCCAGGACAACAAAATATGAATCACAAGGTCAAGGATCACTGGGTTTTCCATCCTTTGAATATATCTGGAGTAAATATATTTGGAGTAAAATAGTCCTCTAAACTGGTGAGTTGATATAAATATATTACTAACTTTACTATTCTTAGCACACACCAGCCAATAATTTCCACTATCTCAGCACTGGCTATAAACAATATAATAAGAATATATGCACAAATACTTGGGCTTTGGAGTTTAGCCACCTACTGGGTTAATGTGTAAAAATAAGGTGCTAAAATCTACAGTTTGTCAAAAGTAACGTTTCTATTATTATTGGTTATATAATATTTTTCATTCATTTGAATCATAAATTCTTAAGCTGCACTAGAGTTGTTTCTACCTATCTTATTTTAAACATATATCTACAGAAAACTTTGATCTGTAGAAAACAAAGCCTAGGGAAATGCTAATATTTTACATACGAGGGACAGTCCTTGACAGCAGGTATCACTGGAAACAAAAAGAGGTAAAGCAGGAAAGACTAAAAGCAATGAAAGTGATACTGTAATACATGGACTGGCAGCTACAACAGAGTAGAACTAGTTGTTTAGAAGATACCTGTAAGAGATCTTACGACCATAGGAATATGATTAATGCTAGTTGAGAAATCACATAAATAAACAATAAAATTACATTTAAATGAGATATCAGTGAGTGCCGACGGCACTTGGCGTTTTGGCCATACCCGAAAGGTAAAAGGCACATGATGGCCTAAGAAGGATTGAATAGCTCAGGAAAGCAAAGGAAATGTTCATTGAGGTGTGTTTTGGAGCTCAGATTAAAAGGAAATGTGAAAGAATGGAGTAGAAGAGTGACTATATGTGAGGATGGACAGAGGGCAGTGTAAAAATGGCCATTTAGAGAGTTCTATGTGTAGGTGATGAGACACTTGAGGAGCTAAAGGAAAGTATCAAGGATTACAAAGGACAAGGGCGTTGAGGTGTTTGGTGGTGAGTCCACGGGTGAAAACCTACAGTCCGTATTAAGGAACTTTGTGTTTATTCCAGTCTTAATGAAAGAAATATATTTTTAATTAGATAAAATTTGTATTTCCTAAAAAAAGCTGTCATCAGTGACTTGATGAGAACTAATAAACCAAAGCATCATTCATCAAAGACTGAATGTGGATGATTTGCGTTGTTACCAGTTAACATGTTTGAAAAGGAGCAGTTTCCAAGACCCAGTCTGAGACCTATTGGATCAGAATCTTTTGGATCAGTGCCCAGGAATATACATATTTATACTTTAGGAAATCATTATTGACCCTGAAACTTCCGAGGGGGCAGTAAGGTAGTAGAATTCTTGCCTCCCATGCTCGACTGGGTTTGATTCCTGGCAGATGCACCTTAAGGTAAGTGATCATTCATCTTTCAGTGGAGGCCTGTGTGTTGCTAAGATATTGAACAGGTTTCACTGGAGCTTCTAATCTAAGACAGACTAGAAAGAAAGGCTTAGTGCTCTATTTTGTAAAATCAGCCGTACGGATCACAATAGTCTGATCCCCAACTGATAAAAAACGGGCAGCATTGCTTTCCACTGTGCACTGCATGTTCATGAGTGAGGGACCAATTTCACAGCAGTTAAAAAATAATAAAAATAGTAACAAAACTTGAGAATGCCTAACATTGCAAAAACAATAATTTGTCCTTTTAAAACGTTTTATAAATATTCCATTTCTTAGCTTTCTATTTTCCCCCTATTGTTTGTAATGAAAATATACATGAAAAAATATTGGCCAGCTCAATAGTTTCTACATCAAAGTTTCAGTAATATTTCCTGAGCTACTGCTCTGTGTTGAACACTGTAGTAGTTACAGGAAAATAGCCAATGAGGACAGATAGTTTTCTTGATTTCACAGTCTTGTTTTTAATTTATTTATATTTGTTGAATAAACTAATGGTAACATTTTAAATAAATAAATTTAGGTAAAAGAGAAGGGGCTTAGGTCTAAAATGCTGATACAAGGAGAATTTAGATATACTTTTATCTTTTGCTGAAAAAATATTTAGGCTAGATTTGCAAGTCTGATAATCAGGTCAAAAAGTATTGTCGGATATTGTTATTATCATTATCATATTTAGCTCTCCCGAAACATAGGTAATTGTATTATTAAAAGGCACAAAGATAAAATAAGGAATCCTTTCTAATTTTGTATTCTAGAAATCCCTGGACTATACCCCGAGACAAATCACTTCAGAATGCACACTATCATGTGTCCTCTTTACCTAGTTTCTATTTAACTGTATTTCAAAGTTAGTTTTTGAATTTTTTTTATTGAAGATCATCATACAATTAACTATTTTAAATATTTATTTCTTCTGAAGGTATTCTTTTGATGGGTGGGTTCTGTTACCCACATTGAAAAGACTAGTACAGTATTAACTGAAGGACTCTTTCTAAAAAATTCAAACCTTTAAAAATGTGATGACTATGTCCTTCTGTAATTTTCTCATGCAACACTAAAACTCATCTATTTACCATTAAGTCAGTGTGGGTATTTTGTGCATTGACTTCCTAAGTGTCCTTGAGTTTATTTAGGAAAGCAATATTAATAGACTATGCTTCTTCCTGGATTTGAGTAAAATTCAGTTAACTAGTAAAATGGAATTTTAGTAATTTTTGAATTTTGAAATTCAGAATTTTAGTAATTGTTATATAAGACTTTCAAAAATAATTAATGTTATTTTTCCATTCAAGAACATTTGCTCCTGTGAAAACTTTTTTGATATCAATGAAACTGGATGGTTGTCTGAAAATCAAGGCATAAATAAGAATTAAAAAAATATATATATGCACTGCTGCCATCGAGAAATATAAGGAGGCAACCTTCAGAGACAGAGAAGTTAGCAGCAAAGAGAAGTTTAGAAAAGTAGGAGGAAAATTACTGAGTTATACTTTAGGTAGCTTTTCTCAAAAGGACTCAGAAAATCTTGTGGAGATATTTTATAGACAATAGGAAGTAATTGAAAGTCTACAAGCTGATGTATTCCTCTAGGAAGAGTGGTAAGTAGTAATAATGTAAAAGACATAATATATTGTACAATTCAACAAAGCCGGTGGGAAGTTGTATTGGGTACATTGGCCTATGCTTAAATCACGTAATCGATAGAGATTTGCTTCTGTGTGGAAGGCCTTCAGAAAATAAATTTCAGTGTACTGACACTAAAGAATTATGTTTTTTAACTGCAGTACACTGAATATAAAACTATTTTTGTGTGGTGTAGGAAACTCGTTTTTAAAGACATATTTGAAATATTTAATCATTACAATCATTAATACTTATTTATTAAATAGGTCCTATATATATAACATTATGCTAGATTCCCAGATATATTACTTTATTGTTTTGTTTTTCACTTGGTATTCAGCAACTTGCAGGCAAAAATACCAAAGACACATAGAGTGAAATTTACTTATACTTTTCCTCAAGGAATAGTCTCACTTGTTTCCTTACTTCACATAATATTTACATATACTACTTTGTAAAATTTTTTGCATAAAATGAGCTTGCTCCAAAATTTAAATACTGCATCACTCATGCTGTTAGATACTCTTCAAAATTCAATAAACTTTCAACAGATGAAGAGAAGAAAACTTTGGCTAGCATGCTAGAAAGATTCCAGAAGTTATTCCACTGGCACGATCAAATCAAGTCAGGCCAAGCCAAGTGCCGTAGAGTCAATGTGAAAATAATTAAGATACTGTTAGTATCTTGAAAAACGCTACTACAGTTATCTTGCTAGGCATTGACTGAATGTCTACACATTTAATCAGTAGGAGGATAAAAACTTTTTTACAGATATTTTGTGTCAAAAAGCTTAAGGATACCTAGAAAGTAGAATGAGTTTTTCACTGCTGAAATAGAAAATGATGAGAAAGAAAATACATTTCCATGCTATTCAGATACACCCCTCATCTTACTAGTGCATATGAAGTCTCTGTGATATTAAAACAGTTTAGCAAAATTTTGACTCGATTTGGACTGACGTAACTTTTTGAGTTGTGGAGGATTCACTGACTTCCATTATGCACTTTGGTGCTTTGTTTCAGGTCATGTTGGTACACCCAGGTTTCATCTCCAGTGATAACATGGCCCGAAACATTTTCTTGTATCCCCAAAAGTCTTAGTAAGCTTCAACTCACCTTTGCTTTTATTCAATCAGTGAGCTCCTTCCAGACCATCTCTGCACACAGCTTCCTCATGTCAAGATTTTCAGTGAAGATTTTCCTGTTTCCCTATCATTGTTCACTTGATCTGCTGTGCTTCTCACAGTCAGCCAATGATTTTTACATACAATTTGATGAATTTTTGCAACATTTTTATCAGTTCTGCTAAGTTACTGGCTGCTCTGACCTTTCTTCATCAGGGTTGCTTTCTCTCCCCTCAGAAAACCATTTAATCCATTTGCACACCGCTCTTTTCTTCATGGTGTTATCACCATAAACGTGGACTAACATGTCCCTGATTTCACTTCCACTCTTGCCAAATTTAACAAGAAATTTAACATTTATTCGTTGCTCTAATTCAAGTCCCAACAGTCTCTCAACGGCACGCAAAAACATGCAGCAGCAATAATGAATGCCACTCAGCAAGGCATCACCACGTGTCAACACGAACACAGCCGTAAGACACTGATATACCAAGGTTATGAAACCTTACAGTGCTGCCAATGTAAGTGCATGGTAGTAAGCTTGAGAACTTAATTGTCGGACCTCATAAGTGCAATTAAACAAAAGAGAATAATAAGCCACTTACGGCATACATTTGAAAGAGACACTATAGAGCTCAAGTCTGAAAAGTATGGTGAGACCATCTCACATTTTGTAAAGGGGGAAAAGAAGTAGAAACTTCATGTAGCGTACAAATCTAATAGCTCATTGCAGAGTTTTCAGTCAGACCATATTGTAGTTGACACTCACTGAAACTGGATGATCAAGACTGCCGAGCATTCTTTAAATGTTTTAACTATTCCTTCGTCCCTGGAATATGAGTTTAGCATAACTTTTCATGGGACCATAAAATGTAGTGTTGGTAATTTTTCCTGAAGAAGTTACAAATCAACCATGGATCAGTTTTTTAGCATGTTTTATTAATAAAATTAAGGCTCATTGATTTGACTAATGAGTTCCAATAATGTAATATTTTATGTTTGTGTCTAATTTAAGGGCTTTATGGACTGTACGATTTCAATTGGCTTAACATTGCATTGAGAAGAAGGGATTAGGTTTAGTGTTCAGATAGAGAAATACATTAATGTGTCCTGACTATCTATATAATTATGACTTTTTCATAAACCATCTCCTTTATTATAAACACACAAAAAAAGTGACAGCAAAAATTCTAGCTTTTGTTTCTGTGTCTTGATCCTTGTCCATCTATCTAAAAATCTTCATGTGTTACTGTAGTAGCCAACAAAACACATGGTTTAAACAAAGAAAATCACAAATGTTCCTAGAAAGATAATGCTATCACTTTTTATTTTCTGTAGTTTAATTCCCATTAATAAGATGGAATCACATTCTCCAACTTGTCACTGCACTTCAGCCTCCTTAAACATACTAAGACTCCCTGTGATGTTCTTCCTTCAGATAACTGTAACCCTTCCTACTCTCCTTCATTCACATCTCAGATGAGTATCACTTACTTGTATATTAAAATCTGTAAATATAAGACAGGCAACCTCTTTGTCTCTCCCTTTATTGCTATTTATTTTTCTTTGTAGCATTTAATAGTATTTGTTTACATCTGGCTCTCCGACTTGGCATGCCAGCTTCATGAAGACCTTATGTTCAATGTCTAAAGCATAATAAGCCTTCAATAAACATATATTTAATGAGTGGAAAAAATCAACAAGTAATTATTGTAGCATTTAATATCAAGTTGTTATCATCTAATTCTGAAATTATCCAAATTCAGAAAATACACTTCATACTACCTTGGCACATAACTTCTAGAATGCCTACTATTACTACCCTATGTAAAAAGTAAATGCTTGATGGACTGAAAATGTGTTGTGATTTAAGAAAACATTTAATCATTTTCGAAGTGAAAGTCATTGTACAAATCCAAATTTGAATTTTCAGCTTACAGGCAAGATTCTTATTAAATGTTTGAGTTCCTTGGTACTCAGTACTGGCCTATTATTTTACATTTTGTATTCTGTCTTGGGGTGATCTCAACCATGTCTATGATTCCAATAAACATTTATTAAATAATTACTCATCACATATCTTAACTCCAGCCCATGAGTATTACTCATGAGTTTTGGATTCATATGACAGAAGTGTGCATTTGGCATTTACACGTGGATATGCTAAAAGTACAGATCTAAAATTAAATTTATGATTTTATCCACATTTATGATTTTTTCTCTTTCTTTGCTTTTGATCTTACTGAAGGCAGAATCTATTAAAAAGCAAAATGCCTAGGAGCTTCAATTAATTCTTACATCTATAACTTCAAATTCAAATTATGCCTTGATAGATCTCACAGCTTTTGTTTTGTATCATTTTCCTTATCTCTTTATAAATACCCTTTAGACTTTCATTCTCTTGTTTCTTTTTTTTAGTTTTAAAATGTTTTGTTCTTTTAAGATGTTATTTTGCACTAATTTTTGAAAAGTATTTTGGTTTTATATAACACCATAGTTGACATTGATATTTTAGTGATATGAAAATGTAACTTCACTCTATTATGACTTCTAATCTATTTAAAATTTTAGGATTCAGTTTAGTGTTAACTTCTGCTGAAGTAAACCATCTCATTCTTACTGCTTTTAGACTTTTCTTTTTGTCTTCAGTGTTCTGTTTTTAATTTGCTATCTCATATTGTTAACGGCCGTTGAGTTAGCTCTAACTCATGCTGATGTTGTTTATAAAAAACCATAGCTCATTTGCCATCTACTTGATTTCAACTTAGGTGTATAACACAACAAAATGTTGCCCAGGTCTGTGTCATTACCATGATCATCAGCATATCTGAGCCCCTTGTGTGGCTGCTGTCTCCTGGCGTCCCATTAAGGGTTTCATTTTTGTTGATCCACTCCTTTACCAACAATGATGTCCTTTTCTAACTACCGTCTTTCCTGGTGAAAAACATCCAAGGTAAGCAAGCTGAAGTCTTGTCATCTTCACTTCTAAGGAGCGTTCCTGTTACATTTTTTCTAAACCCATCTTGAAGTGTATATTTTATTATTATTATTTAAGATTCAGTAGCCTTTTAAATCTGTGCACTATCATGCATACTCATTTCAGAATATTTCTACTCATTTGCTTTTCATGTTCTATGATTCGTTTGTATTCTTTCTCTTCTCCTCAGGTATCCCAATTGGGTATAACTTATTAGATATTCTAAATTTGGCCTTTATGTACCTGTTCTCAATCTCCTTTTCTCTCTATTGCACTTTTGATAATTTGCTTACATTTGTTTTCAAGGTCACTAATTTCTTTCAACTATGCTTAGTCTGCTTTTGAACACCTCAGTTGAGTTTTTACATAAATGTATTAATTTGAGGATTTTATACATACTTATGTTCTCTTTGTATATGTTTGTCCATTTTTAATCTCTTGTCCTTCAGTCAACTTCAATTCCTTTTTGATTTTAAACATATTTGTTAACATTACAATTGATTCTTATCTGAGCTCCTTGTACTTCTTAGTCTCTTACTGGTTTTTGTCTTCTGTCACACTGAGGACATGGTAGTTAAACGCTACAGCTGCTAACCAAAAGGTCTGCAGTTCAGATTCACTAGGCATTTCTTAGAAACTTTGAGACCATTCTAATCCATCCTGTAGGGTTGCTATATATATATTTTATGTTTGTTTCTAACAAACATGCAGAAACTCTGTCAACTTTTAATCATTATAAACTGAATTATCACTTGAGGTAATATGGATTCATATTTATGATTTCTCAAACTTTCCAGGCCATTTCTCACTTAACACCAAATACATTGAGAGAAAACTTCCAGTTTTGTCTCCTGAGTCATGGAATGGTTGTCTTTCCTGCTTTAGCTTCATATTATAATGTTTTCTTTCCATCTCAATGATCAGGGCATTTTCTCTCCTCAGACTTGAATCGTATATTCTGCCATCTTATTAAGATAAAAACTCAAGTTAAATCATTTTGCTGAGATGTCCTTAAAGACAATCACATTTTTTCCCTAATTCCACGTTTTAACTTAGTTTTTGACTTCTATCAGCAAAATGATCAGCATTCCGAGTCCAGAATCCTGCTGTACTATACAATCATCCCATGTAAGTTAAATAAGAGATTAAAAAGGAGGAGGTATAGAATTACAGTGGCTTCATCACTAAGTATGACCTTGACTGTGCAGAAAAATAGAACAAATATGTAAGGTTAATCTGTAATATTTTATATTTCTCAACCTGTTTAAACAGCTGTACATAATAACTGACACATTCTGGATATGTACATCTTATTAAATACATTTTTCCAAACTGTAAAAATCACAAGAATTTAGTCAGGATAAAGGGGGTATATCTGAAATTCTTAACTTACATTACTGGGTGACTAAGAGAATATAGTCAGCTTACAACCACTACCTCCTTTAATTGAAAAAATATAATGGTGTGCCCTCTCTCTTAGTGTTTATACTTAATTTGGGTTTAAAAAAATTGGTATGAGACCACCAGTCTCACCATATGCAACAGAAAGCCTAAGTACAAACAAAGTAAATGCACAAGAAGAGGCTAGGTACTATCAGTTTTAAACAATTCACACAATGCTATTCCTTAAATTGGTCCTGAAAATAAACTGACCCCAAAAGGACTGTATATCAAAATTCTATTGTAGTCCCTAGTTAGATGAATACTGGGTAATATTCAAACACCTATTTTAGGGTATAGGAGAAAGTATCTTATAAAGAATTTGCTGTCTTTGCTCATCTACTATGTCCATAGCGTCAGATTTAAGAAGTCTTAATGCAGTCTGAAAAAGCAGTTATTTCTCTGTCACTCTAAATGTAATCTGAACATTCTGATGCATCAAATGCTTTCAAAACCTACATTTTTAGACAATATTTTCTAAAGGCTGCTGTATATTTAACCAAATTAATGTTAATTTATAATTAGCTGAAGTCTCTCTTTTTATCTCCTCATAAGTAAAACACAAAATCCTATATTTATCAAAGGTTTCAACATAGATCCCCTATAAAAACAAATTAGCAGATGAACAAAAATAAGAAATATGCATTCCTATGTTTTCAGTTTCTGTGAACTACATCCTATTACATTTAAAACACTAATGTTCATAAACTATTTCCCAGCTGTTGTGCCTATGTTAAATGTATTAGCAATTCTACACAATGTGCTAATCGTGATATTTTTATTAATAATATTTGGACTATCATTCTGTTTATGTAGGTTTTTATGCTTGAGGAAGGAGAGGAGAAAGAGGCAGAGAAAGAAAAAGAAGGGAGGAACGAGGGAAGGAAAAGAGGAAGCAAAGGAGGAAGGAAAGAAAGAAAATCTCAAAGAAAGAAAATAAAATGATCCCAAATGCCAGTGTCCAAGAATTCATCATTAGGTCTTTGGAGTAGAGACTTAAAATCTTTTGTTTATGTCTAGATAGAATGGATGATAGAGAGATAAGTTGCATAAAATGTGTCATGCATACACCCTATATGATATATACATAATTATACCTTTTTGAAAATACCTATTACATTAACATATATAAATATTATTTGAAAATTTACTATTAATATACATGCAAAAACACACACATAACCCCCCCAAAACAAACCTGTTGCCATCCAGTTGATTATGACTCATAATGACCCTACAGGACAGAATGGAACAGAACTGTGCCCCAAAGTTTCCAAGTTGCAGCTAGAGGATTCTAACTGCCAACCCGTTGCTTAACAGCTGAGCTCTGAACCACCGCAACACCGGGGCATGTATATTTCATGGATATCAAGCAACTGTTTCTTAATGTTTTGATAGCAATACCTAAGAAACAAGTGCTAAGTCCCATTTACTTTATGTATTTTAAACTGCATAATTTGAACTCTTCATGACTTCTTTTCGATCTAGTTTAATATTTCCAAATTTCACACTGCCTCCTCATTATGATATACAATTCAAACCTTCCAAAAGCAGTGTAATGGTTAAGGTTATGTGCTGACTGACTAGGACATGATTTTCAGTGGTCTGACAAATGTTACATAATCATCTCCCGTTTTACTATCTGATGTCGGCAGCCGGTTAGTTGAAAGGAGATCATTTTTTAGCCCGGCCAGCATCCATTAAAAGTGTATAGATAATCTGGCCAAGTTCACTCTCACTTGATTTTATATCTGGTCGTTATTCTCTGACTTTTCATGTTTGAGAAGTGACCCAGAAGTCTGACCTGCCGATTTTAGGGTCTGCTAGCTCTGAAACTCTGTGAGTCAGCAATCTCTTGCCTCACCTACTGGTTTTGGGTTAGTCAGCTCCTGCAACCATTTGAGTCTGAAGAAGTTTCCACATTGACATTTGACCCACAGATTTGGGACTTACCAGCCTCCACAACTGTGTAAGATATTTCCTTGAAATGAATCTCTCTCATTTTATATATATATATATATGTATATATCTGCACACACACAAAATATATGTGTTTGCTCTTCTAGAGAATATAATCTAAGGCAGGTACCACATCAAAGGGAGAAAATTTTTACCTTATCTTTATACTCTAAACGTGGGTGCTGAAAGATGTCTAATTTGTGTATGTAAGTCAAGAAGGACTAAACAACATCAGGTTTCTATAAATACTAATAAAAGCTATTAAGTTTTTGTCTCTATATTTTATAAGTTCTGCTAGCAGTATCTACCTCAGAGATGTTATTAAATTGAGATCACGAAAGTTTTCTTATAAAATATAGAGAGCAGACCTGGCTGAAATCCAGAGCTGCCGTTTTTTAGTTGCACAATCTCAGATAAGTTTATTAATAACTAAGATCCACAATTTTTCACTCTTCAGCAGTGAATAGTGTTGTCTATGTATTCATTGGTTGAATTAAAAAACAAAAATATATGAATTGCTTAACATTTGACTCTTGTTATCATTAGGTGCCGCCAAGTCCGTTCTGACTCATAGTGACCCTGTGCACAACAGAACAAAACACTACTCTTCTGTGCCAGTCTCACAATTGTCGCTATGTTTGATCCCGTTGCTGTGGCCACAGTGAGAGTCTTCCTTGAAAGTCTTCATCTTTTTCACTGACTCTCTAAACTACCAGTAAGTTGACAGGCAGGAAGTACTCCAGAAATACTGCTCCTCTGTTAACAGTCTGACTTTTTTTCAGATGAGGAAGTGGAAGCATGGAGAGATAAAGGAATGTATAACAGTTAACTTAATGATGATAAAAGCAGATTTTTGACTTTGAAACCTAGTCTTTCACATCCAGTGCTACTTTGAAATATTGTCTTCTATTATTGTGCCCCCTTTACTGACAAGGAAACCTTGGTGCCTTAGTGGTTAAGTGTTACATCTGTTAACCAAAAGGTAGGCAGAGCAAATCTGCCAGGTCCTTCTTGGAAACTCTATGGGGCAGTTCTACTGTGACCTATAGGGTTCTTGTGAGTCAGAATCAACGCAGCAGTGGGTTTGCTCCACTGACAAGGGATAAAAAAAGGAAACAACAAATCTAATTACAGTTCCCAGCTGGCAACTGTAGAAGGTGAGGAAGTTCATGTGTTTTTCCTGTGGCTGCAAGTCTATAATATAAAGGTGATGAGAATTTTTGGTGTTATAAATGGTTCATAACATATAAAAATTGGTAAACACAAATAAGCTTTTAATTTTTTTAAATAAATATAGTCTGTTGAAGTGCTAGTTTAAACACATAATCCTCAAAAAATGAGCAAGGGTAAGAGAGATCTGTATGTTATTTTACTGACATGGCATGCAAATTCTGTATAACCTTCTTTATGATAATATGTATTTTTGTAGATATGAAGTACATCACTGCATAATATAGCTTCAAATGGTTCTTTCTTCATACTGCTATGATAAAATCACAATAAGTATTGAATATAAATTTAAACTGAGCTAGTGTATGTGCGGAGGGCATGGTGGCCCAGTGGTTAAGAGCTCAGACTGCTAACCAAGGCTGATCCTTGGAAACTCTATCCTATAATGTTTCTATCAGTCAGAATCTATGTGATTAAAATAGGTTGTGTTTGGTTTTAGGGTATATGTGAAATGCAGAGGAGATAATTCTATTGCTCAGGTTAACTGGTTTAATTGAGTCTTGGCTACATTTGACAATGGGCCATCTCTCTAAATGGGCTTTAACTGACTTTTTTCATTTTAAAAGCTAAAATTATTTTAAATAAGTCTTAGAAATAGCAAAATTCATCTCTCTAAGGGAAGAGCATTTCTAACTGTCATTCTCTGAAAGCAGAAAAGAAACAGTGATGTAGAATCCAGTTCATCTGCAGCATTCTGAAGGGCTTCAAAAGAGAATCTTGAAGGGTAGCTTATTTATTTATTTATTTTTCCTAAATGAACTAAAAACATAGCTAATCTCTGGAAAGCTGTTCACATTTATACAGCTAGGTTTTTGATCTTCTGAAATGATAAATTATTAATGTCATTGGATAATAAGTTGGTAGCAAATGAGTTTTTCCGAGACTCAGAAAAATGACCCTCTCCTGTAACAATAAACTCCTGATCTTCAGCAAGAATGGATTATTTATAAACATCGGTACTTCAAGGAGGCTATCTGAATTTAGATTAAGCAGCCCACATTACGACTTGTAATAAAACCCAGTATTACAAGTACCCTGAGAGTATCAGCCTTCTTCCTGGGAAGAACTGTAAAGTTCACGAGGATGTAAAACCCAGTGTTCTCTTTTAAGCCCTTCAGCCTCCATTCTTGCTGACAGCCCTGTCGAGACTGAATACATTCTACCTTATGACGTTTGAATGCAGCACAATATTAATTTCATATAATTTAAATGAGAACTGTGTTCTACTGTGTTTGTGCTTATGCTGTAAAATCAAGGTTCATGAGGGCTCAAGGAGAATCGGTTATGAGTGTGTTACGAAGTAAATTTGCTAAAGGCCGTAAAACTAGGGAAGTCGTGTTAGGACAGACTGCTACTCTTAATTAAAATACAAACCTGAAAAAGTATATGGTGTGTTGTGCAAGATTATAATGAATGCATATAAAAATTTATACCCATTTATTTAGATTTTTTCTAGCATTTGAAAAAAATTATTATTTAAAAATATTCTCCTGAGAATAAATGTGAAATATCACAGATGCCTGGAATAGCTTATAGCTGAGATTTATTTGGTCTTGACAATGAAACTAGCATGGGCTTTCTTGACATTCCAGTGTAATCGAGCTATGCTAAAATAGACATTTTCAGATAAATGATAGTTGCCTTGGTGTACAGCTTTCTGAATTCATAGATACAAAATAAAGATCTCAGTCCTTGAATTTGCTTTTAGAATAAGATGCTAACTCTTTGATTTTTTGTTTATTTTTTACATTTGCTTCGTTTCCTTGGCCAGAATCCTTGTTATATGCATAGGTTTTGTGACGTTTCTACTGAGTGGAGTATCTTTCTTACAGAGCGCAGTACTTTTCTTTTAAGATGCACTAAATATTACAGTGGCTTTGTTTTAATCAGTATATCTTTAATATACTGTAGCACTTTAAAGTATTATAAACAGTGAAACCTGTGACAGCCAGAACTCTGCAGGACTGACTTGTTTTTCTGGGGCTTGTAAGTTTTCCACTTTCAGAGGGTATGGCTTACAACTTTTCTTTCATTCTCTATTAGTAGAAAATAGTGATTACTCTCTGACAATTTCTGTCTTACATGGATTCCAGCTTTGGTCAGCTTTACTGTGTTTTCTCAGTTTTTCTTTGTATGTCTGAAACTCTATTAATTAGACTAATTACTAGTGACATAATTTATAATTATTAGTGAAATATACTTGCTTTATTGGGGATGGTTCTGAATTGACTCTATGATGTTTAAATCATGTTATATGATTACTGTTGTAAATATATGACCAAAGGATGTGATTTAAGAAAGAATAATATGCAACTGTATTCTTCAGTAAAATATTTAAAACCCATGTGGTCTACCATATTTGAAATTAAATTTTCACCACAAGTGTTTCATGGTGACACATGATTGATATAGGTAATAGTTATAATAATCTTCATGTATTTAACTGTCTATTTGTATAACCTGATGGTCTTGACTTAGATACATGGTAAACTAATAGTTACGTACTTTTTTGTTCTTGTTCTGTATTTCTGACTTCTCTTCTTACTTACCATGGGTACTTTGTTTTGTTACGGATGGCTGCCACTTTCAAGTCCCTTACTTGTGGTTAAAATTGTTCTTGTCCCACTACCCAGTTACCTTATAAACTGTCCTCCACTGGGATAATCTAATGCCACAGTTTCTGTTTCTTTCATTTGTTTTAGTTCTAATAAGCCTACAACGAAACCTATTGCCATGAGGTCAACTTCAACTCGTGGTGACCTTTTGGACAGAGTAGAACTGCCTTATATTGTTTCCAAAGTTCAGCTGGTAAATTCGAACTGCTGACCTATTGATTAGCAGCTATAGCTCTTTACCACTACACTGTCAAGGCCATGCTATTTGAAACACAGAGACTTAACATATGCTGTTTGTGCTGCATAGACTCCTGCGACTCCACTTTTCCCTTGGCTCTCTTTTTGCTCTCCTACTGATAAACTGGATAAACATTGCTTCCTCAGAGAATTTCCCCAGGGTTCTCAATCTGCTGGGTTCCCCGGCTCTTCTTTCTCAAATGAACTTGTTCTTTTCCTTTGTGTCTGTGACATCATTTATTACTATGTATCTATTCAACCATTTAGTTAATGTCTGTTTCTTATACTAAAATAATGCCAATAAAAAATGAACAAAAACTGATTAAAAAAAGATAAATGTGGACGAGTCCCATGATTTTTGTGTTTACCATTGTACTGAATGCCTAGCTCAGGGACTGTGTATTAAATGGAGGAACGTTGGTGTGAATGTTACTGTGACATGCAAAGTTATGTTCTGTAAAACATCTAGACAAGTTGTTTTATGTATTACAAGTGACTTGTAGTATCAATTTAAGTTTTAGGCAGTTGTCTGATGCCCAAGCATGGTACTTACTATTTATGTAACAGTGATCAAATTATTTAAATTATTGTATTCTAGTTTCCTTATCTATAAAATGAAAATGAAAAGTAAAAACTAAAAATATCTAGCACAGTGCCTAAAATACAGTATGTACTCAATAATAGACAGCTATTGATGTAGCAGACAAGCCCTGGCTGATATTTTAGAAATGTATTTCAGCAGAACTATATAACTAGATCACTCTTACCCAAGATTTTACACAAATGAAACAAAGTCAAAGGCATCACAATTATTTCACTGTATGAGAATAAGTCATTTTGCCTTTTGTTGTTTAGTCACAGAAGCTTCAAGCAAAGTCATGTAGTGATATTAGCATCTTGTAATTTATATTTCAGGATAATGATCTTAAATATAATTCATTCAATAATCTGACTGTGTCACAGTTCAAGTATTGTTGAATCTGCAGAAATTATTGGGAAATTAATCATTAAAGATCTCTCTTTCACAGTCATCTGTCTGTTATTGTTGTGCCATGGTTAACTTCGAGTGTGTGTTTGTGTGTGTACATGACCTTGAGTTGGAACATAAATGTGCTTCCGACATACTGTTGTTGTCTGCCATCCAGTCAGGTCCTAGGCTGTAGTCCTTAAGGGAGCAGATCTCCAGATCTTTTCTCCTGTAGTGCTTCTGGTAGATTCAAACCACCAGCATCTCAGCAGCCAAGCATTTAACCACTGCATCACTATAGTAAGCAGAATGTTTTCCCTTCAAATTTCGCCTTGTTTAGCGTTTAGTCACAGATGAAATTCTTTGGATTGCTTTCGGAGAAAAATATAACTCTTGATACAGTGCCAGTGAGGTAAACTGGTAAAACAGCTTACTTTCTTGCTATATTCATGGATCAATTTTATTTTCAGAGGAACTTTATGCAAAACATGAATGTGGTGGTAACAGCAACTAGACTACAAGTGATTAAATGAGAACTCTGCTGACTTTTGAGAACATCAGGCAAGAAAATGATGCTTTATTTACTAAGATGGCAAAAAATTCTCCTGGGATTTTCACATTAATTTGGGGGGATTTAATTGAAATAAAATAATCAAGCTGATTTAATCGTGTTTTAACAGTGAAGTTTTGGACTAATTTAAAGGTGTATATAAAAGACACGTGGACTAATTCAGATGACAAATAATACATTTTGCATGTTTTGGGTTGTGAATTTTTCCTGTATTAACATACACTCCTATGGTTGTTTGATAAATATGCATTTGAAAAGGGGAGATAATTTAAACCTAATAAGCTAAAGAAAAGTATCTGAGGAATGGATTTTCCTGGAAACTATCTGGTTTACCTTATTATTCTTGGTCCCTTCACCAGCTTCTCAAGATAAATGTTCTTGAATTTCTGAGAGGTCCCTGAAATCATTCTTCTATTTTGTATAAAATTTACATTACAATGCTGATGTAGAATTTTAACCAAAATTTATAGCTGATCATGTTGAGTAATTTTGAGCTCTTTCAGGGAAAAGAAGTGCAAATTTTCTTTTATTTTAGCGTTATGTAATATTTATTTCTCAGCAAGCCTAAGTCATTACAAGGTAAATAGGATGCCACTTGTCTATTCTTCCCCCTCTGAAAATAGTTGACAAATAGAATGTTTTGGGAGTGTAAGATCTGTCAGTACCACACTGAGCTTTACATTCTGGCATTCTTATCAGACAATGACAATAATTGAAAGTCAAGAATAGCAGATGCATTTGAATCTATAATTGCAATTATTTAAGCTTAATGACATTTTCCCTTACTTTGAATCAGTTTGTAGGATCCTGATGTGCAGCAAGAGCAAACATTCATACCACCATGACTTAGCTGTTGTCCCAGGCTGACTCCTCCAAACAATCTTGTTGCAGCTGGCAACCTCTAAATTGGAGACTCAGTCCAAATCCTAAGAGAGCTGAATTGTGCATCATATTGAAATACATGATATGAATCCACCTTGGAGTACGTATTCTGCATTTGTTTTTTGGAAGGCTTATGTTTTTCCTGCATTGATTGGGCCAGATGTTGCTGTTAATACATCTGGGAAGCATATTTTTCTTTCCTTTTAGTGTCATATGAGAAGATGCTGTCAACCCCGGAAAAATGCCAGCTGATATTTCTCAGATTGCTGAGGGTGCTAGAAATATAGATTCTAGCTAATCACAAAACAGATTTGTAATGTTTTCGGTTATCAGAAATTTGCTTGTCCAAGCTTGTATACTACTGTATGCTGCCTAGTCAGGTAATCTACAGTCTTCAGCAATTTTCAGTGAGTATTGGGTAATGTGCCTTTATTTGACATTGCTGATGAATTGGCCTAGAGTACATTGTAAACATTTGAATTGATGACTGAATAGACTGCAATTACCAAACACTTGTCTGCTTGTCTTCTTTACACTGGCTCTAAACTTGTTGTTTGTGTCTGTGATGCAATATTGTACAAGAGGAAAAAATATTTATACTGTCTTATGGATTAGGATACCACAATTTTAGTTCCAGTGTTGAGACTTGAGCTGGTGGCCTCAATTTTAAAGTCTCAGTTCCTTGAGCTATACAAGAAGGTTAAATAATTTGTCTGTTTGATTTCTAGAGTCTATGACTTTCTTTACTGCTGACATGAAGACAAAATTTATAATTCTCAAATACTTATTTAAACGAAAACTATATTTAAATGCCTTCCTTGACTTCTTCCCTCACTCTATCATTCTTCAATTTTGACATTGAAAATTGAGATACGCTTTCTATTCTAGAAATCTTTGTAGTATGTGTTTTCTTGTTTTCATACAGCACATTCTAAGACAGTATACGTGAAAATATATAGTATCATATTTTTGTCACTATATTACTGTGTTGCTATTGTGACTTTCATTACTATGAATGACTAGGTTATTGTTGCTGTTATTATCATATCTCTTTTTAGAGATGAGGATAGTGAAGAGTTAGGTTACTTGTCTTGGTTAATGATTGCCCTATTAACAGCATGACCAGAATCCAGTGCTGAATCTATATTATTGGTTTCAAAACATTCAGAGGATATTAACCTATTATTTTACTAAATTTGAAACTATGTTAAAGAACAGATAATGTTATTTTATATAGACTCTATCTTCTGAAATTTTGCAGTCTGAGGCTTGTAATGCCACTGTAGATGTAGGCAAAATGAATACACAAATTCAAGCAATGTTGGACAAATAGATCTAGACAGTAACTAGTGAGATAGATAACACTTCAAACTGTAAATCTAAATATAAGAGGGAATAATGAGCTCTATATGTTACACTGCTAGTAATATAAACTACTCTGATCTTCTAGGAAATTGTGGAGTCTTTACACAAGCTATCTGTTAGGTAATGAATTACCTTATCCGAAATAAGTCATCCTTTTTCCTGGTTCCTGAGAGATAGTTTTTGAAAGTTCCTAGACAGTCAGGGTATCTTTATTATCTCATTGCATATTTATGGTTGGGGCCTCTCAACAGCCATGATTGAGGCCTCATTGATGTACATAATTGATTATGATATTCCCCCCTTCCTCTCTGATGTTAGTTGACTGCATGATCCCCATACGAGGATTGCCAGTTAAGTTCACCAACTCAGTTCTAGAAAAAGTGCTATATACCTCGTTGCTGAATATCACTATGGTCAGCTTTGAAGTACTCACCTCGGGAAGCCATGCACATCCCCATTCCATCAGGTTTTTGTTTGTTCATGAGCAGCCTCACCAGCTAGCTCTCCTCCCTTTTTCTGTAAGTAAATCTGGCAGACAATCTCTGCCAATTCAACCTTTTACTAGCGTACAATTTATTGACACAAATTGCAATAAGTGACTGTACAGTCCTACCCTTGATCAGCTGGATATTCCTGTCACCATTAAACCCTCTTTATTCCCCTCCCTCTTAACCCTGAGAAATGCTAATAAACTTTCGTCTCTGCACACTTGTTTTTCTTGTCTTTTTATATAAGTAAGTCTGTACAATATTTACCCTTTTGTGATTGGCTTTATTTCACTCAGAATAATATTTTAAAGCTCCATTTATACTGTAGTGTATATGAAGAATTCATTTCTCTTACCAGTTGTATCTTTTTAATTTGTGAGCTGTGATGTAGCTCTGCCTTGTGGAGAGTTAGAGAAAGCTTGAGTCGGCAGATGGTCTGAAAGATGATGTTCTTTATTACACAAGTTAAGTTGCTGGCTAGGGTCTCCTAGGCAGTGTCCACTGGGCAAGTGCCAAAAGGTTGCAGAAATGTGAAGATGAGGATTCTGAATTTCCATGGGCAGATCGGTTTTATGTTGATCTTTACCATGGAGTTAGAAACAATGCTTGGGCTTATGTACTGTGGTTCTTATTTAGCGCACAGTGAAAAGTCAGGAATCATTTTATGAGAAGTCAAAATCATAGCTAAAGATAAGCAAATCAGGATCAATAGGCTTGTACTCCTGGTCTAGGCATTTTGCCATTTATGTAGATGGCCTTGAGTAAGTTGTACTCTAAGACTCACTTTATTTATCTGTAAATTGGAAACTGTACTAGAGTAATATTAATGTTCCTTAGTTCCACAGAGAGGAACCCTGCGGGTACAGCCGTCAAGTGCCTGGTTGCAAACTTGTAAGGCTGGCAGTTTAAGCCCCCGGCTGCACCACAAGACAAGGGTGTGACAGTCTGCTTCCATAGCAATTTTTTTTTTGTTTTTCTTTTTAGGGTGTGGTAGGAGGAGAGGGTTTTAGTTTCAAAGATTTGTGATATGGCTGTTTTTAAACCTTAGTGGTCAGCACCTACCGGTCTCTAACTTCTCCTATTGGGATGGCTTGTTTGTTATCATGATGCTGGAAGCTATGTTACTGGTGTTTCGGGTATTGCAGGTTCACTCATGGTGGGTAGGTTTCAGGGAGCTTCCGTACTAAGACAAACTACGGAGAAATGCCCGATGATATACTGGCAAAAGTACGCCAATGGAAATCCATAAAATGTAACACCAAATTGTCTGATATAATGTTGGAAGTTGAGACCGTATGCTGGAAAACACTTCAAATATGCTGCGTTCGAAATAGGCTTAAACTTACCACTGATCATAAAAGGTGGTGTTAGAGCAGACAAGGTTCTGCTCTTCTGTGTATGGAATTGCTAACATGGGAGTCAACTCATGGACAAATAGCGACAACTGCCAATTGTTCTAAGAATACACGAGAAAAGCAGTAGAAAATTAGCCCTTAATAATTTCCTGTCTGGTTCTTGACAGTAGTTAGCTGGATCAAGTTGATTCTGACTACTGATAGCCACCCCGTACACACCGAGAACTCCTCCGTAGGGGTTTCAAGGCTGCGATCTTTTGAAAGAAAACAGCCAGTCTTGTCTTTCAAGGTACCTCTGAGTGGAATCAAGCCTCTATCCTTTTTACTGGTAATGTGGTGTTCAGCTGTTTAGGCCGTGTAGAGACTCCAGCCTATGTTATAAATGTTTTTACAATCTTAATCTCTCCAAGCCTCAGTGTTGCTCATCCATAAAACTGGTTTGACATTAATGCCTGTCCTGTACAGAATTTTTGTGAGGATTATAATAGACAATTGAGTATTATCTTTTTTTTTCTGTAACACCTCCATAACAATGCCCACAGTAAAAGACCTAATATTTTTGTGTACTTACTAAAGGTAATAACCCTTTAGACACATAGTAATTATTTTTTGCTGGAGTCTAATTTGTAGGTGTGTTCAGAGTTGTTGTTGACGGGTGATATTGAGTCAGTGCCAGCTCATGAGTCCTTAGGAATGACAGAATGACAGACAGCCCTGGCCTGAACCATGTTGTCGTCAGTGCTGTGTTTGAGGCCGTTGCTGCAGCCACTGTGTCAGTCCATTGCGTCAAAAGTCTCTCTTTTTGGCTGATCTTCTATTTTATCACGCACGATGTTCTCCTCTAGTGACTGGTTCCTGGAAAGCAAGCCAGATGAAATCTCACCATTCTCACTTCCAACAAACATTCTGGCTGTATTTCCTCCAAGTCAGATTTATTTGTTCTCCTGGCAGTCCATGGTCTATTCTATATCCTTTGCCACTATCATGCTTTGAATATATGAATTCTTCTCTGGTCTTCAGTAGGTAACATAAGATCAAGAACTGCTGGTTCTTATGTAAGAAGTATAAGCTGAGCTGTAGGAAATGATAGAATATCAGTTAAAAATGCTTCAATAAGCATACGCAGTGTGAGCATCTCTTATTCATTTATCAAGAAATTTGGAGGAAAGCTACCTAGCCAACCAAATACAGCAGATTCATATTCTTGGCTAGTCCAAATAAAGGAGATCAAACATAACACAGAAATTATTAAACAGTATCATTCATATTATGCGCTAGCATGGTTTTGCTGAAAAAAAGATTCAATAATGGCTAAAGCCAGATTAAAGCTAGATTCAGAAGAAGACCCGGAACAAGGGCTGTTACTGCTAGTATGAGATGCTTCTTAGCGGAAAGTAAACATTGCCAGAAAGATGTTTTTACTTGCATTTCATTGACTACACAGGGGAAGTTGACTGTGTGAGATGTGACAAACTATTGTTAGTGGGAATTCCAGAACTCTTAACTGCTTTCATGTGGATTCTGTGTTCAGAACAGATACATAAAAATACTTCTGTTACTTCTGTTTCTGGAACATCCATCCCCTTAACCAAAGTTCTCTTGATTCCTCTTTTCTTTCTCTCTGTAATATTTTCTAAAATGTCACTGAACTTGTGATTTTTCTGTGGTTTCAATAATAGGAAAAGTAGTTTCTTCCTATCCTAGTTTTGCTCTTCATGTTTCAAAGTTTATTAATTCTCTTTTCCATACATTTATTAATTTTTCTTTGGGTTTAACCTCTAAAATTCCCCTTCTTTTCAAATTTCATTTGTTGAAATTTCAGTGGTCACTTTTAATTTCTTATTTTTAATGTACAGTGGTGGTCCCTCTTCATTCACAGTTTGAATTTCCTCCAGTTCAGTTACCTGCAGGCAGTGGCAGCCTGAAAATATTAAATGGAAAATTCCACAAATAAACAATTCATAAAATTTAAATGGCTTGCCATTTAGAGTAGCAAGATGACATCTTGTTACATTCTGCTGCATTCCACACAGGATATGAATCATCCTTTGTTCCTCCATGACCACACTGGATATGCTGCCTTCACATCACGCGCTGAATAGCTATCTCAGTTATCAAATCAATTGCCATGAAATTATGGTGCTTGTGTTCAGATAACTCTTATTTTACTTGATCATGACACCAAAGTGTCAGAGAGGTGATACTGATAATTTGGATGCACCAAAGAGAAGCTGTAAAGCATTAGGTGAAAGTTCTCAACTTTAAAGGAAAGAAAAAAAATAGTGTACTGAGGTTGCTAAGATTTATGCTAAGACAAATCTATCTGTGAAATTGTGAAGATGGGAAAAGAAATTTGTGCTAGTCTCACTGTCACACCTCAAACTGCAAAAGTCACGGCTACAGTGTGTGATAAGTGCTTAGTAAAAAAAAAAAAAAAAAGACATGTATGTATAGAAAAAAACAGTACACGTAAAGGGTTTGGTACTATCCCTTGTTTCAGTCCGCCACTGGGGGTCTTGCACTGTATCGCCTGAAGGTAAGAGTGTGCTGCTGTATTTTCTATATTTAGTTACTTCATCTTCTCTAAAATCCTTATCTTTTTTTTTTTTTTCTTTGACATTTAGCACCTCTGATTCTCCTGTCAGGCTGGTCTTTCTCCATTGTACACACTTTCTCTGTTTTTAACAACTTTGTAATGTAGGCCTTTTGCCACACGAGTTGTCTTACTCTGACATTTCAAGTATCGCTTTTACGTAGCTGATGCTTAAATTCGTGCTTCTCCCCTTGCCTCATTCTGAGGTCAAGACCTGTATTTCTAAAAGCCTATTAAAGCTTTGTATCAATATATATTACAGATGTGTTTCAAACTAAATTTATCAAAACAAGACTCAATTTACTTTCCTATCAATTCTTTACTTTCTTCTATTTCCTCATTTTCTGTGTTTGTTAGTAATGCACTTCATTCCACCTTACCCTGTAAGTTCTAATACTGTGGACTCTTCCTTTGTGCCTTGTTCTCCAACCCCCATGACAGGCAAGGCTGAAAGTCTGTTATAGACTATCTTTAGAAACTTTCTCAAATTTCCCTGCTCTTCCCATGGTTATAGTATTTGTATTTGGTGTCTCTCTCACTGTTACCAGTATAATTGAACAGTTCCTTAATTGTTCTCCTTGAATTTTATCCTGTGCACCACCGCTAACCTACTTCATTTACTGATTCAATTTTATTTAGAATTCAGCACAAACACAGCAACTTAGTACCCTAATAGCTTCCATTATCTCTTCAAAGTTGATCTTTACAAACTTTTAACTCAGAAATAGCCAGACATGTACATTTCCACTTTTGTTAATCTGTAATCACAACTGGAGACAGTTTCCTTGTATTCCCCTATTTCCATACCTATAGAGGTGCTCTCTAATTAGATTCTCATTTCTATCAGGAACTTTGAATGGTAATTTGCTTAATCCTCAAGGAAGATGTTAATCACGTCGCTCTTGGCTATTTCTGTAGATTGCAAGGCATCCATTTATTAACTATGATATCTTGTAAATTTATGAGCACTCTCTTTTTCTATACCAACTATGTTAACTAGACTATTAGTCCCTAAAGCCACACTATGATGAATCTCATTCTAATCTTATTGTTGGCAAGTGTGAGTGTTCCAAAAAGGCTTGCTGGGTAAAAGAAGCATTTTCTCCTATTGAACACTTGTCCCTTCATGTTATACTTATTTGTTTCTGTGACAGGATCCTTCAACAGATTGTGAATATGTGGAGGTTGAAGATAATGCATTATCAAATTCTATACTTCCACAACATACAGTGTCATGTTTTAGATATGGGATTTATATGTTACAAATTCAGTATTTATCTGTCTAACAGAATTTAGGAACTTTTTTGAGGGTAGTTATTGTGCCTTTTCTTAAAAACTGTAACTATTCATAGCCACACAAATTACATTATTCTTGCCATTTGCTTATTTAATAAATAAATATGGCAATAATTATATTTGTTTATTTCCTGTTTGATCTAAAAACATTTAAAGTAACCTACAATGTGTCTGGAACCCAGGTGGTATAGTGCTTCTCAGTGGTTCAGTATCTCCTCAGCTGGAAAATCTACAGGTCAGCATTTGAAATCCACCACCTTCATCTTGAAAAATCTATTGGGCAGTTCTAAAGGGTAAGCAAAAACTCTATTTTAAAAATGAATATGGTCAACATTTCTTGCTGCTTTGAAACATAGGTCAGGTATTAATATCATTATAATTCTAATGTTACTCAACTGCCATTCTGATCCAATGTTTGATGTTCTAACTGCATGTAAACCATAGCTGAGACCAGTTAGCTGTTACAGGCCATCCAGTCAGTTCTGACTCACAGCAAACCTGTGGAACAGAGTCAAACTTTCCCATTACTGACCTTTTCTTTAGCAGCTGAGTTCATCACCACTGTGCCACCAGGGCTCCCTGAAAGCCATAGTCATTGAAAAATGCCAATAAAGGTTTTAGCATACATTAAGTGACACTGTGATCAAACTCTCAGTTGTTAACTGAAAGAGTAACTGTTCATATCCACCTGCAGATTCCAAGGCAAAAAGACCTGAAGATTTGCTTCTATAAATTTTATATTTAAGAAAACTCTATGGGACAGTTCAACTCCGTCACATGGGGTCAGTATGAGCCAAAAATGACTGGACAGCACCTAAAATCAGTAACCTATGTATTACGAATTCTAAACTCTTTCTCCATTATTTACCTTTAACTTACTTCAAAGAAATGTCATTTGTAAGTAAAAATAAAAAAACTATTTTCTTTAAATTTATGGCAGCTGACTCAAAGTATTACTCTTGTCATTATTGATAGGCGTTTGACATATTTTTCTCATAACCACATTTCTAAAAATAATTGCTTTGCTCCTTATGATTTTCAGAAATGAAGTCTTTTTTATTATTTAAAACCACATGAATGAGCATATAGTGTTAAAATTTTACATGTTCAACTTGTAAATTTGTTTTTTGAAGTGATATTAAATAACTTGTGTAAGCCAACCCAAGTGCCATCGAGTCGAAGCCTTGCAATTAATAAATGGCATAATTAGAACTTTAGATTCCAAATTCAATTCCATGCTCTTTCTACTGTCTCTATAAACATACTTTGAATCTTATTTGTATTTCTGGCCTATGTAAGTTTTTGAACAAAGAAATCTTCTGAATTTTTCAGCTGCCATTTGAATCTATACTACAGTCAGAATAATCTTTAAACTCACTGCCACTGAGTCAATTCCAGCCCATAGCGACATGTAGGTCACAGTAGAACTGCCACCTAGGATTTCTGAGGTTGCAATCTTTGTGGAATCAGGCTGCCACACACAGATTATCCAGTAAGCAAGATATGAAGGGTTAACAGTAAGCAAGGTACTCATGGGCTTAATTACGTTTTTGACTGATCTGTAGTGCACAATTTCACATGTGTTTCACTATATCTTTGTTATGGTGAGAAACAGGTGAAATTGTACACTATGGATTCCCAAGAAATCATGAGTAAACCAGTGCGTACTTTGATTAATGGGTAACCCATCTATGCTGCTATATTTTTCTTCTGTGCACTTGCTGGTGGATTTAACCACTGACACCAAGGCTTCTAATAATTTCACTGTGTCTGAAATCTAATCAAGTCACCCCCTTCTTGGTCCATGACTGTCTTCAGATAAAGCCCAAACTATCTATTATGGGGCTTCAGAATATTTTATCTTCTTCTCCTGCAGCAACACAACACTGCCACCATTTTTTATTCTTTATTCATTTCTTTAGTTTACATGTTTTTTTAACATTTATTGTATTTTATACAAACAATGCATGTTTTCTATATTGCACTGTTAACCACTTCTTCCTCCACAGAGTTATGTTTGTAAGTTCACTACACTTTTTGTTTTCTTTTTTTGTAAAGCAACACATAAAGGAAAAGAATAAAATAAACTAATGATGGCATAGGTACCCTTATGAAGGAAACCCCAGTAGTGTGGTCGCTAAATGCTATAGCTCCTAACCAAAAGTTAGCAGTTTGAATCTACCAGGTACTCTTTGGAAATCCTGTGGGGTGGTCCTACTCCACTGTATAGGATTGATATGAGTCAGATAGAAATGGATTTTTTTTTTCTTATGAGTGGGGAGTGGAAGGACAGAGTTGGCCAACAAACATAAACATTACTCATTATTTGCAAAAAAAAATACAGTAGAATTTTCCGTGTAGCACTTTCTGTGTATGAGACACACCTTCTGCTTTTTTTCAAACAATAGATCCATTGGCTGTCATTTACATTTACTTTCTCCTGAGAACCTTGTTTGCTCACTCTCTCCTCCTGCAACATAAATTTAGATTTGTTATTTCCACTCTGGCTTCCATAAAACTGTGCTTCCTTATAATGACATTTTTCTCATTGTTTCCTAATTCCTCATACACATCACTGAAGGCCTTGTTCATCTGTATCCTCAGCGTCTGACAGTGCCTAAAGGGGATTCACTGGATGAATTACAGCTTTATTAATCTTTTATTGTATAAATTTAACCTTTCTTTTACGGAATCCTGGGGGTACAGTGTTTCTGGGCTAGACTGCTAACCAAAAGGATGGCAGTGAAACATACCAGTGCTCTGCGGGAGAAGTACAAGTGTGGCAGTCTGTTTCTCTCAAGATCATAGCCTTGGATGCCTCATGGGGCAGCTATACTCTGTGCTACACAATCACTATGAGATTGCAGTGGGTGGCTGTGTTCATTACCTAGTGCTGCTGTAACAGAAATATAAGCGGATGACTTCAACTAATGGGAGATTATTCCCTCACAGAGAATAAGCTAAAAATCAAAATTCAAGGTGCCAACTCTAGGAGAAGACTTTCTCTCTCTGCTGGCTCTGGAAAGGTCCTTTTCATCAATTTCCTCTTGGTCTAGGACCTTCTTTGTGCAGGCACTTCAGGTGCAGAGCATATGCTGTACTCCTAGCATTGCTTTCTTGAGGATAGGAATTTTCCATCCCTCTCTGCTTTCTTCTGTCTTTTATGTCTCAAGATATTGGCTTAAGACAAAATCTAATTTTGTAGATTGCCTCTTGCCTCATTAACATAACCACCACTAATCCCATCTCATTGACATCACAGAGAAAAGATTTATAACATGTAGGAAAATCACTTCGGATGATAAAATGGTAGACAATCACACAATACTGGGAATCATGTCCCAGTCTAGTTAATAGATACCTGGGGAGTGGGGAGTGTGGTTTGGAGATGGGAGGGCTGGAAGGTTGCGCAATTCAAACTACAATGGTAAACTCGCTTTTATTTGTTTAAAACATGTTTAATTGTTGGTTGTGTGTAAAAATACTCCCCCTGTCCGCCAGAATAATTCTAACATAAATAGGGAGAAGCTTTATTCAGTCAGGAAAGGGATAAGGGCTATTCATTGCAACGGTGAATGAGGGGTATTATTACAATAGGAAAACTGCTAAAGCTGTAAGATCAGAAGGCATCATCTGATGACTTGGGGAAAGTTGTTTTTTTTTTTTTTTTCTTTTATAGAGACAAAAGTAAACAAAGCTAGAAAAAAGTGACATGTGGAGAGGTGGAATGTTTAGCTGAGGTCAGCCTATTTTTCAGAAGGGATTCTTAAGGAATAGCTACACGTTGACTCAGCCTGAAGATGGGCCAGCTTTCAGGGACTTGGGAAGAGAGAAGTTTAACCAAATTTTACATAACAAAGACTTTTTTTTATGATTGATTGGCAGGGACAAGCTATTCACTTACTACTTATTCGTGAGGCAAAGAATGATAATTCAGAGCATCTTGTCTAGGTCGTATCTAAGATGTATGGAGAAGGATGGTTATTTGCAATAAGCCATTTCCTGAACAAAGAGCATGGGGAAAATTTGTTTAACTACCACTAAGTTACAGCAACTCAGAGATTTCAGGTAAAACACAACATTGTCAGTGAAGTTGGTGAACTCTCACAATTTTTGGCTTGTTCACATACATTTGACAGTTCTAAAGGTGGATTGTTTGGGAGCCAGAAATCCGTCACACATGCTAAGCATTGGGATCACATTATGAACCCAATCCAGTAGAATCTTCATATTTATGGGTTAAAAATTAGCCATTTCTTCCATAATTTGCTGATCAACCAAATGAATAACAAACTATATAAGAATATGTGCATGCTGAGAAATTAATTGGAAGCTAACTCAATTTTAAGCTTATGTGAAGAAATGAGCCAATTAATTAGCTATTGAGCCTAGCTGACCTCCCAGCATCTGTATTTCAATGTGGACTTATCTTTCTACAATGTAATCATTATCTTCTTCTTTTTTTGTCATCAAAGGAAAACTTAGTTCTAAAGAAAAAGAGACAGAGTTTATTACTATTGAAGCAAAATTTAAGAAATATGCTTCTCAGCTGAGAAGGAAAAGTTTTATGAGGAAGATCATAAGGTATATTGCTTTTCACTGATTTCAAATAACTTCTGGAACAATTTACAATAAAAACAAAAAGAGAAAAAAGTGATGTTTTTGCATATGGCCTTGTCTTCAGGCATTAACATATCTATCAGTTTGTCATACTGTTGTGGCTAGCAGGTTGCTCTGATGCTGAAAGCTAAGCCATCAGTATGTCAACTGCCAGCGGGGTCACACGTAGTGGTTGGTATTCAGTTGAACTTCCAGACTAAGACAGATTTGGAAGAAGGAGCTGGTGGTCTACTTTGTAAAAAACTGGCTAGTGAAAAGCAAGAATAGCAGTAGAATATTATCTGATATATAGTGCCAGAAGAATTGTCCCTCAGTTTGGAAGGGACTCTAAATATAGCTGGGGAAGAGCTGTGTCCTCAAAGTAGAGTAGGCCTTAATGATGTGGATGGAGTCAAGCTTTCAGGACCTTCATTTGTTGATGTGGCATGACTCAAAATGAGAAGAAATAACTGCAAACTTCCGTTAATAGTAGGAATGGGAAATGTATAGAGTATGAATCTAAGAAAATTGGAAATTGTCAAAAACTGAATGAAACACAAAGATGAATATTGTACACATTAGTGAGCTGACATTGACTGGTGTTAGCCACTTGAATCTGACACTCATATCATCTATTATACTTGGAATGACAAATTGATGAGCAACTGAGTTGCATTCAACCTTAAAAAGAACATTTCAAGATCTATCTAAAATACAGTTCTGTCAGCAATAGGGTAATATCCATAAGCCTGTAAGGAAAACAAGCTAGTATGACCATTATTCAAATACATGCAGTAACCACTAAGGCCAATGAAAAAGAAACTGAGGATCTTAAACAGCTTTTGCAGTTTGAAAGTGATCAGACATGCAATCATGATACTTTGAAAATTATTGGCAATTAGAATGTGAAAGTTGGAAAAAAGAAAGGTTGGTATCTAGAAAATATAGACTTTGTGATAGAAACAACAGTGGAGAATAGCATGATAGAATTTTATAAGACTGATGACTTTTTCATTGCAAATATCTTTTTACAAGAACATAAATACCTCTGTCTGGTGGACCTCACAAGTTGGACTACACTGGAATCAAACTGACTTCATTTGAAGGAAGAGATCATGAGAAAGCTCAATATAATTAGTCAGAGCAAGTCCAGGAGCTAACTGGGGAAAAGACCATTAATTGCTCACATGAAAGTTCAAGTTGAAGTTAAAGAACATTAGAACAAGTCCACAAAAGTCAAAGAATTACCTTGAATATATACCACCTGAATTTAGAGACCATGTCAAGAATAGATATGATTCCTTAAAGACTAATGACTGAAGATCAAACGACTGGAGACCTTACATGAAGAATGCAAGAGGTTATTAACACGTCAAAAATGAAAGAAAAGACTAAAACGAATGTCCTGAGAAACTTTGAAAGATGCTTTTGAACATAAAACTATTAAAACTAGTGGAAGAAATGATGTAGTAAAACAGCCTAAGAGATTTCAATGGTGATGTGGGAAAACAAGAAAAAGTAGTATAATAAAATGTACAAAGGCTCGAAGTTAGAACACCAAACAGGAAGACAAGACTCTGCATTTTTCAAGCTAAAGAACTGAAGAAAAAAAATTCAAGGCTCAAATTTCAAGTTGAAATAATGAAAGAGTCTATGTGCAATGTTCCAAACGATATAGGAAACAACAAGAGAAAGATAGAGTACACATAGTACTCTTTCTGTAGAAAAAAGAATTGGTTGACCTTCAAGGATTCCAGGAGGTGGCATATGATCAAGAACAGATGGTATTGAAAGAAATGGTCCAAGCTGTACTGAAGACACTGGTTAAAAGCAAGGATCCGGTAACTGACAGAACTCTAACTGTGATGTTTCGGCAAACAGATGCAGTGCTGGAGGTGCTACTAATCTATGCAAAGAAATTTGGAAGACTACTATCAGGCCAAACTTTTGGAAGTGATACACACTGTACTCCTTCTAGGGAAAGATCTTACAGTGGAGTGTTCAAATTATTGAACACTATCTTTGATATTGCACACAAATTTTGCTGAAGATCACTCAAAAGTAGTTGCAGCAGGCTTTTTTTTTTTTAATCTTTAGTGAGAAATCTCAGGATGTAAGATTAACCAGCAGTTTATCTTTGACAAAGGTCTCCTGACGCCGGTCTGATGTTGGTGGTGGCAAGGCAAGTCCATTCAAAGTCTTTAGAGAGCTCAATGTGGGTACTAGTTGCCTCTAACTTGTTCTCAGGGAGGTGGTTAAAATCTACACTTTTAAAAAATGTTATTTTAGTTCCTCTGTTTGGGCCTGGGAGACCTAGTGGGGTAGTGGTTAAAAGCTATAGCTGATAAAAAAAAAAAAAAAGCTTTGCAGTCCACGTCTACCGTCTGGTCCTTGGAAACTCCAAGGAGCAGTTCTGCTCTGTCCTACAAGGATGCATGAATTGGAATTGATTTGATGGCAAAGGGTTTGGTTTTTCAGTCTGGCCTATTATGGGTCTTTCAGGGTGGAGCCTGATCTATGCAATATCAGGGTAACCACCATTATACGTACTCTATCAGAGGTGCATATTTGGGGTGTCTTAACATAGATCAACAATTGGGTGTGTCACATCTTATTAGTGCAAAATAGTATTTTACAAGGAGATAAGCAAAACAAACAATCCCACTGCCATTATTGGGTCTGACTCATACTAGAGGTTATAGAAAACAGGAGAGAAGTTTACTAGTCAGTTTCAAAACTTAACCTGTATGTCTGAGTCACATGTTTCACATATGTGTGATTTGGGGTCATTACTTTATAAGCACACATAGCAGGTGTTCACAGAGATATCCACCTGTAGCAGCTACAAATGATGACATGCAGGTGACAGAACATTCCTTGCTGAAAATAAAGAAGACTTAAAGCACTTACTGGTGAAAATGAAAGAAAAGAGTCTTCAATATTGGTTATATTTCAACATAAAGGGAACAAAACCCCTCACACTAGGCCAATCAGCTACTTTATGATAAACAGAGAAAAAACTGAAATTGTCAAGACTTCTGTTTACCTTGATCTATAATTCACAGTCGTGGAAGCAGCAGTCAGAAAATCAAAGGAACCATTGCACTGGGGAAATCTGGTGCCCAAGACCTCTTTAAAGTGTTAAAGATGTAGAGTTCGTCTTGAAGACTGAGATGCACCCGACCTAATTCATAGTGTTTTCAAGCTCTTCATATGGATGCGAAAGTTGGACAATAAATTAGAAGACTGAAGAAGAATTGATTCCCTTGAATTACGATATTGGAAAAGAACATTGATTACATCATGAACTGTCAGAAGAAGAAACAGATCTGTCTTGCAAGTAGTACAACAAGAATGTTTCTTAGAAGGGAGAATAGTTTAAGACTTCTTGTCTCACACACTTAGGATATGTTATCAGGTTGAACCAGTCCCTGGAGAAGGACATGCATAGTAGAGCAGAGGATCAGGGTAGAAAAGATTTTCAATGAGATAGATTGACATAATGACTACAACAACGGACTCACGTGTAACTAAATTTGTGAAGATACTTACGATTGCTCTGAGTCAGAACTGACTCTAGAGCATCTAACAGCAGCAATATCAGCTACTATAATGAAATTAATTTTACCAGGACAGAATAGACACAGGATTTACTGTAAATAAAAAAAGAATGTAAATAATAAATAATTGTATTTAGATAATTTTTGTGAGTTATATTTTCTATTTCAGATAATGTTGGATAGGGTTATAAAGCAGAGTACGGTAAATTTTGTATTCAATTGTGAATACACAATTGGTATTCACAATTGGTTTGCTAATTGCCTCCTGTTTTTTTCTTCAGACTGTCTATCTGATGAACATTTGGTTATATTTTACTTTTTTTGTAACACATGCTTCTTCCTGACAATTGCTTGAGGAATACCTCTTAACCATTATCAGGTTTTGAGATCCTTTCTCCTTCCTGCCAATGCCTTCATAATTTGACAAAAAATTTTGTCCCAATTAATTAAATTTTAATCCTTAAAATCAAATTATTTCAACTTAAATCAGCAAGCCACTGAATCAATTTTTCAACTCTGTAGTTTAACTACTCTTCTCTTTCTAATAGTTTTTCTTCTGGTGTCAGATCCTTCACTACTGTTCTCTACACCCACAAGTAGGCAGGAGGTTATATCCACTTACATCTTTCTTTGGTAGACTGCCGTGGTGCCCCACGTAGAGATCCAGATTCTGAGTTGAGGAGAAAAAGGAAGAAAACCATAGACTGTTAGTGTGAATACCTTCAAGACTAAATCATTTGACTTAGAAACTACAATAAATTACTGCTAAAAGGCGTACTCAATTTTTTCTAAACATAATTCTATATATTATGAGATTGCATTATTTTGAAACATTGGATAATAGATATAAATATATGTTGATATGTAGCCTCAGGTAAAACATGGAATATAAATTATGTACAAGCATATTCAGAAATTAAACTAAAATAATAAGAAAATATTCTGGGGTAGTATGTTTAAAGTAATCTCACACACAAAAGCATTGTCCCTATAGTTTGTCAGGGTTACAGAAACTAAATTATTTTCTAGGTGTTTCTATTTAATAGAAATGCAGCCACATAAATGCATGTGATACCCAATGGTCATGTTGCTCCAGTGCAACAAATTCTTATGATGATGATTATTATATCATTAACTGGAATTAACAAATTCTTATAATTATTGAATAAAACAAACGCTTTTGTAGTTTCACTTTTTCTGTTTAAATGCTTTTTATGTTATGTATTATTTGCATTTCTATTAAAAATAAATTGAATTATTTTCATTTCTGTCACTTAGATATTTTCAAAAGAAAAAAAAGGGGGTTAGAAACTGTCTCCAAAAGAAAGTTGGGCAGGAATAAGAAGTATATAACTAATAAGGATGAAAATTTTACAATCTGAAGATAATAAACATAGCAAGGGAAAAAAGCAATAATCATTAAACACCAAACATTTATAGTGTTAGATAGCCTAGTAATCTTACAAGTCTATGAGGTAATACCTTCCACACGAATACCACAGCAAAACAAGTGGAGTTCTAATCCAAGGACAGATATTATTTCCTGAACTCTTTCATCTTGTCATAGTGGACCTATAGAACACAGTAGAATTGCCTCACAGAGTTTCCCAGGAGTGCCTGGGTGTTCGAACTTTTGGTTCATAGCTATAGCTCTTAACCACTAGGCTGCTTTAGGATTGCTTTGCCTTGGAATGCAACCATTGGCAATGGAGTCTTCTGGTTGTTATTTTGTTATCTGTAGCAAGGGTGTGCTGGATACATGAAGACAACAGATGAAATGAGGCCAAACGCACCTCATATCTGGGCACATTTCTCAGAGATCCTCAAAACCATAGACTGAGTTCTGAGAGTGAAATCATTAGAAGCCTCTTTCAGATTTCTTTAAACTTGCTACTTGGTATTAGTTGCAACCCCTCAACTATGGAAATAGCACACTTTTTCTTCTACATTTCTTCACATTTCTCTTATGAGCACAGCCAATTAAGCTCATGAACCATCCTAGAAAAAGCTCTCCGTACCTCATTGCTGAGTATCACCATGGTCACCTTCTAAGTACTCCCCTTAGGGAGCTATGCAATGATATTGGTGCCTAGTCCACACTTCAAAGCAATTTTGGAACTCTTTCTGAAATGGCCGTTAGAGCTGTTATCTTATTGCCCTTCATGTCTTAAATGTCATCAACATGTCTTCCTTTCAATATTTCCTTTATCTTTGGGTAAATAGAGAAAAGTCACTGGTGGCCAGATCAGATGAGTATGGAGGTTGTACCAACACAGTTATCTGTTTACTGGCTAAAGACTTCCTCACAGACATCTATACAATTAAGTTTGCGAACTTGTCACCGTGCCACCATGCCACTGTGCACAATGGCAGTTCCAGAAGGTGTTCTAGAATTGCTTTGAAGGGTAAACTAGGTGCAGGTATTGGTGCATAGCTGCCGAAGGGGAGTACTTTGAAGGCAACCGCAGGGATATTCAGCAGTGAGTTATACAGCACTCCTTCTCTGGTTCTTCAGCTTTTGCCTTCATGTGTACATGCTGATAAATTCTAAATTCTATTTGTATTTTTTCTTTTTTTCTTTTTTACTCAGCTCATATTTACTAGTCATTGCCAATCAGAATTTGTTGAAGACACAAAACATCAAATCACTGTTGTTGTATGTCATGGATTGAATTGTATTCCCTAAAAAAGTTGAAGCACTTTGCCTGGATCATGATTCTTGGTATTTTGCAATGTTCCTTTATACTGGAGTTTCTGCCTCTATAATGTTAATGAGGGTGGATAGTCGTTTGGTAGAGCAAGATTGGCTTTGTAAGTTTTGTTTGTGCCTTGAGGTGTAAAGGAGAGGAGCTAGCAGAGACATTTGGGGACCTTAAACTACCAAAAAGCAGTGCCAGGAGCTGAGTACATCCTTAGGAAAGGACCAAGGTCCCTGCACCTCAGAATCTCCGGTCCAGGGGAAGATGGACAACAAGGGCCTTCTTCCACTTCCAGCAGAGAAAGCCTTTCCCTGGAGCGGACACTCTGAATCTGAACTTTTAACTTACTAAACGTGACAAATAAAATTCCTCTTTTAAAAGCCATTCACTTGTGGTATTTTTGTTAAAGCAGCATTAGGTGACAGGAACATTATGGTTCTGACATTCCAATAGAAGAAGATGATTGAGAATTAACACACACACACACACACACACAAAGTAAATCTATACTAAGGCAAGATGCTAAGAAGTAATATTAACCAAAACAGAAAATGAAGAATTGTGAAGGCATTATAAGAAATTGAAAACTTAACCTATTAATGAGGAAATGGCATTTATTCAATGTACTTCGATAGGTAATGGATAGAAGCTTATGAAAATTGAGAAGACATTTTCTAGTGCAAAGAAAAGAAGCCTAGAACATGACTATATTTAAGGAACAGCATGGGGAACAGTGTGGGTGGACTAATAAGAGTTTAGATACACAGAGGAAGTAAAGATTCATAACATCAACTGAAGCTGGATCATAGAGAAACTCTACACACAACAAGATATAAACTACTTGAGGGTTCCGCATAGAGAAGCAGTGTTTGGAGAGTTAGTGATTATAGACAAATCTCTGCTTTCAAAGGGCAATAAAGGCAGTAGTGAGTATAATAGTTAAAAGTCTACTATAATCATCTAAGTGAGAATAGGAGTACCTGGGTGACAGAAAGTGTTAATGCCCTCAGGACTACTAACAGAACTGTTGGAGGTTTCATTTCACCTGAAAGTGCTTTGAAAAAAAGGCCTGACAATTTACTTCTGAAAAATGAGCCACTGGAAACCTGAAGGAGGACAGTTCTACTCTGATACACATGGGGTCACCATGAATCAGAATCTTGTCGATAGAAAGTGTTTTAAATGAGAAGAATGATGTTTTGGAGCCCAGTGAGAGTTGCAGGAGCAGAAGTAGCAGGCAACTCCAGTTTCCAGACTGACTTTAAAAGCAGAACCAGAAGGTCAGTTCTTGAATATGTTGTTACTTTTTCTGGTGGCCACAGAAATTTTCTCTGTAATACATCTATTCCTTTCAATTTTTTTCAGAAACTCTGCTTTTTGCCAGTAAAAAGGCATTAAGTAGTGATTATGCAAGAGATGGTAGGTAGTAATACGTCGCAATTTAGAAAGTTCGAAATAAGCACAGATTATACTCAAGATACAAATAGACTGTGAAATAAGTAGGAAAGACTCTCACAAAAATGCAATATTTCAGAATATCAAGAAGTCTATTGTGAAATTAAGATCTTCTTACTATCAGACATGGATTAAGTAGTTTTATATCAGACCCCCCCAAAAAGAAACACTTGTCATTGGGAAGTGAATTACCCACTGCCATCTAGTCAATTCTGTCTCAGAGCCACACTGCAAAGAGATACACTCTTGTGAACGTCATGTGCTGTTTAGCTGGCTCCGACTTTCAGTGACCCCCTGTGCTGCAGACCAAAGTGTTTCCCCGCCCTGTGCCGTCTTCACAAGCCTTGCGACTCAAGCCCCGCGTTGGAGCCACGGTGTCGATCCATCTGATTGAGGGTCTTCTTTTTTTTTCCCCTTGCTAACTCGCTACTTTATGAAATGTAATATACTTCTCCAGGGACTAGTCTCTCCTGATACCAAAGTAGGAGAGATAAAGTTTCACCGTTCTTAGTTTTAAGAATCAGTTTAGCTATAGTTTTTCTAAGACATATATGTTGGTTCTTCTAGCTCTCTTTGGTATATTCAGTATTCTTCACTAGCACCATGATTCAAACGCATCAAATCTGCTTTGGTCTTTCTTATTTTGTTGTCCAGTTTTCACATGGATATGTGCAGTGGTTATGTGGCTAAGCTAATAACGTAAAGGTCAGCAGTTCAAACCCACCAGACATCTGTGGGAGAAAAAAATGTGGCAATCTGCCTCTGTAAAGATTTACAGCACTGGAAACCCTATGGGAGCAGTTTTACTCTGTACTATATCATTTATGTGAGTCACAAGTGACAGGACAGCAATGGGTTTAAATGCATATGACAGATTTAATTTGAGAAAAGCTGTTAACAAGTGTCCATAACACAGTGAGTGGGGCCAACTGTATTCCACACTCTGTTGGGCAACTGGAATCTATGTTTGAAGATGAGCAAGTAGGAAAAAAAAAAAAATCAATGTAGAAGAAATCAATGGAAATGACAGTGAGGCACCACAAATACCCCACTCCCATATAAAAAACAACAGCTAATACTAACAACTGGAAGAAAAAAAAAAGAAAGAAAGAAAAACTGTCAGAATCAACTCTTTTGGAATTCTGGAAACTAAAAAAACAAAAACTTAAAGAAATCTAGAGTGTGCTTATCCAAGAAAAGAAATTAAATTTCTTTAGAACAGAGATATCTTTGACACTTTGGAAGATAAGTATCTGGGCAACTAATTTAATGAGGGCTGTACTTATTCTTATTCCAAATAACTACAATCAAATAGATTGCAGAAATTGTCAAATATTATCATTACTATCACAGGCTAGCACAATTTTGCTGAAGATAATTTAAAACTTTGCTAAAGATAATTAAACAAACAAACGAAAAAAACAGCTACAACCACTAGTGATAGGGAACTGCCAGAGGTTTCAAGCTAGATTCAGAAGACGACGTGAAATGATGGATTTCATTGATATTATCAGATTAATCTTGGCTAGAAGAAGAGAATGCCAGGAAGATAATCCAAATATGTAAATCATAATAAATTATGGATAACTTTGAGAAGTTTGGGAAATCCAGAGCATTTGATTGTACTTGTATGGAACCTGTTCATGAATCAATACATAGTCATTCAAACAAAACAAAGGAGTATTACATGGTTTAAACAGGAAAATGTATGCAGCAGGCTTGCATTCATTCACCTAATTAATCTATACGTTGAACAAACAACCTGAGAAGTTGAACTGCGTAAAGGAGAACATGGCATCAGAATTGAAGGAAGACTCATTAAAAACTCAAGCTATGCAGATGACACAACATTCCTTGCAGAAAGTGAAAATGCCTTGAAGCATTTACTGATAGAAGTAAAAACCTATCAGGTTCACTATCAATTACAAAAACTTAAATGACCTTACTTAGAACAAAACATTGCCATTTCCTGTGCCATCCTTGCAACTGTTGCTGGTAAAGTCCATGGTTGGAGCAACAGTGTCATTTCACATCACTGAGTGTTTCCCCCTTTCTTGCTGACTCTCTGCTTTATCAAGCATTATGTCTTTCTCCAGTGATTAGTCCCTACTGATGACATTTCCAAAGTAAAGCATACGAAGTCTCACTGTCTTCTCTTCTGGGGGAGAATTCTGGTTATGCTGTCTGACCTGTGCATTTTCCTGGCATTCCACGATATAGTCAATATTCTTCACCAACAAACTTTGTCGAGTTTCCTTTGGTTTTCCTTTTTCATTGTTCAGCTTTCACATGCATATGAGGTGGTTTAAAATACCATGGCTTGGCTGAGGCATGTCTAGTCACAATGTGACAACTTGGCTTTTTAGCAGTTTAAAGATGTCTTTGCAGTACATTTACCCAGTGAAATATTTTATTTGATTCCTGACTGCTGCCTGTATAGACATTGATTGCTAATCCACAAGTAATTAAATCCTTGACAATGTCAATTTCTTCATCATTTACCATGATACTGTTTATTGGTCCATTTGTGAGGATTTTCATTTTACTGGTGTTACAAAGTAATTCACACTGCAGGTTGTAGTCTTTTGTCTCCAACAGTAAGTACTTCAAATTATCTTCACTTACAAGGAAAAGAGCTGAGTCACTGACATCCTCAGGTTGTTACAGAGTCTTCTTACAGTCCCATGGCTGCATTCTTCTGCTATAAGCTGTAACAAAAAATGGACTTGAAGAGGGCTGTAGCTCTCATTAAGTCCTTGACGTTACTCGGTGGCAAGCCTCTACTCACACAGTAGAAAGGAGACAATGAATGGAGTAAATTGCACTGTAGTCTCAGCTTCCCTCAGAATCCTGTCCCAGAATGAGCTGATATAAGAATACTCTTCTGCACATCTAAGGCTCCACGTCAGCATCACAGGTGAAAAGCTCCAGAGCAAAGGAGTGCAGAAGTTTTATACCTCAGAGCGCAGGGGAAGAGGGAAAGTAGTAAGAGACAATTGCCTTTGTTCACCTCCACCTGGCCTGATAATTCTGTTGCTAAACTTTGTTCAAGTTCATACAGATGTGGTAGTCTCTGTGACCACGGGTGCACGACAGGAAGGAGTATTTCCTACCTCCCTAGCTGCAAGATTAATTATTTTAGTGCAATTAATTGGTCATAGGTAGTTACTGAGACAGAGAAAGTTGCTATAGGTTCAGAACAGGAGGAAACTTTCTCTGACAGACAGAGGGGACCGGAAGACTCAGTTTCCAGCATCTCTGTCAGAGAATGCTCTAAGCCCAATGCCTCTGAGCTGAAGGCTGCCTGTAAGAGCGTCCTAAATGCTGACTGCCCTCACAGCACACCCATACAGCCTAGCTTCATGGATTATTTGTTAAGCTCACAGATTAAGTAATGTGAAAGAATACAACCCTACTGCACACTTTTTCCAGTTTTCAATCATGTAGTATCCCTTGTTCTTTTTTAATGTCTTGTTACTTGATCTTTGTACTGGTTCCACATAAGTATTCAAAGAATTCCACGCTTTGAAAGATCATCAGCATCATTAGTTACTAGGAAAATACAAGTCAGTATCAAAATGAGATACTACTTCATATTAAGATGAGTGGGTAAACAAAATGTGATGTATCCAATTAATGGAACATTATGTAGGCACTGAAAGGAATGAAGCACTGACACATGCTACAACACAGATGAAATATGAGAACCTCATACTAAATTGGAAAAGTCAAACACTAAAAGCTGCACATTGTATTATGTCATTCTTACGCATGCCCAGAATAGGCAAGTCTATTGAGACAATTAACGTATTAGCGGTTGCCAGGTGCATAAAGGGACTGGTAAATGACATCCCATGATTGTAGGGTTTAGTTTGGGGGAATTAAAATGTTTTTGTAATATATATTGGGGAGAGTTTTTCAGCTTTGCAGATATAAAGTATTACTGATCCATATACTGTAAACTGGTGCACTATGAAGCATGGAGTTTATATTTCTATAAAAATATGAAAAGAGGCAAGATTTTAAATTATTATGAGCAGGAAAAATAGAACAAGAAAAACAGGCCCAAACATGACAGAAGATGAAGTGAGCAGATGAAGGTGTTATAACAGGTACACGAACTGTTCATTTATTCAACAAGGGAGAGGAAACATGACTATACTAAAAAGACACAAAAATCTATTTTAGAAATCCAAATTTAACTTCTAGACATGAAAAATAAAACTCCTGAGAAAAAATTCTTTGGAAGAAGTTAACAACAGATTAGAAAATGTCACAAAGTTGAAACCCAACACAACCCACTGCTACTGAGTGGCTCTGACTTGTGGTGACCACAGAAGTCAGAGTAGAATTGCCCTATGGAGTTCCAAGGAGCACCTGGAAGCCTTGAACTGCTGACCTTTTTGGCTAGCAGACGTGTCACTTAATGCATTACACCACCAGGGTTTCTACCACCAGGGTTTCTACAAAGCTGAAGGCATCAGAAGACAAACAAACAAAAAACTTACTAAAGTAAATCAAGAAGAAAAAGAAGATTTAAAAAGTGAGCATATGTAGAGGTAAACTATGAGGAAAATAACAGGACTTCTGGGAGTAAGCATCAGTGAACTGCAGAGCAATTTCAAGTAGACTGAAGGAAAAGGATGGAGAAGGAAAATATTTGAAGAGATAACAGATCTAAATTCTTCAAAGTTTATATAAACTATAAATCTATAACATAAAGAAGTTCAGTGACTCTATGTAGAAGAAATACTCAAAAATGACACCAAAGCAAGGCATTTTCAAACTACTGGAAGACGCTGACAATATTTCAAACAAACAACCAAAACAAAACAAAAACTTAGAAGCAATTGGAAAAAGATACACATTGTAGCTAGAGGCACTAACAAATAAAAAAAATAAAAAATTTCTCATGGAAAAAGCTACATGAAAGGTGACAGTGCACAGTATTCTTTTTTATTATTGTTATTTTAATATATTTTTTATTATGATTGAGTGAGAATATACAATCCCATATAAATTTGCATGCCCACCGATAAGCAGTGCCCACTGCTCTCCCTGCCTGGTGACAGCACACTCCCCTTCTCTGTTCTGTGCATGTCATATCCTCCTAACAATCTCCTATACCCATCTCTCCACTCTCTCCCCCGCATCCAGTAATAGATCAGCTGGATGACATTCTATAGATGCGTACAAGCATAAAGTGTACATATGATATGGTCACTCTGTATCACCAAGTCCAATCCATTTCTGCCCAAAAAGTTGACTTCCATTATGGTTTATGGAAGGGGCAGCATCAGAGCCAGGGGCTATGCTCCCAGGGGAACCCGGATGCCCCTGGACCATCAGTTGCGGTCTTTTAGCAGAGATCTCAGGGTACACCCCTTTTTATTTTCGTGTTGCCTGTGAGACTCAACTTTGGGAGCCCCATCACAGCTATCACTGGTGGTGGCCAGGCACCATCCAGTTCTTCTGGTCACATGTCAATGTAGTCACCCAGTCACATGGGTCTCTCTGTCTTCTGGGTTCTCTTTGCTCCATGTTATTTTGGTCCTTGGAGATCATCCGTTTCTGCTGAGTTGGGACCGTTGGCTGTACCTCAGATGGCAGCTTGGCAGGTTTTAAGATCCCAGACTCCACTCAACAATTTGGGGTGCAGAAGACTCTCTTAGCAAAATGCTAGTTGTGCCAGTTGGCCTCAGTTTCCCCTGAGAGCACGCTCCCCAGTCCCCTGTCCCAGCTACTGTCTCCTTGCAACATTGGGTCAAGATGGAAGGAGTAATCATGTTATATTGAAGTCCAGTTAAAATTGATCTTCTTTCTAATGTGTGCTATCACAGATTTCACCCAACCAACTTTCTATCAACTATCTAATCTATACTCAGGCCTCTCCCTCCCTCCCTCCCCACCCTTGCAGACATCAAAGAGTCTTTTCTTCTATGCATGAGTTTGTTTTTAAGTTCTTATCATAGTGGTCTTGTACACTATTTGTCCTTTGCAGCAGTATTCTTAAAGTACCAAAAAATGTAAATCTAATATTTTGATACCACTGAAAATATTTTTCAAAGTTGAAAACAAAATACTGTATCAGATATTCAGAGACTGAATGATGTCATCTTCAGAAGATCTACATTATACAAATTGCTCAAGAATGTACTTCAGGTAGAAGAAAAATAATTCTACATGGAAAGGGTAGATGTAAATGAATGTGAATTTCTTTAGAAGAAAAGTCAACATTTAAGCAAAGAGAAAAAAATGAGGAAACACTGAATAATTAAAAATATTGAACTGGTCCAAAGAAGTCGGAAAAAGAATAAAAAACAAGCAAGAGTAACAGAAAACAAATAGAAATAGATACTAAGCATAAACATGTTAATAACCACATTAAATGTAAATGACCTAAACCAGGGTTCAGCAAACTTTTCACATAAAGGGCCGCATAGTACAAATGCTCCGCTTTGTAGGCTATGCATTCTCTATTGAAAATACCCATCTCTATCACGGTAGTGCAATAACAGTGATAAAACCAAAATCCACTATGGTGGAGTTGATTCCAACTCTTAGCAACTGTATAGGAAAGAGAGGAACTACCCCCAGATAGTTTCCAAAGCTGCAATCTTGATAGAAGCAGATTGCCACACCTTTCTCTTACAGACAGAGTGGTGGGTTCAAACTACTGACCTGTTGCTTAGCAGACAAGTGTTTTCAACTGTTGTACCAAAAGGGCTCCTAAAATAGACAAAACATAATCTTTATGCCTTTGTTCAAGTAGTACCTCCCCCCCCTCGCCAGCACTGAAATACGAATTCCATATTGTTTTCTCATGTCTAAATAGTCTCCATTTTACTCTTTCAGCCATATGGAACTGTAAAATTCACTCTTAGCACAATTCAAACGAAACCAAACCCAAAACCTGTTGCCATCAAGTGACTCAGACTGACAGAAACTCCGTAGGACAGAATCGGCGGCTCCACTGTGTTCCCAAGGAATGCCTCACAGATTTGATTTGCCAACTGCCATGTACTGTCAGTTTTTCATACTGTGTGGACCAAAGTGTTGTTGTGATGCTAGAGGCTATGTCACCAGTGTTCAAATACCAGCACAGTCATCTATGGCAGACTGATTTCAGCTGAGCTTACGGACTAAGACAGACTAGGAAGTAGAACCTACTTTTGAAAACAATTGACCAGTGAAAACCTTATGAATAGCAGCAGAACATTGTTTGATACAGTCCTAGAAGAGTAGGCTTTCAGTCTGGAAGGCACTCAAAATATGACTAGGGAAGAATTGCCTCCTCAAATTAGAGTCACTGTTAATGAGTTGGATGGAACCAAGCTTTCCAGACCTTCGTTTGCTGATGTGACATGACTCAAAATGAGAAGAAACAACTGAAAACACCCATTAATAACTGAATGAGGAAAGTATAAAGTGTGAATCTAGAAAAATTGGTAATCATCAAAAATGAATTGGAAACCATCAAAAGTGAAATGGAATGCATAAAAGTTGGCATCCTAGGCATTTGTGAACTGAAATGGCTGGTACTGGCTGTTTTGAATTAGACAATTATAAGGTCTGCCAGGCTAGGAATGACAAATTGAAGAGAAATGAAATTGCATTCGTTATCAAAAGAATATTTCAAGATACCTCCTGAAGCACAAAGCTACAGGGGACAGGATAATGTCCGTATGTCTACAAGAAAGATCAGTTACTACTACCATTCTACAAATTTTCACACGAATTCCTAATGTGAGAAGTAAAGAAATTGAAGAATTCTTCCAAATTTTGCAGTCTTAACTGAACAAACATGCAATCAAGATACATTGATTATTACTGGTGATTAGAATGTGAAAGATGGAAACAAAGGAGAAAGAGTGGTAGTTGAAAGGCCTGACTGTGTTTGTAGAAGCAATGCCAGAGGTCACGTGCAAACACCTTTTTTCACCAACATCAGTGAGGACTGCATGTGTAGACCTCACCAGGCAGAATACAGAGAGATTAAATTGATGATATCTGAGGAGAGAGAAGATGAAAAAGCTCAAAGTCATCATTCAGAACAAGGCCAAGGGCTGGTTGTGGAATAGATCATCTATTACTCATATGTAAGTTCAAGGTTAAGTTAAAGAAAATAAGAACAAGACCACAAGAGCCAAAGTACTACTTCAAGAATTCCATCTGAGGTTAGAGCTCATCTTAAGGACAGATTTGACTGAAGACCAGACAAGTGATGGAATGATATCAGGGTATCACATGTGAAGAAAGCAAGGGGTCATTAAAATGGTGGGAAAGAAAAAAAAAACCCAAATGGATTTCAGAACAAACTTGGAAACTTGCTCCTGGACTCAGAGTACTTAAAGCAAATGGAAGAGATGACTAAATCATGGGCTTGAACTGATTTCAAAAGGCTACTCAAGAAAACAAAGTAAAAAATTATAACGATATGCAAAAACCTGGAGATAGAAAATCAAAAGGAAAGAATATACCTGTATTTCTCAAGCTAAAATAAAGAAATCAAGCCTCAACTTGCAATATGGAAGAATTCTATGGGTCAAACACTAAATGATGCAGGAGCATCAAATGATGATGAAAGTGATATACAAACACATTATACCAAAAAGAACTGGTTAGCATTCAACTGTTTCAGGAAGTAGCATATGATCAGGTGTTGATGGTGCTGAGGAAGAAGTCTAAGCTGTAGGTGACTACAGCACTGGAGAAAAACAAGGCTCCAGGAACCGATAGAACAGCAGCTAAGATTCTTCAACAAATGAATGCAGCTTTGGCAATTCTCACCCATCTATGCAAAGAAATTTGGAAGACAGCTACCTGTCCAATCGACTGAAAGTGATACATGTGTGAGCACTTCCCAAGAAAGGTGAGCCACTAGAACGTGGAAAGTACGGAACAACCTCATTAATATCGCACTAAAGTAAAGTTTTAATGAAGGTCATTCAAAAGTCACTGCAGTAGTACTTCAACATAAAGAAAACAAAAATCTTCACAACTTAATCGATAAGTAACATCATGATCAGTGCGAAAAAAGACTGACATTGTGAAGAGTTTCATTTCACTTCAATCCACAATCAGCACCCCTGGAAGCAGCAGTCAAAAAATCGAAAGTCACACTGCATTGGCCAAATCCACTGTAAAAGATGTCACCTTGAATATTAAAGTACGCCTGACCTAAGTCATGAAGTTTTCAGTCACCTCATGTGTATTTGAATGTTGGATGATGAACACAGAAGATTGAAGAAGTACTGATGCCTTTACATTGTGTCATTGGAGAAAAATATTGAGTATACCATGGACAGCTGAAAGAAGCAACAAATTTGTCTTGCAAGTACAGCCAGGGTACTTCTTAGAATTAAGGATAGTAAGACTATTTCTTACATATTTTGTACATGTTATTAGAGGGGATCAGTCCCTGGGGAAGAACAACATGCCTGTTAAAGTAGAGGGTCAGACAAAAACAGAAGGAGGTTGCCTCGGTGAGACAAAGCGACACAATGGCTGCAATAACGGACTCAAGTATGACCATTGTTGTGAGCTAGCACAGGACAATCCAGTGTTTTGCTTTGTTTTTCTGTCACTAGACTCAGAACTAACTTGATGGCACCTAATGACAACAATAGCAATACATTAAAAGATAGATTGACTATATGATCATTTTAATCAAAGCAGAAATATGTGCAAGAAATGAAATATCCATTAAATGATTGTAACTCTAGGAAGAGTTGAAAACTGTCTCAGCTTGATACTGAGCATCTATAAAATAATCCTACGTAACTGGGAAAATGCTGAAAATATTTCTTAAGGATAAAGAGGTTGATACCTGCTGTCTTTTTTACTGCAACACTGTAACCCTAGACAGTACACTAGAATAAGAGGAAAAAAAGGAAAAAAAATACGGAAAGGATGTACAAAAGTAATACAGTTGTCTGAAACAGCAACAATATAACCTGTATATAAGTTTTTAGAATGTGTAAGACTTTACCCAGAATAATCCTTAAAACAACCTGGTTGCCACTGAGACTATTTCACTTCATAATGCCCTTGCAGAACAAAGTACCACCACCAGATTGGGTTTATGAGAAGTGGTTGTGAATGTGCACTGCTGAACTTCTGATTAGCACGTATGTCACATATAAAACTGGTACCTGAAATGTATCCCTATACATAAGAAACGCTTCATAGAAAAAGCTAATTAGATATCATTTACAATAGTGTTAAAGTATAGATGAGCCATAAATCTAAAAACATAAGAATTTTATGATGAATTTAAATATTACAAGAAAACCCTGTGAAGTAAGTTTTATTGTAAAACACATAGTTTCATCAATTTGTTGAAATTCCTGAAAGAAAAATTAAATGTACAGAGAGATGTGTCATGTTAAGGAAGCCCTGTTGCTGTAGTGGTTAAGTGCTATGACTGCTAGGTGCTCCTTGGAAACTTCTCTGTTCTGTAGGTTTGCTATGAGTCTATGGGTCAGAATCAACTGGATTGCTCTGGTTGTTTCTGCTCCCCCTCCTTGCTACCGTGTCAGTGGTGGTTTGAAAGACATCATGTCATGAAACTCTCATCTCATGCCAGATTAGTCTCTATACAATTTCATTCCATTCAAAATCACAACAAGAGTTCTTTATTTTGTTCTGTTTCTATTTTTTTCTTTGTGTAATGGAGCATGACAGGATGTTTCTAAAATTTGTTTATAAGAGCAAAGACTAAGTGGCTGAGAGGAATAAGATTGGACACTTGACTTACCAAATAGCAAGGACATTATAAAAGTACAGCAATTAAGAGAGTGTAATATTGGCATTGAAACAGGCAAGTAGATTAACAGAACAAAATGGAAAACCTTGAGGTAAACCTATACATATAAAGCTATTGATTTACAACAGTGTTGGCATTCCACATCGCTGGACTTCTTTGTAATGTGTATCTGGACAGCCTGTTCATAGCAAGCAACCATGCTGTAATAGAAATAAACCTACATGTAACTGAAATATCTCTGAAAGGGAGATTAGATAAAGTGAGGAGTATTCACATACCATAATACAGTGGTGAGAATAAATGAGTCAGAGTCACTGAAAATATTGCAGATTACCACTTAGAAGCTGATTTTTAGTTAGTACTGTCAAGTCACATGTAATACAAAGGGCTTAATTTATTTTCTACCACAATTAGAAGCATGTAAACCAGTGTTCATATTCACATACAGACACACACGTGTGTGTGTGTATGATTCCCATTTAGTATCAGGATTTCTTTTAATGCTAGAAATGAACAACGAGAGCGCTAACAACTAGTTTCTAAGGTAATTTAAATGTTCACCTCCAACTGAGTGGTAGATAAAGCATTCCTTTTTAAGTTTATTTTTACATGCTATATATTATATAATCAAATTATTCACATAATATGTGTATATATTTGTGTGTATGTATAAATGCATATGGATGCACTTTTTAAATGCTATGTATTTAATATTTAGATTAAGGATCTAGTTTATCTCTACTGTTTATTTTTATTGCATATTTACTGATACAGGAAAAGGAAAGATACTTGTAACAAGAGACTGGTAACCTTATGTCAGTGCTATAAGTTGGAACAGTGACTGTAGTATGTAACAAAGACCTGGCGTTCAAATAGTTTAGACATATCTAGAGCTATCTTTCAGAACTCTGTGAGGAAGAACTGAGCATGGTTTAACCTTTTAGACTACCAAAGCACACAATGCACTACTTAGATATCCATAATTAAACAAAATACAAAAAGGGGCAAGGAATCAGGCTATATTCATCAATTTGCCAGAGGCCAAGTCACAGATTTTATTTTAAGAACCCCTATGGCAGGGTCGGAAACCCTGGTGGCATAGTGGGTTAAGTGCTATGCCTGCTAACCAGAAGGTCAGCAGTTCAAATCCACCAAGTGCTCCCTAGAAACTCTGTGGGTTAGTGCTACTCTGACCTGTAGGGTGGATACTGAGTTGAACTGCACTAGACAGCAGCCGGTTTGTATGGCAGGGTCGGAAACCCTGATAGCACAGCGGTCAAGTGCTGAGTCTGCTAACCAAAAGGTCAGCAGTTTGAATTAACTAGATGGCAGTGGGTTTGTTTTTTGTAGCAGGGTCTGGTAAAAATGGCATGGTGACAAACCAGTGAATGTGGTTCCAGAGAGTAGTGAGAACAAAACCATATAAAACTACATGGTGGTGTTATGGAATGGGTCTACATCAAGAGTAAGAAATAACATAGCAATGAATGGTAAGTTGCCCAGAGACAGAATATGGAGAGCAAGAGAGAAAGCTGAACTGGTAGTTCATGAACTGATGGTAGTGTTTAGTAAGAGACCAAATGCGGTAAGAGTGCAGAACAGAATAATCTAGAATGTGAACATACTAGTAATACACTTGAGTAGTTCTGACTGTTTATGGATGTTGGTCCTACCGTGGCATGTTGAGAGCAGAGAGAAAAAAAAAAAAGTCTTTTAATTGCCACTCATTTATGTCAGCATATTCATGCAACAAAACTTACTACAAATAAAATTTGTATGAAATTTGAATTAAGACAAACAGAATTAATCCACACCTCATTATTTACTCAAGTTTCAAGTCCCAGCACAAACTGGACATTACTTTCAGTTTCTGTTTTCCTTAGTCATCTGAACAATTTGGAAATCTCATTGTTTTTCATTCAACTAAAGATATTACTTTATAAAATACTCAACAGTTCTTCTTTTCTTTTTTTTTCAAACAAACTACTTTCTTTTTCAACATAGAGACAATAGCCCCCAAATATCTGATATTATATAAGCAGATGCTTTGGTGAACATGTTCTGCATTCCATACAGCATAGCATATTCAAGAACTCAAGTTGTATCAACAAAAATCAATAATTTAATTTTACGCTATTGGTTATCATGATTTTGTTTGAGTAGGAATTTTATTCTTAAAAATATGTTTTTAATTTTTTTCAAAAAGCTTTAGGCAAGAAAAGGAACTGAGAAAATGCTTGCGTAATGAGAGCTTGATTGGTGCAAGTGAAAGTTTTCCAATTAGTTCAGATAACTAAAAAATAAAACAGTAAGGATAGCGTAAGACATCTCAGAACCAAAACAGTTTTTTTACAAAACTAGAATTTTGACAGAGTTCTGGGCATATCACTTTGCTTTCCAGCTGTCAGACAGAAGTGGGAATTTTCTTATTGTACAAATAAACAGAGGAGAGAAAAAAAATTGTGAACATGGATAAACACAGATAAACAGTTATTTAAGAATAACTAAAAAACAATCAAAACTCCAACATGGTTCCAAGAAAAAGAAAAAAAAATAGTTAAAAAGGAAAAATAAATAATATCAAAGGCAGATAAAGATAAATTTTTCAAAATAATTTTTGAGAAAATTTCTGTAATTAAACTATTTGTACATAATGTCTTCCAGAATATAGACTAGGAGAGAATAATTTCAAAATTGTTCTTTGAAGCCAATATTACTCTGATACCAAAGCAAGACAAAGAACCAATTCAAAAAAAAGCGAGCATCCATCAAGAACATAAATGCAATAATTCTCAAAAAGCTGTCTGAAGAAAATAAGCACAGGAAAACTTCTGGAATTCAAACAATGTTTACCCCAAAAGTATTAATATTATATTGAATGCTGAAAAATTGAAAGCATGGTATGCGCTTTCACTGCTGTATTTATCATAGTACTGGTTACTGTAGTGTTCTAGACAGAGAAATAATGAGAGCAGGAATGAAATGCGTGCAGATTTCAAAGGAAGAAAGAAAACAGTCCCTATTTGCAGATGATATGAATGTCGACATACAAGAACTTTCAATTAAGTTTGCCAACTTATCCTAGAATAAGTGCGGCATGCCTCATTGCTGAATAGCAGCACTACAGTCACCTTTCAAGTACTCCGCTTGGTAAGCTATGCATTGACACTAGCACCTTGTCCAACCGTCAATATAATTTTGGAACTCTTTTTCTGGAATGGCCATCATAGCTGTTGTATTACACTTGATGTCCTAAATGCCATCAAAATGTCTTCCTTCTAGTATTTCCTTTATCTTCAAGTAAGGGAAAAAGTCACTAGAGGGTCACACCAGGGGAGTCACATCAGGGGAGTAGATAGAGTATTCTAATACAGTTATTTGTTTACTGGCTGAAAACTCCCTCACAAACAGTGCCCATGTGGTACATTGCTGTGATGCAAGAACCATGAGTTATTGGCAAAAAGTACAGGTGGAACTGCTCTGTGGGGTTTCCAAGGAGCATGTGGCTAATTCATACTGCTGACAATTTTGGTAGCAGCAGTAGCACTTAGCCACTACACAGTCAGGGTTTCTTGAGTAGTTGTTAGTGAGACACACATTAAGACTGTTATCGGCCATCACCACACACCTACTAAAACACCTAAAATAAGAGTAGTGACAATAGCAAATGTGGAAAAAGTATATTGCTGATATGTTAATAGAAAACATATAAAATGGACGAGCCATTTTAGAAAACAGTTTGGAAATATCTAAAAAGACCCACAAAACTAAACATAGATTTTGACTATGACCCAGAAATTATCCTCCTGGGCATATATCCCAGAAAAACAAAAACTATGCCCAGATAAATGCTGAAAAAAAGTTGTTCACTGCAGATCTATTTGCAATAGTCCAAAAGTGTAAACAACCAAAATGTCCTTCAATAAATGGTAATTAAGCAAACTGTTGTACATACACACACCTAAAATATTACTCTGAAATAAAAAGTAATGAATTATTTAAATACCTAAATAGTTGAATCTCCAGGGAACTACATTGAGTGAAAAAAAAGTTGAATTCAAAATATTGCTTATTACAAGCTCTGGCAATTAAGTTTGCACACTTGTTACTGTGTTATTGCGTTGGCAGCACTGCAAAAACAACTTGATAAGGTTTTATAACCTTGGTATATCAAAGTCTTAGAGCTTTGTTTGCGTCTAAATTTGGTGGCGTCTTGTTGAGTGATGCCTTATTATTATTGTTGCGTGGTTTTCTGTGCCATTGTGAGAATGTTGGGGCTTAAAATAGAGCAATGCACAACATTAAACTTCTTGTTAAATCTGGCAAGAGTGGAATCAAAAGCAGGGACATGTTATTCCAAATTTATGGGATAATATCGTCAAGAAAATAGTAGTGTACAGATGGATTAAACATTTTTCTAAGGAGAGAGAAAGCATCACTAATGAAGAGAGGCCAGGGTGGTCAGTACCGAGCAGATCTAATGAAAACATTGCAAAAATTTGTTGAATTGTGTGTCAAAATCATCTTCTGACTATAAGAAGCATATCAGACCAAGTAAAGATTGATAGGGAGACAGGAAAATCTTAACTGAAAATCTTGGTGTGAGAAAGGCATGTGCAACAATGGTCCTGAAAGAGTTCACTGATGAACAAAATAGCTCACTGGTGAACAAAAGCAGAGAAGAGTTTAAGTGTGCCAAGACCTTTTGGAGAGTTAAGACCATGTTTAGGGCTGTGGTATCACTACCAGTGATGAAACATGGGTGCACGAACACAAACTTGAACCAAAGCACCAAAGTGAACAATGGGAGTCAACCAATTCTCAACAATCAAGAATGTTCCATCAGTCCAAATCAAAAGTCAAAATGTTGCTAACTTTTTTTGATGTCAGAGAGATTGTTTATTATGAATTTGTATCAACTGGATAAACAGTTAACCAAGGGTACTATTTGAAAATACTGAAAAGGCTGCATGAAAAAGATAGACAAAGTGACCTGAATTTTTCACAAACAACCTATGGGTCTTGCATCACTACAATGCATTGGCTCACACAACACAGTCTGTGAGAGAATTTTTAGTCAGTAAACAAATAACTGTACTGGAACACCCTCCAGACTCACCTGATCTGGATCAAATGACTGTTTTCTTTACCCCAAGGTAAAGGAAATATTGAAAGGAAGATATTTTTATGACATTCAGGACATCAAGGGTAATAAGACAATAGCTCTGATGACCATACCAGAAAAAGAGTTCCAGGGAGTGGGTCCAAGATGACAGAGTAGCCATATGTCTCCTTGAGTCACTCTGAGAACTAAGGCCTATAAAAACAATTGAATGGAGCAAGGTTTTAGGAGCCCTAAGAACAGGCAGAGGTTTGTTAGATCTGACAAGGTGAGAAGAAGAGGGGAAAACTACCTTTGTTGGAGGCAAGACAGCAGTGCAAAGGGTCCTGATTCTGCTAGTACAGTGGCTGAAAGACTCACAGGTACAGATGCCATCTTTGTTAACTGAGAGGCTGGCACTGGTACCAGAACTGCTGAGCCTAAGAATATGGCAGGGGCTGGCTGCCATGCTCAGATGCAGTGCCTGAGTAGACAGTGTCTCTTGCAAAAGAGAGACTGTACCTAAGATGGTCACATCTAGAGAACCCAGCAGTGGATTGTGGCCAAGGGTAGCTGTGCCCATCGCCCCTAAGCTACATCATAGTTTCTGCTGGCACAGCACAGAAAAGATGGCACAGATAGGATGCCATGCTAGCTGAGAAGCAGAGTCAGCAACACATAAGGGCCCTGCTGGGCTGGCTGCCACACTGAGCAGCAGCATCTGACTGGACAGTGCCTCTCTCAGTAGAAAAGTTGTTTTTAAGACAGTCACACATAAGCAATGCAGTAGAGGCTGGCAGCCAAGTGTAGCAGTGACCTTCCCCCTCCTTTCACTAAGCCACCCCACAGCATTTACTGACGCAGCCCCTAAGTGATCCTATAAGTAGGTCACCATCTATGTCAACCAGGAGGTGATGCTTGACACCCCTGAGTTCCTGGCAGGTACCAACTGCCGCTAGACAGTATCTCTCAGCAGAGTTGTTCTTAAGACAGCCACTCCTAGAGAATGTAGCAGTGGCTGGCAGCTGTGTGAGGTAGCACCTTTTCTTCCTCCCTTCTCTTAGCTATGCCATAGCATCTGCTTTTGTGGCTCCAGAGAGTTGGCACAAGTGGGTGTCCATCTCTGTCAGCTAGGTGGTGGGCCCTTCCACCCCTTAGGGCCCAGCTGGAGTTGGCTACAAAGCTGAGTGACACCACTAGGATGGACATCTCCCTTACCAGAGAAGTCGTACTTAATACAGCCGCACCTAGAGCATGCAGTGGTAGCTGGTGGCTAAGTCTAGCACAGCCCTTAGTCTAAGGAAGTGCTGTTTCTTAGATCTGTGCCATAGCTTCTGCTTGTGAGACACTGGAGAAGCTGAACAGGTTTCTGATGGCATAAAGACAATAGCCAATATCTAAACATTTAAAAAAGGAGACCACCATGGCTCTGGGAAAACTCCCAAAATAAAGCATCAAAAAAGTTACCAGATGAAGACATCTTCCTGAATTATCAGAAGTAGAATGCAAAAGAATTCTAGATCTCAGGATGAAGATTAAAGTGCAGCAGAACAAAATGAAACATTGAACAAATTATATGAACTGTTAGAACATCAAAGATCTGATATTCAGCAGATCAATAACAAAACTGCAGAATTAGACAATTCAGTGGAAAGCCAAAAGAGCAAGATTGAGGAAATTGAATGCAGAATTAGCAAGACTGAAGATAAAGGAACTGACACCAGCATTGATGAGGTGAAATCACATAAAAGAATCAAGAAAAATTAAGAATCATGTGGTACTCTATCAAGAAGAACAATTTACGAGTAATTGGAGTTGCAGAACAAGGAGAGAGAAAAAAAATACAGAGAGAATTGTTGAAGAGTTGCTCGTAGAAAACTCCACTGACATCATGAAAGAAGAGAAGATAGCTATTCAAGATGCTCAAGGAACTCCACAAAAGAAAGACATATTATAATCAAGCTTAACAAAATGGTACATAAAGAGAGGCTCTTAAAACTCATAGGCTTAAACCAAAACTAATGTACTAATGGAAGCCTTGTAGACTGTCCTCTCACTTTTCAGCAGACACCATGTTGGCAAGAAGCCAATGGGATGATACATACAAACCCTTGAAAAAAACCAAGAAAGTTTCCAACTAAGAATTATATATCCTGAAAAATTGTCTCTCTAATATGATGGTGAAATTAGAACATTCTCAGATAAACAGAAGCTTAGAGACTTTGCAAAAACTAAACCAAAGTTATAAGAAATGCTGAAGGAAATTCTGTGATTAGAAAATCAGTAACACTACATGTATATTAAAGAAGGCAGTGAAGGACATAGCATTCAGAATCCTAATTAGTTAGGGGAGCCACAAAGGTCAATTAAACCTAAAATATTAAAGCTAAGAAAACAGAGAGCTTAACATACAAACAATGACAACACTGTACTATAAAGAGGGATATATTAGAGTATTCACAGCCCTTTCAGATGGAGAGGAAGTTAAGGAGATATAAAGAAGTTAAAGACTGGTTTAAAGCTAGATTATCTGGGTGTAACCACAAAGCAAACTAATGATACTACATATCAAAATGAGAAACACGATACAGAAATCTGACATTGAATACAAAACTGACATTGAAAAGGATAAAAAGAAAACCCATGAAGAAAAGCAACCCAGAACAAAGAAAATGTCAACAACACAAAAATTAAGGAACCAAAATGACAACGCTATACACATATCTATCAATAATGACACTGTATGTAAATGGACTGAATGCTCCAATAAAACGATAGGGAGTTACAGGCTGGGTTAAAAAACATGATCCATCTATATACTGCTTACAAGAAACAGAGCTTGGATTCAAAGAGAAGAACAAACTGAAAATCAAAAGGTGGAAAAATAATTACCAAGGTAACAACATGCAAAGAAGAGCAGGAGTGACAATATTAATCTCAGATAAAATAGATTTTAAAGTAAAACCCACTATCGTGGACAAGGATAGTCACTATTTATTGCTTAAAGGTTCAATACATAAGCAAGATACAACAATATTAAATATTTATGCACCCAATATCAGGGCATCTGAATACATAGAACAAATGCTGACAAAAATGAAAAATGAGACAGATCACTCCACACTAATAGAAGGAGACTTCAACACTCCACTTTCAGTATGACAGATCTCCCAGAAAACAGTTCAATAAAGACACAGAACATCTTATTGTGACAGTGAACCAATTCAACCTCACAGACGTATACAGAATTATTTACCCAACAACAGACAAGTACACCTTCCTTTCCAATGCACATGGAACATTCTGCAGAATAGAACAGAAATAAGAGTTCCAAAATTGCTTCAAAGGGTGGCCTAGGTATTAGTATTAGTACATAGCTTCCCAAGGGAAGTACTTTTGAAAATGACTGTAGTGATATTCAGCAACTAGGTATGCAGCACTTTTTCTAGGATGACTTCATGAACTTAATTATCAGACTTCATAGACATACATACACAGACTGTACTTTTGTCAAAGTGATTTGTTTTGCTGTAATTATATAAGATATAGCCATTGAGCAAACCTGGTAAAAGTTACATAATCCACATGCACTTTCTGTACTAGTTTTGCAACTCTCTGTAGGTCTATAATTACTTCAGAAAAAGAAAAAAAAAAAGAATTAATACCAAGGAAAAATTTCTACAAGCATTTAGTTGTAAATAACTCATAATTTAACCTTTATGAAGGCAATTGTTTCAAAATCTAGACAAACAAGTTTTGGATGCATAATCATAAAATAATGCCTTTTATTTTTTTTAGAAAAGTACGTTTTAAGATATCTAAAGAACTAATAAAGCAAATTTAAAAGTTTAAATATTGTAGTATCATAATATACAATTATTTGCAATGAAATGAAAAGTGTTGTTTGTTACTGTTGAGTGAGCTCTAACACATAGCAACCCTGTGCAAAATAGACAGAACACTGCCTGGTCGTGTGCCAATCTCAATCATTTTTATGCTTGAATCCATTGTTGAGGCCACTGGTTTAATCCATCTTGCAGAGGGTCTTCCTCTTTTGCTGACTCTCTACTTGACCAAGCATAGTCTTCTTCTCCAGAGAGTGGTCCCTCCTATTAACATGTCCAGAGTATGTGAGATTAAGTCTCACCATCTTTGCTTCTAAGGGACATTTTGGCTGTTAATTCTGACTGCAGACCTAGAAAGATGACCACTTGTTGTTAGACTTTTGTTTTCCATATTGGTGGAACTCAGCATTGTATTATCTTTGCAATGTGTAGTGCAAAATATTTGCCAGAAGGAGGTACAAATGAAGTGAAAGCTTTTGATTATGATCTGAAGTAACTTTGTCTGAAACGAGCACGAAATCTAGAGGCAGAGTCAAGATGGCAGACTAAACACACACATCCCTAAATCCATCTGGAAACTATAACCTGAACTGATAATTAAATGGAGCCTTCTGGACATCTAGTAGGCCCTAGGATGCGTCATAAGGCTGTTAACTTGGACTTTATATCACTGAACTGAAAACCCACACTCTTCTGCTGACCCCACTGGTGAAGAACACCAGCAGCCTAGAGAAACAATGGCAGTTCTTCCTCACAGCATCTCTCCCAGCCTCTATTGACTCACATGATGCCCAAAAAGCAACAAACTCTGAAGAAAAGTGTAACCAAGAAATCATCCATGGCCTCAGAAGGCCCCCAAAAGAAAGCACCACAGAACTTCCCAGACAAAGAAGGTTTTCTGAAACTATGGGAAGCTGAATACAAAAGGATTATACAGAGAGCCCTCCTAGACCTTATACAAAATGCAGCAGAACAAAATGAAAAATTAAGCAAGCTGTTCAATCTGGTTGAACACCAGTATTCTGGAATCCAACAGATCAAGAACAAAATTGAAGACACAGAAACTTCAATTCAAAGCCAAGAAAACGGAAGGAACAAATGGAAAAGAGACTTTCTAATTTGAAAGACAGAGCTACTGACTCTAGCATCTATGAGGAGAAATCAGAAGAAAGAAACAAGAGAAATGAAAAAGCATTAAGAAAGATGTGGGTCTCTATTAAGAGGAATGATCTATGATTAATTGGAGTACCTGAACAGGCGAGACACCTGAGATCACAGAGAGTATTGTTGCTGAGCTGCTGACAGAAAACTTCCCAGAAATCATGAAGTAAGAGAATATAGATAGCCAAGATGCATATGGAATGCCACTCAATATAGATCTCAAAAGAAAGACTCCAAGACATCTTATACTCAAGCTTAACAAAATGAAACATAAGCAGAAACTCTTAAAGGCAGCAAGGCTCAAAGCAAGGCTTACATTCAGAGGGAAATCCTGTAGGCTTTCGTCTGATTTCTCAGCAGAAACAATACTGGCGTGGAGACAGTGGCATGCTGCATTCAAAGCCTTGAAGGAGAAGAAATTCCAGCCAAGAATTATATATCCTACAAAGCTATCTTTCAAATAGGAAAATGAAATGAAGACATTTGCAGATAAACAGAAACTCAGAGACTTTGTAAAAACCAAACCAAAGCTACAAAAAATACTGAAAGAATCTCTTGGCTTAGAAGAACAAAACCACTAATTTTATATTTTAGAAGCAAATAGAAGACACATCACCTAGAATCCTACTCAGTTAGGGAAGGCTCCAAACTCAATCAAACCTATAATAGTGAAAGAAATAATCCAGTGATCATGTCATGAAAACTAGATGTCATCATATGAAAAAGAGGGATGCACTACAGTTATTATAGTTCTTCCAGATGGAGGTGAAGTTGATTAGAATGGTAGTAACTGAAATCGTGTTTATACGTAGTTTATTAAGGTGGATCATAGGGGCAGCTTTAAGGCACAATAAAGATGAAACATATCCAATCAAGAAGCATGATACAGGAGTCTCCTCAACCACAAAATCAACCGTGAAAAAGGAGAAAAATCAACTCACAAATAACACTATCCCAGAACAGATTAGTAAGAACGACAGAGAAAACGTCAACACAAAAATAAACTTATCACAGTGGCAGCACTGAACACTTATCTATCAATGATTACATTGAATGTGAATGGACTGAATGCTCCAGTAAAGAGACATTGAGTGACATCTTGGATCAAAAGACAAGACCCATCCATATGTTGCCTACAAGAAACTCACCTTAGACTTAAAAATAGAAACAAACTGAAAATTAAATGATGGAAGAATATATATTAAGCTATCAACGAACAAAGAAGAGCAGGTGTGACAATTGTAATCGCAGATGAAATCAGCAAGAAATCAAGTGGGAATGAGTAATGTAAATTCCATTTTGTATGGAGTCTGAGTGAAAAGAAAATGTGAACCAATATGAAAATAAAAGAAGTACTTTGAATTTAATATCTAATTCTTTACTGAAATTGTTTTTTATTAATAAAGTGGAAAGTTTTAAAATAAGATAGATGTAAGACTGTATTTGACATATGTCTCTTGAAGTTTTATTCTGTGTTACACATAATTTAATCACTGAATTATTGAGATCTCATGAACTTCCAAACCATTTTGAAAGAATCTAATTTGTCTTGAAAAACACCTAAATAACGTCATAAATAATACACTTGTCAAAAATAGATATCAATATTAATTTCAAAAACTTTGGCTATGAAAGTTAAAATGATTTAAAATATATTCATTGTTATGTGACTTATATATTTACCAGAAGTTTTCTAATTGAAAACATGAATCATTTTACTGTTGTTCTTTTTATAAAAACTCAGTGATTAAAAAAATTCTGCAAGATAAGTTGTAATTAGCTATCCAAATTTCCCAGAATAGTTTCTATAAGAAAAATCAAACAACATTTAAAAAAGCAAAAGCAAAAATAGTGATACAGATGCCTCACAATGAGTCAAACTTTAAAATATATGATTTAGAATTAAAACTTCAAATGATTAAAATGAGCCTTGTTTTATGCAGCTCAGCATATATGTGCATGCATGCACACAAATGTGTGCACATACACTGTATATATAACTTTTATATTCTCTCTAATTATAGGCATAATACAATCTAATACACAGCCTGCATAAAATTATGTTTGTGTGGCTGAGGTGTCTTCTTAAAAATATTTTATTGAGCTTTAAGTGAAAGATTGTAATCCAAATTAATTTGCCATCTAAAACTCAGCACCCAAACTGCTATGCAGGTCTAACTGATCTACTCTGCCCACCTCCCCAGGCTACCTGGTGATAGCACACTCCTTCTTTCCTTTCAAAACTGTACTTCCCATATCCATTCAACCAAATCCCCTCCACTCTCTCATCTCACCTCTGAACAAAAGCAGCTCAGACAACCTTACGTATGTTTAAGACAAGGACCTCATTCTTCGGCATCATCATTGTATGTCTTATATACAGGTCAGTCCAAACTTTATCTGAAGAGTTTGTTTTAGGACCGGTTTCAGCTCTGGCATAACAGAGAGTCCAGGGGTCATGGCCTCAGAGGACCCTCCAGACTGAGGGACCATCAAGTCTGGTGTTTTCATAGAGCTGTTCTAGTTCTGCACACCCATTTTTTTTTCTGCTACATCAGGGATTTTATATTGTGTTCCCTGTCAAGGCGGTCATTGGTGACGGCCAGCCACCATCTGGTTTTTCTGGTCACATGCTGATTTAGTCTCTGAATCATATAATACCTTCTGTCTCTGAGGCTAATATTTTCCTCATCTCTTTGATGCCTTTCATTCTATGAGGTCTGACAATTAAGCTAGCAAACTTATCACCATCTACGTATATTGGCAGCACTGTACAAACAACTCTGTAAAGCTTTATAACCTTGATATGTCAGTGTCTCACAGCTGTGTTCATGTTGATATGTGGTGGTGTTTTACTGAGTGGTGTTCATTATTGTTGAGGGTTTATGTGTGCAATCGCAAGAATGCCAGAACTTGAATTAGAGAAATGAGCAAACATTAAATTTCTTGTTAAACTTGCCAAAAGTGGAAGTGAAATCAGGGACCTGTTAGTCTAAGTTCATGGGGATAATGCTATGAAGAAAATGGCAGTGTACAGACTCGACGGCACTTGGCTTGGCAAGGGGAAAGAAAATATCACTGATGAAGAGCAGGCAGGGTGGCCACTGAAGAGCAGAACTGTTGAAAACATTGGAAAAATTCATAAAATTGTGCATCAAAATTGTTGTGTGACTGCAAGAAGCATAGCAGACCAAGTAAGCGTGAATAGAGAAACAGGAAAATCTCAACGGAAAATCTTGGCATGAGAAAGGTGTGTGCAAAAATGGTCCCAAAAGAGATCACTGATGAACAAAAGTAAAGGAGAGTCTAAGTTTGCCAAGACCTTTAGGAGAGGCAAGATAATGTTTTGGGCTGTGTTATTGCTTGTAATGAAACTTTTTTTTTTCTTTTTATGTAAGTCAGAAGTGTAATCAGTCTATAAAATAGTGGCATATCCAGCAATAAATACCAGAGTCCTAGTCTCCCCAGTGGAAATCCTAGTGTCGTAGTGGTCAAGTACTATGTCTGTTAACCAAAAGGTCAGCAGTTAAAATCCACCAGGCACTCCTCGGAAATCCAATGCAGCAGTTTTTCTGTGTCCTATAGGGTCACTATGAATGAGAGAATCAACTTAGTGGCACTGGGTTTTTGGTTTTAGTCTCTGCAATACAATTTGCATGTTATCTGTATATCCTGGCTATGGAAGTATGATTTTTTGTTTCCTCATTTGTTTCAACATGAGCTCCTGTGATAAAATTATTGTATTTGAGAATTTTAGTGTGACAACCTACATCCTATATCGATCAGATTCCTTTGCTCTTTTGTAATTTCACTGATAGTAAGTACTCAGGTTATCTAGATAGATTTTCCTTGCTGTCACTGTCTTAAAATGCAAATACTAAATCTCAGCAGCTTTTTGATTATCACATACACTAACTTATTATTTTCTATATTATCTTTTTGATCAGCTACACACTATAAGCTTGCAAATGAATTCAGTCCCAGTTTCAATTGTAATGATTTCCAAGTCTGTATTGCGCTTGCTATTACTGATATGTTAACAATAAAATTTTGTATTGTCGTTGTTGTTATTACGTGCCATCAAGTCAATTCTGACTGATAGCCACTCTGTGTACCATAGAATGAAGCACTGCCCCACCCTGTTTCATGCCCACAATGACTGTTACATTTGAGCCCATTCTTGCAGTCATTGTATCATTTCATTTCATTGAGTCTTCCTCATTTTCACTATCTGCTTTGCCAAACACGATGTCCTTCTCCATGAACTTGTCCGTCCTGACAAGATGGCCAAAGTATGCTCCTTACTTCACAGGAGCACTCTGTATTTCTTCCAAAACAGAGCTGTTCATTCTTTTGGCAGTCTTGGCACAATAAACATTCTTCTCCAGTACCACAATCAAAGACATCAACTCTTCTCTGTTCCTTCTTTGTGGTTCGGTGATCCCATGCATATAATGCAACTGAAAGTAGAGTAGCTAAGGTCAGATTTGCCTTAATCTTCTTTTTTTTCTATTTTATTATGACTGAATGAAAATGTGTACTCCCATATAAATTATCATGCTCACCTGTATGCAGCCTCCACTGCTCTCCCTGTCCAGTGACAGCACACCCCTCCTCTCTGCTCCATACATGTCCTATCCTCCCAACAGTCTCCTATCCCCTCCTCTCCACACACTCCCCTTCTTCCAGCAAGAGGCCAGCAGGATGACATCCTATAGATGCATAGAATCATAAAAGTCCCACAAGATACGATCACTCTGCATTGCCATGTCCAATTCATTGCTGTCGGAGAAGTTGACCTTCATTATGATTTATGGACAGGAGCAGCATCAGGGCCAGGGGCCATGTTCCCAGGGGAACACTGAAGCACCTGGACCATTAATTGTGGTATTTTATTGAAGATCTCAGGGTACATCCCTATTTATTCTGTTGTTGCCAGTGAGACTCCACTTTGTAAGCTCCATCATGGCTAAAACTGGTGGTGACCGGGCACCATCTGGTTCTGGTTACGAGTTGATGTAGAGACCCACTCATGTGGGTCCCTCTGTCTTCTGGGTTCTATTTTCCACATGTTGTTCTTGTCTTCGGTAATCATCTGTTCCTGTTGAGTAGGGACAATTTGCTGTACCCTCAGATGGCCACTTGGCAGATTTTAAGACCTCTGACTCCACTCGTCTATGAGGGGTGCAGAGAGTCCTCATTAGCAAAATGCTAACTGTGCCAATTGGCCTCAGTTTCGTCTGAGAGCGTGGTCCCTGGCCCCCTACCCCAGCTACTCTGTCCTTGCAATATTGAGTTAAGATGGGAGGAGTATTCAAATTGTGTTGAAGTCCAGTTATTATTGATCTTCTTTCTAACATGTGTTGTCACTGATTTCACCCAACCAAATTTCTAACAACTATCTAATCTAAAGCCTCCTTTTCCACCCTCTCTCCCTCCCCACCCTTGCAGCCTTCAGAGTCTCTTCTTCTATACATGAGTATGTTTTAAGTTCTCATACAATATTTGTCCTTTTGTCACTGACTACTTTCACTCAGCATAACGTCCTCCAGTTGAAACCAGGTTAAGAGATGTTTTCTGCTATTATCATTGTTCTTCATCATTGCATAGTGTCCCATTGGGTATATACACCATAGTTTACCTATCCATTCCTCTGTTGTTGGGCATCTGGGTTGATTCCATCTTTTTGCTATTGTGTACTGTGCTTCAATAAACATTCATGTACCTTTATCAGTTGGTGTGAATGGCCTTGATTCTGTAGGATATATTCCAAGCAGTGGAATTACTGGGTCAAATGGTATATCTAGATCCACTTTTTTAAGGGAGTGCCAGATTGCTTTCCAAAGAGGTTGCACTATTTTGCAGTCCCACCAACAGTGTAGGAGAGTTCCAATCTCCCCACAGCCTCTCCAGCATTTGTTGTTTTGCGTTTTTTGGATCATGGCCAACCTTGTTGGGGTGAGATGATATCTCATTGTAGTTTTCATTTGAATTTCTTTAAAAGCTAATGATTGTGAATATGTTTGCATGTATTTTTTGGCTGCCTAGATCTCCTCTTTAGAGAAGTGTCTGTCCATCTCCTTTGCCCATTGCTTAATTGGATGATTTATCTCTCTTATTGATATTTTGTAGTACCTCATAGATTGTGGAGATCAAGCATTGGTCTGACATAGAGTTGCCAAATATTTTTTTCCCCATTCTGTAGGTGGCCTTTTAATTCTATTAATAAAGTCTTTGGATGAGCAAAAGTGATTGATTCTTAGTAGTTCCCATTTATCTATTTTCTCTTCTGATGATTATGGTTTCTTTGACAGATTTTGAAGTCTGTCTGAATTGTGTATTAAACCTTCCTACTTTCTCTTGAATGAGCTTTATGGTTTTAGATTTGATATTTAGGTCTTTTGTCCAATTTGAGTTGTTTTTTGTATAAGGTGTAAGATGTGGGTCTTTTTTTAATTTAGTGCAGGTGGATATTCAATTTTGTCAGCACCATTTGTTGAAACGATTGTTTTCACCCCACTTTAATGTCTTAGGGCCTTTGTCAAATATCAACTCTTCATAGGCAGATGATGTCATTTCTGGGGTCTCAGTTCTGTTCCACTGATCTATCTGTCTGTTTTTGTACCAGTACCAGGCTGTTTTGACTACTGTGGCAGTGTAATAAGTTCAAAGGTCAGGTAATGAGAGGCCTCCCAGTGTGTTTTTCTTCTTTAGTAATGCTTATCTGGGGCTTCTTGCCTTTCCACACAAAGTTGGTAATTTGTTCCTCCATCTCCTTAAAAAATGTCACTGAAGGTTGTACTGGGATTGCATTATATAAGCAGATTGCTTTGGGTAAAATAGAGATTTTCACAAAGTTAAGTCTTCCTATCCACAAGCATGATAGGTTTCTCCATTTATGTCAGTTTCTCTTAGTTTCTTGTAGTTAAGGGCTTGTAGTTCTCTTTGTAAAGGTCTGTTAATTCTCTGGTTAGGTTTATTTTTAGGTACTCTATCTTCTTAGGGGCTATGGTAAATGGTACTGACTTGGTGATTTCTTCCTTAATAATCTCGTTGGTGTTATAAAGGAATCCTACTGATTTACTTATGTTTATTTTGTATCCTGAGACTTTGCCAAACTCTTCTATCAGTTTGAGTAGTTTACTTAGGGATTCTTTAGATTGCTCTGCATATACAACATACCATCTTCAAATAGTGAGATTTTTACTTCTTCTTTGCCAATGCAGATGCCCTTTCTTTCTTGGTCTTGTCTAATTGCTCTGGCTAAAACTTCTAGTACAATTTCAATAGGAGAGGTGAGAGTGGGCATCCTTTTCTAGTTACCACTCTCAAGAGAAGTTGTTGCAGTCTCCCTCCATTCAGGATGACGCAGGCAGTTGGCTTTGTATAAATGGCCCTTATTACATTGAGGAATTTGCCATCTACTCCTATTCTGCTAAATTTTTAGTATGAATGTGTGTTAGACTTTATCAAATGCCTTTTTTGCATCAACAGACAAGATCAGTGGTTCTTGTCATTTGTGGTATTTATGTGGTTGATCACATTAATTGCTTTTCTGATGTTGAACCGGTCTTGCGTCCCTGGTATGAATCCAACTTGGTCAGGATGGATTATTTTTTTTGATACGTTGTTATATTCTATTGGCAAGAATTTTGTTGAAGATTTTTGCATCTAGATTCATGAGTGAAATCGGTCTGTAGTTATCCTTTTTGGTTGGGTGTTTCCCTGGCTTTGGTATCAGGGATATGCTGGCTTCATAGAATGAATTTGAGAGTATTCCATCCTTTTCTCTACTGTGAAACAGTCTTAGTAGTATTGGAGATATCTCTTCTCTAACAGCTTGGTAGAATTCTGTCATGAAACCATCTGGTCCTGGGCTTTTTTTCGTTGGCAGTTTTTTGATGACTTTTTCAATCTCTTCCTTTGCGATGGGTTTATTAAGTTGTTCTGCTTCACCTTGTGATTTGTGTTAATCTTGAAGGTAATGTCTTTGCATTTCAACACTTTAAGGAGGTCTTTCATGGTAGATTTCTCCAGTGCAATCTGTGTTCTGATATCTTGACTGCCGCTTCCAAGGATGTTAACTGCAGATTAAAGTACAATGAAACCTTTGAATATCTCCAGCTTTTCTTCATTTGTCATGATGTTGCTCACTGATCCACTTGTGAGGATTTGTGTTTTCTTTATGTTGAGTTATACTCCATACAAAAGGCTGTGCTTTTTGATCGTCATCAGTAAGTGTTTCAAGTTCTCTTTACTTTCTGTCAGCACTGTTGTATCATCTGTTTAATGCAGATTGTTAATGGATCTTCCTCAGATTTTGTCATCTCAGTTTTCTTCACGTAGGCCAGCTTCTTCAATTACTCGTTCAGCATACAGTTTGGAAAGGTGTGGTGAAAGGATACAACACTGACACACACCTTTTCTGAATTTAACCATAGAGTGTTCCCTTATTATCTTCAAACAACTGCCTTTTGACCTTTTGATCCCTGTACAAATTCCTCATGAACAAATTTTGCACATGTCATTATTATGCTATACTTTGTCTTCTCATGTCACCCTTTGAAATCTTCTGTTCACTTCTTTTATTTAATCATTTCTTCTTCTTGATTTAGCTTACTCAGTTTTCAAGACCAAGTTACACAGTGTCCTCTGACATATGTTTTGGTTTTACTTTCTTGTTTTTTTAATGACCCTTAAATTCTTCATGTATGATGTCATAGATTAAATTGTGCCCCCCTAAAAAATGTGTATAGCAATTTGATTAGACCATAGTTCCTGTTATTGTGTGATGTTTCAACATGCTGTAAATCCTGCCTCTACAATGTTACTGAGGGAGGGTGGGCAGCAGTTGTGTTAGTGGGGCAGAATTCACTCTGTAAGATTGCACATTGCATTTGAGGCAATATTTTGGAATATAGATGAAAAGGAAGCAAGTAGAGAGTTAGCGACCTAATACCAGAAGGAAAGAAGCTGAGTCTGGATCAGAATACATCCTTCGGACTTGAGATTCTTGGGTCTCAGAAACTCTTAGTCCAGGGCAAGATTGACAACAAGAACCTTCCTCCAAAAGCAAACATAGAAAGGCTTTCCCTGAAATCGATGCCCTGAATTTGGACTTGTAGCCTACTCAACTGTGTGAGAATAAATTTCTGTTTGTTAAAGCCGGTCAGTTGTGGTATTTCTGTTGGAGCAGCACTAGATGAATACGATATAAGATAACCTTGATGTAATTCTGCAACCTGTCTGGGTGTTCTGCCATTAGTATCCAATGTGTAAAATCTATTCTTGAGATAGTCTTTAAAATGATGTGGAATATACTCAGCATGGTACTTTGGCTCTTGTGGGACTTGTTCAAATTTTCTTTAGTTTCTACTTGAACTTGCATATGAGCAACTGATGGTCTGTTCTGAAATTGTTTTGGCTGATGATATTAAGCTTTTCCATAATCTCTTCACACAGATGTAGTTGATTTGATTCTTGGATATTCCATCTGGCAAGGTACATGTGCATAGTTGCTGTTTATGTTGATAAAAACATATTTGCAGTAAGGAAGTCATTGGCCTTGGGAAATTCTACTTTGTAATATCTGGCATTGTCACCAATTTCCCAACTACCATTCCTTCTTCTTTGCCTCCAACTTTTGCTTTCCGTTGGTTGTTGTCAATACATGCTGACTGCATGTTTGGTCAATTTCAGACTAGAGATTGGTAGAAATTTTCAGTTTCTTCATTTTTTACCTTAGTCGTTAGATCATAAACTTGAATAAAAGCCATATTAACTGTTCTTGTTTATAGGTATATGGATATTATCCTATTGTTGACAGCATTGTACTTCAGGACAGGTCTTTAAATGCTCTTTTTGATGATGAATACAAGGCCATTATCCTACAAGTTATCATTGCCTCCATAGTAGAGCATATGATTGTTTGACTCAAAATGATGAACATCAGTCCATTCCAAGCCATCAGTCCTTAGGATATCAATGTTTGTGTGTTTCATTTCATTTTTGACAATTTCGCATTTTCCTAGATTCATGCTTTGTACATTCCCTGTTGTGATTAAAAATGAACGTTTGTAGCTGTTCATTCTCATTTTGAGACATGCCACAGCAATGAAGACAGTTCCTGAAAGCTTGATTCCATTTGTGTTATTAAGGGTGACTCTACTTTGAGGAAGCAGCTCTTCCCCAGTCTGAGCGACTTCCACCCTGGTGGACTCATCTTCTGCCCTTGTATCAGACAATGTTTTCATGCTTTTCATAAGATTTTTATTGACTAATTCTTTTCAGTAGTAGGCTACAGAGTCAGTTTTCTTAGTGTCTTAGTCTGGAAGATCATCTAAAACATGTTCACCACGGGTGACCAGGCTGGTATCTGAATACAGGTATCATGTCTTCCAGCAGCATTACAGCAGCATATAACCCTCGTAGTACAACAAATTGACAGACAAGTGGAGGCGAATACTTTGCAAGAGACTTAATGCATAGAGACAGAGATTAAATAATATTTTTACAATAAAAATAATTACATACATACTATTTAAGGTTACTCATTTTAAGATCTAATTAAGAATAATTTGAGATATGAGTCAAGCAAAACCTGAATCCACTACCATTGAGTCAATTCCAACCCACAGCAACACTATAGGCCAGAGTATATCTGTCCCACAGAATTTCCAATGATTCCCATTTGAGAGATAGATTTTATGAGTGTCCCATAGATTTCAAAAGTATTCATATCTTTTTACATTGCTAACAGTGACAATACCCAGAAACAACAAAGTAAGTTCCATCACCTGCATTTTGTTACGAATTATAATTACTATTTAAGATGTAATACTTTAAAACAAATGTCAGCTTTCTGAAAACTAGGCTTTGCTATTTGAAGAGGGACATTTTTCTTTGTTATATTATTTTTGTATCTTAAATAAAGGGCATAGACTTATTCCTGAAGGAATCATTTTCCCCATATAGAAAGTACTGTTTTTGTATTATGACTAACAAAAAACTATTAAATTACTTCTGTTATATAGTAGCTAAATTTAAATTACAATTCCCTTATAGATATTCAAGGTAAAAGATCAATACAATTTTCTGTTTGTTCTTTGAATCATGAAACTATGAAATGATACAGCAATGCTGTTTTATTGAATTTTAATATGTGTTCTCTCCATAGCAATGCTTGCACTGGAACTGTAGACTTCACATAATAAACAAATTGCATGTAAAGAGTATAACCTTAAGAGGAATGTTTGAAGTGTAAGTGGATATTAAAATTAATTGTATGTGCTTAATATTAGTAAGAATAGAAGTAGTATACACTTGGTATTACTTTTCCATTAAGTATAAAATATTGTCATGATTGTCATGATACACATGCAAAAACAACCAGAGTTCAAAAGTCTGAAATAACTTTCTTTTAGGTTTGATAATTCTTTACTTATTACTTTGAGAAAATGTTTTTAAAGAAACTAAACAAAATCCCCAAAATACTAAGCTAAAATTTCTCTTAATTTATAACCAACTGTTCTTCATTTTATATATATATATATATATATATTTCAGACTTTAATTATTATTCCTGTACTATGGCAATCTTGTATGTTAAAATTTATGTAATTCTAGACAATTAGTGAAATATAACTTGATTTCTTTGGCAACTGAAACTCCAAAAATACTTAGCCAAGCCAAGCCAGTTAACTGAGTTAAAAAAATTGATAATCCAGATAGGAAATAACGGAATAACATGAAAATGAAGTCTGCCAATTTAACCAGGCAGTGACACTTTAAGCTGAGTACAACATTTATATTTTGGATTAGAAAGACAATGACTGTGACTCCACAGAGATGTAGATCAATTGTTTTCCAGTACCCAAGTCTTATACACTAGAATATTTGGTTGTCAGTTATCAGCCTGTAGTTCTGGTGATTCCCAATATATATCTCTTTCACTAGTCAGTTTGTGAATTATAAGCCTAAGACGTGTTCATTTTCCACAGAAGTTCGTATTTCCTCCATATTATCAACCACATATCTTTTTTTTCTTTCTTTATTTCAGTACAATTCAGCCTAAATTAGTAGCTTTCCTCGTAAAGGGTCTTCCAATAAGAGTGTCCTATCTTTGAACTTGAATAAAACAAGTTGTGTAAATGATAGCTTTTTTTCTTATTTTGAAGTACATTTCATGGCCACTATGGCACCATCCAAATGGGGCCAAAACTAATCAGTTTTAATAGTCTGATACCCTTTGCCATTGACAGTTGCAGCCTCTCCTCATTCATCTTGGAAAAAACAAGGGCCAGTGATTTCACTAAACCAAAATTCACACCAAATGGTGACTTTTCTGGGATGAACTGCACATTCTCGAGTCTCCATTGGATTCTCGTTGTCCTAAAGATAGCAGTATTGTTTGTTAACAAAACCACTCATCCCAAAATGGGTCCCTTCATTGAAGATGATTTTTCAGCCCCAAACAAGGTCAACTTCGAATTGCTCCACAGCCCAGTAAACAAATACATAGAACAATTTATGGTCATTGGACTTCAATTCTTGTGTTAAAACCATTTTGTAAGGGGAAAGCTTCACATCCAGATACGAAATCCACCTAGTTGTGGTCCATCAAAAGCCCAATACTTGTGCTCGGCGAGAAACTGACAGAGATGGGTTCTTGGGTACACTCAGATGAACAGTGGTAATGTCTTCTTTAGAAAGTGTGGTTTGTTGACACACAGATGTTGTCTGATTGGTAATAGATTGGGTTTTCTCAAATTCTTTGATTAAATGTCAGTTTGTTCTCTCAGTGGGAAAATTACATACATCATAGATTTCATGTAATGCATGGAATGTTTGGTGAATGAAGCACCCATTTTGATAATAAACTAATAATTTCTAAGTGCTGTGGAGTTGTGTAACTTTTTATGGCTGTTTGTCAAGACTAATTAAAAATCATGATAAATATGGCTGCTCTAGCTTTTCTAGTATGGCCGTCATGAGCTATCAAAAACAAGACATCCCTATTGGAAGACACTTTACTTTCTTTGCCTTTGGACAGGTGAAAATGGAAGACAATAAAGTTAAGAAGTTAGTGCCCTAAATTTATCCATTTTCTAAAAACCAATTTTTGTCACTTCATTAAATCAGTGGAGATTCATTTAAAAAAAATACAAATATGACGTATTTCAAGACAATGTCTAATAAGAATAATAACAGTAACAAAACATCAATGATAAAATAACAAAACCTAAGCATAGTAAAGCAAACCTAGCTTTTATTATTTTATTGTTATTACTCGGGGCAATTTATTTATTTATTCTAAGCTTCAGTTTTCTCATCTGTAAAAAAAATTAGGAGGGATTATTTTTATATACCATGAAAGTTTGCTGGAATGATTAAAGAAATCAACAGTATGCTCAAAAACCAACAAAGTGAAAATGTACAATACATATCAGTTACTACTTTAAATAATTATTATGGTTTTGACACATACTTATTAAAAGATCTGTACAAATTTTTAACTGAACCAAAACCACTGTACCCACTGCTGCTGAGTTAATTCTGACTCATAGTTACCTTACCAAACAGAAAAGGACCAGCCCATAGGATTTCCCAAGAGTGACTGGTAGATTTGAACTGTTGACCCTTTGGTTAGCGGCCATAGTTTTTAATCATTGTGCCACCAGAGTTTACTAAGCAGGAAAATATGGGGAGAAAATATAGGACTATAACATATTGGTACGCTTTAGTACTTAAAATACCTACAAATTCACGTTTTGTGGTTTCTTCATTGCATGTGGTCTGGCATGTATTGCCGAGATGGAAGGAAATCTTTTCATGGGTATATTAATGTCATATGGCCAGTAAGGATTATCTTGCTCATTCTGGAGTCAGAATTTATTACTTCACCTTTTTATTCATTTAAAGGACTCAACGATAGCCTTCCCTGTACAGTAATATGGTTGGCCAGCCAAAACACAGCTGAGAAGTTCTCAATGAATAATATTATATAGACATAATTTGATGATATTTTAACGGCAAAGGTTTGGTAATAATTGTGCTTTCTAGTGTGCTGAATAGAAAAGCTTTTTAATGACTTATGCTGTTAGGTCTTAACTCTGTAAGATGATTTCTGCTGAATAAACAGACATGAGTCACCACCAAGAGTTAAGTTTACGCTTTCCATTTGTGTGTATGTGTGTTTTCAAAAATGTTGAACCATCTTAGCTTCTTTAAAATTTATGCAGTGGTGACACCACTTAATTACATGCTTATCTAGAATTAATATAAGAGCAACTAAGATACAGCAGCAGTAGATTATTCCCTGTAATATTCTTGCTAGCAACTGACTAAAATCTATCCAAAAATAAAATTTAAGCAAATTCACTGCTTTTTTATAAGCACAATTTCTAGTACTTCAAGTAGCAGAGCAATATACTGAATCTAATCACTTTAAAAATATCATGCAGTGTGACTTAAAGTTCTAGAAGCTTTTAATCTTTCCATGTTAACTTTTTACTATATCTCCTTTCTTTACACTTTGGCAGAGTAGTCTAGTTTCATGCAGCTAGATAGCAATAAACCTAGTTTTGTCATCAATATAAGCAGGTTTCCTAATCATTGGAAAAGAAACAAAAATAAATTAGGCTTTAAAAACCATATTAATCATCAAAAATCTTAGTAGGACAAATTTAAGATACCTCAAATACAGACTAGGCAAATGCCCATGACACTATGAAATTAAGTAGGATTCCTAAGACAACAAGATGTACTTACTTCTTCTTATGCCTCTTTCAAAAAAAGTAAAAAAGGTATAGGTTGAGCCACAGGCCAAGTAGTATATTTTTAGTCAAATACCATTTAATGTATTGTAAACGTTAAACAGCAACAATCAAATATTGTATCACATATCTTTGTTCTGTAAAAAATGATGTCGTTTCTCTTTGACAATCAACTGGATGCTTATTGATGGAAATTAAAAACTTGCATTGTTTAAATGACAGCAAAATACAATTCTGTAATAAATCATTTTTAGTGAATCAAGAAGAAAGTTGGGTAAATATGGTAAGTACAATAAACCACTTACAATTTGGACTCGTTACAACAAATTAGCTATTCGTTTATATAAAGAGTAAGGATTCAGTTGTATATGTACTCTTTTCATGTTCTTGCTGTTAGGTGCTGTTTTAGTCAGCTAGTGCTGCTCTAACAGACATGCTATGAGTGGATGGCTTTAACAAGAAAAGTTTTATTCTTACACAGTCTGGTAGGCTACAAGCCTAGATTCAGGTTGTCGCTCCAGAGGAAGGCTTTCTCCCTTGTCAGCTCTAGAGGCAAGTCCTGGGGTTGCATCAGCCTTTATCTGGTCGAGGAGCATCTTGGGGCAGGAACCTCAGGTCTAAAGGACACGATTTTCTCCTGGTGCTGCTTTCTTGATGGTGGGAGGTTCCCCACTCTCTGCTTACTTCCCTTTACTTTTATCTCTTGCAGGATGAAAGAATAAAGGGTAATGCAAGTTGTATTCCAGGGAAACTCCCCTTACAGTGGAGCAGGGAGGTGATCTTATGAAGAGATTTACAGTCCCACCCTAATCCTCTAACATACAGCATAAGAAAATCACAGAATGGAGGACAATCATAAGATATTGGGAATCACGGCCCAGCCACGTGGCTACACACATTTTGGGGGGACACAGTTCAAACCATGACAGGTGCCACTGAGTCATTTGTGACTCACAGCAACACTCTGTGCAACAGAACAGAGCACTGCCTGGTCTTGCACCTTTCCCACAATCTTTGCAGTGCATCAGCCGATTGCTGCAGCCACTGTGTCAAGCCACCTTGTTGAAAGTCTTCCTAATTTTCAGTGCCTGTCTACTCTACCAAGGCTGATGCCCTTCTCCAGGGATTAGTCTCTCCTAACTACATGTGCAAAATAAGATGAAGTCTCATCATCTATGCTTCTAGATAGCATTCTGGCTGTACTTTTCCAAAACAGATTTATTCATTTTTCTGGCAGTCCACAGTATACTCAGTACTCTTTGCCAACACCATAATTCAAATGAATTCTTTTTCATCTTCTTTATTCTTGTCCAGCTTTCTCATGCATACAAGGCTATTGAAAACACAATAGCTTGGGTCAGGAACATCTTAATCCTCAAGGTATCTATGCTTTTTGACTTTTTAAAGAGATCTTTTGCAGCACAGTGTCCAGTGAAATACATTGTTTGATTTCTTGACTGCTGTTTACATGGATGGTGACAAATTCTTGGCAACTTTCAAGTTCTACTCCTATTTATATACTCAAAATAACTGAAAACAGGAACCGAAACAGAACTTGTACATCAGTGTTCATTGCATCATTTTTCACCGTAACCAAAAAAGTGAAAACTATCCAAGTGTTCATTAATGGATGTGTGGATGAATAAAATATTATATAATCATCAATGAAATATTATATTAGCCATAAAGAGAAATAAAGTACGCAAATATACTACAAATTGTTGTTAGGTGCCGAAACCCAGTTTTGACTCACAGGCCTGGTCCTGCACCAAGTTGCAGTCATCTCTATGCCTAAACTCACTGTGTTAGCCACTGTGTCAATACCAGTCTTTAAGGGTCTTCGTCTTTGTAGCTTACCTTTTGTTTTACCAAGTGTGGTGGCCTTCTACAGAGACTATTTCCTCTTGAGAATTTGTCTAAAGCATTATAGATGCAGTTTCACCATCCTTGCTTCTAAGGAAAATTCTGGTCATGTCTTCCAAGATTTTCTCACTCTTACGGAATTGAGTAGTACGTATGTTCAATATTCTCCAACATGACAATTCAAAGGTATCAGTTATTTGGTTCCCTTTATCTGTCGCCCAGCTTTCACATGCCTATGAGGTGATTAGAAACATTGTGGCTTGGGTCAGGCATGCTGTCATCTTCAAGGTGGCGTCTTTGCTTCTCAACTCTTTCAGGAGGTCCTTTGTAGCAGTTTTGTCCAATGCAATGTGTCTCTTGAATCCTCCTGTTTCTGTGAGTGTGGATTGTGGATACAAGTGAAATGCTTGACAACTTCAATCTTTTCTCCATTTATCATAATGTTTCTTTGTGGTCCAGTTGTAGGAATTTTTTTCATTCTTCTTCTTTTTGTTGAGGTGCAATCCATACTGAGTGCTGTGGTCTTTGATCTCCATCAGTAAGTGCTTCAAGTCCTCTTCACTTTCAGTAAGCAAGGTTATTTCATCTACATAATCCAGATTGTTAATGAGTCTTCTTCCAATCCTAATGCCCTGTTCTTCCTCACATAGTCCAACTTCTTGGATTAGTTCTTCAGCAGACAGATTAATTAAGCACGGTAAAAGGATACAACCCTGAATAAATCTTTCTTGACTTTAAGCCATGCAATATTCCCTCATCCTGTATGAATGATTCCTCCTAATCCATGTACAGATTCCTCAGGAGCACAATTAAGTGTTCTGGAATTCACATTAACAAAAATGCTATCCATAATTTGTTGTGATCTACACAGTTGCATACCATTAGCATAGTCAACAAAAGACAGGTAAATATTTTTCTGCTATTTTCTGTTGTTAGCCAGGATTTATCTGACATCAGAAATTGATATCCCTCATTTCATGTCTTCGTTTGAATCTGGCTTGAATTTCTAGTAGTTCACAATTGATACGCTGCTGCAGACAGTTCTGAAGATCTTAAGTAAAATTTTATTTGCATGTGGTATCACCGTGAGAAATGTTGTCAGCACCCTGGATACTGCTTTGGTCCCTGTATAAACCCATGGCTAGGACTCTACCTCGATAATTGAGGCAGGCCTCCTTATTCCTTATGAGGTCGCCTGTAGGTAGTTACCAGAGTCTTTTTCCAACGAATGCTCAAGAAATCCTGTTTAAATTTAATTAGTCAGAGCGAGGTTTTATTACATGATTTTGCAAAATCGAGTGCCAGAGCCCACAAAGGAGACTAGACAGAGGGGTGCGCCGCGGGTCCTTAAAAGTCATTCTGATGCTGTGGCTTGTGAGTCCCTCCCTCGGTTCCTCATTGGCTGAGAATTACAAGGTGAAAGGTTTCGTCCAGATATCTCCCAAGTTTGAACATTCCATTCCTTTTTAAGGTTATATCTTGTTTTCTGAACAAGTGTGTTCCGTCCCTTCCCCTCCCGTAAGTTCTTATCTTAGCCTTTGTTCTAAAGGTGGACCGTTTTGAAATTTATTTCTCACCTTACTGATACTGTTCACTAATTTCTCCATGAAGTTGGGCCATCTTTCTTAGGAACAGACATAAACATGGATCTCTTTGATGACACTGTTTTTTTATTTTCGAGTAAGTAGACCAGGTAACTGTCTTTCAAATTTCTTGGCATGGGTGAGTGAACATTTCCGGTGCTGAGTACTTGAAAACATTATCCTCAGGGAAATAAAATACAATAGGAGAAATATTCTGTGATCCAGTGTATACAAAGTGTCTAGAATAAGTAAAATCATAGCGAAAAAATTGTTGTGGTTGTCAGGAACTGGAGTAAGCGGAGAATGATGATTACTGCTGAAAAAGTACTGAGTTTCTGTTCGGGGTTACTAAAAAAGAAAAAAAAAATTGGAAAACGGTGGTGACGATTGCACAATGTGGTGAATGTAATGAATACCACTGAAATGAACACTTAAAGGGGTTAAAAACACAACTTTACCACATGAAGTTAATGCAAAAAGAAGAAATGTTAAAGAAGGGATTATTCAGTCTAAAGAAAAGACTAATACTTATCATTTGTTATGTGATACTATCACATGCAGATGGTGTTGAACAGGTGTTCACTATCAATGACACAACTAGAAATACAGTTAAATTATTTTGTGATTCAGGCTTACGGAAAAGTAATTTATTTGGTGGGAAGCAGCTAAATGTTAGCATGAGTTGTTGAAATATGTTGTGTAATGTCCTTTCAGGGCTTCTGAAGTTAGGACTAGACACTTATTTCCACGATGACTTTGAAGGCGATTTCTCTGTCGCAGATTTTTTTAGCAGTTTCCTTTTAGAGGTTAATATAAATTTATCAATTAATGAAGAACCGGAAATTTGTCTTTTAAACAGGCTATGAATTCAATGTTCTCCCTCCACTGACATCTTCTAGACATATTCCTCCAGAGATGTCATAAAAATAGTTCTGTACCAGTCAAAAATGACTTAAAATTCCAATTTTGTATCTGTTCTAAATCTTTAACTTTCAGAATTGGAAAGAGAAAAACAAATGCCCATATCTACTGTGAAATAAACTTCTAGAAAATAAATTAACATTCTCACTGCTTAATTTTCCAAATACCTGATATTAAGTTCTGTGCATCCTAAAAGCATTAAGATTAATTTTGACTTACAGTTAAATGTTATTTGACCTTGAATTTTGTGCCCCGCAGAGAATAGAATTGGCTTGAAATTTTGTCGCAGCAGCCCTTCGAGTTATTTGAACTGTATATGTTGTTTTATGAAGACTGATTTCAAAGCCTGCTCTTAAATGATTTTTCCCAAGTTTCCTAGGGACAAAGATCACTTGGGTGACTTGTTAAAAAATATAAATGTCTGGGAGAAATTCTAAGCTTAGTAAATCATAGCTTGAAAGGACATTGCAAAGCTGTATGCTTAACATGTTCCACAGGTGAGTCTCATCATCAAGGGGTGTTTCATAAATACCTGTAAAGGCCATGCCACAATGAAGTCAAACAGAAATGTGTCACCTCTAAAAATTTCAACATATTTGTGAAGCTATAGTACACACAGACTTATTTTTTTATGCAAACTTTTCTGACATTCAGTCAACTCAAAATAATTTTTGAAGATTTTAATTCTGTGTGAAATTATTTTTTCTTGTTTCAGTTTGTGTCAATATTTAAAATTTTCAAAATTGTTATTTTTATTTTCTTTCAGAATCATATATTGTATATTTCATTTTTTACTTGGTGTCCCTTGTACTCATTTCACTCTGACATTTGATTTAAACTTCTATTCTACTTTAATTATAAATAACATTGTATATTTTATGGTATATTGTTTCTATCTTAAGTAATGTCTTCCATTATTTGAAACTTACAATGTTTCCTTTTTGTTTGTCTGTTTCCTTTCAGTAACTAGATGAAAATTTACAAATTTTTCTATTACTTTCTAAACTTACTGGAAGGGATTTTTCTAGAAAGAACATTGAATCTTGAGCTACTCCACTAATATGAGATTGTCCAGTTGCTCTCAAGCTGTTTCCAACTCATAGTGACACCAGGTGTGTAGGGTACAACTCTGCACCACCAGGTTTTCAATGGCTTGTTTTTAATGTGCCAGGTAGAGTTGTGTGATGTTATGGGACTGTTTTCTTTCAAGAGAACCCAAAGTAGCATCAATTTAGAAGAATCATTGCCCTGGATTTGATCTAAAATAATAGAAATCAATATTGTTGACTAGCCTTTGTAGACTCTTCTGAACACTGGCATTTTTAAAAGAAAACTTTTTGATTAAACAATCAATATTTTTCTGAAGGACAAAAGAACATGTTCTTGATAAAAGATCAAAATAATACATAAATACTAATTAAAAGATAAAACGCGACAAACAAAAAAGCAAGAGAAGAAAATTTTGTTTCCCTGGAAATGACTAGAGCTAATAATTTGGTTGGTACAAACAGTGAAGTACAAAGCTATTAACGTACAGTTTGGCAGTTTCAACTCACCCAGAGATGTAGTAACAGAAAAACTTGGCACTTTGCTCTTGGAATATCATTCTCATGAAAATCCTATGGAATGCTGTTCTCTGCAAAACGTGAGGTTGCCGTGAGTTGAAATGGACTCAGTTGCAAATAAATAGTTGTTGGTTGTTATATACAAGAATCTACAGCTCAGTTGTTTACTGTTTTTGCGTTTAACGTAGGTTGAAATTCTAGTAATTGTTTTTCTGACACTATGTTTAATAGTTCACTTAACTTAGTAGATTTGAATAATTGAAGTATGGCAGATTCCAGTGTCTTAGAATCAGTAGAATGACTTTGGTATTTTATTACTAAATATGAAATGTGTTGGTGAAGAATCTTGTATATGTCACGGACTGCTGGAAGAACACACAAACCTGTTTTTAAGGAAGACTATTCAGATTGATCCTAAGAAGCAAGGATGGAAAGACTTTGATTCATGTATTTTTGACGTGTTTTCAGGAGATACAAATTCCTGGAGAAGTGCATCATGTTTGGTAAAGAATATTAACCAAAAGAGAGGAAGACCCCCAATGAGACAGATTAACACAATGTCTGCAACAAAGGGCTTAAATTTAGCAATGTTCCTGAAAATGGTGCAGGGCCAGACAGTGTTTTGCTCTGTTTTATTTTAGTTCCTTCTGAGTTGGAATCAACTCCATGCAATAGAACAACATAAAATATGCATCTTCATATTTGGAAGCTAGTTAATGTCTCTGCAACTAGTGCTATTCTATTCTTAACAATGTTTATAACGAATGTTGTGTTTATCAAAATTATCGCTTTTTTCTGCTTAAGTAAATTGTGTTAACCAAATTTAGGTGTGTACAATTAATCTTGCCATCTTAAATCCTGATTAAAAATTTAATTTGCAAATATTTTGTAGCCTGATTTTATACACATTCAAAGTAAGTTTTACTCACAGTTGGTTTTAATATATCTTACATCTATGTTTTGTTTTGTTCTTTTATTAATCAAAGTATAAAAATGATTTTAAAAAGGCCCTATATCAATATTTTTAGAAATGTAATTTGTCTGAAATGCATAACAAAGCAAAAATATGAAAACAGAAACTTCAATTTTGCTTTCATAATTAAACGTTTCTTTAGTTAATTATAAGCATATAGGTTCAAAATGTATTTTCATTGAAAAATATAGATGCCAACCTATGATGGCCTCAAATGGGCAAATTTCTATTGTAAACAAAATGTTTAACTATAAATTTAAGTTCACTAAACTACAGAGAATTGTGTATTGTATTGCTGGTCATTCCTCAGGGGATAAAAGATGCCTGCACAGTAATTAATTCACAACCCTGACATCTGAAGTTAACTATCGTTCTGTTTACGTAATATACAACTTTTGTAACATGAGCACCTTTTAAAACTGCTAGTGTAAATCTAAAACTCGAATGACAACTTTCCTCTTCTTAGGTAAAATTATTCTCTTTCATCAAGAATTATTAATTCTTATTTCATTATCTTATTAATACTACATTCTTATTCATCTTTTGTTGTTAAGCTAATTGCTTAGCTAGGAATTTCTTTTTTGCTTAATTACTTTCCTTTCATGAGTAGCCTATCAGTTTCAAGTCACACACAATTCCCACTTTCATCTTTCATTGAGAATATCTTTAATAACTGATTTTTATCAGTTGAACTGGAAAATACAGTTCATTCATTTTCTGTTACAACTGACATTAAACAATAATAATATCTAGGTGTAATTAATAATTGCATTTCTTATTGTATAGATTATTTATCTCACTTCTTATTAAATTGTGAAAATTAAAAACAAAATCATCTCATACCCAAGGTCATAGACATTTCCCTTATAATGTATACTATTGCAATTTGGCAACATTCTAGTTTATAATTTATTTGAATTGGTCTCATTTTATTATATTCCTAAATTTCCAAACCAAACAAAAAGTAGTTTCATGTACTTAGAACTTCCACTTACAGTGAGTTTAGCAGTGCTTAATAACCAAATCTTAACAAGTCTCTGACCTTAGTTCAGCTGACACATATGAAGGATGGTCACTACACTCCTCTGCCTGGTTTCTTTTTCTCATAAGAAAAGTTATGAGCTTTTTCTCTCTACACTTATTTGTAGTACTTTCAATTCATTTTTACATTACCCAGTGGATTTTATATATTATGTAATAGACCTTTATTTTTCTCAGAAAAATGATGCTTAATAGAAAAACAAACAAATTTGGATTTGGTAATATTTTACATCTGGCTATTACAGAAATCATTTCATTCCAAATAATAAAAGTTGATATAATTTTCTAAAGTTCAAATAGCTTTCAGAAATCTTTGTTACACTCATGAAAGTACTCTCTCATTGAAAGTGAGACAAAATTACCATAAATTTTCAACAAAGTTGGAAGGGTTGAAAAATTCACTATTTGATTTTATTTTTGTTATGGTTAGGTGTCACTGAGTAGATTTTAAATTCGTTGGATCCCGATGTAGCGAACAGAACTGCCAACAGGGCTTTCCAGGCTGTAATCTTTATGTAAGCAGATTGCCAGACCTTTCTTCTGTGGAACCACTGGATGAATTAGAACAGCTAGCTTTTCTGTTAGTAGCCAGGCACTTAATACTTGCATCAGCAGTGTTCCTTGTTGCTTGGTTATAATCCCTTATTTATCTTTAAGCTGTGCTATGCAGCCCTGGTGGTACAGTGGGTAAAACCTAAAAGATGGCATTTGGAAGTCACCAGTTGCTCTTTGGAAACCCCATGGGATGGTTCTATACCAACTGAGTCAGAACCAACTGAGCTCATGCTGATGTCTATGTAGATTATACTACATGCTACTTTGATTTTGAAAGTTTCTATAACTAAAACAGGCAAAACCTAGAAATTTAGTATTTCTGACTAGTCTGTTCACAATATAGAATAAATAAAATATGGTACCAAATCCATTATGTAGATATCCAAATCATTCCATCTGTTAAATTTTCAGGGTTTTTGTTGATACTTGATATTTGTTTGCTTTTAGACATGTATTCAAGAATTTATTTAAATTTCAGGCCATTAAATGAATTTACAGGCAATCCATTGTTATTCTACCTCTATCAAAAATCCATGCCATGGAAGCAGCAGTGAAGAAAACAAATGACAGATTGCATTAGGAAAATCTACTGCAAAAGACTTGTTTAAATTTCTGAAAAGCAAAGATGTCACTTTGAGTACTGAGATGTACCTTATTTATACCATATTCCTTTCAATGGCTTAAAAATAACCCCAAATTGATAGATCAGTAGATAGATAGATTGACAGATTGATAGACATACCAGTATGCCAGTTTGTCATACTGTGGCAGCTTACTAGCTGTTAAGATGTTGGAGATTATACCACCCATATTTCAGACACTAGCAAGATAAAGCACAGTGAACAAGTTACAGGGGAGCCTCCAGACTAAGACAGACTAGGAAGAAAAATCTGGTAATCTATTTCCTAAAACTAACTAATGACAACACTATGGATCCCATCAAAACGTTTTCCAATATACTTATTTGAAAACTTCATAAAAAAGTAGCAATTGCTGGACAAGGAGACCATGTTTGGTGAAGTAGAGGTCCAGTGAAAATGGGGGAGGCCTTCAATGAGATGGAGTAGCATAATACAACAGTGGGCTCCAACATGTCACCAATCGTGAGGATTGCATAGGACAAGAAGACATTTTGTTCTACTGAATCTAAGGTCACCCTGAGTTGGAGTTGACATCATATCTAGCATTTAACTACTACCTGTCTGTCTATCTACCTATCTATCTGTCTGTCTATCTACCTACCTACCTATATATCAGTTTCCACTAAGTCTTGTTTGCTATCTGTTACTCTCACTCTTAAACATTTTATTAAAAAGTAGATCTTGATAGAGACTTGACATTTTGTTTTCTCATCAATATTCTTTTAAATCTACTTCAAAGGGCTAGTTCTTTCCAGCCTCTATGTTAGAATCTGAATTTTTTTTAGTTGCCATTGAGTAAGTTCCAACCCTTAACAATCCTATGCACAACAGAACAAAACACTGTGCAGTCCTGCTCCATCCTCACAATTGTTGCTATGCTTGAATCCATTGAGGCAGCCATTGTGTCAGTCTATCTTGTTGAGCGTCTTTCTCTTTTTTGGTGTTTCACCAAGCATGATGTCCTCTTCCGGGAACTGAACACTCCTAATAACATGCCCAAAGGGCCAAAGTGAATGAGACATAGTCTGACTGTTCTTGCTTCCATGGAGTGTTTTGGTTGCATCACTTCTAAGACAATGTTTGAGCAATCCCTTTGCAATGTTAGTACTATGGCAGCACACATTATTTTCAAATCACACTCAGATACTCCATTACCTGTAATTATAAGATATAATGTCACTTTGGTAAATAATAATTCAGTCTTATGTAATGATTAATATTCTGATATTCTTTGTAAGCTTCTCCTTTTACTCATTTTTCCCTCTTCCCTATTTTTTTCACTTCTTTGTAAGTAAAACTCTGCAGTTGTTAAACAGGAACAATTTGAGCTTTTTAAAGTTTTGCTAGTTTTCCTCAGACTCTTGCCTTGTAGATTTCTAAGTAAGTTTTATAACATTTTCTGCTCAGAGAATTGGGAGAGAGAAAAGATACAGTAGAAAGGCCTTACTTGCCTGTTAATATAATGATGTGGCTCTTTTGATTTGGAGGATGTGAGAAAGGCTGGATATTTTGAAGTGACCTGTTTGTTGGTTCATTGGCAATATTCTAATCGGGATGTTCCACACCTGTCTTCCCTTAATATGAGTAAAACCCCCTCTGGCTTGTGCTTTTAGCTTACCATCAGTTTCTGATGTTTGACTGTTTACCATACATTCTTTCAGTTGAGTTTTCATTGCATATTTAGATTCTTTTTTAGGCAAAGTATCTTCAGGGTAGCTCCAGAGTGGCTTATGTCATTCCATTTGGCCCATATCTAATCCACAGGAAACATATGCATATCTCTTACCCTAGCAAGTTCTGGAGTCCAGCCTAACTCCAATGTAGGCTCTTTTCTCTCTCATCAGAGAAGGTAGGCAGACACCCCCGTTCTTAAAGTGATACGTGAATGAAACACCCTCTGTCCCTTACCCAAATACATATGTACATGAAGGTCTCCAGCTGGTCTTCCTGAAATACTTTAAACTTTTTACTCTCTTAAGGAAAGATACAAGGTAAGGACCAACACCATCTTTAAGCCAATCCCTTTGCAATACCTACCTATGTTATCTAACATCATCAAATAGAATGTAGAATAAAATGATCTCTACCAGAGTCTTTTCAGTTTTTTCAGTCTTTAGCCAAAACAGTCATAAAGATCCTTATTTTAATATATTTCTTAAGTATCTTCTTAGAATTATTAATGTATTAAAAGAAATAAAAAGCTTTCTTTATAAATTACAATTGCCAGTATACAATCCAGTTTAAATTTGCATGCCTGCCTATGTGCAGCTACAAAACAAAAAAAAAAGGTGGGGGTAGAATCAAGATGGCAGACTACGAACACTTCTCCTTATATCCCTCAGGAAACCAAGACCTGAATTGATAATCAAATGGAGCCTTCTGGTTACCTAGTTAGCCCCGGACACGGCACAGGGCTGTTAATTTGGACTTCATACCCCTAAACAAAAAACCACCTCTCTTCTACTGAGTACTGCTCCTGGATAGCCCTGGCTCTCACGGACTGAAGATAACACACCATTTTGACTTTTTTTTCTCTGTCTTAGCTGGTGGGCGGAGCTGGGTCTTTCCTAGTGGCTAGCCTCTGATGCACTGCTGGTGGGATAGGCAGGCAAAATTGCTATATTTTGAGAGCCAGGCTTAGGACTCTGTATGTCTAGCCAGTTTGGGCCTGTCTTTTTCTCTCTGCCACAGTGAAGTTTGTACAGAACTATGGGATCTATGTGTGGGATGCCATGTTGGATACAAAGATTTTAGCGGGACCTAATTTTTAGCCTGGGAGCCAGTACCTGCAAACAGAACAGTGCTTCTCTGACAGAAAGGCAGTAGTTTACACAGTGTTACCTACGGTAGGGGCTCAGCAACAGAAGCTGAGGACTCACTACATCTCGGCACCTTTGGCCACTCTATCTGCCGACCATGTGGATGGTGCCACCTTAGATACGGTGGCCACAGCTGGACCTAATTCATAGCTTAGGAGCCAGAGCCTGCCCACAGGAGACTGCTTTTCTACCAGAAAAGCAGTAGTTTACACAATGTTGCCTAAGGCTGGGCCCTGTCTGCAGAGGCAAACAGGGCAGTAGCACTGCCGTATTTTGAACTAGTTCGTATCATCTGGGGTGGGATATAGTGGTGCTTACTTTGCCAGTTGGGAAGACAGACCTCTACACCTGAAAACTTGACTGACTTGGGAATTGGTCAGATATCTTTTGTTTTACATTTTAAGACAGCCTAGAGAAACATCTGTAGTCCATCCTCACAGTATCTCTCCCAGCCTCTACTTACTCACACAAAACCCAAAAAGCAACAGACACTTGTGGCAAAGAAGAAATCACCCATGGCTTCAGAAGGCTCCGAAACAAAATAATCAAGGAGTTTCCTGGATGAAGAAACTTTTCTGAAATCATCGGAAGATGAATGTGAAAGGATGATATACAGAGCCCTTCTAGACCTTATACAAAATGCAGCAGAATGAAAGGAAAGATTAAGCAAATTGTTCGATCTGATGGAACACCAGTACTCTGAAATCCAACAGATCAAGAACAAAATCAAAGATGTAGAAACTTCCATTCAAAGCCTAGAAAACAGAATGGAACAAATGGAAAAAAGAATTTCTGACTTGGAAGACAGAGCTACTGACACCAGTGTCTATGAGGACAAATCAGAAAAAAAGAAAAAAGAAAAACAAAGAAACATTAAGAAGTATGTGGGACTCTATTAAGAGGAATGACCTTTGATTAACTGGAGTCCCTGAACACGATGAAAAACCTGAAAACACAGAGAGTACATTGCTGAGCTGCTGACAGAAAACTTCCCAGAAATCATGAAGGAAGAGAATATAGATATCCCAGACACATATTTTATGCTACCCAATATAGATCTCAAAAGAAAGACTCCATGACACATTATAATCAAGCTTAACAAAATGAAACATAAGCAGCAACTCTTAAAGACAGCAAGACTCAAAGCAAAGCTTACATTCAAAGGGATACCCTCTAGGTTTTCAACAAATTTCTCAGCAGAAACCATGCTGGCATGGAAACAGTGGCATGACACATTTGAAGCCTTGAAGAAGAAGAATTTCCAACCAAGAATTATATATCCTGCAAAACTATCTTTCAAATATGAAAATGACATTAAGACATTCACAGATAAACAGAAACGCAGAGACTGTGTAAAAAACAAACCAAAACTACAAGAAATATTGAAAGAAGTTCTTGACTTTGGCTTAGAAGAACAAAACCACTAACTTTATATTTTAGAATGACACATCATTCAGAATTCTATTCACTTAGGGAAGGCTCCAAACTCAATAATAGCTTGAATATTGAAAGAAACTATCCAGTGATTATCACAAAAACTATGATTCCATCATATTAAAAAGAGGGATGTACTGCAGTAGTTATAGTCCTCTCAGATGGAGAGGAAGCTGACAAGACTGGTAGTAATTAAAATTGGTTTTATATATAGTTTATTAAAGGGGATCTTAGGGGCAGTCATAAAGCACAACAAAGATGCAATATAGTATATCAAAAAATGTAACACAGGAGTCTCAACAACTACAAAAACAGCTCTGAGAAAGGTGAAAAATCAACTCACCAAAAAGAATGTCCCAGAACAGACTAATAAGAACAACAGAGAAAACATCAATACAAAAATAAACACATAACAATGGCAGCACTGAACACATACCTATCAATAATTACATTGAATGTGAATGGAATGAATGCTCCAGTAAAGAGGCATCTAGTGACATCTTGGATTAAAAGACATGACCTACCCACATGTTGTCTACAAGAAACTCACTTGAGACTTAAAGACAGGAACAAACTGAAAATTAAGGGACAGAAGAATATGTATCAAGCTCACACTGAACAAAGAAGAGCAGGGGTGGCAATTCTAATCTCAGACAAAATCAATTTTAATGTAAAATCCACCATCGTAGACAAAGATGGACACTATTTACTGCTGAAAGTTTCAGTACACATGGAAGACTTAACTATATTAAATACTCATACACCTAATATCAGAGCACCTAAATCGGTCAACAAAACACTGGTTACACTCAAAAAAGAATTGGATCACCCCACAATAATAGTGGGAGACTTCAACACTCCACTTTCAATACTGGACAGATCATCTAGAAAAAAGCTCAGTAAAGATACAGAAGACCTCATGGCCACAATTAACCAACTAAATCTCATCGATACATACAGAACTTCCAACCCATCAGCAGACGACTACACCTCCTTCTCCAGTGCCCGTGGAACATTCTCCAGAATTGACCATGTGTTAGGACATAATACAATTTTCAACAAAATACATACCATTGAATTAATGCAAAGCATCTTCTCAGATCATAAAGCTATAAAAGTAGAAATCAGTAGCAGAAAAAACATAGATAGAAAGTGTAACTCTTGGAAATTGAACAACATCTTGCTCAAAAAACCATGGATTATAGAAGAAATCAAGGATGAAATAAAGAAATTTATGGATTCCAATGAGAATGAAAATACTTCTACCAGAACCTATGGGTTACAGCCAAAGCAGTGCTCAGATGTCTGTTTGTCTCCATAAATGCACACATCTGGAAGGAAGAAAGAAACCAAATCAAGAAACTAACCCTACAGCTTGAACAAGTAGAGAGAGAACAGAGGAATCCCTCAGGCAACAGAAGAAAACAGATCATAAAGATTAGAGAAGAACTAAATGAATTAGAGAATAGAAAAACAACTAAAAAAATTGAAAAGTCCAAAAGCTCATTTTTTGAAAAGATCAAACCAAATTGACAAACCACTGACAAAACTTACTAAAGAAAAACAGGAAATGAAACAAATAACTCATTTAGAAACGAGAGGGGAGTGGTCACAACAGATCCAACAGAAATCAAAAACATAGCCTAATACCATGAAAGATTGTACTTGAACAAATTTGAAAACCTAGAGGAAACAGACAAATTCCTTGATTTATATTACCTACTCAAATTTTCAGAGTGAAGGAGAACAGCTTAATAAACCCGTCACAAAGGAAGAGATTGAAAAATCATCCAAAAACTGCCAAGCAAAAAAAAAAAACCCAGGCCCAGATGGCTTCACCACAGAATTCTACCAAGCTTTTAGAGTTATCTCCAATACTACTGAGACTATTTCACAGTATAGGAAGGGATGGAGTACTCCCAAACTCATTCGATGAAGCCAGCATAACCCCGTTACCAAAGCCAGGAAAAGACCCAGCCAAAATGGAGAACTACAGACCAATATCATTCATGAATCTACATGCAAAAATCTTCAACAAAATTCTTGCCAATAGAACGCAACTTATCAAAAAAATAATCCATCCTGACAAAGTTGGATTCATACCAGGGATGCAAGGCTGGTTCAACACCAGAAAAACAATTGATTTGATTAACCACATAAATATCACAAAAGACAAGAATCACCTGATTTTGTCCATTGATGCCGAAAAGGCATTTGATAAAGTCCAACACCCATTCATACTAAAAACTCTTAGCAAAATAGGCATAGACAGAAAATTCCTCAATGCAATAAGGGCCATTTATACAAAACCAACTGCCTATGTCATCCTGGATGGAGAGAGACTGAAGGAGTTTTCCGTGAGAACAGGAACTAGACAAGGATGTCCACTCTCACCTCTCCTGTTCAACATAGTACTAGAAGTTCTAGCCAGAGCAATTAGACAAGACCAAGAAATAAAGGGCATCTGCATCGGTGAAGAAGAAGTAAAAAATCTCCCTGTTTGCTAATGATATGATCGTATATACAGAGAATCCCAAAGAATCTATAAGTAAACTACTCAAACTGATAGAAGAGAAAATTCTCAGGATACAAGATAAAGATGTGTAAATCAGTCAGATTCCTTTATACCAATAGTGAGACTGTTAATGAAGAAATCATCAAATCAATACAATTTACTATAGCCCTCAAGAAGATAAAGTACTTACGAATTATTCTAACTAGAGAAATAGCAGACCTTTACAAAGAGAACTACAAGTCCTTACCACGAAAAGCTAAGAGAGACTTTGCTAAATGGAGAAACCTCCCCTGCTCATGGACAGGAAGACTTAACATTGTGAAAATGTCTATTTTATACAAAGCAATCCACTAATATAATGCAATCCCAATACAAATTCCAGCATCATTTTTTAATGAGATGGAAAAAGAAATCACCAATTTTGTTTGGAAAGGGAAGAAACCCCGGATAAGTAAAGTACTACTAAAGAAGAACACACTGGGAGCCCTCTCATTACCCGACTTCTGAATGGATTAGATTGCCACAGTGATCAAAACAGCCTGGTACTGGTACAAGAACAGACAGATTGATCTATGGAACAGAATTTAGACCCCAGAGATGACACAATCTGTCTATGAACAGTTGATATTTGACAAAGGCTGTAAGACATTAAACTGGGGTAAAAACAGTATCTTCAACAAATTGTGCTGGCAAAATTGAATATCCATCTGCAATAAATTGAAAAAAGATCCACATCTTACACCTTATACAAAAACCAACTCAAATTGTATATAATATCTAAATATCAAATCTAAAATGATAAAGCTCATCCAAGAAAAAGTAGGAGCAACAATGGAAATTTTAATACACAACATAGACAGACTTCAAAATCTATCAAATAAACCACAATCAACAGAAGAAAATAGATAAAGGGGAACTATTAAGAATCAAATACTTTTGCTCATCCAAAGATTTTATCACAAGAGTTAAAAGGCCACCTACAGAATGGGAAAAAATATTTGGCAACTCTATGTCAGACCCATGCATGATCTCCATAATCTATTAGGTATTACAGAATATCAATAAGAAGAAGATAAATCATCCAATTAAGTGATGAGTAAAGAGATGGACAGACATTTCTCTAAAGAGGAAATCCAGGCAGCCAAAAAACACATACGGACATGTTCACAATCTTTAGTTATTAAAGAAATTCAAATCAAAACTACAATGAGATATCATCTGACACCAACAATGTTGGCCATGATAGAAAAAACCCAAAACAAGAAATGCTGGAGAGACTGTGGAGAGATTAGAACTCTCCTACACTGTTTTGGGGGTTGCAAAATGGTCCAGCCTCTCTGGAAAGCAATCTGGCACTTCCTTAAAAAAATTGATATAGATATAGCATTTGACCCAGTAATTCCTCTACTTGGAATATATCCTACAGAATCAAGGCCTTTCATACCAATGGATACATGTACAAGAATGTTTATCGCATCACAGTCCACGATAGCAAAAAGATGGAATCAACCCAGATACTCAACAACAGAGGAATGGATAGGTAAACTACGGGATATATACTCAATGGAGCACTATGCAATGATAAAGAATAATGATGATTCCTGAATGGTGAAAGACTGAAAGGATTCCCTTTGAGTACGGGAACTAGACAAGGATGCCTGCTCTCACTACTTCTATTCAACATTGTCCTAGAAGTTCTAGCTAGAGCAATTAGACAAGACAAAGAAATAAAAGTCATCCATATTGACACTGAAGAAGTAAAGATTTCCCTCTTTGCAGATGATACGATTGTTTATACAGAGAATCCAAAGAAATCCATAAGTAAACTATTAGAGCTAATAGAAGAATTCAGCAAAGTATCAGGCTACAAGATAAACATAACTAAATCAGTGTGATTCCTTTATACCAACAATGAAATTATTAATGAAGAAATCACCAAATCAATTCTGTTTACTATAGCGCCTAAGAAGATAAAATACCTAGGAATAAATCTAACTAGAGAAATAAGAGATATTTACAGAGAAAACTACAAGACATTGCTACAAGAAACTAGGAGGGACTTACATAAGTGGAATAATCTGCCCTACTCATGGACAGGAAGACTCAATATTGTGAAAATGCGTATTTTGCCCAAAGCACTCCACTTATATAATGCAATCCCAATACAAATTCCAACAACATTTTTTAATGAGATGGAGAAACAAATTATCAGCTTAATTTGGAAAAAGAAGAAACCCTGAATAAGTAAAGCACTACTGAAAAAGAAGAACATGCGGGGAGGCCTCTCACTACCTGACTTTAAAACCTATTACACTGCCACAGTAGTCAAAACAGCCTGGTATTGGTACAAAAAGAGACACATAGATCAATGGAACAAAGTAGAGACCCCAGAGATGCCACCATCCTCTTATGAACAGCTGATATTTGACAAAGGTCCTAAGATTTTGTACTGGAGTGAGAACAGTCTCTTTAACAAACACTGCTGGCATAATTGGATATCCATCTGCAAAAAATTAAAACAAGACCCATATCTCACACCTTATATAAAAATCAACTCAAATTGGGTAAAGACCTGAATATAAAAGCTAAAACGATAAAGCTCATCCAAGATAAGATAGGGTCAACAATGGATGTTTTAGTATGAAATATAGAGAGACTTCAAAATCTGATAAACAAAACACAATCATCAGAAGAGAAAATAGATAAATGGGAGTTAATAAGAATCAAACACTCTGCTCATTCAAAGACTTCATCAAAAGAATTAAAAGACCACCTAAAGAATGTGAAAAAATATTTGGCAACTCTATGTCAGACCGATGCCTGATCTCCGTAATCTATAAGGTGCTACAAAATATCAATAAGAAAGAGACAAATCATCCAATTAAGTGATGGGCAAAGGAGATAGATAAACAATTCTCTAATGAGGAGATCCAGGCAGTCAAAAAACACACGCAGACATGTTCACGATCATTAATTATTAAAGAAATTCAAATCAAAATGACAATGAGATACCACCTCACCCCAACAAGATTGGCCATGGTCCAAGAAACGCAAAACAATAAATGTTGGAGAGGCTGTGGAGAGATTGGAACTCTCCTTCACTGTTGGTGGGATTGCAGAATGGTGCAACCTCTTTGGAAAGCAATTTGGTGTTACCTTAAAATAATAGATATAGATATACCATTTGACCCAGTTATTCCTCTGCTCGGAGTATATCCTACAAAATCAAGGCTATTCACACTGACTGCTACATGCACATGAATGTTCATTGCAGCACAGTCCACGATAGCAAAAAGTTGGAATCAACCCCGATGCCCAACAACAGAAGAATGGATAGGTAAACTTTGACATATATACTCCATGGAGTACTATACACTGATAAAGAACAACGATGATAGCAAGAAATATCTCTCAATTTGGTCTCAACTGGAGGATATTATATTGAGTGAAACTAGTCAGTGACAGAAGGACAATTATTACACGAGACCCATACAATAAAAACTTAAAAGTGTACTCATACATAATAGAAAAGACTCTTTGATGGCTACAAGGGTGGGGAAGGTGGGAGGGCAGGAAGGCAAGGGGCTAGTGTTTAGATTAGACAATTGTTAGAAACTTCGTACAGTGAAATTGGTGACAATTCACATTAGTAAGAAGATCAATATTAATGGGGCTTCGACACAACTTGTGTACTCCTCTCTTAACCCAATATTGTAAGCACAGAGTATGTACACTTTCATTTTTTTTATTTAATAAAAAAAAAAAAAAGAATAATGATGATTCCAGGAAACATGTCATAGCCTGGATTCAACTGGAAGACATTATGTTGAGTGAAAGTAGTCAGAGACAAAAGGACAAATATTGTATGAGACCCCTGCAATGGGAACTCAAAAACAAACTTATGCATAGAAGAAAAGACTCTTTGATGACTGCAAGGGAGGGAAAGGAGGAAGGGTTTAGATTAGATAGATGGTAGACATTTGGTTGGGTGAAGTTGATAACAGCACACATTAGAAACAAGAACAATATTAAGTGGACTTCAACATAACTTGAGCACTCCTCCCTTCTTAACCCAATATTGCAAGGATAGAGTAGCTGGGGCGTGGGGCAGGGGGCCATGCTCTTAAGTGAAATCAGGCACAACTAGCATTTTGCTAAGAGGGCTCTCTGCACCCCACATTGGTGAGTGGCGCCTGGGGTCTTAAAAGCTGCCAAGCTGCCATCCGAGGGCACAGCCAATGGTCGCAACTCAGCAGGAGCGGCTGCTCACCAAGGACCAAAATGAAAACCTAGAAGACAGAGAGACCCACATGAATGGGTGCCTACATCCACTTGAGACAGGAAGAACTGGATAGTGCCTGGCTACTACTAGTGATAGCCATGATGGAGCTCACAAAGTTGAGTCTCACTGGCAACACAGGAATAAAATGGGGTGCACCCTGAAATCTCCACTAAAAGACCACAAATGATGGTCCAGAACTTTTGGGGTTCCCCTGGGAGCATGGCCCCTGGCCCTGATGCTGCTCTTGCTCATGGATCATAATGAAGGTCCACTCTTTGGACAGCAAGGAATTGGACTTGGCAACATAGATTGACTATATGTTGGGTGCACTTTATGGTTCTATGCATCTACAGGATATCATCCTGCTGACCTCTGACTGCAGGAAGGGGAATGGGTGGAGAGGAGGGGAAAGGAGACTGTTGGGAGGATGAGACATGTATGGAGCAGAGAGGAATAGTGTGCTATCACCAGTCAGGGAGAGCCGGGGAAGCTGCACATAGGTGGGCACGCAAATTTATATGGGAATGTATGTATTCACTCAATCATAAAAAAAAAAAAAAAACTTTATTGAAGTATAATTTACATATCATTTAAAGTGTACAATGATTTTTTTAGTAACTACTGAATAGTGGCTCTATCTTCTTGGATCAGCTTCAGAAAATTTTCATCTACATCAACAAAATTACTCATACCCATTTACAGTAAATTTCTATTGCTACCCCTAATCCCAGAAGCATGCTAATCTACCTTTTTGACTATAAATTTGCCTTTCGGACATTACATATAAATGAAATGGTAAAACATATCTTGTCTCTTTGTTTGGCTTCCTGACTTGGAGGTTCATTCGTGCTGTAGCATATGTTGGTAAATTGTACCATTTTCATCATTAACTAACATTCCATTTTATGAATATGTGTATATAACATTTTATCTAATAGTTCATCAATTCGTGGACATTTAGGTTGATTCCAACTGTGTGCTATCGTTAATCATGCTGCTATGAACATAGATGTGCAAGTCTTTGTGTAGACATACATTTTTATTTCTCAGTAAATAGCTAGGAGTGGAAAAAATTCAAGTCTCGAGTTACAAGTGTTAAGAATTCTATGAGCAAAGCATCGAATGAAGCAGGATGCCTCAGAGAAAGAACAAATGAATGAGTCATTGTTTCAAAAAGAAAAACTGGTTAATGATAAATCATTTCAACAGGTTGCAAATGATCAAGAAGTAATGGTACTAAAATAAGGAACCCAACCTGCACTGAAGACATTGGCAATAAACAAGGTTGCAGGAATTGACTGATACCAGCTGAGATGCTGGTTGACTTGACAGCTACTATCAGATGCACCACTCTAAGTGCTCAGTTGTCTATGCCAAAAAGTTTGGAAGACAGCTACCTAGCCAACTGCCTGGGAGAGACCCATATTTATACCTATTACAAAGGTAGCTGATAAAAGAATGCAGAAATTACCAAACAATATAATTATTATCACACACAAGGGAAATTTTGCTGCAGATTCAACAATGATTGAAGCAGTGCATTGACAGGAAACTGTCAGAAATGTAAGCCAGATTCAGAAGTGGATGGGAAATGAGGTATTTTGGTGATGTCAGATGTATCCTGGCTCAAAGCAGAGAATACCAGAAAGATATTTACCTGTGTTTTATTGACTATGCAAGGACCTTTGACTGGTGGTTTATGACAAATTATGGACAACATTGTGAAAAATGAGAATTCAGATCACTTAATTGTGCTCATGGGGAACCTGTACATAGACCAAAATGTGGTCCCCTGAACATAACAAGAATAAACTGTATGATTTAAAGTTAGGAAAGGTTTGGTTCATGGTTGTGTCCTTCATGACACTTATTCAATCTGAATGATGAGCAAATAATTCAAGAAGCTGGACTACATGAAGAAGAATAGGACACCAGGACTCAAGGAAGTCTCATTAACAACCTCTGATATGCAAATGACAGAACCTTGTTTGCTGAAAGTGAAGAGCATTTGAATATCGAAGACCAGAGCCTTTGGTATGGATTACACCTCAATGTAGATGAACAAAAATCCTTACAATGGGTCCAATAAGCAACATCATGATATACAGAAAAGCCTTTGAAGTTGTCAAGGATTTCATTTTGTTTCCACAATCAACACCTGTGGAAGCAGCAGTCAGACCATCAAAGGATGTATTATTGCATCGGACAACTCAGCTGCAAAAGACTTCTTTGAAGTGTTAAAGAGCAAAGATGTCACTTTGAAAACTAAGGTGCACCTGATCCAAGCCATAGTGTTTTCAGTTACCTCATATACATACAAAAGCTGGACAATGAATAAGGAAAACTGAGGAACAATTGATACCTTTGAATTACAGAGTTGGCAAATAATATTGAATATACCATGCACAGCCAGAAGAACAAACAAATCTATCTTAGAAGAAGTACAAAACAGAGGGCTGCTTAGAAGCAAAGAGGGAGAGACTTCATTTCACATACTTTGGACTTTTCGTCAGGAGTGAATAGTCCCTGTGAAAGGACATGAAGTAGAAAGAAAGTGAAAAAAAGAAAGACCCTCAAAGACATGGATTGGCGTTGTGGCTGCAATGATGGACTGAAACATAACAATGATTGGGAGGATGGCACAGAACAAGCCAGTGTTTTGCTCTGTTGTATATGGTATTACTGTGAGTCAGAACCAACTAGAAAGCGCTTAACAGCAACAAGGGTGAAACGGCTGAGTTTTGCGTGTGTGTGTATGGTCAAAGTTTACAGTACAAATTAGTTTTTCCTTCAACAATTTCTTCACAAGTTGTCTTCTGATATTGGTTGCAAAAACCAAAATGCAGCAGCACTGTCCCCCTTTCCACCCTGGGTTGCATGTGTCCGTTTGTGGTTTTCCTCTTCTTTCCTGCCTTCTCATCTTTGTTTTTAAGCATGTGTTGCTCATCTGGGCTTTTACAATTGATTGAACTAAGAAGCATATTCCTCCACATTTGTTATAGTATGTTATGCTTTATAGGCTTGTCTAATATTTGGCTATAAGGTGAACTTCCAGAGTGGCTTCAGATCTGAGTTAATAGGGTGTCTGGGGGCAGAACTGCTGAGTTTTATGGTACTTTTATATTTAGCTTTTGAGACTTGACAAACTGTTTTCCATTATGGTTGTGTTATTTTCCAATCCCACTATCAATGCATTAAAATTCCCATTTCTCTGCATTCTTTTGAGCACTTTCTATTCTCTCCTGTTTTGCTTCTAGATCCTAGAGGATGTGAAATGGTATTTTATTGTGGTTTTCTCTTTTTTTTTTCTAATTCAAAATATGTTGAATATTTTTATGTTTATTAGATACTTTATTTTCTATTTTATGAAATCTGACTTTTCATATTTTGCCCATTTTTTAAATTAGTTATTTATTTTCTTATTTAATTGAACTACTTTTTGTATATTTTAGTATACATCTTTCACCAGATAAATTTTTCCCAGTCTGTTGCCTGTCTACAACAGTTATTTTCAACTATCCTGTGATAATCATATCTTCAATCCAACAACTCACTTTATTTCTCTATCATATTCAGAAAAATCATTTCAGTTTTCAGAGAATCCTTGTCATTAAACAAATAGAATTGCTTATCTTAATGACATTTACTGACACGATTAAATCTTTTTCTATAATTTATGAGTTCTTTTGTTAAGAAGAAAGATTCAATTCTATCTTATGTTTGACTTTCTGTTTGTTCTTTGGGTCTTATTCTTTCCCTCTTTCTTCGGTACTTGAATCCCTCAGTCACCCACTGGCTCTTGTTTCTTAACTTTTTTTAAAACCCAAACCAAACCCACTGCATAGACCCAATTCCAACTCATAGAAACCTTGTAGAACAGAGTAGAACTGCCCCCATAGAGTTTCCAAGGAGTACCTACTGGATTTGAACTGCCAACCCTTTGGTTAGCAGTCATAGTACTTAACTACTACGCCACCAGACTTCAGCTCCTTCTAACTAGAATTCATGTATACTTAATTCTTGCCTGTGTTTAGTATCTTTAGGCAGAAAATGAAACTGAAACAAACGTTCTAAAAGCCATGTCTTTCTATGACTAAAACTATTACTATTTTTTAAATAATAAAACTCCTTTAATTTTTTTCCACACATTCCATTTCTAGTTATTCATCTTTCACTTGCTTTCACTCTTGTGCTATTCGTTCTGCCGTATCACTGAAATGCCTCTTCAAAAAGTCGTTGGTAAATTCTCTTAGTAAAAATAGTGCTTAATTTTCTGTTTTCGTTTATTTATTTTTATTTTAATTTCGCCTTTACCCGTATGACACTGACATCTTTCATTTCGTTTCTGTGATATTATATATTCCTAATTTTCTTCTTAGCTTTCTGCCCAGATCTTTTACCTCTTCTAGGTAAAACTAGGTGAACTTCTTTCTAAGCTCAACCCAAACAATATATATTCTTTAAAATATTGTCCCATCATACTATCAGACTACGTATTACCCATTTAGGTAGTTTCAAATATCTGTATTCTGAAATATCTCATACTTGTTTACAGTTTAATTCCTTTACCAAGTTCTGAGAGATATTATAAATAACAACTCATACTTGCTTGCTTTTCCCCAAATCTCCACAAATTTATCACCTCTAAAACAAAACGTACTATGTTCATTCAGAAAATCCTCCTTTTCCTGCCTTTAGTTGATTGTACAGACACAATCTGCAGCCAAGCAAAAAAAGAAGTCAAGAAAATATAAACTGTACACTCGCTGTTGTCTTTTAGTTTCCTCTACAATATATGTCTGAGCACAGTGAGAAATTCAAGAAAGGAAGGCCTGTTAACTACACTGTTGAATTTCAACTTCCTGTGGTGCAAAGAAGCATGGACAATATATTTTTCAATAAACAAAATAAGTAAACTTTTTAAAATTAAAAAAATTATATATTTGTACTAAATTAAAAGCATCAATAGTGGACCAAAAGACATTAATTTTTCCTTGAAGGATGATAATTTTCCTTTCTGGAAGTCTGCCTATTTATTCAATGAATTAGCACGTATGGTTTTATAATAGTAAATTTTCTGTCATACTGAGACAGGTTGTCATTCCATTACAATAGCACTTTAGTTTTTTTTTTCTTTTTTTTAAATAATCGAGCGAGTTCTGTTTTTGTTTTTCTGTTTTATCGAAAATGTTTCCTTATCTCAGCAGAATCAAGAGAGAATGATTTTAAAAAGTTAATTGTAAAAAACAGATAATTAATTACTGAATCCAAATAATTGATTTCATGGTGTCTGTCTTTTATTTGCTTTCTTTCCTTCTTTCCTTTTCCTCAACTATCCCTCATAATTTCACTCCATATATTGTATCTGGGGGAAAATAAAATATCTCCATATAAAAAGTGAAAGTCCATCAATTATTAAGCATTTTCACGTAGCTGCATATTTATTATGGATAGCCCAAAGAAGCAAATCGAATAATTGTGATGTTTTATCTGTTTCTGTGCAGATACTAGATATAATGTAGATCCAGAATTATCTTCAGTAGCTTTGTGATAAACAGTCACACTTCATCTGTGACAAGGAAACTAATATTAATATTAAAACAATAAACACCAATGATTTCATCTATTACAATCTTCCATCTACTTCAATGGTGGCGAGAATATGTTACAACCAAACTGATTGCAACTGTCTACCTAAATTGGTTTTCTTGGATCTGGTTATTGATATTTAATCATATGTGTCATCCCTTGTTGGATGCTAAAATTTAAATGAGTCAGTACAAAAGGAAATGATAAGACTGCCAGTAATACTATCTAAATCGTATATATAAAAAATGTGGTGAGCATCTGACCGGACAGGGAGAGCAGTGGAAGCTGCGTATAGGTGGGCATGTAAACTTATACAAGAATGTACACTTCTACTCAGTCATATTAAATTTTTTTTTAAAAAAAAATTGGAATAGCCTATCAAGCATCCAAAAGTTTAGGACAATTACAAATTTGAAACAAAAGATTATGTGTTGCTTTTAAATTGTGCAAGTTTGTTGTCCATCAAAACCTACAGAAGTAAAGAAAAAAGAGAAGTAAAATTGTGTTTAGGGGAGAAAAGAACCTATCAATTCAATTTTCAACAGCTTTATTGGGTACCTGCTGTCTCAGATTATTGAAGCAGATAATGGAGAGCGGCATTAAAACAAAGAAATACACTTTAGAGAACTGAAAGTATACAGAAAATATAAAATTGTGGGTTTTTTGTAATCAATTAAAATTACCTATTGAGAAGTGATGCAGTACTTACTGAACATATCTTTTATTATCCTTCCTTTCTATTTTTATTCTTCTGCCATTGTCCAGATATTTCCTATCTCTTTTTCTTCACAAGTAATAACTTACCATAAATAATTATACCTTATGTCTGCTCAGAAATTGTGAATAATCTCTAATTGATACCAGTATCAATTTGTCATTGTAGGTTTATGTCATTGTCATGGTTTGAATTGTGTCCCCCCAAAAATGTGTGCAGCCACGTGGCTACGATATGGTTCCCAGTATCTTGGGACTGTCCTCCATTGTGTGGTTTTGCTAACCTGTATGTTAAAGGATTAGGGTGGGGCTGTGAATTCCTGCTATGGGGGAAGTTTCCCTGGAGTATGGCTTGCCCCACCCTTAATGCTTTTAGCTTGCAAGGAATAAAAGGAAAAAGAACCAAGGACAATTTGAGAACCTCGCTACCATCAAGCAAGCAGCACCGGGAGCAGAACGCGTCGTTCAGACCAGAGGTTCTTGCGTTAGGACGCTCCCTGGACAATGACTGATGCAATACTGGACTTTCCTCCAGAGCCGTCAAGGGGAAAGTCTTTCCCTGGAGCGGACACCCTGAATATGGACTCGCAACCTACCGGACTGTGTAAGAATAAATCTTTCTTTGTTAAAGCCATCCACTCTGTGGTATTTCTGTTAGAGCAGCCCTAGCTGACTAAAACAGAATTGGTACCAGGAGTGGGGTGCTGCTCTAGCAAATACCTAAAATGTGGAAGCCACTTTGAAACTGCGAATGGATAGAAGATTCAGAAGGAACAAAGAAGGCGCAGATGGTGAGAAACAACGGAGGACTGGCAGCAGCAGCAGCGGCAGCAGCAGAACTAGAGGCAGAGCTGGAGCCGACCCGTGGAGCGACAGAGGTCAGTGCCTGCGCAGAGCTTTCCTCGCGGAACGGGGTGCCTCTGGGCACTTGAATCGGTGAGCTGGCCTTGCTGACCCACGGAGTGAGAGAGTTGAGTGCCTTTGGGGAGGACGCTTTCCAGCAAGAGTGGGGTGCCTCCGGGCACTTAAACCAGTGGAGCTACAGAGCTTTGGAACACTTGCCCGGCAGGGCAGATGTGGGCCTGAGGCCCAGGCCATGCGGCCATAGGAAGCTGAAGCTGAAGAGGCAGATAGCGTGAGAAGCTGAGCTGCCTCAGTCTCAAGAGGTATGGCCATGACCTCAGGGGTTTGAAAGGGTGGAACCATGGCGTGCTGTGTTCGTAAGGGTGGAATTGCCACTCAGTGGGGCTTAGGGTGCTCCTAAAGCTGATGGGACAGAGTTTCTGTCCAAGTGGGCCTTGAAGGCAAAGTTGTAGCACGGGGCTGGAGGTCTCCACTCAGAAACCTGAGAGTGTGGCCGATACCTAGAGTCTGGAGAGCATTGCTGTTGTGTAGAACGTCTCAGAAAATGTAAGAGTATTTCCAAAGCTTTGAGGGCTAATGTAATGTGTTCTGTTGACTTGCCTGTTGCCTGTTAATGCCTTCTAAGTTTCACAGATGTAGAAGAGTTTTTGTATTTTGGACTTGGAACTGATTTAAGACTTCTGTTATATGGATGGACATAATTTTGCTAATGGTGAGATGAATGTGTTAAATGTTTTTGTGATGTGATTTTTGGGTTGTCAAAGGGTGGGATGTCATGGTTTGAATTGTGTCCCCCCAAAAATGTGTGCAGCCACGTGGCTACGATATGGTTCCCAGTATCTTGGGACTGTCCTCCATTGTGTGGTTTTGCTAACCTGTATGTTAAAGGATTAGGGTGGGGCTGTGAATTCCTGCTATGGGGGAAGTTTCCCTGGAGTATGGCTTGCCCCACCCTTAATGCTTTTAGCTTGCAAGGAATAAAAGGAAAAAGAACCAAGGACAATTTGAGAACCTCGCTACCATCAAGCAAGCAGCACCGGGAGCAGAACGCGTCGTTCAGACCAGAGGTTCTTGCGTTAGGACGCTCCCTGGACAATGACTGATGCAATACTGGACTTTCCTCCAGAGCCGTCAAGGGGAAAGTCTTTCCCTGGAGCGGACACCCTGAATATGGACTCGCAACCTACCGGACTGTGTAAGAATAAATCTTTCTTTGTTAAAGCCATCCACTCTGTGGTATTTCTGTTAGAGCAGCCCTAGCTGACTAAAACAGTCATCATCTTTTCCAAAATCAATTACCTGTTTTAGCCATAATTTAATATACACACCCACAATTTACTTTATACTTTCTTGTTCTTGTTGGCTTATGAGGACATACTTAACAGCAAGTTTGGAGCAATGTTGGTACATTATTGGGTTGGTCAGCTAGCATACTGTGATTTACAGTGATATTTGCATCCTAGTTTATTCATTTGAATTAACAGTACTGCAAAAAAACAAGCATTATAAAATATTAAACAAATTAGCCAGTATGAAACTGTTACTGATTCTGTCAGTGTCCCCTAGTCCAAGGCCATTAGGAAAGACCACTAACAGAGTTGATACTTGTTGCAACAAAACAGACTGTACACCACAGGGAACATGAAACACTCAAGTGGGACTTGCTACAGGACTTTGGATGCACTAGGTCCTTTAGAGATGGCTTTGCCTTCTCTGTTAATGTGACAGCTTATTAGACATTGTCTCATAACAAAGAATATAAGATTTTCATGCTACCTACTCAAAGCCTATTTAAATACTGTATTTTATAATCAACAGACAATTGATGATTTAATACTGATTTTTGATTTCAGTATTTCATGCACTTATTTTAAATGGATATATACTTTTGATTGTGACAAATAAAACATAAGCCAGTGTATGGAAATCACTTTAGAACTGTTTGTAGAGATATAATCATGATTCCTACTTGTAAATATTTAACATGACCAGTAGACCACTATCATAAAATGGCTACAATAAAAAAATTTAAAAGTGCTATTTTATTGTTACTATTCTTTAAACTATACCCCACATTCATGAGCATTCAGAGAGATATTCATGGAATTGCACATTTTATTAAAATACAAATCATCAAGAAAGTTTACAAAATTTGTAAGCTGCTTGTATCAATTGGAACTGCTTCTAATTGCAAGCATCAGAAAAACTGTAAAACTATGGCTTAAACAGTGATGGCTTTATTTATCTCAACAACAAGGAGTTCAATGGGCAACCAGCAGGGTGACTATGGCAGTCTGGTGATGTCATGATTGAACCCTACTTCTTCTCTTGCTCTATCCTACCATTGTTTGTGTTTGATTTTGCAAGATATCTGTTTTATCTCTGGCCTTTGTGTCAGTGTGCCATAAAAGATGAAAGTGAAAGAATTCGAATAATTTAGAATTTTAGTTCTGTCTTATTCTTTAGAACATTATTCTTCCCTAAGCAATTATGATTATGTCGCATTGTTAGGACTGTGATATTTCACCACTCTTATTAACCAAGGAAATTAAAAAGAATGTTTTACCTTGCTTACCTCCACAGAAAAGGAAATGAAGGCAACACGCAGGTTTTAAGTAACTTTATAGGCCATTTGGTAGAGATCACAATACTAGATAAAACACTGACATACACAAATATGTTTGCCTGCAAACGTATGCAGTTTAGATAGCTTATTCATGACGAAAAATTTCTTGATGCTTGATGACTTGTATTTTGATGAAATATGTAATCCCATGAAGGCTTTCCCAAAAGCCGATGAATATAAAATCTGTATAAAAATAGTTCTATCACATACAGTGGCAGTTGTCATATGCTTACACATATGACAATGTATGTAACTTTATAGCTATATATATATTTATTCTGACTGATATAAACACAAAGACATGTATATATACATATATATAATTATAGAATTGGATCCAGTCATTGCAACCTTATGTGTAATAAAATGAGATGTTGCCCAGTCCTGTGCCATCTTCACATCTTTGGAATGTGTAAATTTATTGTTGTGGCACTTGTGTCCATCTACCTCCTGAGAGTTTTCTTCATTTTTCCTTACACTCTCCTTTACTAAGCATGATGTCCTTTCCAGGGACTGGTCTCTCCTGATAACATAGCCGAAGTGTATAAGATGAAGTCTAGCCTTCCTCCCTTTTCTGGAGTATTCTGACCATACTTTTTCTGAGACAAATTTACTTGCTAGTACTTCTGGGAGTTTGTGGCAGTTCAATATTCTCCACCACCAGAATTCAAAGACATCAGTTCTTCTTTCTTCATTGTCTAGCTGTCACATGCATATGAGGTGGCTGAAAATATGATGATTTGTGTCAGGTATGTTTTAGCTTTCAAAGTGTTAGCTTTGCTTTTTAAAATTTTAAAGAGGTCTTCTGCAATAGATTTTCCCAATGGAGACGGGATTTGATTTCTTAACTGCTGCTTCCTTAGACATTGGTTGTAGATTCAAATACAATGGAAGCATTAACAACTTCAATTCATATTTTCCAAGTATCATGATGTTTATCAGGCCAGTTGTGAAGATTTTCATTTTTTTCACTGTCCTTTGCAATTCATACTTAAAGTCCTAATCTTTGATCTTATAAGTAAGTACTTCAAGCTGTCTTTATTTTGACAAAAAAGTTATTTCATCTGTGTATCACAGGTCATTATTGACTCTTCCTTCAAACTTGATCCCACTTCTTTTTTTTTTTTTTTTTTTTTTAGTAGTCCAGCTTGATCGACTAATTTGGTCAGGATACACATTGAAGAAGTAAGGGAAAGGACATAACTTTACTGTATATCTTTTCCAGTGTAAACATGCAGTATCACATTGTTCTCATGTAACTAATAAAAATTATATAGGTTTGTATAAACTCTATCTACATCTACATCTCTATCTGTCAATTTATCTCTATAAATGCAAATATTCATAGGGAAGAAAGGGCATAAACCAAAAAATTAACCCTATAGCTTCAACAAGTAGAAAGAGAGCAAAAGAGGAATTGTTCAGGCACTAGAAGAAAATATCATAAACATTAGAGCAGAACTAAATGAACTAGAGATTAGAAGAACAATTGAAAATACTAACAAAAAACAAAAGCCGTTTTATTGAAATGATCAACAAAATTGATAAATCACTGGCTAAACTTACAAAAGACAATTAAGAGAGAAAGCAAATAACCTGAATAAGAAATAAGATGGGAGATGTCACGACAGACCCAAGTGAAATCAAAAGTATCATAAGAGAATGCTATGAAAGAGTGTACTCTAGCAGATTTGAAAACTTATAAGAAATGGACAAATTTCTAGATTCATATCATCTACAAAAATTATCACAACGAGAAGTAGAACAACTTAATGAATCCATCACAAAGAAAGAGATTGAAAAAAGTCATCAAAAAAACTATCAACCCAAAAAGTACTGACCCAGGTGTCTTCACTAGAGAATTCTACTAAACTTTTGAGAAGAGTTAACTCCAATACTCTGAGACTATTTCACAGCATAGAAAGGGACAGAATACTCCCAGATTTATTCTATGAAGCCAGCATAACCTTGATACCAAAGCCAGGGAAAGATCCCACTAAAAAAGAAAGTTACACACCAATATCACTCATGAAACTAGATGCAAAAATTTTCAACACAATCCTTACCAATAGAATTCAACAAGACATCAAAAAAATAATTCATCACAACCAAGTTGGATTCATACCAGAGATGCAAGTCTGGTTCAACATCAGGAAAATGATTAATGTGATTAACCACACAAATAACACAAAAGATAAGAATTACCTGACTTTGTCAACTGATGCAGAAAAGACATTTGACAAAGTCCAACACAAATTCATGCTAAAAAAAACTCTCAATAAAATAGATGTCAAAGGAAATTTCTCAATGCAATAAGGGGAATCTATGAAAGCCAACCACCTACATCATTCTGAATGGAGAGAGACTGAAAGAACTTTTCTTGAGAATGGGAACTAGATAAGCATGCCCACTCTCACCACTTCTATTTAACATTGTACTAGAAATTCTAGCCAGAGTTATTAGCAAGACAAAGAAATAAAGAGCATCTGTATCAGCAAAGAAGAAGTAAAATTCTCCCTATTTGCAGATGATGTGATTATATATGCTGATAATCCTAAATAATCCACAAGTAAAAGTACTGAAACTAATAGAAGAGTTCAGCAAAGTATAAGGACAGAAGATAAACATAAATCAGTAGGAATTCCTATGAATGAATGAAGAAATCATTCAGGCAGAAATCACCAAATCAATAGCATTTACTATAACCCCCAAGAAGATCAAATGCCTAGGAATAAACCTAACTAGAGAAATAAGAGACCTATACAAAGAGAATTACAAGACCTTACTGAAAGAAACCAAGAAAGATGCACATAAATGGAGAAAACATCCCTGCTTATAGATGGAGAGACTTAACATCATGAAAATATATATTTTACAATCTACATGTATAATGAAATCTCAATAAAAATTCCAGTGACATTTTTTAAGGAGATGGAGAAACAAATCACCAACTTTGTTTGGAAAGGGAAGAAGCCCTGGACAAGCAAAGCACTATTGAAGAAGAGGAACACAGTGGGTGACCTCACACTACCCAGACTTAGAATCTGTTACACTTCCACAGTAGTCAAAATAGCCTGGTACTCACACAAAAAGAGACATATAGGCCAAAGGAACAGAATTCAGGTTCTGGAGATGCCACCATCCTCTTATGAACAATTGATATTTCACAAAGTCCCTAAGATATTAAATTGAGGTAATAGCAGTCTCTTTAACAAATGGTGCTGGCAAAATTGAATATCAATCTGCAAAAAATTGAAACAAGACCCATATCTCACACCTTACACAAAAACTAACTCAAATTGGATCAAAGACCAAGATATCAAACCTAAAGCGATAAAGACAATGCAAGAAAAAACAGGTCAATTGAAAGTTTTAATACACAACTTAGACTTCAAAATCTGAAAAAGAAAGCACAATCAACAGAAGGGAAAGTAGATAAATGGGGACTAATAAGAATCAAACAATTTTGCTTATCCAAAGACTTTATCAAAATAATTAAAAGACCACCAATAGAACAGGAAAAAACATTCAGCAACCACATGTGAAACAGACTTCTGGTCTCCATAATCTACAGGGTACCTCAAAATGTCAACAAGAAAATGTGAAAAACCCAGTTAAGCATTGGGCAAAGGACATGGACAGACACTTCACCACAGAGGACATCCAGACAGACAAAAGACACATGGGAAAATGCTCACAATCATTAGCTATTAGAGAAACCCAATCAAAACTATCACGCGATATCATTTTATCCCAACAAGATTGGCCATGATCGAAAAAGCACAAAACAAAAGATGCTGGAGAGGCTGTGGAGAAATTGGAACTCTCCTACACTGCTGGTGGGATTGCAAAATGCTACAACCTCTATGGAAAGCAATTTGGCACTTTCTTAAAAAGTTGGAAATAGATACATCATTTAATCCAGTAATCCCGCTGCTCGGAATACATCCTACAGAAATAAAGACAGCCACATGAATAGATGTATGCACAGGAATATTCATTGCAGCACAGTCCGCAATTACAAAAAGATGGAGTCAATCCAGGTGCCCAACAACAGATGAATGGATAATCAAACTAAAGTACATATATTCAATGGAACACTATGCAATGGTAAAGAACAATCATGATTTTAGGAAGCATTTCATAACTTGGTTTCAATTGGAAGACATTGCGTTGAGGGAAATCACTTAGTGGCAAAAGGACAAATATTGTGTGAAACCCCACCTATAAAGACTTAAAAATGGACTTATGTACAGAAGAAAAGACTCTTTGATGGCTCCAAGAGCCAGGAGGGAGGGAGAGGACTGGTCACAGGTTAGATAGTTGATATAAATTTGGTTGGGTGAAATCAGTGACAGCACACAGTAGAAGGAAGACCAACTTAACTGGACCTCAACATAAACTGAAAACTCTTCTCATCTTAATTCAATTTTGCAAGGTTAGAGTAGCAGAGGTGGGAATCTGGGTACCATGCTTTCGGGAACATTGAGGTCAATTGGCATAACTAACTTATCACTAAGAGAGTCTTCCGTACCCCGTATTGGTGAGTAGCTTCTGGGGTCTTAAAAGCTAGCAAGCTGCCATCTGAGGTACACCAAACTGTCCCAACTCAGCCGGAACAGAACACCAAGAACAACAAAGACATGGGGGACAAAGAGCCAGGGAGACAGAAGGACCCATGTGAATGGATGACTGTATCAACATGGGACCAGAAGAACCAGACAGTGCCCAGCTACCACCAATGACGGCCGTGATGGAACACACAATGTACAGTTTCAGTGGCAACACGAGAAAAAGAGGGGTGCACCTCAAGAGCTCCGCTAAAAGATCACAGTTTATGGTCCAGAGGCCTGGGGCTTCCCCCAGGAGCATGACCTCTAGACTTGCTGCTGCCCCTTACCAGAAAACATTACTGATGTCCACTCTTTAGACAGGAGTGGACTGGACAGAGGGATACCATCTGGCCATAAGGTGCATGTGCTTTATGGTTCTGAACATTTACAGGATGCCATCCTACTGGCCTCTTAGTAGAAAGGAGGGGAGAGGGTGGAGAGGAAGGGACAGAAGTTTGTTAAGAGGATGTGACATATAGAGAACAGAAAGGAGGAGTGTGCTGTCACCAGGCAAGGAGAGCAGAAGGAGCTGCAGATAGACGGGCATGCAAATTTCATTTGGATCATATACTTTCACTCACTCACAATAAAAAATTTAAAAAAGAAAAAAGAAATCCTGTGAAGTAGTTTTCCGCTGTGCTGTAGTGTCATTATGAGTCAGAATTGACTCAGCGATAATATACATACATATGTGTATAATGTGTATAGTCTCACACATATAGATAGAAGAACAATAATTAACTATGCCTTGCTATGAATTGAATTTTGTAATTCCAAAGTTGTGTGTAGCAATCTGGCTAGGTTGTGATTCCCGATATTGTGTGGTGTTTCTATATGCTGCCTCGGTGATGCTAATGAGGGAGGATGTGTGGCCTTGTGTTGGCAGGGCAGCACTCAATGTGTCAGATTGTATTGTGCCTTGAGGCAATCAATCTCTTGTGATATAAAGGAAGGGGACATCAGCAGACAGCCAGGGACTCATGCTGTTATGAAGGAAGCAGTGTTGGGAGCAGAGTATGTCCTTTGGAAATGATCCAGGGTCCTTGTGCCTCAGTAGCTCTCCGTCCAGGGTAGGTTTGATAACAAGGATGTTTCTCCAGAGCCCGTAGAGAAATCCTTCCCCCAGAACTGATACCCTATTTTGGACTTGTAGTCTAATGGACTGTGACGGAATAAAATTTCCCTTTTTACAGCCATCTACTTGTGGCATTTCTGTTATAATAGCACTGGACGACAAAGACAGACTTTGACATAATTTTAAACATAAATGATACATACGATTTAATTTTATCATCATTCACTCAATTTTATCATTGAGATAGAGGAGTAAAACACAATTATACTTCTAAGCAACATTTCATAAGTCAATATATGTAAATTTATGACATGCAGTTTTAAAATAAATTGATATATACTCAGTATTGAATAGATACATTTTAAAGTTACATGGGAATTAACGACCCAAGAGAATAATTACAAAACTGGATTCCTAAATGAATACTAAATGCAATTCCGTTTGCTTCATTCCACAGTACACTTCCTTAGACTTTATTTTTTATATATACTGATAATTTATTCCAGAAGTAGGAAAGATTAGTTTTATTAGCAACATCCAGAAGGAGGAAAGTTTAGTGTGGAATATTTATTAGCGAAATTAGCAAATATGTTTTGTTGATTGTCCATTACCTACTATAATACCAAACCAATTGATTCCAACTCATAGTGACCCTATAGGACAGAAAGAACTTCTCCATAGAATTTTCAAAAAGTGACTGGTAAATTAGAACTCTGACCTTTTGGATTAGCAGTTCTTTTAGTCAGCTAGTGCTGCTCTAACAGAAATAGCACAGAGTGGATGGCTTTAACAAAGGAAGGTTTATTCTTAACAGTCAGGTAAGCTACAAGTCCAAATTCAGGATGTCTGCTCCAGTAGAAGGCTTTCCCTCTTGTTGGGTGTGGAGGAAAGTCTGATATTGCATCAGTCTTTGTCCAGGGAGCATCTTGGCATAGGAACCTCAGGTCTGAAGGACTCGCTCTTCTCCCAGTTCTGCTTTCTTGATGATGTGACGTTCCCACTTCTCTGTTTGCTTTTCTTCTATCTCTTGCAGGATGAAATGATAAAGCGTGGCGCAAACCGCAATGCAGGGAAACTCCTTACAGTGGAGCAGGGAGGTGATCTTATAGAGGGGTTTATAGTCCCATGCTAATCCTCTAACACACAGCATAGGAAAATCACAAAATGGAAGACAGTCATAAAACATTGAGAATCATGGCCCAGCCACATGGCTGTGCACATTTTTGGGGGGACACCATTCAGTCCATGACAGCAGTCAAACTCTTAACAACTGTGTCACCAGAGCACCACTATGCTGATAATTAAATATCTTTCTTTGCTCTCAGATAAAGCTTTATGTGTAGAGCTTCCAACATACAACTATTCAACAAGAATTGATTTATTATGTTTTAATGGGTCAGCCACATATATATATAGTTTTCTCATCAGAATACAAAACAAACCTCCAGGAACTGATGGATACCAACTGAGATGTTTCAGCAAACGGATTCAGCACTGAAAGTGTTCACTTGTCTAAACCAAGAAATTTGGAAAACAGCTACCTGGCTAACTCACTGGAACAGATCCATATTCATGCTTTTCCCAAGAAAGGTGATTCAAATGAATTTGGAAAATATTGAACAATATCATTTATGCCACACATAAGTAAAATTTTACTAGAGGTCACTCAAAACTGTTTCAGCAATGTATCAACAGGGAACTCCCAGAAATTCAGGCCAGATTCAAAAGAGAACATGGAACCAGAAGTGTCATCACTGATGTCAAATGGATATGAATGAAAGCAGAAAATACCAGAAAGGTGTTTATTTGGATTTTATTGACCATGCAGTGATATTTGGCTGCGCCACTCATAACAAATTAGGGATAACACTGCAATAAATGGGAATTCCAGAATAATTTACTGTGGTCATGAGGAATCTGTGTGTAGGTTAAGAGGCAGTCAAGATTGGAGGAAAACTCATAAAAATCTGCACTATGCGGATGACAAAACCTTGCTTGCTGAAAGTGAAGAGGACTTGAAACACTGATAAAGATCAAAGACTACAGTCTTTGGTATAAAGTAAACCTTAACATAAAGAAAATAAAAATCCTCACAACCTAACCAATAGTAACATCATAATTAGTGGAGAGAAGAGTAAAATTGTTAAGATGGAAGGAGTATTCAACTTATGCTGAAGGGTGGTCATGTAAATTTATACGGGAATGTACATTTTCACTCAGTCATATTAAATTTTAAAAAAGGGTAAAATTGTTAAATATTTTATTTTGCTTGGTTACACAAGCAACACCCATGGAAGCAGCAGTTGAGAAATTAAAAGACACCTGCATTTGGGCAAATCTGCTGTAACAGACCTCTTTAAAGTACTGAAAAGTAAAGATGTCTCCTTGAAGACTAAGTTGTGCCTGACCCAAGCCATGTTGTTTTCAATCACTTTGTATGCAGAGAAAAACTAGAAGATAGATAAGTAATAACAAAGAAGAATTTATTCCTTTGAATTGTGTTGTTGGTGAAGAATATTGAATATACCATGGACTGCCAAAAGGACCAAGCATTATTTCATTCTGTTGAACAAAGGGTCATTATAAGTTGAAGCTGACTCAATGGCACCTAGTAAAAAGTATATAGATAGATAAATGTGTGTGTGTGTGTAGTACATATATATATGTTTCTTGTCAGATATTTATTCTTTACTTCAGTACCAGAGAAGTTTTCTTTTTCTGGTTGGGAATTAAAAGACTGTTATAATATGAAAATTCTAATCAATTATTTGCAAACAAGTAGTGATAATTTGCTAATCTTGGGGGCAAATGAAGTTATCTTATAGAAGACAAATTCAGTAAAACTAGGGAATGTCAAAATTACAATTAAATGTAGACAAAAGCATGCATATTAAATACTGAAAGGATCTAAATGCATTCAAGACAAAAAACTGAGGAAGTCTAGAGTAAGGATATAGAAGTGTTCCACCTCATTCATGGCTAATCACTAAATTTTACAACAGCATCTTCAAGTACCTACCTACAAATGGCTTTTGTAAATTGTTCTCAATAATTAAACCTGTCTTTGTACTTACTAACATCCCTTGATTTGACAGAGACTTAAAACTGACTTTCAAGTCACCGTGAAACACATGGTGAGACATGCTTGTCTTGACTGAATTAACTACTTCATGCCTTAACAAACAAGAAAGAAGCAAGCAAAACAGGCAGAATGAAAGACTCAAGGACAAACAATAAAGGAAAATGTTACCAAAGAACCACCCATTTAGTTCATATTACAATATACAGAGAAGTAGGAATAATGAATAATTTGTTAATTCCTAGGCTTACATGTGTCCATTTAATAAACTATCACTGAAATTCATTTTTAAGACTAATTGCTTTCAAAGCCCCCAAAATTCATTCGTGTATTTAAACGCTGCACAAGCAGCTTCTGCTAAGAAGTGTCTAAAACAGACACTAATATTAGAGAAGTAAAGAAGACATGTGTTGATTTAAAAGGATTTAGAAGGCCTTTAGCCTCTAAATGGTGCATACAGTACACATGCACACACGCACACACTGCACCACAGCACCGATGGAGTGTACACTATGATGTGTTTCAGTTAGCAAACCTTCTAGGCTAAAGTCACTACATGAGAGTAGATGCTGAAAAAGTCTTTGCATCTGAGAATCTTTGGAAAGTATGAACCTGGATGAGATGAAATAAAAAATAACAGATGAGACTCCTTTGCCATTTTAATTATTTACTTTGGGTACTTTTTTTCCATGTCAGTTTTGGCAGTGATGGAAAATGCTAATAAGGAATAAAATTAAGATAACACCAATCATTTTGAGTGTGTACAGTTAGGTACACAGCAACTAACCTGCAGCTTTGTGGATTCCAGATGGGACAAGTAATCAGATTACTTGTGGGTGTTTTAATGGTACCCAGAGGGTATCATAAAATCACTTACCATATGTTTAATAACCACACAGCTCTGTTTCTTTGAACTGCTACTTTAATCTTCCTTTTTATTTACTTTTTATTGCCATACACTTAAATTGATGTCTTTTCTTATCTACAGATAAACTTACAGGCAATATGTGAACACTCATGAGTGTCTCTTATCTCTCATTTTACTGTATTTCCTACTTATTTTGTTGATATCTTTTTTGTCTGCCCTGCAACGTAGCCATCATTCAAACTTTCCAATCCGAGGTTTCCATTCCTTTGTCTGTCTGCTAAATTCATTCTAGATTTTGTGAGTAGGAGGGATCCCTAGTGGTGCAGCGGTTAAGCACTCAGCTGCTACCTAAAAGATCAGAAGTTTGGATTTACCAGCTGCCCCATGGAAGGAAGACGTGGCAAGCTGTTTCTGCGCAGTTTACAGCTCTGGAAATCCTGTGAGGCATTTCCACTCTGTCCTGCAGGGTCACTATGAGTCCCAATCAATTTGACAGCAATGGATTTTTTGAGATTTGAACTAAGAGAAAAAATTGTCGTGGATTAAAAAAAAAAATGTATATAAATCAGGTTCAGAAAGATGAAAAATTAGTAGAGATTATATGTACATCTTTCACAGAATTTGAAGTGTTAACTTTCTTCCATGGAAGAAATAGTGAAGAAATCAAATCACAGACTACACTGGTAAATTCTGCAGCAAAAGATTTATTTAATGCTTTGAAAAGCAGCAATTTCAGTTTGATGACTAAGTCATGCCTAACCCAAATCACATTCATTTCAGTAGCCTCATACACATGAGAAAGCTGGATGACATAGAAGACACAAATATTGATATATTCAAACTGTGAAGAATGTTAAATCTGTTATGGGCTGCCAGAAGAATGAACAAATCAGTCTTAAAAGAAGTACAATGAGAATGCTCTTTAACAATGAGGATGGCGAAACTTTGGTTTGCTTAATTTGCACATGTCAGTAAGACAGACCAATTACCGGTAAAGAAAATAATTATCGGTTAAGAGAAGATAAAATATGTTAGATTTCCTGGTGAGGCTCATTATGAAGTTCAATAAAGTTTTGTATAGGCATTGATTATGTTACTCAGTATATAAAAAAAAAACAAAATACAAACTATATAATTTTGATATTACCATATTTCATGAATGATAGCTGAAGGTAAATCAACTGAAGCAACTACTTCAGAATATATGGTTAGGATGAGAAGAACACATAAGAAATAGAGAGGGAATTCCGCAGAATTCTAACAGTTAAGGTATTTATTTTCTTTGTGTAAAATATTCTTTGCTCGAAATTCTCCAATGGGAATTTTAAATGAAGTATCAGAGAAGAACACATTAATAAAATAACATTTGCATTAACACAAACATGAGTTAGTCATGTAGATATCCAGAAGAAAACGTTTACAGATGCAATAACCAAATTGAGCAATAGTAGGAAAGCCAGGTAGTGGTACTTTGCAAGCAGGTGATTGAGTTTTAGTAAATATCTGAGAAACGGAGAGAATATCAGATTGCGTGGGACATTAAAAGACATTTTAAAGATTTTCATTTTACTCTGAGAAAAATAGGGAATTACTAGAGGATTTTGAGCAGAGGAGTAACTTGAAGGACTAAACTTACTGCAGTGTTGGCTACAGCTTGAAACAAGGAAAGGGAGAAACAAAAAATCTAGGAGGGTTGTAGTCATGATAATTCAGGAGGTGACAGTATATAAGTTCAGAGTCATAGCAGTGCAAGTGAAAAAGGATTAAGACGTACTTTGAATGCAGGGCCAACAGATTTCCTTGAAAGGTTGTGAATTATGAAAGAAAGAATCAAGGTTGACCTGAGAAAATGTAAAACTGGAATTGCCATGCATTGGGATAGAGAAGAATGAAGAGAGAATAAGCTTGGGGGAAAATATCAGAACTTGATTTTGCACGTGTTAAGCTCGATATACATATTAGGTATACGTACCTATTATACATCCAAGTCACTTAAGTAGTTGAATACTAGTCTCCGAAGTTCAGGAGAAAATACACTGCTGAATAAACAAATGGTAAAATAATTGGCCTATAGTTAGATATAATAACCAAAGGAGTGACTTTAAATGAGAAGAAAAAAAAAAACCAAAAATTGACTCCTGGGGGCCTCCATTTCTAAGAAGGTGGGAAAAGGTGACAAGCCAACAAGAGACTATGAAGAACAAATCGGTAAGAAAAGAAGGAAACTAAGAGTGTGTCATACTCTGGAAAGCAAATGAAGAAAATGTATGAAGGATCTATTATTATCAGCTGTGTTAAATGACATTGATTGGTCAAGTAAAGTGAAAATTGAGACTTGATGACTGGATTTAGAAATTTGGAAGTCATCAGTGACCTTGGCAAAATTAATTTGGCTGAATGATAGGAACAGTAACCTGATTGGAATGGATTTAAGAAAAAAATATATAAAAGAAAATTGAAGAATACTTTCTGCAGAAAGAATAAATTGAGTTGGCATTGAAAGTGAAAAATATGTCAGGAGGGATAATTTTGTTGCTATTGCTTTAATAAGCTAGTTTTGTTTTACTTTTGGTTCTTTTTTAAGAAAAGGGGAAATAGCATCAACTCTTTAACTGAGGATAGTGGTCTAAAAGAGAGTTAGAAATTGAAGGGGTAGTTTAGTAAATAGAGATGGAATCTACTAAAGAGATAGAGGAATTGGCTTAAGAAAGTAGCGTATTTCTTGCTTATTAATAGACAGAAAGATGGGTAGTAGATGCATGAAGATTCCTCTAGGAGTATATGAGTGGTGGTGAGAATCTGTTAAGGATTTTAAGATTACTTCAGTTATATTGCTTAAGTAAGCAGCAAAGCAGTCACCTAGGAATGAGAGTAAAGACACTGAATTTTGAAGAGACTAGAGAAGGTTTCTGGCAGAAAGTAAAGGCTCAGTGAAAAAGAAGAAGACCCTCGATAGCATGAATGGACACAGTGTGTACCCCAATAGGTCCAGGCATCATTACAATTACAGGTACGGTACAGGACAGAGTAGTGCTTTGTTCTGTTGTTCACAGGGTCACTATGAGTTAAAACTGACTCAATAGCACCTAACAACAACAATGACAACAGGGAAAGTTGGAAACAATGTTCAAGAACAACAGGGTAGTAGGTAGGATGGAGATATGTAGCGTGGTTTCTTGGCTTCATTATTTACCTTGAGGTTTGTGATCATGATTTTAAAAGGAGACTAATTAGTGAAACTGGTAGTTTTCATTTCCCTACCTCTTCATCTGTATTAGTGTAGGTTCTTAAATAGGTAAATCATGGCAGTTAAAGAGGATTACGTGGTTTCTTTTTCTGGGTGGTATAAGTAGTTAACACTCTAAGCTGATAACTCAAAGATTGCAAATTTGAGTCCATCCAAAGGGACATCAGAAGAAAGGCCTGGCTACTTCCACAAAAGCCATCATTGAAACCTCAAAGAACACAGTTCTCTGACACACAAGAGTATGTCAACAGTGAGTTGAAATCTACTTAAAGGAAACTTTTGCTTTTTTTTTTTTAAATGTGTTTTCCAAGCATATGATGCAAGGAGGGAGGTACTCAAGACCTCTAGGCATTACTGTTTTTAAGAGTCTGCATGTTAGCTCCAACTCATAGCAACTCTGTGTATAGGGAAATGTTTCCTATTCCTTTGGCATCCTCACAATCATTGCTGGTTTGAGCCCGTTGTTGCAGCTTCTAAGTCAATCTGCCTCAGTGAGAACCTTCCTGTTTTTTACTGGCCTTCTACTTTACCAAACACGGATGTCTTTGTCTAATAATTGGTGCCTCCTGGTGACATATCCAAAGTAAGCAATAAAAAAAATCTTCCTCATCCCTAAAGAACATTGTGGATATCTGGCTATACTTTTTCCAAGATACATTTGTTTATTTCTCCCAACATTCCATAGAATACTTATTCAACTTACTCTCAAACTCAGAAAAGAGAAGTTTCTGCATGTGCATATGGTTAATCACTGGAAGACTAGCCAAAAAGCAAGTGGTTAGAAGCTATCTAAAGGTACCTCCTGACAGAGGCCCTGAGCTCTGCTTCCCGAGAGTTGATTCTGACTTGCAGTGACTCTATAGACGAAATAGAATGGCCTCATAGAATTTCCAAAGAGTGGTTGGTGGATTCAAACTGCGAAGATTTTAGTTACCATTTAAGCTGTTAACCACTCTGCCACCAGGGCTCCTCTCAAAAGTCACAACCTTGAAACCCTATGGAGCAGGTCTACTTTGCACACATAGGGTCGCTGGTGAGTTAGAACTAACTCTAAGGCATCTAACACAAATGACAACAACTGGAGAAAAAGGAAACCATCGAGACTATGAAGAGGTGGCAGCAATTGGTAATAACATGGTCTAAGATATCACTGAGATGATAAATACTGACTGAGGTAAAAGTGGAAGGTGAAATTATTTGAAGGTATTAGATTACTTATGTTTTCAAGGGAAGAAGGAATGGAAATTTTCTGCAAGAGTCAATGTGGATAAAGAAGAACATTAACTCACATACACTGATGTGAAGGAAATAGGGAAAAGTACTATGACTGCTTGGAGAGTTTAGCCATCCCAGGTTTCTGATAGAGTTTGAAGATATAGAGAATATTTTTGATTCTGAATGGATAGATTGAGTATGCTATGGAAACTCCAGAAACCCTGGTTGCATAATGGTTAAGTACTACAGTTACCAACCAAAAGATCACCAGTTCACATGCAACAAGCACTCCTTGGAAACTCTAGGCAGTATTGGAAACTCTACTCTGTCTTATAAGGGTAACACGAGTCAGAATTGACTCTGTGGTAATGGGTTTGGTTTAGTTTTTAATAGTAGGCTTAGAGAGGGAGAAGAAGACCACAAGGGAAGACAGAGAATACCCAGTGATATGTGTAAATTATAATGGGGACTATGAGGGTGACTTGGGCCATGAATGTGTTTTTCTTAGTATAAACGCAGAATTAAAAAATACAGTGGAATTAGTTCAAGTAACCCAGCCATTCAATAATAGTGGTGATAGGGATAAAGGATAAGCAGAGTCTTTCTAAGTGGTTATGTCTTAAAATATGTGAATGCTAAATTTCCCTTAACAGTAAAGATGAGCACTGTTTCTTAAAGAATGACTCCCCTTTCCCAGTCCTTCTTTCCCCTGACAATGAAACTTGAAGAATACAATCACTGTCTTTGAATTGTTCATGTAGAAATTGTTTAATGTATGTAGGATTCGCAGTTTATATCTCTAACAATGCCAAGTGCCATCGAGTCGGATCCGATTCATAGCGACCCTAAAGATGATAATAATCAAAAAGATACGGGTGGAATTTGGGTTAAGCAAAAATTTTAAGACTCCAATCAGTGTATTAAGAATTAAACTGTTGCTGTGAAAACCAGCACCATTTAACCATGGGCTGGGAATAATAAATGCTACATCCATACAAATTTCTTTGGATATTTTATAGTATTTATCTTAGCATTTAGCAAACTTTTTTACCTGTTTCATAAAATGCATTCATTTAACCTCTTCTATTGTATGGCTGTTGCAGCCTTAAACATATTTAATTTTCAGCCAAAATGAACTGACTATTTTAATTAATTTCACTGGATAAATTGCCTTACCAAGAAAAAGTTGTCGTTTATGCCAGTTCTTCAGTTTACAACGTTACGTGGATACTACTGAATGTATTTTTCTAATGTCGTTTTTCATGAGGTCCGGGTGTCCAGTCTGACAGACTAACTTAGTAAACACAACTGGTTTACAACAGTGCATGTTTATTTATTTATTTTGTCCTGTGACATATTTAAGGTCATGTAGTGCAAAGGTTTATCTCCTGAAGATCTCAAAGGTAACTTAGCCATGGCAACTCATTATTTCTTTCCCTGTTGAACTTCATGTTTTTATCTTCAGGTGCGGCATCTGTAAAGATACAGCATAGAAGAGTTACCTCTAGTGTGTAGTATAGTATATAAAGAACCAGCGAAGTAGGTTTTATTGTTATTCCAGATACTAACTTTTAGTTTTGAAAGAATTCAGGTTTTATTTTTCTTTCTTATAAACCAAAGCTACAAGTGCAAAATCACTTAAATTGAAAAATGTTTTACTGATGATTACATATATTGCTTAGGATGAATAAATTATCATCTAGTAACAAACAAACACACAATTCCCATGGTTGAAATTTAAATAAATAAATAAGCATCCGTTCCTGTCAAGGACTGACTTGATATGTCATTACTATAATACCCCATCTCAGAATCCATATTAGTAGAGCAGACACACTAGATTGCCAATCTCATTTCTATTTTAATTTTCTAATAGCTTTCAAGCAAACAGATGTCAGACTTGCTCACTTTAAATTTTGTGGCACTCTGGGGGTAGATAATTGTTCTAAGTAAAAGCACATAACAACCTAAATAAACAGAGTAGAGGGCCTTAACTTTCCCCTTTTCCCTCAAATATAAATAGTAGAAACTAAAAGGAATAAAAGCACAAGCTACACAACAGTTGAAATATTTCTAAAAATAATTACTTACATTATTGTATAGAAATAAAAGTCAATTTTGACCACTTACCAATGGAAAGATATAATTCAAATTAATGTATTTGTTTATATGAAAACTATGAGTGTATGAACTTTTATTGAGGTTTCATAATGCATACTCATTTTAGAAAGTTAGTGCAAGTATCACAACTGTTATTCTAAGATGTTAGAGATAGTGTCCTTTAGCCCATCAAATGTAGATTTTTCTTTAACAGTCTAGATTTTTGAATATTTATTTTTATCAAAATATTTTAAGGAAGAAAGATTTGATGACTTTAATTATTTAATAATTTTAAAAAACTGTGATAATTTATTTATTACCCTGGTGACATAATGGTTAAGTGCTATGTCAGCTAACTAAAAGGCTGGCAATTCAAATCCTCTAGGCACTCCCTGGAAACTCTATGGTGCAGTTCTACTCTGACCTATAGGGTCACTATGAGTAAGAATCAACTCAACAGCAGTAGATTTGGCTTTATTCTATGACCTGTCTTATCTATAGTATATGGTTATGAAAAAATTGTTGCAATCATGAATTGGGTTTTGGGATGGAGTTTTCCTATTGAGATAAGCTGAATGGTATATGGATTCAACATTAAATTGGATCTAATGTGTTGCATTTTTCCCATTTTAATACATAAAAATAAGAGGAGGAAATAACCACACTCAAGTTTTCTATAATAGATTCAATAAAATGAAGAGGACTGAAAAGCATGAGTACCATCACTCTTAGCTTTAAAAAAAAAAAAAAATCATAGTTAGATAATTTCCTGTAATCATCTCTTCTAATGAGTGGCATTGATAATTCATGAAAATTAGAAGTGTAAAAGTCAACTTTGTACCACGACAGAGCAAAAAAAAAAAAAAAAATTCTATTTTGTATTTGTCTTAGTCTTCTAGTGCTGACATAACAGAAATATCACAAGAGGGTGGCTTTCACAAAGAGAATTTTATTTTCTAACAGAAAAGTAGGCTCCAAGTCCAACTTCAGGGCATCAGCTCCAGGGAAATCTTTCTCTGTTGGAGGAAGGCCTTTATCATCAATCTTCCCGTGGACTGGGAACTTTGGGGGCACAAGGACCCCTGGTCCAAAGGACATGCTTTGCTCCTGGCACAGCTTTTTTCCTGATTATATGATGTCCCCAACTCTCTGCTTGTTTCATTTTTGTTTGTATCCCAAGAGATTGACTCAAGCACAATACACTATTATAAGTTGAGTCCTATCTGACTAACACAATGACCACTCATCCTCCTTCATTAATATCATAGAGAAAGGATTTACACCATGTAGGAATATCACAAAATACCAGGAATCATGGCCCAGCCAAATTGCTAGATACCTTTTTGGTGGGACATGATTCAATCCACGACATTCCACTCTTCAACCCCCCAAAATCATGTCCTTGCAACATGCAAACTATAGTCATTCCATCATAACAAAAGTTTTAACTCCAAGTCCAAAATCTGAAAATTACTCTTTATCTGTGAAACCGAGAATACAGCTTCCAAAGGTACAATGGCAGAATGGGCATAAGTTACATATTTCTATTACAAATGGGAGAAACCACAGGAAAAGTAAGGATAACTAACAACCAAGCAAGTCAGCAGAATGCATTGCATTAGCCCTCAAGGCTTTTAAAATATGTTTTTTTTCCTCTATGACATTCTAAATAATGGTCCTGCTCTCCAGACTTTAGCAGTTGGCCATACTCCAGATTCTGAGCAGAGGCTCCATGGACTTGGGCTTCAGCTCTACCTTCCAGGCCCACTGGAACAACAACTTTGCTCCCTCTTCTTTAGTTGCACAATTTTCTTAGTCTGAGTGGCGACTCTGCCCTTAGAACTGCCAGAGGCCATGGCTCCACCCTTTGAAATCCCTGTGGTCATGGCTATATCTTTTGAGACTAGGGCAGTTCAACTTCATGCATTCCTTGTCTCTTTAACCTCTGCTTCCTGTGGCATCTTGGCCTAGGCCTCACAATCACATCTGCCCTGCTGGGACAAATGTTTCAAAGCTCAGTAGCTCCATGGATAAGTAACCAGAGGCACCTCACTCTACCAGGAAGCCTTCTGCACACAGAAACTCAGCTCTCTCACTCTATGGGTCATCTGCAGTGCTACCTAACACTGGTCTCCTGATCCTCAATTCCTAGTTTGCTGTTGCTGTTTCTCAGTGAATTCCTCAATGGTAACACTTCTCCATTCCTTCTGAGTCTTCTATTCATTCACAGTTTCAAAGCCATTTTCATATTTATGTATCTGATAAAGCAGCATTCCATTCTCTCAGCATTTGGTGTCTTAGGTTGGATTCTCTACCAGTAAAGCATATAAATGCTTATACAGTGATATTTACATCAAGAAAACATCCCTCCCAGTTGTAGAGGCTAAAATATTCCAAGCTCTGCATCAGGATACAAGCCTCACTGCAGCCATAGAATCTCTGACCAAGAACAGCAGGGCAGAGAGTAGGCTTCTCATCTGCAGGCTGTGAAGATGGATGAATCCCAAGATCTATAAGTAAACTGCTAGCTCAAGTCCCAAGAATCAAACGTCAGAATCTAAGAGAGAAGCAACTGCTGGCTCCACAACAAGCCAAAAACTTTGGCAAGGTGAGAAGGAAGTGAAAGAGATGGCAGAACGAGGAGAGCTAAAGGCTGAGGGCTCAGTAAGTCACCACATGCCACACTCCTATTGGTATCATGCAGCAGAGCCCATCATGGGAGTGATCTTAACATTATGCAACTCCCAGAACACTGATAAATATGGCCCAGCCAAGATGTTACACAATCTAAATCATAGCAGTATTTATCAATTTTTTTTTTGCAATTTCAATGGCTCAAAGTTTAATGACTTACTGTTGCTTTTAGACCACTCATATATAAATATATGTATACACACACACTTAAACTACTATATATATAGTATATAGTACTTTGTACTTTGTGTATAGTGCACATATATATGTATATATACAGTACTTGAAGTAAAAGTTTACAATTCAAGTCAGTTTATCACACAAAAACTTACACAAATGTTATGTAGCCCTAGTTGTTCTTCCCACTATGACAGCACACTCTTTCTCTCTACCTCATGTCCATTGAACCAGCGTTTGTTCACCTCTGCCTTCTCATGCCTCCCAACAGGAGCTACTAAGTAAAGTCTACTTAAGCCAAAGAGTGCATTCTTCACCATTATCATTTTATGTCTTACAGTGCAGTCTAATCTATATCTGAAAAGGTGACTTTAGGAATAGTTTTAATTCTGCACAGAGAGTATGGAGGTCATATCTTCTGGGTACCTCTTGTCTGTCAGATCACCAAGTCTGGTCTTTCCATTAGAGTTGGAATCCTGCACCCCACTTTTGCACTACTCTGTCAGGGACTCTTTGTTATGTTCCTTGTTGGAGCAGCTTTTGACGGTACTTGGGCACAATCTAGTTATTCTGGTCTGATGCTAATATATAGTCTCTGATTTCTGAGGCCCTTTCTGTCTTTTGGGCTCATGTTTTCCTTATGTCTTTGGTGTCCAATATTTTCTTTTGCTCCAGGTGATTTGAGAACAAATGATGCTGCTTAGAGAGCTGCTTGCTAACTTTTAAGACCCAGATGCCACTCACCAAAGTTGGTTGCAGAATATTTTATTAAAAATTTTTGTTATGGCAATTGATCTAGATGTCCCCTGAAACCACAGTCCCAGACCTAAGCCCCTGCTGTTCTGTCCCTCAAAGTGTTTGGTTGTATTCAAGAAACTACTTAGCTTTTAGTTTAGTCCAGTTCTGTTGATTTCTCCCGCATTCTGTGTTACTCTTTCTTTCTCTTAAAATAATACTTGTCGGCTATCTAGTTAGTGAATAGCCCTCTCCCTCACTTCCTATCCTTTAATGGTCAAATCTGATCTCTTGTGTCTTTCAACCTTTACTTGAGTTCTTATAACAGCCATCTCATACAGTATTTATCCTTTGGAAGCTGACTAATTTCATCAGCATAGTGCCTTCCAGATTCCTCCATACTGGAAGGTGTTTCACAGATTCATCATTGTTCTTTACTGTTGCCTACTGTTTCATTGTGTTAAAATGCCATAATTTTTAAAATTTATTCATTCACTGAGGGGCACCTAGGTTGACTCCTTTTTTTGTTATCATGGACAGTTCTGCAGTGAAGCTGGCTGTGTGTGTATCTATTCCTGTGACAGCTCTTATTTCTCTAGGATATATTACAAGTAGTGAGATTGATGGATCATATAAAATTTTTAAGATTTTAAGGAAGTACCAATTCAATTTCCAAAGTTATTGTACCATTTTACATTCCCACCAGCAGTGATAAGTGTTGCAATCTGTCCATATCCTATCCAACATTTATTATTTTATGGTTTTGGGGTTAATGTACTCTTGTACAGGTGGGGTGGTATGTCATCAAAGTTTTGATTTGTATTTCTGTAATGTCTAATAATTGTGGGCATTTCCTCAAATATCTGTTAGCTGCCTAAAGGTCTTCTTTAGCAAAATACTTGTTCATATATTTTGCCCATTTTTAATTGAACTTTTTGCCTTTATTTTGTGGATGTTTTGAGGTATCCTCTAGATTTCAGAGACTAGATGCTGATCTGATTTGTTGTATCCTAATTTCTTTCCCAGTCTATAGGTAGTCTTTTCATTCTTTTGATGAAGTCTTTGAATGGGTATAAGTGATTTTTAGAAGTTCTCAGCTGTCTATTTTCTCTTCTGTTTGTGCATTGTTAATTATGTTTTGTATTTCGCTTATGCCATGTATTAAGGCTCCTAGTGTTATCCCAATATTTTCTTCCATGGTCTTTATCATTATAGATTTTATATTTAGATCTTAGATCCATTTTGAACTAGTTTTTGTGCATGGTGTGAGATACGGGTCTTGTTTCATATTTTTGCAGATGGATATCCAGTTATGTCAATACCATTTGTTAAAGAGACTCTTTTACCCACTGAAAAGACTTTGGACCTTTGCCAAATATCAGCTTCTTGTCACTGGATGATTTCACATGTGGATTCACAATCCTGTCCCATTGATCTATATATCTGTTGTTGTATCAGTACAAGGGTATTTTGATGCCATGGTTGTGTAAAAGGTTCAAAAGTCAGGTTAGTGTTAGATCTCCCATTTTGTTCTTCTTTGGCAATGCTTTACGTATTTGGGCCCTCTTCCTTTATTATATGTTGGTGATTTTTTCTCCACTTCATTAAAAAGTGCCATTGGATTTTGGATCAAGATGGCATTCTATCTATAGATAACTTTGGGTAGAATATGTATTTCCACAATGTTGAGTCTTACAGTCCATGACAAGGAATTTTTCTCCATTTATTTAGATCTCTTTGGTTTCTTGAAGTAGAGCTTTGTAGTTTTCTTTGTAGAAGTCTTTTATATCTCTGGTTAGATTTATTCCTAAGTATTTTATCTTTTGAAGCCCGGGGTGGAGTCTAGATGGTGGACTAAATGTATGTCTCCCTAAATCCCTTTGGGAACCAAGACCTGAAATGATAGTTAAACAGCGCCTTCTGGACACCTAGTGAGACCTGGGATGTGGCATAGGGCTGTTAATTTGGACTTCATACCACTGAATGCAAAACCTCCTTTTTTTCACTGACCCCACTCTCGGTGAGCACAGGCTTGCACAGACCAAAGGTAACTCACCATTTGGATTTTTTTTTTTTATCTCTGTCTAGGCCGGCGGGCAGAACTGGGACTTGACTGGCTGCTAGTCTCGGATACACTGCTGGTGGGACTGACAAGTGTAATTGCCAGGTTCTGAGAGCCTGGCTCTGGACTCTGTACACCTTGATTTCTCTGGCCTATTGGGAAATGGAGAAGCCCAGGCATAGGCCCCAGCTGGACTTGGTTTTTAGGCTGGGAAGTGGCTCCTACAGGGGTGATAGCGCTTTTCTAGCAGGGAGGCAATGTTTTGCACAGTGTTGCCTGGGGCTGGAGCCCAGCAGCAGAGGCTGTGGACCCTGGGCATTTCAGCACTTTTGGCCTCTCTTTCCGCCAGGAGCCTGATCCTGGCTGGCTAGTGAGCTTACGTGGGATGCCATCGTGTTTTGCTGGAAGGCAGGGTCATCCATACGGAAGCCTCAGCTGGACCTAATTCCTGGACTGGGAGGCAGTTTCTACCTAGAAGAGACTGCTTCTCCAACAGAAAAGCAGAATTCTACACAGTATCGCCTACAGCTGGGGCATGACAGCAGAGGCCAGCAGCCAGTAGCCTTTCTGTATTTTGAGCTAGTTTATAACATCAAGTGTTCAATATAGAGGTGCTTACTTTGCCATCTGGGAAGAGAGACGTATACACCTGAAAACCTGAGTGACTTTGGAAGTTGCCAGATACTTTTTACTTCTCATCTTAAGAAGGCCTAGAGAAACAACTGTGGCACATCTTCACAGCATCTCTCCCAGCCTCTGTTGACTCACATGAAGCCCCCAAAGCAGCAAACATTGGAGAGGACAGTAACCCAGAAGTCATCAATGGCATCAGAAGGCCCTCAAAAGAAACCACCTCAGAACTTCCCAGACAAAGAAGTTTTTATGAAACTATTAGAAGGTGAATACAAAATGATTATATAGAGAGCCCTACTAGATCTTATACAAAATGCAGCAGAACAAAAGGAAAAATTAAACAAGCTGTTTGATCTGATGGAACATCAGTATTCTGAAATTCAATAGAATTTCAATTCTGAAATTCAAGAACAAAATCAAAGACATAGCAACTTCAATTAAATTCAAGAAAACAGAATGGGACAAATGGAAAAGAGAATTTCTGATTTGGAAGACACAGCCACTGACTCCAGCATCTATGAGGAGAAATCAGAAAAAAGAAACAAGAAAAATTAAGAAATATTGAGAAGCATGTGGGACTCTATTAAGAAGAACAATCTACGATTAACTGGTGTTCCTGAACAGGGTGAGACACCTTAGAACACAGAGTATTGTGGTTGAGCTGCTGACAGAAAACATCCCAGAAGTTATGAAAGGAGAATATAGATATCCAAGATATATATTGAACACCACTCAATATAGATCTCAATAGAAAGACTCCAAGACGTATTATAATCAAGCTCAACAAAGTGAAACATAAGCAGAAACTCTTAAAGGTAGCAAGACTCAAAACAAAGCTAATGTTCAGAGGGAAACCCTGTAGGCTTTCATCAGATTTCTCAGCAGAAATGATGCTGGCACAGAGACAGTGGCATGGCACATTCAAAGCCTTGAAGGAGAAGAAATTCCAACCAAGAATTATATATCCTGCAAAACTATCTTTCAAATATGAAAATGAAATTAAGACATTCAGATAAACAGAAACTCAGAGACTTGTAAAACCCAAACCAAAACTACAAGAAATACTGAAAGAATCTCTTGGCTTGGAAGAACAAAACCTCTAACTTTGTATTTTAGGACACATTATCCAGAATCCTACTCAGTTAAGAAAGGCTCCAAACTTATCAAAGTTATAATAGTGAAAGAAATGATCTAGTGATCATATCATGTAAACTGTGATATGATCATTAAAAAAGAAGGGTATACTATAGTCTTTATAGTCCTTCAGATGGAGAGGAAGTTGACAAGACTGGTAAATATCAAAATTGGGGTTATATATAGTTTATTAAGTGGGATCATAGGGGCATCCGTAAAGCACAATAAAGAAGCAATATAGCATATCAAGAAATGTAACACAGTAGTCTTGACAACTGCAAAACCAACCCTGAAAAAGGTGAAAAATCAACTCACCAAGAAGGTCATAGAACAGATTAATAAGAACAACAGAGAAAACATCAACTCAAAAATAAACATATCTTTTGAAGTCCATTATAAATCATGTTGATTTGGTGATTTCCTCTTTGAGGTTTTCTTTCTTGTAGTAAAGGAATCCAAATGATTTTTGTATGTTTATCTTGTATCCTGATAATTTGCTGAACTCTTCTATTAGTTCCAGTAGGTCTCCCTCCCCCCCTGTGGGTTCTTTAGTTTTTGTTTCTGTGTATAATAACATATAACATTATAATAACATATAGCATTCTTTTTTACCAATTTAAATTCACTTTATTTTTTTTTTATAGCCTAAAGGTCCTTGCTAGAAACTCCAGCAAAATTTGGAACTAATGTGATGATGTTATGCCCTTGTCTGATTTCTGTTCTTTAGGCTTTCTCCATTTAGGATGATGTTGGCTACTGACTTTGTATAAATGCCATTTATTGTGTTGAGAATTTTCACTTCTATTCTTAGTTCACTGAGAGTTTTTAATATGCATATATATTGGACTTTGTCAAATGCCTTTTCTCCATCAATTGATGAAATCACGCGGTTCTTTTATGTCATTTATGTGATGGATTACAGCAACTGTTTATCTGATGTTTAACCATTTCCGCATACCTGGTATGAATCCCATTTGGTCATAGTAAATTTTGTTTTGATGTGTTTTTGAATTTTGTTGGTACAATTTTGTTGAAGAGTTTTTGGGTCTAAGTTCATGATGGAAATGGGTCTGTAATATACTTTTTTGTGTGTGATACTTGCACCTGTTTTTGATATCAGGTTTATTTTGACTTTATAGCATGAAATTGGGAGTGGTCTATCCAATTCTATGCTCTGAAATACCTTTAGTAATAGTGGTTTTAACTCTTTGAAAGTTTTGTAGAATTCTTCAAGGAAGCAATCAGGGCCAGAGTTTTTCTTTGTTGGGAATTTTTAAATTATCTTTTTAATCTCTTCTTCTTTGATGCACTTATTTAATTATCATACCTCTGTGTTATTGTAGGGGGCTAGCAGGTTTCCACAAATTTGTCAATTTCCTCTAGGTTTTCAAATTTGTTAGAGCACAATTTTTTATCATATTCTGTTATGATTTTTTAAATTTCAGTTGGGTCTGTTGTGATGTATCCTGGCTTGTATCTTATTCAGGCTATTTGCTTCCTGTTCTGTTTTTCTTTTGTTAGTTTGGCCAGTGGTTTATTGATCTTTTCAAAGAACCGGCTTTTGGTTTTGTTAACTCGTTCAGTCTTTTTTGCTATTTTCCATTTCATTTAATTCTGCTGTAATTTTTATTGTTCACTTTCTTCTGGTGGCAGCAGGCTTCTTTTGTTCTTGTCTTTCTACTTGTTTGAGTTGTAGGACTAATGTTTTGATTTAGACCCTTTCTTCTTTTTTGAGCTTGTGCATGTATTGATATAAATTGACATCTGAGCACTGTTTTTGTGATGTTCCAAAGGTTCTGATGCCAGCCAGCTTGCCAAGAGCCATTGAGTCGGATCTGATAGGATGTGTTTTTATTCTTATTTCAGTCTGTGAATTTCTTTATTCCATCCATTATTTATTTGATAACCCAGTATTCTTTGAGCAAAGTGTTGAAGAAAAACTGAATATTTTTAGTATCAAATACAAAGTACTAAACTACTCAGATCTTTGATTATCTCTCGTCTTTCAACAAGATTTTCTGTGTCTTAGTAATTTTCTTTTATTCCCTCAACTGTCATCACTCATTCTCCACGCCATATAAACTTTGCTTGACAACTATCTGTTTACCCTGTGTATTTTCACTTCAGCATCACTCTGTCTCAGAAAACTTCTTTCAGTCTCCACATTCTAATTACCATGAAGTCAATTCTGTCTCTAAGTAACATTGTGGAGCAGAGTAGAACTACTCCATAAAGTTTCCAAGGAGTACCTGGTACATTTGAACTGCCAACTGTTTGGTTAGCAGCCATACCACTTAACCACTACCCCAACAGGGTTTGGTTTCTTACTATAAAAGAATGTAGTATTCTGTGTGGTTCATCCGCTATTGCCAAGAGTTAAACTCAAGCATTCAGAATTTAGCAGTAAAACAGAGCAAAGCAGGCTTCACGGATTGTGTATGGTCAACTGATAAAATCAATTATTAGTTTGCATGGTATTTATTCTGTTTCTTTCTTATTTTATCCTCTTCTTTCAGTTCCAAAAACACCTACATGCTTTTAGCTGCACAAATGGAATAGGCAATGTATTCATTTGAAACTAAGCCAGAAAAACCATCCACCCTAGATACATAATCTACTTTCTCTCATATTATCAGCATTTTAAATTATTAAGTGAAAAATTCACTAATTAAATCTAGAGTTTTATATATTTTCAATCTTACAAGGTCTGTACTTGACTCAAGGGCAATTAGTAAATAAAAACTATAGTCTGAGTGATTACGAAGCTTGACTAAAATGATCTTTTCTGACCAAGAAGTGTCTACAAAAATGATGTAGTTCTGTACCTATTGTCCTAGATTTACAGGAAGCAAATACTGAAGAACCAAAGAAAACTCATCAAAGAGTTAATTCCAACTCAATGACCCTATAGAACTTGGAAACACTGAGGAATATTTTCAGAGAATCTTGTTACATAAGCCAATGAAAATTAATTAATAGAAAACGGCACCATTGATCTATATTTATTTTTGCACTTTTTTTTTTTTTTTTAATTATGGTTGGAGTGTGTATGAAGTCAAACTGATGGAATCCATTGTTGGATACTGACTACCTGACTACTTATTCTCTTCCTCTTAGAAATAATCATTATATCTGTGATTGCAAATCTATGTCTTGGAAAAAGAGCAAACAAAATGCTCCTTTGGAGCAGGGATATTGAGACCACATCTCACATACTTTGGACATATTTTCAGAAGAGTTGCTATGCTTCTAAACTGACTCAACGGCATCTAACAACAATAACAAAAACCATGCCTAGGTTCTCCAATAATTTGTATGTTAGATGAAGGCAGACTTTCTGTCTGCCTTTGCTATCACTTTAAATCTTTATTATGCCAGATGATGATGTTGTAATAAGTACTCAGTAAATATAAGAACTGCCAAATAAGTTCATGAACTCATCCTAGAAAAAGTGCTACAGACCTCATTGCTGTATATCACTATATTCACCTTCAAAGTACTCCCCTTGGGAAGCTATGCACCCATGCCAGTACCTAGTCCACCTTTCAAAGAAATTTTGGAACTCATTTTCTGAAATGGCCATCAGAGCTGTTGTCCCATAACCGTTGATGCCTTGAATGTTATCATAGTGTCTTCCTTTCAGTATTTTCCTTATCTTTGGGTAAAGAAAAAAGTCATTGAGAGCAGATAAGGTGATTAGGAAGGGTGTTCCAACAGAGTTGCTTGTTTACTGACTAAAACCTTCCTCACAGACAACTACACAAATAAGTTCATGAACTCGTCACTGTGCCACTGTGTGCAATAGCCATTCCAGAAATAGTACTAAAATTGCTTTGAAGGATGAATTAGGCGCTGGTATGTGTACATAACTTCCCAAGGGGAGTACTGAGAAGGTAACTGTAGTGATAATCAGCAATGAGGCATGTACCACTTAGAACAAGGATGTTCGCAGGCTTAGCAGTCAGATCTCCTATTTGTGGATACATTATTGAGATATATTGGAAGTATGTTAGTGAGAAGTATGTTAGTAGTACCATAATGCTGTTTTTCCAAATATCTTATTTTATGATAAGATTCACTTTCTTCTATTAGAAACATTTTAGTGCAAAGAAACTCTTACATATGAAAATATTTCTTAGCTGACAATCTTTTTCAATCACGAATTACATCTCAAAATAAAAGTGAAATCACCAATGTAAGAAACACTGCCTTATCAAGCTCTGCATTTCTGTTTTCTCACTTACAGTCTGGCATAAATTATATCCTTAACAAATATTTGCTAAATGTTTATTTGTATAAAAGATATAAGAAGTAGAGTAAAGCCATTTTCACAGAATGTGTTGATTCTGGATAAAGATTAATTGAGAAATCATTTTTCCCTGTTTATGCAGTATTACTCTTCAATTATCAAAACTTAAAAAGGATACTGACTTTTATTTCAGTATTTTAGTACTCCAAGCATATAAACTAATTTACACCTCCCAGTGTTTCATAATTAGTTGAAAGTCTCTGACTGCCTTAATTATGCACTTTAAATAATGTTAATTTCAACATAGAATTTGCATGCCTAAAATGTATTTTTCTGATTTAGAAGGAAAATGTGTTTTGACACTAGCAAAATATGTGGCTTAGTAATAAATAACAACTATACAGAGTGCAAACATGTTATAAGTTCCATACCCTGGTTGTTTCACACATCAATCTTGATTCAATCAAAAAGGTCAAGCCATTAGGCCCTAAGAAACAAACAATATAGGACTTTGATGATTTGCCTTTGGACAGAAAGATGGAATTGTAACTCATTGCAGAAAATAATTTTGGCTTGAAGTGGGAAACTAATTAATAAAGCAGATCAGAGACAATTTCTCAGGTCATTTTAAGGACTCTGATTGCTAGTATTACCTTTCTTTTAAAAGTAAATCCCTAAAGCCAGCCAAGTGCCGTCAAGTCAGATCCAACTCACGGCGATCCTAATAAGAAGGGAAATAAACTCAGAATGAAATAATTCCCAACATTTTATTGACTTTTTTTAGTGTGATTTTTTTCCCCTCTGCAATAGGCCTGTATGACATAATCCCATCAGATATATTTATTTTATTCACTACTATATTTATTTTTAATAGATGTCTTGTAAGTACCATGTGGTTATTATTATCCTATAGTATAAATCAAAGGCGTGAAACTTCTTGACACAATTAATGTTAGTAGTAGTGTTGCAGAAAGCAGTTAATTGCACTGTGACGTAAAATTGGAATTTACACAAAGAAATGTTGCTGCCTTTCTTACAAGGGAACATATGGTAAATTATATCTAGTCCTCTTGAAAATAAATACCTAGATTTATTTAGCAATGAATCAACTAGGTCACGAAACAATAAGACTAAAATACCTCAACTCCGCAGTTTATTCCTGTTTGCTACAGTTTCTTCCATCATTAAAAAACCATGAAACTTAACCCACATTCGTTATGCAGCCCTAGAAAAACCTTGTTTAGATTGGTTTACAAAAACAGTTAAGTTTAGACTGAAGTGGTCATATCGAGTCTCATACATTCCATCTTCCTATTATTAATGAATGCTTACAGCTGTTTATTCTTACTTTGGAGCTTGGTCATATCATCAAATGAAAGTATCAGAAGCTTAACTCCATCCTCGTTACCAAGTTGAACTCTTCTCTACTCTTTCCCAGCCATATTTTGAGTGCCTTCCAAGTTGATGCACTCATCTTTCCACACTGTGTTAGACAATGTTTCATTGCTAGTCACAAGGTTTTCACTTTCTTTTTTTTTTTTTTTTGGTAGATGTAGACCACTCAGTTCTCCTTCTTTATCTTAGTCTGGAAGCTCAGCTAAAACCTAACTGCTGTGGATGACCTTTCTGGTATTTGAATACCAGTAACATAGCCTCTGGTGTGTTGCCTTGAAGCAATATGTAAGTCTCCACACTATGACAAACTGACAGACATATGTGGTATCATATCAGTAGATACAGAAAAATAATCTGAAAAAAATTGACACCCATTCATGATATTAAGTCTAAATACTAGCAATGAAAAGGTACTTCCTTAGCTTAACAAATGTAACATATGAAGAATTTATCACTAATATTATGCGTAATTGCCAGAAACTAAATATTTTTCCCCAAGATCAGTAACAAGGCAAAGACATCCTCTTTTACCCCTTCTATTCAGTATTGTACTGGAAGTCCTGGCTTATGCAATAAGACCAGAAACATAAATTTGAAAATAAGACGTAATTTGGAAAAGAAAAAATAAAGCAAAATCATTCTTCTTAGGTAACATGATTGTCTAGAGAAAACATCAGAAGATATTTAAAAACATTGGAATTAGTAAACTTTACAAGGTAAATATTTAAAAGTCAAGTGATGAATACTGGCATATTGTGTTTCATAGACCTGCTGCAAAAGACCTCTTTAAATTGTTAAAAAGATGAAGATACCACTTTGAGGTTTAAAGTGTGCCTGAATCAAGTCACTGTGTTTTCAATTACCTCATATGCATGCAAAACTTGGACTTCGAAAATAAAAAAAACAAAAACAAAAAAACTTTCCATTTAAAAAAGTATCAAAATTAAGGCAGTGTTTAATATAAATTGAACAAATTTTATATAAGATATGTATGCAGAAAACTATAAAACACTAATAAAGTGCATCAGGGAACATGATTTCAACAAAGACCTAATAAGTTGTAGTGGAACGCAAGACTCAGCAGAAGTCTGATAGCAATTCTTCCCAAACTGATTTAGATTTGATAAAATCTCACTGAAAATACCAGTAAGCTGTTTTGTAGATATTTTGTTGATGTGTGCTGCTGAGTCAGTTCTGACTCAGAATCACCATATGCGAGGTCTGACAGGTCCCCGAGCTTAATTGTTCCACGTGCTATATACCTCATTGCTGATTATCACCATGGTTACCTTCCAAGTACTTCCCTTGGGAATCCATGCACCAGTGCCAGTACCAAGTCCACCCTTTGAAGCAATTTTGGAGCTCTTTTATCTGGACCATCCACCAGAGCTGTCATCGTATTACCTTTGATGTTCTGCATGTCATCAAAATGTCTTCCTTTCAGTGTTTCCTTTTTGGTTAAAGAAAAAAATCATTGGGGCCAATCAGGTGAGCGGAGAGGGTGTTCTAATACAGTTATTTGTTTACTGACTAAAAACTTCCTCACAGACAGTGCTGTGTGAGGTAGTGTGTTGTCATGATGCAAGAGCCATGAGTTGTTAGCAAAAAGTTTAGCTCAGTTTTGTCTAATTTTTTCATGTACTCCTTGCAGCACTTGCAAACAGTAAACTTGGTTAACTGTCTAGTTGGTACAAATCTGTAACGAACAATTGCACTGATACTATAAAGGGTTAGTGGCATCATTTGGACCCTTGATTTGGACTGATGGAATTTTTTTTTTTTTTTTTTTTTTTGGCTGTGGAGAATTGGCTGACTTCTACTATGCACTTGGACACTGTGTTTCAGGGTCATGTTGGTACGTCTGTGTTTCATCACCAGTAACAACATGGCCCAAAGCATCATCTTACCTCTCCAAAAGGTCTTGGCAAATTTCTCCTTTGCTTTTGTTCATTGGTGAGCTCCTTCAGGACCATTTGTTTGCACACTTTTCTAATGCCAAGATTTTCAGTTAAGATTTCCCTAAGTGTTTCTTTTTGATGTTTACTTGGTGTGTTATGTTTCCCACAGTCAGCCGACAATTCTGACATACAATTTGATGAATTTTAGCAATATTTTCTTCAGTTCTGCTTGTTACTGGCTGCCCCAGCCTTTCTTCATCAGTGACACTTTCTCTCCCCTCAGAAAAACACAATACTTGTATTCTGCTGTTTTCTTCATGACATTGTCCCCATAAACTTGGCCTAACATGTCCCTGATTTCACATCCACTCTTGACATGTCTAACAAGAAATTTAATGTTTCTTCGTTGTTCTGATTCAAACTCTGAAACTGTTGTGATGAAATAGAAAAACATGCAACAATAACAAACACCACTCAACAAGACACCGCCACACATTGACACAAACGCAGCTGTGAGACACTGATACACCAAGGTTCTGAAACCTCATCGAGTTGTTTCTACAATGCTGCCAATGCAACTACATAGTGGCAAGTTCATGAACATAATTGTCAGACCTTGTATATGTAGTCATCATACTTATTTGATCTGTATGCCAAGCAAATAATTTGAGATGTCAGACCATGGCAAAAAAAAAGAAAAAAATACAGCATCCTGATTTGAGGAAGACTCATTGGGAAAATCTGCTGCCAAGGACTTCTTTCAAATATGGAAAAGTGAAGATGGCACTTTGAAGACTAAAGTGTGACTGATCCAAGCCACAGTATTTTCAATCACATCATATGCACGTGAAAGTTGGACAGTGAACACAGAAGACAGGAGAGGAATTGATGCCTTTGAATTGTGGTATTGGAGAAGAATGTTGAATGTACCACGGACTACCAAAAGAACAAACAGATCTGTTCTGGAAGAAGTACAACCAGAGTGGTCCATGGAAGCAAATATGGCAAGACTGTTGCTTATATACTTTGGACACGTCAGGTAGAATCAGTCACTGGAGATGGACATCATGCTTGGTAGAGTGGAGGGTAGGCGAAAAACAGGAAGACTCTCAATGAGATGGACTGACCCAGTGGCTGCAACAATGGGCTAAAGCATAAGAATGTTTGTGGACATGATGCAAGACTGAACAGTGTTTGGTTCTGTTATTCATAAGGTTGCCATGAGTCAGAACCAACTCGATGGCACCTAGTAACATTAACAACTCATGATATGCAGATGATATAACCTTGTTTACTGAATTTGAGGAGGACTTGAAGATCAAAGACTACAGCCTTCAGTATGGTTAACATCTCACCATAAAGAAATCACAAATACACAAAACTAGATGAATAAGCAACATCACGATACACTGAGAACATAGTTTTAAGGATTTTATTTCACTTGGATCAACGATACACTCATGAAAGAGCAGTCAAGAAAAAAAAAATATTGCATTTGAAAGATCTGCTGCACAGGACTTCTTTAAAGTATTAAAAAGGCAAGGATGACACTTTAAAGATTAAAATGCACCAGACCCACGTTACGGTGTTTTCAATCACGTCATATGAGATCTGACAATTAAGTCCCTGAACTTAATTGTTCTAAGTGCTACAAATCCCATTGTTGAATATCACTACAGTCACCTTCAAAGTACTCCCCATGGGAAGCTATTCATGGATGACAGTGCTTATTCTGCCCTTCAAAGCAATTTTAGAACTCTTTCTGGAATGGCCATTGTGCATGGTGGCAAAGTGGCAAGTTCACAAACTTAACTGTATAGTTGCTTGTGAGGGAGTTTTTAGCCAGTAAATAAATAACTGTATTGGAACACCCTCCCTATTCACCTGATCTGGTCCTCAATGACATTTTTCTCTAGCCAAAGACAAAGGAATTATTGAAAAGAAGATATTTTGATGACATTCAGGACATCAAGGGCAATACAATGACAGCTCTGATGGACTGTCCAGAAAAAATAGTTTGAAAATTGTTTTGAGGAGAAGACTATGCTCCGGCATCAGTGCATAGCTTCCCAAGGTGAGTTCTTTGAAGTTGATTATGATAATGTTGGAAACCCTGGTGGCACAGTGGGTTAAGTGCTATGTTAGGCAGGTGCTCTTTGGAAACTCTGTGGGGCAGTTCTACTCTGACCTATAGGGTTACTATGAGTCAGACCCTACTCGGTGGCAGTGGGTATGGTGATATTCAGCCATGAGGTATGTAGCACCTTTTCTAGGATGAGTTCGAGAACTTAAATGGCAGTCCTCGTATGCATGCTGAAGGTGGACAGTGGAAAAGAAGACTCAATAAGAATTGCATGTTTGAATTATGATAATAGGAATGAATATTGAATATGCTATGCATGGGCTACCAGAGCATGAACAAATCTGTCTTTGGATAAGCACAGCCAGAATGCCCCTTAGAAGCAATGACGACAAGACTTCATCATGTTTACTTTCGATATGTTAGCAGGTGAGACCAGTTCGTGGAGAAGAACATTATGCTTGGTAAAGTGGTTGTTGTTTGGTGCCATGGAATCAGTTCTGACTCATTAACGACCCTGTGCACAACTGAACAGAACAATGACTTGTCTTGTGCCTCGTCCCACAATCATTTATATGCTTAAGCCCATTGTTGCGGCCACTGTGTCAATCCGTCTCTTCAAATGTCTTCCTCTTTTCTGCTGGCCCTCCACTCTACCAAGCATGATGTCCTTCCCCAGGGACAGTTCCTTCCTGACAACATGCCCAAAGTATGTAAGATGCAGTCTTGGCATCTTTGCTTCCAAGGGGCACTCCGGTTGTACTTCTATGAAAACAGATCTGTCTGTTCTTTGGGTGGTCCATGGTACATTCAACACTCTTCTCCAACACTACAATTCAAAGGCATCACTTCTTTTTCTATCTTCTGTGTTCATTGTCCAGCATTTGCATGCATACGATGCAATTGAAGATACCATGGCTTGGGTCATGCGCACTTTACTTCTCAAGGTGACGTCTTACTTTTCAATTCTTTAAAGAGATAATTTGCGGCAGATTTTCCAGGTGCAATGTATCTTTTGATTTCTTGACTGCTGCTTCCATGGGATTGTGGATCCAAGAAAAATGAGATCCTTGACATCCTCAATCCTATCTCCATTTGTGATCATGTTGCTTACTGGTCCAGTTGTGAAGATTTTTGTTTTCCTGATGTTGAGGTACAATCTATACTGAAGGCTGTGGTCCTTCATCCTATCAGTAAGTGTTTTAAATCTTCTTCACTTCCAGGAATTGTGTCTGATACCTCGTTCCTCTTTGTATGATCAAGTTTCTCAGATTATTTGCTAGGCATACAGATTGAAAAGATATGGTGAAGGGATACAACCCTGATGCACACACCTCTCCTGACTTCAAACCATGCAGTATCCTCTTGTTCTGTTCTCATGACTGCTCTTGATCCATATACAGATTTCTAAAGGGCACAATTAGGTGTCCTGGAATTCCAATTCTCTGCAATGTTAGGCATAATTTGTTATGATATACACAGTCAAATACTTTTGCACAGTCAATAAAACACAAGTAAACATCTTTCTGGTACTTTTTGCTTTCAGCCAAGATCCATCTGACATCAGTAATGATACCCCTGGTTCCATATCCTCTTCCAGCTTGAATTTCTGGAAGTTCCTTATCAATGTACTGTTGCAATCACTTTTGAATGATCTTGAGCAAATTTTACTTGCATGTGATGTTAATGATACTGTTTGGTAGTTTCCGCTTTCAGTTGGATCACCTCTCTCTGGAAGGGGCATAAATATGGATCTCTTCCAGTCAGTTGGCCAGGTATCTCTCTTCCAAATTTCTTGACATAGATGAGTGAGCACTTCCAGTGCTGCATCCATTTGTTGAAATATTTCAATTGATAGTACATTGATTCCTGGAACCTTGTTTTTTGTCAGTGCCTTCAGTGCAGCTTTGTCTTCTTCCTTCAGTACCATCAGTTCCTGGTCACATGTTACCTCTTCAAATGACTGAACATCGACCAGTGTTCAATCTGGTGTAATGTTCATTTCTTTCTGGTAGAATGACTCCATGTATTCCTTTCATCTTTTGATGTTCCCTGAGTGGTTTAATATTTTCCCTGTAGAATAGTTCACTACTGCAACTCAAGGCTTCATTTTTTTCTTCAGCTCTTTCAGCTTGAGAAATGCAGACTGTGTTCATCCCTTCTGGTTTTCCACCAGCTCTTTGCACTTGTCATTATAATACTTTATTTTGTGTTCTCATGCTGCTCTTTGAAATCTTCTGTTTAGGTCTTTTACTTCAGCATTCCTTTCGTTTGTTTTAGCTGCTTGACCTTCAAGATCAAGTTTCAGTTTCTTCTGACATACAGTTTAGTCTTTTCTTTGTTTCCTGTCTTTTTAATGACGTCTTGCTCTCTTCATGGATGATGTTTTTGATGTCATTCCATAATTCAACTGGTCTTTTATCGTTGGCAGTCAACACGGTAAATATGCTCTTGAGATGGTCTTTACTTTCCTGATAAAGTAGAGTGTCAGCAAGATGCAAGACCCTCAACAGATGGATTGACACAGTAACTGTAACAATAGACTGACACTTATCAGAGATTGTGAGAGTGTTGTGGGACCAGGTGATATTTTATTCTGTTGTGCATAAGGTCAATGCAAGTTGCAATCCACTGGACAGCACCTTGCAATGTAAACATCAACCATTATTGGAGCATATTGCCAGGTTTTTTTCTAGCATGGTTTCCATGGTATATTGTTAACTACCAACCTATAATTTAGCAGCCAAACACTTAACCATTGTGCTGCAAAGGCCTCTTGAATACTTCATAGACTTTATAGATAATAACAATATATAATCATTGGTTCTTTAGTTGGAAAAAATGTACCACAGTAATTTAAGATACTAGTGATATAGGAAAAGTAGATATAAACTGAGAAATCTCTGTAATATCTTTGAATATTTCTGCATATCTGAAACAAATCTTAGAATTAAAAAAGTTTACTGAAACAAGACAAAAAATCATTGCAGTGGCTTTGAAATTATTTGATTGTGCACACTAGGACTGGGTACTGCATTATATCCCTGATTCTAGACAAATCCATAAAAACTAGGTATTCAGCTTAAAAATATTTGATAAATAATAGGATTTACTCTTTAAAGCATAATTTGGCATTTCTATTTCTAACAAATGATATAGATACAGAATGAAAAACAAGTAATGTAAGCATTTTATTTTAACATAAAATAATAGGAAGCAATTATAGGATGCAATGACTTACCTTTTAGAAGTTATATTAGATTAAAACACTTAATCTTCACTTCAAAATTTTTGGAAATGTTGATAGTAGATATTCTGTTACGAGTCTTTTTAAGTATAAGCTTCCTTTGTATGTCTTTAAATGAATTAAACATGATTCAATTTATCTGAAGTAGCTTTAATTTGAAGATTGCTTACAATTATTTAAATACCAAAACCAGATTCTGAATTGGGGAGACAGATTTTGAAATGACGAAATAACTTGGCCCATTTTTTGTTGGTTTCTTGGTTTCATGGGAAAGACAGCAAAGTATTTTGGTCTCTTGATTACCAAACCAGTCGCAATGTCTAGTCTTAGGTTCTATGCATATGTAGGCCAGCTGATTTTACTTCATAAAGTGAACAGAGACTACCCATAAAACTCATTGGCTGGGTACTTTCTGTGATATCCCTCAGGAGGGAGAGAGATATCTCACCACAAATCTCTATTCTCTGCCTATGGTAATAATATTAAATATTTGTAATGTATTACAGATGTTATGATGCGTCTTAAGGATCCAAATATCAGTATGAATTTATAAGATTCTAGTAATCTTATAATTATTTGTTGTCTCTGTATTTTTTTCCCTTCATCTGACTGTGAGCTTCAGGAGGCCAAGAACTGTGCCTATTTTATTCAAACATATATATATCTAAACTTCTGTATCTTCAGTGTTTAATCTAGAGTCTGATCATAAAAATAGTCCCCCTCGGAAAAAATTTGTTGCTATATAGTAGATTCTGAACTTACAGCAACTCGGTATGACATTTTTACATAACTAACTGGTTACTTCCATGTTTGTTTGCCAACCCCACCATCTCCCAACCTGCGAATTTCTCATTATCACACTATGCTATTTTTATTTCTTTTTAATAGCAACATATATTTTTAAAAAGTTGGCATAGGGCTTACAAAAACACAAAAACACTAGAGGTAAGATATGGTGGGGGCAAGGTTGGCAAATTAACACAGGTAGTGACTGTTATTTTCACAAAAATATGGTAAATTTTTGCTGAGTATCTAAGTGACTAAGTTTTCTGGCTCTCCCAAACAATAGCTGTGGACTTACAAATGTTCATGTATATTTGATTATACACACAAGAATGGAGGGCTTCTGGCTGTTCTCTCTTTGCCGCCGTGATTTTGTTCACTTTAAAGCACTTGGCTTGGCTTGGGCAAAGCTAAAATAAGTTTTGCATAGAAGAGAAGTCAGAAGGGTGTTCCAGTTTGTTGAAACCTTCTAAAGACTGGAGATGTAAATAATACAATGCATCTGGTGGACACATAATCAGCTTCCTTGATTATAGTTCTTTTCTAGTCTATCAAGAAAATGTCTCACATTTTAGAGTCAGATGTGTCATAAAAACAGTAACATTAATATCACATACAAATAAAATTTTGCTGAAGGTTATTCAAAAGGAAATGCAACAGTATACTGACAGGGAACTGCCAGAAATTCAAGCAGGATTCATAAGAGGATGTGGAACCAGGGATATCATTGCTGATGTCAGATGGATCTTGACTGAAAGTAGAGAATACCAGAAAGATGTTTACCTCGGCTTCATTTACCATGCAAAGGCATTTGATTGTGTGGATCATGACAAATTACGTAGGGAACGGAAATTACAGAACACTTAATTATGCTCATGAGGAATCTGTATAAAGATCAAGATGCAGTTGTGTGAACAGAACAAGGAGAGAGACTGTGTGGTTGAAAGTCAGGAAAGGTGTGTGTCAGGCTTATATCCTTCCACCATACATTTTCAATCTGTATGCTGAGCAACTAATCCAAGAAGCTGGCTTTAAAGAAGAAGAACAAGGCATCAGGATTGGAGGACTACTCGTTAACAACCTGTGTCACACAGATAACATAGCTGTGCTTCTGAAAGTGAAGCAGGTTGGAAACACTGACTGATGAAATCAAAGACTACAGTCTTCAGTATGGATTGCACTTCAACATCAAGAAAACAAAAGTCCTCACAACTGGACCAGTAAGCAACATCATGATGAATGGAGACAGGATTGAGGTTGTCAAAGACTCCATTTCACTTAGTCACTCAATCAACATCCATGGAAGCAGCAGTCAAGAAATAAATGGATGTGTCACATTGGGAAAATCTGCTACAAAAGATTTCTTTAAATGTTGAAAAATAAAGACATTACTTTGAAGACTAAGCCATCTGATGCATGCTGTAATATTTTCAGTCACATATGTGTATGCAAAAGCTGGACAATGAATAAAGAATACAGAAGAATTAATGCATTTGAATTGTGGCTTTGGAGAAGAATAGTGAATGTTCCATGGACCACTAAAAGAAGAAACAGACTTGTTCTGGAAGAAGTACAACAGTGCTCCTTGGAAGCAAGCATGCCAAACTTGTGTCTTACGTACTTTGAACATGTTGTTAGGAGGAATCAGTCTTTGGAGAAGGGTATCTTGCTTGATAGAGAGTTGCAAAAAGAGAAGAAAATCCTCAACAAGATGGATTGACGCAGTGGCTGCCACAGTTGGCTTAAGCATAAAAACAACTGTTGGCAGGGTGCAGGGCTGGGCACTGTCTCCTTCTGCTGGGCATAGGATCACTGTGAGTTGGTAGTGACTCTGCGGCACCTAACAACAGTAGCATGTGCTGCTAAACAGCAAAGGTACAGTAAATCCGGTTAGAATTGTTTTGTAAAGTGTTTATTTTTGTTGTTGTTGTTTGTTTTTTTTTAATGGGCTAGCCAATTTGGGAATTAATCTTAGTTCAAATGATTAGAGCCTACCTACTTTATATATCCGTATTTTGCTCTGTTTTAGTGGGTGCTTTAGCTGAAGATTCTTGGAAATAACTCACTTCTACACTGGCCTCTACATGCATCTCACTCCCAAATGAAGCAGAGTGTATGGATTTACTGACTCTCTCAGAGTTCAGAAGTGTGTAATAACTTTAGAATAAGAATGTCAAATAATTAAACCAGAAAGACTCTGCTGCCTTCAAGTCAGGTTTGACTTATGGCAACCCCATGCGTTTCACAGTTGTAGGGTTGGGCATTCCATAGGGTTTTCAGTGGCTGTGACTTTTAGAAGTAGATCTCCAGGCCTTGCTGAAATGTCTCTGGGTGGATACTAGCACAATCTTTCAGTTAGTAGCTGAGCTACCCAGGGACACCTCAAACAAGTACATGTATATGAAAGGTTTTGCGTATCTACCTGTGGAACTTCCTACTAATGACACACAAGTCATTTTTAACCGTCTCACCTCTGTTCCAGTGTGGTCCACATTTGGCTTCCTCTTGTATTTCTTCCACTACATTAATCTTTGTCTCTAAATAGCCTTACCCCCAGCCCCTGGTCCATTTAAAGCTGCGGTATGTATTTTTCAAGTGTAAAGCTATTTCCTGATACCACTTTATTCTTGCATTTGCAACTGTAGTTCAGTGATAACGCTCTTTCTGAGGTTTGGTTTACTTCACAAAATGTCACCTGCTAGCTATCTTCAACAGGAATTGAGAAAGGTGCAGAAAAAGAAAGCTCGGTTTGTCCTGACCAGTGCCTTGCCAACAAGCTATGTGAGGGCTGCACTGTCTCAGTCAGCTCTCTCTCTCCAGTGTCTAGGCCAGATCAACACTCTACCGGATGTCTAGAGGACATCTGCTTCCTCCGTTAAGACCCACTTTCCAAAGTCAACATTCGTTATTTCTTGCTACATTTATGAGGGGCACTATTATTTACAGACAAAGTGAATGATACATTAAGGGTCGCACCCAGTGGTGCACTGTGGTGTGACAAAGAATGGTGACAATTCACACTGGAGTTCGGTACTTTACCTTCATGTACACTGGCTTCATGTGTTTTAGAATCTGGTCTGGTGCTCCTGTTTCTTACATAACGTGTTGGTAACACACAAGCACACAATTGTTTTTCTTCCCAAGTAGCTATTCTTAGACATTTATACAATAATTTCTCTCACCTTTTAACTTAATTTGCCTATTTTTGGTATATGGTGAACGTGAGAAATGTATTGGCTTTTTCTCTAACTGATTCAAGTTCTAATTACAATTTTATTTTTTTCATGTGCAATCAGTGTCTACCTCATATTGATGGCTTTTCTGGCTGATTTGGAGGAGGATTCATTTTCCTCTGTTGTTTTAGATACTTCTGAGCTGTAAAGAAAATGTTGCTTGAATTGAATTCACTCTTCATTCCTCCACATTAGGAGTTTTATTATCATTGTTGATGTTAAATTCACTAAACCGCTATAGCACATCCTGCTCCTAGGTTCTTATACAGTTTGAGGCTATAACTTATATTTTCAAGGTTTTAGTTTAAGAATCAGATAGTATTACTCAAGAATTTAGAGAACAAAAGGAAAGTCACCTCATCACAAGGTGTGTGTGTGTGTTTATGTCTCCATGTACCTATGTAAATGAGTATGTAAATGAGTATGTGTATGTTTCTACATGGCTGTATATGCACCAAGTATTATCCCTCTAGTTGTATTTTTGTACAATTATTAACAACATTAATTTGGACGATTTAGGCATACATATGCATGTAAAGTAATACAAAGGTATGCTGAGTACCAGAAATCTACCTGGGGCTACACATTTGCTGTGGAAGACCCACAAGGGAATATTTTAAAATTAAGTCTGATAAATTTCCCCTTTATACGTCAGTTGACATAAAGATTTAATGCACCTTATGAAATGAGCTATTTCTGCTCTCTAAGTGGGCACTTCTCCTCCCAAAATTTAACCAGATATGGCACAGTAACTTACTCCAAGTTTTGTATAATAAACATCCTAGTAAGTGAAGTGTCAGATATAAGACCAGCATAAGTTTAACTAGCTATTCACTGATATACATTCTTTATCTATAAAACTTTATTTTATATTTTATTTAGATAAGTTGTGCTGTACTGTTTTCTCTAAATCACTTCACTTGTGTTTTAAATTTCCATACATTCCTTAAGATCCTAACTGACAGCAGCTAATGGCATTGCTAGAGACAAGCCACTTCAACAGTTTTATTCAGTTAAGGCCATTTAAAAAGAAAATAAATCATTATTGCAAAAATGTTCCGTTATGTTCTTTCAAAGCCAGTTCATGTAATTTTCATTTTAACAACACAAAAAAATACTTACATGTGAATCTTTTATCCACTAATAAACATAATTTGGTACTCATGCTGTACATCACTCTAATTGCAACCTTATCTTTTATGCTAAAGACAGCCTCAAACTATGGGTAAGAGGAGGATTTTTTCTTTCATGAAAGGGCTTAATTATGTAGTCTCACAATTGTTCTTGTTGTTTAGTATTTGCCTTCCTTTCAAAACACAATACTCCAATTTATCAAGTAATCATTCTACCTGCTCTTTTATCTCTAATTTCACGTATTCATCCAAAAGCTTTAGAGATAATTATTTTATGAAGTATCTACATTTGTCTTGCTTTCAAGTAGGATAGTTTATTTCTAAATGCTTTCAACTCTAAACTCTGTCATTAGCAAGAAGTATGCAACTTCCAAAACAGGAGAAAATTTAAAACATGTGAAAGTTTTTTTTTTTTTTTTAAACGAAGAATAAGAATTCTCAATTCAGGAGAGGAGGAATGAAATCTATACCCTTTGTATGATAGTCACTATATTGAGTTTTCTCACTTTATACCATATTTGTACATATGAACAACACACTTTCATTTATGTCTTTATTTTACCGTAAGGTAGATAAAGAAGAAACAACACACATTAGTTCATCTTTTAAAACCATTACAAATGAATTTCTTGTTGTTACGTGTTGTTGAGTAGCTTCTCACTCATAGCAATCCTATAGAATAGAGAAATGCTCCACAGGGCTTCTAAGGAACAGCTTCTGGAGTTGAACTGACAACATTTTGGTTAGTAGCCAAATTCCTAACCATTGAGCAACATGGCAACACTGGAAGCATTACCTTTCAAATGTTCTAATACTTCCTAAAATAATACTTGATGAATAAAAGGTTATTCTTTATCTATCATAAAGAATATTTTTAAAGCATGATCTCAATATTGTAAACAAATTGCAATTGTTAAGACTTTTAATATTTTAAAATAAATGTTACATTGCTATCTGTAATTCTCAAATGGGTTCTGAATGATTGAAAGCACTGTCTTGCAAATGGTATAAACTAAATTTGCATCTTACAAGCTGTGACGTTCCAAGTAAGTTATGCAGACTCTACAAATCACAGTTTCCTCATCAGTCAAATGTGGACTATCATGGTACATAACTCAGAGGAATAATCAGCCAAGAAATATGTGTTAACTACCTGAGGTCTTTTAAAGCTAATTTTGGTGTTGAGGATAAAGCTTTAAATGAAACAAGAAATCCGTGCTCTCCTGGAATGTATAGTCTAGGAGACAAAAATGTGGCTAGAAGCAAACAAGACATAAATGTATAAAATGTAAGAGATTTTAAGTGTAATGGGGAAGAGTAAGCAGGCAAGCCAAGTGCCATCGAGTCGGATCCGACTCATGGTGAAAGAGTGCAGTTGGAGGGTGCTATTTAAACTGATGATAGTTGGCAAAGACCTCTTTGCTGAGATGAAATTTGAGCAGAGATCAAATTTAACTGGTGGACATAAACATGAAGAGATCTGAGGCAGGAGGAAGCAGGAAATGAAAGGCTTGGCTTTCAGCACACTTGGTGTTTTCAAGCTACAGTAAACGGACCATCCTTTCTGAGGCTGAATGAGCAAGGAGGAGAACAGAAGTAGTTGAAATCAAAGATGTTTGCAGTAGGGGTAAAGAGATGTTTACAAAGAGCAGCCAAAAGAACAGGTCATGTAGGTGACAGTGCAGTCTCTGGACTTCACTCTGAGTGAAATCAAGAGTGACTGGAAGTGATCAAGTTTGGCCTCTGTTTTATAGAGTTCATGCTGGATGCTTATGGAGAATCTATTGTGGATAAACATGAGACGAAACTGGAAGTTAGTACAAGGAGTATTCTCAGATTCATTCCGGCCTGAGGCCCTTCGCCACTACTTTTGCTCAGAGTCATGTTGATGGTGTTCTTTGTCTCTGCCTTCCCTTCAGTAGTGTGAAGTTTTAGCTCGAATATTATCTTAGAAGACAACCATTCCCCTGCTACCCTTTCTAGCCTTTTTCTGTTGTGACTTTCTTTGAAAATACCCTAATATAAGTAAGTACCCTAATATAAATATAAGCTTCATAAGCTTATCAAATTTAAAATTTTTGGTTCTTGTCTGTTTGTATATTGTGTGTCTCAGCCACTAGAATAAGGCTACTGTCTTGTTCAGCAGTTGGATTCGCCAGTGCTTAAATGTGTAACCAGAACATGATAAGCACTCAATTTCTCAGAATACAATGTGTATTTTGGGTAAATGGAGTTATTTCTAAACAAAGAGGTTAATAAGTCCATGAGGTATAAGTACCTTATAAAATTGTTATTTTTGAGTATTTAGATTGGCTTATTTTTCCACTGTTATTCAGAAGATCAATATGTGTTTACCTGTATTGTGAAATTTTTATTCATTGATGACTAATGGGCTTATCATTGAAAAATCATTCCATTCCAACTGAAATGGCAGATTAAGTAATAAAACTCAACGAATTTTTTAGAAGCACTAAGATGTTGATAACTTATCAAATAATTAAAACCATCCTGTTGCCATCGAGTCCATTCTGACTCATCGCAAATTTGTAGGACATAGGAGAACTGCCCCAAAGAGATTCCAAGGAGTTGTTGATGGATTCAAACTCCCAACATTTTTGTTAGCACACTGCTTAGCTACCACACTGCTAGTATTTCTGTCAAATAATTGCTTAGTCAAAATCTAAGAGAACAAGTAGAATCAGAAGAATAACTGAAACTACAATGGCTGTGTTTCCCTTGAGGATATTTTCTGCTCCAGTCTAAACAGGCTGACAATGTGAGTTGTGGTTTTGATTAATTTATCTGTGAGTTGGAAATCAAAGGACAAGCCCATGGAAACAGCAGAAATTAAAAGACACATTGCATTTGGAAAACCTGCTGCAAAAGATCACCTTAAACTGTTGGAAAGCAAAGATGCCATTTTGCACATATATTATCATTATTTTAATTTAAAATCCACATATAAACTAGTAACATAATTATTCAATTTGGGAGATTTATTTTATTTTATTTAATATGACTGAGTGAAAATGTACATTCCTGTATAAATTTACATGCCCACCTATATGCAGCTTCCACTGCTCTCCCTGTCCGGTGACAGCACACTGTTCATCTCTGCTCCATACATGTCTCATCCTCCCAAAAGTCTCCTTTCCCCTCCTCTCCACCTACTCTCCTTCCTCCAGCCAGAGGTCAGCAGGATGATATCCTATAGATGTATAGGACCATAAAGTGCATCCAATATATGGTCACTCTGCATCGCCAAGTCCAATCCATTTGTGTCCGAAGAGTGGACCTTCGTTATGATTTATGAGCGGTGCACCCTGAGATTTTTGAATTATTATTATTTTTTTTAAATTTTTTATTTAATATATCTGAGTGAAAATGTACATTCCCATATAAATTTACATACCCATCTATATGCAGCTTCCACTGCTCTCCCTGCCCAGTGACAGCACACTACTCCTCTCTGCTCCATACATGTCTCATCCTCCCAACAGTCTCTTTTTTCCCTCCTCTCCACCCACTGTAAATAAAGTGTGTGAAAGTAACACTTTCTTGAAGGACTGTCAGTTTTAGCTTTATGTGAGTTCAATTTATCTTTGACTTCATAATTTCTTTCCTTATGACTATATTGCTTAAAATAATGCACCTTCCCTAAATATTGGATAGCAAAGTTCACTTTCTGTATTTCTCAAACGAGTGTTGGAGGTTTCTCTCACACTCAGGTAGATCCGGGAGACTTTGCTTGATTGAATTTACCAGGGTCTCTCCCAAATAACCTGGAGAATCTGAGTGATTTTATAACAAGCAATTGTATAAAAGGTATATTTGTGTACAACCCACCCACTGGCGTCAAATTGATTCTGACTCATAGTGACCTTGTAAGTCAGAGGTGAATTGCTTCCTAGAGTTTCCAAGGAACACCTGACAGATTCAAACTGCTGACCTTTTGGTTAGCAGACATAGCACTTAACTACTGTTGCTCCAGGATTTTTGTTTAGATATAATTTACAAAGTGATTTCCTTTTTTATATTTTAATTTAGGAGAAGTTTGTTTTCTAATTCAAATTATTTTCTATCATGTTTTATTTTATCTACTTATCTATTTATTTGTAAGGAATGCTCCCTTTTCAGATAAGCCTTTTGAAAGATGTGTGACCAATTTATTTTTAGCAGTAGTAAATAGCTACATGATATCTTCTTCTACTCCTACAAAAGTCCCATTGCAATTTTCTCTTAAGTTTAACACAAGTAAACAAACAAAAACAGCAACAACAAAAAAGTCTGTTTTGAGAGTGGAGAGGAGAGGAATAACGAAAATTATTTTGGTGTATTTAAGAACACAGCTTTAGCCCTCACTGTATTAGTTTGTTAATGAAATATAATTTCCACATAGAAAATTGTCTTCCTTGAAAAATCCTAGTTTAAAAGTGATATTGTAAATAATTTTACTATGCCATCATTCTCGTCATCTTTATTTACTTAAAAAAAAAAGTCAATCACCTATTTGAAATGATATTTTGTGTGCTGTGGACAGAGAATGCAGACACCTTTTAATGCTCTGACATCCACCTTTTCGTGCGCTCAGTGTTACTTTTACGTAAGTGAATAGATAACATGGCTCTTTTTGGATAAACCTGAAAATAGTTTTCACTAGAATTTTTAAAATGTCAGGTTGCTATTTTATTGTTCTCCATGTTGTGGTAGTTAAGGGTAACCAGGTCAATAATACGAATCCCAGAATGGGAAATTTAAAGCTGTATTATTTATTTTTTAACTATCCCAGCAAAATCTCCACAGTGCTGTCTTTAAGCATTCTAAAGGTTTTTTTTTTTTTTCCATGTATTTGTATTTGTCAGTAGATTATTTTATCCTTTTATTAGCGTTTACTGATTTTTTTTTTTTTTTTGGCAAAACATTTATAGAAAATTCATTAATTATGTAAGGTACAAAATACAAAACCCATGCATTGTTCCCTTCTGGACTGCTTTTAAAACTGGATTAAGTAATTTGAAACTCATCATCTCTATCTCTCAAAATGTGCTCTTCAGAGCACTACTTCTCCCACCCTTGCCACAGTTGTTCCACATGAACACTTGCACATGTACACACAAGTTATTGGAAAGAAGTCTGTGATAAACTAAACAGTACAGTCATCTCTTTAAGTTCTAGAAGTCATAATGCACCTTTAAGACTTTTTGAAACCCAAATTTTCCACTGCATGTGAGTATTGAATCTCTTCTTCCCTTCTTCGTATTAACATAAATGTATGGTAAAATGTTGCACTAAACAATAGAAACTCATTTACACTTTTAAGTCTATGAGAACAAGGATCAAATCCATCTGCATCTCAGTATCTATCTCACTGATTTGCAGTAGAGTGAAGTAACGGAAAATCAGAGACAGAGTTGGGCAGGAAGTTATTACAGAAGTTCAGATAAGCTATGAGTTCACTATAATAATTACACTGCTGTATTCTTAATGCATTGCTATCTGTTACCTTCCCAAGTATTGTAACTCCATTAATAATAATACAGGCTCAATCTCATTCCTGAGTTGGTCTTTGTATTCCTACTTGAATAAAGACATTTGACATGTTCTTCTGATAGTTTGGGTGCAGTTAGTTGGATACAGTGAGCTCATACATCATTTCAGTTATTTTCAACCTCTCCGTTAATACCACCAGTGAGCCATACCTAATACCACAGACAAAACAAGAACACAAAGAACATGTGGTCAATCAGTGTCAAAGCCATTTTCACTAGAACTCTGTTCTGCTGTAATAAACAAGGGAGATAATCCTACATCAACACTAAATGACAAGCTAATGTTGAGAAATCAGAAACAAAGTGAAGTACAAGAATAAGTCAAATGCTTCTATTTTGAATAATTCTTCCTTCTTAAGTTACTCTTCCTTATCAGTCTATTGAAATCTCATCTTTAGAGTTCAGTTCAAATCTTATCTCTTTCAAAATTTTCTCTTTCTTTCTTTTTTCTTTTGTTTTTTACCAAATGCTGACTTTTGGAATGCATCTTTCATTCAAGTTTTAATTATTTTTTTAATTCAACATCTCCTATATTTCAGATGCTATTCTGTGTACTAGAGCTATAGCAATAAACAAAGTAGACCAACACTCTGATATCATGGAACTTAAAGGCATGAAGGGACCATATTAAGTGAATGATATTTGCCAATTAGTCATAACAGATTTGGAGTAAAACAAAAACAGTAGATAGATAAATTTCATTATGGAGGTCATTTCTGTTCCTGTCATAGTCAGTTGTGTTTACATGAGGGCCGTGTCCACTTTTTTAGTTACTGTGGCTCTACAACATGCTCAAATGTATTTCTGTTGCGAGGATGGCACTGGACAGAAAAAAAAATTATTTCTGTTATACATGATGTCTCTGTAAGTAGCAATCAATTCATGGCTCGTCAGTACCGTGCGGTAATTAGATTTCAGGATAACATGATGACAAATAATAATTCAGTGCTCTGAGCAGGAATGTCAAGAATGAGTCTATCAATGGACTGAATCCAGTGAAAATTCTATAAGCCAGATATTCAAGTTAGAGACGGATATTTGCAACACTGGCAGTTCGAATGCACCAAGTGCTCCTTGCAAACTCTATCGGGTAGTCCTACTCTGTCCTCTAGGGTGGCTGTGAGTTGGAATTGACTCAGCGGCAATGATTTTTTTTTTCTTTAAGTATCCTAGAGTAGATTTTTACTGAGATACTCAGTTAGGGATATCTGTCTATGTACAGAATTGAAAAATTAAAATCCAAATATATTTGTTTCTTAGTGTGGATTTAACAAAACAAAAAACCACACTGAAACGAAAGTTTTCCTAAGTTACTATGTTGTTTAAATCATCCTAACCAACTATAATGGGAGAAGTGAAGAGAGTGAAATAACAAAAGAAAAAAAAAACAATCCAAGGGCACGCTGCTTAGGTGCTGTCAGCAATTGAGTTTCAATCCCACTGAGGGTCGAGTATACCTCCGAACTGTCTGCCCATGAGTTAGAAGAGGGGCATAATTATCTACTAGCTGTCTCCCTCCCTTTGACAAAGATTGCCCTCGGTGTTTTTAACTGCCTCACTCTTGCAATTGTTTCAGGGCAGCTGTCTGATGGAGTGGGCTCACAGCGTGGCTGAGATACGAAGCTTTCAGGTGATATCGTACACAGCTGGTTGCCAGAGAAAGCATGAGAAGCAAAATTGAAGGAGATGATGTTAGACAGAGCATAAAAAATGTCTGTCACTTGTGTGTAACCTGAATACCCTTTAATCTCACTTGCTTGATGCAGAGGTCTGATTTTTTTCTCTCTTTATTTTTATTTTTTTGGCTTTCCGCTGCTGCTATCTTTAAGCCTAAGTTCTCTCTTTTCCCCTCTGTTCCACATTTCAGCAAGCTGATAAGAAAGCCTGTGAATTCACACCTGTAGTACCACTGGTGGTTCAAACTCCATTAGCCTGTGCCTGTAATCCAGTGACCCTCAGTCTGGCCCTACCAGCCAGCCACCACGAACCCCCGTGCTCTCTCAAGCCATTTCAGATAAGCTTAGTGAAAACTCCCTGGTCTCTTCAGAAATCTTCTTTATGTGAGTAGTAAACTTTGCAATATCCTCTGTGCATGTGTGTGCCTCATTATCAGTCTTGGCATTCAAGTGAAATCTTAGGTGGGGGTCCACTGTGATTCTGCAGGGAAATCACCACACTTGCAACATGGATAAGGCGAAAATTTGAGCAAATATTGAGAAGCATGAAACAAACTGATATTTGGATAAATTAAAAGCCTGTTCTAACTTGAGTAAATATGACCAAGTTGAAAGCGGTAGCAGATGGAGTTACAGAGGAAGGCAAGGACCACGTAATGTACTACATGCTTCTCGGTAACTATCTTGTTCCTTATACTAGTGTGGATAAGAACACAGAATCTGGAATCAGAGATCTAGATCCCGACAGCAAATGAATGACTTCAGGTGTGTCAACTAATCTCACTTAAACTGTATGTCTCTGTCAGGCTAAATTTTAACCAATTCTTTTTCCATATTACTGTCAGAGTGGTATTTTCTAAAATTCATATATTTTGATGCGACTGTTTTACCTATAGTCATTGATATAGTCTTTACAGCTTTCGGACCAGTATCCAAATAAAATTCTATTGACTGTTAAACCTTATCTCTTGTCATTTCTTGGTGTCTGTTCTATTAACTTCAGTTATAAGTCATTTGAATGTCTTTGAAAGTACCAAGTTACCTCATGTATTGGTTGTCAAAACACCCGTGCTTGAGACCCCCAAAATTTTCATTTGTCCTTCAAGACACAGCTGTAGTAATGCCTCTTAATGGAATTCCTCCAAGATCGGCTCACTCTCAGTCTGAGTTACTCTTTCTTTATGCTGGCATGACCCCCCGTCATACTGTTTTTTCATACTGTGTTAATAGATGCCTTTTCCCAGAAATAAATACCTGCATATTAAAACTTTATCTTTTGCCTCTTTCTCTATTCCTTGTGATGAAAAATAAAGTAAGTGGGAGATACAGTTTATAGAAATGAATGGATGAATAAATAAATAATTGTGAAGTTTCAGAATAAGATTTTGTAACTAATTAGATGGAAACCTTGACGACATAGTGGTTAAGTGCTATGTCTGCCAGTCAAAGTCTGGTAATTCAAGTACCTCGGGTGTTCCTTGGAAATTCTATGGGGCAGTTCTCTACCCTACTGGGTCAAAATAAGTCAAAATCAACTCAATGAGAACATTTTTCTTTCTTTTTTCTTTTTTAATTTAAGTAATTAGATTCAAAAAAAAGAAGACACATAGAAAGGCCTCTATTTGAATGTGCTGTGGAGTACAGCAGGTCAGGAATTGGCTTAGATGGTGTATTCTGTCTTTGAGAGGTTCAGTTTGAAGACTGCGGAACTTTCCTGCAAAGATATGCAGATTAGGGTAGTTGAAAGTTTGGGGCTATTACCTTACAGAGGAGTTAGAAAAAAACAAACCAAATCTACTGCTGTTGGGTTGGGTCTGACTCACAGCAAGCAACCGTATAGGTCAGGATGCAACTGCCCCATAGAATTTCCAGGGAGCACCTGGCAGAATTGAACTGCCAACTTTTTAATTAGCAGATGAAGCACTTAACTCACCATACCACCAGGGTGGTGGAGGAGGTTAGGTGTATCTATTTGGTTTTGGGAATCAAAGTTCTACAGATAGTTGATATTTAGAGAATAATTGAGAACATCTGAATGAGCCAGCCAGCCAAGTGCCGTCGAGTCGGAGCCGACTCAATGCAGAATTAATAAAAAATTAAACATTAGGAAATGTAGATTTAAATACAAATATAACAGGTATCCACTAATTGCAACTGTGTTTTAACATTTTATTTCTAATTATTATTATCTATTTCATCTCCTAACTCGATGAGGGCTTCCCAGTGTTTGCCTAGGTTAGGGGGAGAGTAAAAGTGTTTGTGGAATGAAGACCTTTCTCAAGAGCTAAGAGGAGAACTAGGAGATCATATTAATATGCTTTATATGCTGAGTATTTATTTTTAAGGAGTAACGTTAGTTAACGGTGATATTTACGTTATGTACACAAAAACCTTAACCATTTGTAACATGAGTTTTCAATAAATGAGTGAGTTGATTTTTCTGTTTGGCATTACCCAATTAATTTCATTTTTTGTTTGTTTCTTTCCCTATCTGCCCTTAAGCCAAGGACTAAATATAAGTGCTATGTTAGCACATACTGGCTCTCTTATTTCTTCTGACTCTCAGTTTCATTAACCTATTTCTACCTCATTATTCATATGAAGGAAACTCCAGTGGCAAAGTGGTTAAATGCTACATCTGCTAACTATAAGGCTGGCAGTTCAAATCTGCCAGGTGCTCTTTGGAAACTCTATGGAGAAGTTCTACCCTGTCACATCAGGTTGCTATAAATCAGAATTGACTCCACGAAAGCAGATATTTTGTTTTGTTTTGTTTGATTCATACAAAGTTATTCTTTCTTCTTTTTTGTTGATTTTTTTTTTTTGTATTTCACTCAATGGTGATTCATATTAGCACATTTATTACATCTGCATTGTATTTAAACAAGCAGAAAATATCAACATTTGCTTACTACCAATGATCTCACAAACTCTTTAAGTAATATTTAGCACAATTCCAATAGGTGCCAGCATTTGTTTTTTAGAAAGTAGCATTACAGTTTTTCAAAACAGGTAAATTTTTATGTTTCATATGCATTACAAAATGTTATAAATTTGGTTTTCTAACAGAAACCTAGCCAACACAAGCCCTTTGTAAATCAGATGACCGGTTATTGCTTCACCAGGATATGTTTGAGATCATTTTGCAAATTTGTTAGTAAATGCACAACACAGTTTAAGTCAGTTTATATTATTCCAAAAATAATATCTCATAAATTATTTGTTATGGGTTGAATTGTGTCCTCTTCGTATATATGTCAATTTATCTAGGCCATCATTCCCTGTGTTGTGGGATTATTCATCATTTTGTGATCTGATGTAATTATCCTAAATATTGTAAGTCCTAACTACTATCATGTTAATAAGGCAGGGTTAGAGGTAGTTATGCTAGTAAGGCAGGACTCAGTCTACAAGATTAATTTGTACCTTAAGTCAATTATTTTTGAGACATAAAAAAGTTGTGCAGAGAGAAGAAAGCCCTAATTATTACCAAGCAAGAAGAGCCAAGGTCAGCAGATCTTTGGGGCCAAATGTCTCTGTATTGAGAAGATCCTAATCCAGGGAAAGATTGATAGCATGGATTTTCCACCACAGTCAACAGAGAGAGACAACCTTCCCCTAGAGATATCATGCTGAATTCATACTTCTAGCCTTCTAGACTATAAGAGAATAGATTTCCCTTTATTAAAGTCATTCACTTGTACTATTTCTGTTATGGTAGCACTAGATAACTAAGACACTATTGAAAACGTGTTCAAGAATCAAGTGTTTTGATCAATTGATTGATTTGACCAGGAATCTCATCCCAGTTATTGCCATCCAGTTGTTTCCAACTCTGTTTTTACTCTGATAGAGTAGAACTGCCCAAGAGGGCTTCTAAGGATACAAGTCTTCATGGAATGGAGGTAAACTGCCACATCTTTCTCCTATGTAGTAGCTGGTAGATTTGAAATACCAAACTTTCATTTAGTAGCTGAGCACTTCAACCACTGCATCACCAGAGCTCCTTGACTAGGATTATTTTCATAATTCTTTGTTACTTAAATTATAGCCTTAGCTTTACATATCAAGCTTTTAATAAACATTCAATACTGTGTGTTAGTGTCTTAGACTAGGTTCTCTAAAGAAGAGAGTACTCATGTACGTATAGACAGAGAGTGAGATTTCTCTCTCTGTGTCTTTCAGTCTCTCTCTATCTATAGAGAGAAACAGAGAGTCATATCAAGGAAATGGCTCATGCAGTTGTAGAGGCTGTAACCTCCCAAGTCTGTGGATCAGGAAAATAGCTTCTCCTGATTCATGTAGCTTCAAGGACTAGCAAACCCAAGACTGACATACAGGAGAGCAGGACTGTTGCTCACAGGGTGTGAAAATCAATGAATGCCAAGATCAGCAGGCACGACCACAGGTAAGTTGATAGCACAAATCCTGAGAGCCAAGGGCTAGATGAACAGGAACCAGCTTCAGGATCCAGAATGAGCAAAAACCTACCATCCCAGCCCTCCCTGAACTTCTACGCTGCACTTGACGCAGGCCACACACCCAAGGAAATTCTTCTATGGATTGGCTACTTAAAAGAAATTCCATCATGAGAGTAATTATGTATCACATCTCAAGGGGGAAGTGATCACAAAACTGTACAACAGCCGAAGCACTGAGAATCACGGCCCAGCCAAGCTGACACACAGTCATCGTCATCACAGTTACTTGCACTGTTTTTATTGAAATTAATATTTCCAGCAGAATAACAAAGAGAATTAAAACTGGACATCTACTTTATTTCATCATCCACACGTTGTAGTATTTAACGTATGTTCTCTCTTTAATTCTTCATGATAGCCCTACAGTAGGACATTTTCCTTTTTTTTTTATGTATTGTTGCTGTTGATGTGTGCTGTCAAGTAGGTTTCAACTCTTAGCAACCTCCTATGACAATGTAGAATTTTTTTTTTAATTTGCTAAGTTTTGGTGAAAACACCTGTACTAGAAGTTGACCTTGAAACAAAAACTTGAGGTATTTAGTCTTATTTAAGAAGGACAGGGTAGTATAACTCTTAGAACTGTAAGTGTAACCTCTCTCCCCAACCAGTGTCTCTAGAGGGTCCCTATGCTTTTGAATGTTTTCTTCCATTTTTCCAAGTCCTCTCATACCTGGGATCAGCTCAGAGCAGCATTACTATCTGGAAAGAGTACCCAAAGCCCAGACAGCTCAGTGGCTGAAAGTATTTTTCTTTCAAAATTTTATTTCCTCTTAACACTGCCAGCACTATCAGCATAGGGTATTCTGAAACTCAAATGTAAATCCTATGGACCATCAGCTCCATGTTTTCCTCTGGGGAAGATTTCTGCTTTCCCAGTACATAGGTAGAGTACAGGAGTACTCTATGAGTTGTCTATGTGGCCCTGGTTCCAGGAGGGCATCCTGGTGACTAAATTGCTTCTGCTGGCCAACGTAGTAATTCTTTCCTGTATGCTGTGAGGTCAGGTGGTTAAAATCAGGCTGACATGCTGATTTTAGGTGACACTTGTCTAGTACACAGGCAAAGTTCAGGGTTGTAAGCATCTTCTGTTCCACTGCTGACTATTGTGTTTCAACCACATATCAGGGTTCCTGTGTCAAATCTTCCTTGAATACTCTAAATCTAGTGTCGTTCTGATCTAATTCAGAATTTGGCAGAGGTGGGAGGTTGGCAGCAGATGACTTTTAACCTGTACACTCACTGTCATGGCACCCAGCCAGCCATCTCTCTCTTAACACACGTCAGATAGTCTTTGGTAGAGACTGAACCTATCACCATTGAGAGCTGCATCTATCACCACTGAACACTTCTGAACATATAAAACATAAATTTAGGAAAATTGAAAATCATAAAAAATGAAGTGCAACATGTAAATGTCAATATTCTAGACAGTAGTGAACTGAAATGGACTGATATTGGCCATTTTGAATCAGACAATCATATGGCCTACTATGTCAGGAACAAAAACTTGAAGAATGATGCTGCATTCGTCATCAAAAACAATATTTCAACAGCTTTCCTAAAATTCAATCCTGTCAGTGATAGAACGATATTCATAAGATTCAGTAAAGGAGAGTTAATATGACTATTATTCAAACTTACACACTAACCACTAGGGCAATCCCGAATTGATCAAACATACACTCAAGGTGCACTGATAATTACCAGAGATTGGATTGCAAAATTTCAAAACAAAGAATAAGAATTGGTTGTTAGAAAATATGGCCTTAGTGATGGAAATGATTCCAGAGAGCACATGATAGAATCTTGTAAGATGAACAACTTCTTGATCATAAAGATCTGTTTTGATCAATATAAATGGTGGTCATACACATGGACCTCGCCAGATGGAATACACAGGAATCAAACTGATTACATTTATGGAAAGATACAATGGAAAATTTGAACGTCATCAGTCAGAACAAGACTAGGTGCTGACTTTAGCACAGACCATCAATTGCTCACATGCAAGTTCAAATTGAAACTGAAGAAAATTAGAACAAGTGCACAAAAACCAAAGTATATTCTTGAGTATATCCCACCTGTGTTTAGAGGCAGTCTCAAGAATGGACTTGATGTATTGAACACAAATGGCGGAAGAACAGATGAACTGTGGAATGGCATCAAAATACCGTCCATGAAGAAAACAAGAGATCAATAAAAAGACAGGAAGAAAGAAAAGACCAAATTGGACGTCAGAAGAGACTGAGACTTGATCTTGAGTAGCAAATAGCTAAAGGAAGAAATGATGAAGTGAAAGAACTGAAGACTTCAAAGGGCAGCTGGAGAAGACAAAGCATTTTAATCACATGTGCAAAGACCTGGAGGTAGAAACCAAAAAGGAAGAACATGCTTCACATTTCTCAAGCAGAAAACTAAAAAACATTCAAGCCTTGAGATGTAATGGTAAAAAAATTCTGCAGGGAAAATATAAATGACTCATAAAACATCAAAAGAAGATGGAAAGAATACACAGTAATTACACTAGAAAGAATTGGTTGACATTTAACCATTTCAAGAGGTGGTGTGTGATCAGGAATTGGTAGGACTGAAGAAAGAATTTGCAGCTGCAGTGAAGACACTGGTGAAAAACAAGGCTCCAGGAATTGATGGAATATCAATTGAGATGTTTTAACATACAAATACAGCACTGTAAGCTCTCACTCATCTATGAAAAGAAAATCGGAAGACAGCTACCTAGCCAACTGACTGAAAGAGATCCGTATTTATGCCTTTTCCCAAAACAATATCATCAATTCTACACACAAGTAAAATTTTTCTCGAGAACATTCACAAGTGACTGTAGCAGTATTTTGGCAAGGAACTGGCAGAAATACAAGCCAGATTCAGAAGAGGACATGGAACTAGAGATATCACTGCTAATTGCAAATTGATCTTGGTTGGAAGCAGAGAATACCTGACAGTGGTTTCCCTGTGTTTCACTGACTATGCATAGGCATTTGGCTGTGGATCATAAGACATTATGGATAACCTTGAGGAGCATGAGAATTCCAGAACACTTAATTGTGCTCACGAGGAACCTGTAAATGGATCAAGAAGCAGACAAAGTAAACAAAACAAGGGGAGACTGCATGATTAAAATTTAGGAAAGGTAAGTGTCAGGGTTGTATCTTATCACCTTACGCCGAGAAAATAACTTATCTGCTGAGGAAAATAATAAGTCTGTCTGCTGAGTAAATAATCCGTATGCTGAGAAGCTGGACTATATGAAGGAGAAGGCATCAGGACTGGAGGAAGACTCATTTACAACCTGCGTTATATAGATAACACAATCTAGGTTGCTGAAAGTGAAGAGGAATTGAAACTCTCACTAAGAACAGCCTTCAGTATGGATTATACCTCAACATCAGTAAAACAAACATTCTCACAACTGGACCATTAAGTAACATCATGGTAAGTGGAGAAAGGATTGAGCTTGTGAAGGATTTCATTTTGTTTCCACAATCAATGTCCATGGAAGCAGCAGTCAAAAATCAAAATAATCATTGCCTTTGGCAAATCTACTGCAGAAGACCTCATTAATGTTTTGAAAACTAAAGATCGCTTTGAAGATTAAGGAGCATCTGACTCGATCCATGATATTTTCAGTTCCAACATACACATGCAAAAGCTGGACAATGAATAAGAAATACAGAAGAATTGATGCCTTTGAATTGTGGTTTTGGAGAAGAATATTTAATGTATTGTGGACTACCAAAACAACAAACAAATCTGTTCTGGAAGCAGTATGATCAGAGTGCTCCTTGGAAACAAAGATGGCAAGATTGTGTATTGCATACTTTGAACATACTGCCAGGAAGGATCGTTCCTTGGAGAAGGACATCATGCTTGACGGAATAGGTGGTCAGCAAACAAGAGGAAGACTTTACACAAGATGGATTGACATAGTTGCAGTAATAATGAGTTTAAGGATTAAAATAATTGAGGGCATGGCACAGGACCAGGCAGAGTTTTGTCCCATTATTCACAGGGTCACTATGCATTGGAACCAACTCAAAAGCATTTAACAGCAACAAAATCAACAAAACCATTCAACACAAGATGACCCATCGATCAATCCCTTCTCTTAACTCTGATTATTGCAGTGGTGTTCTGCTCTCCCTGGTAAGTCTTAAACTTTCCCAGACTAAGGATGAATATTCCTTGTCAGTGGAGTGATTCCTCTTAATCTATGACCCCTTGCCTGTCTATATCTGCATTGCCAGTGTGTGGAAGACAGTGGGATGAGTAAATATATTGCCCATGAGAAAAGGATTTTTTTTTTTTCACGTAGTGTCATTCAGCTGTTCTTTAACATCCAGTAGACTGCTAGGCACACAGTAGAACTTAATGAATTATTGCTGAATAAATGAATCAACTAAATGTATTTGACCTATCTTCAGTTTGTATTAAAAAATACTCGTATTTCATGAAATATATTCTCTCTTGTCTCTGTGACATTTATTCTTGCCTTGTAGCCATTCAATATCAGCTTGCCTCAGGTTACAGCTTTCATTTGAGTCTGGATATCCTTGAATGGTATCTTCTATTGTCTGTTTACAAGTACCTGCTCCTTATAAGATCATAACACACAATTTTTTTTTTTTCCCAACCCAAACATTTTCCTAAGTTACAGACACTATATACTGGATAGCTCCACTCAGATATTCCAAAGATATCATTTCAATACATCCAAAACTCAAGTCACTATATACTTGCTAATACTACTCATTTTATAATGAGGATTGAAATGTGTTCCTGTTACTCCTCACCCCAAAATACATTAAATCCTCATTTCTGGTACTTGTGAATATAACTCTGTTTGAAAATAGGGTGTTTGAAATTACTATAAAATCATCATGAATTCATACTGTAGTAGGGTGATCCTAATCCAATCTAAGTTATGTCATTATAAAAGAAGAGACAAAAGAAACACATAGAAAAGAATAGCCACCTGAAGATGTATCTACAGTCAAGGAATGTTTGAGTCTATCAGAAGGAGAAACAGGAAAGACTTCTTTCTGTTGAATCTGGAAGGAGTAAGGTTTTGTTGACATTATGATTTTGATTTCTGTCTCTAGAGTGGTGAGACAATGGATTTCTGTAGTTTAAAGTCATTCACTTTGGAGAACTTTGTTACAGAAGTTGTAAGAGTCTAACACATCCTCTTTACCACCTGTATCCTCACTAACACCTTCAGCCTGATGATCAGGAAAATGAAGCATAGCTCACTTATATACTGTAAATAAGACACAGGAATACACTTAATAAAAAAATCTAATATAATAAAATAAAGCTTTCCAGACACCATGAAGAATGGAGTCATTTTCTCTTGTACCCTGGCTCAAATATTGAGCTTAGAAAACATAAAAAATATGAATAAAGAGGATTTAAGATGAAATGTTCAGTGAAGGGAGACCCAATAATTTAAGACTCCTTATCAGACATCTTGTAATGTGCTATAATGATTTTTTCACCTTTTATCCGAAAATCCAGGTGTAATTTTAAGTATTAAATTCAATTTTATATGATTTAATTAAACAAATAATTATCTTCCTTTTATTTTCCAGGTCATTTTTCCTTACCTATGAATAATATAGTAATCAAGACAGACATAGCCTTTGTACTCATCCCTAGAGATGATTTAACATTATTTTTTGGAAGTCAAACAACACAGTCAGGAGTCATTCATGACTTCCAATGAAGCAGTCAATAAAGTCAGGCAAATTTCTATGACTCACCAGGCCCAGAACACTTGCCTGTGTCTGAAAACAGGAGCTGCCATCAGTTCACACAGAGCCCATGGACAGATCATGGGCTTAAGGTATTTTCTAAAAGGAAGAGAAAGAACCCATTATTGGGGAAAGAAATGCTTTGCTGGCAAAACCAAAATATATCACTTATATTCCATGTCTTCTATGGGTGTTCAGAACCTTGTTTTCCCCCTCACACACCATTTAAGAAATGTTCTGTCTTAAAATAATTTAACTGTCCTATAAATTTAGTTGTCCTATAAACAATTGGGAAGTGTCTTGTTCCCAAGTGAAAATAAACATAATCTTGCGAACTGCCACATCCCTCCTGCTAACGTGTCCACAGTATGGGAGATCAGCCTCCCCATCCCTGCTTCTGAAGCATATTTTAGTTGTGCTTCTTCTAAGACATATCTGTCCATTCTTTTGACAGTCCACAGTATATTTAATACTTTGCCAGCATCAAAATTCAAAGCTGTTAATTCTTCTTCAGTCTTCCTTGTTGTATTGTCCAGCTATCAGTATGCATATAAGGTGACTGAAAACACTAATGACTTAGGTCAAGTGCACCTTACTCTTTGTTTTAATCAACTGGGGCTTCTCTAACAGAAATACAACAGAGTGGATGGCTTTAAAAAAGATAGGTTTATTCTTACATAGTCTGGTAGACTACAAGTCCAAATTTGGGGTATCTGCTCCAGGGGATAAAGACATCCCTCTTGTTGGCTCTGGAGGAAAGTCTGGTGTTGCATCAGTCTTGGTCCAGGGAGCATCTTGGTGCAGGAACCTCAGGTCTGAAGAATGCGCTCTTCTCCTAGTACTGCTTTCTTGATGGTGTGAGGTTCTCAGTTCTCTGCTTGCTTCCCTTTCCTGTTATCTACTGTGGAGTGAAAGGATTAAGGGTGGGGCAAGCCATACTTCAGGGGAATTTCCTTTACAGTGGGGCAGGGAGGTAATCCTATGAAGGAATTTACAGTCCCACCCTAATCTTTTAACACAGAGCACAGGAAGATCACAAAATGGAGGACAATCACAAAATATTGGGAATCAGAATTGTGCCAAGCCACATGGCTACACATATTATCAGGGGGACACAATTCAATCCACCACATTCTTCAAGGTGGCATCTCTATTTTTCAACACTAACAAGATCTTTTGAGTTTATTTGCCCAAGGCAATGCATATTTTGATTTCTCAAGTGTTGCTTTCATGGGTGTTGATTTTGGATCCAAGTAAAATAGAATCTTTGACAACTTCAAACTTTTCCTCATTTATCATGATTTGGCTTATTGGCCCACTTGTGAAGATTTTTCTTTTCTTTATGTTGAGATGTAATCCATACTGAAAGCCATGGTCTTTGACCTTAATCAGTAAGTGCCTCAAGTTATCTTCACTTTTAGCAAGCAAGATTTTGTCATCTGCATAACATAGGTTGTTAATGAGTCCTCCTTCAATCCTGATGCTGTGTTCTTCTTTGTTTCACAGAAAGTAAAATTTTGCTAAAGGTCATTCAAAAGTGGTTCCAACAACATGTCAACAGAGACCTACCAGAAATTCAAGCTGGATTCAGAGGAAGATGTGAAACCAGGGATATCATTGTTGATGTCACATGGGTCCTAGCTGAAAGCAGAGAATATCAGAAAGATGTTTACCTACCTGTGTTTTATTGGTTATGCAAAGGTATTTGACTGTGGATCATAACAACTTATGGATAAAAATGCAAGAGAATACAATAGCGGTTACATCAGAAGCATAGTACAGGAAGAAAGAATCACAGTAGTCTTTCTTGGCAAGAATAATAAAAAATTCTCTATCCCAGAAAAAGAATGAGCTCCTAGGTAAGCCAGTTCAATATCCTCTTCTCAGGAGTCCTTATTCATTGTCTACATATGAAATAACTATTTGGAAGTTTTCCTTCATGAGTTGCAATGCTTGAGAGGTGGGGCCAAGATGGCAGAGTAGACAGTTCCAGTGACCCAACAACGACCCAAAAGAACAAATTAATTCAGTATGCACGACATCCTAGGAGCTCTCAACATCAAAAGGAAAGTTGAGAAATGGGACTGAGCAAGGTGGACGGAACAGTAGCTCCAGAACATATATGAGTCTACAGACCTGATCCACTGGGAAATGGCTGTGGCCAGTGTTGTGAGTGAAGTTGTGGCACTGAGGACACCCTCCTCAACAGGAGAAACAAACTAGAGAATCCACTTGTGCCTCCAGAACCAGTGAAAAAATTGCTAGATAATCAAAAGCTAAGTCTTTGAATATGACCTGTCTCACACAGATCTAAATCTTTCCTTCTAGATAAACCTTTCTCCCTTCTCCCAGCATTTTCTCCTCTCTTCTCTGCATTGTGCCCAGCTCTAAAGTCTGGTGCCATTAACTGAGTTAGAAGTAGGATTCCTTAAGCCCTCCATGACCTGTTTTCTGAGAAGTGGAGAGGGAACAATTTAATGAACAGGGTGAAAAAGAAGTCTGCTGACTCCCCTGAGTCAGAAATTTAAGGCATAAACTATTCCTTAACCTAGATTCAGACATAAAAGTAAATGCTATATTCAAGGACATTTTGGATGGCTGTTAACCACCTGCCTTTCTTAGGACCTGTAGTCAGATATCTATGCCTATGCCAATGACCCCCAGACATCTAGGACAGTAGGCAAGAGCCTGAACCACACAGTTGGTAATGGATTACCTGGACACCTGAATTGAATCCATATGTGTGTATACTAACAACTCTAGCCCCCTGGAGAGAGGATATTAGAGCTTCAAAGACAACAGTAAACAAACTGTCACACATGACATGCCTATTTCAACATTTAAAAACAAAATAAAACAAGAAGCTAGAACACATTAGAGAAACATAAAAATAAATATATAAAATTTACTGATGGCCCTGAGACAACAGTTTCAAGCCACTTAAAGTGGCAGAACATGATGGATTCAGAAAGTTCTCTCCAAAAAGAACGAAATAGTCAGAGGAAGAGAATTTCCTGGAGATATCAAAGGTAGAATACAAAAGATAAATATCTAGAACTCTATTAGTGATCAGGAAGAAGATGAGGCAAAATGCATCAGAGAACAAGGTCAAATTGTACAGTCTGCAAGAAAGCATACTGTGGTAAGAATTAGAAATTCCAAAAGTTAGTAACAATGTTACAGAATTAGACAACTCAATAGAAAGCCAGAGGAGCAGGGTTGAGGCAATTGAAGGCTGGATTAGTAAGACTGAAAATAAAGCACAAGACATCAGCATATGCCAGGGAAAATCACTTAAAAGAATTTTAAAACATATTTTTTAAAACTTAAAAATTAACAATGGGATGCCTCGCATCACCCGACTTTAGAACCTGTTACACTGCCACAGTAGTCAAAACAACCTGGTATTGGTAAAAAATAGAGGCAGATAGATCAATGGAACAGAATCGACACGCCAGAGATGACATCATCTGCCTATGAACAGTTGATATTTGACAAAAGCCCTAAGACATTGAACTGGGGTAAAAAGAATCTCTTCAACAAATGGTGCTGGCAAAATTGGTTATCCATCTGCAAGAAACTGAATCAAGATCCATATCTTACACCTTATGCAAAAACCAACTCCAACTGGATAAAAGACCTAAATATCAAACCTAAAACGATAAAGCTCATCCAAGAAAAGGTAGGAACAACAATGGAAGTTTTAATACACAATGAGGACAGACTCCAAAATCTGTCAAAGAAACCTCAATCAACAGAAGAGAAAGTAGATAAATGGGAACTATTAAGAATCAAACACTTTTGCTCATCCAAAGACTTTATTAATAGAATTAAAAGAACACCCACAGAATGGGAAAAAATATTTGGCAACTCTATGTCAGATTGACGCCTGATCTCCATAATCTATAAGACACTACAAAATATCAATAAGAAGAAGATAAACCATCCAATTAAGCGATGGGCAAAGGAGATGGACAGACACTTCACTAAAGAGGAGATCCAGGCAGCCAACAAACACATGTGGACATGTTCACGATCTTTAGTTATTAAAGAAATTCAAATCAAGACAACAATGAGATACCATCTCACCCCAACAAGATTGGCCATGATCCAGAAAACACAAAACAACAAATGCTGGAGAGGCTGTAAGGAGACTGGAACTCTTGCACACTGTTGGTGGGATTGCAAAACGGTGCAACCTCTTTAGAAAGCAATCTGGTGCTCCTTAGAAAGCTGGATCTAGATATACCGTTTGACCCAGTAATTCCCCTACTTGCAATATATCCTACAGAATCAAGGCCTTTCACACCAACTGATACATCCACATGAATGTGCGTTGCAGCACAGTCCACACTAGCAAAAAGATGGAATCAACCCAAATGCCCAACGAAAGAGGAATGGATAGGTAAGCTATGGTATGTATATTCAGTGGAACATTATGCAATGATAAAGAACAACAGTGATTGCAGGAAACATCTCTTAATGTTGTTTCAACTGGAGGGCATTATGTTGAGTGAAGGGTCAGCAAGAAAGGACAAATATTGTGTGAGAACCTTACAATAACTTAAAAACAGACTCATGCATAGATGGAAAGACTCTTTGATGGCTGCAAGGGTGGGAAGGGGTTGAGGGGGAGGGGAGAGTATTTAGAATATATAGTTAATAGAAACTTGATTGGGTGAAATCGCTGATAGCACACCTTGAAAAGAAGATCAATAATAACTGGATTTCAACACAATCTGAGTACTCCTCCCGTCCTAAACTGATATTTCAAGGACAGAGTAGCTGTGGCAGCAGTTGGGGACCATGCTCTCAGGTGAAATCGAGTCCAATTGGCACAGCTAGCATTTTTCTAATGAGAACTCTTTGCACTCCACATCAATGAGTGGTGCCTGGGGTCTTAAAAGTTCCCAAACTGCCATCTGAGGGTACAGCAAATGGTCCCCATTCAACAGGAAGAGATGATCACCGAGGACAAGAACAACAAGGGGGAAAGAGAACTCAGAAGACAGAGAGACCCATGTGACTGGGTCTCTACTTCAACCTATGACCAGAAGAACCAGATGATACCCAGCCACCACCAGTGATAGTCACGATGGAGTTCACAAAATTGAGTCTCACTGGCAACACAAGAATACATAGGGGTGTACCCTGAGATCTCCACTAAAAGACCACAATTGATGGTCCAGGGGCTTTGGGATTCCCCTGGGAGCATGGCCCCTATCCATAAATCACAATGAAGGTCAACTTCGGACAGCAATGTATTGGACTTGGCCATGCAGAGTGACCATATCGTTTGGTAACTTTATGGTTCTGTGCATCTATAGGACGTCATCCTGCTGAACTCTTACTGGAGGAAGAGGAGTGGGTAGAGAGGAGGGGATAGGAGACTGTGGAGGGGTGGATAGGAGATATATGGAGCAGAGAAGAAGGGTGTGCTATCACCGGACAGGGAGAGCAGGGTGAGCTGCATATAGGTGAACATGCAAATCTATATGGGAACTTACATTTTCATTCAATTATTAAAAAAAAAAAATTAAAAATTATGTGACACTCTATCAAGAAGAATAATCTGTGACAGGGGTACCAGAATGTGGAGGATAACAGAAAGTACAGAGAGACTCATTAAACTCTACACAAGGTAGGTTTCAAAAGAAAGACACCAAGATTATTATAATTAAACTTGCCAAAACTAAAGAAGACATTTTTGAAAGTGGCTAGAGAGAAACAAAAAGTAACTTAAAAACAAGACTCAATAATACAAAGCTCAGACTATGCAGAAGAAACTGTGTAGGCAAAAAGACAATGGGATGACATATACAAAGCCTTGAAGAAAAATAATTGCCATCTAAGAATTACATATCCAGAAAAAAAAAAAATCTGTCAAATATGATGGCAGAATTAGAACATTTCCAGATGAACAGGAATTGGGGGAATTTACAAAAACAAAAACAAAATCAAAATTACAAGAAATACTAAATGGAGTCCTTTGGTTGGAAAAGCCATAAAATCAGGTAACAACCTAAGAGTAGATTACAGAACAGAGCAACTGGATGTCAAACTAAGTAGAAGAATGACAAGAATAAATCAAAAGCAAAATACTGAAATATGGAAATTTAGGTGCCATTATGTAAACATTATAAGAAAAAAAGAGACTTAAAAGTAATCATAGATCTTTCACATGGAGAAGTCAAGACAATAAAAAGAATTTAAGACTAGTTTAAATCTAGAAAAACAGGGGTAAATGTTAAGATATCCAGAAAGGAATTATCAATTCTAAGCAAAAAAATAAAAAAAAAAACAAGAAAAACATATACTAAAAACAACCAATATTGAAAAAAAAGTAAACCGTTAAGGAAAAGAGACTCAACAGAGAAAATTAAATGAAAAAGATAATTGTTTCCAATGCACAGAAAATATATATCAAGCACATGGAAACCAAAAAAATATCTTACTCAAAGGCTACTGGGTTTAAAAAAATCAAGGATGGAGTACAGAAATTCATAGAATAAAATGAGAATGAAAACAAGTTCTACCAGAACCTATGTTATTGTAGTTAGGTGCCATTGAGTCAATTCCAACTCACAGAGACCCTGTAGGTCAGAGAAGCCCTGCCCCATAGAGTTTCCATGGCACGTCTGGTAGATTTGAACTGCCAACCTCTTGGTCAGCAACCACAGCACTTCACCACCACACCACCAGGGTTTCCCTACAACCTATGGGACATAGCAAATGCAGTACTCAGAGGTCAATTTATCTCAATAAAGGGGCCAAATGAAACAGTCCTACAACTTAAACAAGCAAATGGAGAGCAGAAAAGAAGTGCTCAGACACCAGAAGAAAGCAAGAGGAATAATGTGTTGTCACCGGGCAGGGAGAGCAGTGGAAGCTGCATATAGGCGGGCATGTAAATTTACACTGGAATGTACATTTTCACTCAGTCATAAAAAAAAAAAAAAAAAAAAATTAGAACAGAACTAAATGAATTAGAATATAGAAAAACAATCAAAAGAGTTAACAAGACCAAAAGCTGGGCTTTTGAAAAGATCTACAAAACGATAAATTATTGGTCAAACTGACAAAGAAAAAGGAACAGGAGAGGGAGAAACTAACCTGAATAAGAAACAAGACAGACAATGTCACAACAAACCTGAATAATATTTAAATAATTATAACAGAATACTATGAAAAACTGTACTCTAAGAAATTTGAAAACCTAGAGGAAATGGACAAATTCCTAGACACACACTATTCACCAAACTAACACAAAGAGAAGTAGAAACCTAAATCAACCTATCACAAAAGAAGAGATTAAAAACCCCGTTAAAAACTCTCAACCAAAAAATGTTCTGGGCTTGACTCCCTCACTGGATAATTCTACCAAACTTCTAGAGAAAAGTTAGCATCACTGTTACTAAAGGGATAAAGGTATTTTAGAGCCTAGAAAAGATGGACTACTCCTAAATTCATTCTATGAAGCCAGCATAACCTTGATGCCCAAACCAGGTAAAGACAGCAAAAAAAGAAAATTACAGACAAATATATCTCATGAACTTAGATGCAAAAATCCTCAACAGAATTCTAGCCAATATAATTCAACAATATATCAAAAAATAATTCACCAAGACAAACTGTAATTCATGTTAGAGATGGTTCAAAATTAGAAAAACAATCCTGGGAGCATGGCCCCTGGCCCTGATGCTGCCCCTGTCCATAAATCCTAATGGAGACCTACTCTTTGGACAGGGATGGTTGGACTTGGTGACACAGAGTGACCATATCATGTGTGCATTTTATGGTTCTGTGTGTCCGTAGGATGTCGTCCTGCTGATCTCTTACTGGAGGCGGGGGAGTAGGTGGAGAGGAGGTGATAGGAGACTGTTGGAAGGATGAGACATATATGGAGCGGAGAGGAAGAGTGTGCTGTCACCGGGCAGGGAGAGCAGTGGGAGCTGCATATAGGTGGGCATGCAAATTTATATGGGAATGTGCATTTTCACTCAGTCATAATTAAAAAAAAAAAAGGAAAACCAATCAAAGTAATCAACTACATAAATAAAAGACAAGAACCACTTGAATTTGTCAACTAGTACAGAAAAGGCATTTGACAAAGTCCAATACCCATTCATGTTAAAAATTCTCAGCAAAATAGGAGTAGAAGAGAGATTACTCAACACACTAAAGGGTATTCATACAAAGCCAACAGCAAACAGTATCCTAAATGGAGTGAGTCTGAAAGCATTCCTTTTGAGAAATGAAAGCAGATAAGGATACCCACTGTCACCACCTTTATTCACTATTGTGCTAGAGGCTCTAGTCAGAGCAATCTTGCTAGATGAAGAAATAAAATGCACCCAAGTAGTTAAGCTAGAAGTATCTCTATTTGTAGATCTTATGATCTTATACTCAGAAAATTCTAAGAAATCCAGCCCCATCCCCCCCCAATACTGGAACTAAACAAAGAGTTCAGCAAAATATCAGGATATAATATACATAAATACATGGATTCCAATACACTAACAAAGAGACCAGCAAAAGGGTAATCACTGAATGGATAGTATTTACAGTAGCTCCCAGGAAGATAAAATACTTAGAAATAAATCTAACAAGAAATTTAAAAGACCTATACAAAGAAAATTACCAGACTCTCCTGCAGGAAACCAAAAGAGATCTACAAAAGTGGAGATACCTACCTTGCACATGGATAGGAAAACTGAACATCTTGAAAATGTCTATCTGACCCAAAGCCATCTATAGGCACAGTGCAATCTCAGTACAAATCTCAATGGCATTTATAATTAAACAGATCACCAAGTTCATACCGAAAGAGAAGAAACCCCAGATAAGAAAAGCATTTCTGAAGAAGAAGAACAAAGAAGGAGGCCTCATACTACCTGACCTAGAACCTATTATACCACCATGGTAGTCAAAACAGCCTGGAAGTTGTACAAATCCAGATACATAGGTCAATGGCACAGAAATGAGAATCCAAGCACAACATCAATTTACGAGCAGCTGATAGTAGACAGAGGCCAAGAGTCTATAAATTGATGAAAAAACAGCCTCTAACAAACAGTGTTTGTATCACTGTGTATCTACCTGCAAAAAAATAAAACAAGACCATATCTCAGAGCATGCACAAAAATGAACTCAGAATGGACAATGATCTAAAACAATAAAGATCATGAAAGAAAAACTGAGGACAAAGCTGGGAGCCCTAACATATGGCATTAACAATGCACAAACACCAAAGAAAAACAGGTAACTTGAAACTCCTAAAAATCAAACACATGTATCCAAAGACTTCACCAAGAGCGTAAAAAGGCAATCTACAGACTGGGAAACAAAACAAATTGGCTACAACAAATCTAATCAGCATCTAATCTCCATAATCTACAAAATACTGTAAAACCTCAAGAAAAAGACAAATAACTCAGTTAAAAAATGGGCAAAGGATAGGAACAGGCACTTCGCCAAGGAAGACATCCAGGCAGCTAACAGATACATGAGGAATGCTCACAATCATTAGCCATTACAGAAATCTGAATCAAAACTACTGTGAGATACCAGCTCATCCAAAAAGACTAGCATTAACCCACAAAATACAAAATAGTAAACATTGGAGAGGTTGTGGAAAGACTGGAAAGACTGGACTACTTCTACACTGATGGTGAGAATGTAAAATAGTACTACCAGTTTTGGAGATTGATTTAGTGCTTTCACAAAAAGCTAAAAACCGAAATATCGTATGATCCAGCAACCCCACTTCTTGGAATATATGCTGGTGAAGTAAGTCACATGAATAGATACATACACCAGTGTTTATTGCAGCACCATCCACAATAGCAAAAAGCTGAAATCAATCTAGGGGCGCTGGCTAAACAAACTATGGTATATTCACACAATGGAACACTGACAGTGTCAGGGAGAGAAGGAGAGGAGCATTCTTTGATAAAATAGTAGACAGAAATTTGGTTAGGTGAAGGGAGCTACAGCACTTAGTAGAAGGGAGGTCAGCACAGCTGGACTTAGACAAAAGCTAAGAGGTTTCCTAAATATTACTCAAATTTCAAAGGACAGAGTAGCAAGGGAAAGGGTCTGGGGATCATGGTTTCAGGGGACATCTAGGCCAGCTGGCATAACTAGTTTTTTTTTCTTTTTAAGAAAATGTTCTGTGTTCCACTTTGGTGTGTGTCGTATGTGGCCTTAAAAGCCAGCAAGCAGCCATCTAAGTAGTGTCTGTTGGTCCCAACCAAACCTGGAATAAAGGAGAATGAAGGACATCAAAAACATGAGGAAAATGCATGCCCAAAGACAGAAGGAACCATATAAGCTGGAGACTACATCTGTGTGAGATCAGAAGAATAAGATGGTGCCCAGCAACCAGCAACGACTTCCCTGACAGAGAATACAGCATACAGTCTCGGATGTAGGAGGAGAAAAACTGGTGTGCAGAACTAGAGCTCTAATAAAAGACCAGAAGTGATGGTTTGACAGACTGGTGGATATCATGAGGACGTAGACTTGGACTCTGTTAGTCCAGAGCTGAAACCAATCCTGAAGTTAACTCTTTAAAGCCTAGGTTAGACTATAAAACAGAGTAATGCTGCAGAAGAGTACACTTCTTGCCTTAAGCATATACTTGAGGTTGTCGGAGCATCTTCTGTCTGGAGGTGAAATGAAAGAGTGGGAGGGGACAGGAGCTGGCTGAATGGGCACAGGAAGTACAGGGCGGAAGGCATTGTGCTCTCACGGATTAGGAGAGCAGCTGAGGTTGCATAGTGATGTGGGGGGGGGGAGTTTTGTATGGCAAATTGACTTGGATCATAAACTTCCAACTAAAGTACAGAAAAATATTTAAAAAAATAAATTATGTTAAGAGTTGTTTCACTTTTTTGGTTGTTAGATGCCATTAGGTAATGACAGGCCGGTAGCATATTACGCATATCATAATGAAAGATTTTCTGGCCCTACACCATTTTCCCAGTCATGTCTAGGTCTGAGCACACTCTTGTGGCCCCTGTGTCAGTCCATGTCATTGAGGATCCCCCTCTTTTTGCTGACAGCCAACGTTACCAAGGGTGATGTTGGTCTCCAGCAGCTGTTTCCTCCTAATGCTGCGTCCAACGTAAGACTGACTGACTTGTTTTTCCAGAAGAACTTTTTTTTTCTATTAGATAGTTCTGGTAAGAGACCAAAAAGAAAGAGGGAGGGAACCCCAGAGGAATAGTGTGACTATGATGTAAATTCAAATCATAATTTTTTTAAGAGAAAATACTATTTTAGTTTTTTAAACTACCTGTTCTTTATCTGTATTTAACTTTCACTTGATAATATTTTAGAAAACAGGGTCTAATCCTCTCACAACATGTTGTGTAGAGTTGTATTGAACAAATAGCAGTTGTTGAGTACACATTTTTAAATTATGTAAAAAACAGCAGATTCTTACAGTCAGAATAAGAAAGTTCCTATTAAAGACTATTTTTCTCATTCACATCTCATTTGAAAATTTTAGTTAAGCCTTAGAAAATGTATCCACATCAGGAAATATTAAAGTATTTTGAGATATGAAAAGTATCCTTTAGCTGTTTTAATCACTATCTTTATTTTCCAGGCAAGAATATAATAATGACAGATTTTGTAAAATGAATTTGAAGAGTTAGGTTGTTTTAAAGTCATCATTAATTTCATGGTTTCTCATTTTTCACAGTAAGTCTGTTATATCCCATTTTCTGTATACTGTCATAAAGTCTATTCACTAAATCAGTTTTGGTACCATTTGAAAATCTAGCTCTGTTAAAATGTATGCATTTTTTTTAAATAATATGTTTCACAGTATCTTTGAAATATAGAGTATGAAGATCTGAAAAGATGGCAAACACAGAAACACCTGAAAATTCATTTCTGAAATTCCCTTTTAAATAAATAGGAAAGAAGTTCAGGTAAAGAAGAAATTAACACTAAATTCCATAGTGGCTCTGTAAAGTACAGATGACAGACATTTATCAGAATCAAAGATGCTTTCATACTCATTACATTACTTATTTGAATGGATTAAAGAATGTCATGGACATTTTCCAAATGCTCCATTTCTTAAAAAGAAGAAGAAAAAAAAAAACTTTTAAATGACAATTTTGGTTACTAACTAACTTGATATTTTGTTTGATATCAGCCAGGGAACAATGGAGATGTATAGCCAACAATTTTCCTTCTTGATCTATCTGAAGTATCATAGGCTAAAGCTATCCTAATATATATTAAACATGGATGAAAATTCATCCAAGCCATGTGTCAGGTTACAAGCACTCTAAATTATCTTCATACTTGGTAGTAAAGTAAGCAGAATATACAGTGAATTGGTTTAATAAAGCATATAATATTTCAGATATGACAGTTATAATGTGTTTATACCCTAGGCAATTTCTATCCTGTTAAGCATTTTTCTGTATTGCAAGATTTAGAAAACTGGCACTTCGGTTTTTAAGACTCCATTTCCAAAAAAGTTCAGATCTATACTATGTGAAAAACACTTGGGTGAGATTTGAAATGTGGACAAGAAGTATTTTTCTTCTGTAGCAGTAACAGATCAAGCGAAGTGAAGACCTCAGATGTGAGATTTATGAGTCTATATTTGTGATCCTATGTTTCTGCACTGATATTCACAAAGATGAGATATTGGGTATCTACCTACTGAGCTTCTAGTGCTTCTTGATTTAATCAAGACAAACAATGATTTCTTAATGTCCTTCAACCCTTCAGTACTGTCAATGACTTAGCAAGGACATAATTTCCTGTATTAAATAACTTTGTTAAAATTCGTTTAGTGATTTCTGTTTTCCTAGACAAACTTGACTGAAGTATGTGTGTCCGTATGTATTTAAACATTTCTCCGTATCTACACATACAAACATGATGGAAATTTGTCTGTCTTTCTATGTATAAGTACACATAGGTATATGTATGTGTGTATGTGTCTGCATGTATGTATACAATTTTTTCTTCACTTCTTACATTAGCTCGAGTAACATAAAGGATCTGACTTAGGCTTTAAACTGTCCTAATGTTGTAAATGAATAAAATGCAATTTGTGAATAACTAATCCCTCTCTCTTTAAGTTTTTACATATCCTTACATATTAAGAAGTGCTGGTGGTTCAGTGATTTGAGCTGCTAACTGAAAGGTTAGCAGTTCAAAACTACCAGCTGCTATGCGGGAGAAAGATGTGGCAGTCTGCTTCTACAAAGATTTATGGCTTTGGAAACTCTGTGTGGAAGTTCTACTCTGTCCTACAAGCTAGCAGTAAGTCTGAATCAACTTAGTGTTACTGGGGTTTGGGTTATCCTTATACATATCACAGTTGTGAATGCATTCATATGAATACTATAACCTTGAAGAAATGATGTATAAGGTGTGTCTACAACACGCAAGGCCCTAACTATCACAGAAAATAGTTTCTGTCATCAAACTTCTGAGAACCACAACACTAGTCTCTAAAAATGTCCAAGTCAGTTGAGAATTTTCACAGCTGAGTTGAAGGCATCAGTAAGCAGAAATCTCTAGCAATAAATTTGGATGAGGATATCAGTAAGCAAATGATATGACATGCTAGGTGGAAATGAGCAGGGGGTCAAGGATAGCAGAGAGATTGATCCAGTCCCTGTAATAAAATACTATCTGCCTTACACTTTCTTTCTCCTTTTTTAGTTGATATACCTACTTAATTGCTGAATTAACTTAATTGTTTTATTGATTTGATTGTTCAAACAGCTTGTTGAATAAAAATAAATGTGTGTTTACAAATGGTTTAGAGCTTTTCTCAGTTACCTTTTTTGACGTTCTGAACTGTGTCTCAGCTATAACCTTGGCCAATGATTTGATTTTTAATGTGAACACTCTTGTATACCATTGAAACGTGGTTGAAAAATATGAAAATGCATCAAAGATAAAGTATTGATTAAATACAACAGTATTTAAAAATGTCAATAACTGTGATTACATATAGCAATCTTCACATAAAAGAATTAGCTTCAAAAGAATATCCTTATCATGGGAGAATGGATTTATTTTTCCCTTTCTAATATTCTCTATTATTAAAAAGAAATGACTAGTGTATTTTTATTTCTATTTAAAAGATGTAAGTGGTATTGCATGTGCAAGTCTCATTTTTTCTCTGTATAACTGCAAAGTACACTCACAATTCGAGTATGTTTAGCAAATGCCAATTTAAACCAGTATTGACAGTGTTTAATAGGTTAGGATATAATGGAAACTGTGCCACAGACTAATGGGAAATACTGGTGTGAACAGATAGATGACCTGAAGGTACTGTGTCCTGCCAGATCAGACAAGGTTAGGCTTGTGCTAGGAACATTTGAATAGCCTGAGAAAGAATTAAATGGAGTATTAAACGTGGACAAGGTGGCCTATATAAGCTGTCAAACACATGCATATCATGATACAGTGTTATATACATATGTTAAAGCTAAAAAGAAAATGTGATAATACCTATTTAATAAAGTAAATTCAAATATCATTTCATTAAGTTTTTTTTGACACTTAGATTCTGAAATGGATCAATTTTTTTAGAAAATAGTTGGTTTAACAAGAAATAAGTATATTAGACTGACAGTAAAAATTAAATGTTCATGATTGTCTTCAAAATTATTTTATTAATGTCATAGGTATAAACTAAAATTAATTTCCAATTTTGTCAAGGAATGTGAGCTTAGAGATTTTTTATTAAGAATTAAGCTGTAAATCATTAAAGAATTTTTAATTTAGATGATTGCTTTTTCCTATTAGCATCTTTAGTTCCTGTTTGCTAATAAGTAAACTTTGAGTGTCTAGGTTTTCTGAAACCAAGTCCTCTGAAGTGTGAATGTTAACTTTTCTGGCAAATCTAAACAACACACAGTCCTCATATGAATCAAGAATAGGAAGCCCTGTGAGTCTCATTTGCCTACCAAGATTTATTTCTACTCCCTGGACTTACTGGCCTTCAGTGAAAAAAACCTTGAGAATTTGAATATATTCTAAAACACTTTTCAAAGAGCCTAAGGCTTTATTACATGTGTGTGATTGTTATTTTGTCATCAGCATTTTATTACTAGAAATTGACAATATCATTGACATCAGACTCAGTTCTTCTGGCCTTCAGTCATTTATAAAAATACTATATGGTCTTTCACAAGCATAACTTATGTAATTATTTTCTAGAGGTCCATATTTTTGGGGTCTCAGACACCTTTGTTTTTCACTAATTTTATGTTGTTATTAATTGCTGTCAAGTCAGCTCCAACTCGTGGTGACTCCATGCCCAACACAGTAGGACATCTCCTGTTCTTGAAATGTTTTCATCACTGTTAGTGTGTTCAAGTCTACTGAGTGTTTTGAGCATCTTCCAACCTTGAGGACTCACCTTCTGGCACATATCAGATGATGTTCTGTTGGGAGCCATAAAGGTTTCATGGGCCGACTTTTAGAAGTAAGTCCCTAGACCTTTCTTCCTTTGTAGTCTTATTCTGAAAATTCCACCAAAGCCTGTCCACCACGGATAACTGATAGTATTTGAAATATTGATGACATAGTTTCCATGATTACAGCATCATACAAGCCTCCACAGTACAGGAAACTAATCGAAGACTGGTGGGACAGTTGTAAGTCACTGTAATATAATGAGTCTGTATTTTAACTAGCAGCTCATGTTGCTGCAGCTGATGTACCTGCTAATACAGTTTTTGCACCTGTTTACGCCTGGAAATAATAAAATTGCTCTGTTCTATTCTCTCCTTCTACCTGCCAGAGGATAGGGCTAACAGTGATTTGTAGTTGGAGGGAGCTTCTATACTTTGGGTGGGAGATGCGTGGTTTACTATTGTTAGGTGCCCTCAAGTTAGTTCCAGTTCGCAGTGGCCCTGTGCACAACAGAAGAAAACACTGTCCAGTCCTGCACCACCCCAACAATTCTGCTTGAGCGCCTTGTTGTAGCCACTGCGTCAGTCCGTCTTATGAACGGTCTTCCTTCGTCATGCCCACTCTCTGCTTTATCAAGCATCATGTCATTCTCTAGGGACTGGTCACTCCCTGTAACAAGTCCAAAGTAAATGCGATAAAATCTCACCATTCTGACTTCCAAGAAGCACTCTGATTATAATTCTTCTAAGACAGATTTGTTTGTCCTTCTGACGGTCTGTGGTATATTCAACACTCTTTACCGGCACCATAATTCAAAGACAACAATTCTTTCACTGTCTTCCTTATCTGTTACCCAGCTTGCCCATGCGTATGTGCTCCCTGTAAATATCATGACTTGGGCTAGGTGCACCTTAGTCCTCAAAGTGGCGTCTTAACTCTTTAATACTTGAAGGAGGCCTTTTGAAGTAGATTCACAAAGTGTAATGCATCCTTTGATTTCCTATCTGCTGCTTCCGTGGCCACTGACTGTGTATCCAAGTAAAATGAAATCCTTGAGAAAGTCAGTCTTTTCTCCATTTATCATGATGTTGATTACTGGTCCAGTTGTGAAGAAATAGTAGCTTTTATGTGTTGTAATTACTGAGCTATTCTCGCTATTATTATTATTTTTTTAAAGAACTCTCTATATTGCCTTAATATTTATTTTCTCACAGTATTTGTATTGCTACTATGTGGTGCAATCAGAGTAAGTTCTGAAAACTAGCAAAATAGTAGTAGTAATAATAATTCCTTCTCTAACATATTACATGTATTATGTACTGTAATAATTATTTAATATTCTGTTTATCTCCTCAATAATCATGCCTTGGTGCCCTGGTGGCACAGTGATTAAAAGCTTTGCTGTCAACCAAAACATTGGCAGTTCAAATCCACCAGCCACTCCTTGGAAACTATTCTATCTTAAAGGTTATGAATCAGAATCAACTCAATGGCAACAATTTTTTTTTTTTTTAAATCATGTTTTGGGGCCCCTATGTTAATAAAATTAAGATTGAAACAAAGACACTTCAACATTTAGAAAAAAAAATCATTGGCTTTATAAAGCTCATATACATGGTAGCCGTAAGCAACCTAGTATTACATCTAGGATGCAGTTTGACAGAAAGTTTTGTAGTTTCTATTGGAGGTGGAGTTGCAGAGAAATTTTTCCCAATGTCTCTAGCGCATGTGGAACAGAGTTTCCCTTGACCATGGAGGTGGAGAGAATTCATTCATTCATGTCAGCCATTTGTCCACATTTCTCAATTTAATTGAACAAAATCTCTCTGACCTCTCTTGAATCAGTGTAAGTGAGTGCATGAAGTGGATGTATCTCCTCTTAAACAAATCCATTGCCCTCCAGTTTATTCTGACACATAGTGATTCTGTATCACAAGGTAGACCAGCCTTACAGGGTTTCCAAGAAGCACATGGTGGATTTGAACTGGCAATCTTCTGGTTAGCAGCCAAAGTCTTAACTGCTATGCCACCAGGGTTTCTTCTGATAAATTGTTGAAAACATAGACTTGCAGGCTGGCTTCTGGAGCTCTCACACTGAGTCCATTCTGCATAAACTGTAATAGGAATAAGCTGATGTTTCCTTCTCCTTCCATTGCTGTCTACGTCTTTTTCTTTTTTTGATTCTTAAGAGAAGTGTTGTATATTGACTCTCCCAAATCTCAACTGTCATAAAACTTTTTTAAGAAACATTGTTATTGATACTCTTCCCATCTACCTAGCATGAGAATTGTGGAATGTGCTTAGTGTAGTATGACAGGTTTTCTGAAGAAAGATGAGAAGCAGCAGAAATTACTCATATGTTTTTATATACAACTCCGTGACGCTGATTCTAACAGTCAGTTAATTTCTTTTTGTTTTGGGTTGCTGTTGAGATACAGACTGTCTGAAATTACTGAAAAAGTTATTGATGGATATGGGTATTCTCAAAGTTGTGACATGAAATCTTGGCATAGGCAGACATGTCCTGCATTAAATAATTTAAAAAGAATCGCAATGCGTAAATATGATATATTAAATGCAATACAAAAAGTAAAGGTAAATATTATGTGAGAAAAAAATACGACATATCACCAAAGGAATTCATTCTTAGATAAGGAAATGTAGCATATTTGTGATTCTGAGGAACTATTTAACATGGAGATACTACTGGCTAAGGCAGAACTGTTACTCCTTTAAACAAATGACTGTAATCAACTAAATTGTATCTGAGAGCACCTTTTAAAGCCTACCTTAGTAGTATCAATTTCCTGCATATATTTTATTATATCTGAAATGTATAAGCTGAGCATGAATGTGGAAGGTAGGCAGAATTCCATAAATGTTTGAACAAATAAAGGGAAAGAAAAAGAAAGAGCAGAGAAAGAAAGATAACAATGGATGCTTTTTATTTACATTTGGGTTTGATAGCAAACAGTTGCAAAGGAATAAATAATTGAAATGAAAATAATATGTAAACAAAAATGAGAGTATAAAACTTACTCAAATATATACAATTATTCTTTATTTTTTAGTTAGTTAAAATAAATATACCCATACACCTTGATAGTCATTATTCCAGTTCTGAAATCTGGTGCTTATTACAGCTGAAGAGCATGCAAAAATGTTTTATTTTTAATTTATATGTTTCTTTCTTCATAGTATAACATTCCATAACATCATGCAGTGGGTATATCTTTTTCAACATTTAAGAAAACTGAGTGAGTTTTCATTTTGGCTGTCAATATAACACATATTTCAGCAACACATTAGGAGAGTCTTTCTCTCTGAATTATCCTTGGAGATTAAAAATAAAAATACAGTGGCATAGAGAAGCTGCCAAAGAACATTATATGACTGTTTCTGGCTCCTACTCTGTGCTTTCCTTTCCAAAAAAGCATCTTTCAGTGAAAAACATACAGGTGTGGAAGCAGATCTTTAAGTCTGTGAACTCTTGAGTTTATATCTGTAGGATGTATCTTATTTTAGAATCTGTATTGATGATATATATAAAAAAATAGAAGTGGGATGTTCTTATAAAAATGAATAAGAAGAGAAGCAGATGTCTCTGCTTTCTTGCACTATAGAAAATGTCAGAGGTGTATATCTAGAATAGAGCTACTCATTTATGCTCAAATATTTGTGAAGCAATACTGGGCGCCGTGAGCCAGATACACATGTTGAACGCTGAAAATAAATCTTAAATACAAGCTGTGAAACCTGCAAATATTATACTAATTCATGGAGATGTTTGTAAAAATCAATGCTTACAAAGGTGTTGTGTTTTATGTTTTGCCAAGTATAATTAATGTTATGGTATGGTATTTTTGACAAACAGTTTAAAAAATATTTTATTCTTGTGAAAAGCGGGCATGGTTACAACAGATCCTCACAGGAAGAATGAGAAAATGTTCATATCAGAATTCAAAGATCATTGTAGGCATAGTTGGGAATATGTTATTATTGTTGGGAAGTATAGTAAATTAAATGTCATTATGTGTGATTCGGCATTCCTTTCCAATGAATTGCTTTGGAAACAACAATAAGCCTAACACATTAAGTCAGTTGTGACACATGGCAACATCGCTTGTTACAGAATAGAGTTTCTCCATAGTTTTTTTTTTTTTTTTTCCTGTAGTCTTAAAAGAAGTAGAGTTAAAGGCCTTTCTTCCATGGTGCCCCTGGGTGAGTTTGAACTGGTAACTTTCAATTGATAGCAGACTCTCAACTGTTTTTGCCACACAGAAAGTAAAAATATATCTGCCTATATATTACATTCAGTATTATGGTTTTTGTAACTTCTATGGACTAATTATTATGGGCATGGATATGTAGCATGAAAAATTATATGCTTTCTTTTCTTTTACAAAAAGTATATTATTGTGCTATAAGTGAAAGTTTACAATCCAAGTCAATTTGCCATACAAAACCTTGCACACACACTGCTATCTAACCCTAGGTGTTCTTCCTATCCTGTAGTAGCACACTCCCACCCTGCATTCATGGTGCCAGTTCCATAAGATTCTATCCCTGTCTACCATCTCATCTGCCTCTGGACAGGAATTGCTCCGTTAGCTTTATGTGTATATTTAACCAAGAAGCGCACTATCAACTGGTATCATCCCATGTCTTAGAAGCCAATCCAATCTTTGGCTAAATACTGGACTCAGGAGCTGTTTTAGCCATGGGATAACAGAGATTCCAGGGGCCATGTCTTCCACAATCCTGTCTTCAGTCTGTTGGATCATCAAGTCTGGTATTTTCTGTAGAATTCCAGTTATGCACACCAATTTTTCTCCTGCTGTGTCAGGTACTCTGTGTTGTATTCCCTGACAGGGCAGTCATTGGTGGTGGCCGGGTGCCATTTAGTTCTTCTGGTCTCATGCTTATGTAGTCTCTTGATTATATGGTCCTTTCTGCATCTTGGGTTCATGTTTTCCTTATGTCTTTGACGTCTTTCATTCTCCTCTGCTCCCAGGTGAGGTGTGACCAGATGGTGCTACTTAGAAGCCACTTGGTAGCTTTTAAGACCTCAGATGCCACTGACCAAAGTGAGATGCAGTATATTTTCTTAAAACAACTTTGTTATGCCAATTAACCTAGATGTCCCCTGAAACTATGGCCCCCAAAACCTAACCCTTGCTACTCTGTCCTTAAAATTATTAAGGCATATTTAGGAAACTTCTTACATTTTGGTTTATTCCAGCTGTACTTACCTGCCTTCTACCATGTGCAGTCCCTCACTTCACTTAACCCAGTTCCTGTCTATTGCCTAATCAATGAATATCCCTCTCCGTGTTTTCTTCTGTGTTTAAGGCTCTTTTGAGTCCTTATAACAGTGATCTCATACAATATTTGGCCTTTTGCAACTAACTGATTTCATTCAGTGTAATATCTTCCAGATGACTTCACATCAGGTTTACTATGATTATTGTTGTTCTTTATTATTGCATTGTATTCAATTGTGTGACTATACCATAATTTGTTTATCCATTTATCAGTTGATGGGTATCTAGGTTGATTCCATCTCTTTGCTATTGTGGACAGTGCTGTAATAAACATTGGTGTGCATCTGTCTACGCATGCATCAGACTCTTATTTCTCTAACGCATATTCTAAAAGGTGGGATTTCTCAATAATACGGTATTTCTATTTTCAGCTTTTAAAGGAAGAACCAAATCTATTTCCAACGTGCTTATACCATCTTATATTCCACCAGGAGAGTAAAAGTGTTAGAGTCTCTCCATAGCCTCGCTAACATTTATTATTTTGTGTTTGGGGGATTAATGCCAGTATTCCTGGGGTGAGATGCTATGTCCTTGTAATTTTTATTTGGACTTTTCAAACTGCCAATGATCATGAGCATTTCTTCATGTCTGTTAGCTGTCTGAATGTCATCTTTGATGAAGTTCCTGCTCATACACTTTGCCCGCTTTTTTAATTGGGTTATTTGACTTTCTGTTGTTGAGATTTTACAGTATGGTTTAAAATACAGAATTTAGATACTGATTGAATTTGTTGTAGACAATTTTATTTTTTCAGTCTGTAGATAGTCTTTTAACTCTTTAAGGGAATTTTTTGGCTGAGCATAAGTTTTCTATTTTTTAGGAGTTTCCAGGTCTCTATTGCTCTTCTAGTGCTGGTGCACTATCAGTAATGCATAGTAGTCTGTTTTTTCTGAGTATTAGGGCACCTGGTGCTGTTACTATTTTTTTCTTCCATAATGTTTATCATTTGGGATTTGATATTTAGGTCTTCGACCCCTTTTGAGTTAGTTTTTGTGCATGGAGTGATATATAGGTCTTGTTGCATTTTTTTTGCAAAAGGATATTCAGCTACGTCAACATTGTTCGTTACAGTCTTTTCTCCCGTATATGGACCTTAGACCTTTGTCAAATATCAGTTTCTAATAGATGGATGACGTTATATTAGATTATCAGTCATGTTCCATTGATTTACGTATCTGATTTTTACCGCTATCAGGCTGTTTTCACTAGTGTGGCAATCTAACAGGTTCCAAAGTGAGGTAGTGGGAAGCCTCCTGTCATGGATTGAACTGTGTCTCCCCAAAAATACGTGTAGCCATGAGGCTGGGCCATGAGTCCCAATCTCTTGTGACTGTCCTCCATTTTGTGGCTTTCCTATGCTGTCTGCTAAAGAACTAGAGTGGGGCTGTAAATCCCTTCTTGGGATCACCTCCCTGCTCCTCTGTAAGGGGAGTTTCCCTGGAGTACGGCTTGTCCCATCCTTAATCCTTTCATACTGCAAGAGATAATAGGAAGGAGAAGCAGGCGGAAAATTGGGAACCTCACACCATTAAGCAAGCGGCACCAGAAGTAGAGCATGTCTTTTAGATCAGAGGTTCCTGCACCAAGACGCTCCCTGGACAAAGAGTGATGCAATACTGGACTTGCCTCCAGAGATGACATGAGGAAAGCTATCCCCTAGAGCTGACATCTGGAATTTGGACTTGTAACCTAACAGACAGTGAAAGAATGAACTTTCCATTGTTAAAGCTATCAACTCTGTGGTATTTCTGTGAGAGCAGCCCTAACTGACTAAAACACCTTCCACTTTCTTATTCCTCTTCAGTAATGCTTTATTTATCTGGGACTTATTCCCTTTCCATGTGAAGTTGGTGATTTGTTTTTCTTTCTTTTTTTTTTTTTTTTTAATTATTGTGATTGAATGAAAATGTGCATTCCCATTTAAATTCACATACTCAGCTATACGCAGCTCCCACTGCTCCCCCTGCCCGGTGACAGCACACCCCTCCTCTCTGCTTCATACATGTCCTATCTTCCCAACAGTTCCCTATCCCCTCCTCTCCCCCCACTCCCCTTCCTCCAGCAAAAGGCCAGCAGGATGATATCCCATAGATGCATACAACCATAAAATTCGCACAAGATATGGTCACCCTGTTTTGCCAAGCCCAATCCATTGCTGTCCAAAAAGTGGACCTTCATTATGATTTATAAACAGGAGCAGCATAAGGGGCAGGAGCCATGCTCCCAGGGAAACTCTGAACCCCTGGACCATCAATTGTGGTCTTTTATTGGAGATCTCGGGATGCACCCCTATTTATTCTCTTGTTGCCAGTGAGATTTAACTTTGTGGGCTCCACATGGCTATCGCTGGTGGTGGCTGGGCACCATCCAGTTCTTCTGGTCACTAGTCAGTGTAGGACCAACTCACGTGGGTCTCTCTGTCTTCTGGGTTCTCTTTTCCCCATGTCACTCTTGTCCTTGGTGATCATCTGTTTCTGTTGAGCTGGGACCATTTACTGTACCCTCAGATGACAGCTTGATAGCTGTTATGACCCCAGATGCCACTCATCAATGTGGGGTGCAGAGAGTCCTCATTAGAAAAATGCTAGCTGTGCCAATTGCCCTTGATTTCACCTGAGAGCATGGTCCCCGGTCTCCTGCCCCAGCTACTCTGTCCTTTCAATACTAGTTTAGGATAGGAGGAGTACTCAAATTGTGTTGAAGTCCAGTTGTTATTGATCTTCTTTCTAACGTGTGCTGCCACTGATTTCACTCAACCAAATTTCTATTAACTGTCTAATCTAGGCCCTCCCCCTTAGCCCTCCCTCCCTCCCCACCCTTGCAGCCATCAAAGAGTCTTTCCTTCTATGCATGAATCTTTTTTTAAGTTCTTATCATAGGGGTCTCATACAATATTTGTCCTTTTGTTGCTGACGACTTTCACTCAGCATAATGTCCTCCAGTTGAAACAACATTAAGAGATGTTTCCTGCAGTCACTGTTGTTCTTTATCATTGCATAGTGTTCCATTGAGTATATATACCATAGCTTACCTACCCATTCCTCTGTTGTTGGGCTTGTGGATTGATTCCATCATTTTGCTGTTGTAGACTGTGCTGCATTGAACATTTGTGTGCATGTATCAGTTGGTGTGAAAGGCCTTGATTCTGTAGGATAAATTCCAAGTAGTGGAATTACTGGGTCAAATGGTATATCTAGACCCAGCTTTCCAAGGCAGTGCTAGATTGCTTTCTAAAGAGATTGCACCATTTTCCAAACCCACCAGCAGTATAGGAGAGTGCCAGTCTCCCCACAGCCTCTCCAGCATTTGTTGTTTTGTGTTTTTTGGATCATGGTCAAGCTTGTTGGGGTAAGACAGTATCTCGTTGTCATTTTTATTTGAATTTCTTTACTAGTTAATGATCATGAACATGCCCACATGTGTTTTATGGCTGCCTGGATCGCCTCTTTAGAGAAGTGTCTGTCTATCTCTTTTGTCCATCTCTTAATTGTATGATTTATCTTTTTCTTCTTCTTATTATTTTGTAGTACCTTACAGATTGTGGAGACCAGGCATTGGTCTGACATAGAGTTGCCAAATATTTTTTCCCATTATGTAGGTGGCCTTCTAATTCTATTAATAATTTGGATGAGTAAAACTGTTTGATTCTTAGTAGTTCCCATTTATCTATTTTCTCTTCTGATGATTGTGGTTTGTTTGACAGATTTTGAAGTCTGTCTATGTTGTGTATTAAACTTCCTGTTGTTGTTCCTACTTTTTCTTGGATGAGCTTCATCATTTTAGATTTGATATTTAGGTCTTTTATCCGGTTTGAGTTGGTTTTTGTATAAAGTGTAAGATATGGTCCTGTTTTAATTTCGTGCAGCTGGATATCCAATTTTGCTAGCATCATTTGTTGAACAGGTTGTTTTTACTCCAGTTTAATGTCTTAGGGCCTTTGTCGAATATCAACTGTTCACAGACAGATGATGTCATCTCTTGGGTCTCGATTTTGTTCCATTGATGTATTTGTTTCTTTTTGTACAAGTACCAGGTTGTTTTGACTACTGTGGCAGTGCAATAAATTCTAAGGTTGGATAATAAGAGGGCTCCCAGTGTGTTCTTCTTCTTTAGTAATGCTTTAATTATCCGGGGCTTCTTCCCTTTCCAGACAAAGTTGGTAATTTGTTCCTCCATCTCATTAAAAAATGTCACTGAAACTTGTATTGGGATTGCATTATATAAGTAGATTGCTTTGTATAAAATAGACATTTTCACAATGTTAAGTCTTCCTATCCATGAGCAGAGTAGGTTTTCCATTTCTGTAAGTCTCTCTCAGTTTCTTGTAGTAAGGGTTTGTAGTTCTCTGTATAAAGTTCTGTTATTTCTCTGGTTAAATTTATTCCTAAGTACTTCATCTTGTTAGGGGCTATGGTAAATGGTATTGACTTGGTGATTTCTTCCTTAATAATCTCGTTATTGGTATAAAAGAATCCTACTGATTTACTTATGTTGATCTTGTATCCTGAGACTTTGCCGAACTCTTCTATCAATTTGAGTAGTTTCCTTATGGATTTTTTGGGATTCTCTGCATATACAATCGTATCATCAGCAAACGGGGAGATTTTGACTTCTTCTTTGCCGATGCAGATGCTCTTTATTTCTTGGTCTTCTCTAATTACTCTGGCTAGAACTTCTAGTACAATGTTGAATAGAAGAGATGAGAGTGGGCACCCTTGTCTAGTTCTTGTTCTCAAGGGAAACTGTTTCAGTCTCTCTCTCAAGATGATGTAGGCAGTTGGCTTTGTATAAATGGCCTTTATTGCATTGAGAAATTGGCCATCTAGTCCTATTTTGCTGAGAGTTTTTAGCATCAGTGGGTGCAGGACTTTATCAAATGCCTTTTCTGTATCAATAGACAATATGAGGTGATTTTTGTCTTTTGTGATATTTATGTGGTTGATCACATTGTTTTTCTGATACTGAACCTGCCTTGCATCCCTGGCATGAATCCAACTTGGTCATGATGGATTTTTTTTTTTTTTAGTATGTTGTTGTATTCTATTGGCAAGAATTTTGTTAAAGATTTTTCCATCTAGATTCATGAGTAATATCAGTTTGTAGTTCTCATTTTTTGTTAGGTCTTTCCCTGGCTTTGATATCAGGGTTATACTGGCTTTACAGAATGAATTTGGGAGTATACCATCCCCTCATCTAGTGTGAAGTAGTCTGAATAGTATTGGCGATAACTCTTCTCTAAAAGCTTGATAGAGTTCTGCAGTGAAGCTATCTGGTCCCAGGCTTTTTTTAGTTGGCAGTTTTTTGATGACTTTTTCAAACTCTTCCTTTGTGATGGGTTTATTAAGTTGTTCTGCTTCACGTTGTGATCATTTGGGTAGGTGATATGAATCAAGGAATTTGTCCATTTTCTCTAGGTTTTCTGTTAGACTACAGTCTTTCATAGTATTCAGCTATGATATTTTTGATTTCTGTTGGAACTGTTGTGACAACGCCCCTCTCATTTCTTATTTGGGTTATTTGTTTCATTTCCTGTTTTTCTTTAATAAATTTAGCCAATGATTTGTCTGTTTTATTGATCTTTTGAAAAAACAGCTTTTGGTCCTTTCAATTTTTTTCAATTGTTCTTCTATTCTCTAATTTGCTTAGTTCTGGTCTAATCTTTACGATCTGTTTTCTTCTGGTGCCTGAGGACTGCCTCTGTTGTTCTCTCTCTACTTGTTCAAGTTGCAGGGTCAGTTCTTTGATTTGGTTTCTTTCTTCCTTCCAGATGTATGCAATGATGGAGATAAACTGACCTGTGAGCACTGCTTCAGCTGTGTCCCATAGGTTCTGGTAGGAACTGTTTTCGTTCTCATTGGAATCCATAAATTTCTTTATTTCATCCTTGATTTCTTCTATAACCCATGGTTTCTGGAGAAAGATGTTGTTCAGTTTCCACAAGTTCCACTTTCTATGTTTTTTCTGCTATTGATTTTGACTTTTACATCTTTATTATCTGAGAAGATGCTTTGCATTAATTCAATGGTATGGATTTTGTTGGCAATTGCTTTATGTCCTAACACATCATCTATTCTGGAGAATTTCCATGTGCACTGGAGAAGAAAGTGTAGTTGTCCACTGATGAAGAGAAAGTTCTGTGTATGTTGATGAGGTCTAGTTGGTTAATTGTGACGGTAAGGTCTTCTGCATCTTCATTGAGCTTTTTTCTAGATGATCTGTCCGCTATTGAGAGTGGAGTGTTGAAGTCTCCTACTATTATTGTGGAGCAATCTACCTCTTTTTTGAGTGTAGTCAGTATTTCTTGGACGTATTTAGATGCTCTAATATTAGGTGCATAAATATTTAATATTGTTAAATCCTGCTTGTGTATTGACTCTTTCAGCAATAGTGTCCATCCTTGTCCATGATGGTGGATTTTATATTACAATCTATTTTATCTGAGATTAGTATTTCCATACCTGCTCTTCTTTGTTCATCTACAGCTTGGTATATATTTTTCCATCCTTTAATTTTCAGTTTGTTCCTGTCTTTAAGTCGAAGGTGAGTTTCTTGTAGGCAACATGTAGATGGGTCATGTCTTTTGATCCAAGATATTACTCGATGTCTCTTTACTGGAACACTCAGTCCATTCACATTCAATGTAATTATTGATAATTATGTGTTCAGTGCTGCCATTGTGATATGTTTATTTTGGGGTTGATGTTTTCTCTGTTGTACTTATGAATCTGTTCTGTGACCTTGTTTGTGAGTTGATTTTTCACCTTTTTCAGGGTTGGTTTTGTGGTTGTTGAGACTCCTGTATTGCATTTCTTGATATGGTATGTTGCTTCTTTATTGTGCTTTATGGCTGCCCCAATGATCCTCCTTAATAAAGTATATATAAATTCAATTTTGACTGCTATCAGTCTTGTCAGTTACCTCTCCATCTGGAAGGACTGTAATGACTGTAGTACATCCCTGTTTTTAATATGAGGCTATCATAGTTTGCATGACATGATCACTAGATGGTTTCTGTCACTGTTATAGCTTTGATTTGTGTTTGGAGCCTTCCCTAACTGAGTAGGATTCTGAATAATGTGTCCTTCTAAAGTATAAAGTTAGCGGCTTTGTTCTTCCAAGCCAAGAGATTCTTTCAGTATTTCTTGTAGCTCTGGTTTGGTTTCTACAATGTCTCTGAGTTTCTATTTATCTGTGAATGCCTTAATTTCATTTTCATATTTGAAAGATAGTTTTGCAGGATATGTAATTCTTGGTCGGAAGTTCTTCTCCTTCAAGGCTTTGAATGTGTCATACCACTGTCTAAGTGCTAGCATCATTTCTGTTGAGAAATCAGATGAAAGCCTACAGGGTTTCCGTCTGAATGCTAGCTTGCTTTGAGTCTTGCTGCCTTTAAGAGTTTCTGCTTATGTTTCATTTTGTTGAGCTGGATTATAATATGTCTTGGAGACTTTCTATTGAGGTCTATGTCAAATGGTATTCAGTACATATCTTATATATCTATATTCTCTTCTTTCATAATTTTTGGGAAGTTTTCTGTCAGCTGAGCCACAATACTCTCTGTGTTCTCAGGTGTCTCACCCTGTTCAGGAACTCCAATTAATTGTAGATTGTTCTTCTTAATACAGTCCAACATGATTCTTAACACTTCCTCATTTTTCTTGTTTCTTTTTTCTGATTTCTCCTCATAGATGCTGGAGTCAGTAGCTCTGTCTTCCAAATCAGAAATTCTCTTTTCCATTTTTATCCATTCTGTTTTCTTGGCTTTGAATTGCAGTTTCTGTGTCTTTGATTCTGTTCTTGATCTGTTGGATTTCCGAGAACTGATGTTCCATCTGATCAAACAGCTTGCTTAGTTTTTTTGTTTTGTTCTGTGGCATTTTGTGTATGTTCTAGGAGGGCTCTCTATATAATTGTTTTGTATTCACCTTCTGATAGTTTCAGAAAAGCTTCATCTTCTGGGAACTGCTAAGGTGGTTTCTTTTGGTGGCCTTCTGATGCCACGGGTGATTTCCGGGTTACCATCTTCTCCAAAGTTTGTTGCATTTTGAGCTTCATGTGGGTCAATAGAGGCTGGGAGAGATGCTTCAGTCTGTGCAAGAGTTTGCTCACCGAGAGTGGGGTCAGTGAAAGAAAGGAGGTTTTGTATTCAGTGGTATGAAGTCCAAATTAACAGCCCTATGCTGCGTCCCAGGACTTATGAGGTGTCCAGAAGGCTCTGTTTAATTATCATTTTAGATCTTGGTTTCAAGAGGGATTTAGGGAAACATGCTTTTAGTCCACCATCTTGATTCTGCCCCCCGCCCCCGGTAATTTGTTTTTCAATGTCATTAAAAAACGCCTTTGGATTTTGGATTGGGATTGCGTTGTATCTACAGATTGCTATGGGTAGAATAGGCATTTTTTTCCTTTTTCTTTTTTTTTGTCTTCCTATCCAAGAGCAAGGTGGGCTTTTCCACTTTTGCTGTTCTCTTTTAGTTTCTTGTAAATAATTTTCTTAGTATACATCTTTTATATCTCTGGTTAGATTTATTCCTAAGTATTTTATCTTGTATGGGCTATTGCAAATCATACTGATTCTATGGTTTCCTCTTTGATGTTGTCTTTGCTGGTGTAAAGAATCCAACAGATTTTTGTATGTTTGTCTTGTATCCTGACATTTTGCTGAACTTTTGTTAGTTACACATGTGTGTTTGTATGTATTTTTAGGGTAATGTGTGTGTAAGATCATATTATCTACAAATAGAGATACCTCTTCCTTACCGATTTGTATGTCATTGATTTCTTTCTCTTACCTGGTTGCTCTGGCTGGAACCCCGGGCACAATGTTGAATAAAAGTGATAACAAAAGGCATCCCTGTCTGGTTCCCATTCTCAAGAAGGGTTTCAGACTCTCTCCATTTAGGATGATATTGGCCATTGCCTTTGTATTAGAAAAACTGAAACCATTGCCACTGAGTCAATCCTTACTCATAGCAATTCTATAGGATGGAGTAGAACTGCCCCATTGTTTTCTTAAGGAGCACCAGGTGGATTCAAACTTCTTACCATTTGGTTAGCAGCTGTAGCCTTTACCATTACTCCACCTGGGCTGGCCTTGTATAAATGCCCTTTATTATGTTGAGTTTCAAGAGGCAGTAATGTGTTGGGAAGATCTGCTACAAAAGACCTCTTACTATGTTGTGAATGGGATCTCTATGAGTAGGAACCAACTCCATGGCACCAAACAACAATGTGTTAAGTATTTCCCTTTTATTTCTGTTTTGCTGAGAGTTTTTAACCTGAAAGGGTGTTAGACTTTGTCAAATATCTTTTCTTTATATGTCAGTTACTAAAATCAGGTGAGTTCTTGTCTTTTGTTTTATTTATGTGTTTGATTACATTGATTATTTTTCTAATACCGAACCATTCCTACATTTCACTTGCTCATAATGAATTATTATTATTATTTGATATGTTGTTGAATTCTATTGACTAGAATTTTGTTGAGAAGTTTTGCATCTAAGTTCATGACGGATATTAGTCTGTAATTTTCCTTTGTGGGCTGTCTTTATCTAGTTTTGGTATCAGGGTTATGTTGGCTTCATAGAATGAATTTGGGAGCAATCCATCATTATCTATGCTCTGAACTGACTTTATTAATAGTAATGTTAACTCTCAAAAGTTTGTCAGAATTTTCCAATGAATTTATCTGGACCAGGGTTTTTTTTTTTTTTTTTTTTTGATTGGGAGTTTTCTAATTACATTTTCAAGCCCTTGTTTTGTGAAGAGTTTATTTAGTTGTTTTACCTCTGTTTCTGTTAATTTAGGTAGGTAGTGTGTTTCTAGATGTTTGTCCATTTTCTTTAGTTTTTCAAATATTTTAGAGTGCAATTTTCATAGTAGTCTGTTATGATTTTTTTTTTTTAATTCCAGTTGGATCTCTTGTGATATTGCCCAATTCATTCTTATATGAATTCTTCACTTCTTCTTATTTTTCTTTGTCAACTTGGCCAGTGGTTTATCAGTTTTGTTGATCTTCTCAAGAAAACAGCTTTTGGTCTTGTTAACTCTTTTTCCGTTTACATTTTGCCATTTTCTAGTTAATTTAGTTCTGCTCTAATTTTTATTATTTGCTTTTGGCTTCTTCTAGTGTCTGGGGGATTCTTTTGCTGCTACCTGTCTACTTGTTCTATTTGTAACATTAATGCTTTGATTTGTTCCTTTTCTTCTTTTTGAATGTGTGAGTTTATTAAGATAAATTAACCTCTGAGCATTGCTTGTGCTGTATCCCAAAAGTGCTGGAAGGATTTGTTCTCATCCTTATTTGATTCTGTGAATTTCTTTATTCTCTCTTTGATTTATTTTGTAACCCAGTAGTTTTTCAGCGAGGTGTTGTTCAGTTTCCAAGTGTTTGATTTTTTTTTCCTTACTTTTCATTTTGTAGATTTCTGCTCTTACAGTTTTATGGTCTGCACCGATTCTTTGTTAATATCTCAATATTTCGAATTTTGTTACAGATTGCTTTATGGCCTAATATGTGTTCAATCCTGGAGAATGTTCTATGTGTATTAGAAAAAAAGTATACTTGGCTGCTGCTGAGTATGTTGAGAATGTCCATTTGGTTGACTGTGGCATTTAGATCTCCCATGTCTTTATTTATGTTTTTTCTAGATGTTCTGTTCTTCACTGAAAGTGATGTATTAAACTTTCCTACTATTACTGGGGGTTTTCTATTTAAATTTTCAATGCAGTTACTGTCTGTTTTATGTACTTTGGAGATTGTCCCATGTGCATAGATGCTTAATTCGTTATGTACTGCTGGAGTATTGATCCCTTAACTGTTATACAGTGTCCCTTCTGATCCCATGTGGTAAATTTTACTTTAGTCTATTTTATCAGACATTGATATTGCCATTCTTTTTTTTTTTTTAATTTGTTAACTTGATATACTTTTTCCATCCTTTGAGTTTTAGTTTGTTCATGTCTTTGAGTCAAAGTTGTGTCTCCAACAGGCAGCATATGTATGGGTTGTGTTTTTGTATCCAATCAGCCACTCTCTATCTGTGTATTGGTACATTTAGTACATATGCATTCACTGTGATTATGGAGAGGTGTGTTTAGTTCTATTATTTTGATTTTTTTGTTGTTATTTATTTGATATTTATGTGTGTGTGTTGTAGACAATTTCTTTGTTTCATTTAATTTTCTGTGCTGAGTCTTTTTTAATGTGTTTTATTTTCATCTTTTTCAATTTTGTTTTATTGTACTTGCTGAGATTTCATGTCTTTTTCTTTTTTTATTTTGAGTTTTAGGATTGACAATTTCTTTTTTTGTTAACTTAATATTTACTCCTGTTTTTCTAAATTTAAATCCGTTCTTAATCTCTTTATCTCACCTCGATTCGTCTTCATGTGAAAGATCTGTTACTTTATTTTCTTTTAAGTCTCCCGTTTTTGTTATAATATTTCATAATGATGTTTCTGTTTCCCTATTTGATTTATTTTTGTGATTCCCCTATTTAGGTTGATAAAGTTACACTGTTCTGTGTCTTGGGTTGTTACTAATGTTTGTTTTTATAACCAAAGGACTTCCTTTAGTATTTCTTTTAATGTTCATTTGATTTTTGCAAATACTATAAATTTTGTTTGAAAATTTGTTTATTTGGAAATGTCCTATTTTCACCATCTTATTTAAGGGACAGTTGTGGTGGATATATAATTCTTGGCGGCAATTATTTTCCTTCAAGGTTTTTATATTTCCTCCCATTGCCTTCTTGCCTGCATGGTATCTACTTAGCAGTCTGAGTTTAGGCTTATAGTTTTTCCTTTGTTGATTATTTTTTCTTTATCCCTTCATTTTGCCACTTTTAAAATTGTCTCCTGTGGATCTCTCCAGCTTCTGGGTTGTCTTTACCCCATGTCATTTTTGTCCTTGGTGAGTTGGGACTATTTGCTGTGCCCTCGGATGGTAGCTTGGCAGCCTTTAAGAACTCAGATGCTGCTCACCAATGTGGAGTGCATAGAGCCCTCTTGGTAAAATGCTAGTTGTGCCAATTGGACTCAGTTTTGCCTAAGAGCATGGTTCCCTGCCCCCTGTCCCACCTACTCTGTCCTTGCAATGTTGGGTCAAGATGGAAGGAGTATTCAAGTTATGCTGAGTGGATGTCTACACTGACTTGGGACTAAAAGAACTGGATGGTGCCCAGCCACCACCAGTGATAGCCATAATGGAGCTCACTAAGTTGAGTCTCACTGGTAGCACAAGAATAAAAAGGGGTGTACCCTGAGATCTCCATTAAAAGACCTCAATTGATGGTTCAGTGGTTTTGGGGTTTCCTCAAGAGTGTGGCCCCTGGCCCTGATGCTGCCCTTGCCCATAAATCATAACAAAGGTCTACTCTTCGGACACAAATGGATTGGACTTGGCAATGCAGAATGACGATATATTGGATGCACTTTATGGTTCTATGCATCTATAGAATATCATCCTGCAGACCTCTGGCTGGAAGAAGGAGAGTGGGTGGAGAGGAGGAGAAAGGAGACTGTTGGGAGGATGAGACATGTATGGAGCAGAGAGAAATAGTGTGCTTTACTGGGAAGAGAGAGCAGTGGAAGCTACATATACGTGGGCATGTAAATTTATATGGGAATGTATATTTTCACTCAGTCATAATAAAAAATAAATAAAATTGTTTCCTTTCATTTTATCAAGTTTGATTATAACATCTTTTAGTGTCTTTCTTTTGGGATCAGTCTAGTGTGGAGATTGATGAGTATCTTGAATAATTATCTTCTCATCTTTCATAATATCAGGGAAGTTTTCTGTCAACAAATCTTCAATCAGTTTCTGATATTTTTGTTATTCCCTCATCTTCTGGTGCTCCACTTTTAGATTGTTCTTCTTGATAGTCTCACATAATTATTAGTGTTTCTTGGTTATTTTTTAATTCTTTTATCTGATTTTTCCTGAAATACATTGATATCACATGTTTTACCTCAGTCTCACTAATTTAGTCTTTGTTGCCTCAGTTATGCTTCTTTGGCTTTCTGTTGAGGTGCCTAATTCTTTAATTTTATTATTAATTTTATGAATTCCTAATTCTTTCCAGTCTATGCTTTTTTGCAACCTGTTCATTTTGTCATTATGTTTTGCTATATTTGTCCTCATTGTTTCCCAGTCTCTTGAAGAGCTCTAAATATTGATCTTTTATACTCTACCTGTGATAATTTCAAAAAGTTGTCTTCCTCTGGAGAATCTGAACTTGTATTTTGGGAGCTTTCTGAAGCAATCATGGTCTACCTCTTTAAGTGATTTGATATAGACTCTTGTTTCTGAGCCATGAGTACATTGTTGAATTACTTATTTTAGGTTTCCATATTGTTTTCTAGCTTCTAGTTTTTTTTTATGATTTTTTTGTTGCTGTTGTTCTAGTTTGTTCTGAAATTTCCAAATAGGCAAGTTATGTGTGCTAGTTTGGTTATTGGTGACTTTGAGTTCTAATGTTCACTCATCAGATTGTTAGAGCTGTTACTAGATGTTCAAATCCAAGTATCCATTTACTTTTCTTGTATAGATTCAGCTCAGGTGTCCTGGTAGTCAGTCACCAAGTGTATGGTGCAGGCTCTTGCCTACTGTCATAGGTGGGCAGGTATGACTGGTGTAGAAACAGGTATCTAGGTACAGATACTGAGAAAGGCAGGGTGCTATCAGATATCTTTGAGTGTCTGTGAAGAAGGTGTGCCCCATTATGTCCGAATCTAGATGAAGGAAAAATTTCTTCCCTGAATTTCATGTTAGGGGAGTTAGCAGACTTTTTTTTTTTTTCTTTCTTCCTGTTTTTTCATTTGTTTGGTAAATAGTTCCTTCTCCAAATCTTGGAGAATGGCTCAGGGTGGGCTTAAAGAATCCTACTTCTGGCTCAGTTAATGGTGTCAGACTCCAGAGCCAGGAGAAGTGCAGAGTGTGGGAAGTCCTAGAAGAAGGGAGACAAGTACATGCTGAGGGAAATATTTAGAAGCTGTGATAGTTTACATGCAGAAACTCAGCTTTTGATGATTTTGTGCTGTTCCTCACTAGTTCTGAATGAGTGAGTGGATTCTTCAGCTGATTTCTTCTACTGGGGGCAGGAGGGGATTCCCTCTAACCACCATGCTGGCCGAAGCCAGTTACCAGTGGTTCAGTTGTGTCAAATTCTATTCTCCCTTCCCTGTTGTTCAGTGTGATTTCTCAACTTTCCCTTTGATGTTCTGATGATAGGCTGATTGTGTGTGCTGGTGAGATTATTGGTGCCACTGAAGTTGTGCTATCTTATCACAAGGTAGCTAGAGCTCTTAGTAGACATTCAAGCCCAGTAGTATATTTATTTCCTTGTGTGACTTCAGCTCAAGTGTCCGGGTAGTCATTCACCAACTAACTGTGTGGTACAAGCTCTGCTGACTGTCCTAGATGCCCTAGGGTGATCTGTGTATGCACAGGTATCTGACCAAAGGTCCTAAGAAAGGCAGGGGGCTGGCATCCACCTTTGAATGTCTGTCAAGGTAGCCTGTCCCCTTATGTCTGATTCTAGGTGAAAATATTATTTCTTACTGAATTTCCAACTCAGGAGAGTTGGCAAACTTTTTTTCTCCCCCTTCTTCCTGCTTGTTTAATTGTTTCCTCTCCAAGTCTATAAGAATGGTTTAGGGTAGATTTAGCAAGTCCTACTTCCACCTCAGTTAATGTCTGGGTGCAGTGCAGAGAAGGGAAGAAGTGCTAGGAAAACTGAGAGTTGTTTATGCTGAAGGAAAGAAAGATTTAGACCTGTACATGGTAGGTAAATCCAAGACACTTAGCTTTGGACAGTGAAGTATTGCTTTTCACTGGTTCTGGAGACTGTATACTTTCTGCTAATCTTTGCTGCTGTGAAGGATGCTTTCCAAAAGCCACTATTCCATTCACCATGCTGGCTGCAGTTGATCCGCAGTGGGTCAGGTCTGGCTAGTTCTAGGTACTTACGGACCTACTCTTCCTTGCGGTTTGCTTAGTCCAATTTCTCAGCTTTCTCCTTGATGTTCAGGACTCCTCAGTCGTTATACACAATCAATTCAGTTGTTCTTTTGTGTCTTTGTTACTAGAGGGATTGCAGGAATTATCTGACAACTTGATTTCTTGGACTGACTGCTTCCTTTTCTTAACCTTTAATCACTGGTTTAAAATAAAGACAAATTTAGGGTTCAGTTCTTCTTGTTTACGAAATAAACCAAAAAAACCCAAACCATTTACTATCAAGTCAATTCTGACTCACAATCACCCAATGTAACAGGGTAGACCTGCCTGTAGGATTTCTAAGGAGCAGTTGGCAGATCAGAACTGTTGACCTTTTGCTTAATAGCCAAGCTCTTCACCACTGTGCCACCAGCACTTCCTTGTTTATTAAAGATCATATGCCTTATCTTGATATTCAGTACTACCACTTTGTGTTTCCAACTTAAATTTTTATTCTTATTTCCATATATCCTCACTTTGAAAACAAAGAATTGTTTTATGACTACACCATTTTCTATAGTGTGGAGATTAATTCTGGTACACAAATTGTAACAATTTAAAGAATTAAGAGACTAGTGCATGAAAATGTTTTTAAGAGAGGAGCTCTGAGAACAGATAAAATGAAAAAGCCACACCTCATTGCCATTAAATCAATTTCTATCTATAGTAACCCTGCAACACAGAGTAGAACTTCCCCATAGTAGGACTGTAATCTTCCCCATATAAGACTGTAATCTTTCAGGAAGCAGATTCCCATATCTTTCTCCTGTGAAGTAGCTGGTGGATTTAAACCACTGACCTTTGGGTTAGAAGTGAGCATTTAATCATGGTGCCACTAGGAATCCCACAAAAACAGATAAGAGGGAGATATTAAGAGAGAAAAATTACTCCTGAGGTGACTGGTAAGTAAACTGAGTAGAAACAATATTTGAATTGATGCTTGAAGGAACATTTTATTTTGAATCTCAGACTCTTGGGAATATAATATTTCAGACAAACAGTGGCAGAGTAGAGAAGGGAAGGTGATAATTGTGTTATATGTTAAAGTAGGTTTCTGAGTTTTTGAAGAGGTGGTAGTGATGGGAAATTACATTGAAAATTCAAGATTAGGATAGTGAAAGGAGTGTGAAAGCTGTCAAGAGAGATAGACTGTGGCAACTAACAGTAGGAAAAAAATGCAATATTCTTTTAAACTAAAGCTATACTTGGAAAGCCTGGTGGCGTAGCAGTTAAGTGATACTGCTGTTAACTAAAAAGTCTCCGGGTGTCCCTGGAAACTCTATGGAGCAGTGCTACTCTTGTCCTGTAGGGTTGCTGTGAGTTGGCACCCACTTGACAATATTCGGTTTAGCTTTGGTTTCTTTATATTTGTAAAAATTGTTAGAAGTAGTTGTAAAGATATTGGTATTTTTTCATGAATACTCTTGCAAGCTTAACCCAATATTGCAAGAACAGAGAAGCAGGGTCGGGGCTCTGGGGACCATGCTCTCAGGGGACATGGAGGCCAACTGGCATTACTGGCATAGTGCTAAGAGAGTCTTCTACATCTCATATTGCCGAGTGGCATCTGGGGTCTTAAAAGCTATCAAACTGTCATCTGAAGTACACAAAATTGTCCCAGCTCAGCAGGGACATATGATCACTAAAGATTAAAATGACATGGGAGAAAGAAAACCCAGAAGAAAGAAAACCCACGTGAATGGATGACTACACCAACATGTGACCAAAAGAACCAGATGGTGCCTGGCCACCACCAGTGACAGCCATGATGGAGCTCACAAAGTTGAATATCAGTGGCAACATGAGAATAAAAAGGGGTGCACTCTGAGAACTCTACTAAAAGACTGTAATTGATGGTCCAAAGGCCTCTCAGTTCCCGTGTGAGCATGGCCCCTGGACCTGATGCTGCCCCTGTTCATAAATCATTACTGAGGTCAATGCCTCTGACAGGAACAGATTGAACTAGGTGACACAGAATGACCATATCCTGTGTGCACCTTGTGATTCTATGCATCTATAGGATGTCGTCCTACTGGCCTCTTACTAGAGGGAAGTGGAGAGGGTGGAGAAGGAGACAGAAGATTGTTAAGAGTTCTTTTTCATACAAAGTATTTTAGTGCGACTGTATCACATGAAAATTAGCATTGAAACATAATTCTTACCAATAATTTATTATTTAAACATTATATAAATATTATTTTGTTTTTCATTAAAATGAAACAAGTTCGGCAAACTTTCATTGTTTCTGATTCACTTATATCAAAGAAGTGGTCTCATACAATTTATTTTATTCTCAGTAAATAAAACTGTCAAAACTAGCATTTGCTTACACTTACACAGCCCCAATACAATATCCTGTTACACTTCCTTTTTAGTAATTAACTGAAATATTATTTTATGACATATTGTTAGGAAAATTTATTGATATAGCATTATTCTTATCCCTGAATATGAGACTTCTTCCTCTTACCAAGATATCTTCTAATCTGATTGGGAGCTCTGGCAGAAAAAAAAGTTTTCAAATATAGCCATACACCTGTAATTTATCAACAAAATAGTCACAGGGTCCTGCTTGCCTTTGAAGTTTTATTTAAATCATCTTTATGAAGAGTACGTTTTGGTGGTAGGCTCAGCAATCACACATAAAGCAAAACGAGTATGCAGAAAAGCGAAGCATCAAAAAAGGAAGAGTATGTTCAGTTCTCAGGGATCTTAAGTTCTCACCTGTAACTAAGATTTCCTTTTTATACAGTATCTTTTTTTATATCTCCATCGTCTTCTGCAGGTTCATGTTGCAGAGTATCCTTGTTTTCTAGTCTTCTCAAGTATTAAATCTTTTCTTAGAAAATGATCTCATATCAGCTATTTATTCTTTCTCTTATGAAAGGCTTTGATCCAGTTAAGGGAATAGCAGGCATGACAAAAGATTGTTGGAGAAGCAGATCTTCCTGTGGCCCTTAAAATTACAAAATGTGGACAGGTGCTTGCTACACTAATGAGGAAAAAGTGGCCTTGCCCTTCTTGTGTGAAAAGCCTGAAAGACAAGATCAGCATACATACAGCAATTATTGCTGTTTGCCCAGATGTGTGTGGATAGAGCAGTGGAAGTTTTTGAAATTGGCAATTTCAGTGCCTGATATTGAGAAATTACTTCTTACGACAGTGAGTGCAATGAAAATGTAGCACTTTAAAGAGAGTGATGACACATTTATTACCTGTATCGAAAATGATTGATCACTTGTGATATTGAAGGTGGGCACTTGGAAAAGAGACCAAGTGTGAAATAGTAAAGGTTTGTCGCCTACATCAGGTAAAGACAGAAATCAGTACTTATTTCCCTGTAGCTGGTGGTCAAGAGTAGATGGTAAAACAGGATGCAGGTACTGTAGAGTCCTAGTGTCTGAAATGAGAAACTGATTGACAAGAGGGTCTGATGACTCCAGAAACAAGAAGCGAGAAATCAATGACAGTCAAAGGTGAGAAAATGATACTGAGAGGACTCAAATCAAGAGTGTATATACTCACAAGGTTCAGAAAATTTCCTTCTGCTATGTCAGCTCACTTTTACGAGTTCACTCCAAATGGTGATTGACTGAATGAGCAAAAGTTGGAGAAAACAGTTTTTGTAGTCCAATAAAATTCTTATAAAATTTGCAGGAATAAAAGGAACAGAATTTTGTGTTGTTGAGCTAATTCTCTCAAAAATTTTGTGAAGTCATACTATTATCTTATTTTACTAGTGTCTCAAGAGGTTGAGGTACTATTATTTGGCACATTTGGGAAATTATCCCCTGTCTATGTTATTCAAACCCAGATCTGTCTTTTCCCAAAGATTTTCCTTTTTTTGTGCTTCAGCATTTGGCATGCTAATGCATCATTGGCTAAGAGAGCATCAGGCTTTCTAAAAGCTTATGCTGACCTAGGATTACAGGTATTTGTCTGACTGGTTTTAGATGAAGAAAATATATGTATTTTAACAGGGAAGACTCAAGGTGAAACTGGTATATCGGGTTGACCTCGCCTACTCTGAACGGAAGAGCAAAGACCTGTGTGAGTGTCAGCACGCTGCCGGTGTCACGATTAGTTTGGGCTCACCTTGCCACTATGAGTTGGAACCAACTTGATGGCAGTTTTATTTCTTATTTTCTGTGGTCCTGTAGCACATTATGGGGCCTTCATTGTCTTTTTATAGATCCAAAGGATTGTTCTGAATATTTTCACTCTTTAAAGTCTTAATTTGTTATTTCTTTTGAGGTTCTGTGGCTATACAAAGAACAAACCAGATCACACTGCTTTGCTGTTTAAAATATTTTAAGATGTTTCAAGTGTTAACAAGAAAGTTTTTCTTCTAGAGAATCAGCTTTATGCTTCCTTATAGGTCAGTTTTGAAAGCCTTACACTTATTTTTATCCCTACTGACATTTATGTTAGTTGAAGCTCTTATCAAACTCGCCTAGACTATGTACTAAGTTCCCTGAGGGCAGCAACTTTGTCATAGTCATTGTATTTTTCCACATCTTGGGCAATGCTAGTGGGGAATAAGTGCTCAAAATAGTCTGGGAGATGAATATTCAGATTTCAAAAATCATACAAATGTATATGCATGAATCGAGATACTTTTGGTTGAGTCTCTTTCTGTTTTTCACCTGTGGAGTCCCTGAACTCTGTTTATAATTCCAGGTTGGAACTCAGCTCTGTTCTATCCCTCTGCTGAAACAGCTTCTTCCTTGATCTGTAATCTCTCGTTTTCTTCTTGTTGTTATACAAACCTGAGTGGAGAAACAGATTTTAATGAGACACCATAGAGATTAAAGCCTCTAATTGAAGACACTGTACATTTTCAAGGAATTTCCAGACTTTTTAATACACAGCAAAATTACACTGGGTTATTTCACTATATATTCACATGATTCTTTCATTTGGGATTTGTATTAAAGGTTTATACTATTTAAATATAATGTTAGAATAAGAGCTATTTTTTTAATGACAAAGTATATTGCACATATAAAATTATGTGAAAATTTTGAATAGCTACGGGGTTGCTATGAGTCAGAATTGACTGGGTAATGGGTTTGGTTTTTGGATTAGTTTATTCTCCTTTTTATTTAATGCCTTGTACAAAAACACCTGATAAATTTGAAGTGAGTCTCTTATTTATGGGCAATTAGGATTAAATCCTATTGTTCCTGTTAATGGCATTTATCTTTGCTTATGCTGTAGATTTTCATATACTCTAGTGTTTAAGGGATGACACTAAAGATAATAAGTTAAACTATAGGCAGTTGGTTTTAGAACTGTAATAGTATATCACAGAACAGTGCATCACAAAACACAATGTGGCTATTTACAATCAGAGCCTAAAGTTGAATGTGATGGGTCATAAAATATAAATACAAATGTTAATGGATAAATGTGCAATCTCTTCAGGTACTAAATTTCCACTCTGAAAAATTAGTGGCTATTCAGAAAACTGGTTCTTTTCCAGGAGCAGGAGTTTTCAATTACTGGAGAATAGATCAAATGCTGTGATAATTTAGCATCAGCACATTTCTGATTGAAGCGTCTCTCCCATAGAGCTTCTGACAAGGTCAAGAGGTTTTCTTCTGTGCTGTTTACTCACAATTGATTTCTTCCGTCACTTTACATTTTCAAGCAATTAGTATTTTTCCTGTACTAAATGTATTCTGTTTCTTGCTGTTTCCCCTACCAAATTCTCTATTTCATGAGTGAGGAAGGAAAAGGAGAAAAAAATTAAAAACTAAAGCGCTAAGATAAATATGTTACAATAAAAAAGTGAGTTATTTTTCAATGAAAAACATTTTGACTTCATATAACATTTTAAAGTTATTTGTACTATATCCTCAGTTCTCATTGCTAGTTCGAGTGTATGTTCTCACTTTTAAATTGCCTAAGTAGTTTCTGAATTATAAATGTGAAACAAGCTTGAAGCACCTTGCTTTTGTGTATTATTATTTAAAAAGTCCTTTAAGGACCATGCATCCTTGTGCTCCAGCAAACGTTAACATATGGAGGCAAAAGATCTAGAAGATGAAACATGTCTAAGAAAAATTTCAAGGTTGTGTAATTATTTTAAAAAGTTAATAGTGGATTAGTGGTTTTTCCGGAGTCTGCCTGGAGCGTGAAGTCACAAGGGCAATGAGGAGACCCAAGTGAGTGAGAGACAGGAAAGAGAAGAAAAGGAAATACATATATGTAACTGTATCCATTGATCAAAACATACATTTTGACTACAGAGGAAGTTATATGCAACCTGTTCATTTGTACTTTAACCTGAGAATACTGATGTTTATTCATTGTGATTAGAAGTGTGAGGTTATCAAAAGTTTTGCAAATGGCAAAATAGCAATTTGTTGATTTTATCCCAGTACTAACCCCTCTTCCATAGAGTGTTAAAATTGTCTAGTTCTCTTTGACTGGGTTTGCTATTGAAGCAAAACTGGTAAAGCACATATACGTGTGTGTGTGTCTATAGTACATGTATGTATATACATATATAAACAGAGAGGTGTGTTTCAAAGAACTTGCTTATGCAGTAGTGGAAGCTAGAAAATCCCAAATCCATGGGTTAGGTATAACACTGAAGTCTTGTCCTGAATCACATGGTTGCAGGAATGAAAAACCTGAAACTGACAGGATAGATGAGAGCCTGCTGACTCATGGGAGCATGGGAGCTGGTGAATTCCTAAATCTGCAAGTCAGACAACAGGTTTCTGGCTCATGTCCCAAGAAGCAGAGGTTAGAGGATGACAAATCATATGAAGGGTAGCAAGGCAGGTTTTCCAGAGCATCCTTCATTTCCTGGGTCAGTGAATTTTAACTACAGGGTAAGCAGCAGCATATACTGGATGCTGATTAGAACATATGCAGCCTCCTAGAGAACATTACCTCTATTCTGCAAGGTATTGCCACTCACCTGGTGCCGTAATTGTGACTTTTGAAGGCCGTTTCATTGTCCTATCGAGCCATTTCCTTCAGGGTGATAGGGAACATCACCCTGCAAGGCCAATGAATTCCATGAGCATGGATAGGACCGTTGCCACACTTCATTTGCTGGGAGATGAGTCCCTCGATTTGAGGCAATGCTGTATGGGATAGCGTGCTGGCGAGGAAGACATTGATGGTAGGTTTGGCAGAAACAACGCATGCAGGGAAGGAAAATACGTATCAAGGGTAATTGTCTATCCTAGTAAGCACAGAATACTGCCCTTTTCGTGATGGAAACAGTCCATTGTATTCAACCCATCACCAGGTTGCCAGTTAATTGCTCCCAGATTGGGTGCCAGTTATGAACTGAATTGGGTTCTCCAAAAACACATGTCAACACAGGCAGGCCAGGATTCCCAGTATTGTGTGATTGTCCACTATTTGGTCATCTGAAGTGATTTTCCTGTGTATTGTAAATCCTATGTCTACGATGTTAATGAGGCAGAATTAGCAGCAGTGATATTAGTGAGGGAGGACTTAATCTACAAGATTAAATGTGTCTTCAGTCATTTTTTTAAAGATATAAAAAGAGAAGCAAGAAGATAGACAAGGGGACCTTACCACCAGGAACCCAGAGGCAGGAGAACACTGCATCCATTGAGCCCAAGGTCCTTGTGCTGAGAAGCTTCTCGCCCAGGGGAAGATCAATGACAAGTATCTGTCCAAAGAGCCAGCAGAGAGATAAAGCCTTCCTTTGGAGCTAGAACCTTAAATTCAGACTTTCAGCCTCCTAGAAAGTGAGAGAATAAATTTCTCTTTGTTAAAGCGATCCATCCCTGCATGACCCCACTGGACAATGACTGGAGTGGCTAGAGAATGAGGTAGACTAGTAATCACACAATGTGTCATCCTATCCACTTGACTGTTAAAATCTTCCTCTGCTGAAGTCACCCTTTGGTGAACATTCACATGAGACACTGATGTCAATTCTTTGTCTCATTGAGAGTCTATCCTCATGCCTCTCTTTACATTTTCTTTTCACTAATTTTCTGATGGCATTCCTTCCAAGTTCCTGACAACCCAGCCAAACTATCTACCATGGCCCATTAATCAGTTTACAATCACATGTCTGGCCATTCTTCCTTCCAGGAAAAGTGAATGACCAGGTGCTAGCTGAAATACATGCACACTGAGAATGTTCTCTCTTTCCCCCAGACATATGCAGTGTCATTTATGGAGGTCCCAGAAAGGAGCTGTAATGCTTTCATTGTCCGCTTTTGAGCAGCGACCGCATATCACTCAGGGCCATTATAAACTAGGCACTAGTTTATCCTTCCTCATTCATCTGATCGTAAAGAACTCCGTGTCTTAGTCCTCTAGTGCTGCTGTAACAGAAGCACCACAAGTGGATGACTTTAACAAAGAGAAATTCAGCTTCTCAGAGTTTAGGAGGCTAGAGGTCCAAGATCAGTGTGCCAGCTCCAGGGAAAGGCTGTATTTCTCTGTTGGCTCTAAGGAAATGTCCTTGTCTTTAGTCATCCCTTGTCAAGGAACTTCTTAGCAGGACATGCTATTCTGCTGTTTCTTGTGGTATGAGCTCTGCATGTCTCTTTGTTTGCTTTTCTCTTTAGTTTCAAAAGATACCGGCTAAAGACATTACCTAATATGGTAAATTGAGTTTTGCCTCATTAATATAACTGCCTCTAATTCTACCTCATTTATATCATAGAGGTAGATATTACAACACACAGAAAAATCAAATCAAATGACAAAATGGTAGACTGACGGCACTTGGCTGGCGTCACCAAAAATGTGAACCATGTTGACACATATTTTGGGGAAACACAGTTCAATTCATGACACACTCTGTTTTAGTCAGCTGGGGCTGTTCTAACACAAATACCACAGAGTGGATGGCTTTAACAAAGGAAGGTTTATTCTTACACAGTTCGGTAGGCTGCAAGTCCATATTCAGAGTGTCCACTCCAGGGGAGGGCTTTCCCTGTGTCAGCTCTGGAGGAAAGCCCAGTATTTCATCAGTCTTTGTCCAGGGAGCATCTCGGGGCAGGAACCTCAGGTCTGAAGGACACGCTCTTCTCCTGGTGCTGCTTTCTTGATGGTAAGAGGTTCCCAATTCTCTGCCTGCTTCTCTTTCCTTTTATCTCCTGCATGATGAAAGGATGAAAGTTGGGACAAGCCACACTCCAGGGAAACTCCGTTTACAGAGGAGCAGGCAGGTGATCTTCTGAAGGGATTTACAGTCCCACACTAATCCTTTAACATACAGCATAGGAAAACCACAAAATGGAGGACGGTCACAAGATACTGGGAGTCATGGCCCAGTCACACGGCTACACATATTTTTTGGGGGACACAAGTCAATCCATGACACACTCCATGGGGTCACAGTTGTGGACTGGGCTGGTGAGGTAAGGTGACAGGAGCAGAGGCCGTGGACAGTGGGCCACTTCTTCAAACAATTTACTTGACCCTTGAGGCACTGCTCAAACTTGATACCATACATACCATTTCCATTTAATGATGAAGCGCTACCGTGTATGTCTGAATTTTTAACTCTGTGACTCAGACAACAACCAGATCACAATGAGTAGTTCAGGCTGCATGGGAGCTTGATGGTCCACTGTGAAGCATTCTGTCTGTACCAAAGCCCAGTAACAAGCTAAGAGCTGTTTCTCAAAAAGAGACTAATTATCTGGAGAGAACGGCAGGGATTTGCTCCCAAATCCTGAGGGTCTGCTCTGTGATTTACCATTAGCAGCTTGGCAGAGAGCCACACAGCATCGCTACTTGCTGCTCACACTTCAGGTACTGTTGCTCAGCAATAGAGAAGTCTAAACCTGTTGCAGAGTGTTTTCTTATTCTGGGTCTCCCTCAAAATAAGTAGCTCTTCAAGTCAGTAAATATAGGCCAGATTAGACAGACACACTGCCCCCAGAATCCAAAAAGGGTCACCAGGTGTTGTGCCTCCATTTTAGTGTTAGGCAGTGCCAGACACAACAACTCATCTTTTATTTTAAAATTAGTGTCTTGACATATCCCCTTACCATTGTTCCCCTAGAAATTTCAGTGAGGTAGAAGGCCACTGAATTTTGTAGCCCACAGATGTCTTTCCAGTAAATCCAAAGTCACTTCTTCCTTACCAGTTTCAATTAGCATAATGTTATCAATGTAAAGGATCAGTGTGGCATCTTGCAGAAAGAAAAGATGATCAAATTCCCTGTGGACTAAATTTTGACGCAAGGCTGTAGAGTTGATACATTCCTAAGGTAGGATACTGAAGGTATATTCCTAGCCTTCCCAGCTGAAGCAAACTACTTCTGGTGGTCCTTTAAAACAGGAATGGACAAAAAGCTATTAGCTGCATACCAGAGATTAGGAGATGTATTAATTTGCCCAAGCAATGAAACTACAACTGGCTCAGCAGCTGGATTAAAATCACCACCTGGTTCAGGATATGATAGTCCACTGTCATTCTCTAAAATCTGTCTTTTTTTCTCAGGCCAAATAGGCAAGTTGAGTGAGGGTGTCATAGAAATGACCACCTCTGCATCCCTTGAGTCTTTGTTGGTGGCAGTAATCTCTGCAAGACCTCCAAGCATGTAGCACTATTTTATTTTGCTATTTTCCATGATAGGGACATCGAAAGTCTTTCGCTTGGCTTTTCCTACCATAATAGCCCTACCTCCATACTTCAGAGATCCAGTGTGGGGGTTATTCCAGTTGTTGAGTACACCTATTCCAATTCTGGAACTGGGGAAGTTATACAGGGTGGGTTTGACACCCACTTGGCCCACTAGGAGACAGACATGAGCTAAGAATTCATTAATAGTCTGCTCTTTATTTACCTCCTCTTCCAGTGGTGGGTCTTCCGGAATTAGTGTCAGTTTAGAGCCAATGTTCAGTAACTTCCAAAATGCCTTATTATTTCCTTTTCCTGAAAGATAGTCACACTTACAAATAGCCACAGATCCCTTTGGAGAAGGCTGGGGAGGTGATTAATAGCATAAATTGTTGATAATATCTCTGTGAAAACACTAGAATCAGGATCTACCTAAGTTTACACATAACCTTAACCATTACATCAGGATATCAGCTGTCTGTTCCAACAATTTCCTGTAAAAGGCTCTGTAAAAGATTGGCAATGGAGGAAATTATTAAAAATGTACTTTAAGAAATGTTTTATACTGTAGAACTGAGTTCTGTTATTACAAAAAAAGCACTAAACACATTTTGTTCTTTAAAGTTTTGTTCTAAATATGCAATTCTTTTTGTTATGGATTGAATTGCGTTCCCCAAGAAAACATGTGTGGTGGTTTGGCTGGGTCATGATTCCCGGTATTGTGTTTTTCCTTCATGTTGTAAATCCTGCTTCTATGATGTTAACGAGAGAGGATGGGCACAGCTGTGTTGACGGAGCAGGACTCAATGTATAAGATTGTTTTGTGTCTCGAGGCAGTCTCTTGAGATACCAAAGAAAGAAGCTAGCTAGCAGAGGGAGTTGACAACTTCTTACCATCAAGAAAACAGCACCAAGGGTATACAGTGTCCTTCAGACCTGAGGTTCCTGTTCCAAGACGCTCCCTGAACAAAGACTGATGTAACACAAGAATCTTCCTCCAAAGCCAACAGACAGGGAAAGCCTTCCCCTGGAGTGGACACCCTGAATTTGGACTTGTAGAATATTGGACTGTGTTAGAATAAACTTCTCTTTGTTAAAGTCATCCACTTGTGGTATTTCTGTTAAAGCAGCACTTAGAGGACTAAAATAATTATCTTTTTGATGTTTATGTATCTTTTTACTTGGCTAAACATGAAACATATTGATTAAAATAATTCACTTATAATTTGGAGGGAAACCAGCAGCATAGATAGATCTTTCCATTGTGGACCAGCTAAAGTGACTTTTTAAAATTTTGTTATTGTTAGTTGTGAATGAGTCAATTCTGACTCATGGCATGCCCATGTGTTGCAGAGTAGAATTGCTCCATAAAGTTTTCTTGACTGTAATTTTAAAGAAAGCAGATCACCAGGCCTATATTCCATAGTACCATTGGATGGATTTGAACCACCAATCTTTGGGTTAGCACACACCCACATAAAACACTGCCGCTGAGTCAATTTTGATGATAGTGACCCTATAGGACAGAGTAGAACTTCCCCAGAGAGTTTCCAAGGAGAGCCTTGGAGAGTTGAACTGCTGACCTGTTAGTTAGCAGAGGAAGCACTTAACCACTGTGCAGCCGGCAGTCAGATGCAAATTGTTTTCTCTACCAGCTAGATCTATTTCTGACACTTTCATACCAGAGCTGACTCAATTTACTCTTATCTCTCCTGTATAAGTGATTCATCAGCTAAATTAGAGGAAATTCACAGATGTAGGTTTTATGCAGTATGCAAATTCTCTGAGCACTTGTGTATTTTCAGTGTTTGCTTGTATCTTAGTTTTCAGTATATTTCTTTGCTAGCTTCTGACTTCTATACTTAATGCTCTTTCATCAAATTCCTGAAGTAATATTTACCATTTTAATCATTTAACATATAGCGATAGCAATATTTTTTTAGTTTTACAAGGATTGGAATACAGCACCTCTTCTTCTCTTTGAAATCTGTAGAATCCGCTCAAACCGTCTGTAGCCTGTAGCGCCCTCATCCTTCCCAGTCCACTGAGGACCGACACTCCTCCCTTCTCATAATGACTATTCTTGGGCTGAAATGCTCGCTGGTGGTAGTGGTAGCTGCCTTCTAGTTGGTTAGGACTCAGAAATCCAATGGCACAAAGTGAACTGTTTGAGAATTTTCCCAGGTTGTAACAAGTCAGAATCAACTTGACAGCACTGGGTTTGGCTTTTTAGTTTTTAATCTTCCTAGAAGCAGATCACCAGATATTTCTGCTGTGGAGCTTCCTTGTGAATTTGTACTGACAACCTCTTTGTTAGCAGCCACATGCTTAAACACTAAATACTTATAAAATGTTAATGTTTTATTATGGAAGTTGTAACAGAAATGTTGATTGGTACAATATTTGAAAAAAAAATTTTAAAAAATCCATCAGAAAAACACACATCCTGGCATAATGTTACACACTACTCCAGGATTCCCCTTTACCCTAAATGCCACATAAATAGGTTCAGACACCCTGGACAAACTTCTACTATTTGTAGTTGGTAGGAATGCCATGCTCCAATTAATTCTTTCAAAGCTGGGTAGCACAGATAATTAAGTACTCTTCTGTTAACTGAGAGGTTGGCTGTTGGGACCCACCTCGAGTCACGTGATCTGCTTCAACAAGGTCACAACTGTGAAAACCTAATCACGCTCACTTTAACTCAGCTGCACGTCGGGTCTCCAGGTATCAGTCTCATGGCAACTGGTTTTTTTTTTTTTTTTTTTTTTTTTTGGCTTAGAGCTGTCTCCAGTGAAAAACCAGCCCAAAGACTGAATGTTTTTCTTAGTTAAACTTTAACTGCTGAAAATAGCCTCCTTTTTTCTCAGAATCTATCCAGTAAGAGAGAATACAAAGCCTTTCCAAAGAGTGTGGGTGTTGCAGAAAAGAGGTAAGCAAGTGCACAGAAGGTAGAAATCACTTAGGTGAGTAGATGATTGGATCAATGCCTAGGACTGTAAGGGCTCTGCTGGAAGTAAATATGAATGAGATGTTATGCTTCATTGACAAAGTTTACCTAATTCTTTTAAACATCAATATTGCTTTTTATGATGCAGTTGCCTAACTTTGTTGCAGTTTGCTCTCTAATCTATAATGCTATTATTGCCACAACAGTGATTGGGAAAGCAGCAAGAGACTGCTCGGGTAAGGCCTTGATTATTACACTGTCTCTGCTACATGTGTGACACAGATAAATGATCTCTGCTACCCTGATTGGTCTCTACATCTTCAAAGTAATAGTGAAACACATTACATGTGTTTAAAAGCAAAACTGCTGTTAGTTCCCTGTGAAACTGCAACATCACAGATGTTTGTTTATCCCCTCAGCTCAGCATCAAGAGAAGTCCTTGGTTAACCACTAATATAGTCCACATTGTCATAGAACACGTAAGCTTCATGCATGAAACATTTTCCGGTTTGTTGATTTTAGAATATGACTAACAGCTCAATTTTGGATTCTGATGGTTTCTTTAGCTAAAAGCTGAATTAATGTGGTTGAAATACTTTGAAGTAAATAGAAATAAAACAAATCAGCATATATTTAAACTGAGGGCTATGAGGTGGAAACATCACCACTTTCCCTTCAGGTAGAGGCCTGAAGATAGATGTTTGTTAATGAGGTTTCACGCTGTCTTACTAGATCCTCAATCATTTAAAATGCAAATCCCAGAGAATGAAGTAAAAGCTATCATATATACGAGAAGGTGGCTGATTTTTTAATAAATGATTATGCCATCTGCTTCCTCATCATTTACTGACTGTGAAATACGATCTGTGAAATTATATGAACTTGTAAACTATAAACAACATACATCAGAAGTAAGAAAATGGGCCATCACCTTTCTTTGATTCCTCCCTTCTCTCTTAATTCAGAGTGTACTCTGATGGGCAGGCACATAAGAAGATAAAGTTGCCTTGTCTGAACAGCTGACATTCTCCTATTTAGGACTCCTATATTGTTTTTATCATAGTGATTGCTGAATGAACTAGAAGGACATTTATAAAGAATTATTTCAGAGTGACCTACGTTAGAAATCTTGAAGACTCAGAACCTACCTGTGCCTGTAAAATTTTTCAGGTAATTTTGTGTGAAATCAGGAATGCAGGAAGAGAACATTTTTGTTTTCAGTGAGAATTATTTTTTTTTAACTGAAGGAGAACTAGGGTTGATTTACACTACACTTTGTGCGTGTGTGTGTGTGTGTGTTTAAAGGAAAGTTTATAATTACAGCCAATTTTTCCTACAAAACTTGTGCACACTTTGCCATGTGACCCTGGCCCCTCTCCTCATGCTGTGGCAGCACACTCCTCGCCTCCACCCTGTACTTCTCATGTCCATTTAACCGGCTCCTGTACCTCTCCATCATTCTGTCTCACCTCCACGCAAGAGCTGTCCAGATAGCCTCCTGCATACGCCCAAGCCAATGACGCACATTCTTCAGCACTATCATTTTGTATCTTGCATGCCATTTCAATCTTTGTCTGAGGACTCAGCTTCCAGAATGGTTTCACATCTGCATTAATGGAGAGTTCCGGGGGCCCGTCTTCAGGAGACCCTCCAGTCTGCCAGATCACATCAAGTCTGATCTTTTTGCTAGCCTTCAGGTTCTGCACCCCACATTTCTCTCGCTCCATCTAGGACTCTCTGTAGAGCTTCCTTGCCAGCATGGTTTTGGGTCGTGGCCAGGCGCACATCTGGTTTCATGTTGACGCATTCTGTGGCATACATGGCTGTCTCTCTCTCTTGGGCTTGCGTTGTATGGTTGATCCTCTTCTTTGTTCCAGGTGGGTTAAGACCAGTTAATGCTTCCTACATGGCCATTTGGTAACTTTTAAGACTCCAGACACCACTCATCAAAGTGAGATGCTGAATATTTGCTTAAAAAACTTTGTTATGCCAATGGAACTATGTCCCTGGAAATTTTTGGTTTTATGTAGAGTATTTCTTAGCTTTGGGTTTAGTCCATCTGTGCTGACTTCTCTTCTGCTGTGTATTATCTCTCCTTTTACCTAAAAATAGTTCTTGTCAATTAGATTATCTAATTAGTGAATACCCCTCTTCCTCCCATGCCCCCTCATAACCATCAAACAATGTTTTCTTCTGTGTTTCTATGTTCTAATTTTAATGTCACTTGTCTCTAACATATTTGAGTACTCCCCCCTCTCCCCGCTCCTACCCCGGCTTGCCCCCAACTCCACTCCTAGCTTCTGGTTCAGCCTTCCTCCCAGTTTTCATCTGGCTTTTAACAGTTATGGTCTGTCAAAAGTCTCCTCTTCCCTCCCTGAAGCACTGAACATGAACTCTGCGGCTGCCATCTTTTTTCTCTCTTGTCTGGCCTTGAGAAGATTGAGAAAGCTGCCTTTATTTTCATTTGCAAATCCTTTAATTCCTCTCAATATCACTTTCAACAACAAAGATAACAAAGTATTAAGCAAACATTTAAACTAAACCTTAAAAATAAAGCTGCCTGGATTTGAGAAAGAAAAAAAAAAACCAAAACATGTATTCACAGAAATATCCCTCTGGATGTCTTAGCTTTGTTATTTGGCCACTGAGGCCAATTTTATACCCCCACAGAGTCTGGGTATTTTAAGAACTGTTCGTTTGGTCTCTGAATCATAAAGTCTAACTTGTGCCTGCTCTATCATACACACTTAATGCTTATTTTTAAAATGATTGAATTTTCATTTGAGTTTTTTTACTATTCTTTGTCCTAACATAGAATATTGAAATCACTTGTTTTTAACACACCATTAATTAATGTGTTAATAAGCAGCTAAGAAGTGGATCACTTGTTATAAAATAAATATTTTTGACCACACATGTGACTTTTCTGTTTACTGAACAAAAAGTCGAAAATTATTTTGGACCAGGTATTATGCATATTTCTGAATTGCGCAAACAGAAGCAAACATGGAATAGTACAACTGAGGCAGGATAAAGCAGGTAAGACTGAGATTGCAGAAAATTCTATAACCCAGAAGGATTTTAGATTTCATTGTGATGACAGCAGGCATTTATTAAAGGATTCCAAAATAGGAAGTGTCTATTACATTTGCAGTATTTTAAACAATCACTTAAACTGCAGTGTAGGAGACAGGATTGACATGACTGAGGCTGGGTGAGAAGTATTTTGGGCTACACAGAAGAGAATGACAATTCTTGACCTTAAAACAGTGGCAATGGGTGGAAAGGAAAGGAAGTGAGAATGATTTCTTTTTTTCCTTATTGTGCTTTAAGTGAAAGTTCACAGCTCAGAAACCTACACATACTCACTGCTGTGTCGCCCTGGTTGCTCTTTCCACAATGTGACAGTACAAACTGTCAAGTCTGGCCTTTTTTCTAGAGCTTGAGTTCTGTACCTCACTTTTCCTCCTGCTCTATCAGGGACTCTTGGTTGTGTTTTCTGTCAGGGTGGTCATTGGTAGTAGCCAGGCACCATTTAGTTTTTCCGGTCTCATGCTGATGTAGTATCTGGTTTTATATGGCCCTGTCTGCCTGAGAATCGTTTCTTGATGAACAGAATGAAGAAAGGAGAATGTGCATTAAAATACTTAGAATGTAAATAGTAATATTATTCCTAACAAATAAGAAGCCAAGACTGTAGTATTTGCCATTTGCAGTTCTGTCTTGCATAGAATGTTCAGCTTTTAAGTCTCAGTTTAATATCTAAATAAGTGTTTGAGACAACCTGCAGCTTTGTCTTTTCCTGGTGTTTGAATCACATTACATTTGAGTTCTACATTACTCTAGGCAAATTTTCTTTTGACACTCTGGATGAATGGCCAAAAAAAAAAACAAATCTGACTCCCCTCCAAATTACATCTTTATTTTATTTCAAGTTTCTATATAAGTTAATGTAGTCTAAAAGCTGAAATTACATGCAGTTTACTATGCACAATTTTATTTATTATTTAAATTGTTTACAGTAATTTGTATAATGATACTCTGTGTGTGTGTGTTTATGTATGAGAATGATAGAGAAGTTAGGAAGCTATTACTTATTTTGCCATCTATCAGGGTTCTGAACTAAAGTACAAATGTGTATTCTATAAATGTTTTTAATTATTACTTTTTCTTCTAGTGTTGTATTATACCTTAAAATTAATTTGATGAATTGGTTATAAATATTAGCAATAATAATCTATTTTAAGTCTTTCTAAGGGGTTGATCAAATTAATTAGCATACATATACTATTTCATAGTTAATAAATTGCTCCTTTAAAAACTGATTGTGCACTGATTTTGTCATATAATCCAAAATACATTTTTTTGATGAATTTAAAAACTTTGAACTCTGACATATAATGAAAGCTCAGAATTTTGCAAAATAGGTTATGTGCAGTAATAAGAAAAAGGCTATGTATGAATCATTTCTTAGAAAATTGCAAAACTCCTTCAAGCTACTCTGTAGGATGTTAGAGAACAGAAAAGGTAGAGAGAAGACTGGGTTTTCATGTTTTTAGTAGATGGGAAATAGTTTCTCTAGAATGATTTATGAGCATGAATAACAACTGAGTGATTTCAGCTTATGACATTGTACTAGGCAACACGGGAATGTAAACATAGACTATTTATCTTCTTAATCAGATTGCAGTATAGTACCCATTGCTATTGAGTTGATTCTGACCCAGAATGACCCTATGGGATAGAGAGGAACTGTCCCATAGTGTTTCATGGCTATAATTAACATGAAAAAGACCATGGAGCAGCCGACAGGTCCCTACTTCAGACCTTTCGGTTAGCGTCAGGGTGCTTAACTGAGGTACTAAACTACCAGAACTCCCTTGCAGTAAAGTTATAGTTAGGTGCCATTGAGTCAGTTCCAACTCACACCAACATTATGTACAGTAGAATGAAACGCTGCCTGATCCTGCACCATACTTACAGTCATTGTTTTGCTTAGACCCATTGTTGCAGCCACTGTGTCAACCCATCTCGTTGAGAGTTGTTCCCTTTTTCACTGATCTTGTATTTTACCAAGCATGATGTCTTTCTCCAGGAACTTATCTCTCCTGATAATGTGTCTAAAGTACATGAACCATAGTATTGCCATCCTTGTTTCTAAGGAGAATTCTGGCTGTGATTTTTCCAGAACAGATTTGTTTGTTCTCTTGGCAATCCATGGTATATTCAATATCTTCACCAACACCATAGTTCAAGGGCATGAATTCTCATTTGGTCTTCCTTATTCCTTGTCCAGCTTTCAAACGCGTGTGAATGAAATGCATAGTAGGAAACAGAAAGTAACTATTATGCAAGAAAATATACAACACACGCTGTAAGTGAAAAAGTGTGTCTGGAATTTTAGAGGAAAAATACATGTTACTCTGGGTCGTGGCATGCTGGGGAATCATATACAGAGTAGATGGTATGACAGCCAATTTGTGAAAGATAAACTCATGTCAACAGATGAAGAAGGAAAGTCAGTCCATAAAGCAAACAGCAGGAGAAAATGTAAGACAAAAAAAGGTGGAAACAGCACACTACTCTTTCCAAATGTTGTAAAATGTCTAGGGTACTAGAAAGGTAAGAGAGCAATGGCAGCAGCACTGATCAACGGCAATGAGTGAAGAATTTGCTATTTAGCCTTTGCAGATGGGAGCCATTGAATATTGTGAAAAGTGGAACGTGAAAGGGTAATAATTATCATAATATATAATTGTGATTATCATGTGTTTTAGGATGAATTTGTGAGAAAAGACAGAAAAATCAGAGAGGTTGAAAAACATGTCAGAAATGTATTATTTAGATGAGAACTTATGAGTATCTAAACAATGCTTATATGGATTTTCCTGAGAAAATATTACTATTTTGATGGGTTACTTTAGTACATGTAAAGACTCTAAAATGAAGAAGACATTGCTTCATACATGTTCTCTGAAGAAAGCAATAGAAATGATAGTTTCAAATTGTTAGGACCTGTACCTTGTGTACTGTCCTCAATTTATTTTATCTTATTTTATTTTTTGGCAAGTGACATTTCTGTATAAACAGACACCTATGAAATGTCTTTCCTAGTAACATTACAAGTATAATGGGCAGAATATTAAGCAAGTCTGAGAAAGATGCACTACTCATCAGGCCTCTGAACTGGTTCTTTGCAGTTTGAACTCCTAATGATAATTTGCATTTCTAACAAGCTCCCAGGCAGTGACGTTATTGCTGCTGTTTAGAAACCAATAGTGAGACCCACGAGCAGAGCCATCGTTCTCAAAATTTATCATGGGTTAAGAATCACTTGGGGGTCCTGGTACGTTCAACCCAGAAAGAACCTGTTTGAAGTCCTACTACCTGCTCAAGTTTCCAATACTTTTTATCTTGTTTCATATGGAGTTTGAGCTATATAATTTAATTATTAAATCCCTCAAATTTGAAAATCATGGTTCTATTTAGTGGAATAATTGTAACTGTTACATATAAATTAACACTAATAAGAAATTTTCTGAGCTCTATAGTATTATCAGGGAATGTACAAAAGGAAGTTGCTGGACAGGAAGTTACATAGTAACAAGAAAACCTTTGTGCCATTCATATCTGTCATCTCATCTCACTTCCTTAGGCCAAATAGTGATGAAAACTATAAGATGTTTAATGTGTCTTATATACTGCTAGATATAAAAATTGAGTCTATTTAGTAATGTGCCCGATAAGGTACATTCCAGCAGTGTCCTACCACATATGGGTCTGTCCACTGACCACACCCACAGGAATAGGTGACCCTGCCCCTGGAAGGAGCAGGCACCCAATCCTACTCCTGAGCATACAAGTTTGGCAGACATCACAGGGTCACTAGATCACAGAAACCACTCCTCTGTTGCCCGATTTCTAGCCAGGAACCTCCTCCCCATGACCTTCCTGAGGCTGCGGGACCTTCCCTAAGACAAGACCCTGCCAGTGCTTACCTAAGACCTTTGTGGAGTGAACCACCTGGCCAAATGCTGCACAGCAGCCTCCATGCACCCAGCAGCCCCACACCTCCTTGTTTCAGGTGTTCACATTATGTCAAAATCACACACTTTTATCTCACAGAAGTATCATGGACTTTTAGAAACTCTAGTGGCATAGTAGTTACGTGCTACAGCTGCTAACCAAAAGGTTGGCAGTTCGAATCCACCAGGCCTTCCTTGGGAACTCTATATGGCAGCTCTACTCTGTCCTGTAGGATCTTTATGAGTCAAAATCGGTTCAGCCACCTTGGCTTTGATTTGGTTTGTTTTTATCATGGACATTAACAAAGGTGCGACTCTCTCTCTGTGTATTATACCTAATGTGTTAAAATGTGAAGGACCCCTGGTGAAGAAAGGGTTAAGCAGTCAGCTGCTAACCGAAAGTTGAGGAATTTGAACCCACCAGTGGCTCTGCAAGAGAGAAGACCTAGAAATCTACTTTTGTAAAAATGATATCCTAGGAAACCCTATGGTGCGGTTCTTGTCTGTCCTTCAGGGATGCTACAAGTCAGAATCAATAGCTCACAACAACAGTGCTACAGTATCAATCCCTATGTTATCTATACTTGGAGTTACCATCATCTACCAGTCTGACTTATTGTGCAATGGCTCACATGTTGTTGTGATGCAAGAAACCATGCCAGCAGTGTTTCAAACACCAGCAGTATTGCCCATGCTACAAAGATTTCAGCAGAGCTTCCAGACTAAGACAGACTAGAAAGAAAGATTAGTTGATGTGCTTTTCAAGAGAACAACTGCAAACTTTATGGATCACAACAGAACAGTGTCTAACTCACTCGCTCAGTGTACGCCATCAGGAGTATTTAGCACCTGAGGGAGAACATCTTGTTTGCTGAAATCGAGGGAAAGTCAGAGTGAAGGAAACCATCAGTGTAAAGGATTGACACAATACCCACAACAGCGGACTTCAACATGCCCGCAATTTTGAAATGATGAAGAACTGGGCAGCATTTCTTTCCGTTGTGCGTAAAGATGTTGTAAGTTGGTGCAGACTCAAGGGTAGCTATTTATGTTGTGCTGTCATGTACCATTGAGTCAGTTTTGACTCATAGCAACCCTATGGACAATAGAATAAAACGCTTTCTGGTCCTGTGCAATCTGCACGAACACATGTTTGAGCTGCTGCACCGTGTCAGTCCATCTAGTAGGGTGTCTTCTTCCTTGTCACTGATCCCCTGCTTTGCCAATCCTAATGTTTTTCTCTAGGAACTGATTCCTCCTGATAACATGTCCAAAGTATATGAAACTAAGTCTCCCCATCCTCTCTTTTAAAAAGAAGACTTTGGCTGTATATCTTGCAACGGTGATGTATTTGTTCTTCCAGCAGTCTGTGGTATATCCAATATTCTTCACAATACATTAATTCAGAGACATCAATTTTTCTTCCTTATTCATTTTCCAGCTTTCACATGCATATGAAGCAATTGAAAATGTCATGAAAATATCACTTTAGTTCTCAAAGTCACATCTCTGCTTTTTAATACTTTAAAGAATTCTTTTGCAGCAAATTTGCCTAATGAATGTCACTTGATTTCCAGGGGCATTGATGGTGAGTCCAGATAAAAGGAAACCTGACTCGACATCACTTGGCTGGCTGGCTTGACAACTTAAATATTTTCTCTTTTAATCATGATGTTGTGTATTGTTCCAGTCATGAGGAGTTTTCTTTCTTTTATGTTGAGGTATAATCCATACTGAAGGCTGTGCCCTTTGGTCTTCATCCGTGTTTCCAGTCATCTTCACTTTCAGCCAGCAAGCTTGTGTCATCTGTATACCACAGGTGTTAAGAAGTCCTCCTCTAATCCTGACAGTGACCTCTTCTTCATATTGCACATATTTGTTCAGAATACGGTTTGACTAAGTGTGGTGAAAGGATCCAATCCTGATACAGACCTTTCCTGACTTTAACCTGGCAGTATCCTCTTGTTCTGTCCTAACAACTGCCTTTTGGTCTGTGTACAAGTTGTACATGAGCACAATTAAGTATTCTGGAATTCTCATTTTTAATAATGCTATGCATAATTTTTGTGCTCCACATAGTCAAATGCCTTTGCATAGTCAGTAAAACACAGGTAAACATCTTTCTGGTATTTTCTGCTTTCAGCCAAGATCTGTCTTGCCATCATCAGTAATAACCCTATTTCCATGTACACTTATGAACAGAGCTTGAATTCTTGGCATCTCCCTGTCAGTGTACTGCTGTAATTATATTTTATGCATTTATTTTTATGGATATACATTTCCATTGCTCTCCATCTTCACTAGCATATATATTGGCAGTTTCTTAACTCTAGCTATTTTAAAAGCGTATAGTGGTAGCTCATTACCATTTTAATTTATAGATCCATGAGTTGGATCCGACTCGATGGCACTTGGCTTTGGCAATGACACGTGATTAATATCTTTTCATATATTTATTTTCCTTCTACATGTCTTCTTTGTGAGGTATTTGTTCAGCTCTTTTGCCTATTTTTTATTTGTGTTGTTTAATTTCTTATTACAGAGTTTTAAATGTTCTTCCTATACTTTGGATACAAGTCCTTTATGTGTTTTACAAAGATTTCCCAGTTTGGCGCTTGTCTTCATGTTGCCAAACAAACTGTACCATTTTAATGAAGTCTAACTCAACAATTGTTTCTTTCATGGATTACGCTTTTAGTATTACATCTAAAGATTTATACCAAACCCAAGGTCACCTAAATTTTCTCCTATACTATTTTCTAGAAGATATATAGTTTGGCATTTTACACTGAAATTTGTGATCCTTGTGTGTGTATTTTTTAAAGTTATGATTTAGATGAAAGTTCACAGAAAAAAATGGTTCCTTATATAATATATAATATTAATCATATTGTTAAATAACTTCCAAATTCTGTTGGCCCACCACTCTTTGGCATAGATACAGAAATGAATCTCTTTCAGTTAGTTGGCCAGGTAGCTGCTATCTAAATATCTTGGGATAGAGGATTGACCACTTCCAGCATTATATTTGTTTGTTGAAATATGTCATTTGATATTCAGTCAATTCCCGAAGCCTTTTCTTTCTCTCTCTTTTTTTTTTTTTTTGCCACTGTCTTTTGTGAAGATTGAACTTCAGTATCATCAGTTCTTAATTCTACACTACCTCCTGAAATAGTTGACTGCCAACATTTTTTTTTTCCTCCTGAGGTGATTCTCTCACCTTTCGGCAGGGGGATGCCTCCTGTGTCATTCAGTGTTTTACTCATAGACTGTCAATACTGCAATTCCAGGTTTAAATTATTTCTTCAGTTCCTTCAGTTTGAGAAATGTTGAATGTGTTCTTTCTGTTTTTGATTCAAAGTCTTTTGTAGCTTTTATTACGTATTTACTTTGACTATTTGAGCTGCCCTTTGAAATCTTCTATTCAGCTCTTTTACTTCATTTCTGTCCTTCCTTTCACTTCAGCTACTCCTGAGGGATCGTCCTCTGGCAATGTATCAGACAACGTTTTACTGCAATCCATAAGCTTTCCCTGCTGATTTGTTTAGTAGATTGCCGGGTCCCCTTTTTCCCAGCATGCCTTAGTCTGGAAGTGCCACTGAAACCTGCCCACGTGAGTGACTCTGCTGGTATTTGAAATACCAGTAGCATAGCTTCCAGCTTTACAACAATACACAAATCATCACAGTAAGAAAAACAGGCAGAAGAGTGGTGGATTTAAAACTTAGAATGCTTAGAATTACATTTTCCATATTCTCTTCTATCTAGGGTTCTAGATGTGTAGTAGACTCCACTTATTGAATGTATTCCCATACGATTTAAAGTCAAAGGCTAGGAAATGCCATATTCCTTGTTAGTGATATTATAGCGTTCTTACAGTAGAGACTAGTGCTGATTCTTCAGCAATTTGGAAGAATTATTCACACTGTGATCCATGTGTTTCTTTTATCCAAAGCTTCTCCGGTAGAAGAGATTAAAGACATCAGACTAACAGTATACTAACTTCAGATTGGTTGCTTCTAAATTTTCTTGGGATTGCTCTAGAGTCCTAATCTTCAACTGAATTCTTCAGCTCTCCCAACAATTTTATAGGCATCTATTTATAACAATAAATTCTTCCTTAGAGTATGTCAACTCAAATAGCTTTATCTAGCTAAAGTTTTATCATAATGATTATCTCTAACTTTACCTAACAACACTTTCTGAACATACACAGGAAAAGGTTTATTTTCTTTTTTCAAAAAATATTTTATTGTGATTTAACTGAAAGTTTACATTCCAAATCATTTTGTCATTTAAAAAAAAAAAAACCCTATACACATATTGCTAGCTAAGTCTGTTCTTCTTCCCTCCCCATGAAAACACACTCATCTTTTATATGCTGTATTTCCTGCATCTGTCCAAAACCACCTCCAGTACCTGTCCACCCTCTCATCTTGCCTCTGGACAAGAACTACTCAGACAGCTTAGACAGCCTCACGTATATATTTAACACACAGGAAGCATGTTCTTTGCCAGCATCCCTATATGTCTTATAGTCTAGTCTTATTTTTGTCTGAAGAATTAGCTTGGTTACTAGTTTCAGCTCTGGGCTAACAGAGTCTGGAGGCCATGTTACAAAGGGACCCTCCAGTGTGTCAGACCACCGAATATAGTCCTTTGATAGAATTCTAGTTTGGCACACACATTTTTCTGCCACTACATCAGAGACTTTGCCTTGTGTTCCCTATCAGGCCACTCACTGGTAGTGGCCATGCACCACATAGTTCTTTTGGTCTCATGCTGATATAGTCTCTGGAACATATGGCAACATCTCTCTGCTGGGCTCATATTTTCCTCATGTCTTTGATGTCTTTCATTCTCCTCTGCTGCAGGAGGACTAGGACCAATTGTTATTACATCAATTGATCCCAGTGGATGAGGGAACTACAGGGTAGAAAAAAGGAGTGTGCTGTCATGGAGAGGGGAAGACAGCAGTTGCCTAGTTAAGTGTGTGCAGAAGGCTACTTGCTAGCTTTTCAGACTCTAGCTGCTACTCACCAAAGCAGTATACAGAACATTTTTTAAAAAAAACTTAGTTATGCTAATTAGCTTAGATATCCCTAAATCTGTGGTCCCCATACTCCTATCCCTGCATAGATTTTTAATATGGTTAAGTACTCTTGAAATATTGATCGTTTAATCATCAATAATGGCTTCCTTATCTAGTATGGTGGATTTACTTTAAAGTCTATTTTGTCAGAGATTAATATTGCTACTCCTATTCCTTCCTGAATGTTGTTAGCTTGATATGTATTCTATTCCATTCTTTGAATTGTAGTTTGTTGACATTTTTGAGTCTAAGGTGCATCTGCTGTTAGATGGATCTTCCCCCCTCCAATCTGCCACTCTCCTTCTGTTTATTGGTGCTTTTAGTCCATTTACATTCAGTGAGTTTATTGATACATATAAGCTTAGTGCTTTCATGTTGATGTCTTCTTTTGTGTGTTGTAGACATTTTCTTTGTTACATTTAATTTTCTGTGCCCAGTCTTTTTCTTTGTGTTTTCTTTCATATTTTTTAATGTTAGTGGTTTTGCATTTGCTGAGACTTCATGGTTTTCTTGTTTTTTTTTTTTTTTTTTTTTTTTTTTTTAATCTTGATATGTGGGATTGATAGTTTTCCTTGTGGCTACCTTATCATTTACTCCTAACTTTCTAAATCTAAATCAGTCTTTAAATTTCTTTATTTCTTCTTGACTTCCTCTTCATATGAAAGATTTGTGACTCCGTTTTCTTTTGGGCTCCTCTTTGTTATTTAAATAATGTGTATGTAATGATATCCCTGTTTCCCTATTTTCAAAGTTTTGCCTATGATTCCTTTATTTGAGTTGATATCCAGTTTTTCTGTTCTGTGTTGTGGTCTTGGATTGTTACCTGGTGTTACTGGTTTTCTAACCAATGGACTTCCTTTAATATTTCTTATAATTTTGGTTTGTTTTTTGCAAACTCCCTGAATTTTTCTCTTTCTGGAAATGTCCTGATTTTGCCACTATATTTGAGAGATAATTTTCTGGATATAAAATTATTGGCTGGCAATTATTTTCCTTCAGTTCTTTGTATTTTCATCCCCTTTGTCTTCTTGCCTGCATGGTTTCTTGCTGAGTAGTCTGAGCTTAGTATTATAGATTCTCTTTTGTAAATTATTTCTCATTTATCCTGAGAGACTTTTTTAAGTGTCCCCTTATCTTTAGTTTGGCAAGTTTGGTTACAACATGACTTGGTGTCTTTCTTTTGGGACCTACCTTGTGTGGAGTTCAATGAGTATCTTTGATAGATATCTTTTCACCTTTCACGATATCAGGGAAGTTTTCTGTCAGCACATTTTTGACAATTCTATCTGTATTTTCTGTTGTACCCCCTGTTTGTGTACCTCAGTCATTCACAGATTATTCCTCTTGATAGATGCCCACACAATTCTGTTTATTTAAAAATTCTTTTTTGGATTTTTTTCCTCAAATACATTGACATCATGTGCTTTATCTTCCATCTCACTAATTCAGGCTTCTATTGCCTCATTTCTGTTCTTTTGACTTTCTGTTGAGTTGTCAAATTCTATAATTTAATTATTAGTTCTGAATTTCTAAATCACTCTATGCTTTCTTACAGCTTATTCAATTTGTCATTACACTATGCTGCATTTTGCCTCGTCTCCTTCCTTAACTCTCAAAAAGTTCTATTAATATTTTATACTCTATCTCTGATAATCAAGGATGTTCTCCTCTAGAAAATTTGATTATTTGCTTTGGGACCTTTCTGAAGAGCTCATAGTCCACACCTTTGAGTGCTTTGATAGGGACTGTTGTTTACAAGTCATCAGTAAATAGTATTTATTTATTTTATATTTGCCTATTGCATTCTAGATTCTTGTTTTGAAATGTATAGTTTACTTTTCTTATATGGATTCAGCTCATGTGTTCAGGTAGTCAGTCAACAAGTATACAGTGCAAACTCTTGCCAATATCCTAGATGGGCATTGTTAATTAATACAGGCATACGTGTGTGCTTGTAGCTGCCGAGACAGTCATAAAGCAGGAGCTATCCCTGAGTGTCTATGAGGATGGCATATTCCCTTATGTCTGAATCTAAGTGAAGGAACAATTTCTGCCTTGATGTTCTACCTGACGGGAGTCAGCAGAATTTTTTTGTGCCCTCTGCCCTGAATTTGTAAAATTATTCCCCCTTTGATTCTAGCAGTATGGCTCAGGGCAGACGTAAAGAGTCCAACTTTTTTTCTCAGTTAATGGTATCAGACTCCAGACTTGGGTGCAATGCAGAGAAGGGAGGAAGTGAATGGCTCAGGGCAGACTTGATGAGTCTTACTTTCAGCTCAGTTAATGGTGTCAGACACCAGAACTAGATACAAGGCAGAGAAGTGAGGCAAAGAATGACTCAGGGAGGGCTTTAAGTATTCCTACTTCTGTTTCAGTAAATGGGAACCGAGCACACTGCTGAGAGGGATGGGGAAGTTCTGGGAAGGGAGACAGGCCCATCTCACAGAAAAGACTCAGCACTGTGTGGCAGGTGACACACAGCTTCTTATGATCTGGTGCTATCTCTCACTGATTCCAGAGGCACAAGTGGATTCTCTAGATAATTACTACTGCTGAGGAGGGCATCCACCAACTTCTATGCTCAGCCCACCAAGCTGTGGCTGCAGCCAATTCCTGGCTGATCAGGTCTGTGAAATCCTATGCACTTCTGATGCAATACTCCCTTCTCCATTGCTCAGTCTAGTTTCTCGACTTTCTCTTTGATGATCAGGGTTCCTAAGATGTTATGTGTACTGGATGCGTTTCTTTTGGGTCTTTGCTGTTACAGGAGTTACAGGAAGCACTCATCTACTCCACCATCTCCACCCCCCACTGCCCCACAGGAAACTGTTACATAAACACTGTTTATTTCAGAACAACTGTGGTATATTTTGGCAGAGGAAGGTAACAAACAAGCTAAGAAAAAATTAGAGTAAATTCTATTGGACATGTATTTGTATAGAAGACCATCCTTGTTCCTTTCTTGTATTGAACAGGATTCTGAGGTAGAGGGTTGTCTGAAAGACATGGCCTAACTTTTTCAGTTTATTTATTTCTTCACTGATTCTTTCAGTTATTCCTTTGAGCACTCTGACTGCCCTCCCCATTTTTTCTTCCTTTTTATTGTTGTATTTTTTCATATTTCTATTATTATCACTTTCATATTTGTCCTCCCTTAGCTTATTCTAATTGGTAATTTTTATTGACTACCAAGCTAACAATTTCTGCTGTCTCAAGGATTAAAAGAGCTGCTAAAATGACAGATATTCTTTAAAACAGATCTTCAAATTTTACTGATTGGTAGGAAAACAGAATTATCTCTTTCTGTGAGAGTAGAAGCTATCTAGACATAACTCTACTTCAGAAGACTTGTGAAAGATAAAGATGACTATTAAAATGGTTTTACTTGCTGAAGGATTTCATAGATTATTTTCACTGGAAAGTCAAGAACTTTTGGCTATTTTCTTGTAGGGCTACATAAGACCTGTTGTGATTTAAAGGAAAGTGATAAGTAAGTGGAAATACACAGCATATACTTGTCACATGAAATAAAATGACTTAAAGTTTTATAATAAGATTGCTAGATTATACTTAGCCCATGGAGTTCTTTACCATGTAAACTCAAGGACTATGGAGAGGGTCTTCTTTGTAATTAATGGAAAGTTTTTGAACAGTATTCATAGTGTTAACCTGTGATTTATGTACACGAAATAATTTTATTCTTATTATTGGAATTGTGTGCTATATCACATTTCATGACAGAAAAAACACAAGAATGTGCTGGTAATACATGATGTAGATTTCAATGATAAATACCATTAAGAAACATTTCTTCTGATCTACTTTTTGCCCATACCTTAGTGATATGATCAAGCTAGCATTTAGGATATGTGCATAATTATAATCATCCACATAAAGTATTCTAATTATGAATAATAGATTATATGTTTACTAATAGGAGAAACAAATTCTATACTTTGACTCATTTTAAATTAAAAAAAATATATAATAGTATAAAACAGAAAAGAAAAACTGTACCGAGCATCCTCGGGGTAGGCCAACATGTGGCTCACACATGTTGGTAATGTACTCTCAGCTACGGACATCACAATTAGGTTTAAACTTTCAGCATAAATTCTTTGGAACAAGAACAGAAAAATACAAGGTTAATGGGATTATTGCATCTAGCTGAACATTTTCCTTTATCTCCATTCCTTTTTCTTGTTACCGTTAAATGAAATACTGGTGTTTGTCACAACTCTTATAGTTTCATGGTTTGAAGTACTCAGAGTTGGTTCAGCCATTTGCCCATGGGAAGCCTTTACAGCTCCAGCTGGAAATGATCATGCTGATGATGACACTTAGTATTAATTAACACCATATGGCTTGAGTTTTTTGTTTATTCTGCTTGTTTTCCTTTTCACTGACCTTGTGATATCTCCTGATGAGTAGAACTCTTAAATTTAGGGACCTATATTATTTATTATCAATACTTGTGTGTCATATTGTTTTACAGTGGTAACTTCTGTGTTGCTGCAATGCTGCAAGCTATGCCACTGGTATTTCCAAGGCCACTAGGGTCATTCTAGTGGACAGATTTCAACAAAAATTCCAGGTTAAGATAGGCTAAAAAGAAATACCTGGCCATTTACTTCTGAAACAACTGGCAAATGAAAACCTTATAAATAGCAAAGGAAAATTGTCTGATACAGTGCTAGAAGATGAGACCCTTAGCCTGAAAGGCAATCAAGGTATAACTGGAGAAGAGTTGCCTGCTAAAATAGTCAAATGTAGTGATGTAAATAGAGTAAAGCTTTTGAAGCTTTATTTGCTGATATGGTGCAACTCAAAATTAGAAGAAACCACTGCAAACATTCTGTCTTAGGCTGCATCCTCTAAAGAGCACAACCAATAAGTATATAAATACATACAGAGAGAGATTTATAACAAGGACATGACTTACACACTTATAGAGGCTGGATCATTCTGAGTCTCAATCAGAATGGAATCTTCTCTCAATTCATGTAGCTGCAGAGGATACTCTACCCATGACTGGCAGGTCAGAGATCAAGGCTCCTGCTCACAGACTGAATATTGAGGAATTATAAGATCTGAAGATAACCTGTTAGCTCTGCCAAAGAGCAGATGAAAAGAAGGCAGCCAGAGGATCCAAAGCAAGGCAAAAGCCAGAATGTCTGTTTATATGCAGAAGCAGGCCATACCTCCAAGGAAAATCCTTTCAAACTGAATGATTACTCATAGCAGATGCAATTATGGGAGTTGCTCCCATATAAACCCTGAGACTTATGGCCCAGACAAGTTGACACATAATCTTAACCATCATATATCCATTAATACTTGGAATGTGAAATGTATGAAGTATGAATCTAGGAAAATAGGAGGTTGTCAAAAATGAAATGGAATCAATAAACATCAGTATTATAGGCATGAGTGAGCAGAAATAGAATATTATAAGCTATTTAGAATCACACGTGTAGTCTACTATGTATGAAATACCAAATCAAAGAAAAATGATGTTGCAGTCATTGTCAAAAAGAATATTTCAAGAGCTATTCAGAAGTACATTGTGGTCAGTGATAGGAAACTATTCATATGCCTACAAGGCAGGTAATAAAATAAAATAATAAGACTAAAATTCACATTTGCACACTAACCCCTAAGGCCAAAGATTAGGAAATTGAAGACTTTTAGCAAATTCTGCAGTCTGAAGTTGACTGAACGTGCTATAACAGTGCATTAATAATTACTAGGTATTGGAATGTGACAACTGGAAACAAAGAAGGAATAGAATATGACCTTGGTGATAAAAATAATACTTGAGACTTCATGACAGAATTTTGCAAGACAAACAACCTGTTCATTGGGGAAAAAAAGCATTTTTTCTTTTTTTTCTTATTATGATTGAATGAAAATGTACATTCCCATATAAGTTTGCATGCCACCTATTTGCAGCTCCCACTGCTCTCCCTAGCCAGTAGAGCACACTCTTCCTCACTGCTCCATATATGCCTTATCCTCCCAAAAATCTCCTATCCCCTCTTCTACACCCACTCCTGGCCTCCAATACACAGGGAATATACAGGCTCAGTGTATCATAAAGAATTGATTGATGTTTAGCAGTTGCAGGTGTGGTATTTTAGACAGGAACCAATGATAATGAAGAAAAAAGTCCAAGCTTCACTGAAAGCATTGCTGGGAAATCAGGATCCAGGAACTGACAGAATACTACAGATGAGATGTTTCAACAAACAGTTGCAGTGCTGGAAGTGCTCACTGTTTTATGCCATGAAATTTGGAAGATTGCTTCCTGACCAACAAACTGAAAGAGAGCTGTATTATTGTCCAAGCTAAAGAAAGGTGATCCAACAGAAAGCAGAAACTACCACACAATCTCATTAACATCACACACAAGTAAAATTTTGCAGAAGATAATGAAAAAATAGTAGCAGCTTTACATGGACAAAGAACTGCCAGAAATTCTAACCATATTCAGAAGAAGTTATAAGAGGGATAGTATTGCTGGTATTACATGGATCTTGACTGAAAATAGAGAATACCAGAAAGATGTATATTATTATTATCATTATTTTTGACTATGTAAGGGAATTCAACTGTGCAGATCATAAAAAATCATATACAACATTGGGAAGAGTGGGAATTCCAGAATACTTACTTGTGTTCATGAGAAACCTGTACATAATCCAAGAGGCGGACTTCAGAACAGAACAAGTGAATACTTCATGGCTTAAAATCAGGAAAGCTGTGTGTCAGGGTTGTATCATTTCACCATACTTCTACAGTTTGCATGCTAAGCAGAAAATTGGAGAAGCTAAGATCTCTGAGGAAGAATGCCGTACAAGGTTTGGTGGAAGTCTCATTTGTTTGCTGAATGTGAAGACTTGAAGCATCTACTGATAAAGATGAGACTACAGCCCTCAGTATGGATTACACTCAACATAAAGAAAAAAAAAATCTCATTGGAGGAGCATAAAAAGCATTACAATTAATGGAGATAATATTGAAGTTGTCATGAATTTCCTTTTACTTGAATCTGTAATCAACACCCAGTGATGCAGCAGTCATGAAATCAAATGATGCATTGCATCGGGCAAGTCTGCTACAAATGTCCTCCTTAAAGTGTTAATTTTAAAAAGCAAAGATGTCATTCTGAAGAATAAGGTTCTCGTGATCCTAGCCATGGTATTTTTAGTGGTCTCAAATGCATGGGAAAGTGGGACAGTGAATTAAAAAGAATGAAGAAGAGTTGATGCCATTGAATTACGTGTTGACAAAGTATTGAATATGTCATGGACTGTCAGAAAAATATCTATTCATCTGTCTTGGAAGAAGTATAGTTGAAATGCCCCTAGAAGCAAGGCTGGGGAGACTTTGTCTCACATGTTTTGTACATGTTATTAGGAAGGACCAGTAACTGGAGAAGGACGTCACGGTTGGTAGAGTGTCAATGAAATAGAGGAAGACCTTCAAAGAGATAGACTGAAATAGTAACTGCAATGATAGGGTCAGACACAGGAGCAATTGTGAGGAGGATGCAGGACGGGTTGGGTTTTGTTCTCTTGTACATAGGGTCCCTAAGAATTGGAACCAACTCAATGTCACTTGATAAAACAGCTAAGGAGTCCTCTTTGTGCAACTGTTAAGCACTTGGTTGCTAATCAAAAGACTGGTTGCTTAAACTGCCTAGTGATTCTGTGGAAGAAAGACTTGACGATTTGTTGCTGTAAAGATAACAGCCAAGAAAATCCTACAGGGTAGTTCTACTCTGTCACATGGAATCAGTATTACTTGGAAATTGACTCAACAGAACCTCACAACAAGAATAACACTTCTGAGAAAGAATAACACTGTAGAGTGTGGTTGAAAACTTTAGTCCATTTTTTATTTCTTAAAGATTCAGATTCATTTACATACTGTAGGTATAGAACTCATCAAATATATGATTTTCAAATATTTCATAGTACTTTGCAGCTTGTCTTTCAGTATCTAAATGATACCTTTAAAAAAGAAAAGTTTTAATTTTGATGTGGTCAGTTTGAACAATTTATTTTTAAAGATTTGGATTTTGTGTTACATCTTACAAGCCATTCAGTAATGCAAAATCACAAAAGTTTTCTCCTATGCCTTTTTGGAGACATATTATGATTTCAGAAGCTCTGGTTAATATTCAAAAGGTTGACAGTTTCAAACCTACCAGCTACACCATTGTTTAAAGATGTTGTAGTCTGCTTCTACAAAGATTATGGAGAACCTTGGAAACACTATGGGACAATTCTGCACAGTGCTACTGTGTCATTATGAGCCTGAATCAAATTGACTGGACAGCAGTAGGTTCAGCTTAGTTTTCATTTCTTAAAGTAATTTTCCATTGTTTTCTCTTTTACATTATTTCTGAGAATATTTAGTCATATTTTTCCCTTTGTATATAACACATCTTTTTTATTTCTGTTTACTTATCATCATTTTGATCAATTTTAGTATGCCACACCTCGATGTAGTTTTCTTCATGTTTCTTGGACCTTCTTGTAGACACGTATTTATGGATTGTAAAGAAATTTCTGCAATTTTTTTCTTTCTTTAAATATATATTTCATCCTCTTTCTCATCTTTGCAGACTATATTTACAAATGTAAACACTTGAAGTGCCCACGAATCATCGATTTCTATTCACTGTTTGTTATTTCTTTTTAATGTTTTTGTTTTCATTTCAGAAGGTCCCTGTTATATCTTCAAATTCACTGATCATTTCTCCTGAGGAGTCTAACTAACAGTTAATCCCATCCAGAATTTTTTCCACGTTATACAATGTAATTTTCATCTCTAGAATTTTGATTTGGATGTTTTATATCTTTCTCGTCTTTGTTACATTTATGAACATATGGATAAATTCACAGAACTGTTCTAATGTCCTAGTCTGATAATTCTAGTATCTGTATCAGTTCAGTTTCAGTTTTGTTGGATTTATTATTTTTTATCACTGTACATTGTACTTTTCCACTAAGTTATTATCTTGTAATTTTTGACTGAGAGCAAGATGTTTTCATTTTTTTTTTAAACTTTCCAGATGCTAAATAACTTTGTGTTCTTATACATGTGTTCAGTTTTGTTCCAGGATGTCTTAAGATCTTTAAAAGTGATTTAATCCTTTTAGGGCCTACTTTTAATATTTGCTAGGCCATTTTGTTGTAATGATATGTCTTTGGCTAATCGTCCCCTACTTGTGAGACAAGGCTTTTCTGTGTTCTCTACACAATGCCTTGTGTATCATGAGGCTCTTCAGGTGAACTGATAGGAACAGACACTATTCCTATCTCTACCTGAGTATTACATGCTCTTACCTGAAATCTCGGTGTTTCCTCCCCCAGCTTTGGATAGTTTACTTACGTCCATGTGCTGATTAAAGTGGAATACTCAAGGAGTACTTGTCTCAAACTTCTAGAGTTGTTTACTTGTGATGTTTTTCTCTCCTCTGGTACTGCTTCCTATAAATTATAACTATCTTCCTCTCTCTGTACTCTCAGCTGTCTCTTACATTCTGAGTTTGCTGGACTCTGATTGTCAGGTTTGACTACTTCCCAAGTACCTTCCTTTCCTTCTGAAGTAGGGTAACTGAAACAGACATCCATGCAGCTGCCCAGCTTTATTTAAGCCCAGCAGGGCCAGTCTTATCTCACAGTACATGGGCAAAGCTAAGAAAATATATCGAATTTTTCTTTCCAAAGTAAAAAGGAGAAAGCCCCATTTTAATGATAATCTAAAGCCATGTTTTCCAATCTAGCTTTTATTATATGGTCTCTTTCTACTAAAATATCAAAACCTTGTACATTTATTAGCAAAACAATATTTATCCATTTAGTAATATTATAGTTGTTGTGGCTTCTAAGTTATTTCTGACTCATAGCAGCTGAAAGTGACAGAGTAGAACCTCCCATAGAGTTTCCTATGTGTTAATTTTCAGGAGAGACAATCTCAAGGTCTTTTATCCTGTAGAGCAGCCTTAACCAATCCTTAACCATTATGTCACAAAAGCTCCTTAAATATATATCGTGTATTGGGAGAACTCTGAATGAGACGCTGTTCATTGGTACCCTAAATCTATAGCCTTGGTAATATGCTGAGATTTGCATTGGTGCAGTACTGGGAAACGGTTTGTTTGTTTTTTTCCCAGGGAAAGGAGTACCAATAGAAGTCAGTACCTCAACACCATAAATTGCTAAGGCTGTGTTAGGAATACAAAAGCTCAGTAATAAGCTACAAGATACAGACAAAAGGGGGAAATGAAGATCTTTTGAATTAGGGTTTCTTAAAGTGATGGGTTGCAGAATTTAGCCTTAACAGTACACCTAGATTCAGTTTGATGTGGTAGGTATGTAGATGATGAACAAGCTTGAGAAATTATTGAATTTTTTACACAGATTTGCAGGAAGGAACTCTCAAAAATCACTTCACCTGTTGCTAGCAATGGGACAGGGTCATTTATAGAAAATTTTGATAAATTATTTTAGTCTTTGGTTATGAATATTGTATTATCCAGGCTCTTCCAATAAAATTTACAACCGCAGCAACAGAAAATCACACCACAAGATTATTTAATTTATCATTTCATAAACCCAGATACGTGAATGAATAAAGAGTAGTATTACTAGCCCTCTAGTATAAAAGTTAAGGAGCCATGGTGGCATATTTGTTGAGGGTCACTAATTGAAAGATCAGAAGTTAAAACTCCATTGGCTACTCATCAGAGAAAGATGTGACAGTCTACTTCTGTAAAGATTACAGCCTTGGAAACCTTATGAAGCAGTTCTACTCCATCCTATAGGGTCTCTGTAAGTCACGATCAACTCAATGGCAATAGGTTTTCTGTTTTTAATGTTTGATGTCCGTGGGTGATGCAAATAGTAAAGTTCTTAGCTGATAACTGAAAAGTTGGGAGTTTGCTTGGCAAAATAGGCTGTGTTGCATGTGCTTTGATGTATGAAAGTAAAGAAGTAAAAGTAGTAAAAGAATGTACCATGAATAGGCTTTACTGATATTTTATGGATTGGGATGGTTCTCGTATATTAGCGAAAGACTCAATCCAACTTTCACCAATATCATTAGCAAATGTATGCTCCCTTCTATTGGGGAGAAATAGATATTAAAAAAAAATGCAAACAAGACTTCCCTCAAACCTTGTACATGGTTAGAAAGTCAATGGCCGAGACTAAAGCATGAGAATATTAAAGTGGGTATACATGTTCTGCATACCATTACATTCATAAGGTCAATTCTACCTTGAAGAGGCAACTCTTCCTCAGATGCATTCTTATTGCCTTCCAGCCTGAGAGAATCAACTTCTGGCACTATGCCAAGATGCTTTCATGGACCAAGTCTTTTAGAAGCAGACTTCAAGGGCTACAACTGATGTCCATGGAGGCAGCAATCAGAAACCAAACAATGTATTGCATTGGGCAAGTCAGCCTCAAGAGACCTATCTAAAGTGTTAAAAAGCACTGATGTCACTTTGACCACTAGGTGAATTGATACCTCTAGATTACAGTTTTGGTGAAGAATATCAAATGTATCATGGAGTGTCAAGAATGAACAGATCTGCCTTAGAAGAAGTACATTCAGAATGTTCCTTAGAAGTGAGGATGAGGAGATTTCTTCTCATGGGCTTTGAACATGTTAACATGAGGAACCAGTCCCTGGTGAAGAACGTCTAAAGGATCAGTGAAAAAGAGGAAGACTGTCAATGAAATGGATTGGCACATTGGCTGCAACAAAGGGCTCAAGTATAACAATTGTGATGATAACTCAGGACCAAGCAGTATTTTCTTCTGTTGTACGTAAGGTCACTATACGTTGGAACCAACTCTATGGCACCTACTAACAACAATACTAACAACAATACAATAGTATACTGTTACTTGAGGATTAACACAGGAAACTCGTGTGCATTGACTGCACTTAGACAGAGGTATCCCATCATGAAACTTTTTAAGGGACCTCAAATGTTATAGCATTAGAGAAAGAATTCTTTTAATTCGCAAACAGAGCCATTGTCTCCAGTTCCAGGGTAGTTAAGCTATATTTTGTTTTAGTGATGGGTACATTGTGTGCTGGATTCAGTCACATCATATAAGAACATGGGACCTAGTGTAAAAATAAGAATGTTATAGTGTCTAGGAGTCTCTGGGTGGAACAAATGATTAAGCTCTGGGCTACTGACCTAAAGGTTGGCAATTCAAATCCACCCAGAGATGCCTTCAGAGAAACACCCAATGATCTATTTCTGAAAGATCAGTCTTTGAAAATCCTATTGAATACAGTTCTACTCTGAAAAACATGGAGTCAGAATAGACTCAATGGCACTTGGTTGACTTATACTGTCTACACTACTCAATCACTAAATAAATGTCTTAATTATCTCACATGCATGTTTAAGTGTTCTTTGAATATATCCATGCAATCTGTCTTGGGGAATGGTGGCGGGACCCTGTGAGTGGCATGATAACTTTGTGGGTCCTATATATTTATATTCAAGATTACTGTCTACAGTATGTTAATGCTGATTGATGACAACTATACCAAAATACTATTAGTGGGTAACATCAAACATTTTGCACTCTATTTGACAGTATGCAAAATATGCTGGCATGAGTTATCTCACTTTATTTTCCCAAAAATAATTAACAGAAAGGTTACAAATATAATCCTTATAGATGAGGAAATTACGACTTGCCAAGCTAACCCCAGTGCTGTCGAGTCAGATTCGACTCATGGAGACCCTTGGGATAAGTAATTTCCCCTAGAGTAATATGATAAGAGATAGATCCAAAATTGGAATTCTAAATCCAACCACAACAGACACTGCTCAGTTTCATTAGGGAATATCAGGGATACAAATACCTTTATTTGGACTGAATGATAACTAATTCCATCTACCAACCATTTCTAAATAAAAAATACTGTCAAAATTTTGAGAAAAATTCCACTTAAGCTAGCAAAATTATGTAATTATTTTATATACATTAGTAACTCAGAATGAATTACAAGTGTCTATGTACTATATTGGGGACTAAATGATTAAAGCTGATAGAAAATACATCTTTCTTTCCTTCCATTCAGAGTGTTTCATTTTAGATTCTGTTCTTCAGCAATGAAATTGGTATTATACATGCTTGCTTTTTCTTTCTTTAGATCTAGAGCTATTCTCAAGTGTGTGACAACTGGGATTCATAACTTGATTTTTTAATACTTAGCATTAAATGAAAAGATTTGGGGAGGCATTTATTGCTTGAGAAGCCTGCAATGTTTGGGATATTGTGAAGTAAGTAGAGAATATTAACAGAATCTATAACTCCTCTTAACATAAATGAACCTGTGGAATCTTAGGATGTTCCTGGAGTTATTTTTGCTACAAATATTTTTTTGGGGATTTGAGATATGTCTGATAAAATAAAAAAAATGTATGCTTCCTTAAATGAAACAGAAAAAAATCAGTAGCAAGTTTGAGCATCATATTACAAAACAATAAAAAAAATTATCAAGGGTAGGATTTTAGTGTTTAAAATATATGGAAAGAAGTGCACTAATATGTCAAGCAAGGGACATTTCCCATTAAAAATTTTTCCATGTATAGTATGCCAATATTTCATAATACTATCTAAAGTTATACTGTTGAATATTGGTGAATAGTTAAAATATTATAAAGGCCCAGGAAAGCCTATAACAAATGTCTTCAGAACTAATATAGCATCAAGAAATTCAAAAATTTGAGCATGTGGAAGCTTCAATTTTGTACCTATTGTGTACCAGCTACTATTTTAAGCACCATCTAAAATAATACAAAACTCTGGTAGCACAGAGACTGTATGTTTCTGTTGAAAATGTGGCTAATCTACTCATGCTTTTCTTTAATATAAAAATATTTCTGCCAGTAGTGAACAAATTGAAATGGCTATAAATCAGAATCATGTAGCTGAGTGAAGGCTGAAAGTTACTCTGCAGAAGAGAAAATCATCAAGGCCAACCTCAGAGTTTCAACAGGAAGAGACTGGGTATACTCTTGAGTGTTTGCTTTTTCCTGCCTCCATTTCAGTACATGATCAAACACAAAGGACTTACCAACTACTGAAGAGCGTATCTTCTACAGGATCTCTTGCCTGGAGTGTGCATCAAACTACTGTTAGGAACCACACCATTATAGAAAGTCAGACCTCTCATTCCCAGCTGGTGGAAGTGCTGGAACCACGTGTGGCAGAGGAGAACTTTGCTACAGACTTTACTAAGATATAATCTTTATGGGAGCAGACTGCAGGTTCTTTCTCCTGCGGAGCTATTGGATAGGTTCATACCACCAACCTCTTGGATAGCAGCAAAGTACTAAACCATTTTTACTATCAGGGCTCCTCTTCTTTGTACGTCACACCCATTAATAGAAGTATTGTCTCACCCCTGACTGAATGAGGAATCTCAGAATTCCTTGATCCATCTCAGCTGTCAACTTTTGTTACGATTAACTGAGGGATGAGCATGTTTAACACCGCCTTTGACTATAGAACTTCTCATTCCAATGGCATTCAAACTGGTGAGAAATGGTATGCTCACAGTTGGTTCAGAGGTCATAAGTTACATCCTCCATAGAATAAACGATCTGATTCCAAATTCTATAATTAAAAAATGAGGCTATAATCTGTACAGTATATTGGGAAAAGATAATCAGCTAAACATGGTTCATAAGGCAGACAAAAAAAAAAACAACAGCAACAAGAAACCCTAAAACTAGTGAAAATTATGGACCAAGCAAAAATCTCTCAAGCAAATGAGGGTGAAAAGTATATATAACTACTAATATAAATATCAGGCAAAAATTAAAGTTAAAAGCCATGAGCTAGAAGAAAGTGGGACACATGTAATGATAAGATTTAAAGTCCATGAAGATGGCAAATATTTATGAGCCAAGTGACAAGAAGCCAAATAAATAAAGAAAAAATACTTACAGATACAAGGACTGCTTCATAAAAGTACAAATTTAGTAGGTGATTGAATACATCTTTTCAGAATGTACAAGGGAAAAAAAGATTTGAAAAATTTGCAATAAAATCGTATATATTTGTTTAAACCATATGTAATGTCCTCTATTAAGAAAAAGTGCATTTTTTTGTATTGTTTGTGTGTGGTGAAGGAGTTCTTGTATGGGGCCTTTTGTGTTGAGTTTTTGGAAAAAGAGATTTTTCCCCTATGCTCTGAGAAGTTACATTTACCCTGTTCTTCCACCTCAGAGGATTTGTTATTTTTGTACAGGTCAATTGACCTTTCCTGGGTAAGATGTAAACCATTTAGTTTGTGATCCTTTTTGCCTGGCCTGGGCTATAGTCTATGCTATGAATGGTATGTGCTGTCCAAGGACTGAACAATAGCCCAGCCATGTCTGCTATGCAGATGGATGTCTGTGGGCTACCATGAGGGGATTTGTCAGCTGGTGGCCCTGGTAGGAGGAGCACTGACTTGAAATTTATCAGGAGTGTGTATATATAAACTACCAACCCCACAAAGGTTTAAGTGGATAGAAAGAAGAAGAGAGTCAACAAGAAGAAGCAGAGAGATGAGGTAAGAAGGCCTCCTAAAACAGCTGAAACACTGGTTCAAGAGCTGTAACTTTGAAGACAGCGAGAGGCCCAGAGGATGCCCACCCGAAGACCAGCTGTAACAGACTATAGAGCCAAAAGGAGCCCATCCTGAGGAGACAACAGGAGTTTATCCTAAGGGAACCAAGAGGAGTCTGTTCTTAGGAGGCTAAAAAGAAACCTAGACAGCTGAGAGGATCTGAGAACAACACTCTGCATTAAGAAACACCTTACCTACAAGCTTCCTGATCCTGATTCTTGAGTTGTAGCCTGTTGATCCTGATTTGTGAATTGTACCCTGTTACTTAATAATCCCCTAAAGCATCTGTCAGTTTGTTGAATTGTGGGGGCTTGTATGTTGCTGTGATACTGGAAGATATGCCATCAGTATTCAAATACCAGTGGGTTCACCCATGGCAAAAAGCTGAAGACACTAAGACGAACTTGGTGGTCTACTTATGAAAAAAAAATTAGCCAGTGAAGGCCTTACCAATAGCAGAATGTTGTCTGATATATTGTGAGAAGATGAGCCCCTCAAGTTGGAGCCAAGTGCCGTCAAGTTGGAAGGCACTCAAAATAGAACTGAAGGAGACCTGTCTTTCTAAAGTAGAGTCAATCTTAATGATGTAGGTGAAGTCACTTTTGGGACCTATATTTGCTGACATAGCAAGACTCAAAATGAGAAGAAACAGCAGCAAAAATCCATTTATGCATTAACTAATTCATGGAATGTGTGAAGGATAAATCTAGGAAAACTGGAAATCATCAAAAATGAAATGGAATGTATAAAGATCTATACCCTAGGCACTGGTGAGCTGAGAAGGACTGGTATTGACCATTTTGAATCAGACAATAATATAGCCGACTATGTTAGGCATGACTACTTAGTGAGGAATGGGGTTGCACTCAGGGCCCAAAAGAACATCTCAAGATCTATCTTGACATACAATGACCAATAAGATAATACTCACATGCCTATAAAGAAGATCAGCTATAAAACTATTATTCAAATTTACATACCAGTGACTAAGGGCAAGGATGAAGAACTTGAAGATTTCTTATAGCTTCTGCTGTGTGAAACTCATCAAACATGCAGCCACTATGCACAGTTTATTACTGATAATAGGAGTCCAAAAGCTGGAAACAAAGAAGAAGGATAAGTATTTGAAAAATAAAGCCTTGGGGACAGAAATGATGTCTGAGATCGTATGACTGAATTTTGCAAGATAATGACTTCTTCATTGCAAATACTGTTTTTTCACCAATGAAAACTACAAACATGGGCCTCACCAGATAGAATACAGAGGAATCAAACTGACTACTTCTGTGAAAAGAGGCAACTGAAAAGTTCAATATCAGGGCCAGGGACTGACTGCTGATCAGAGCATTAATTACTCACATGCAGTTCAAGTTGAAACTGAAGAATATTAGAACAAGTCCACAAGAGCCAAAGTAAGAACGTGAGTATATTTCACCTGCATTTAGAGACAATCTCAAGAATAGATTCGACATGTTGAACACTAAGGACTAAAGAAAAGACATGAAGGACTTTAGACGTGAAGAAATAAGAGGTCATTAAAAAGACAGGAGAGAAAGAAAAGATCTAAATGGATATCAGAAGAGACTCTGGAACATTCTTTTGAATATGAAGTAGCTAAAGTAAAAGAAAAAAATGATAAAGTAAAAGAGCTGAACAGAAGTTATCAACAGGCAGCCCAAGAAGACAAAGTATTATGATGACAAGTGCGCAGGGCTGGAGATGGAAAACCAGAAAGGAAGAACACATTCTGCGTTTCTCAAACTGAAAGAACTAAAGAAAAACTTAAGCCCTGAGTTGCTATATTGAATAATTCCACAGGGAAAATAGTCAAGATGCCTGTAGTAATAATAATAACCACCACAACAATAATAAAACTACAGAAAGTTACTATACCCAAAAGCCTTGGTTGACATCCAATTATTTCAGAAGATAAAATACAACCAGGGACCAATGATACGGAAAGGAGTCCTAGTTGCACTAAAGACACTGAGGCAGGGGGAGGGGGTGGCAGGGGGCAGGCGGGAGTTCAAGGACTTGACTCAACAGCAGTTGAAATGTTTACACAAACAGATACGATGCTGGATGTGCTCACTCATCTACACCAAGAAATCTGGAGGACAGCTGCCTGATTGAGTAACTGGAAGAGATCCATATTTATGCTTATTTCCATGAAAGATAATCCAACTAGATGCGGAATTATTGGGCAATATCAGTCTTATCACACAAGCAAAATTTTGCTGAAGATCCTTCGAAAGCAGTTGTAGCAGTATATTAACAGGGAACTGCCAGAAATTCAAGCCATACTGAGAAAGGGGCATGGAACCAAGGATATCATTGCTGATGTAAGTTGGATCCTGACTGAAAGCAGAGAATGCCAGAGAGATGTTTGCCTGTGTTTTATTGACTGTGCAAAGGCATTTGATCACACGGACGATAACATATTATGGATAACATTGAGAAGAATAGGAATTCCCGGCTCTTAACTATGCTAAGGAGAAGTCTGTACATGGATCATGAGGAAATCATCAAAAGAAAACAAATGGATACTAAACCACCAGCACTGCCACTGAGTTGATTCTGACTTATAGCAACCCTATAGTACAGAGGAGAACTACTTCATAGATTTTCTGAGGAGCACCTGAACAGTATGAACCGCTGACCTTTTGGTTAACAGATGTAGCACTTAATCACTATACCACCAGCATTTCCTGCATGGCTTAAAGTCAGAAAAAGTGTGATTTGGAGTTGTATCTTTTCATTATATTTATTCAATCTGTATGATAAACAATTACTCCACAAAGCTGGACTGTTTGAAGAAGAATCAGGCATCAGGATTACAAGCAGACTCACTAATAATCTGGATGCAGATGCCACATCCTTGCTGAAATTAAAGAGCACTTGAAGCACTTACTGATGATGACCAGAGACTATAGCCTGCAATATAGATTACATGTTAACAAGAAGAAAACAAAAGTCCTCACAACTGGTCCAATAAGCAACATCAAGATAAATGAAGAAAGAATTAAAGTTGTCAAGGATTTCATTTTACTGGATGCACACCAGTACCATGAAAGCAGCAGTCAAGAAATCACAAGACATATTGCAAAAGATCTCTTTAAAGTGTTGGAAAGGAGAGATGTCACTTTGAAGTCCAAGTCTAACCTGACTCAAGCTGTGTTGTTTTCAATCCTGTCCTGTGGGTGCAAAAGCTGGACAATGAATATGGATGATTGAAAAGAGAACTGAAATCTTTAAATTACAGGGTTAGCAAAGAATACTGATTATGACATGGACTTCCCAAAGAGAGAATAAATCTGTTGTGGAAGAAATACAGCCAGGATGCTCCTCAGAAATGAGGATGAGGAGACTTCATTTTACATACTTCAGATGTATTATCAGGAGAGGCCAGACTGCGGAGGACAACATGGTGCTTGCTAGAGAGTCAGTGAATAGAAGGAAGACCTTCAGTGAGACGGCCTGACACAGTTGCTGCAAGAATGTGCTCATGAAAAGCAGCAGCTGTGACGATGAAGTAGTTTCGGGCAGTTTTTTGTTGTAGCACCTAGGTTCGCTAAAGGTTAGAGCCTAGTTAGTAGCAACTAACAATTATACACACACACACGCACGCACGCACATGCATGCACACACACACATGACAGGACATAAGAATCTGAGGAATATATATAATAAGGAACGTATAGGACTTATAGCAAGAAAACTAAATTTTAAGAACATTGGAATTATAAGAAGAAATACTGAGTTATAGTGTGTTCTTGCATTTACAATTACTATGAGTCAAAACTGACTTGAGGGCACCCAACATCAACAACTGTATTCTTTAGGGTAATATATCACTTGAAATGAACAACCCTAAAAAATACTTAAATATAATAAAATGAAATCTATTGACATTCCCTGTGGGTGTTGTTCTAGATTCTAAAACTGATAAGGAAGACTATGATTTCATTAAGCTAGAAAATATAAAGAAAATATTATGTTGGGCTTAATTTACCAGATATGTAATTATTTATATAAAATCATTGTAATTATAATGCTGTCACAAGAATAAAGAATTACATCTCTGTAACAAAATACATTGTCTAGACAATGCAATACAGAGAGCTTTATATTTTTATTAGAAGGGAAAGTAGAGATTATTTGTGATCTAATCTTAACTTATTATATAAAAAAACACTGTCTATGTCTTCCTTTTATTACTAAAAGCTGATAATACCCAATTCATCAAAGATTTAAATGCAAAGAAATTCAACCACATAGAAGTTAGAGAAATCATTAGAAGAATGCTTGAAAAAACACAAGCTGTCAATCTATGTAAGAGACAAAATCTGTAATTTAACAAAGTAAAAATATGAATACTTGGCAAAGTATTTTTTATTATGACAAAGAAATTCAATGAGAAAAGTCAAGAGGAAACCGGTAAAAGAAACAACAATAATCTGGAGAAAATCTGAAACTATTACAAAAAGGAAATTTACCACGAATGCTAAGAAAGCGTGATTACCCGTGTTACTGTTTTAAGTGCCATCAAGTCTGTTCCAATTCCTACTGAAAACACTGCTTCATACTGTGCCAGCTGCACAATTGTCATTATGTTTAAATCTATTGTTGCAGCTACTGTTTTAATCCATCACTTTGAGAGTCTTCCTCTTTTACATAACCCTCTACATTACCAGGCATGATGCTGTTCTCCAGGTACTGATCCCTCCTAATAACATATCCAAAATAGTCTCCCCATCATTGCTTCTAACTAGTATTCTGGTCACACTTCTCCCAAAACTGATTTGTTCGTTCTTCAGGCAGTCCATTGTATAGTCAATATTCTTCACTAACACAATACTTTAATTACATCAATTCTTCTCTCTTCTGTATTCATCATCCTGCCTTCACATACATTTGAGGTGGTTGAAAAACACTGTGGCTTGGGTCTGGTGTACCTTAGTTCTCAGGATGATGACATCTTTGCTATTAACACTTTAAAGAGGTCTTTTGTAGCATATTCTTCCAATAATGCATCTTTTGATTTCTCGACTGCTGCTTCCGTGGGTGTTGATTGTTGATCCAAGTAAAACGAAATCTTTGACAACTTGAATCTTTTCATCATGATGTTGTTTACTGATTCAGTTGAGAGGATTTTTGTTTTCTTTTTGTTGATATGTAATCCATTTGGAAGACTGTTTTTTGATCTTCATCAGTAAGTGTTTCGAGTCTTACTTATTGTCACCAAGCAAGTTTGTGTCATCTCTATAACACAAGTTGTTAATGTGTTCCAATCCTTCCTCCAATTCTGCTGCTTCTTTCTTCATATGTTCCAGCTTCTCAGATTATTTGCTGAGCACACAGATTGAATACTTGTGGGGAAAGGATGCAACCCTGAGACATTCCTTTCCTGATATTAAGCCACACAGTGTCCTCTGTGTTCAAACAAGTGCCTCTTGATTTATGCACAGGTCCTTCATGAACAAAATTAAGGGCTCTGGGATCCCCATTCTTCAAAATGTCATCCATAATTTTTATGATCCGCATGGTCACATCTGACATATAGTGACCCCATAAGACAGAGTAGAAGTGCTCCACAGAGTTTCCAGGGAGCACTCGGTGAATTCAAACTGGTGACTTTTTTTTTTTTTTTTGGTTAGCGGCCATAGCACTGAACCACTAAGCCACCAGGGTTTCCCACATGCCTTGGGATAGTCAATAAAATACAGGTAAATATCTTTCTGGTATTCTGTTTTCAGTCAAGATCTATCTGATATCCATGATGATATCTCTGCTTCCATGTCCCTTTCTGAATCTAGCTTAAATGTCTGGTAGTGTCCTGCAGCCACTTTTGAAAGATCTTCAGCAAAATGTAACACACATGTAATATTAATAATATTTTTTGACAATTTCAACATTCATTTGGATAGCTTTTATTGGGAATAGGCATAAATACAGGTGTATTTATGTAGGTGTTCCAGGTTACTGTCTTCTAAATTTCTTGCCATAGACAGGTAAGAATTTCCAGTGCTGCATCCATTTGTTGAAACCCCTCAGTTGGGATTCAGTCAGTTCCTGGAATCTTGTTTCTTGTCAATGACTTCAGTACAGCTTGGGCTTCTTCCTGCAGTTCCTGATCACATGCTTTCTCCTGAAATGGTTGATCACCAAACAAATTCTTTTTAGTGTGATGATTCTCTGTATTCTTTTCATCTTCTTTTTATACTTCCTTTGTTGTTTAATAATTCCCTGTAGACTACTTCAGTATAGTAACTCAGAAGTTTTTATTTTCCTCATTTCTTTCAGCATGAGAAATGCCAAGTGTGTTCTTCCCTTCTAGTTTTCTATCTTGAGATCTGGAAAAAATCTGAAAATGTTACGAAAAGAAAATTTATAGCAAATGTTTAGAAAAATTGTTAATCTTTAGTATCTGCGGAAAAAAATACAAATCAATAAACACATGAAATTGGCCAAAGGAAAGCATCTGAGAGCTAATGAGAATGTGAAAACTTTCATATGTTGCTGAACATTTCTGAATTATAATTATGTATTTGGAAAATGATATAATACTTGTCTATACAGAAGTATAATTATCATTTAATTCAAGTATGTCAAATTTTAGGATGTTAATCTATAGAAGGTGCCATAGTAGCACAGGCTTAAAAGCCTGGCTGCTAACCAGAAGGTTGGAAGTTCAAATCCATCAGCTACTTCTTGGAAACCCTACAGAGTAGTTCTGTTCTGTGCTATCAGGCTTCTGTGAGCTAGAATTAATTAAGGGCATCTTTTTTTTCAGTTTGTAAAAATTAAATCACTTTTTGTATGTATGTGTGTATATGCATAATATATATAACTTTATAATATATTATTACAGATAATAAGATAATATTTATAATATATATAATTAGTTAATTTTATATAACAATCATATAATATAATATAATTATATAACATAATTATATAATAATATATTGGCAGCAAGTGCCATCGAGTTGTAATATATTATGTAAATATAATTATGTAATAAAACAGAGTATATAACATGTATATAATTTTATTTTCAGCATTGTTTATATTGACAAAAGCAGAAAATATTTACCTTTCTTGAACAATATGTTGGTATTATTGCAGTATATATTACATAGAATTATTGCTTGTTCTTAAATAATTGATTCAACTTAGCATTTCATACTGACAATGAATATTTCTGAACTGCAATTATGTATTTGGAGAGTGATACAGAAATGATACAGAAATGTTCTCATTTCAGTACCTCCAAGATTCTGAACACCACAAATTTAATTAATGGGCTGATCATTGGATCTTCACTGACTAATAAAAATAATATATTTTATATTGAGATCATAAAGCCTTCAAAAGTAATGGAAGGCACTCGTCACTATTTAACGTGAGTTCCTTCCATAACATTGTTAAGCAAATTGCTTAGTGATTGAGTCTGTGATTATTTGTAACATGAATATATTTCATCAGTTAAATGACATTATAGATATATGACAGCATACTTTAAAACAAATAAATTAAAAGTAATACAATTACATATTGGGAAAAATATAAGCATTTTCTGGGATTTAAATTTTGGCCATGTAGTTTTAGAAACATATTAGTGTGAATTTATTATATACTTTTAGTTTTATTTTAATCTATAAATACTTAATCCATAGTAATACACATCTAATTTGGCAAAGTTAAATACATGTGTTTTCCTCCCATTGGTCCTGTTGTGCCATCCAAAAAAAAAGAGAGAGAAATCGCTCTCTGAGTATAAGTGACTCTTCTAATCACAGCTGTATTACTTTCGATTAGGTTAATAGAGTATCTGAAATTGTACTTATACTAAAGCTATTGAGATCATCTAAATGAGCTTCAACTCCTACTAACCTATCCTTTACACCTTAATATTTGCCATTTAAACTAGGCTCCCACGTATCTCCAGATAGTAATACAAACTTGCAGATAAACATATAAACCAACAAAAGCAGCTGAAGATTTTAAGAACTCAGAATTTTAAGGCTGGCAGACACGAGAAATTATCTTTTAAATTTATCACTTTGTAAAATCAGAAAATGAACTTCAGTGTCACATCATTGAGTTGGTTCCAGCTCATAACGGGCCCATGCACAACAGAACAAAACACTGCCCAATCCTGTGCCATCCTCAGGGTCACTGACATGTTGAATCCCGTTCTTTCAGCCACTGTGTCCGTCTGTCTTGTTGAGAGTCTTCTTCTTCACTGACTGTCTACTTCATCACACGTGACGTCTTTCTCCTGGGACTGGTTCCTCATGGTAACATGCCAGAAATACTTTAGATGAGGACTTGCCATCCTTACTTTAAGGATCCCTCTGGCTGTACTTTTTCAGATTTGTCAGCTCTTTCGTTAGTCTGCGGTATATTCAATATTCTTCACCAATATTAATTCAGAAGCATCAATTCTTTTCGGTCTTTCTTATTCATTACCTAGCTTTTGCACACATATAAGTCATTGAAATAAAAAAATTCCGTGACTGGTTTAGGTGTGTACTCACCCTCAAAGTTACATATTTGCTTTTGAACACTTTGGAAGGACTTTTTCAACAGATTTGCCCCATACGTTGTTTGATTTTTTTTTTAATTTTTTATTTAATATAACTGAGTGAAAATGTACATTCCCGTATAAATTTACATGCCCACCTATATACAGCTTCCACTGCTCTCCCTGCCCGGTGACAGCACACTATTCCTCTCTGCTCCATACATGTCTCATTCTCCCAACAGTCTCTTGTTTCCCTCCTCTTCACCCACTCTCCTTTCTCCAGCCAGAGGTCAGTAGGATGACATGCTACAGATATATAGAACCATAAAGTGCATCCAATATATGGTCACTCTGCATCGCTCTGTGGTTGTTGGTCATAGGTCCAAGTAAAATGAATTCTTTGACAACTTTAATCGTTTCTTCATTTATCTTGATGTTGCTTGTTGGTCCAGTTGTGAGGATTTATTTTCTTATGATGAGGCATGATTCATACCAACAACTGTAGTCTTTGATCTTCATTAGTAAGTGCTTCAGGTATTTTTCACTTTCAACAAACAAGATTGTGTTTCTGCATATAGCAACTTGCTAAGGAGCCTTCTTCTAAATTTGATGCCCAGTTCTTCTTCATATAGTCCAGCCTTTTAGATTATTTGCTCAGCATACAGACTGAATAGGTATGATTAAAAGATAAAATTCTAAACCCTGTAATATCACGTTGTTCTAATGATGGCCTCTAGATCTATGCACAGGTTCCACATGAACACAGTTGAACATTCTGAGATTCCCATTCTTTGCAATGTTACCCATAATTCATTGTGATCCACGCAGCTGAATACCTTTGCATACTCCGTAAAAAAAGGTAAACATTTTTATGGTTTTCTCTGCTGTCAGCCAGAATCTATCTGACATCAGCAATGATATACTTTATTCCATGCCCTCTTCTCAATCCAGCTTGTTCTCTGTTAATGTACTACTGCAGCTGCTTTTGAATGATCTATGGCAATATTTTACTTGCATGTGCTGTTAATGATTTAAATTTTGTTTTAGCATTCTACTGGATCAGCTTTCTTTGGGATGGACACAAATATGGCTCTCTTATAGTCAATTGGAGAACTGACTGTCTTCCGAATTTCTTGATATAAACAATTGAGCACCTCCAGTCATGTATCTGTCTCTTGAAATACATCAATCAATATTCCATCAGTTCCTGGAGCCTTGTTTGTTTGTTTTATTTTTGGCCAATCTCTTCAGCGCAGCTTCAACTTCTTCGTTTGATACTATTGATTCTTGATTCATGTGCTGAAATGACTGAACACTAATCTATTAGTTCTGGTACAGTGAAACTATGTATTTCAATCTTCTGTTGATGCTTTCTGTGTCTTTCAATATTTTTCCTGTGTACTGCAACTTGAAGCTTGATTTTTTTCTTCAGTTCTTTAAACTTGAGAAATGCCCAAAGTGTCCTGTGCTTTTGGTTTTCTAACTCCAGGTCCTTCAACATTTCATTATAATATTTTACTTTGTGTTCTTAAGCAGCTGTTCTTCTACTTCATCATTTCTTCCTTTTGCTTTTACTATTCAGTGGTCAAGAGCAAGTTTTAGAGTCTCCTTCTAACATACACACTTGTATATCTATTCAAAACAATTAGGCAATTAACACACAATGGGGGAGCCCTGTTGTCACAGTGGTTAAACACTTGGCTACTAACAGGTTAGTGATTTGAACATATCAGCAGCTGTGCAGCAGAAAGAAAAAGCAGTTTGCTTTTGTAAAAATTACAGATGTGGAAACTCGATGGGACAGTTCTATGCTGGCATATATAGTTGCTATGAGTTGGAATCTGCTTCACAGCAATGAGTTTGGTTTTTTGAGGTTGACATGTAATGATGGCCTATCATAATATCTTATTTATTACTGTTTTGTTCTTCTTTGTGAAATTGTGACACCCAGTATGTGACTAATGAACCAGTTTATGAGCTTCAAATACAAGGTTTTTGGTAATACCTACTGAGATAAAAGTACAACACAATTATAATGGTCTCTACTTCCTCTCCCTCTCGTTCTCCTTTACTCACTCCAACTCACTTCGTATTTCTTCTTCCCTGCTTCCTTTCACTAATTTCTTCATTTTTCAAGGAGAAAAAAGCTTGGCCATAGTGATTTAGTCATAAAATGTCTATTGATCAATCGATCAAGCAATCTCTATCTGTCTGTCTGTCTATCAATCATCTATCATCTGTCTATCTATCAATCTGTCTATCTACTTATCTACCTACCTACCTACCTGTCTATCTATCTGTCTGTCTATCTATCTAATCTATCTATCCTCTATCTGTCTATCTTAAACTTAGAGATTTCTGTTTAAATTATCTTTACTGGTAAATTTTCTGATTCCAATCAATTTTCCTAAATTGTACAATTGTTATAATAGTCGATGTATTCAGATGGTTATTTGAACCCTCAAAATATAGAATAGCATAGATCTGAATCAAATCAAAACTAACCCTTTGTCATCAAGTTGATTCTGACTCATAGAGGCTTATTAAGACAGAGTAGAACTTCCCCACAGAGTTTCCAAGGATTGCTTGGTAAATTCGAACTGCCTTTTGGTTAGTAGCTATGGCATTTAACCACTATTCCAACAAGGTTTATACTGATGATTCTAATTTTAACTAGTATAAAAATTAGTTATCTTTTATAAGTAAACTGATTTATATATTAGTTTTCTCATAAAATACTTAAAAATTTTGAGAATTTGGTACACTAAAAATACCTAGAATATTGATGCTACAGGAATAACTGAAGGCAGAGAAAACAACATAATTATTCTGTATCCTAAAAATAGTAACAGGTTATTTATAGCTCTCTGTCATTTTTCTGACTGAATTGAAAAACATTCCTACCACTGAAGTATGTTAATTGACTAGTGAGCACAGCACTCAACAATTTGAAATTTGCCAATCATTAATTTTTAGGGCTTTTCTTAGTTATTTTTGATACATAGATGGCAGGGATTTAAAAAATCAAATTTAAAGGAACTTTTGCACTTAAGAATATTTCTAATCATTTGTATTTTCAAAAATAATAGACATAATACCTGTTAAAACAGTCTGAGATCAAGGTATACCAATCCCCTAAACACTGATAATCTGTGGTGCCCTTACTTTGGCTTCCTGACACATACTAACCAGTCATGTGAGTTGTGCAGACAGGGGTGTGTGTATGTGTGTGCATCTTAGCTACCCATCACATAGCTTTTTTTGAAATGTGGCTATAATTAATGCAAGAGTGGCATGTGCCAGTTAAAGGGAATAAGATGAACAGATCATAAAATTTTTAGTGACTGTAGTGTGCTAACATTTTTTTCTATATGTTATATTTTCCATAAAAAGAATAGTCCACATATTCTACAAAAAGTGAGTCAATGAACTTAGTTGTGTCAAAAATCAATGTCAAATTCTGTTGCTCTCTCACAATGAAAAATTAAGTTTCACCAATTTGACTTTAAACAGCTCGTACTTCAATTTTGACGTTTGCTTAGCACTGGAATTCGTAATTATAAATGAAGATCTCATAAGATGAAATGTAATGGTTAGAAAAAATATGACAACAAATTGCATATTTTAGTTTTAGACAGATCTTTCACCTCTAACATGTTACAACTTAAATATTTCTCTTCCTTTACAAATTCTTCAGTGATACTATAATGATTAAGCTGCCGAACAATATGTACTTCCATATATAATAAGAGTAATGAGTTTAAGTTTTTCTTCAATCTTTGTTGTGTGTTAAGAGTTTTTGAGACTCTTTAGGGACAGTATGTTGTTATTAACATTAGAAATATGCATAAACCAATTTCAATGTTGGAAAATACACATTATATTTTATCTTCTGTGCTACAATCATATGTGTCTATATAAGCACATTCTTTTTCCTGAATCTGTAAGATTTATTCTCATATAAGAATGAAATTGTCATACTTCTCTTGTAAAGATCTGCATTGAAGTCAATGGGATAGATCTGAACTAATTTCTTAGATGTCTACCTTTATTCTTTATACTGATAAAGATATACCACACAGTTTAAGAAGGAAAAGCTGTTTCAAAAAATTTCATACATTTTGACTCTTCTTTTCAAGCAATATTAAAGTTTGTCAGTGATGGCGTAGGATGTGGTTACATAAAGCAGACCTCTGGCACTTAGTACTTCTGGAACACTTCCATCATTTACTTATTTCTTTTAATGCTTTAATAAGAGTGAACTATTTGAGAGTCAGTATCTTCCAGCATTTGTTTTATTGTGTTTTCAAAAATTTTTACATCTTAAATTACGAAAAGCCCTGTAAATGACTAGTAGTGATCTGCACATGCCTTTAAATTTACTTCTGAATCTTGGGAAGCTTGACTTGTCCAATGAAAATGCTGTGATATATTGGTCTATATAGCCAACATAAATACATGTGGTAGTGTTTGCAAGTTGGCAGTGATGTTTTCAGCTTCTCTCTTGCAATATTTTTTAAGACATCTAAAATCTGAGTGGACAAGTCCAGGATTGCACTCTCTGCTACAGAACGTGCTATCTAACATGCATTAAAAAGACATCTGGATACTCAATCATTGCTAAATATGTTTTAAGAACTGCCGATATATGAGCGATAGTGGCAACAAAAAGTGTAAAGTAACTGAATAGTAGAAAAAAATGTCTACTGCTTCCACACAACAATCTAATACATTACATCCTACAAGATTAAGTGAATGTGCAGCACACAGTGTGAAAATGGCATATTCATTTTTTATATTCAAAATTGTCCATTGCATGCCTTTATAACACCCTAAGATATTGGCAGCGTCATCATATGACTGGTTCAGCTCTTAAAAAAAAAATCAATTTTGAAAACTTCCCATCAATGGTGAAATACTGGATTTGCAATTTCTTCTCTGGAATAACTTTTTAAGCTAGTAAACATGATAAATCACTCCATAGGTTTTCCATCTATTGATAATATGTGTCTTAAAACAATGTTTAGCTGGTCTGTATGAGAAAGATTAGGAGTGGAATCCACAAATTGAAATATTGAGTTATATTTATTTCAATGAAAATACCAGATCACAGTTTGTTACTTAAGTTTATTAATTCTTCATATATTGTTTTAGAAACATAAGATGGGTTACCATCACTTCTATTATCATATTTGAGATGTGCTAACAATGGATCAAACTGAGCAACAATTCAAATAAACCTCCCAAATTCCTATTTTGTGGGGAGAAAAACATTTAATTTCTTCTTCAAAAGATTGCCTACATTCAGTAATTATAGTAAAGTCAGCAACAATGCTTTGCAAAATGTCTTTCTAATACTGACATTCTTCACTAATTTGCATTCCCAGTTCATTAGTTCATCCTAATCCATGTGCTCTAGATAAATATGACAACATCCAATCTCTGTGAATGGAACTATTGTCATATTTTTTCAATCATGTTCAAGCTATGCCAATCTTTTAGACTATCACTAGAAAATCAAAAATTAAATTATTTAGGATTGAATAAAGTATAAAAGCAATCTAAAGAGCCAGTCAATGGAGAATACTGTAGCCACTCTTTTTTATGGTTTTCACCACTAACTTCACACCCTAAAAATACATTCTAGACCAGAATCTTGTTTGTCTGCCTTCCAGAAATTTTTGACACAAGTTTTCAGATGGTTCACTGTGAGCTTACCAATCAGTCTACCCTTTTTTGACCGAATGATTTATAACATTAGCCAAAAAATTATTCCACAAAGCAAGATATGCATTTTTGTTATTTATGGGTTCTACATATGTACAAATTTTAAACAGTTTCACTTTCTACATCATTATTTTTTCCCTACAGGACAGAATGGATACAGGTTTTGGAGCAAATTCTGTTGTATTCATAGTGCTATTTGCAATTTCAGCACTAGTGTTCCTAGCACAATTATTTATACCCATTCAAGCAATGAGTTCAACAGATGACTATTCTGATTCGTTGTGTATTTGAAAGGAAGCTAATTTTGGAATTGCTCTTAGAGATACACAATTCATTTTCACTTAGTTCCACCATAACAAATAAATTTGATGCATTGAAAATAAAATTTATAAAACAAGTCAAATTTATAGAACAAAATTTACATTTAAAATTAGAAGATATCATTACAATTTATATGAACTTAGTAAGTAAAAAAAAATCAGCACGTGTAATTTGGGCTCTTTCCATATATGATAATCAAAATAAATTGTACTTACAAGGCAGTCAAAAATAATTTCATTTGTCTGAAATATGATATTTATTAGTAGGTCCTTAGATAATCTCCACTAGTGTTTTCCATCCTGACATTGAACACTCACAGTCTATTGAATTACTGCTGATACCCAATGTGGATGACAGTAACTGCAAAGACCACCACACAAATACAAATGTATGCTCAACTGGAAGATGTGGTTTGGTTCACTTTGCACAGGAGAGGACTAGATATATCATGAGTCACATGATTATAATGCCATTGGCACCTTTTTATGCAGCTGAAAAAAGAGAACTGAAAATGAGCTTAAACCTGATCACTCAAAAATGAAAATGAAAATGTAACTGTTCTCAGATATAAAGTTTACAAAATGTACAGTTTCTTTCTGGAACTGTTTAGCTTCCTTATTCAGAGACACTACACAACTGGTGTAACAATAGCACAGACTTCTCAAGCTTGTTTTGTAAATCACAACAGAATTAATTTATTTTTAAAATTAAAGTCAATCTGAAGGAAAATGGAAAATAAAATACATTAATATATTTTTATAATCAAAATATTTATTTATTTCCTTGAGAAATTGCTGAATTTCTTTACACAGAGATATACAAATACTCCAATAAGACATCCTGGCCCGATTTTCTGCTCAGGTAAACCCATACAATAGTGATGTCATGCTTAGAAATACATATGCTCCCTTTTCCTTTTACACTATTTTTTTTCACGAAGTAATTAACAATTTAGCCCACATGTAGAGATAGTGAACTAATGTCTTCTACAGTTAGTCTGTGAATATAGTTTTCTCTTAACAATACAGTTAGTAATTCTTATTAATTGTTGTTTTGAATGACATTGGCTCAGAAACCAACTATTTTATTGGAAAAAAAACCTGTCAAAAATTATTTCTCATTTCCTGAAAACTAGTCCTCATGTCTTGGTCTTTATCAAGCAGATATAACTCAGAATACTACTGTGTTTACATAAAATTTAATCATGTTTCAGAGTTGATGGATTTGTCTCAGATAATTTTTCTTTCCTAAGTACAGTGATTGTTTCTATACTTTTATTTTCCAAAAATTTGGCTCATACTTACATATTTCATTGGCTTAATGTTGTCCATGAAAGAAAACATCCTCACAATTTGTCTTGCATTGAATAAATTAGTTTATTCACTTAGCTTCTATTTGAAGTAGGGCTTCTATTTACTACTTAATTTCCGGCTTGTTTCTGTGAAAATCACGAGGCTTCTGAAGTTTCTGTTTATGCCTTTTCTAAGGGGGAAAAACAGTATTTTTTCCTAACATTTGTAGTGCTATGTTTTTAATATGGTAAATTAGGCAACTCAAAGGTACATTCCATATTGATTAAATCAGCAATCAGGAGTTTCTTACCTTAAGTAATTTTTTAATGTGAATATTTAAAAACACAAATAAGAAAAATATGTAAGATTCATATACCTGTTTGGCCAGAAAGGAATAATAACAAAACAACATAACAAGCTTGGACTACTTTCTTTTTTCTTTTAAATATCATCACTGAGTTCAACATAAAAACTTATTAGAGGGGACAAGGTGATACATGAGGTACAACAAAATATTTCACATAAATCTGTATCTTCTTGCACATGACATTATGCTAGTAAAAGCTGTTCTAGTTTTCAGTTTCCTGTTAGTGACGCTGCTGGAGTGACACTGTCGTGTTTCGTGGTTGGCCCTTCAATTGTAATAGTCCTCTGAGGATTACCTGTGCTTCTTGCTCCTTAAATCTCAACTAGCTGCTATTACCAGTGATAATGATGTAAACAGCTGGATGAGGAAAGTCTGCAACATTTTTGTCATAGCCTTCTGGAGGAAAACCTAGAACTTTTCTTCTCTAGCTCCCTTCATTAAGAAACCGTCTTCAAAAGTAGATTGTCTTGCCCAAAGGTTCACAGGGGTTAGCAGCAGAACAGATCCAAACTGTAAGCGTCTCCTCTTTCCGTTACAGTATGCTACTCAGTTTCCCATAATTACGAGAGTGTGCTCCACTCCTCTGCTAGACTTGGCTTTGGCTTTGGCAGTGCTGCTTTACCTGATTAGCTTTCAGTCAGCTGTCAGGGTACAGCAGCCATCTCCAAATGTACCTGTTTCATCATTTTTGTGCTTGTCAGCAGCTACCTTTTCCACTTGATTCTGTTGTAATTTTTCAGGTCTTTTATAGCATTCTATGAGAGGTGTCATAGACAGATAGTTTCCCAATATGAGAGAAGTCTTCAGAGGAAAAGTTCATGGTTCAATATATGACCCAAGGGAGATTTGTCCCAAGGTTTCAAACAAACTGCCCTACTTGGATCTCAGGCACAGGGACTAAAAATGCCATTGATTGAATAGTTAAGTAATTCAGCATTTTTAAAAACAGTTGTGCCACTCCAAGCTGTAGATATTTGTGAAAAGGTACTATATCTTTGTTTAGAAGCTATTGTTGTTTGCCCTGAGCCCTGCTAATCACCTCTGCTGTGGACTTCCCATTGATTTCAAAGGAACTTCAGGCTGGGTAGGTACGCAGGATACTGAGAAAAATGAAAAGAAAAGAAGTCCAAGGTGTTTGAAAGTCATATTAATCCTCCTTGATGATTCAGATAGCCAGGGAAAAAGGACACAGAACAACAAGGACAAGTACTTTCAGATAAATGGAAATAAAGGAATAAAAAAGGGACATGAAACAAAATCTGTCTCTTTGCTCAGTGGTTTCCATTGTGTGTATTCGCATCCTATTTTCAACATGTGTCGTTTCCCAAACTTGATAAGTGTTTTTTCTTTGAGTTTCACATAATACAAAAAGGAAAGCGGGGGGCGGGGGATGGATTTTGCCACTATAATATCTAAATGTGTTCAGTGTCCCCTATTCTGGTTATGAGTATTATACTGGCAAGACTGGTTCTTTGTTCTTTACACTTAAACATGTCTGCACTGTGTACTTAAATAATTTTTAGCTCACGTTATGCCTTTATGAATTGATTTGCAAATTCGACTGATACTAACTGCAGATATCTACTGAAAATACAAATTATCTTAATCCTATTATTTTCAAATGTACTCTAAGTAAAAAAGATATAGCTAATAAACTGACATATTTGGTGAGGAGGTACACTTTACACACTTAGAATTGTTGTTGTTGTTGGGTGTCCTTGACTCAGTTCCCACTCATAGCAACCCTATGCACAACCAAACACTGCCTGGTCCTGTGTCAGGACCACAGCTGTTTTCATGCCTAAGCCTATTGTTGCAGCCACTGTGTCAATCCACTGTGTTGAGGGTCTTCCTCTTTTTCACCGACCATCTACAAAGTGTGATGTTCTTCTCCAAGGACTGATCCCTACTGACAACATGTCCAAAGTATGTAAGACACAGCATCACCATCTTTGCTTCCAGGGAGCACTCTGGTTGTACTCCTTCCAGAACAAATCTGTTTGTTCTTTTGGCAGTCCATGGTACGTACATTCAACATTCTTCTCCAACACCACAATTCAAAGGTGTCAGTTCTTCTGTGTTCCTTATTCATTGCCCAGCTTTTGTATGCTTACAGTGCATCTGAAAATACCATGGCATGAGTTAGGTACACCTTAGCCTACAAATGGACGTCTTTACTTTTTAGTACTTTAAAGCGGTCTTTCGAAGCAGATTTTCCCAGTACAATGTGTCTTCTGATTTCTTGACTGCTGCTTCTATGGATGTTGATTGTGGAGCCAAGAAAAAGAAATCCTGACAACCTCTATCCTTTCTCCACTTATGATGAGGTTGCTTACGGTCCAGTTGTGGGGATTTTTGTTTTCTTGATGTTGAGGTGCAATCCATATTGAAGACTGCGGTCTTTGAGCTCCATCAGTGTTTCAAATCCTCTTCAAGCAAGCACGGTTGTGTCATCTGCATTAAGTAGGTTGTTAACAAGTCTTCTTCCAATCCTGATGCCTCTTTCTTCTTCATATAGTTCAGTTTCTCAGATTATTTGCTCAGCATATAGATTGATAAGGTGTGGTGAAAGGATACAACCCTGACACACACCTTTCCTGACTTTAAACCACATAGTGTCCCCTTGTTCTGTTCATACAACTGCCTCTTGATCCATACACAGATTCCCCATGAGCACATAAGCGTTCTGGAACTCCCATTCTCCACGATGTTATCCATAATTTGTTATGATCCAGGCAGTCGAATGCCTTTGCATAGTCAATGAAACACAGGCAAATGTCAGTCTGGTATTCCCTGCTTTCAGCCAAGGTCCACGTGACACCAGCGGTGACATCCCTGGTTCCACGTCCTTTTCTGAATCCAGCTTCAATTTCTAGGCTTTACCTGTTGATATTCTGTTGCAGTCACTTTGGAATAATTTTAAGTAAAATGTTACTTGCATGGGATCTTAATGATATTGTTCAATAATTTTTGTATTCAGTTGGATCACCTTTCTTGGGAATAGGCATAAATATGGATCTCTTGGTTTTCCAGGTAGTTCTCCACCCAATTTTTTGGCATAGAAGAGTGAGTACTTCCAATGCTGCATCCATTTATTGAAACATCTCAGTTGATATTCCATCAATTCCTGGAGCCTTGTTTTTCACTAATGCCTTCAAAGCAGATTCTGCTTATTTCTTCAACCATTGGGTGCTGATTGTGTGCTAACTCTTGAAATGTTTGAACATCTACTAATTCTTTCTGGTGTCTTGACTCTATATAGAATTTCAATGCCATGAAATTACATTCTAAATGTATATATTCTTTGTATTTAACTTTTTTGTAATATGTATTTTAATTTTAATTTTACAGAATGCAAATCCTAGGATATCTCCTAAATTGTTGTCTTTTTTACTTATCATTCAAGTCAATTCCAACTCATGAGACCCTATGTGTGCATGGTAGAACTGCTCCATAAGGTTTTTTCAAAGTCATTAACTTTCAGAAGACAATAACCAGGCCTGTTTACCAAGGCATGTCTGGGTGGGTTCAAATCTCCAACCTTGTAGTCTTGTGCCTAACATTTATACCAAGGACTCCTACATAGTAAATTACTTAATTTAATTTACTGGATCAGGATATTCATCTTCTCATAATTATTCCTCATTAAATACTTCAAAACAAATTTCTACCATTCAGCCCACTCTGAACAAAAGAAAAAATAAAAGAAACCTTTAACCATAATTTCTTCCCTATTCCAATTTTCATGCCATCATATTAAGTTTAGTGGTCAAAGATAATAGAAATTCTGTAAAGAAGATTAATTTATTGGTTCAAGATAGCATCTATATGATGTAATGTGTTTTGTTATCACTCAACATTCTGTTATTATTTGCAAGGAAAATCACTATCATGACTACAGTCTTCAAGTATCTACATACTGTCTCTATTAGAGTCATTTTGTGATGATAAACTATATACTTTTTTATCAAAATGAGATAATATTGTTTTAAATAATGTGATTTGAAGTCAAAATAAATTTTAAATATATTTATGCTAGATAAGGAGCTCTGGTGGATATCGGATTATTGGATTGATATTGCTTGTCTTTCTGCATTTGAAAATTACTCTGCCACTTCCTTTAGGAAGTACTCCACATGACCTCCACTCATACCACTGAGTGGAGACTCCTTACTACTGCAGGGAGAAAATACTCCAGGATTGCTCTAAGCATGTACGTACTAGCAGAAAGTTTGGTAGTTTGAACTCTCCATGAGGTGCCTCAAAATATAAGCCTATTGATCTGCCTCTGAAATATCACAACCTTGAAAACTATGTGGAACAAATTTTACTTTGAACATGTGGTGTTACCATGAGCCAGAAGTGACCAGATGGCAACAATAATAATGACAACCCCTTGGGGGACAGAAGGAACTGTGGTGCCTCCTTATAACCTAAAAGAAGTAAACATTTAGGATCCTCACTTAGCCTTTGGTAGCATGCATAGTGGTGACATCACAGTTTTCTTTGTCTTTAAATTTTGTGCTGTTTGGCTGCAGGCAAGCAGCTCTTGTCTGGATTTTTTGTGTCTTACTAGGCTGTGCCTTTCCTATTCCTTTGGTTAGAAAGAGCAGGTTTTTGCAGGGCTTTTATTGTCTGTGCTTGGTTGTTTCTCGGTGTCTGGCTTGGTCACCTCTGAATGTGAGATATATGATACAAAAAGAATTTTGATCTAGCTCACTGTTCTGGGGGGACTCCATTTCCCTATCCAGCCTACATTCTTTTCCCACCTTTCAAAGTCTTCTGCGGTTGTTTTTTACACGAGGTCCAGGTGTTTAGATGTACTTAGTGGGAGAAATAGCAAAGCATATGTTTATTCCACCTTTCTGCAAATGGAACTTTTGTAAAACAGAATTTTAAATGCTTTCATTGTAGAATCTTAACTAGCTATCACAAGGTCAAGAACCATCTTGGTAATTATCACACACAAGCTTCTGAGCTGCATTTTATCATGAATTTTAGTGTTGTTTTTGATGACATTGACTAGAGAGTTGCCAAATTATCAGTTCACGCAGTACTTTGTAGACACAGCCTTTAAAAGTAACTTTAAATATGTGAACACTGGTCTCCAGGGCTCATAGGCTATAGCGATTATTTTTTACTTTTTTCTTTTTAATTCTTTGTTCCGATGAGGTATATGGAAACATTTGAAGTCAATTGCAGAAGGTCGTTCTACTTACATGTAAAAATCACTCATGAAATAGACCTTACGGAAATTGAAACAATCCAAGTTATGCTGTTTAAAACCTTAGGGAGAATGCAATTCTGTGTTTTCATTATAAACCTTGAGATGAATGAAAATGTATCAAGCATCATTTTTTTTTGTTCTAGATATTCATTCCTTTTGAAACGTACCTATGTTTCTACAGTGCATCATCTCTTAACTTAAAATTTTCTCTGTCAGCATGCTGAGTATATTAAAAAAAAATGGTGCAAGAACACAGTTATCAAGTGAAAGGTTGAACTGAGCCTGGATATTTAGAACTGCATTCAAAATACTTACTTTTTTTATCTGGAAACTATGGTGGCCTAGTGGGTTAAATGCTACATCTGCTAACCAAAAAGTTAGCAGTTCCAATCTGCTGGGCGGTCTTTGCAAACGCTTTGGGCAGCTCTACTCTGACCTCTAGGGTCAATGGTCACTACGTGTCAGACTCGACTTGACAGTAGTGTTTTTTTTTTTTGTTTTTTTTTTAACCTTCTCATCCGGCTGTAGTTTTAGTTAGAATACACTTTATGTTAGTGTTATCATTCAATATGTTTCGAAAAGGCTGGATTCATATTTTACGTTTGAAATACAATACTTCAAAATGCAGTACTCAAAGTTTTTCTAATGTATAAGAAGATAATTCTAAAGTGAAAGCTTCTCTGTTTGAAGGCATTGTCTTTCAAATGCATTTCCATATTTCACTGAACTATATGATCACATAGCTGCATAATTCTAAATTAAGCTCTAAAAAATAGGAAAGTATCAGAAGATTAATTGGATATATCCAAATATCATTGTTGTTGTTAGATGTCATTGACTCTGTTCCTACTTATAGAGACCTTCTGTGCAGCAGAATGAAACACTGCCTAGTCCTGAGTAATGCACATACTACTTCCTCTTAAACATCTGCTGCTAGAAACGAGAATAATGAAATTTAAACTATTCTTTATACTTGTCATTGAGACACGCCCAAAATACCATTTGGGAAGAAAATCAGGTTTATAATTTCTTTTAATTGGGAACTTGTCTTAGTCATCGAGTACTGTTATAACAGGAATATTAGAAGTGGTTGGCTATAACAAAGAGAAAGTTATTTCTTCTCAATAAGGTAGACTAAAAGTCCAAATTCAGATGAGTGTTTTTCGGGACTAGGAGCTATTACACGGAGGGACCCTGAGGTACTCTGCTCTCCTCACTACTCTCTTGGTGGTATGAGATCCCCAAATCTCTCTTTTCACCTCTCTGTTTTATATCTCAGAGCTTGCATCAAGCCACAATCCAAGCCTGTAGATTGAGTCTGCCTCACTAACACAACTGCCACCTATCCTCCCTTGTTAACCTCACAGAGGCAGGATTACAACCTACAAGAAAATCACACAACACCAGGAATCATGGCCCAACCAAACAGATAAACACATTTTTGGAAGAGCACAATTCAATCCATGAAAGAACTCCTTCCTCATTTAATGAGGGATTTCTGTGGACTAGGCACTTTATGTCACTTAATCCTTCATCTAAACCTATGTGTCATTTTGTTGGTGTATATAAGAATCTAACAGAGGTTACTTAGGTTATTAAGGCACATTCCAACCTCTGCCTCAGTTACTGCCCTCAGACCAGATTAGTAGATCTACATCTCTCTCTGTATTTCTGGAGAAGTAAAATTGATCCAGATTTCAGAGAGAGAATGAAATTTTGGATAATTCACACTGTTTGTTAAGGTGTAATGAAATCTTATGACATAATGGAATCTTGTGTCTCCCGGCTATTGTTCTGTGACAGATGCCAATCTCTCTGAAATCTGGCTATAAAAACCACTGGAAATGTAACTCAAAGCAGGGACAGTTTTGGGGAGAAGTTATTCTCACTGTTCCCCTAGATTTATTGGCTTATCTGCAAATAAAGTATTCCTTGGACCCCACACCATCTCTGAAGTTTTGGCTACAGTGACAGGTGGAAAGAACTAGGTTTAGTTTGGTAGCAATTTTACAGATTCAGAAACTGAAACTTTAAGTGATTTCTTCCAAAACTCTCTAGTCTCATTGGAATTAGGATTTTTATGTGAAATTTCACACTGTGATTAGTATTTTCTTCCATTGCCGTAGTGTAACCTTCCAAACCAGAATAGGATCAGATCAGATCCAAGTCCCCTTCTAAGCAACCTGTCTAAATGGGCCAATACTGCTGTTAAGGGAACGTGAACACATTTATTTATTGGGACAAATAAAAGAGCTTACCATGACCTGTATCATTAAGAGGGCTCCCTGAAAGTGGGCAGGGATCAGCTTTTATGGCACCATATTCATGATTCACTTTTGATTTTTCATGATGGACCAGGGCTAGGAATCAGAAGGAAGTGACTGATGGACCCTATGGCCTCTGAAATGGTATCAACTATTCCTTAATGGGATATCTGGTGGTGTAGTCATTAAGCGCTATAGCTGCTGACCAAAAGGTTGGCAGTTCCAGTCCACCAGGTGATCCTTGGAAACCATGGCACAGTACAACTCTGTGCTGTAGGGTCACTGAGTCAGAATCAACTGGAGGGCAACAGTCTGGTCTGATACCCTAAATTCAGTGCTATTTCCTTCTTTCACAGTCTTTTATTTCCTTGGCATGAGTTTTCCAATCTCTCTGTGCATGCCTGGTGTTCTGGCACCAGTACTCCTGGGACTTGTTTGTGACCCTTCTCTGCAGAATTTCCTGAATTTAAAACAATGTGAAGAGTAAAGAAGTCAAGCCTAGTCAAATAGTTCTGAACAGAAGCCCTGATAGAGCCTGCAGTAAAGAAATGGTCAATTCTACCCAAAGAGTTCTGACTCGAAGCCCCCACATAGCCTGCTCCTATTGTGAGCACAAGAATGCAACTTATTGACCAACTTATTAGTTTCAATCCTTTTAAAAATATTTGACATAGGGCTTCTAGTTTTGATTTTATATTGAAATATTCTTAAATTATGTCAGTTTAATTTTCCAAAATCATTAAAGCTTTCATGTATTTGAATTACCATTTGCTACTCAATTCTCATGAAGTAGTTTGTGATTAGTTCATGATGTTCCACACTGATTAGAGTATTTATTTGCTTTCGTTAGCCTGTGTTTAGTAACCAGTAAGTTATAATATATATATATTATATATAACCAGTAAGTTCATAAGATAGAAACAAATATGTAAAATATACGAGTGTGCATACATATTTATATTGTTAGTTATGATTATTATATGAACTTACATATTTATAATGTGATAGAAAAATTACATGTATTTGTGTGTGTGTATACTTATATAACTTTCTTCTTAATAGTGAGGAAGAAGATAAATGGCTGATTTAATAAATTCTTCAGAGGCGTTTTGTAGGGAATTTGTTGTATTAGCTATTAGTCTCATTTTGAATACAAGTTAAATTTTATTCATCCTAAATTCAAGGAGAACCACAATCTCTGACACTACAAAAATAGTTAACTCCTCATCTACCTAGTTCAGTGCTCTTTACAATCAATTTTTCTTCTTATGTCCCTTGATTCATTCAAAATTCAGCAATATTTACTTTTTTTTTGGTAGGAAGCCTTTATGTATATGAATTGCTTTCAGGTTCACAAACACATGTTTTGTATCACAGAGATTTTATTTACTTTCTCTATGATAATTTATGGTCATAATTAGATGACTAGATTTAAAATTTAAATAAATTATTAAAAATGTGTAGCTTGATAATTCATCCAAAGGATTTTTCTCTCATCATTAAAACCAGGTGTCTGGAAAAGACCTTGTTTTTCAACGTTCAGTTTGCTTTCTTTTATTTTGTTTTGACAAGGCAGAAATCGACACCATGCCTTTCTATGATATAGATTTTTCTGACTTTACATCATCTGTTTATGTTTTTCTTTTCCAAATGGATAGCATCTGGAGATTCTAATATTACTGGACATTCCATTCCAATTGTATTACAGCTAGCAACTCTTCCTTTCAAATGAATTGGTTTTTCAGCATGAGCTGTTTACTGACAAGCTGCTGAGTTGAAATTTCTTGGCAGGATTCTAAAATAAGAGGAAATTGGGGGTTATTGCTTTCTTTTGACTTTTTAATTTTATTTATTTTTATTTTTTTACATTATTCTGTTGAAAACCTTAATCTTTCTTCCTTGGCATTTAATTACAATGAAAGCAGTAGACTTGAATATTCTTATTAACAACTACTTATAAGATGTACAAATAATTTTATACTTGTTTTAGAGTAACAAATCTTAAATATTCTCAACAAATTGATATTGAAAATACAAAAATTATAAAGCATTATTGCCCTGACACTTAGCAATATACAAATCCTGTCCAAGATCCAGAGCAACTGAAAAGTGAAGAAGTATGGAATTAGACTAAAACAATCCCTGAGGTTAATGTTCAGAAATATGTAGAGGATAAGGGGATAGTAATAATAATACTCACTATTCACTTCTCAACTCCTGAACCAATTTAATAAGTAAGACAAGAGTTAGACTTACGATGATAAAATACCTAGAAAATATGGCATAGATCTACAGGTAAATATTTCCTAGTATATGTCCCCTTCAACTTTGGGTCCCCTGAATTAAGTTGATTTACATAGTCATAGGCATAACAGTTGAAGAACTTTGTACCACCAGAGAGACAGGAGGCTTATTGATTTCAAGATAAGTACAACCCACGGACATGTGAACAGAAAAGATCTAGAAAGGAAGCCCAGAAGTGTCGAACTATACATGTTAAGTTTATTTTCCCAAATTTAGTTATGTACCTAAGTTCTTCTCAAATAAGGGAGAACAAGTGACACCAGAGGCAGTCATAAGTATTTCTTCCATACTTCCTTCTCAGTGACTTGATCCAATTTATTTTCCTTCTATAGAAGACAGAGAAGTGATCAACAGTGTCTGTAAGGAAATAGCAATTTTAGGAATACAGTTAAAGCCTTAAAAGTCTTTGGCTTTATAGCCTTTAAAATGACTGTTAAATAAAATATTAGACAGGTGTTATGCCTTCATAGTCAATGTAGTTTTCATTTTTATATAGCTCTTTTGACAGCAACTTCTTACCCATAAGGCATCAGATCCTGTGCATACTACTGTATACTTATTGCACTATACAAAGGTATCTGGCTGGCCAAGAGGTATGAAGAGTGTAAAAATATAGTCTTTTTTTATTTTTATTTATTTTTGTGGTTCTCAAGCCCTTTACTCTGTTTTGAGGCCATGTCAACCTAGGGCATCGGGTATCTTGTATTAACATTCCTAAAAGTGCTGCTCACTTTACAGTTTGCACAGTCTCCATATGATCTAGTGAAGGTCCTGGTTCACAGAGGGGTTTAAATAAATGTGGTCATCCAGGAAACGGTTTTAAATACATGGTTATAATTTTGAAGCAGATGGGAATTTTAGAGGTCTGTAAATCATATCTGAGAGGTCACTGCTTTATTACTGGGTAGTGGTCTTCCCTGTAAAGAATAGTGCAGCATTTAGATATTTTTTAATTATTTTTTTCTATTTGAGTTCTTATGTTATAAATAATTCTGAACATAGTTGCTGTATGATTCAATATTTGAATATTTCATGAATAAAAGTGTTCTGCTAGGCATAAAAGGGACAATTTCCTGCTATAGTGAAAGACATGCTTCCTTCTGAGACTTTTCCACCCTATGCATGTAGCATAATTATGCAGCGCAAAGAGAAACTCAGAAACAAAATAATAGCTATCAGTGTTCTGTAACTACCCAGCTAACCTTAAGTATAACAGTAAAAATTGGCTTTCATTATATAGACTTCTATTTCTTTTTAATTGCTTCCTTTTTTCTCAAAGTCATTAATATTCAAAACTTTCCATCATTGCACTTCATTTCCTTTTTGAGATTCTTAGATGAAAGACTTCATAAAGCTATAAAACATAAGGAATTATTTCCATATTGGATTGTTTTTTAAAGCAGAATTCTGAAGTCCCACTTTACAAAGAATAAGCCTAGTCTCTTTTGATATCTAACAGCTGAAAAATTACTTTCGAGAAAACGTTCTTAGGTTCAAGGCCTTTTGTATCCTCTGATAATTGCTCAAATGTCCATGTTTTACTTCACGTTTTGTTCCCTTGAGATTTCTCTCTCATTCTAATCACATGCAAAATTCTCAATACAGAAAATATGCTTTAAATTTAGAAATTTATTTCAGAAACACTGGCCTTTCTCTCTGTTGAGGGCAGTGTTGAAAGTGCTATTTTGCATTTATCTTTTTTATATATTTTTCTCTGTGAGCCACAGTAATTTGAAGTACTTCAGTTTCCTCTTTGCATAATAGAGATTCATTTATTTTCAAGTTCCAGCAAAAAGGTATTGTTGGGGATATTTTAAAATTAAAACATATGTACTTGGATGGCTAATCCAATGTTTTTTAGGAATTTGAATTACATCTAGCAGAGCTTTTTCATAAGTGCAGCTCAATATATTTTTCAAAGCTATATATTTTCACAGTATTGTGCATTTGTCTCTATTTCTTTATTTTTGCATGCTTATATTTCCCCCTCCCCACCAACTCTGGACATCATAGTACAATATTTTTATTCCTTTTTGCTCTTAGTTTTATTTCATACTTAGTTTCATATGTCATTAAGTATGCCTCAAAGTCATGCATAATAATTGTCTACTTGTTACCAGATTGGAGACCGTGATGGCGTAGCGGTTAAGTGTCCCCACTGCTAATCAGAAGGTCTACAGTTTGAATTTACCAGGCCCTCCTCGGAAACTCTATGGAGCTGTTCTGCTCTGTCCTATAAGGTCACTATGAGTCAGAATCCATTTGATGGCAGTGGGTTTGGGCTTTTTTGTTACCAGATTTGGGTACAGGAAAAGTCACATTGTCTTTAGTGTTACAATTAAATGGCACAATTCACTTAACTGTATATTAGGAGATTGACATTTTTTTCATCCTTAGGCTTCCCGCCCCCACTGATAATTCCAAGCTCTTCATTCATGTTGTTGTTGTTTGTAGGTCCTGGTTGTGTCCCATGGGTTTTATCTTCATTACATATCAGTCCAGAAACTATCTGGTCACATACAGATTGTTAATGGAACCCGAGTTTGTGAATACTTTCTATCTGAATAATGTCGTACCACCAAAAGGCAATCTGATGCCAACAGGGACACACTGGGAATTTACAGAATTGTGATGGCTAACACTATCTGTGTTGCACCCTGTTCACTTCTGCTATTGAGACAATCCCATTCTATTTTCAAGGATCTTTTGAGATGGAGAGGGACAGTGAATCCCCTCACCAGCACCCCTTGTTCTGTTCTTTAGAAACACTCTTGTACATTTACACAGGGCCCATGTGTCCAACATTACAACCCTTCATTTTTAATTACAAAGACACTCTTCCATAAAATACAAACCAATCCTCAGGAAACTGGGTCCAATAGATTTGTATACAAACTCATAACCACTGTCCCTTTCCATTACCTGCCAGGCAACAAGTGGCAGAATGTCAATCTCAATGTTTTACACTTTCTTGAGAATTTGAATCCTTAGATCACATTGTTATTTTGTTTCTCAAGCCATTTAGCAAAATGATTCCTGTACTTCTTACATATTGAAACCAGGTCATCCCTATAACATCATTTCCTTGTTCACCTTCTCAAACAGCTCTCCAAATCTTTGCGTATTGAAGTGTCTCAGAGTTTAAGATATCAACCACCTCCAACCAACTTTTATACTATATATATTCTTGAGTAAATATTTTTTCTGCCTTGAGCCATGCCATCAACAGCCATACTTGTCAGAGTTAGGTATCTCATTTGTCTATGTTCCAGTCAAACTCTTGAATTCTATAAATTAATAAATTCTTTCCCAAAGAAAATAAAAACAAATGATCGATTTCTTAAGATATTGTGATACACATGACTTCTAACATCTTAAATTTTCTTCACTGAATAATCTTCCAATGTTTCCAGCAAAGCCAGCCAAGAGCCGTCGAGTTGGATCCGACTCATGGTGACCCTTGAGGCCAGAGTAGAACTGCCCTCTAGAGTACTCATGGAGCACCTGGTGGATTTGAACTGCCGACCCTTTGGTTAGCAGTGGTAGCACATAACCCACTACACCACTTTCCCACAAAACAAAATGAAACAAAAATTATACAAAATAATTTTTGATAGCATGCCTTTGAAAACAACCTTTACATACAGACTTCCATTCTTCTGCTAATTTCTTAGAGGTTACACTTTCTATCCCATTCAGTCTGAAGCAGTGTTCTCTCTGGTACAGGATGATTGTTCTAAAATACCTATATTTCATCAATTAGAAAAAAGTTTTTCACATATTATTTATTTGGGGTGATTCCACAAACAACCCTCTATTATTTTCCCACCTTGCTGAAAAGTGCTTACATCACTGAGATTTTTTTATTTCCAATTAATTATGACTTTAAATGAAGCAAATGCAGTTAATTAAATCTACTAATTACTGTTAAAGTTTGGATTTTTTGGCAGCAAAATGAATTCAAGCTTTTGCATGAGAAGATTGTAACCTTGCTTGTATCTTCTAACTCTGTTTCAGGGCTTCTTCTCTTTCAAACAGAAAAAGCCAGGAATCACAATAAATGAAAAAAAAGGAAATTCTAACTGTTAACACTTCAAAAACCCTGGGAATCCATTCTATTTCACTTCTTGTCATCTTGAGTCAATAATGAAAATGTAATTTCTGTTCTCTACCTCTATTTTAGCATCTCTCTGATCCAAATTTTTGTTTTCCTTCCTTTCTAAATGTCCCCTTCTGTGCTACAGGAAACATATTCTATATTTTAAAAACTACTCTTTAGTTTAAGCCTTTTCCACAGAACTATTCTGCACTTCCTTGTTTGAATGAAAACCAGGCACTCATTCTTAAAATCACTTCCTAAGCCATCTTCTCAGTATCTCCGCTTGTTATTCTCTATCCCAGCTGTGGATGAGTTGGAAGGTCCTGTCAGCATCTTCCTTCCTCTCCTACTAATTTTGAGGTACCGTTTACCCACTGCCACAGTGTGAAAAGTTTTGCATAGTTTAGAGTCATGCTATCTGGAAATACTAACCCATATGCCTCTGCCTTACTATCTCAGACACTACCACTCCATTGCTAAAGAATTTACCTTTCCTTTATACCAAGACCTAACAGTATCTTAGATAATGCTAATTGCCATGAGTTGGATCTGACTCAACGGCACTTGGCTTGGCATGAGGACAACCTAAAGAGAAACTTTTCACCTTAGTAGTCACCCTCAATTCTGTGTTTTTGTTGCTGCTACTAAATATCATCAAGCCAGTTTCAACTCACGGAGGCCCTTGCAGCTGTCAAAGAGTCTTTTCTTCTATACACAAGTCTGTTTTGAGATCTTATCATAGAGGTCTCATACAGTATTTGTCCCTTTGTCACTGATTACTTTCACTCAACATAATGTCTTCCAGTTGAAACCAGGTTAGGAGATGTTTCCTGGAATCATCGTTATTCTTTATCATTGTGTAGTGCTCCATTGAGTATATGTACCATAGTTTACCTATCCATTCTTCTATTGTTGGGCATCTGGGTTGATTCCATCTTTTGCTATCATGGACTGTGCTGTGGTAAACATTCTGGTGCATGTGTCCGTTGGTGTGAAAGGCCTTGAATCTGTAGGATATATTCCAAGTAGTGGAATTACTGGGTCAAATGGTATATCGATATCCATTTTTTCAAGGAAGTGCCAGATTGCCTTCCAAAGATGCTGGACCATTTTGCAACCCCACCAACAGTGTAGGAGGGTTCTACTTTCTTCACAGCCTCTCCAGCATTTGTTGTTTTGTGTTTTCTGGATCATGGCCAATCTTGTTGGGGTGAGATGGTATCTCATTGTTGTCCTGATTTGAATTTCTTTAATAACTAAAGATTGTGAACATGTCCGCATGTGTTTTTTGGCTGCCTGGATCTCCTCTTTAGTGAAGTGTCTGTTCATCTCCTTTGCCCATCACTTAATTGGATGGTTTGTCTTCTTCTTATTGATATTTTGTAGTATCTTATAGATTATGGAGATCAAGCATCAGTCTGAGATAGAGTTGCCAAATATTTTTTCCCATTCTATGGGTGTTCTTTTAATTCTATTAATAAAGTCTTTGGATGAGCAAAAGTGTTTGATTCTTAATAGTTCCCATTTATCTATTTTCTCTTCTGTTGATTGAGGTTTCTTTGACAGAATTTGGAGTCTGTCCTCATTGTGTATTAAAACTTCCATTGTTGTTCCTACCTTTTCTTGGATGAGCTTTATCATTTTAGGTTTGATATTTAGGTCTTTTATCCAGTTGGAGTTGGTTTTTGTATAAGGTGTAACTTATGGATCTTGATTCAGTTTACTGCAGATGGATAACCAATTTTGCCAGCACCATTTGCTGAAGATACTGTTTTTACCCCAGTTTAATGTCTTAGGGCCTTTGTCGAGTATCAGCTGTTCATAGGCAGATGATGAACTCTCTGGGGTCTCAATTCTGTTCCATTGATCGATCTGTCTGTTCTTGTACCAGTACCAGGCTGTTTTGACCACTGTGTCAGTGTAGTATGTTCTAAGGTCGGGTAATGAGAGGCCTCCCAATGTGTTCTTCTTCTTTAGTAGTACCTTACTTATCCAGGGCTTCTTCCCTTTCCAAACAAAATTGGTGATTTGTTTCTCCATCTCATTAAAAAATGATGCTGGAACTTGTATTGGGATTGCATTATATAAATAAACTGCTTTGGGTAAAATAGACACTTTCACAACGTTAAGTCTTCCTATTCATGAGCAGGGTAGGTTTTTCCATTTATCTAAGTCTCTCTTAGTTTCTTGTAGTAAGGGCTTGTAGTTCTCTTTGTAAAGGTCTGTTGTTTCTCTGGTTAGATTAATTCCTAGGTACTTTCTCTTCTTAGGGGCTATCATAAATGGTATTGATTTGATAATTTCCTCCTTAACAGTCTCATTGTTGGTATAAAGGAATCCTACTGATTTACTTATGTTTATCTTGTATCCTGAGACTTTGCTGAACTCTTCTATCAGTTTGAGTAGCTTTCTTATAGATTCCTTGGGGTTCTCTGCATATACAATCATATCATCTGCGAACAGGGAGATTTTAACTTCCTCTTTGCTGATGTAGATCCCCTTTATTTCTTCGTCTTGTCTAATTGCTAAAAACTACAGACTTCTATAAGGATTACATGTTATCTTAAAAATCCTCTCAAGTCAGCCAATAAAAAACATAATGATAAAAATACAAAATATTGAAGTTGTCAGTGATTTTGTTTTACTTAGATCTAGAATCAATGTCCAAGAAGTAGCAGTCAAAAAATCCAAAGATACACTGCATTGACACATCTGCTGTAAAATGCCTCTAAAAACCCTGAGGTGTTAGAAAACAAGAATGTTGCTATGAAGACTAAGGCATACCTGACCCAAGCCATAGAATTTTCAGTTTCCTCATTAGCATGCAAAAGTTGGACAATGAATAAGGAAAACTGAAGAACTGGTGCCTTTAAATTACGGTGTTGGTGAAGAATATTGAATATACTACTACATCATAGACTGGCAGAAAAATTAACAAATCTATCTTGGAAGAAATACAATCAAAATGCTCCTCGGAAATAAGAATAGTAGACTTCATCTTGCATACTTTGGACACATCATCAGAAGAGACCAGACCCTGGTGATAAAGAGTGAGACCTTCAATGAGATGGACTGACAGAGCGGCTGCAACAATGGACTGAAACAGGGCAATGATTGTGAGGGTGGTCAAGGAGCACACAGTGTTTTGTTATTCTGTGCATGGGGTCTCTAAGAGTAGGAACCTACCTGACAACATCTAACAGCAATGGCTAATGTCACTGAGCTTCTTTTCATGTGTTTGCTGGCCATCTATGCATTTTCTTTTATGAATTGTCCATTCAAAACCTTTTCTCATTATTTGATTGTTTCTTTTCATTGCTCAGTTTGAAGAGTTCTTTATATGCTGGATTTTAAACTCTAATCAGATACACAGTTTCCCCAATTTTTTGTGTGTCTATGATCATAAATGTTGTTGGCCCAGTTTCCTTCTTTGTGCATCCTTGTCTTAGATATCAAGGTAATGAGAGCCTTTGGATGTGTTGTTTCCCTAATGGAACTGCTATGTTTGAGCTCATCATTCTATTTGTGCCAATCCATCTTTTATTCATTCATCTCAAATATGACGTCAAACTTCTCCACCTTTCGTCCACTTCTTATTTAGCTTTAATACTCAAGAGATGATCTCATCTCTTATTTCTCTGGGTCAGTAAGTACCATCAGAATTAAACTCCATGTATCATTTACATTCTTAATAACAAATCCACTACCAATGCTCATGTAAGTAACAATCAAAAACTCAAATGATGTGTTCTACTGTGCAAATCTGCTGCAAGGATTATGTCTAAAAATGTTGAAAAGCAAAAATGTTACTTTAGAGATTACGGTGTGCCTGTCCAAAGCCATGTTATTTTCCAGTGGACTCATATGTGAAGCCAAGGCCAAGCCAAGTGCCGTCATATGTGAAAGCTGTATGATAAATAAGGAAAATTGAAGAAGTATAGATGCTTTCAAATTGTGGCGTTGGTGAAGAATATTGAACATACCATGGACTGTCAGGAGAACAAATGTATCTATCTTGGAAGAAGCATACAGTGAATGCATAATGGAAACAAGGATAGTGAGACTACTTCTTACCTACTTAGAATATATTAAGAGGGAATAGTCCCTGGAAGAGGACATCATGCTTGATAAAGTAGAAGGTCATAGAAAAATTGGAAGACGCTCCAAAAGATGGATTGACACAGTGGCTGCAAACAAAAAACTCAAGCATAATGGTGATTGTGAGGATGACTCAGGACCTATGGTGTTTTGTTCTGTTGTAGCATACAGAGCTAGTAGGGGTCAGACCCAGGTCCAAGGTACCTAACAATAACAATAAATGTGAAGTGTCATCTCTTTATGGTTTTGATTTCCATTTCCCTAATGCCAAATTATGTTGAACATCTTTTCATGTATTTATTGACTACTTGTCTATCTTCTTCAGTTCTTTTCAATTCCATTGTCCTGATCCACTTTGGGTCAATTATCATCTTCTTGAATTGTATGTATTCTTTCTATATTCTGGATAAATTAACCCTAGCCCATCACCACTGAAATTATTCCAACTCATAATGATCTTATAGGAAAGAATAGAATTTCCCTATAAGCTTTCAAAGGAGTGGCTGGTAGATTTGAAATGTGAAAATTTCAGTTAGCAGTTCAACAATTTAATCACTGTACCAACAAGGCTCCATACTCTGGATACTAGAGCCTCAGTAGATATATTATTTGCAATTATTGTCTTTGCCTTTTCTTGATGGGGTCTTTGAAGTGCACGTTTTTTAAAATATCTTGCAGAAATCTATTTTATAAAATCTATTTTACCTAAGAAGGCTTTGCCTAACCCAATGTCATGAAAATTTGCTTGTTTTCTACTAAGAGGGTCATAATTTTAACTCTTATATTATGATTTATCATTCATTTTGAATTATTTTCCATATGCTTTGTGGAATGGCTTTTGTCTTCTTTTGTGTTACGCTGTGTCTTCTTTTCATTTTATTATTATTATTATTATTATGCATATGGGCATTTACCATAAGTCACATTGTTACCATAAATTATCTAGTTAAACTGGTAAGACACAAAAAAAACAGGTGCCCACCGTAAGTCATATTTTTCACATAGATCTGATCAATCTGATTTTGTGTGGTCCAAGGCCTTAGGAATAAAAACAAATTCTTGTCAGATTACAGGTATCCCCCACTTTTCTAATGTTGGCTTTATACCATTTCACTTTTATGAGAGACCTACAGTAATAGCTGTTTTAAGTTTTAACTTTTACCAAAAAATAAAAAAATAAATAAATAAAGGTAAAAAGTAGAAATAGCCTCCAGCCTTTGTGTTTCAGTAAACAATTAAAGAGACAACCTATACCTGGAGAAGAGAGTGTGGCATTGCCAAGCTCCTTCCCCAGAAACTACACTTAGCATCTCAGGTTCAAGCAGCCATGGCTTTGAACTGTATTCTTTATTTTGATTTATTTTGTGTCTGCATTAGCCAAGTGCCCCAGTGTATCAGACAACCTTAAGAGTTGCATGCAAGAGTTTAGCATGCCATTTACAGGGACAGGTTACCAATAATCAAGTTCTGCACATGCTTACCTGTGTTTATTTGCAAGCAGTAGTGCACATTTCTACCAGCTTTGCACCACATCAACAATGTGGCAAAAGCCCTGTGAACATGATTAAGCTCACTCCCAGCCCATCAGTAACTTGCTTACTGGTTAATCTACCCTTGTCTATTTAGGTTTTTTTTTTTTTTTTTGGTTACTTTTTTTTTTTTTTTAATCTGAGAATGCTTAAAAAATTCCCCCCATATACGTAAACGACACTTAATACCTTCACATTACTCCATTTAATGTCATGAAATTTTTCATAGGAACGCTCCACTTTCAAACAGATAGAGAACTCACTACTTGCTTTCCTGATGCTGCTTTCAGGATTCTCTGTTTACTATTGTCTTCCAAAAAAGTATATTATGTTGTGTCTTGATGTATATCTCTGTGTACTTAGTCATATTTTGTGTTTCTTGAGATTCTTGAATATGTGGATGAATATTTTCTTTATCAAAGTTAGAATGTTTTCAGTTATATGCATTTGAATATTTTTTCTGTCCTTTTCTCCTCTTTTTGACATTCTCAATGTGCATATTCTTGTGCACTTACTAGTGTTAAACACTTCTCTAAAGCTTGTTCTGTTCATTTTTGTTCCTCCTGTCCTTCTGATGCAATAACCTCTACAAAGTCTTCAAGTTCACTGATTCTTTCTTATGCCACCTTAAATCTATCGTTGAGTCATTATGGTTAATTTTTCTTACCAGTTATTGTACTTTTCTCCTCCTGAATCCTCATGTTGCACTTTTTTGTACCTTTTTTATGATTTCTACTTAGACATTGATAGTATCCATTTCCTGAGATGCTGTCTTTATGTCTTTCTTTACTTCTTTGCAAAAAGTTTAGACTTTTAATATGTTCATAATAAATTCACTGTCATTGAGTTGATTCCAACTCAGTGACTCTCTAGGACAGAGTAGAACTGCCCCATAGAGAATCCTGGTGGATTTGAACAGCCAGCCTTTGGGTTAGCAGCTGTATTACTTAACCACTGTGCTACCAGCATTTCCATATCTATACAGGCTGTTTTGAAATCTGTGTGCTCAATCTGCCATGTTCTTTCAAAGGCGGCTTCTATTGCTTGCCTCTATTCCCGTGGTATGGGTCACACTGTTTTGCTGTTGTTTGCCAAAGCCCAGTGCCGTCGAGTCAAATGTGACTCCTGGCTTCATAATTTTTATTAAAATATGGGCATTTTAGATAATAATTCTAAATCCTGAGTTCTTCACTTGCAGGATTTGTAGTTATTTTATTTTTGCTTGTTTATTTATTTATGTAACTGAACAATTTGAATATGGTATATTTTCCCATCGTGTACAACATCTGAGGTTGCTCCTCAGAGAGTACAACCCCAAGGTTGCATGGGTTGAGTGCAGGAAGAAAGTATCTGATATCTTGAATGCTCTTGTCTAGAAAAAAAATTCTTCAGTACAGAACTGGGCTGGAGGTAGGGGTGTTAGTGAGAAAGAGCTGCTTCATCTTGAGGAGAAACAGAAGTTGTAGATTGGTTCCTCAGAAGAAAGGCATCTCTGTAATCTTGACGCACCCACCTAGAGTAGAGTTTCCATCATTCTGGAATTAGTAGTGAGACAGACAAGGTCATAGATCAAATGTCACAAACTTGCTGTTCTAATATAAATTTAGTAGATTTTCGTAAATAAATACTTCTTCATTTGCTGTTTGCTTTTACTATAAGAGACTTAATACTGCCACTCATTAGTAATTTTCACCTGGTATGGCTTTTTCACTCAAGAGTGATTGTGAATACAAGACTCACCTTACAACTATTCCAGAAGTTGTATCTCAACTTTGTCTTTAATAATTACATTCTAAAATTGCCTCAAACACAAAAACTCTCTCTTCTGAGCCATTCCACTTATTTTTGTTTTTGCCCTCCAGCCATAACGACCTTCGCTGCATCACTCCTCACTTGCTTACCTACTATTTCACCTTCATCTTAAACATCATTCTAAATAGAAGGTTTTCTAGACTCTATTTTATTACAGTATCTAGAAATTGGTTAACTATGGATTTGTATGTACTTCCATTGTACCCTCTTCATACTGATGTTTTCTTATGATCTGCCAATTACTTGCAGTGGACTGTATGGCTTTTATAGATGCTGCTTCTTATTTACCATTGATACTTCCAGCTGCTGTGTGTTTATCAATAAGTATATGTGATGATTAAGATTGTGTGTCAACTTAGCCGGACCAATGTGTTGGCAGCTGTATAAAGTTGCAGGAGTGTGGCCTGTGGTGGCTCACCCACCTCCCCCAGCCATCATCTCCCTGCCTTCCACCACTTAGTTCCTGTCTGTCTACTTCCCTTGCCAGTAGCTCCTGCTTTCTCGACTTTTTCATCTGGTTCTTGGAACTCGAACTACCTGCTCTTGGGCTTCATTAGCCCTCACACCCTGTGAGTAAGAGTCCTGCTCCCCGACCTTCTGATTCTGGGTTTGCAGCCCTGCGGCTGTGTGAGGCTTATATTTCCATCCAGGACTTGCACATTTCAGCTTCTAGAACTGGATGAGCTGTTTACTTTATATAAGTCTTTCTCTATACATATTATATATGTTACTTGTTTTGCTTTGCTAAAGAACCCAGCCTAAGACAGTATATGCTCTCAGTATGATACAAAATAACTAGATATTTAGTTTTAAAGTATATTAAATACTGAATTGGACATACATGAACACAAAGTTTTTGTTTTGTTATTGAATGTTTTACAATAAATACAGACTACCATAAGGAACCCTGGTGGTACAGTAGTTCAAGCACTCCACTGTAAAACAGAATATTAGGGGTTAGGACATACTAGCCGCTCCATGGGAGAAAGCTGTGGCTGTCAGCTTCAGTAAAGATTGCAGCCTTGGAAAACTTATGAGACAGTTCTACTCTGTCCTGTAGGACCACTACAAGTTGGAATCTGTCAGAGAGCAAAAGTTTCTCTCTTCTTTTGGTATAGAGTATCATAGACAGGGTATTCTTGTTATAAATTTAATTGCCAAGGCCAAGTGCCATCGAGTCAGATCCGACTCATGGCGACATGAGTCGGATAACTTTAATTATGTTTCCCAAATATATGCTATAAATACTAAACCCCTATGCCTGTGGATGTGTTCCCATTTGGAAACAATGTTTTGTTGTTATGTTAATAAGAAAGTATGACTGTAGGTTATATTTTATTTATTTTTAAATATTTTATTGTGCTTTAAGTGAAAGTATACAATCCAAGTCAATTTGTCATACAAGAACTCACACACACATTGCTGTGTAAGTCTAACTGCTCTCCCTACACTGTGACAGTGCCCTTCTCCTTTCCACCCTGTATTTACCTTGTCAATTCAACCAACTTTTGTCTGCCCTGCCCTCTCATCTTGTCTCTGGAGAGCAGCTGCCCAGTTAGTGTCATCTAAACCTACTTATGCAAAGAGCCACACTCTTCTCCAATCATTTTGTGTCTTATAGACCAGTTCAGTCTTTGAGGAGTTGCTTCCAGAATTGTTTCACTTCTGGGATAACAGAGCATCTGAAGGCCACGTTCTCTGGGAATCTTCCAGTCTGCCAGACAGTTGATCTCTTCTTTTTACTAGATTTTCAACTCTGTACCCAGTCAATTTTTTTTGTTTGTTTGTTTTAGTCAGCTAGTGCTGCTCTGACTGAAATACCACAATTGCATGACTTTAACAAAGGAAAGTTTATTCTTATACAGCCTGGTAGGTTACAAGTCCAAACTCAGGATGGTCACTCTAGGGGATGGCTTTCCCCCTTATGGGCTCTGGAAGAAAGTCCGGTATTGTGTCAGTCTTTGTCCAGGGAGCAGCTTGGCACAGGAACCTCAGGACTAAAGGTTGTGGTTTTCTCCTGGTGACGTTTCCTGATGGTGTGAGGTTCCCAATTCTCTGCTTGCTTCCCTTTCCTTTGATCTCTGACAAGATGAAAGGATTAAGGGTGGGGCCAGCCATACTCCAGGGAAACTCCCTTTAAGGTGGAGCAGGGAGGTGATCTTCTAAAGGGATTTACAGCCCCACCCTAATCCTTTAACATACAGCATAGGAAAACCACAAAGTGGAGGACAACCCTAGAATACAGGGAATCATGGCCCAGGCACATGGCTACACATATTTTGGGGGGAACACAATTCAATCAATGACAGTTACAGTGACTTTTGTCACTGAACTCATTACTGGTAGAGTCACAGTAATCACAATCATAGATATATATTTGGGAATGTACAAATCAAGCATGAAAAATGTTTATCCCCTTTAACACAGTGTGTTAGTTTTTGTCCTGTTCCATCAGGGACTCTGTTGTATCCCTATCAGGTCAGTCATTGCTGGTGGCTGGGCAGGAAGTTTTTTTTTTTCCCTCCTTGGTCTCAGGCTGATGTAGTCTCTGGATTACATGGCTTGTAGGGTATATCTTGAGTTCAACAATTTTGAGATATAAAAGGGGCAGTTTAGGCACAAAATCAAACAAAAATGGGTAAAAAATGGATGTCACGGGGAGCTCACAAAGGAACATTAAGAAGCTGAGACAAGAGTCCCCCACAGTGGACAGAGAGCCTTCCTCTAGAGGTGACACCCCAAATTGAGACTTTTAGCCTCCTAAACTTCGAGGAAATACATTTCTGTTTGGCAAAGTCACTCACTTGTGCTATTTGTGTTAAAACGGGACTAAGAAAGTAAGATACTGAGTTAAAGGATATAAACATTTTTTTATGCTATTGTTGGGCATTGCCAGATATATTGCTATGGTTGTGATTGCTATGACTGTACTAGTAGCAGGCTTACTGACCAAAAAATCACTGATTCAGAAATTAAGAAAATTTCAGATACAAGATCAATGTAACCCATTGCTGTCAAGTCAATTCCAACTCACTGAGACCCTATAGGACAGAGTAAAACACACACATGATTTCCAAGGAGCAGCTGGTGGATTCACTCTTTGACCTTGTGGTAAGCAACCAAGCTTTCAGGTCAATATGGAAAATAAAAATTGTATTTATTCTCCATAATCCAAACCAAACCGACTGCCATCAAGTCAATTTCAATTCATAGCGACCCTATAGGATAGAGTGCTCCATAGAGTTTCCAAGGAGCACCTGGTGGACTTGAATTGCATGTAGCACTTATCTACTACACTTGGATTTCCTTTGTACATAATAGCCACTAGCAACTGGAAAATAAAATTAAAATGTATTTTTATTTATAAGCTTAAAAAATACACTTGTTTAACAAAAGATGATGTAAAACTTCAGCCACACATTAAAAACAGACATTACTGATGAAAATTTAAAAAATGAAGTTTACTTCTTTATTATTATTATTACTATTTTGTAAAATTTATGGAGTTATTCTAACCTCTATAATAAATGGATAATTTCACTCCAAGGGACCAGAATAACTAAAACAACAATAAATTTATTGTATACGATTACAATACTTATTATAAAATTATCGTAATCAATAAAGTATGGTCTAGGTGTAAGGATCAACATATAAATCAATATGACATAGTAGAAAGCCCTATAATAGATTCATGCTTATATAGTTAGTTATCTAATGCTATTAAAACAGAAAAAACACTAGCACGTGGCTTTAACTAACAGAAGTTTATTTTCTCACAGTTTAGAGTCTACAAATCCACATTTCAGGTATCTGCCCTAGGGAAAGGCTTTCTCTGTTGACTCTAGAAGAAGGTCCTCAGCTCTTTGTCCTCTGTTCCATAGTGGTCTTAGGTCCTCAGAAATTTACATGTGATATGGCATCTAAATCCAGTGCCATTGTGTCAGATCTGACTCTTGGAGACCATAAAGCTGGAGTAGAATTGCCCCTTAGAGTATGTGGGGCGCACCTGGTAGCACCTCATCCTCCCCTGTTTCTGCTCTCTCTCTTCTGTAGTCTGCCCCCTTTCTATCTAAATGGCATCCTGATGGCACAGCAGTTAAGAGATCACTGCTAATCAGAATGTCTGCAGTTTGAATACACCAGTTGTTCCTTGGAAACCTTATAGTAAATTTACTCTGTCCTATAGGGTTGCTATAAGTAAGAATCAACTTGAAAGCAGCAGGTTTGATTTTTTTTCTTTCACGTTTCAAAAGAGATTGAGTTAAGACATATGCTACACTAACTGTCTCATTAATGTAAAAAAGAAAACACATTCTTGTATGGTATTATAACCAAAGTGGTAGGGATTAGAATTTGTAGCATGGATTTTTGTCAGACAAAACTCATCCATGATAGTGTACTACTTCAATACAGGTTATTGGAACTACTGGATACCTATGTGGGAAAATTCATCTCCAATTCTAAATTTATGCTATGTAGATATAAAAGGAAGGAAGGAAGGGAAGGATGGAGGGAGGGACTCAGGAGATCCTACATCTAATTAACCTAAACTATAAACCTAAAAAACTAGAAGAAATCATAATAGCATATCATATACATGCACACATACACACAATCAAACTGCCAGAACGTCAAGTCTGGTCTTCTTACTGAATTTTCAATTCTGTACCTCAGACAATATATATATTTAATTTCTTTTAGCTCTAGTACTTTTGTCACTAAACCCATTACTGCAGTTTGAATACTGTAACATGCCTTCTACAATGAATAAAAAAAAAATAGTACTAAGTGTTAGTGATAAACATGGAACAACTGGAATTCTCTTAGATTTCTTGTGTATGAGCAAATTAATACAGTTATTTTGAAAACCAGAGTGGTAGTATCTTATAAAGAACACATATTTATCATATTGTCTAGTAATATGATGACTCTTCTTCTAAGTATTTTCCCAAGCATGCTAAAAGCATGTTATTAGTTACTAAATGACACACTGCTTGGTCTTATGCCATTCTCACAATCATTGTTATGTTTGAGCTCATTATTGCAGCTACTGTATCAACTCATCAAGGGTCTTCCTCCTCTTTTGCTGAACCTCTATCTTACCAAGCACGATGTTCTTCACCAGGGACAATTCGAAAGTATGTGAAATAAACTCTTATCATCCAAGGAAGTTTCTGGATGTACTTCCCAAACAGGTATTTCATTCTTCTTGCAGTGTAGGTATATTCAATACTGTTGATCATTATCATGATTCAAATATATCAATTATTCATTGGCCTTTCTTATTCATCATTCAGCTTTTGTACGCATGTGAGGCAACTGAAAATGCCATGGCTTGAATCAGGTGCATGTTAGTCTTCAAAGTGACATCTTTATTTTGAACACTTTAAAGAGATCTTTTGCAGTAGATATGCCAATGAAATTTGTCATCTGATTTCTTGACTGCTGTGTCCACAGGCATTGATTATGGATACAAGCGAAAGGAAATCCTTGACTTCAATCTTTTCTCTGTTTATCATGATGATGCTTATTGATCCAACTGTGAAGACTTTTGTTTTGTTTATGTTGAGGTGTAATTTATATTGGAGGTTGTAGTCTTTGCTCTTTATCATAAAGACTTTTTTGCAGAAATTTCATACAAGCATTATTTGTATTACTAAAAATTGGAATCAATCCAATGTCCACATAGGGCTGTCTAGATAAACAACCTCTGGTGTATCTATATGATGTGATGTTATGTAATACTAACTAAGCACTAAGAAATTATACAAAATTGATACGTGAAACAACATTCATGAATCCCCAAAACATCATGCTAAGTGGGAGCATTCAAACACTAAAGACAGATCAGTGATTGCCTGGTATCAGATGTGGGGTCAAAATACAATGGTTAAAGTTACAAGATACTTTCTTCTGTGAAGTGCATTTTCCTTATCTTGATTGTGGCACATCATTTCCAAATCTTGCCACTGGTAGACGCACAGCAACATTTTGTATAACGAAAAAATGTTGCCAGCTCCCATTTCATCTTTGTGATCATTCCTACATTTGAGTGCCGTTATCTGAGCCAAATAACCCCTGGTAGAAAACCACCGTTATCACATCCTGCCAGTGTAGCCCGTATCATTGCATGATTTCACAGTATTATTCTCATCTATGCATTATACTCATTGTTTATATACAGCGTTGCTATGAGTCCAGACTGATTCAAATACATCTAACAACAACAATATTCTCATGTGAGTGTTCTTTTTATTGATACCACATGAGAATATACTTTTTTTTCCTGTTTCAAGCACAATACGTTCAAAATTAACTTAGGAGTGTTATTTTATTCAGTATTTCTTTTTATAATACTAAAAATAAGAGGTGTATCTTCTTCACTGCCATACTGTATGCTGCCAGATGTTCTGTTCCTTGATCTTGAAACCAACTTGAGAAGTATTATTATTGCTATGTTATATTCAAGGAAAAAGAAACTTGTTACTTGCAATGCAGGTGGATCCAACTCATAGCAACCTCGTGTATAACGGAATAAAATATTGTCAGGCCCTTATCAGAGTTGGAATCAACTTGACTGCAGTGGTTTGGTTTGGGTTTTATACACCATATGTTTGTTATATTATTTGTTGTATTAATGGAATAACTCTAAAAACTTAACATTCTGATCCTCTCAAATAAATTTTAATCTTTATTCTTTTTAATGCATTGATAGACTGCTTCACCAAAAATACTGCCAAATGACTTTAAAAAATAGTCTCATCTCTAGAATATACAAGTAAGCAGTCAGGGACTAACTGATGACTATTTCTGCTTTAATTCTTTTGCATAATATTCAGAATCCATCAATTACTTTGCATCTTCTATACAGAAAAATGACCTGCTTTAACTAACTAATATGATATTCTATAAAAATAGTATTATTGAGATACCAACAAAAGGAGACCAGTAAGTCTTCAGGGATAGTACTGAAGGACACACTTGATCAAATTGTGTAAAATCAGAGTGAATGGCTATTTTAAAAATAGCAGCAGATTCGTGGGGTAGCGAAGGGGCTTGCCTTTGCTACCTAATATTTAAATCTTTTTCATCAGGTTCTCTCCATTTGATTTGAGAACCTGCTGAATTTTTCAGTTATACACTTAAAATTTAAGGTCATTTATGTCTAATTAATCAGGATAGCCTTCCTGAATTCAGACTTCCAGCCATCAGAAGAGTGAGAGAGTACATTCATGGTGATTTAAGCCATCAGGAGAAACTGCTATAGGGGATTTTCTAGAAGTGATGTTATCTGTGTCCTATATTCAATAACTTTTATGATAAATGTTAACATAGTCATATCTAGAATGTTTACTCAAGGCCAGCTGAAATTTATGTATGTGCTAAGATAACTGAAACTTAGGTATGTATTATTTAAAGAATACTGCTCATTTTAAAAACTCTGACAGTGTATCAGTTCTTATGTCATTGCAAATGTTTTTCACAATTTGGAAACAGTAAGACTTTTAATAAGTAATTTTTTTAAAAAGGGTCCCCAATGGTTCCATAAATTGCATAGTTAAAGGTTTTTTTTTTTGATTGAATGAAAATGTACATTCCCATATAAATTTGCATGCTCAGCTATATGCAGCTTCCATTGCTCTCCCTGCCCGCTGACAGCACACCCCCTATTCTCTGCTCCATACGTGTCCTATCCTCCCATCAATCTCCTATCCTCTCCTGTCTACCCAGGGTGCAGACAGTCCTCATTAGAAAAATGCTAGCTGTGCCAACTGGCCTCAATTTCACCTGAGAGTATGGTCCCTGGCCCCCCACCCCGGCTACCCTGTCCTTGCAATATTGGGTTAAGATGGGAGGAGTAATCATATTATGTTGAAGTCCAGTTAAAACTGATCTTCTCTCTAATGTGTGCTGCCACTGATTCCACCCAATCAAATTTCTATTAATTATCTAATCTAAATCCTCCCCCCTCCCTCACTCTCCGCACTTGCTCCCATCAAAGAGTCTTTCCTTCTATGCATGAGTGTGTTTTTAAGTTCTTATAGTAGGGATCTCATACAATATTTGTCCTTTTGTTGCTAGCTACTTTCACTCAGCATAAGGTCACACAGTTGAAACCAGGTTAAAACATGTTTCCTGCAATCATCGTTGCTCTTTATCATTATATGGTTTTCCATTGAGCATATATATACTGTAATTTACCTATCCATCCCTCTGTTGTTGTGCATTTGGGTGGATTCCGTCCTTTTGCTATTGTAGACTGTGCTGCGATGAACATTCGTGTGCATGTATCAGTTGGTGTGAATGGCCTTGATTCTGTAGGATATATTCCAAGCAGTGGAATTACTGGGTCAAATGGTATATCCAGATCCAGCTTTCCAAGGCAGCGCCAGATTGCTTTGTAAGGAGGTTGAACCATATTGCAATCCCACCAACAGTGTAGGAGAGTTCAAATCTCCCCACAGCCTCTCCAGCATTTGCTGTTTTGCGTTTTGGAGATCATGGCCAACCTTGTTGGGGTGAGATGGTATCTCGTTGTCATTTTGATTTCTTTAATAGCTAATGATCATGAGCACGTCCAGATGTGTTTTTTGGCTGCCTGGATCACCTCTTTAGAGAAGTGTCTGTCCATCTCCGTTGCCCATCACTTGATTGGATGATTTATCTTTTTCTTATTGATATTTTGTAGTATCTTATAGATTGTGAAGATCAGGTGTCAGTCTGACATAGAGTTGCCAAATACTTTTTCCCGTTCTGTAGGTGGCCTTTTAATTCTATTAATAAAGTCTTTGGATGAACAAAAGTGTTTGTTTCTTAATAGTTCCCATTTACCTATTTTCTGTTCTGATCACTGTGGTTTGTTTGACAGATTTTGAAGTCAGTCTACATTTCCATTGTTTTTCCTACTTTGTCTTGGATGAGCTTTATCATTTTAGATTTGATATTTAGGTCTTTTATCCAGTTTGTGTTGGGTTTTGTAGAAGGTGTAAGATACAAGTCTTGTTTTAATGTAGTACAGATGGATATACAATTTTGCCAGCACCATTTGTTGAAGAGATTTTTTTTTACCCCAGTTTAAAGTCTTAGGGCCTTTGTCGAATATCAACTGTTCATAGGCAGATGATGTCATCTCTGGGGTCTCCATTCTGTTCCATTGATCTATTTGTCTGTTTTTGTACCAGTACCAGGCTGTTTTGACTACTGTGGAAGTGTAACAGGTTCTAAGGTCCAGTAATGAGTAGCCTCGCAGTGTGTTCTTCTTCTTTAGTAATGCTTTACTTATTCAGAGCTTCTTCCCTTTCCAGACAAAGTTGGTAATTTGTTCCTCGATCTCATTAAACAATGTCACTGGAACTCGCTTGGGATTGCATTATATAAGTAGATTGCTTTGGATAAAATAGACATTTTCACAATGTTAAGTCTTCCTATCTATGATCAGGGTAGGTTTCTCCATTTAGGTAAGTCTCTCTTAGTTTCTTGTACTAAGGGTTTGTAGTTTTGTTTGTAAAGGTATATTAGTTCTCTGGTTAAATCTATTTCTAGGTACTTTATCTTCTTAGTATATAGTATATAGTATAGTATATAGTATATAGTAAACGGTATTGACTTGGTATTTTCTTCCTTAATAATCTCATTGTTGGTATAAAGGAATCCTACTGATTTACTTACATTGATCTTGTATCCTGAGACTTTGATGAACTCTTCTATCAGTTTGAGTAGTTTTCTTATGGATTGTTTGGGATCCTCTGCATATACAATCATATCATCTGCAAATAGGGAGATTTTTAGTTCTTTGATGATGCCGATGCCCTTTATTCCTTGGTCTGGCTAGAACTTCTAGTACAATGTTGACTAGGAGAGGTGAGAGTGGGCATCGTTGTCTACTTCCTGTTTTCAAGGGAAACTGTTTCTGTCTTTATCCATTCAGGATGATGGAGGCAGTTGGCTTTCTATAAATGGCACTTATTTCATTGAGGAATTTGCCATCTATTCCTGTTTTGCTGAGAGTTTTTAGCATGAATGGGTGTTGGAGTTTAGAAAATGCCTTTTCTGCATCAATAGATAAGATCAGTTGATTCTTGTCTTTTGTGAAATTTATGTGGTCAATCACATTAATTGTTTTTCTGATATTGAACCAGCCTTGCATCCCTAGTATTAATCAAACTTGATCATAACGGATTATTTTGGATAAGTTGTTATATTCTATTGGCAAGAATTTTGTTGAAGATTTTTCCAACTAGATTCATGAGTGACATTGTTCTGTAGTTGTCCTTTTTGGTTGGGTCTTTCCCTGGCTTTGGTATCAGGGTTATGCCGGCTTCATAGAATGAATTTGGGAGTATTCCATCCCTTTCTCTACTGTGAAATAGCCTTAGTAGTATTGGAGATAACTCTTCTCTAAAAGCTTGATAGAATTCTATGGTGAAGCCATCTGGGCCCGGGCTTTTTTTTGGTTGGCAGTTTTTTGATGATTTTTTTCAATCTCTCCCTTTGTGATGGCTTTATTAAGTTGTTCTGCTTCACTTTGTGATAATTTTGGTAGGTGATATGAATCAAGGAATTTGTCTATTTCCTCTAGGTTTTCAAATTTGTTAGAATACAGTCTTTCATAGTATTCAGCTATGATATTTTTTATTTCTGTTGGATCTGTTGTGACAACTCCCCTGTCATTTCTTATTTGGGTTATTTGTTTCCTTTCCTGTTTTTCTTAAGTAAGTTTATCCAATGATTTGTCATTTTTGTGATCTTTTCAAAAAACTAGCTTTTGGTCTTTTCAGTTTTTTTCAATTGTTCTTCTATTCTCTAATCGATTTAGTTCTGCTCTAATCTTTGTGATCTGTTTTCTTCTGGTGCCTGAGGGGTGCCTCTGTTGTTCTCTCTCTACATGTTCAAGCTGTAAGGTCAGTTCTTTGATTTGGTTTCTTTCTTCCCTCCAGATGTATGCATTTATGGAGATAAATTGACCTCTGAGCACTACTTTGGCTGTATCCCATAGGTTCTGGTAGGAAGTGTTTTCTTTCTGTTGGAATCCATAAATTTTTAATTCATCCTTGATTTCTTCTATAAACCATGGTTTTTTTAGCAACGTATTGTTCAGTTTCCATGAGTTCCACTTTCTGTCTGTTTTTTCTGCTATTGATTTCGACTGTTATGGCTTTATGATCTGAGAAGATACTTTGCATTAATTCAACGGTATGGATTTTGCTGAGAATTGCTTTATGTCCTAACACATGGTCTATTCTGGAGAATGTTTCATGTACACTGGAAAAGAAAGTGTAGTTGTCTGCTGATGGATAGAAAGTTCTGTACACGTCGATGAGGTCTAGTTGGTTAATTGTGGCAATAAGGTCTTTGGTGTCCCTACTGAGCTTTCTTCTAGGTGATCTGTCCAATACTGAGAGTGTAAAGTTTAAGTCTCCTACAATTATTGTGCAGTAATCCATCTCCTTTTTGAGTGTAGTCAGTGTTTCTTTGACGTATTTATGTGCTCTAATATTAGGTGCATAAATATTTAATATTGTTAAGTCCTGCTTCTGTATTGAATCTTTCAGCAATAAATGGTGTCCATCCTTGTCCATAGTGGTGGATTATATATTAAAATCAATTTTATCTGAGATTAGAATTGCCACACTTCCTCTTCTTTGTGTATTGTTAGCTTGATATATATTCTTCCATCCTTTAATTTTCAGTTTGTTCCTATCTTTAAGTCTAAGGTGAGTTTCTTGTAGGCAACATATAGATGGATCATGTCTTTTGATCCAAGATGTCACTCACTGTCTCTTTACTGAAGCATTTAGTCCATTCACATTCAATGTAATTATTGATAGGTATGTGTTCGGTGCTGCCATTGTGATATGTTTATTTCTTTTTTGATGTTTTCTCTGTTCTTATTAATCTGTTCTGCAACCTTCTTGTTTGTGAGTTGATTTTTCACCTTCTTCAGGCTGATTTTGTGGTTGTTGAGATTCCTGTATTACATTTCTTGATATGGTATGTTGCTTCTTTATTGTGCTTTACAGCCACCCATGATCCCACTTAATAAACTATATATAAACCCAATTTTGGTTGCTACCAGTCTTGTCAAGCTCCTTTCCATCTGGAAGGACTATAATGACTGTAGTACATCCCTCTTTTTAATATGATGATATCATAGTTTGAATGATATGATCACTAGGTAGTTTCTTTCACTATTATAGCTTTGATTGTGTATCAAGCCTTCTCTAATGGAGTAAGATTCTGAATAATGTGTCCTTCTAAAATATAAAGTTAGTGGTTTTGTTCTTCCAAGCCAAGAGATTCCTTCAGTATTTCTTGTAGCTTTGGTTTGATTTTTACAAAGTTCTCTGAGTTTCTGTTTATTTGTGAATGTCTTAATTTCATTTTCATTTTTGAAAGGTTGTTTTTCAGGATATATAATGGTTGATTGGAAATTCTTCTCCTTCAAGGCTTTGAATGTGTCATGTCACTGTCTCCGTGCCAGCATCGTTTCTGCTGAGAAATCTGACAGAAGCCTACAGGGTTTCCCTCTGAATGTTAGTTTTGCTGCCTTTAAGAGTTTCTGCTTAGGTTTTATTTTGTTGATCTTGATTATAATATGTTTTAGAGTCTTTCTTTTGAGATCTAGATTGAGTGGTATTTGATATGTATCTAGGATATCTATATTCTTTCGTAATTTCTGGGAAGTCTTCTGTCAGCTGCTCAGCAACAATACTCTCTGTGTTCTCAGGTGTCTCACTCTGTTCAGGAACTCCAGTTAATCATAGATTGGTCTTCTTAATAGAGTCCCACATGCTTCTTAATGCTTCTTCATTTTTCTTGTTTCCTCTTCCTGATTTCTCTTCATAGATGCGGGAGTCTGTAGCTCTGTCTTCCAAATACAGAGTTAAAACTTTTCATTTGCCATCACTTAGACCATATTTGAAACCAAGCTCTGAATTACGGTTCCTTGACTGAAACAGTAATTCTTCACTGAATAGCTATATGACATTGGGGACATAATTTGATCTCATTAAAATTTACATTTGTTATTTGTGAAATGGGACTAAAAAGGTCAGTATTCTTATAGTGCCATGAACATGGAATGGGATAAAGTACATGAAATCTTTAGCATTGTATGATGTCTGAAATAAAGTTTACTCAGTGAATATTACCTATTAACCCTCATGGCATAGTGATTAACAGCTTGGCTGTTAACGAAAGGCCAACAGTTTGAAGCTACCAGCTCATGCTTGGAAACCTTACGGGACAGTTCTACTCTGACCTACAGGGTTACTACGAGTCAAAATTGACTTGGCAGCATCAGTTTTTTTGTGTGTGTGTTTGTTTTGTTACTAATGTTACTATTATTGAATAATATTTTGTCAGTTAATTTGCATTATAGCCTCTTATTAGACATTGAACATATGTAATGTTTTTGTTACTCTAAACTTAGGAGGTAGCATGAAATTAAAACTAACATTAAATTTGTACCAGTTAAAATAAGATATTTTAATCAAATGTATTTTCAGAATTATTGCATTTACAACGGCCTTAGGGTCACCATGAGTAGGATCCGAGTCGATGGCACTTGGCTTTGGCTGCATAGATGTAAAACTGAGAGTTAAAAGAAGTTTAGGAAAGTGAGCTAATTCTCATTTTAATAGACAAAATCCACACTTAATCAAAGTAAAATCACTGTGGAGGCTTTACTAAATACCCTCAGTGATGATCACCCATTGCCATCCAGTCAATTCCAACTCATAGCAACTGCAAAAGAGTAGAATTGCCCTGTATGATTTCCAAGGAGTGCCTAGAAGATTTGAACTGCCAGTCTTTTGGTTAGCAGCTTTTGCTCTCAATCTCTATGCCACTATGATTTCCCTGTACAGATTAAATGTATATAAAAATCCTATATAACAATTTGACTTCACAACTCTAATCTTTAAATTTCTACATAAAATATCTTACAACAAAAACTGAGAGTTTTAAATAATCCATAATTTCTAAGGAGGTATCTATATAATTTTATTGTGCTAGCCTTTTATGGAAGATTGTTAAGGATTTATCATGACCAAGAACATAACAGCTGAGAGCTGTTTTATTTGGCATAGAATTTGGATTCAGTCCAATCTATCTAGAATTTCTATAAAAGCAGTGAAAATTACTGTGCTCACAATTGCTTGATTCTAGTGCATTATAATGGGATTAAGACATCTTGAGAAAAATTTTAAAGTAATACATTTTACAGTGTAATATGATTTGCAGCTGCCTGTCACAAAGGACAACTATGTCAACTAGCAGTATTGCATTAAGATACAGATTTCTAATTTAGGGCTTTAAAAATTGTTAATCAAATTCTTATGTGTTTGTCTTAACTCATTTTTAACTATTTTAAAGAATAATGAAAAGCTAGGAAAAATAGCATTCATTATAACTAAGCCATAGACTATACTCTAAAACTTAAAACAGAGCAAGTTTTCCTCACCAACAGATTTTAGAACGTGAAAGAGAAAAGTTTTTGGAGATAATTAGTAAACTCTTCTATAAAGTTTACTAAAATAAAAACCATTCAATGTCTAAATACAAATTTTATAGAAGTAAATATGACTTGATATTTATTTGGAAAAACTTGCAATAACACTTTTATAATAGTTTTTTTTTTTTTTCTGGGATTGTTTTCCTATTTTAAAACAAAGATGTTTAGAGTATGAAAATGTTATACAAAATTCTATGATTTTAAATGTCATTTGTGTGAAGGGAAGGAGGCAAATAAAAGATCCCAAGAGACTAAAAGTAAAAGAAATAAGATTTTAATAAACAAAGAAAAGAAGACCAATAATAAGCTTTGGAGGAAAAAGGCATAGGCTGTGTCCCAGAAGAGTTAGTTTGCATTGCTTTTCCTTGTCTAGATGTTGCATTCCTCAAAAAATGTGTGTAGCAATACATGCAGCAGTTCAACTGGGTGTGATTTCAGTACTGTGTGATGTTCCTTTATGTTGTAAACCCTGCCTCTATGATGCTGATGACAGAAGATGGAAGGTAGTTGTGTTGGTGGGGCAGAACTCAGTGTGTGGGATTGCTTTGTGCCTTGGGGCAGCCTCTTGGAATGTAAAGGAAAGGGAGACAGGAGAAGATTTGGGAATCTCCTGCCACCAAGACAGTGTCTCAGAAGCTTCCAGTCCAGGTAAATATCGCCAGCAAGGACTTTCCTCCAGGGCCAGCAAAGACAGCCTTCCCCTGGAGCTGACATCCTGAATTTGGACTTTTAGCTTACTGGACCATGACAAAACAAAATTTCTCTTTTTAAAGTCATTCACTTGTGGTAGTTCTGTTAACGCAGCACTAGATGGGCTACTGTACTACAGGCAGTCCCCTGATTACAAACAAGTTCTGTTTCAAAGTCTGTCTTTAAGTCAAGTTAGGTATGATGTTTTAGTATGTAGTATATAATATACATTTTTATGCATTAAAAAATTGAACACTTCTAGTTACACTATATTTAACATGGTAGTACAGCAATAATAATGTTTTGATGCACTTAGCAAAGTAGCACCAGTTTGTTACTACCCTTGTACGTACTTGTTCCAACCTTAAAGAGATGCCTACGAGGAAAATGTCACCCAAAATACTCAGAAGATTCAGTTCTGTAAAAATCTTGGAAACTAATTCAGCGCTTTATTATAGACTCTGAACTGAAAAAGTCTGTGTTGTACCACCAAGATGAATTTCTGCTGCGTTGGGGCCTGCCTCAGCAGAGGCAGTGAGGGCTGGGGATGTGGGTAGGATTGTGCTGTGGCCAGAGGGGTCATTCCTCTCATACCTCCTCACCAGGTGTGTTCATCCCACTCGCCAACTATGAGGCCTCTGCCTGAGGTACAAGGGAGAGAATGCAGCCGAAGATGTGCCATGAGCAGGCCCAGGACCCAGGGCTTGTGAAGAGAATGCTTACAGAAACCCAAACACAAAGTTCTCTGAAAACCATATAGACATGCAGAAGTCAGAAATCTAAGATTGACTCCCCCCTCCCATTCAGCAACTCCTAATCAAAAGGTCAGCCATTCACATCTGCCAGGCATTCATTGGAAACTCAGTGGAGCAGTTCTACCCTGCCCTATAGATTTTTTATGAGAAGGAACCAACTAGACAGAAGTGAGTTTGGTTTCATGTTTTGTCCAGCCATCAAAATGGCCAAAAACTACTTGCAGTAGTGAAATCCTACATGTGTGAGGTAGGAAAAATCAGAGGCCCAGGGGACTGTACAACACATAGGGTACGGCAGGATGAGGTGGGGTGCATCTGGTTAAGAGATGCTGCAGAAACCTGGCTATGTGCCAGCTGAAGTACTGCCTAGCTGTTCTTGGAGAACACATAGATCCACAGAGCTTGCTGTCTGTGCCCTGGCCTCCACCCACCACCGCCTACAGGCCTGCCATTTGGAGTGAAACAGCAGAGCTTAAGACACAGAGACTGTAGGGCCTGCCCTTTCTGAAATGCCAGGGAAGGGGGCTTCATGTGGCCCCTTTGTTTGCTGCTGTGGCCAGTGACTGAGTACAGCATGTTGCGAAGGTCTGCCTACCGCTAATTGCCTTCAAAGGAACTGCCACTTCACCTGTTCATGAGGGCCAATCTCAGCCAGTCTTCAGAGTCTGAGCCCAAACACAGGGTCAGCTTTTTCTGATGGGCTATAAACAGGAGACGATTTGTAACTATGGGTTGTACCTAAGTATGTCATTCACAGCTCAGGAACTGCCTGTATTTGATTTGAAATGCAGGAAATTTCATACATACATACATGCATATATACATATATATATCAAGATATAAATAATATAGAATGCACATTAATATGACTAAGGAGTGTGAGCACTGTGCTGCAACTACCAGAAGACTGTGTCAGATAAGTAGGTTAGAAAACAAAAAGAAACTAATTAATTACCAGATGTTACAGAAAAAATGAGATGAACCCAAGGCCTATTTAGAACAGATGAAAGCAGTCCAAGTATTTGTCAGATGGGAAAGAAACCTGAAATCAGCTGGTATTTAATCTCTTAAAAATGACAGGAGATTCTTGAAAACTGCAGCTAGGCTTACATAAATTTCTAAGAATTTTTTTTTTTTTTATTTTGGAGAAATGCAAGTATAAGGGATTTGATGAAAAGTGGAAATATAGAATAGTTTCATTTAAAATATTTTTAATAGCTGAAAAATTAGAATGGCATGTTAAAATACTAATGGGGAAATAAGCAACATAGAAATATACTCAGTTATATTTAAAATAAAAATCCACTGATACTGAGTGGATTTTTTCTTTTTTTAATAATTTTTTATTATGATTAAGTGAATGCTTATAACCCAAGTCAATTGCCATATAAAATCCAAAATGCCTGCCTCTTTGCACCTCTGTCTGCTTTCCTCACCCTGTGACAGCATACTCATCCCACACGTTCCGCTTCCAGCAGACATTTAGTGGCTTGTAGTGACACTGCAGGGCAGAGAAGACCTGCCCATGTGGTTTCTAAAGAGCGATGGCAGATTCAGACTTCCCACCTTTTGGCACACAGACAAAAGTTTAACTACTGTGCCACCAGGGCTCTAAGTTCTCCTTAAAGAATGTATCAAAGTAATATTTTATACAATAATATTTGAAAGAATCTAGAAAGACATACATACAAACATTTATCAATGAAGGAGCACAAAAAAACCTTGGAAGATATTGAGAAGAAAAATTTGACAAATATAGGCCAAACTGCTAACAGTGAATATACATCTGTGGTGAGATAACTTAGTACTTGATTTTTTCACAAATGTTATTTTGTTCCTGTTTGTGTATTTTACTCACAACAATTGAGACATTATTTAATTTTCATGGACTTTGTTATACAACATGAAACAAACAGCTTCACTTCTGTCTTTTTCTTGACAAAAATAATAATAACAAAGATAATCAAGCCTATATTTAATGTCTAATTTAGCAAAAATGCAAAGGATAGGAAACAAGTCAATACTGGTGTTATAATCACAAAGAAGACAAACTTTTAACTAGCAAGAAGAGTAAAATTTTCTGATGGCTTAGATGATGGTTAGCAGTTTTTAGTGATATAGTATTTTTAATTAGGTATTATCTTAGTTATCTGGTGCTTCTACAGCAGAAATACTACAAATTTATGGTGACTGTAACAGTTTATTCCCTCACAGTTTACCAGACCAAAACCAAATCCACTGCTGTCAAGTCGATTCCAACTCATAGTGACCTTACAGGACAGAGTAGAATTGCTCCATAGTTTCCACAGAGTACCTGGCAGATTCAAACTGCTGACATTTTGACTAGCCGATGTAGTACTTAACCACTATGCCACCATGGTTTCCTCTCACAGTTTAGGAGGCTAGAAATCTCATTTCAGGATACCAGCTCCTTGGTGGTAATGAAGTCCCTCTCCTCTCTGCTTACTTCTCTTTCATATCTCAAAAAAAAAGTTGCTCAAGGTACAACCTAATCGTGCAGATCATGTTCTTCCTCTTTAGCACAACTGCCTCTCATCCTGTCTCTTTATCATCAAAAAGATCAGAATTTACAACATATAAGATAATCACATCAAATTACAAAATGGTAGCCAACCACACCGTACTTGGAATCATGACCTAGGAAATGTAACACAAACTTCTGGGGGACAGAATTCAATGCATAACTTTGTACCCTTGGATCCCCCCACTCATGACTTCCTCACATGTAAAACAATTCCAAAGGTCTTAAATCAACTCCAAGTTCAAAGCCAAAAAATTCTTTTTCATCTGTGCAATCTAGACTCCAAGTTACCTCCTCTTAAAATGCAGTGGTAGGGCAGGTACAAGCTAGACATTTCCATCAAAAATAGAAGAAACTGGAGGAAAACAGGAGATAACAGGTACCAAGGAAGTACGTAGAACACATTACATTAACTCTCATGACTTGAAAATAATTCATTTTTTGAGACCATATAGATTGCTGGCCACACTCTCTGGGTTTTTGTTAGAAGCCCCTGAGCACTAGGCTTCAGCTGTGCCTTCCAGGCCCACTGTAACAGCAAATCTGCTCCCTCAGCTAAGGGTGGTCTATTCTTCTAGTCTGTCTGAGTGGCTACTAAAAACCAGCCACAGCAGGCGCTGATGCTTTGCCTTTGGGTGTAGCTGCCCTGTGCCCTCACCTTTGGGCAGTGCATCAGTCCACTCCTTCTGGAACTTGTGCAGAGCAATCCCATACTCAGAAACTGAGTTGGTAAAGATTTAACTCTTTGAAGACAAGGAGACGGTAGCCCCACACTTTGAGATCCAGAAGGCCATGGTTCTACACTTGGACATCCCAGAGGTTATGGGTGTCAGTCCCTTTGGGACTGAGGGAGCTCTGCTTTCTAATTCGTTAACCCGTTGGACCTAAGACCAGTCCGGCATCTACGCTACCCAGGCAAGTGTTCAAGTTCCTTAGCTCTACCAACAAGAGCCTGGAGTCACCCTTCTATGGCAGTTAACTTCATCTGGAAGGCACTCAGCTCTCTTCCTCTGTAGGTTGGCAAGCCTGACTCCCCTTATCAGTGTCTAGAAGCACCCTACTCTTCTAGGAAGCCTCCTACCTGAAGTCACTCAGCTTTCTGCTCTGTGGGTCTGCTTCCATGCCGGCTCACAATGATCTCCAAGTTCTACTGCTGCCATTTCTCTGTTGCTGCTTCTCCTTGCTTGTCTCATGTCTGGAGTTGCAGCTCTCCACACTACTTTCCAGAGCTGTCTTTGATGTCCATAATTCTACCAGGAATCTCTTCAAGGCAATCTAGGCTGTCACTCTAACCAAAAATAAAAATAAAAATTTTTGACCCATTGCTGTCAAGTACATTCTAACTGATAACAACCAAATGAGACAGAGTAGAACTTCCCCTTGAGGTCTGTAAGGGCTGTTTGGTGAACCGGAACTGCTGATCTTTTGGTTGGTGGTCATAATTCTTAACCCTTGTGCCACCAGAGCTCCTTTTTTACTATTAAGGCACTTCAAAAATTTTCCAGCCTCTACACATTCATGGTTTTAAAACTGTTTTCATACCGTAGGTATCTGTTAGAGCAGCACCCCACTCCTGGTACTGAATTATGTCTTAGTTGTCTAGTGCTGCTATGGTAGAAATGTCATAAATGGAAGGATTTAACAAACAGGACTGTTTTCTCATGGTGTAAGAGGCTGTAAGTCTTAATTCAGGGTCCCAGTTCCAGGGTATGACATTATCTCTTTGTCAGCTCTAAGAAGAGGACTTCATCATCAGTTTTCTCCTGCATCTAGTAGCTTTTCAGCACGGGGACTAGAATCTGAAAGATATACTCCACTTTTGTCTCTTCTTGCTTCTTAGTAATAGAGTTCCTCCTTCATTCTGCTTTCTTCTCTCTTTTATGTTTCAAAAGAGATTGACTCAAGATACGGCCTAGTCTTTAAGACTATGCCTCCACTCTTTAACATAACTATCTCTAATCCTGACTAGTTAACATCTAGAAGTTAGAATTTTCAACACATAAGATAATCACATCATACCATAACACAAAGTGGTAGACAACCACACATCCCTGTAAATCATGGCCTCACCTATTTGACATACATTTTGGGGGGATACAATTCAATCTATAACAAACATGTACATTGTTTTTTAGAAATAATATTTTTGTATACTTAATAGACTATAGTAGAGTGTAAACATAACTATATACACTGGAAAACAAAAAAAATGTCATTGGCTTTACGGTGATAACTTTATTGTGGTAGGCTGTTACTGAACTCACAATAGCTCTGAGATGCTTGTGACTTATTAATCAACATCACAAGAACTATATTCAATTTCTTAATCAATACTGATATTATGGCTATTTGAAAAGATATCTTTACTTTTTAGAAGTGCACATCAAAGGATTTGGTGTGAAATTCAATGATTCTGTTATTTACTTTATATTATTCCATAAAAAAGTGTACATATGTATATATGTATGAGGAAACTCTGGTGGTCTGGTGGATAAGAACAATGTCTGTTAATCAAAATATCACCTGTTTGAATTCACTAGATGCTCCTTAGAAAGCATATGAGGCTGTTCTAGTCTGTTGTATAGGGTTGTTTTGAGTTGGAATTGACTCAACAGCAACAGTTTTTTGTTTTTTTGGTTTATGAATGAATGCATGTATACAAATGTATGCACACACATATATATACACACACACATACATATATAAAACTAAAATGGTAAACACGTGGCCATCAAATCAATGGGTGTTCAGGCTTACATTATAATATCATAGTGTACTTTTTCCTATATGAGTAAAACTTTTATAGAAAATATTAAAATAAATACTTAAGATCCATGAGGATCTCTCATATTCTTGTGTGCCATTGACAAGTAAGACATTCATGTCAGGACTTTAAGGCCCTAGGGAGTGGCAGAGTCCCAAAATGGAAGGGTACTTAGTTGTTTTTTTTTATTTGATATGACTGAGTGAAAATGTACATTTCCATATAAATTTACATGCCCACCTATATGCAGCTTCCACTGCTCTCCCTGTTTGAAGATCCACTCTTTGGACATGAATGGATTGGACTTGGCAATGTAGAGTGACCATATATTGTATGTACTTTATGGTTCTATACATCTATAGGATATCAGCCTGCTGACCTCTGGTTGGAGGAAGGAGAGTGGTTGGAAAGGAGGGGAAATAAGACTGTTGGGAGGATGAGACATGTATGGTACTTAGTTTTTGAAAACTACATGGAGTATAGATGGCTTAGTGGTTAAGTGCTATGTCTGCTAACCAAAAGGTTGGCAGTTTGAATCTGCCAGGCACTCCTTGGAAACTCTATGGGGAAGTTCTACTCTGTCCTATAGGGTTACTGTATGTTGGAATTGGCTTGACAGTTTTTTGGTATGACTACAAGTGTCTGATTGCAAAATAATACAATTTACAGTGTATTAATCTATTAATTTTGTTTAACAAACTATTAAATCCAGAAAGCAAATAGATTGTCTTGCCTTGACTACATTTTCAAAAGTGACAAAAATCCTTTTAAAATTAAAAAAAGGAACACTGTAAACAGAAAGAACTTAACATAAAGATAATTGTAAAATAATACCAATTTACAGATATAATAGACAAGCCATTATTAACATTTATTATGAAATTACTTTTATTAAAGTAAGAAAAATAAATATTCAAATAATAAAATAACAAAAGAAAATGTACAAAACATGAAATAGCTGATGGACCCAATAACAAATAATTAACCTCACCAGGGTTCTAAATACTATGAATTAAAACATGTTTTGTTCTTTTATTCATTTGGCTTTATGAAAGTGATAGGGATGTTCCTAGATTTTGCTAATGATATGCTAGGTTATTGAGAAAATCAATGGAAAATATTTTAAAAACTAAAGCCATCTTTTTAAAAGCCCTAATCATGGATTTCAGAAATAATCAGGTCAAAATTGAAGAGAAAATTGAAATATAGAGAGAAGAAAAGTTTCTAGGTATGCAATAATATTGGTAATGTTAAATGGATCCCAGCTAAAGGCAGAAAATACCAGAAATATGTTTACCAGTACTTTGTTGTTTATGCAATGCTTTTGCATGCACGAAAATAGCAAATTATGGAAAATACTGTGAAGAATGGCAATTCTAGAATAATTAATTGTCCTCATGCAAAATGGATACTTAGAACAAGAAGCAGTTGGTAGAACAGAACAACGGGATCCTGGATGTTTCAAAATCAGAAAACATATGCACCAGTGTTGTATACTTTCACCATACTTACTCAATCTGTATGTTCTGCAAATAATCTGAGAAGCTGAACTATAAGAAGAAGAACATAGCATGAGGATTGGAGAAGGGCTTCTTAATGACATGTAACATGCTGAATGATGCAACCTTGCTTGCTGTAAGTGAAGAGGAACTGAAGCATTTATTGAGGAAGATCAAAGACTACAGCCTTTAGTGTGGATTATACCTAAATATAAAGAAAATAAAAATACTCAGAAGTGGACCAATAAACAACATGGTGAACAGAGAAAGCGCTGAAATTGTTAAGGATTTAATTTTACAGTCAATGTCTATGGAAGCAGCAGTCATGAAATAAAAAGACACACTGCATTGGAAAAATCTGAGGAAATTTTGAAGAACTAAGATATGACTTTGAGGACTAAAGTGCACCAGAACCAAGCCATGGTATTTTCAATTGCCTCACAAGCATGTGAAAGCTGGACAATGAATAGGGAAGACCCAAAAAAGAATTGATGCCTTTGAATTATGGTGTGGACTTCCAGAAGAACAAACAAATGTATCTGAGAAGAAGTCCAGCCACACCATTCCTTAGAAGTGGGGTTGGGGAGACTTCCTCTCATGTACTTTGAACATGCTATCAGGAGGAAACAGTCTGTGGTACATCAAGGATCAACCTTGGTAAAGTAGAGGGTCACCAAATAAGAAGAAGACCCTCAATGAGAAGGACACAGCACCTGCAACAAGGACTTCAACCAAAGCAACGATTTTGAGGGTGGCACTGAACCAGATATTGTTTTGTTCTATTGTACATACTGTCACTGAGAGTCAGAACTAACTTTGTGGCACCTAACAACATGTAGTTATACATATATCCCCTCATGGCTTCTGTGTAAATCAGTGAGCAAACTATAGTCAACAAAGTCCAATTTTAGTTTACCTGTGTCTTAGTCATCCAGTACTGCTCTAACAGAAATATCACAGGTGGATGGGTTTAAAAAGAGAGATTTTTTTTTATTAAATAAAAAGTGTACATACTCTGTGCTTACAAAACTGGGTTAAGAGAGGAGGAGTACACAAGTTGTGTCGAAGTCCCGTTGATATTGATCTTCTTACTAATGTGTATTGTCACCAATTTCACCCTACCAAATTTCTAACAACTATCTAAATCTAAACCCTCGGCCCTTGCCTTCCTGCCCTCCCACCTTCCCCACCCTTGTAGCCATCAGAGTCTTTTCTATTATGTATGAGTCTGCTTTTAAGTTTTTATCGTAGGGGTCTCATATAGTAATTGTCCCTCTGTCGCTGACTAGTTTCACTTAACATAATGTCCTCCAGTTGAGACCAAATTGAGAGATGTTTCCTGCTATCATCATTGTTCTTTATCAGTGTATAGTACTCCATGGAGTATATATACCAAAGTTTACCCATCCATTCTTCTGTTGTTGGGCATCTGGGTTGATTCCAACTTTTTGCTATCGTGGACTGTGCTGCAATGAACATTCGTGTGTATATATCAGTTGGTGTGAATGGCCTTGATTCTGTAGGATATACTCCGAGCAGAGGAATTACTGGGTCAAATGGTATATCTATATCCATTATTTTAAGGTAATGCCAATTGCTTTCCAAAGAGGTTGCATCATTCTGCAATCCCAGCAACAGTGAAGGAGAGTTCCAATCTCTTCACAGACTCTCCAACATTTATTGTTTTGTATTTTTTGGATCATGGCCAATCTTGTTGGGGTGAGGTGGTATCTCATTGTCATTTTGATTTGAATTTCTTTAATAATTAATGATCGTGAACATGTCCACATGTGGTTTTTGGCTGCCTGGATCTCCTCTTTAGAGAAGTGTCTGTCCATCTCCTTTGCCCATCACTTAATTGGATTATTTGTCTTTTTCTTATTGACATTCTGTAGAACCTTATAGATTATGGAGATCAGGCTTTAGTCTTACATAGAGTTGCCAAATATTTTTTTTCCATTCTGTAGGTGGTCTTTTAATTCTTTTGATGAAGTCTTTGGATGAGCAGAAGTGTTTGATTCTTATTAATCGCCATTTATCTATTTTCTCTTCTAATGAATGTGTTTTGTTTGTCAGATTTTGAAGTCTGTCTATATTGCATATTAAAACATCCATTGTTGACCCTATCCTATCTTGGATGAGCTTTATCGTTTCAGCTTTTATATTCAGGTCTTTTATCCAATCTGAGTTGATTTTTGTATAAGGGGTGAGATATGGGTCTTGTTTCAATTTTTTGCAGATGGATATCCAATTATGCCAGCACTATTTGTTAAAGAGACTGTTTTTACCCCAGTTCAAAATCTTAGGACTTTTGTCAGATATCAGCTGTTCATAAGAGGATGGTGGCATCTCTGGGGTCTCTACTTTGTTCCATTGGTCTATATGTCTTAAAAAAGAGAAATTTTATTTTGTCATAGTCTAGTGGACTACAAGTCCAAACTCAGGGTCTCAGCTCCAGGGGAAGGCTTTTTTTGCTTGCTCTGGAGGAAAGTCCTTGTCATCAATATTCCTTATGGACTCGGGGCTTCTGGCAGACAGATTCCAGTCCTTTTTGTAGGACTTGCTCTGTTCCCAACATTGCTTTTTGGTGGTATACTGTCTCCAGTTCTCTCCTTGTTTCCCTTTCCTTTATATCCCAAGAGATCACCTCAAGGCACAATACAGTCTTACACATGATGTCACACCCTGCCAACACAACTGCTATCCATCCTCCCTCATTAACATCATGGAGGCAATGTTCACAGCATATAAGAATATCACACAATACCAGGAATCATGGCTTAGCCAAATTGTTACACACGGACATAATTCAACCCACGACAGTCTGGTTTGGGTTAAAAAATGTTATTCATTAAGAAAACTATACCCACTGCCATTGAGTCAGGTCCAACTCATAGTGACCTTATAGGTCAGAGTAGAACTGCCCTCATAGAGTTTCCAAGGAGTTCCTAGCAGATTTGAATGGCTGACCTTTTAATTAGCAGACATAGCACTTAAGCCACTACCCCACCAGGGTTTGGCAGGTTGTGAGAAATGTCTTAGGATGGATCTTGAGGTTTCTGAAGTGTGGTTGGGATTAATGGGGATTACATTCATTTGTTGTTACTCACATGGGAATCAGGAGTGATATTCTGCCAAAGATATGTGGAGCCAATATTAATGATGTGATGGAATGTCTCCATGAAGTTTAGAGAAGTCATGACCTAGAGAAAATGAAGTTCTGAAGAATTTTCCTGACAGAATGAGGTAGATGTCAAAGAACTTAGAGACGTGGACTTGCTGTAAAGAGTTTGTTCTGTAAAAGTAAAAATATCTAACAGCTAAGTAAGTTCACTGAAAAGATACAGAGAACTCTCTCTTCACTAAATGAAAAGGAAAATGTTAATAACGTAGTCATTGACATTGTTGAGAACACCAAAAATGGTGACCTCTGTAAGCAAGATTTCAAATCTATTGCTCTCATCAGGCAAGGTGCTTGTAATTACCACAATACCAGCAGCAAAACTATCACAGACACTCCATTAATCTGTGGTGATGGCCATATGTTTTATGCTTAAACCAGTTTTCACACTAACCCCAATGCTGAAGGGGAATTTGGAACCCCAGAAAAGTCTATGAAGTAGTGATTCTGAAAATCTTTTAATAACAGCTACAGTCATTTACAGTTTCCTAGGTGGTGCAGTTACTATACTTAGCAGCTATCCAAAATGTTGCCGGTTTGAATCCACCTACTGACACCTAAGAAGAAAGACCGGAGAAATACTTTCAAAAGTATTGAAAACTCTGTGGAGTACATTTCTAAGCTGACATATGTGAGGACACCAGGGGTTGGAGTTGCCTCAATGAAAACTTATTTTGTTTTTGTAACAGTCATTCAACAGTGAAACTTTCCACTAGGGAAAGGGGTAAACTCATACATTTTTAGAGTTGTTTAATATAGTTTTTGAGCTGACAATTATGTCAAGAGACCCAGAACAGCACCGGGCCCTGTCTACATAGATAGAGTGACACATGTGGATACCAGGAAACAAAATACTGGCTAAAATAGGTTTAGAGGTTCTTCAAAAAGGCCCAAGAACCTGTTCTGTGTTTATTTGGTCCTTGGGAATAGATGTACAGAATCACTTTCAGAACAGCTGTTTGTTCTCTGTCGATAGAAAAGTCCAAGTGAAATCCCTGAAACTACTCCCTGACAAGGAGAGATCATTCATTCAAAGCAACTATATATCCCAGGTGGAATGGTAACAGAAGACTTGAAAGACTGTGGTACCTATCATTAAGAGATTATTATATCTTATATTAATATACATCAATAATTCACTTAACTGCTCATAAAATTTCACATATTTGTAGATCTTGGAGAATAATGCAAATGTTTCAATACATAATTTCTTATCAATTACTGAAGAATAATAAGAAATGTTTACAGGCATTATTTTTAACCACTGAAGAAGTGAAGGAATCCTGGTAGCAAAATGGTTAAGTGCTATGGCTGCTAATCCAAAAGTTGGCAGTTCAAGTCCCCCAGGCACTCCTCAGAAACTCTATGCTGCAGTTCTGCTCTGTCCTGTAGGGTCACTATGAGTCAGAATCAACTTGACAGCAAAGGGTCTGATTTGGTGGAATGAAAATACAAAATATTTTACTTCAAAAGTTTAGAGACATTTTTGAAGTCAGAAAAGTATTTCTTCCATTTCTCGAGTTTAAATACATAGGAAGTATTGAACATTCAGTGGAATTTGTCTTTGTAACAGGCTACACAAGAATAGAATGTCAAAATGATCAGTCTATTCTTCCAAAGACCTAGAAATTCTTTATCTCTAGGTGACCTAAAAGCAAGTTATTTTTATATGCAAGAACTGTGCAAATAACTAGCAAAGGAATATTGTGTAGGGCTGTACTTGCACAAGTACATTTTAACTTCTCGCAGAGTCTTAAAGAAAGTATTATAATGAGTATTGCCCACACAGAGGAAAAATGTATACTTCTATTCTTAGATGAATGTTTCATAAAAGCTCTCTCTCTCTCCCTCCTTTTTTCCTCCTTCTTGGAACAGCTTGTGGTGGCTGTACTCCAAATCAATTATAGGTTTAATGGTCAACTAGGCTAAAATGTGTTGTATGTCATTGTCAAAAGTTTCTTTGTGTTCCTTAAAATTATTTCACATTTTAAAAACTGCTGTGTACTGTAAACAAAAGCCTATACAATATGTGAAACAATTTATCAGGTATTGCATAGTTTTGTCTTTCAGGAGGTATGGTTGATGGCCTCACACTTCATTGTCTCTTTTCTACCAGACCCCTTGTTTGCCTTGGGTAACAACGTCTCCACCATGCTGTCTTGCCCATCAGAGGAAGTTCACCCATCACTAGCTCCCGATGAGTACCCAGTATTTTACTAATAAGCTCTTTCTTCTTGTTAATGTTTGCATTTGATCCAATTCTGGAGAGTAAAACATGACGGGGAACCCGCTGGGAGATCGTGGGAAAAGTTTTCTTGCTCTCTAAAGAAAAATCACTGGGAGAGATGGTCTTCCAACACTCCTTGTCCATATAGTGAAACCAGAAACAATTTTAGCTATTTTGGAAGTATTCTAAAGATTAAGCCAATATAAAGGCTTGTATAAGAAAGAGATGGAAAGAATGAAATCCGTCAACCATTCAACTAGATATTTCTAATGGTGGAGGTAATATATGCATGTGTGTACACACACACACATCCGGCTGGATTTTAGTTGTCTGTTACTTATAGCTAAAATAATCCTATATGTCTAATAACTGCATGCACCATATCAGTATTTTTTCTGATTGGTCTTTATTTTCCTATATTTCATATCTTCAGGAGGTTACATATTCACTTTCAAAATCAGCAACATTTTAGTGGCATTGTAGTATACTAAATCAAAATTAATAAAAGATATGCTTGAATCCAGTTTTATCCAAAGATGTTTTCCTCTTACAAAGAAATACATCTCATTAATAGTAATAACAATTAATTACTGATTTTTAAGTGTAAAAGCTGTTAAGGACTTCTCACATACTGTTTATATTTGACTCTTAGAAATCTCTAAGTTTCTTGTTATATCCTTTATACAAATGAAGAAGCTGAAACTCATAGAAGTTAGATAACCTGTTTAAAGTTACCAGACTATCAAATGAAGAGCCAGAATTTGAATCCTGCTATCTCTCACTTTATGAGTTAGAAATTGATTCGAGAGCAAAGGGTTACATTTCTCACATGAAAGCTCTTATTATAACTTCTCCCATGTTTGTGATTCAGTGAAACAGAGAATGGTGCATTATCTTTTGGGATAATGCTCCCATCTGGGGTTCCTGATAACTACTTTGCCAGTAAGGTGGAAGGAAAAACAAAAAAGAATTCTATTACACATTTAGGGAAGTATGGCACATTCTCCTATTCAGGTAAAACTTACAGTAATGTTGGTGTCCTGATTTTTCTGCAATACTAATGCAAAACAAACTCCAATATTTCAATGGCTTAAAACAGCAATTTTTTACTTCTCACTTACAAGCCTGTGGGTTGGCTCAGACAGCTCTTCTTTTCCTGCTGTATTTTGGATTGTGCTGTGGTATACAGGTTTTACTTATTGAGACTAGCAGTTACCTAAGGCAAGCTCTTTCCATGGCAGATGGCAGATGGCAGAAGCATGAAGTCAGCAAGGAACTTGTCATACCACTTTAAGCTTTCACTAAGAAACATCATGCTGGCTTATTCAATTGACTACAGTGAGTCATAAGGAAACCCACAGAAATGGGGCAGAAGTATGTACTACTTTCATGGTAGGGAAGAGGAGGAGTGGGTATTGACTGAACAATAATGATCTGTCACAGCAGGCAGAATAGCCACATTTTGAGAGCCCAGCTCTGTGCTCTCTGTACCTCGGCTCTTCCAAAACCTCTGCCAATCAATCAGCTATTCCACAGCAGGTGGGAGAGCTTGTGCGGGAAACCATCTTGTGTGACTGGGAGGTGAATCACCCCAAATGGAGGCCTCAGCAAGGACTAATTCCCAGGCTGGAAGGCAGTGCTAGACCAGGGAGCACTTTTCCAACAGAAAAGCTGTGTTTAGCACAGATGACCTTATGGGTGGGGCCCAGCAGCAGATATCTGCAGGGCTGTAGCATTTTTGTACTTTGAACTGTGGTTGAATATAGAGGTGCTTACTTTGCTGGCTGGGAAGAGGTGCTTGCACACCTGACAGCCTGACTGATTTTGGATGCTGTCAGATAGCTTCTACTTTCCAGTATAAGACTACCTAGAGAAATAACTGTAGTGCATCCTGATGGCATCTCTTCCAGCCTTTACTGACCTACATGACAGAGTCAGCTGAGGACCCCTACTAACTCCATAAGTAGGGCTTTACCTTTGCCAATCAGGAGGTGGAGCCTGCTACCCCAGAGATTCCACAGGGACCAGTCACTGTAGTACATAGAGGTGACTGGTGGTGACCTTCCTTTTAAGACTGTGCTTTAGGTCCTGTTGAGGTAACACTGGAGACACTAAATAACCTCTAGATGCCCCAAAAGCAACAAACTTAGGACAAAAACTTCAAGAAAAATCCACCTATGGCTTCAGAAAGCACCCAAAAGGAAGAACTAAAGAACTTCCCAGATGAAGAAGCCTTTCTGAAACTATTGAAGGTTGAGTACAAAAGGATTCTATATAGAGACCTCCTAGACAAAATACAGCAGAGCAAACTGAAAAATTAACCAAGTTGCTTGAACTGATGGAAGAGCAGTACTCTGAAATCCAACAGTTCAATGACAAAATCAAAGAGACAGAAAATTCAATTCCAACCCAAGAAAACAGAGTTGAACAAATGGAAAATAGACTTTATAACTTGGAAGACAGAGATACTGACTACAGCATCTATAGGGGAAAGCAGAGAAAAGAAACAAGAAAAATGAAGAAGCATGAAGGATGTGGGATTCTATCAAGAGGAACAATCTATGATTAATTGGAATTCCTGAATAGGGAGGCACACCGGAAAACACAGAGAGTATTGTTGTTGAGCTGCTGACAGAAAACTTCACAGAAATTATGAAAGAAGAGAATATAAATATCCAAGATGTGTACTGAATGCCACTCAATATAGATCTCCAAAGAAAGACTCCAAGACATATGATAACCAAGCTTAACAAAATGAAACATAAGCAGAAACATAAGGCAGCAAGACTCAAAGCAAAGCTAACATTCGGTGGAAAAGCCTGTAGGCTTCTCTCGACTTCTCAACAGAATAGATGCTGACATGGAGGCAATGGGATGACACATTCAAAACCTTGAAGAAGAACTTCCAACCAAGAATTATATATCCTGAAAAACTGTCTCTCAAATATGGAAACAAAATTAAGACATTTCACAAAAAAATAGAAGCTCAGAGACTTTGTAAAAATGAAATGAAAGCTACAAGAAACACTGAAAGAAGCTCTTGGCTTAGAAGAACAAAACATTTAATTTTATAGTTTAGGAGGCAATACAGGACACATCATCCAGAAACCTACTCAGTTAGGGAAGGCACAAAACTCAATCAAAGCTATAATAGTGAAAGAAGTGATCCACCTATGGCTTCAGAAAGCACCCAAAAGGAAGAACGAAAGAACTTCCCAGATGAAGAAGCCTTTCTGAAACTATTGGAGGTTGAGTACATGATATCATGATATCATGAAAACTATGATATCATTATATTAAAAAGAGGAATGCACTACAGTAGTCATAGTCCTTCCAGATGGAGAGGAAGTTAATAAGACATGTAGAAGTTAAAACTGGGTTTAAACATAGATTTTAAGGGGTATCAAAGGGCTAGCTGTAAAGCACAATAAAGACATAATATATCAAATCAAGAACCATAATACAGAAGTCTCAACAACCACAAAATCAACACTGCAAAAGGTGAAAAATCAGCCCTTAAAAAAGAATATCCCTAAACAGAATAGTAAGAGCAACAGAGAACACACCAACACAAAAATAAACACAGCACAATAACAGCACTAAACACACACCTGTTGGTAGTTACATTGAATGTAAATGGCCTGAACACTCCAGTAAAACACAAGTGACATGGATCAAAAGGCATGACCCATCTATATGTTGCTTACAAGAAACTCAACTTAGATTTAAAGATATGAATAAACTGAAAATTAAAAGATGGAAGAATATATACCAAGCTAACAATGTATAAAGAAGAGCAGCCGTGGCAATATTAATCTTAGATAAAATAGATTTTAATGTAAAATTCATCATCGTGGAAAAGGATGGACACTATTTATTGCTGAAAGGTTCAGTACACAATCAGGACTTCACAATGTTAAATATTTATGCACCCAATAATAGAGCATCTAGAAACAGTGACTATGTTCAAAAATGAGATAGATCACTCCTCAATAATAGTAGGAGACTTCAACATTCAACTCCCAGTATTGGACAGACCTTCTAGAAAAAAGCTCAGTTATCACACAGAAAATCTTATTGCCACAAATAACCAATTCGACCTCATTGACATATCCAGTCATCCCAACATAACTACACCTTCTTCTGGAGTGCATATGAAACACTTTCCTGAATAGACTATGTGTTAGGACATTAAGCAATCTCAACAAAATCTATACCACTGAATTACTGCAAAACATCTTCTCAGACCACGAAGTCATTATGGTAGAAATCAATAGCAGAAAAAACATAGATAGAAAGTGGAACTCATGGAAACTGAACAGCAGCTTGCTCAAAAAGTCATGGGTTATAGAAGAAATCAAAGATGAAGTAAATTTATGTATTCAAATGAGAATGAAAGCACTTCTTACCAGAACCTATGGGATACAGCCAAAGCAGTGCTCAGAGGTCTGTTTATCTCCATAAAAGTGCACATCTGGAAGGAAGAAAGAACCCAAACCAAGGAACTAACTGTATAGCTTGAACATGTAGAAAGAGAACAAGAGAGGAACCCCTCAGGCACCAGAAGAAAACAGATCATAAATATCAGAGCAGAACTAAACGAATTAGAGAATAGAAGAACAATTGGAAAAAAACTGAAAAGACCAAAAGCTGTTTTTTTGAAAAGATCAACAAAATTGACAAGCCATTGGCTAAACTTACTAAAGAAAAACAGGAAAGGAAACAAATAACCCAAATAAGAAATGAGATGGGAACTGTCACAACAGATCCAACAGAAATCAAACATATCATAACAGAATACTATCAAAGACTGTACTCTAACAAATTTGAAAAAATAGAGGAAATGGAAAATTTCCTAGATTCATATCACTGACCAAAATTATCACAAGGTAAAGTAGAACAACTTAATAAACCCATCACAAAGAAAGAGATTGAAAAACTCATCCCAAAACTACCAACCAAAAAAAGCCCTGTCCCTGATGGCTTCACCTGAGAATTCTACTAAGCTTTTAGAGAATAGTTGTCTCCAATACTACTGAGACTATTTCACAGCATAGAAAGGAATAGATTCTTCCAAATTCATTCCATCAAGCCAGCATAACCCTGGTACCAAAGCCAGGGAAAGATCCAACAAAAAAGGAGAACTACAGACCACTATCTCTCTTGAACCTAGATGCAGAAATCTTCAGCAAAATAGTAGCCAACAGAATTCAACAATATATCAAAAAAAGATAATTCATCATGAACAAGTTGGATTCATACTAAGGATGCAAGGCTGGTTGAACACCAGAAAAAGAATTAATGAGATCCACATAAATAACACAAAAGACAAGAATGACCTGACTGTCTCAATTGATGCAGAAAAGGCATTTGAAAAAGTCCAACACCGATTCATGCTAAAAACTCTCAGCAAAATAGGAATAGACAGCAAATTACTCAATAAGGGACATCTTTACAAAGCCAACTGCCTACATCATCCTGAACAGACAGAGACCGAAACAACTTGAGAACAGGAACTCTCAACTCTCCTATTCAACATTGTATTAGAAGTTCTAGTCAGAGCAATTAGACAAAACCAAGGAATTAAGGGAATCTGCACTGGCAAAGAAGAAGTAAAAATCTTATTTGCAGATGATATGACTGTATACGCAGAGAATCCTAAAGAATCTATAAGTAAACTACTTAAACTGATAGAAGAGTTCAGCAAAGTCTCAGAATACAAGGTCAACATAAGTAAATCAGTAGGATTCCTTTATGCCAACAATGAGATTATTAAAGAATAAATCACCAAATCAATGCTATTACTATAGCCCTCAAGAAGATAAAATTTCTAGGAATAACTCTAACTAGAGAAATAACAGACCTTCACACAGAGAATTATAAGATGTTACTACAAGAAACTAAGAGAGACTTAAATAAATAGAGAAACCTACCCTGCTCATGGATAGCAAGATATAACATTGTGAAATGTCTATTTTACCCAAAGCAATCTATTTATAGAATGCAATCAGGTCCGACTTGATGGCACTTGGCTTTGGCATACAAATTCCAGAGATATTTTTAATAAGTTGGAGAAACAAATCACCAACTTTGTTTGGAAAGAGAAAAAGCCCCAGATAAGTAAAGCACTACTGATGAAGAAGAACACACTGGGAGTCCTCTCACTACCTGACTTCAGAACCTGTTATACTGCCACAGTTGTCAAAATAGCCTGGTAATGGTACAAAAAGAGACACATAGATCAATGGAACAGAGTTGAGACCCCAGTGATGCCACCATTCTCCTATGAACAGTTGATATTCAACAAATTTCCTAAGAGCTTAAGCTAGTATAAAAGCAATCTCTTTAACAAATGTTGCTGGCAAAATTAGATATTCATCTGCAAAAAACTGAAGCCAAAAGCCAAGTGCCATCAAGTTGGATCCAACTGAGAAGACCTATATCTCACACTTTATACAAAAACCATCACAAACTGGACAAAAGAACTAAATATGAAACAAAAATGATAAAGCTCATCCAAGAAAAAATAAGACCAACAATGGAAGTTTTAATACACAATGTAGACAGACTTCAAAATCCGACAGACAAAGCATGATCAACAGAACAGAAAATATATAAATGGGAGCTACTAAGAATCAAACACTTTTGCTCATCCAAAGATTTTATAAAAAGAATTAAAAGACCACTTACAGAATGGGAAAAAAATATTTGGCAACTATATGTCAGACTGACGTCAGATCTCCATAATCTATAAGGTACTACAAAATATCAATAAGAAAAAGATCAATCATCCCATTAAGTGATGGGTGAAGGAGATGGACAGACACTTCACTAAAGAGGATATTCAGGCAGCCAAAAGACACATGTGGAAGTGCTCACAATCATTCGCTATTAAAGAAATTCAAATCTAAGATGAGATATCATCTCATCCTAGCAAAGTTGGCCATTATCCAAAAAATACAAAACAGCAAATGCTGGAGAGGCTGTGGAGATATTGGAACTCTCCTACACTGCTGGTGGGATTGCAAAAGGTACAACCTCTGAATCAAGGGCATTGACATCAACAGATACATGCACTTGAATGTTTATTTCCCCACAGTCCACAATAGCAAAAAGTTGGGCTCAACCCAGATGCCCAACAACAGATGAATGGATAAACTATGGCATATGTACTTAATGAAACACTATGCAATGATAAAGAACTATGATGATTTTAGGAAGCATCTCATAACCTGTTTTCAACTGGAGGGCATTATTTTGAGTGATAGTCAGTGGCAAATACTGTATGAGACCCCTACTATAAGGACTTAAAAACAGACTCATGTACAGAAGAAAAGACTCTTTGATGGCTGCTAGGGTAGGGAGGGAGGAAAGGAGAGGGTTGTTTAAAGATTAGACAGTTGACAGAAATTAGGTTGGATGAAATCAGTGACAGCACACATTAGAAATAAGATCAACTTAACTGGACTTTAACATAACATGGTTACTCCTCCAATCTTAACCTAATATTGCTAGGACAGAGTAGCAGGGGTGGGGTCCAGTGACCATGCTCTCAGAGGGCATCAAGGCCCAACTGGAATAGCTAACATGTTGCTAAGAGTCTTCTGCATCCCATATTGGTGAGTGGCATCTGGGGGTCTTAAAAGCTGCCAAGCTGCCATCTGAGGCACACCAAATGATCCCAGCTCAGCGGGAACTGACTACCACCAAGCACCAAAATGGCATGGGAGAAAGAAAATGACAGAGAGACCCACGTGAGTGGGTGACTGCAATGACATGTGACTGGAGGAACCATATGGTGACTGGCCACCACCAGTGATAGCTGTGATGGGGCTCACAAAGTTGAATCTCACTGGCAACTCGAGAATAAAAATGGGTGCACCCTGAGAACCCCATTAAAAGACCAAAATTGCTGGTCCAGGGACTTCAAGATTTCCCTGGGAGCATGGCCCCCGGTCATAATGTTGCCCCTGTCCCTAAATCATTACTGATGTTGGCTCTTTGGACAAGAATAGACTGGACTTGACGACACAGAGTGACCATTATCGTGTGTGCATGTTATGGTTCTATGCATCTATAGGATGTCACCTGCTGGCCTCTTACTGGACAGAGGTGGAGGAGGTAAAGAGGAGGAGACAAGAGATTGTTAGCAGGATATGATATGTATAGAACAGCTAGGAGGAGTTTGCTGTCAACGGGCAGTGAGAGCAGCGGGAGCTGCACATAGGCAGGCATATTTATATTGGACTGAACACTTTCACTCAACCACAATAAATAATATTAAAAAAAAAGATCTGTTGTAACTATCAGTATATTTTACACATTAGCTACTATGTCTGAAATAAATGGCTGTTATGTTTTAATTATACTAGTTGGAGAACTGGAAGAAAACTCATTAACAGTCAATGATATGAAGATGATACAACTGTCTTAGTGAAAGTCAAAAGGACTCGAAGCATTTACTGGTAAAGATCAAAGACTACATCCTTCACTGTGGACTGCATCTAACATAAATAAAACAGAAATACTCACAAGCTGAACAATAAGCAGCATCATGAGAATACATGGAAGTTTTCAAGGATTATATTTTCAAGGATTATATTTTACTTTGATTCATGGTCAACACTCATGGAAGCAGTAGTTAAGAAAGCAAACAGCGTATTGTGTTGGACAAACCTCCTGCAAAAGACCTCTTTAAAGTATCAAAAAGCAAAACATGTCACTCTGAGGAATAAACTGAACCTGACCCAAATCATAATGTTTTCAATCATTTTATACGCATTTAAGAGCTGGACAATGACTAAGAAAGACCAAAGAACTGTTGCTTTTGAATTATGGTGTTGGTGAAGAATATTGACTATTCCATAAATTGCCTCAAGAATGAAAAAAAAAATCTGTCTTGGAAGAAATGTAGTCAGAGTGTTCCTCACAAGCAAGGGTGACAAGACTTCATTTCATGTACTTTGGCCATATTATCAGGAGGGAGCAATACCCAGAGAAGGATATTATGCTTGGTAAAGTAGAGAGTCAGCAAAAAAGAGAGGACCCTGAAGAAGATAGATTGACACAATGTCTGCAACAACTGGGTCAAGTATGGCAAGGGTTGTGAGGATAGAGCAGGCCAAGGTCACGTCTCCTTCTGTTGTACACTGGGTCCTATGTCTGTGAACCAACTCTGGGCATGTAACAACAGCAACAATTTCTTATGATTATTGTTAGGGAAACTGTGTCTGGAAAAAACGCTGTAAAAAAAAATTCTCCTAGATGTTATGAAATAAATATCTAATTCTCATTCTGCTAAAGAATACACAAAATTTTGTCCACATTTATTTATCACTGTGCATGTAACTGATATATATATATAAACCTATCTTGGAGAAAAGACCCTGTGATCTGCATGTGTAAAGATTACAGCCTAGTAAACCCTGTGTGGTTGTTCTATCCTGTCACAGAAGGTAGCTATGAGTCAGAATCGACCTGGAGATACACAACAACAGCAGCCATCTCCTTATAATTTTCTTATATTATATACTGGAAGATAAGATTATTCTCCTTTCATTTGTTAATTGGAACAGCACCAACTACAGAACACCAACTGCGTGTTATGTACACATATTTATCAGAGTTTAATAACCAACAATTATGTTAGCTAAGTGTAGGTTTTACTTAGTTGATTTTCCTTGTATAAGAATGCTCTGGTTAACTAAAAGCTAATGTGGCTGCCCAGTCCCTAAAGCTTGAGGGGTTACTCTCCTCTCTTTCTCCTCCATCTCCAGAACTCTTTTGTCACTACAAGTGAGTGAGCAGTCAGAGGTTTGATTTTCCAGAGGGCATATCCTTTCTGTTTGTCTTGGAATTCTCACTGCACTGACATACTTGGTAACAGTAGAGGTCCAAAGTCTCTTCTTAAGAAGTGTAGATGTAAAGGAAGAGGCTACATGTTGTTCTCAATAAAATCAAACCACAAACAATAACAGAGGAACTGAGGCACATGCTGCCAAGAAGATTATTTTCTTAGTTACTGTTCTTTTCATAGTTTTTATCACAATGAAAAAGGAATACACGTATACAAGGACAGAAAAAATTGACAGTAGATTTGTTAATACTTCCATGATTACCTGTAATTTGTACTAAGATTCTTTTCAGTAGAGTTATGAAGAGAGCTGCTTTCTGACTCAGCTCAATTTGATTAAATAACAAAGAATATGGATAGCATATGTCTGTAAATCACATGCTTTTATCCTCCTAATCTGCATATGATTTCACCAGAAATCCTTCTAAGTCTACAGAAACAGGGTCTATGTGTACATTTCGTTTTTTTTTCTCCTGGGATACCAGAAAAAAAACAAAAACAACAACAACAAAAAAATGTGTTTGCAAGCAAATGAACTGCTCCTAAGTCTTTTGATAGGATGGAGCTTGCAGTTTTCTTTTCAACATCTAGATTATACTGATAGAAATATACTACATGATAGAAACTGCTAAGTAAATTACCCTGTATAAGCCAATTAAACTAATTGTGTCTGGTATATTATTTGAATAGTTATGAATTACTATCAAATTTCTTCCTGAAGTTTGGGCCAGAGAAGACTTTATTTTTAAAATATTTGATTGTGCTTTAAGTGAAAGTTCACAATCCAAGTCAATTTGCCATATACAACCCTACACACATATCTGCATGCCACTGTAGGTGTTTTCCTGACCTTGTGACAGAACCCTCTTCCTTTCCACCCTGTACTTGCCATATTCGTTTAATCAACACCTGTCCCGCCTTTCTACCCTCCCATTCTCCCACTAGAAAGGAGCGGCTCCAACAGCCTCATGTATGTAGTTAAGCCATGAAGCACATACTTCACCAGCTTCACTCTGTGTCTTATTGTCCAGTCTAGTTTTTGTCTGGATTGTTGGCTTTGGTACTGGCTTCAGCTCTGGGCTAACAAGTCCAGGGGCCAAGTTCTCAGGGGATCCTTCAAGATGCTGAACCATCAAGTCTGCTTTCAATAGAGTGCTAGGTCTGTATCCCCCACTTTTCCCCTGCTATGTCAGGAACTCTACGTTGTATTCCTGTCAGTGTGGTCACTGGTGGTGGCCAGGCTCCATCTAGTTCTTCTGGTTCCATGCTGATGTGCTCTCCCAACCATATGGAAACTTCTGTCTCCTGGACTCATATTTTCCTCATGTTTTTGATATCCTTTGTTCTCCTCTGCTCCAGGTGGCTCGGGACCAACTGATGTTCCTTAGATGACAGCTTGCTAGCTTTTAAGACCCCAGATGCAGCTCACCAAAATTGGATGCGGAACATTTTATTTTATTAAAAAAAAAACAAAAAACTAAGCAAATTGACCTAAATTGTGTCCTAAAACCATGGACCCCAGACCATCTCCCTGCTACTTTGACCTTCAAAATGTTGGGTTGTGTTTAGGAAACTTCTTAGCTTTTAGTGTTGTCCGGCAGTGTTAATCTCCCTTCTACTGTGAGCTGTAAAGAAGACATTCTTTTAAACTAAACATGACAAATACATAAAAAGCATTCAGAAAGATAAATACAAAACAATCTGCGTCAATATTCCTTGCTAGAATGTTTATGATTCATGAGTAAAATTGTCTACTTGTTTGTATTCACAGTTCTACTAAATTAATTCAACAACCTTTTCTTATTTTAGGTATAAAAAGTCTCTTAATAACTGAAAACACTGATTTGTCAGATGCTTCAATGAAATCATCTCACAACTGTGTTTTTTTAGATATTCAACATCACAAATATCCCTTGAGTTTTCTCAAATTTTTATAGTATTTTGTGTATAACAAAATCTTCCTCTTTATTTCTCTAAGTCTTCATCTCACCAAGCATTTTAAATGATCTAGGGCTATAGCAAAGAAGTCCTATTTAGGAAGTGAAAAGAAACACTACAGTGAAATGATTTACAGTTGTCTTTCACAGAAGGTGAGCAATGTTTCACACACCACAGACAGAAAGTCTCAAGTTCTAGACAAACATCTACCAGTTGAAATGACAGCAATAGAAGAAAGTTACTTTCAGGTAGGTCACAGAATAGAGATAGATTAAAATAAAATAATAATTACCTTTCCATAAGGAGTTTTTGATTCATGAAATACTTCCACACAGAGAATGATTCCTAATATACATTTTTCTTACTACAAAATACTAATCGTATCTGAAGTCATATATAAACCAGGAAAGATTTCCATAGCAGTAGGATTAGAGATTTTAGTTCAATATTATAGGATTAAAATCCCTCCTTTGAATTTTCTCATCAAAGCAAGGTTGTCACATGTACGTCAATAGAATAAAACATTTTAAATTGATGATTTGAAGATCTGACTTACTTGTGGTTCATTCAAGCTAATTTTTTTTCTATATTGCTAACATAACTACATTTAGGAGGCCTGTCAATTAAGTTATGAACTCATCCTAAATATCACTAGTCACTGCTAAATATCACTATTCATCTTCGAAGTACTCCCCTTGGGAAGCTAGGCACCGATGCCAGCTCATAGTCTACCCTTCAAAGAAATTTTGGAACTCTTTCTGGAATGGCTGTCAGAGCTGTCATCATATTATCCTTGATGTCCTGAGTATCAGTAGAATGTCTCCCTTTTGATATTTCCTTTATCTTTACGTAAAGAAAAAAGTCATTGGGGGCCAAAGTCGCGTGGTGAGTGGAGAGGGTGTTCCAATATACTTATTTGTTTACTGGATAAAAACTCCCTCACAGACAACTGTACAGTTAAGTTTGTGAACTTGCCACCTTGCCACCATGTGCAATGGCCATTCCAGAAAGAGTTTCAAAACTGCTTTGAAGGGTGGGCTAGGTGCTGGCATCAGTGCATAGCTTCCCAAGGGGAGTACTTCAAAGGTGACTGTAGTGATATTCAGCAATGATGTGTGTTGCCCTTAGAACAATTAAGTTCACGAACTTAATTGTCAGACTTAGAGCATCTTCATATAAATCCTCCCTTACTGGGAGTCCAAGGAAATTAGAAATAAACAGAAAGGGAAATATTACAGGCAAACTAATGGGAATTCTAGGAAAATTAGCTTTTGTAAGTGATAGATAAATAAAAGCAACCCTGGTTGCACAGTTGCTAAAGGCTTGACTTCTAACATGAAGTTTGTAACTGGAACTAACTAGCTGCTTTACTGGAGAAAGATGTGATGGTCTGTTTCCTTATATATTACATCCTAAGAAACCCTGTGGGGCAGTTATACTCTTCCCTGGAGGGTCATGATGAGTCAGAATCTTATTCAACTTCAATCTGTTGTTTGGGTTGGGTTAGACACATCTCTTGTATCTTAATTATCAAGAAAATGATTATTTCCTGATTTCTACTCACAATATGCTGAATTCTTGCATAGTACAAATGGTTAACACACTGAAAGACCACTCTCAAACTGAGACACCTAAGATAACTAAAATGACTGACAAAGGTCTGAATCTGATTCCATTTTGTTCTATTTGTCTATTCCTACTTTTTAGAGCACCTGGTCCACGGCTACACTTCCGACTAAGATAACTTGTTCTGCAGCATTCTGCAGTGGTCCATCAAGAACACTGCAGGAAACAGAGGAAATCAGTTCCAAAATGTAACAAACTCTGTTTAAGATTGAGCACCTCAGCCAAGAGCAGTATTTGATAACGGAGTCTTACAATAGAGTGCTGAATGTCAATCAATGAAATGTGCCCCCATACTCTTCCCAGTTCTGTACAAAGTATCCTCCGGAGAGGAGCAAAATATTCTCTCGGTGATAAACTAAAAATCCCTTGCTGTCAAGCTGTTTCCAACTCATAGGGACTGTATAGGACAGAGTAGAACTGCCCCATGTGGTTTCCAAGACTATACTCTTTCTAGAAGGAAACTGCTGCATCTTTCTCCTGCAGAGTAACTGCTGAGTTCCAACTGCCTGCCTTTGGGTTAGGAGCCAAATGCTTGACCAGTACACCAACTGGCTGCCTAGCAAACATTTTTATGTTTGTCCTGATGCATCTAATTTCCTCCTTTCCCCTATACTTATGAAATGAATAACACAATTGTTCACATAGTGTGTGTGTATAAAGTGTTTGACTGAAAATCCTTGGCTCTGAAGTGACAGGACCAATTGAAAGACAGAAAGGCCATTAGCACTTTGCATGTCTTTGTTCTTAGCATTAAATTATTTTTTTGCATATTTTAAATAAAGATGTTAAATATCACAAAACCTAATCATGTAAGCTCCCATTAGGATAAAAGTCAAAGCAGTAATTAGTCTATGTCCTTTACCACTATAGCTGGAAAACTCAAGTAGAGTGCAGAAAATTATTCTACTGTTTAGAAAGTTCATAACCTTAGGCCTCAATGTGAAGCTGACTTCAGGCCCCGAGTTCTCACTGATTTCACTGAATTTATTCCCCACTGAGTGCAAGTTTTCAGGCTTCATAAGTGCAATTCCATCCTTAATTTTACAGGTGCTTCAAAGAATTAATTGCTATTTTTATAGGCAATTACCATTTGTATAATTACATTAGGACAGTTGGTAATTTAAAAGACGGCTACAATCTAGCAGTGACATTCTGAAGACTGAGACTGCCATCATGCTTCTTCAATTTTTTAAAACTGCTTGAAGGGATAAGGAAAACAAGAAAGGACAAAAAAATATTAAGATAGCAGTTTCTTTCAAATAGCTCCAAGTTAAAACTCCAGTAAGAGTTTTACTTTGTAATTTTGTGACATTTAAGACCTAGTATCCATATTTGAGGAAACCCCTGTGGTGTAGTGGTTAAGTGCTGTGAGTGTTAACCAAGAGGTCAGCAGTTTGAATCCACCAGCTGCTCCTTGGAAACTCTGTGGGGCAGTTTTACCCTGTCCTATGGGATCACTATGAGTCGGAACCCACTAGACAGCAGTGGGTAGGTATCCATGTATGATAGTGCAGTGGCTAAGATACTAGCCGCTAACCAAAAGTTCACCTGAACTGGATTTGAACTAATCCACCAGATGCTCCTTGGAAACCCTATGGGTCAGTTCTCCTCTGTCTTTCGAGTGGCTGTGAGTTAGAACAGACACAATAGAAACATGTTTGGTTTGGGTTTTGAATCCCCATATAAGGTGGCTCAAGATTAAGAAGCTTGGCTGCTAATCAAAAGGTCGGTAGTTCAAATCAACCAGCTGCTCCTTAGAAACCTTTTGGAGAAGTTCTAGTCTCTACTGTAAGGTCACTATAAATCAGAATTGCCTTGATTACTATAGTTTTGGCTTTTGGGGGGGGCAGCAAGGGATCTACATATAGGAGGCCCAGTGGTACATACATTGATTAATTAAAGTGCTCAACTACTAACCAAAAGGTCAGCTCTCAGCAGCTCAAACCTACCATGTTATGCATGGGAAGAAGTTGCAGCGGTCTGCTCCACTGAAGATTACAGTCTTGGAAAACCATACAGGACAGTTTCACTCTGTCCTGTAGGGTCACCATGAGTTGGAATCCACTTGACCACCATGTGTTTTGGTTCCATGTATGCTTAAACTTCTCCTTTTCAAATGAATGTGTTTTCTATATTGGTGAGTTAATTTTCTTTCTTGGGGGAGTTAGTTGCCAGACAGGAAATACAGTAGGGAGCAGCTCTGTCCATTATTGCCTGTGTCCTGACTCTCTGTTTGATGGAGCTTCCCTGTTGTTTTGTCCACCTGTTCTAAATTGACATCCAAATGCTCTTTTCCCTGGGGCTTCCTTTCAAAATATTTGCTTGGAAGAAAAGTGATGGATACTCTCAGTTTTGACATGCTAGTAATATCCTTACTGAGATCTGGGGCCACTAAAACTTTTTTTTCTTTTTTCCCAGAGATGATTGAGGCTGCTATCCTCATATTTCTAGAGTCTACTTTTAATATACCCAATTAGAATGTACAATACATGAAGATTTTAGTTCACCTGTCAATAAATGATTTTAACATTCATATACATATATATACTTCTAATAAAATGAACTAAAATCTACTGAGATACCTACATACACATATATATAAAACAGAAATCCATATGATATCATAACAATTGTCTTTGCCATTTGTCAAAGTTCAGCCTGATTTATGAATATCCAGGGATAGAAATGGAAAATAGTACATAAATTCAGAATCATATCATTTAAATTTCAAGTAATGAGCCAATGTTAGTTAAAAGACTTCTGTGACTACTTTATACTTCTTTTACCATCTATTTCTATATCACTGAGCAATTCTTCATTTTAAAAATCAAAAAAGTGGAAAAATACTGTGACTGACAGATTTTATGGACTTATCAATATTTCACCATTAAGTGAGTGGTGACAGAGATGGATAGATACATAGATGTGTAAGGCTGTAGTTGTTTTGGCCAATATTTAATGTATAATTTTAGTAAATAAATATTTACACTATTTGATCTTCTTGTGGATAAACAATTGATCATGTACTGTATTTTGCAGCCTACTTGACAGCAGTGGGGTTTTAAGTACTTTGTAGCCTACTGACAAGTAGACTTAGTTCACATGCAGTTAATATGGATAGCCAAAGTGGGATTTGATTAAGGAAATAGGAAATCACCCAGATATGTTAAAGTATCACCTTCAGTGGTGACCAAGATGCCTGAAATCATAGTTGTTATTTATTTATTTATCTTGTTTAATCTGTAATTTCTAAGAAAGAACTTTGAAACATAAAAACATGATAAAACAGGAGAGTTATTAATTCACCGATATTCATTTATGAATAAATAGGGAAGACAGATCAGAATGTCAATCTCATCCTCTTTTAAGCATATGAAAGGTATAATTAGGAGGCAATTGGGAAAGAAAATTTTAAATTATCTGAAAATATGAAAGGAGAGATACTGTAGTAGAACACTAACAGTAAATAAAAAAAAACAGAATGAAGTCTTTTTTTGTAATATTAATGAAAAAAGTCAGTATTGAGTGACCAAAATGATTCTCTACTACCTGACTGTCTTAGTTAACTACTGCTGCTGTAACAGAAATATCACTAGCAGATGGCTTCATCAAAGAGAAATTTATTTTCTCACAGTCTAGGAAGCTAAAAGTCTAAATTCAGAATGCTACATCTTGTAGAAGTCTTTCTCTCTCTGTCAATTCTCAGTGAAAGTTCTTGTCATCAATCTTCCCAGGTCAAGCAGCTTCTCAGCCCAGGAACTCCGGTTCCAAAAATATACTGTTCGCCATGCTTCAGTTTCTTAGTAGTATGAGGTCCCCATGTCTCTCTCTTGGCTTCTCTCTTTTATATCTCAAAAGAGATTGACTTGAGACACAACCTAATCCTGTAGGTTGTCTTGCCTCCTTAAAATAACTTCCTCTAATCTTGCCTCGTTATCATCACAGAGGTAGATTTATGACACGTAGGAAAATCACATCAGATGAGAAATAGTGGACAATCACATAATACTGGGAATCATGACCTAGCTTATTTGACACAAACTTTTGGGTGATATAATTTAATATGTCATATTGACATAGGTCATATTTTAAGCTCCTTTATATGAAACACAATGTTCTCTAGGAAATCAGTCTTTGTAGCTTTTCCATTAGTAGAAAAGCTCTAGACAATCTCCATCCAGATCTTATTCTCTATTTTCTCTCCCTCCCTAGCTTCAACTGGAGGACAGTTAATTCCTTCAGTAATAAATATTTCCTTGAGAAAAATGTACAGTATTTATTTCCCTTTTGTTATATGTTACAATGAATTTTCATATATTAGCAATATTATGGGACAAATGGAATCATTTAGCATTTGACAATTTAGACAATTTAGACATTTCACATACTATCAATTCAAAAAATTATGACATTGATATTTGTGCCTCTGCTCAATTTATAGCACAGCCTTACATGTTAGTATGTGAAAAATGATTTAGCCATGTATTTATCAAAATTACTTATTATTTACTACTTCTAGCAAGCCCTTCTCTTTTGCTCTTCCCACACTGAAATACACAGACATGCTTACCCGCCAATGAAAAAAGAGATACAAGAAAGAAAAGAAACTAAATGAAGAGTCGCATTTTGTATCATAAATTGCAAAAATCTGAACCCAGAGATAATAAAAGTGATGAAAGGTTTAGACAACTTTTTTGAGGAAAAACAAAACAAAATACATAAACAAGCTAAAGGATTCTATTACTCCTGGCACCGTGTTATGCCTCTACTACCTTCTCACATCCCAAGAGGAGAACAGAATTCCCTCAACAGGAAGAAGAGTAGAAGGCACAAAATAAATAAATAAATAAAACAATGTTAAATGTCAGGTGAAGGCCCTCTGTGCATTTCTTTTTGAGCAAATCTCAGGTAAATTTCTAATAGGCAAGCAAGAAGGACCTATGTTTCATTTCCTGTGTGAAGACCTGGGAACATATTGGGAATGAAGAGGTCAGTAAAGACTACACAATGTCTCTAGGCATGTATTAAAAAACTTCAGTCAGACTTTCCTCAAACCTTGCTGAAGAGTCCTTAAAAATAGCAAGTCATGCTTCAATAACCAAAAAAGCAGTGGAACCAATAGTCGTCTCAAGAGATACTGGCATACAAGTAGACATTTTTAACTGGACAATTATTTATCGAGCATATATTATGCACTAAATATTTTTATATTTAAGATACCTAATGGCATTTAGTGGTTAAGTGCTACAGCTGCCAACTAAAGGTCAGCAGTTCGAATCCACCAGACACTCCTTGAAAACTTGGGAGAGTTCTACTCTGTCCTGTAGAGTCACTGTGGATGGGAATCAACTCTACAACAATGGGTTTGGTTTATTGGTTTTAAGGTGCAGTGGTTAAGAAGCTTGGCAGCTCGCCAAAAGCTCAGCAGTTTGAATCCACCAGCGTTCCTTGGAAACCTCTGTGGGACAGTTGGGCCTTGTCCTATAGGATTACTACAAATTAGAATACAGAGATTACATTCTAGTGATATCTGGTTGGTATTAAGAACCAGATGTTAATTCTCATGATCAAAGACCACAGCCTTCAGTAATGGATTACATATCAGCATAAAGAAAATAAAATTCTCACCAAGTGGACCAATAAGCAAAATCATGAAAAATGGAAAAAAAAAGACTGAAGTTGTCAGGGATTTCATTCTATTTTACTAACAACCAACACCCATGGAAGTAACAGTCAAGAAATCCAATGACATATTGCATTTGGCAAATCAGCAGCATTTGAGCACTTTAAAGTGCTCCAAAAACAAAAATGTTGCCTTAAAGACTAAGGTGTGCCTTAACCAAGCCGTGGTGTTTTCTATAGCCTTATATGCATTCAAAAGCTGGACCATGAATAAGGAGGACTGAAGGAGAACTGGTAACTTTGAATTATGGTGTTGGGAGAGGATACTGAACATATCATGGGCTGCCAAAAGAATAAACAAATCTCCTTTACAAGACGACAGCCAGAACGTTTCTTGGAAACAAGGATGGTGATGCTTTTTTCTGACACAGTTTGCACATGTACTCAGGAGGGATCAGTCACTGGAGAAAAATATCATCCTTGATAAAGTTGAGGGTCAGCAAAAAAACAAGAAAATTCTCAAAGACATGTAATGACACAGTGACCGCAACAATGGTGAAGACTGAATAGCCGTTAAGAAGTACCTAGGAATTAGCATCTAGTTCTAACCCTACTGCAATTGCCCATACTTCATCTACTTGGAAAATTTAGTCTCAAGTCAAGTTGTCATTTAATTGTCAATTACTTTTTAACAACTAAATATACTGAACTTACTCCCATTAGTAAAAACAAGTACTACCTTTCTGAACTTCCTGTAAAGTCAACAGAAAAGGCAATGCGTATTATCAATGTATGGCTAATAGAAATCAATATAGTGTGTGTGAGCACAAGTATGTGTGCAGCCCTGACGATACCATGGTTAAGAGCTCAATTGCTCACCAAAAGGTGAGTAGTTAGAATCTTCCAATGAGTTCTTGGAAACCCTATGGAGTAGTTCTGCTCTGTCCTATAGGGTCGTTACTTGCTGGAATCAACTTCACAAAAATGCGTAAGGTGAAGTATGTGCATATATGTATGTGTGCAAGTGTATGTGTGTGTATGTGTACACACAAAAATATAATACACACATTTATATTTTACTTTGTCCTATGATTGTATAACATAGAATTTCAAAGACTGTAAAAACATCTTCTAATTGTATTCCATACAGGTGCCCAATGACAGAAATACTATTAAACCACAGGTATGAAGGAACATTTACCACAAACAGCTACTGAATGTGACAGAATTGTTACGGACACTGAAAAAGAAGAAACACTAATAAATATTGTACTTTAAATCCCTAAAGAGTAATGAAGCCAGACATTGCCTGTTGTTTTCTTCAGGCAGGCAGGATTCCAGAGGGAAGCAACCACCTTGTCATTAAAACACGTTGTGCTGTACATTCTAAATCATAGCTAATTTCCAGCAGTGAGATCACTTTTAGACAATCAAGATCATTTGAATACAATTACTTAACAAGTCATCATCTGTGCTTTTATCTAAATGACCAAATGCTGGAAACTGAAGAGAGAAGGCAAGATACTTTTTCTTAAAAAAAAAAGCTAAACATAGTCAAGAAACACAATATATTGTGTTTAAACATAAATAACTGTCTATTGGTTTTATGTTACTTGAGAGGTTATTTTTTTCACCTAATGTGTGTCTCTATCTTTTGACTGTAAAATAATTTGCTATTATAAAGTTATTTTTTCCTGTTACTAAATCATTTTACAAATATTATGAGTTACTTTGCCAGCCATTATGTTTTCTATAAAATTATGCTTATTTTTTTTGTAAAACCTTCCCAAATATACCTTATGATTTTTTTTATAAAGATTGAGACACATAGTTTTAAGGTCCATACACACTTTTTTTAAAAGAGTAATTGTATTTAAGCCTTTTATTTTCCAGAAAATATTCTTATAATATCAGAAAATGGAACAAAGACATGACTTTTTTATTGTCAATGATACCTAACATTGCTATAGTTTTCCATTACTTATAGGTGAATGATCTTAAGCTGAGGTTATTCAAAGAAATGCATGAGGAATACAAAGGCTTATAGACAAGTAATCTAAAAATAGCAGACATGAAGTTATGCACTAAGATAAACTACTGGGTTATACAATGATAGACCTCTTTTTTTGTACCTTGATCTTGGAACTCTAAGCCAAGCCAAGCCAAGTGCCTACTAAGCTTGAGTTAAAGACTGATATTTCATTAAAATAGATGGGAAAATATTTTAAAATATTTTTTTAAATTAAGGATATTTTTTGTTACCTAACTTGAGTGTATGAAATTATGTGAACTCAATAGATACAATAAGAAGAAAGTAGTTACGTAAGATACAAGAAAGTAAATAGTTAAAACTACAAATATTTTTTAATAACTCAAAAGGGAGAAAATAATGTGGAGACTATGCAGAAACCAGATTAGTCCCATAGAGAGACGAAGGCAGTGTTGAAGATTTCCAAGAAGTATAAAATTGAAGGGGACTCAAGAAATGTGTGCTCATCATAAAAGTTAATGTAACTGTTGAAAAGAATTCATATATCTCACAGCTGGTACCAAGAAAGTACTCTTTAAGTCATAAGGCAGTTTATCTAGTACTCTGGAGACTTTTGGACTCCTATTTTGTGTTGAGATCAAATACATTTTCTACCACAGTGCATCTGAGATAAATCGTCTCTTAGGCAAGCACATGTAGGCCCCATGACTGTGTCCTTCAATAATCTGAATTAAATATGATGCTAATTAGAACATTCCCCTGACACATGGACTAGCATCCCACAGGTTGGCATCCCACATGTCAGTTAACCTTACATAACCTCAGTTGGGAAGATAGTACTGCTCTCTCTTTAACACCTAACAGATAGATGCCCCCCAAATACTATTTGCAGAGGATGCTATAGTTTATAATAGACCTCAGAAAAAAGTAAAAAAAAAAAGCTATGAGGAATACACAGAGAGAAGCAACAGTTTCATGTATCCAGAACACAATATGAAGATACACAGTATCCTCTTACTCTGTTTCAAGAGTACCTCTTAGTACATGTGATATAACTTGTAGTTAACACATTATGAGTATCCCTGCTAATGCAGGGCTTAAGATCACATTTAAGATCACGGCTGCTACTTGAAAGGTTGATGGTTCATATTCACCAAGTTATTCTGCAGATGAAAAATCTTGACAATCTTTTTCTATAAGGATTACAGTCTAGGCAACTTTATGGGAAAGTTTTACTCTATCACACTGGGTCTCTTTGAGTCAGAATCTATTGGGTTGCACCTAACAACAAATTCATTTTACAGTGCATGCATCTGAGTCAATTGATTAATTAAGTTGTTTAATAATCTACTCTGGAGCTCCTACTATGCTACTGGATTATTCAGGGATACAAAGATTAATAAGTCTTATGTTCTACAGAAAATTTAATTTGGATTATCTCGCTTTCTGTGCCAAAACTTTGAAGTATAATGACAAATTTACCCAGATTCATTTTTTTATAGCAGTTTAGGAAGGAGAAAGAGGATTTTTGACAAATTTGTCATTCCTTGTTTTTTTTTCTTTTTCCTTCTCAGTTTCTAGTTTTAAAATATTTTTAGGAAGGTTATCACTTTGACTGTAATGACTAAAATGATTTACCATGAAACCTTTTAGATAAAATTCAAATGATGAGCAATAATCTTTTTTTATCATTGTTTGGGACCAATCTTGTATCAGTGAATCACGGACTGTTTGGGTTAGGTAATGAAGTCCCACAATTAAGTCTGTGAACTTAATTGTTTTAAGTGCTGCATGCTTCATTGCTGAATATCACTATGGTCACCTTCAAAGTACTCCCCCTGAGAAGCTATGCACCAAGGCCAATGCCTAGTTCATCCTTAAGAACAATTCTGGAACTCCTTTTGTAATGGCTATTACGTAGGGTGGCACAGTGGCAAGTTCACAAACTAAATTGTAATTGTCTGTGAGGGAGTTTTTAGCCAGTAAACAAATAACTGTATTGGAATACCCTGCCTACTGACCTAATCTGACATCCAATGACTTCTTTTCCTTACCTGAAGATAAAGGAAATATTGAAAGGAAGACATTTTGATGACATTCAAAATACCAGGGGAAATACAGAAATAGGCTCTGATAGTCATTCCAGAAAAGGAGTTCCAAAACTGCTTTGAAGGGTGGACTAGGCACTGGCATCAGTGCACAGCTTTCCAAAAGGAATACTTTCAAAGCGACTGTAGTTGGCACGCACCAATAAGGTACATAGTGCTTTTTCTAGGATGAGGTCCCAAGCACAACTGTCAGACCTTGTACATGTCACATATTAACAAAGAGTCTAGGATCACTTCCCTTCCTTAAACCAGGTTAGTTTTATGCTTAATAACTTCTTTCTGTTCTCCTGCAATAAGCTTTGGTACAGGGATTACCCAGAGTTTGGAATCATGGTTACATATGCTACAGACTTTATCAAGACTATTTATTAGGAAACCCTGGTGGCATAGTGGTTAAGTTCTAAGGCTTTTAATCAAAAGGTCAACAGTTTAGTCCTTGGAAAATCTATAGGGCAGTTTTACTCTATCCTATAGGGTCACTATAAGTCAAAATCAAGTAGAGGGCAATGGGTTTATTTTCTGTTTGATGTTTATTAAGAGTTTGAAGAACAGCTCAAACACCTCAACCAGATTATTAGTAAGTTTGTCATATAAAGTAACACCAAACCAAATCCACTGCCATCCAGTCAATTCCAGGTCATAATGACCCTACAGGACAGAGTACAACTGTTCCACATGGTTTCCAAGGAGCTCCTGGTAGATTCAAACTGCCAAGCTTTTAGTTAGCAGCTGTAGCTCTTAACCACTATGAATGTGCACTTTTAATCAAGTCCTGGAACCTCAGGTGTTTGTAGAAATGTATAGGAGAACATATTAACTGTATTAGCTTCCTGCTCCTGCTGTTAAAAATTACCACAAATTAAAAGGCTTTAATGATACAAGTTTATTACCTTATCATTCTGGAGTTCAGACATCCCAAGCTAATCTCACTGGGCAAAAGTTGGAGCACTGGTGCCTCAGTAGTTAAGAGCTCAGATGCTAATCAAAAGGAAGGCAGTTCAAATCTACCAGCTGCTATTTGGAAACTCCATAGAGCAGTTCTACTCTGTCCTGTAGAGCTGCTATAGGATCTCCAGGGTTACCATGAGTTGGAGTCTACTACTCAATGCCAATGGGTTTGTTTATTTGAGGAGGCTAATGTCACGGTGCCAGTAGGATTTGTTCCCTCAAGAGGCTTCAGAGAAGAATCTGGTCCCTTGCTTTTCTGGGATGAATAATTCCCCTATATCTCAGCTCCCGCTCTGCATCACTCTGCCTTTTTCCCATCTATTTACATGGGTGGAAAACCTAGCAGCATAGTGGTTAAGTACCAAGGCTACTAACTAAAAGGCTAACAGTTTCTGAGCATTCCTTAAAAACCCTGTAGAGGAGTTCTCCTCTGTCCTACAGGCTTGCTGTGAGTTGGAATCCACTGAATGGCAATAGGTATAATTCCGACACAGTAATATTCCTACTCTGTAGGTTTATGCTTCTGTACTACATACATTAGTTTCTATTGTATATTATTAACATATATAGCACAGTTTTATATGTGTATTTCTCCCCCATGCATGTATCAATTTGTCATATTGTTGGAGCTTGCAGGCTGCCATGATGCTGGAATTATGCCACCAGTATGCCATGAGTCAGATCCAACTTGAAGGTACTTGGCTGGCATTCACATATCAATGGGGTCACTTATGGCAGACAGGCTTCAGCTGAGTTTCCAAACTATGACAGAGTAGGAAGAAAGACCCAGCAGTCTACTTCTGAAAAGCATTAGCTGGTGAAAGCCTTAAGAATAGCAGTAGAACATTGTCTGATATAATACTGGAAGATGAGTCTCCTCAATTGGAAGGCACTCAAAAGATTACTGGGGAAAAGCTGAGTCCTCACAGTACAGTTGGCATTAATGACATGAAAGAAGTCAAGATTTCAGAATCTTCATTTGTTGATATGGCACAACAGGGGAAAAAAAATCTGAAAATATCTATTAACAGTCAGAATGTGGAATGTACCAGTATTAAAATCTAGGAAAATTAGAATTGTCAAAAATAAAATGGAGCACATAAACATCAATGTCTTACACATTAGTAGGTTGAAATGGCCTGGTATCTGCCATTTCGAATCAGACGGTCACATGCTCTCTCATGTTGGAAGTGACAACTTGAAGAGGAATGGAATTGTACTCATCATCAAAAAGATTTCAGATTTGTCATTATGAATTTTAATTGATGACTTTTGATTCATCACATGAACATCCATCCTGAAGTACAATGCTGTCTGATAATAACTACATGTCTATGAAGAAGAACAGTTAATACATCTATTATTCAAATTTACATACCATGGGATGAGGCCAAAGAGGAAGAAATTAAGGATTTTTAGTAGTTCTGCAGTCTAAAATTGATCAAACATGCATTCAGGATATATTGGTAATCACTGGCAATTGGAATGCTAAAGTTGGAAACACGGAAGAAAGATCAGTAGTTGGAAAGTGTAGCCCTGGGGACAGGAACAATGTCAGAGACTGTTTGATGGCATTTTGCAATACCAATGACTTCTTCACTGCAAATATCTTTTTTCATCAAATTAAACCATGACTTCACACATGGACCTCTGCAGATATACAGGAATCAAATTGATTACATCTGCAGAAAGAGACGATGGAAAAGCTCACTATCATCAGTCAGAACAAGACCAGGTGCTGACTGCATAAAAGACCATCAATTGCTCATATGTGAGTTCAAATTCAAACTGAGAAAGTATAGAACAAGTCCAAGAGAACTAAAATGTGACCTTGAGTATATCTCAGCTGAGTTTAGAGAACATCTCAAGAATAGATGTGTGATGTTGAGCACTAAGGACCTCAGACTAGATGAGTTGGGGAATGACTCAAGAACATCATAAACGAAGAAAGTAAGTGGTCATTAAAAAGAGGAAAAGACTGAAAAGGCCAAATTGGGTTTCGGAAGAGACTCTGAAATGTGTATATCAAGTAGCTAAAGCAAAAGAACTGAAGACAAGATTTCAAAGGACAGCTTAAGTAGATAAATCTAGATACTATAATGACATATGCAAAGGGCTAGAGGTAAAACAACAGCGAGAGAAGAACAGTGCATTTCTCAAGCTGAATAACTGGATAAAATATTCAAGGCTTGAGTCACAGTAGTGAAGGATTCTATATTAAACAACCTAGGAAGCATCAGAGTCATTAAACCAAAAAGAACTGGTAGATGTTTAAGCATTTCAGAAGATAGGATATGATCAGGAACCAGTGATACTGAAGGAAGAATTGAGATTACATTGAACACACTAGCAAAAATTAAAGATCCAGGAATTCATGAAATATCAATTGACATGTTTCAGTAAATGGATGCAGTGCTGGAAGTGCTAACTTGTTCACACCAAGAAACTTGGAAGACAGCAAGCCACCTGACTGGAATAGAATCATATTTATGCCTGTTTCCAAGAAAGGTGATCCAACTGAATGTGGAAATTATCTAACAATATCATTAACATCACATGCAAGTAAAATTTTTGCAAAAGATCATTTAAAAGCAACTGCAGCCATTATATTGACTGGGAACTGGCAGAAATTCAAGCTGAATTCAGAAAAGGATGGGAAACCAAGGATATCAGTGCCGATGTCAGGTGGATCCTGAAAGTAGAGAATACCAGAAAGATGTTGACCTGTGTTTTATTAACTATGTAAAGGCACTCGACTCTGTAAAGCATAACAAATTATAGATAACATTACAGAGAATGAGAATTCCAGGACACTTACTTGTACTCATAAGGAATACGTACATGGATCAAGAAGCAGCCATTCAAACAGAACAATGGGACACCATATGGTTTAAAGTTAAGAAAAGTGTGTGTTAGAATTGTGTCCTTTCACCATACTATTCAGTCTGGACTATATGAAAAAGGGGCGAGTGCATTAGAATGAGAGGGAAACTTATTAACAACCTAGGTGATACAGATGATACAATCTTGCTTGCTCAAAGTGAGGAAGATTTGAAATACTTACTGATGAAGATCAAAAACCACAGTCTTCAGTATGGATTGCACTTTAACATAGGAAAATGAGAATACTTATAACTAAACCATGATAAAGAGAACAAAGACTGAGGTTGAAAATTACTTAATTTTTCTTGGATCCACAATTGGAACCATGGAAGCAGCTGTAATGAAACCAAAAGACACATTGCAGAGGCAGAAAAAAACCTCTTTGAGCTGATGAAAATCAAAGATGTCACCTTTGAGACTAAGGTAAGCCTGACTCACAGCACAGCATTTTCAATCATATAATATGCATGCAAAAGCTGGACAGTGAATAAGGAAGGCCAAAGAAGAACTGACAACTTCAAACTGTGGTACTGGATAAAAACATTTAGTATAGCATGGACTGTCAGAAGAATGAATAGATCTCTCTTGAAATAACTACAACTAGAGTGCTCCTTGGAAGAAAAGATGGGGAGACTACAGCTAACATACTTTGGACATGTTCTCAGGAAGGATCAGTCACTGGAGAAGGTCATCATACTTGGTAGAAGTTCACTGAAGAAGAAGACCCACAACAAGATGAACTGACACAGTGGCTGCAGCAATAGGCTCGAGTATAATAACTCTTGTGGGCATGGTGCAGGATGAGGCAGTGTTTCCTTCTTTGGTACAGAGGGACACTGTGCATTGGAACCAACTCAGTGACACCTAACCACAACATAGAATTGAGACAAACTGAATTAGCTTGGGTTGCTGCACACTGAGGAAGTTTCCCATTGTTGCTGGAACAAATTACCACAAATTTACTGACTCAAAAGACAAATCTAATACTTTATAATTTTGGAGTTTCAAAATCCTTAAATCACAATGTTCACAGCTCTGAAATTCGTCAGGAAGCTTTAGGGAAGAAATTCTTTCCTTAACTTTTTCTAAATTTAGATGTTTATTTTTCTCAGCTTGTGGCCCCATCCTTCATCTTAAACACATCCATGTAGTATCTCAGCCTTGTAGCATCCTCACCTAACCCCTTTGCATCCTTGCTGCATCACTGTGCCCAACAGGATAGGCAGGAAAAAAAAAAAAAAAACACCTCTTGGAGCTGATGAAAAGCAAAGATGTCACCTTGGAGACTAAGGTAAGCCTGACTCACAGCACAGCATTTTCAATCATGTAACACACATGCAAAAGCTGGACAGTGAATAAGGAAGGCCAAAGAAAAACTGGCAACTTTGAACTGTAGTACTGGATAAAAATTTCCAATTTAATTTCTGCAGCTCAAGATCTTTAACTTAATCACGTCTGCAAAGACTCTCATACAGGTGCCAGAATTTAGGGTGTGGGCTGTTTGGGGCAACATTATTCATCCCATCAAAAAAAATGTAATTCAGAATAAGGACCTTCAATACTTACTACAGAGAAAGAAGTTTTTCTTAAGAGAAACAAGTTTTTCTGAAGTTGACAAATATCAGCTATTTTCCTAAAATCTTCATTTCTTGAGTAGTCAGATCCTATCACTGTCCTTTCTCACATCTATAAATTGAACATTTCTTTTTACCCAACACTGGCTGAGAGAGAATCAGTAAAACAATCTTTGAGCTATACTTCACTAATGGGAAAATGTACTTTATTTTGTGTAGAATATTCTTAAATTTAATTGCTGGAAATGAAGATGATTTGAAACACTGGTGAACATCAAGGACCACAGCCTTCAGTACAGATTGCACCTCAGCATCACGAAAACAAAAATCCTCTCAGCTGGACCAGTAAGCCACATCATCATAAGCTGAGAAAGGATTCAGGTTGTCAAGGATTTCACCTTACCTGGGTCCACAATCAGTGCCCATGTGGCAGTCAAGAATTCAAAGGATGCATTGCATTGGGAAAATCTGCTGCAAAGGATCTCTTTAAAGCATTGAAAAGTAAAGATGTCACCTTGTCTACTAAAGTGTGCCTGACCCAAGCCACGGCATTTTCAATCACCTCATATGCATACAAAAGCTGGACAACAAACAAAGAGGACAGAAGAACAATTGATGCCTTTGAATTGTGGTGTTGGATAAGAATGTTGAATGTACCATGGACCGCCAAAAGAACAAACAGATCTGTTCTAGAAGAAATACAACCAGAGTGCTCCTTGGAAGCAAAGATGCCAAGACTGTGTCTTACATACTTTGGACACAGTCAGGAAGGATCAGTCCCTGGAGAAGGACTTCATGCTTGGTAGAGTGGTGGGTCAGTGAAAAAGAGGAAGACCTTTTACGAGATCGATTGACACAGTGGCCTCAACAATGGGCTTAAGCATAAAAACAACTGTGGACCTGGAGCAAGACCAGACAGTGTTTCCTTCTGTTGTGCATAGTGTCCGCATGACTGAGAACCAACTTGACAGTACCTAACAACAACAACATTTTTAAACTAAGAGCTAGAAATGCAATGATAAGTCCCAGCACAGTGGTTACAGTACACAGCTGCTAACCCCAAAGTTGACAACACAAACCCACTATCTGCACTGCGGGGAAAGATGTGTCCATCTGTTCCTGTAAAGACTGGAGCCTAGGAAATACTTTGAGACAGTTCTATTCATCTCGTAGGGTTGCTATGAGTCATAGTAGACTCACAGGCAGTAGGTTATGTTTTGGTTTACTTACAATACAAAAACATACAAACATCTGAATCTAAAAGACATAATCCCACTAAACATGAGTCAAAATTCGCCAGTTTTATACTTCATTTTAACAATTTACCTTTCCTTCTCTCTCTTTTAACTGTCTATTCATCACTTTTGCAAGGGGGCAAAGAGAAATTCCTTTTGTAAGTTGCCAAACTTTATCATTAACTTTAAGTGAACATTCAGCTTCAAACAAGTCTTACATTATAAACTTCACTTTGTAAATCTCTCATGTTTCAGTCCAGTGAAGGAAAATTTCATGGTTTTCCATTATAAAAGCTAAATCAAAATAAAAATGCACAAGTGTTTTCTTTCTATGATTGTCTACAGACCTGAGCTTAGCCATTTCAGGCTGAAATTGTATTTCTTCTGTTCAGTTCATGGGACTGAAGTATGTTTCTCTTCTTCAGCAAAAAGGGATTCTTTAAACACTTCCATGTATCACTTGTTCACTATAGTGTTTTCAGGGCTTTGTTGAAAAGCAGAAACAATCCTGAAAATTACTGTGATCAATCTTATTTTGTAGAAATTTAGAAGAGATTTTTAAAATAATTCCATTGTTGAAACTATACTCTGAGCACTATATTCTAATTATAGATCAGTAGTGGCAGATGGCACGTGGAACGGCTCAGAGTACTGCTACATCCCAGTCAGTATGAGAGCAACACACTAGAAATAAAAGCATGCAGTGAGCCATACATGTAGTTTAAATTTTCCTGGCAGTCATATTTTAAAAATTAAAAAGAAACGAGTAAACTAAATTTTAATGACATATTTAATCAAATACAATTCAAAATATTATCACTGTAACATATAATTAATATAACAACTATTAATGAAATAGTTTACATTTTTTCTTAAACTAATAATTCTGATATATATTTGTACTTAAAAGCACACTTCAATTTCAAGCAGAAACATTTCAAGTGATTAACAGGGAAATGTGGCTAATGTCTAACATACTGAACAGTGTAGTTCTGTAATTTACATGGAGCCACTGATCAAAGACATGATGGAATAGTCTATCCTAATTAGAAGAGGGAAGAGATATATTAAGGCTAATCAGGCCTCCAAAGATAAAGCTATGTGTTTTATTTCTGATGACACAAATTCTTAGCTATACAACTGAAACTCAAACTCTATTAGAAACAAGCCTTCCCCCCCAAAAAAATGGACTGTGTAGTGCTCCACAAACACAAAGGGTTTGCAAATCAATTTAGTTTCAGAAATCTTATATAAAATCATTCCTCTTGAAGAGATTCATAATGCAAATCTGTGAAATCCTGCATTAAAATGTTATCCTTTTTTTTTTTTTTTAACTGAGTTTTCCAACTTTTCTGAAAAGGGAACGCTTTTTGGACATAATGTTGACTGTTTTTCTTAAAAAACAAAATACAAACTGTTTTTTTAAAGATATAGTGCATAGGAAAACCATTCTGCATTAAGTGACCACTATTTCTACTTGACAAGTTTCTTCATATTTTTCTGTATCATTTTTTTTTGAGAAAACTCTGTCTGTAGGACATCTAACAACAATGTAATCTGTGGCTATAGGCACTGTATTAATAAAATGACTCCAAAACAGTTTTAAAGTAAACATTAGGAAGGATCTGATTTCTAAGCATTGTGGACAATGACACAGGAGAAGAATTTGGATTCTCTACAGATTAAAATGCCTTCAAGAGACCTGGTGGCTCTGTGGCTAAAGTGTTCAACTGCTAACCAAAATGTTGACTGTTCAAATCCAGCAGCTGCTTTGTTGGAGAAAAATATAGCAGTCTCCTTCTGTAAAGATTTACAATCTCAGAAACCTAATGTCAGTTCTACTCTGTTCTACAGGAGTACTATGCATTGCAATCTACTTGATGGTAGTTTTTTTTTTTTAATACATAATTTTGTTTTATTTTTGGTTGAAATGCCTTCACAAGAAGTAGCGAGGCAAGGTCTAGCAGTATGTGCTCATGGCAGGAGACGATCATCAAAGGGTTAGTAAAAAGACAGCAACAACTGGAAAGAGGGTGATTATTTTGTACTTGATATCTGATACTCCAGTCAAAATAGGTCATTTAAATATTATTGAAAAATGAACTGTATAGAAGACCGAGAACCTGAGATTTCAAATAAGAGCAGGTTGTTTCTTCTGCTGTGATGATCAGTTGGGCAGTGTGTACAAGGGCACACACAAGCATGGTGTTTGGCACGTAGCAGTCATTCAAGGCACTTGTTCACAATGTTGCTGAATGTTTCCATTGAGCTTTTTAGGTGAATTTGAAATAAGCACACTCCAGGGATTTCTGAGAATTATAAGAGTTAAGCCAAAAAGGAAGATTTATCAGATCTTTTCTACATGGAACCTAAGGAAAACTATACGTGGAATTAATTCTTCTTTAAAGAAGGAATATTCCTAGGAATTCTCAGGAAGGTTTAACACTGCACTTCCTTAATTTTGACACTTGTTTTATATACGATATTCTCTCAACTCAAGTTTTCAATTGTCAGAATTCATATATTATTTTTTTACTGTTTTATATTCCTGAGTGTGTTTTATAACAGAATAAGCCATTGAGCAATAGGAATATCAGACAACATTAGTCTAATACATGTCTTATAATTAATGCATGTATCTTTATATATTGTTCAAAATATATATTGCAAAAAGCTATACTTTTAAAAATATTTTATTGTTCTTTAAGTGTATAGTATTTCTTGCTGGTAATATTTCAAGTTTTACTGTTCAAAATAATAAATATTATGGTTTATCTTAACAAATTTTATTTCAAGTGACTCAATTAATGTTTCTTACCTAGGAAAAAAACAAAATCAAACCCAGTGCTATAGAGTCGGGTCCAACTCATAGCAACTGATAGTTCATTAGGTCAAGGATTATGGTTCTGCCAGTGGCATTGTTGACAATGATTGTAATGTTGCTAAATGTTTTGTCCATCACATTTCTGACATGAGGATAATGCCTTAGCCACATCATTCAACATCCAAACTGTTTTGAAGTTAAAGCTGGTATGCAATTACAAGTTCAATATGCAATAAGTTCATTTAGGTAGATACACTAAAAAAAAAAATTTCCCAAATAAAAATATTGCCACCCCCACATATACCCAAAAGTCTTCAATCATGGAAAATGTAAGTTAATGATTTTTACTGTATAATAGAAAATATATGTATTAGATAATTAAAAATTACAATCCCCACTACAACAAATAAAAACTAACAAACTTTTACAATCTACCAGATTGTTCTAACTTCATTTCTTTGATATTTTTAAGAAACAGAAATTAGTGATAGGAAAAAAGAGAGCAAAGGAGAAAAGGAACACTTGATTACAGAAAAAGTAAAGACAGAGGTAGGAAGAAAAAGTAAAAATATGCTATAAAGTACACGTTAGAAAATATATACCTCTAATGCTTAGTGAAGTTGAAGGTCTTAAATTTTAAAATGAGCAGCTGACAAGATTCTGGTACAACTCAATGCCGAGTGTATTTTATAGCACCCTCCTGCTCTGCTTACGAGTCTAGGCCTCTGCCGTTAACTGTGATTACTGAGCCAAGCATAGCAAGGAGAAAGCCATCAATTACTCCCCACTCAACGTACAGGACCAGAGTGTGCCCTCTTGAATGTGTATATAACTCCCTGCAACTTGAATGAAAGTTAGGTGCATGTAATTGAGGGCAGAATTTGACCCTGTGGGGTAGAGTGAGAAATGATTGATTGGTTTGAACTCTAGTAGTTCTTCCTGAACTAATGGACTTGGATAGGGGTCAAACTTGCCACTGGAGATTTTGGTTCCTTGGTGTTTTGTTTTGTTTTTGCCAGTTCTTAGCCATTTTGTGCAAAATTCTCTCCTTCTCCCATGCTTACAATCCCTCAATGTTATAGTCAATTGATTTGTTCAGTTGGCTGAGTGTTTAAAGAGCTTTGTATTCTCAGCTAGTGCTTGAACTTAAAGCGCTTAGCAGCTCAGTGGATTAAAAATAAAGCATTATGTGGCCTACAGTGCACTCTGATATTACCTACAGAAAACAGTATTATTGCTACTTAAAACATAAAGCTGTAAGTAGCCCTCTGTGATCAGTAGAATTTCTTTCCTTTCTATCTTCCTCTCTTGCTTTTTTTAAATTTACACTATATAATAACATTAAGGAAATTCAGTACGAATGATATTTTAAAATATTTATCAACTGATCTGTCTTCATGGAAAAGTAATTAGTATTTTCTAAAGAAATAAATACTATTTTCCTACCCTTACAATCCATAAAGGTCCCTGTATGGCACCAACTATTTGCTCTCCATGACTGACTGGAAAGTTGACATTTTGATTCTAACAAGACCATGGAAGAAGGGCCTGGCATTCTACCTCTGAACATTATAGCCATTGGAACTCTATGAAGCACAGTTCATGTTAAAACACATGATATTGTTATGAGACAAAATCAATTGCCAATCTATTACTGTAAAACAAATTATCTTTGACACATATTTGACAATTGTGTTCACACAGTTTAAGAACTCTGTTCCTAGTAAACTCTAAGATCCAGGAGGGCAATCTTTATAACTACTACTAGATTTTGGGTAGTTAGAGATTCTTATATATAGGAAGCTGTCATTTTTTTAAACTAAATAAACAAATAAATAAGGTATTTCAGAGACTTGACTATGAATGAAGCATTTGATGATTTTTTTTCTCATTAATTTAAAGGTCCTATTTCACCCATAATATAGCAAGGAAACAGATGAAATTATGGGAAACACTATGTATGAAGTCATTATTTAATTAAAAATCTTTAGGGGGTAAATCTATTCTTTCAATGATAGACATTCCTTTGGACAAAGATTCATTTACATCAGGAGAAGTGAGCAGCTAGAAGCTTGGTCAAGGATATGTTAGTCTGTTCTAATTAATGAAGCCCCAAACCATTAGACATGGCAGTGTTCCACATTTCAAAAAGAAAATAAATTGTGTATCCATATCCTGAAATAGACATGCAGTGGCAGAGCAGAAGGAGATTTTTGTGTGGCTTATGGGTTATTTTTACATGGGCACAGGGAAAGTCTGTGAGTGTTTAAGAAATATTGTTCTTATTATTTTTCAAATTTTGCAATGTGATAATAAATCAAAGTAAGTTAAAAGGAAAATGTCTAGGTTTTGCTCATTTTTCTGTTCTTTATATTTTTTCTCTAAATTGAAACCTTCTATTGTTACCCAGAAGTAGAAGGTGAAAGTATTATTTAAAATTCTATTTTTACCTTTTTGTAAATTTTGAAAAATTACATTCTCATTGTTTTTACAATGCTGGGCATTCTTCCAGTTATCTCTTTATTCCTCTTTACATGTTTTATACAGGCTCAGGTTTCCATAGACACCGGGAGTGCACACAATATCCCTAGGAACTATTCTCAGATTTTTCTTTTCAACAGGACAATATCACCATTTGCAAATCAAGTCGTGTCCTATTGTTTCAGAAGATGTATAACAAGTGCTTCTTTTTTTATATTAATATTGAAAAATCAAGAGATGCATTAATAGTGCCAAGTTGCAGCACTGTACTTCACTGTACAATGCTTTATTTTTAAATAGCATATGCACCTTGTGGAACATTTTGCAGTGTAAACTGCTTTTGAGTTATACGAGCATTAATAAGTGTCAGCCTCCAGTTCACTTAGAAAGAGCTAAGAGTACATCACCTTTCAACTACAGTTAAAACTGAGACAGATGCTGCCATTCAAGAGCAATCTACACTGAAGAGTAGACAAACTCACTGAGCACACAGCAACCCTGAGCTAATTCAGTTCATCTCAATTCAGTGTAATTGCAGAAACATTTGTTGAACATCTGCTTTAGGCAAGAAACTGTGTGACTGTGCTTGCCAGTACTGTGCGTGTGTGTGTGTGTTTGTGTGAGCGCGTGCACGTGTGTGTGTGTGTGCACACTTGTAGACATCATAGATGAGATACTGTTTTTATTATCTGTCAAGTGATACAAGCATGGACACACAAATTTCAAATATTAGGCGAATTGTGATAGCATTTGGTGGTAAAGATACACGAGATGCCATGTAATTGAGATAGGAGTAAGATTAGTGTCGAATAGCTGCAACAGTGAAACAGTTGGAAAGATACTGCAGAAGAGGACAACGTTTTAATGTGTTATATATAGGGTTGCTGTGAGTAAACGACACCTAGCAACAGTAAGAATTAAACACCATTGTCATAAAACCGACGCATGGAATTACCTACTTTTTCTCACTAGGCATACAATTATAGTATTTCTTGGGGTCTGTTTTATTTTGTACATAGTTCTTACAGTGTGACTTTCCAGACCTTTACTCCAATAAATAAAAAGGAGAGAATAACTATTTAAAGGAAGTGACTCTAAAATAGTATGAAACAGCAATAAATTGAAAATTAAGGCAAATAATTATCAATAATCTGAAAGAAGTTATGCTGAGGCTACTTTTGTACCACTAAAAACACCTTGTACAATTTCGTTCCTTGGCTTGGAAGTTTATGATCATGGTTACAAAGGACATCCCAATTAACTGGCCTAACAAATTGTTCAGAGTTCTGCTCTGTGTACTAAATTGTTTTGTGATGCCTGGCTTCTTAAAATCTTGCAAGTCTGAAACAAGACACATATCTCACCCCTTGTACAGAAAGTAACTCAAAATGGATCAAACACCTAAGTTTCAAACCTAAAATGATAAATATCATGCAAGAAAAAATAGGGATAATAATAAAGTTCTAATAAATGGATTAGACAGACTACGTAATCTCACCAACAATACACAAACAACAGGAGAGAAAACAGATAAATTGGAACTACTAAAAATCAAACACTTATGCTCATCCAAAGACTTTATCAAGATCACTAAATAATCACCTAAAGAATGGGAAAAAATGTTTGGCAACCATGTATCAGTTGAACAACTGAACTGCATAATTTACAAGGTACTGGAAAATATCAACAAGAAAAAGACAAATAATCCAGTTAAACAATAGGCAAAGAAGATGGACAGACATGTCACCAAAGAGGACATCCAGGCAGCCAAAAGACACATGAGGAAAGGCTCACATCATTAGATATTAAAAAAAATCCAAATAAAAACTACAATGAGATATTATCTCACCCTAATGAGGTTGGCCATAATTCAAAAAAACATAAAACAACAAATGCTAGAGAGGCTGAGGAGAGAATGGAACTCTCCTACACTGCTAGTGGGAATGTAAAATGGTGCAACCTCTTTATAAAACAATTTGCCACATTTTTCAAAAGCTAGAAATAGAAACATAGTAAGATCCAGCAACCCCACTGCCTGGAATATATGCTACAGAAATAAGGGCTGTCACACATACAGATACATGCACATGGATGTTTATTGCAGCATTGACCACAATAGCAGAAAGATGGAACCAACTGATGTACTCATCAACAGATGAATAGATAAACAAACCATGGAACATATACATAAAGGAACACTCTGCAATTTCAAAGAACCATGATGATTGTAGGAAGCATCTCATAACCCAGGTTCAACTAAGAGACATTATGCTGAGTGAAATCAGTCGACATCAGAAGAATAAGTATTATATGAGACCTCTGCTATGAGGACTTAAAAATGGACTTATGTACAGAAGACAAGACTCTTTGATGGCTACAAGTGTGGAGAGGGAGGAAGAAGGATGTTTATAGATCGCCAGTAGGAATTTGGGCAGGTCAGCATACCTGGACTACACCATAAACTGAAATACTTTCTAAATTCACCCTGACATTTCAAAGGATAAGGAGAGGAGTCTGGGGACCATGTTTTCAAGGGACATTGAGGTCAGTTGGCATAACTATTCTTTTTCTAAGAGTCTTCTGCACCCCATATTGGTGAGTGGCATCTGGGGTCTTAAAACCTAGCAAGCTTCCATCTGAAGAACACCAAATGGTCCCAACCTATCTGGAACAGATGACAATCAACAACATCAAAGACATGAGCAAAAATGAGCCCAGGAGACAGAAGGACTTGTATGAATGGGAGACTGCATCAGCATGAGACAAGAAGAACAAAACAGTGTCTGGCCACCACCAAAGGAAGCAATGATGGGGGACGCATGTCAAGTCCCTGATGCAGAATGAGAAAAAGTGGTATGCAGTTTGAGAACTCTAGTAAAAACCCTGAAATGATGGTCTGACAGCCGGAAGGGTCCCCTGGGAACATGGACCCTAGACTTGCTGTTGGCCCTGATCTGAAACCAGTTCAACTCTTCACACAAGAAAGAACTAGACTTGGGGACACAGTGCAAGCTTGTGGAGTGTGTACTTTATAGTTTTATATATTTATAAAAGGCTTTCCTACCGCTTTCTTTCTAGATGGGAATGGAGGGGGTAGAGAGGAGGGGACAGGTGTTGGTTAAGAGGGTACTAGAAGTAAAAAGTGAAAAGGATCTCCTCCTGTCACAGAGTGAAGAAAGCAGATGGAGTTGCAGATAGGTGGACATGCAAAATTAATTTGTATTGTATACTTTCACTTAATCACAATAAAATAAAATAAAAGCTTACAAATAGCCATCCAAGACAGAACAGTTGCTCTCTATTTACCTGGAGCAACAGAGTGAGAAGGAAACCCAGAAATGGGAGAAAGAAATGTAATGTGCAGCTAATTTGCCCTCATGAACAACTGTCTCCTTTGCCATGAGACCTGGACTGGATGGTACATAACTAATATTACTGAAAATTTTGATCAAAGATTCTATAGAAAAATCAAGATCAAAAGCAGGGAAAACGCAGAACAGAATTTCAAATTTTCATGGAATCCAAATTGTCTGCTATCATGGAAGCTGAACAAACTCTCAAAACTACTGCTTTGAAATAATCTTTCAACCTTAAACTAAAAATATCCTTTGCAAAAGGCACTCCTTGAATACTCTGGGGGTCAGTTCTACCCTGGCCCCTAGGGTCACCATGAGTCGGATCCGACTCGATGGCACTTGGCTGGCTGGCTTTTTTTTTTTTTTTTATTGTGCTTTAGATGAAGATTTATGCAGCAAATTAGTCTCTCATTAAACAATTAATAAACATTATTTTGTGACATTGGTTGCCAAACTCACAACATGCCTGCACTCTTTTCTTAACTTTGAGTTCACCATTTCCATTCATCCAACTTCCCTGCAGCCTTTTGCCTTTTCATTGTTGTCATTTAATCTACATGTACTATTTTTTGTTTTATAGGCCTGTCTACATGTATTATCATATACTACTACAAGTATCATTGTTATATTATTAGATAATAGTAACATTAGCTGTTATAGTATTATTTTTATGCATTATTATTTGTTTCATGGGCCTGTCTAATTTTTGGCTGAAGGGTTAATGAAATATTCTTAAAACTGAACAATAGTTTAATTATAAAGACTATCTGTCTTTGGGCTTTGTGTTCTTTTAAGATGCATCTATGTAGGACTAAATTGGCAGCAACAATTTATGAAACGTGAAACTTAAGAGAGCAGTGAATTTATACTGATGGGGAAGAATAACTCAGAAAAAGAGGATAGGAATGATTACACAACTCAAAGAATATAATTAATGTCATAGAATTGTACATGTAGAATATGTTGAATTGGTGTATGTTGTGTTGTGCATATTCTCAACATGAAAAATAATGTTACATTTTTAAAAATGAAAGAATCCAAATTACAGGTATTTTTGTATGCATAATATATATTTGCAAGAAACCCTGGGGTGAACTGGTTTAGCGCTACAGCTGCTAACTGAAAGGTCAGCAGTTCAAATCCACTAAGTGCTCCTTGGAAACTCTACAGGGAAGTTTTACTCTATTCTCTAGGGTTGCTATTAGTCAGAATTGACTCGATGGCAGTAGATTTGTTTTCTTTCTTTTTTTTGGTTTATATATATTTGTATACAGGCAAATAATATGAACAATTTAAAAGCATCTGATATCATCATAGACTAATTATTAAATATGTTGAGTTCTATATACCATGACATAATTTAGTTTTAATGACCATTTTAGACAAGTACTATTTTGGCAAATATTTTAAAGGTACAATCCTTTAATAATTACAAAACTGAACACTCGAACTTTGAAACTATATAAAGCTTACTTTCAAATTAAAAAAAAAAGTTCTAACACAGAAAACATTATGAACTGGGTGCTGTTATTTATATACTCATAATCTAGAACTCTCCACTGATTTTTAAAAAAATTTAGATTTGCCTGTTTTCATTGATTCCTGCAAGAATTTATCTCATTATCTGACTTCATCATATAGCACATATTTCCAAACCACATTTAGCAAAGTTCTAAGGCACAGAATAAGGAGCTTTGGTGATACAGTGGTTAAGTGGTCAGCTGCCTGAAGCCAGTAGGAGCAGAGGAAAGATGTCACAGTCAACTTCCATAGATTTAGAGCCTTGGAAACCCTATAAGTTTGTTATGAGTTAGAATCAATTGGATAGTAGTAGGCTTGTTTTTTTCTTTTTGGTTAAGGCACAGAATAACCTGAAATACATAATGATGAACAAAATGAATTGATGTTCCCCGATTCTGCTTTATGAAATTAGGCAGAGTTTAGAGCATAGGCTTTACCAAGACGGGCACCTTCTTCTCCGGTTCTAGCATATAGCTATCATGATGGTTCTTGGTAAATGATATTGAATAGATACTGACTCACAGTGCTTCTGTGTGTGCAGAACGTGATTGCTTTATAGGACTCTGAAGACCATGGCCTTCTGAAAGCAGGTGAAGAGACCTTTCTTTTGTGGCATGTCTGGGTGATTTGGAAGTACCAGTCTTCTGACTAGTAGTTGAGCACTTAACCCTGCCATCTCTATAGCTATTCAGTCTAAAGACGTCTGCTGTCTCATCAGTTTTCAGAAGTAAAAAATCATAGAAGGAATTGTTAAAATGTGGATGCCATCTACTTCACATCCTGTAATCACTGGAAATATGTCTGACAAAACATATCTTATTATTATTCTTTAAAGAAAAATTCTTCCAGTGCCAGTGACATAGGCAATTAGAATGTCTCCAAAAAGAAATCAGAATTATTGTATACAACTGTCTTTTCTATTTCTTTTTTTTACTATTATAACTTTGTAGACAGAAAAGTTCTACAAGACTGTAGAAAACAAATTTTTGCGGAACTACAAAAATGCTTAATTGATCTTAAAATTTTTTTAAATGACCAAGTACTTTATCTTTAGCATATGAAAATAATTGTTTTAAATAAATTTACAGTAGCCTTGTCTCACCTACACTAGGACAGGTGAATCGTTATGGTAATCTGAAGACTAAGTAAATGGATTATGTGTGAAATACAGTGTTGTTTTGTTTTGTTATTTTTTTAACCATCACCAAATGGTAGCAAATATCAGTAGACAAATTAAATGTCACCATTAGCCTATAGTTGACCTACTGAATAGTTGTGTTTCTAACTTACTAAATATATGCGGACTTGATAATTAAGGAAAATAAAGAGAAACATATTTTAAAAATGGGGGAATATATTAAGGTTATACTTCATTTGTTATAGGTAAAGCTTTTTTATATTAATTTATTAGATTTATTAGCACATGGACATTCAAATTTTTGGATCACACACATTACAGTAGTTGTGGTTTTTGCAAAAATGTAACAATAAATATCCTTAAGCATTATGTTAAGTTCATCAGAAGACTGAGTCCTAGAACTCTGCTTTCTGTGACACTTTCACTTTAAAGTCTGTCTGCTTGCCAACGTACTGAGGAAATTCTAAACTTCTGACTTATGCTCATGTTTTGTTTTTAAGTGTACTTGTGCTTTATGACTGGATTTAAATTGGAGGTTTCAGATACGTATATAGAGCTTCCAATTGTATGCATGAGAAAGTGGGAAAATAACTATCTCCTCCTACCCAAAAGATTCTTTACTAACTTCTTGTTGAAACAATTATAGACTTAGGATTAGCTACAAGGTGACATTTAGTACATTAACTGAAAGTTATAAATTTTCAAGTGTTCTTTCTTGTACAGCTTATTTTATGAGAGCTAGACACTGCACTGTCTAATTTACAAACCTTTAAGGGACTGAAATCACTCAAAATCCAACAAAAGTTAGTGATGGTATAATAACCATTTAGACCCAAACGATATAGAATTACATTTCAGAATTTCTTTGAAATCTGAGAAATGCTAACTAAAGTCATCAAACCACTTCATTCTAGAAATTGTTAGAAGTGGTCAACATCTATGATGGAAAACTAGGTACAAACTCTCCATTAATCCTCCCCAGGACTGGCTCCTGGTCAGCCTACTTTATGTTTTTAAATATGTACTTCCTGTATATTGTCCCCATTTGGCCTTTTCTTTCCAGTTTCCACTTTCTTCTTCTGTACTTGAGTCTCCAGACCCAGCCGGCAGCCTAACAAATTACTCAAGAATAGGGAGCAGGATATTTATTTCTTCCCTAATGGCTATTTCTGACAAACTGATTCTCACTCTTTTGTATTTTTAAGAAAGTTTACTGCAGGAAACCAAAAGAACATGAGAAAGAGTAAATAAAGCAAAGAATCACATGGGTAATTACTTAGTCTCAGAAAGATGAGTTAGTCATTCCTTATTTTTATGTAAATGTATCTGAGGTAAATGTATGCATTATAGGCCTTCTCTGTCATGCTTTTCGCTTTATTTCAGGAACCTAAAACATTGTCCAAAGCACATTAGAGTCTCCACAAATATTAATAGTTGAATGAAGACCTACATAAACGACTTATCTTTTCATAACTTCATTCCTCATCTTTTTTTACACACATACAGATGTACTATCTTTTGAGTAACAACGTACTGAAATGTATCAACGTTAAGTTCTATGTAAGGTGACACTGAAGCCACTGCCAAAAACTCTAATGAAAACCTCAGTTTCTCCATGTTGTAACCATGCAATAGACCCACAGACTGTCTTTTTAAATTCTATTCTACTCTGAATATACTAAGTAGAGCTGCCTTAATCATCCTTGTTTATAATAGACATATGTATTATATACATAAAATATATCTTATATGAATTAAGAGTGGGATTGAGGAAGAATTGATACAATTGAGTTATGGCACTGGGTAATGATACTGAATATACCATGAGTTGCCACAAGAACAAATCCGCTTTAGAAAAGGTACAGCCAGAAAGCTGCTTAAAAAAAAAAAAACAATGATCAAACTTTGTCTTATACGTTATTGAGACATGTTATCAGGAAGGACCAGTCCCTAGAGAAGGACATTATGCTAAGCAAAGCAGAGACAAAGAAGACCCTCAATGGGATGGATTGACACAGTGGCTGCAGCTGTGGGCTCAAACATAGTAATGATTATAAGCTCAGTGCAGGAACAGGTGGTGATTTGGTCTGCTGTATACAGACTGGGTCCCTGTGAGTTGGAACAGAATGATGTGGCACACCAAGGGGATTAGTCTCTTTTGCCATTCTGCTAGTCTTGAAATGAGTCACCCTAGAGGCAAGAGAGGATGATTTCATCACCTTCAAGGAAGGCGAGTCAAGAATGAAGTGTGTCCTTTGGACTCAAGATCTCTGCACTGAAAAAGGGGACCCAGAGAGGGTGATAATACTGACTACAGCAAGACGTGCTGGAAGAGAAATGGCAGCAGGAAAGACGAGCAGGAGAGACCAGCAGCCGGTGTATTGGGCTTCCTAACTCAAGGAAGGAGAAAGGTAGAGACTAAGGGGCCGGAGAGAAGCATGCCTAGCAGGGAGAGACCGTCCTGATGGAAGACTTCTCTCCTGAGCATTCCTGAACCTGAAATTCAACCTGTGACTTCCCTGATAAATCCTATGATGGGCAGTTTGTGAGCTCTGTGTGGCCCTCATAATGAATTACTGAGTCCAGCAGAGAAGTAGAGAGTGCCATAAGGTGACTGTTGGTGTCAGAATTGGTAGAGATGGCTTAGAGAGGAGGCATATCTGACCTCTGCTTCATAGGAGTCAGCCTTGGCCTGTTGATTTGATTTTCCTTACCTTTGTGAAATTACAGGGATCAAATTTACGACCTCACACCATTTTTACATACACGTGTGTGTGTGTGTATGTATGTATACATATATACACATATGCCTTTGATTTCAGGCCATACTGTACTGAATATGCCAAAAGAAAAAAAAAAAAACCCACTCTCATTGAGTGGATTCCGATTCACAGTGACCCTATAGGACAGTGTAGAACTGCCATATAGAGTTTCCGAGGAGCCACTGATGGTTTCGAACTGCTAATCTTTTGTTTAGCAGACATAGCTCTTAACCATCATGTGACCAGGGTTTCCATATTGAATATCCCACTCAAAAAAAAAAAGTCACCATCGTGGAATTGGGTCTGACTCATAGCAACCCTGTAGGCCAGAGTAGAAACGTCCCATAGAGTTTCCAAGGAGCTTCTGGCAGATCTGAACTGCTGACCTTTGGGTTAGCAGACATAGCACTTAACCCACTATGCCACTAGAGTTTCCACACTGAATATAGAACTCTGTAATTGATCCTTTGTACATTTTATCTTTATGCCATGTGGCTTTCCTGAATGACATTGATTGGTTTATAAAATCTCCTTCTGCTTTGAGGAAAGCATAATTTATTTTTCTGTTGTTCTAAGAAGGGGTCTGTAAGGTATGTTCCATAGAATATTAGTTGCAAATATTGCTTTGTGAAAAAGCTTTTTGTATTTTAGCCATGATCAACACTAGCAAAGTTGTGGTTCATAAAAACTCTGCAGTGAATGAGCTGTTTAACTCGTGCATTTAACCTATCTTGTGTAACCAAATACATTTTATTTTTCCAAACTCAAATATCCTAACTCAATGAAATGACTGCTTCACAGGATATATATTATTGTACCGTATTTTCAGCTAATATGAGCTAGGCAGTTTTGTGAGAAGCCTGTGTATCACACACCTTTGATGGACAAGCTATGTCAAAACTGTCTCCATTTAGAATTCATCTCCAAGTTTCTGAGGACTTCTAATTGCTAGTTCATTTACTAAAATGTATATAAAATATATCCCACTCAATGGCAGTGGTGGATAACATACATATTAAGTCACACTTCTATTCCAATGAATGATTAAAACCAGTTCATTTTGATCAGCAACTACAACTACTTCTACAGTTTTCAGTCGCGGAACTTCCCCCAGCTACAACTCTGCATAGACAGGTATCAGACATCTATAATTATAGATTGACAATAAGTAAACTATTAAACAATTAATAAAAAATAACATGCACAATTTTTACCTAGAACAAAGAGAATCTACTCTCTACTATATAATGTCTTCATACATTTATTCTCAGAAATTTTTAGAGAGAGCTTAGGGCCTGTATGAAAAACATGAAAGGTCCATTGCAAATTCATATTCTGTGGTTCTTTAAATTAAGGAATATTCATGAAGGGTCTACAGATATGAATATTAGAATATGAGACTGTTATACTTCCCGCTCCCCCCCACCTCCAAGGAATTCCAGTTCTATTTATTAGTATGGAGCAAAAGTGAGTGGAAACACTTGTCTCGATATTATACAGTTAGTGTCACAAACTGGGAAATAAAATTTAAGCATAATTTAGAGAATGTCAAATTTACATAGAATCCTTAGTCATTGAATCACCTTAAATTGTCTGAAAGCAGTTAAGAAAACCTTAGAATAACTTCTAAGAATATCTTCTATTAAAAATTATCACACTGTGAATATGTTTTGTGCTAACTCTGATTATTTTCCATATGAAAACCTGGCACAAATGTTCAGAGAAGACAAGTATACTTTCAAAAATAAAGAAGTAGTATCTGCTATCAAAAGAAGTAATAATTGCTAATATCTGATATTCAGGAATATAAGTGTAGTGACATAAAATACAGACATAACTTGGGGGTTCTACAATTTGCTGTAGTAAATTAGCCAGCCAAGTGCCGTCGAGTCGGATTAGTTACCTCCTTCAATATTCAACCATCTTTATGGTGGGTAGCCAGTTTCAGTGGCCTGCTGTGTCATGTCTGGGTTTAGAGTGGCTTTGCTCTTAGTGTAGCTGGCATCTCTGTCCATTTGCCTGTTCAGTTATGTTTTGCCTCGTAATCTTTATTACCTAGTAAGTCAGCTGAGCACTAGCATGACCATGGAAAATTATCCAGACTCTACCACAGTAAGATGATTTTGCTATCCTTGTATGTGTATATGTGTATGTATTCTGTAGTAAAGGACAGTAATACCAAGTGCTGGAAGAAAAGATGACTCGATTGAGGATCTACAGAAGGAGGGGAATTACTACCACACAGAAGGTGATCAACAAAAGTTTATCTAAGAAGATGGTATTTAAGCAAAAACGTGAATGAACAAAGGAACAGATCATGTGACTGTTTTGAACAACGATGTTCAGCTGCAGTGTCCAGCAAATAAAAAGCCATTGAGAAAGACGTAAGGAACAGCAGGAGACCAGTGTTGCATTTTATTTAGAGAAATGAAATGGTCACTGGTAGTCTCCTGTTGATACTATAACACTGTTAAATTTCCAAAAGTGTTCAGATCTCTAAGGAAACAGCTTTGCCTTTAAAGTAAGAGACAACAGTTCAGACAGTCTTTTTATGGTTCTGAATTATTTTTGTGTTTTTACTTTGACTTATTTAATGTCAGTATAAGATCCTGCAGCAATGTCAACACTTTATGATGACATTTGCAAGCAGCAAAATTAGAATGCTACCAATTCTGTTTCCTGTATACAAATTATGACCTTTATTTGTAGTAGGTTTTGTCTCCAATGTATACTTTAAAGTTATATGTATAATGCTCATCACAAAAACGTATTCCATAACTTTGGTTTTAGAATACACCACACAAAACATTGTGTCAATAACTGAGTAGGTGGGGAAGAAGTTAAATGACTCGTATACTGGGCCTCATTACATAAATGGAGCGCTGAAGTTTAAATTATCTCTTTGTTTTATAAAATAAATATTTGTCCATATTTAGATACACAAATCAGGCCTACTTCCATATTTGCGAACCCTAATGATGCATGTACACTCTATGATGAAGTAAACTACTCCCTTTTAAGCTACAAAGGATTGAATGCACTTTTGTCAGCACAGGTAGAGAGTAACTGCTTAAGAGAAAAAGAGCAGCCAGAGAGAAAGAAACACTGTAAACAATGAAAGATCAAGAGTGCCCTTGATCTCAGAAGTTGTTCAGCAGCGCATGGTTAAGATAGAAGGAGGTGAAAAGTCAAGATGCAGTGCTTGTCTAAGTGTCACAATGAATGACACAGCCATGGGGACTGAGTTCTACGAGAATGTATGGAACCAAGCCACATGTTAGTAGAGATCCAGGTAAAGTGGATATCAGAAACAAGACAACCAGCCAGAAAAGGAGAGAAGAGTCAACAATTACCGTGAGAAGCTAGAAGAGCAGGCCAGTTGGCTTCAGACAGAAAACTTGCAAAGGCATCCTCCAAAACCAAAATCTCAACCTGAGAAAATTGCCTGAATGTGGCTTGGTGCAGGAGTCAACAAGCTACTGCACGACCGTGGCAACCAGAATAGATTAGGGAATGCGTGGTAATGAGCAGATGATGAAAGGGAGAGAGCAAGTTTAGATTTAAGGACCATTTTATGAGGCTCTGGGGAGTCAGTTTTCAGCTATAACGCATAGCCAGCGATACAACTTCTCCAAATCCTATGTTTACGAGGCATATATCTCTGGAAGCTCTTCAGAGGAGTCAGCATGTGGGACTGTTTATTTAAATCAGAGAAGACACACATTTGAAAAAGCTCTTAGAAGTATTTCTCTGTGACTTTAAAACAATCTGCTTCTCTTTACCCCCACATGAAATGAAATTAGACTTTAAATCTTATTAGTGAGGCTGAATAGCTTACCTGTGTTATTTGGGTTGAAGAGAATGTAAATTGTCCCCTTCCTTACTGCCTTTTGGAGAGCCTGGCTAAGGAGGCGTACCTGTGGAAACGAAGAGGTTCTAACCTCATCAGTTTAAGTGGAGACCATTTAAATAAGTATGTTGCACCAAGCAATATATTTTGATGTCTATGAATCAATGCCACTATTTTACATATTTTCTTTTTTTGTTGTTAATAACTCTTGACATCCTCTTTCCATTTATTGTTTAAAAATGACTTGCCCCCCATATACAACAGATATTAAAAATACCAGTTCAGTGAATGCAGAAGATGATGGGATCCTTTATATTCTTTATATCTACAAAGAACACATGCTACTAAAGACAGTGCTTTCCTCTGAATTCTTATTCATTCACTTTTGCTATGTGTATGTTTAACATACGTATGGTTCTAAAGAATCCATAAAAACACTCATTAGAAAGTCATAAATCTTAGGAGAACAAATCCACTTGAATTTACTCTTTTAAATACTGTTTTCTCTTTTACTTTGCAACCTAAA